>CM061064.1:207156510-208524010 GCA_030762895.1 Sophora flavescens | reverse complement strand
TGTAGAGATTTTGGCTCACTAGTTCCATCAGAGTTATAAGAGGACGACCACATCTTGGATCCTACTTCTACTTGTGAATCCTGCCAAACCATTTAAGAATAATTTATAAATATTATATGTAACAAACAGACCATTAATGCATACATTTTATTCATTTCATCTTTGCTCTTAAACAATATTTCCTTCATGTAGCTGACATTAAAGCCAAACCAAAAGTTTAACGTATTTGAGAAATTCAACATTAAAGCAATATATATAATCACTCTACATGAAGGAGTATTTCTTGAAACTATTGTAAAATATAAGAATTTTGAAAGTTCAAAATACAAAACCAAAAAAAATCTCAATCATCAATTTTTTTTATTTATTCAAACTTATATCAAGTAAGGTAATACCTCATGGGAATGAGTTAGTTCAGTCGACATTATGATGTCACGAAACTGCTGAAAATTCCTAAAAAATGCACAAAGAGGAAAAAAATGCTTAGTAATTCACTCCAAAATCAAGCTTAATATATATTTTTTAACTCATGTATATAATGTTGGAAAAAAATCCATCTTGTTAGGTATATTCTGGAAGTCATACATGAAAAATAAATAACCAGGGAATGATAAATTAGAACAGTCAAATAATTTTCCTCGTTATCTATCCTTTATCAACATTTTCTTTTTCTAAAGAAAGTAACTTAAGCCACATGTCAAAGTTAACTTCTATTTTAATTCATGAAAGATTTTGGCATATCAATTTGGTCCAAAAATGATGAATTTTTGCATCAAAATAGTCTAAAAGTAAATATTAATGTTTTGAAAATTTTCAAAACAACACTCCAATATATAACAAGTCTAGAAGTGTATGTAGGCTGTGACTAGTAAGCTTTCTCTCTTATACACAAACACTTCTAATATATAGAAATTGATTTGACGAAGATCGCCACACAAAATACAAACATTTATGTGTCAAATAAAAAAAATACAAACATTCAGAGAGAATACATGTGAACTTATTTTTTCATGGTAAATTAAGAGCAATGTAACAATATAATTTTTACCAAACAAAAGAGCACTAAAAAAGAAGAGGATACAACCAAGCGATCTACTTGGGAAAAGTGTTGTCAGAGATCTAATACTTTTGGGATCAAGAGAAAATAGTGTTAAATATGACAACATTTTCAACCTTTAGTGTAAACAAAAGTTTTTGAAGGCATTTAAAGAAAATTATAACAATTCCGTTATTTTAACAATAGGATACAACATTATATATTTATATGGTTTCCCCATATACATATACGATAGTTTCGTATTCTATTTTTTATTCTTCTATTTTTTTTCTCTTTGCAAACCCACCACCACTATCATTGGTTGATATCACTAGCCAAACACTACTACCATCTTCTAGATTTTGACAATCACAAGCAAAATCCTGGTGACCTTTTCGGCAAGCTCTGGTGGCCACTGATGACTCGTCGTATCGACCACCACTTTATCCATTGCAAGCCTCTGCCCACCACTATATTATAACAATTTCTTTTTAAAAAAACTATTTTAAAAAAAGTTGGTGTGGACAAAGTTGTCAACCTTGGGGTGTACTACAAACATTTTTAAAGTTTCATCCTTGAAGCCATTACCCGCTCTTCTTTTTTGTTTTACTTGTTGAGATAAAGTTGATAGATATTGATGTCTATAAAAAAAATTCATTTGGGTGTTGGGATGGTTGAGGGTTCTCTATGTGGAGATGGTACAACTTTGGGACTTGAATTTGCTGTAGAGTTTGGGTTTTGGAGTAAAGTATGTTTAGTAGGTTTGATCGGAAGTCTAATTCGCATTATTGGTGATTGATCTCATGTTCTATTTATGTTAGATTCAAGGTGCGACTTCTATGTTTAGGACTAGTGTATGATTGTCTTGTTTCATGGAAATTTCTACATGCACCATTTTGGATTATTCTAGATGTGGTACACCTTGTTGATTTATCTGCTATTAGAACTAACATTGCTTTCAAGCCAGTTCCAATTATTTATTTTCCTTTACCCTATAACCTTTTCCTTTCATCAGTAATGGATTCTCACCAATCAACTATGGATTTCAACCACCACCTACACCTGGAATAACTCCACATTTGGGAATTTCAACCATACCACCACACCATTTTTAATTATGGTTGCAGGAACGATTGTCATCGCAATCACGATGATCGCTTCGATTACGGGCATTGTGGTCATCACGATGCAAATTGTGGGCGTTGAGATGTGAAGTTTTTTTATTGGAAATTTTCTTTTGTATTTGTTATGGTCATGTGCGACCTGATGTGAAACCCATGCGGCCACATCACTATGATTTGAAACTTTACCTCAATTTCTGGGTGACGTGGTTTTGGCGGTTATCGCAACCACAATATTGCAGCTACATCAAGTGATGTGTGGCACCCGGGGCTGAAGATGATAGGGAGTGATCATAGATGCAAAAAGGAAGCATGAACAACAACGACTCGTTACAGGTTTCTAAGAGGAACGAGATGGATCTTGAGAGTGTGCATGTATGAGACTGTACAGTTGAGAGTTTATGAGACTGTGCAGGTTAGAGACTATATTGTGGAGGAAATTTTAAAAGCAGTGATAGGTACTACCGATAACAAAAGATGCATCTTGTTTTCGGTAACTCATCACTTAGGAACTCCAAGGTTAAGCATGCTTGAGCTGGAGCAACACTGGGATGGGTGACCTTCTCGCAAATTTTTCTAGGAAACATGTGAGTGAGGAGAAAGCACACTGAAAATAATCGTGTTGGTTTGTGGGGATAGTCGTCGATTCGGAAAGCAGCCCAACATGCTTAATGTGGCACTAGTGCAATAAGTGCTTTTTACGTCAGTTAAAATTGATTTTTTATGTCAGAATACTGACTGACGTAAATACAGCTGACGTTAATAGTTAATATTTTAACGTCAGTTGAGAACTGACGTTAAATATAACACTATTAACGTCAGTTCCTTAACAAAACCGACGTTAATTTTGTAAAAATTAACGTCGGTTTTTTAAACAACTGACGTTAAACTAAAACTATTAACGTCAGTTCTTTAATACAACGGACGTTGATTTTGTTAAAACTAACGTCAGTTGTTATAAAGAACTGACGTTAAAGGTTTAATTTTAACGTCAGTTGTATCAAACAACTGACGTTAATAGTGTACTGTATATTTTATAAAATACTATTAACGTCAGTTGTTTGATACAACTGACGTTAATAGGTTTTTTTTTTTAAATTCAGTTTTAAAATATCACTCCCCTCAGCTATCCCTGCATTCAGTCCCAGTAACACAGAATATCACACACATTACAGAATTGCAAAGGAAAATTGAACAATGGGGGGACTTAAACCCAAAACCCATGTATATATATAAATAAATTTTAGTTCCAATGTCTAAAAAACAAAACTATCTAAGGATATATATATACATGTTATTAATTAGTTTCTAAAGTCTAACAAAAAAACTATTTATCTAAGTAATGCGGAGGTATGTTTGCAATTCCTTTTTCAGCCGCATACTTGAAGAAGAATTCGGCGAAGCGCATCCTCAAGTCTCTTAACTCATCTTCTTCAATAGACGATTGGTCGTTAAATGCCTAGACACGTTCAAATAATAACAATAACATCAATGCAAGTCATCTTCAAAACTATAATATATAATTTAACAAGTTGTTTAAATATTACCTTCTTCCATCCATCCGTAATAGATGCGGAGACTAAGTTCAGCATATGAAGCATCACATAATAGCCGCACGACCAACTGTCAGTTTGAAATCGAGACTACCAACAAAATTAATTTCAACGTCAGTTGAATATACACATAAATTAATAATTATAATATTAATTATTTGATAAATAAACTACCAAACCATGAGGATGTTCCATACAGGATTTGCTTTAGCCTTAGAAGTCCTACTTCTCCCGTTGGCGCAACTTATGCTACTCGCCTTCAGCGCGCTATCATAAACAAATAATCATGTCGATCAATTAACAAACTCATATATAATGTGTGTAATAAACTAAAAACAACTGATATTAAAACTTAAATTAAATTTAAGATTAGTTACTTACATATTTACAGCTTCCACCACCTTCGGTGGCGGATCATGGTGGAGATAGCAGAAGAATATGACAGTATGCCTAGACGGGTGAAGTACGAACAACTGCCAATGGCGATCCATACAGTAGGGAGCCAGATATAATTCTTTCAGATTGTCTCCCAACAAGTTCCCTAAGTATTTACTCAATGCATCGCCAGCAAAGAACTCGGGCAGAAGGATTGACGGATCTAAGAAACCGTAAACTGATGCAACGTCCTTATCAAGCTGAAGACGATGGAGATACCTAAGATATGAAAAGGGTGTGGATGTTAATTACATAATATATATATTGAAATTAAAATAAATTATTAAATGGAAAAATACCAAAAATAAATAAGTTATAAAATTAAAATTAACTTACGTGCACCGGAGACTGATGACATTGTTGTTCATCCAGACGTTATTTCGCGGGCGTTCCCGAGATCGTCACCAACGAAGGAAAATATCCTCTGTTGATCTGGGCGTGCCACCCATCCATCGTGATCCAATGGACATTCAAAAATCTCAAACGCATAATCTTCACCAAGTGAGAACAAACGAGTGATAGGTGACACCGACGTCGACTTGGCCTTCAGTTTAGGAAAAATAAAATATATAAGTTTTTGATAATTAAAAAAAAAAACACAAGTAATTATTTGACTAATTTGGACATTAATAATGAATAAATACCTTTGCTAACATTTCGAGCTCACGTCGTTTGGATTCCAACTCAAGCTCACGCCTTTTCATTTCCAACTCATGCTCATGGCGCTGGACTTCCAACTCCCGCTCCCTAGCTGCCAACCCATCGTCCTCCACATGTGCCATACTAAAACTCTCTTTTGTGCTCACATGTGAAGCGTTGGCAAGCCTTGCGGTGTCCTGGGATGTACCGACGGAGGAAAGCTCTCTGACAAGTGCCTGCTTGAATTCTGGGTTGGCTATTAAGTCTTGCATCAGATGTGTTGTAATATCTGGGTTGGTCGTGAGGTGCTGAGTATTGTCAGCCAAAATTGATGCTTCATTGACCACCCGCTTTCGTGAAGCAGACTTGCCATAATATTGTTTGATGGTCACGTTCCCAGGAACATCGAGAACCCGACCAGGATGGTCTTTCTTGCCTAGAGCAGTCATCAAGACGCCCCTGCCGTCGAGAAGGGACGAATGCGCCCGGGAGGATTTTGCTTTAAGATCCATCTACAATGAAAAAAAATGAAAAAACGTGCAAGTGAAAAGTGTTGCAAATATCTATACAAATATCAATTGAAATCAAGTTAATTATTTACTTACAATCTTATCTGCCACTTCGCGAGTGGCATCAACTTTAAAAGATCCCGCCTTTGTCATGCGACCGACTAACCAGACATCCTCGCGGTCGATGTCCGACGGAGGACTTGATGGTGTGCCCTCAGGCACCTCTCCTCTTTCAATCCTAGCAGAGTGCTCTTCCCGCTTCGCCCCTCAGCCTATCCGCCATCATCTCTTTGGATCCGAGTATGGTACCCACCCTGAGACATGGTGTGGCGGTGGACGTTCTTCGCCTGATTCTGCCAACCCTTATTTGCCTTAGCCTATTCAAACAAAAACACATAATTAAATACAGTTAAATGATCTATAATAAGCATACAAAATTAACTTAATCAACCAACCTGAAATTCTTCATCCTGTCGACTCCTGGCAAACATATCCCAAGTATCCTGATCAATCCAGGGATAATCCGAGAACATTTTATCAAGCCGCTTCTTCCCAGATACATAGTACCTGGTAAGATCATGCTTGAACCCATTCCAACGCTTTGATGCCATTTTCATACATTTATGACGATGATCCTCGTCATTTGGCACAGTCCAAGCTACCTACACATTAGATACATATATAACAAATGGATGGATTATAACTCGGATAATTATCTAATAATGTAAATCAAACGAATGTAAAGGTAAAATACCGTGATAGCCTCCCAAATCTGATCCTTAACGATGCGTGGAACGTCATTCCAAAGTGGTTGTAGTTGATGCTTACGTCGCTTCGCTTGTAGAAACACCCACTTATTAAATTCTTTAGCACGGGGTCCCTGGGCATTTAGATTAGCATCGAAGGACACCTCAAGCTTCGTCCGCTCCGCCTGTCCTTCTCTAGTTTCTTCAACGAGGTGGCTCCTCTACCCCGTTTCCTATGAGCCTCGTGATGTCTGTATGGAAAAAAAAAATTGATAAAATAGAGGGTTGTAACATTATAAACTTACATTAACAAGAAGGACTAAAGATAGTATATAACATGTAAACTTACACTAGAATCAGGCGTAGGCGTGATCGGGTCCTGCGAAACCCCCACAATGTCCTCCCGTGCATGTGGGCTATCCGACTGATCCATATGTATGCCTGTTCAAAAACAATATATATGTATTAACATAGGTTATAACTCAAAATAAATACAGAAGTATAAATAAAAATAACTAGATAGGTCCTGTAGATATACAAAACATCTATATATCCAATATAAGGACAATACGGGAGATTGAAAACTATAGTTTTTGAAGATTGCCAAGCACTGGTCACGGCCCGGCCGTGATGTCCATCACGGCCGTAACGTGCCAACTGAACTAGACCTTCATAGGCAGAACTGATCACGGCCTAGCCGTGATGAGCATCACGGCCGTGACAGATCAACCAGCAGAGCAACATGCACTCAAAACCAAAAATAGAGACATTCCAAACAACTCAAACTCACGGTTTAAAGTTACAACTACTGAGACTACAGTTTCAACATACACTCAAAACCAAAAATAGAGACATTCCAAACAACTCAAACTTACAGTTTCAAGTTTCAACTACTGAGACTACAGTTTCAAACCAGCAGAGCAACATGCCTGCACTCAAAACCGTGAATAAAAAAATGTTCCCTAATTAAAGACTCACCAGAAATAGGCGCTCGCGTGGTGGTGGTGGGGAAGCTCGAGTGGTGGCCAACGTTCGATGTGGTTACTAAAGCAGAGGGACAAGAAGAGTTAGTGCGCGGGAGGGCCAGGGGAAAGAGAGATGTCAAGTTATTGCAAAGAATGAGCGGGAAAGACAGAGTTAGGGGTTAAGAGTGTACCTCACGGTGGTGGCGAAGAAGCCCTCGCGGTGGTTGCGGTGGAGATGAGCTCGCGATTAGGGCAGAGTGAGAGCGAGAGTGAGGGTTGAGCATGATGAAAAGAGAAAAGACGTATAGAGAAGTGGAGAAGGCGTGCGGGGGTAAACGTAATAATTAAAATAAAACAACATTTTACATCAGTTTTTGGTAAAACCTGACGTTGAAGATCATATATTTAACGTATGTTGTCTTAATAAACGGACGTTAAAAACTCTCACACTTATTACGTCAGTTGTTAGTAATAACTGACGTTAAAGGTCATATATTTAACGTAAGTTGTATTAAGAAACTGACGTTAAAAACACTCACAACTTCTTACGTCAGTTGTATTACACAACGGACGTTAAAGGTTTATTAGTTTCTGCAAAAACATTCATTCCCTTGACTACTGTGCTACTTACCCATTCACCTTTGTACCTAATCCTCTTAATGAGCATTAAGTTTATAGATAAGTTTTCAAGAAAATCAGAATAACTTAGTAACTTCATCCACTGCTCCTATAAATAGCTTCCTTCCATCCTTTTAATTAATTTTCTGCTTCACAATATGGCTCTGTCGTGGAGATTAACTTCATCACTCTTTCTTCCTATTCCTAGACTCAAAGGTCTTTGTCTTAATGGTCAAACAACTTCTGAGTTTGAGTAAATTACATTACATGGATATTAAGGTTGGGTGAATCACGTAATGTGATTCTCTCACTTTATTTCATCCCCATCATCCCTTTCACTTTGCTTTGGAAGCAAGTGATTGTGGATTCAAGATGATGCATCAAGGAACTCCACTGAAGAAGAAAGATGCAAAGATCCATTTCACTTTGCTTTCACTGCTAGTGACTGAGGATTTACTTTGCATCTTGGAATTCAAGTGAGGGAGGTGATGCATCCATTGGAGTTTCTGATGACAGGACTGAGAAGAAAATGATGTTGATGCAGAAACTTTTTTATATTTTAGGGCTATGTTGCAGAAATTTTTTATCTTTTAATCATGTAATTTTAACTTATGAATCGCTTCAATGTCATACGATTTGATTATACATATAACTTGTTTTATGTTAAGTGTTTATTTATTTTAATTTGCACAATAATTTGTTTACTAATTCAAGCTAATTAATAAAAATTAAAAATAAACTTGTATAAAAAAAAGGTTTAGAAATAAACTGCAGTACTATATGGAGTGATCTGCGTTAAGAGGGACAACATGGACATGACAACCAATGAAATGAGTTTCATAATTATTTACGTCAGTTATTTATAGAACTGACGCAAATAGTTTACCCACCACCTCATTTTTAACGTCAACTTAATTGATGACTGCCAAGTTCCCGTATATTAATTACATTATTTCCAATATTCATCATGCACGTTTATAATATATAGGATTGTTTACGTCAGCTATTTATTTAACTGAAGTAAAAATCAAACTTTTAACGTCAGTTGTATAAAAAACTGACGTTAACAATTAATATTTTTTATTTGAAAAACACTTTTAACGTCAGTTTTTTAAAAAAGCGGCGTTAAAAGTGTATAGATATCTGCAAAAACATTCATTCCTTTGACTGTCTTTGTGCTACTTACCCATGCACCTTGTAACTCAATCCTCTTAATTAGCATTAAGTTTATAGGTAAGTTTTCAACAAAATCGAATAGCTTAGTAACTTCATCCCCTCCTCCTATAAATAGCTTCCTTCCATCCTTTTAATTTTCTCGCTTCACAATATGGCTCTGTAGTGAGATTAACTTCATCACTCTTTCTTCCTATTCCTAGACTCAAAGGTCTTTGTCTTAATGGTCAAACAACTTTTGAGTTTGAGTAAATTACATTACATGGGTGATAAGTCCGAGTAAATTACATTATGTGAGTTGCTCACCTTATCACCTTCCAGGAGAATCACTTTGGAGGGCTAATCAGGTGCTCGGGGGTCACAGTTCCAAAACCTCAGCTTTGGCAGCAAGTGACCGTCTTGGAAGTCTCTGGAACCACTGCCTTTGCTTGAAACAGATCTGGTGCACCTGCTTTTTGCCTCTCTCTTGAGCTCTCTCATGCCCCCCAGTTTTCTGAGGTCTTCGGAGTATATATAGTTTTCCCTTTGGCATATTTCATAAAACTCTCTGATGGGATGTAGCTTTAATGTTTAGGATTTTAAACCCTTTCAATGTAACTTTTTATAGGATTTTAAACCCTTTCAATGTAACATTTTATAGGATTTTAAACCCTTTCAATCTTCTGTATCGATCAGTCTGTATTACACTTCATGAATGAGATCCGGTTTGAGTTATTGATTCAACTTATACTTCGCACATATATTTTAGTTTTCAAAACAGAAACACAAAACATCAAAGCAATTCATGTGAAACTGAAACTTTGAGGAAGGCAATGCGGAAGGAATCGTATACTAGATAAAAAAATTTATTAAAATAACCTTTAACGTCTGTTGATGTAGGGACTGACGTTAAAAGTGAAGAGACTTACTTCTAACGTCAGTTCTTTATCGAACTGACGTTAAAATGTTCACTTTTAACGCCAGTTCTTTATTGAACTGACGTTAAAAGTGAGTCACTTCACTTTTAACGTCAGTCATTAAAACAACTGACGTTAAAATTGAATTAATGAAGCCTGATATTTACAAAACTGCCACCGCCTCCTTTTTAACGTCTAGCTTTTGGTTAACTGACGTAAACCTTTACCGTCTAATGTATATTTTCCACTAGTGTGGTATGCAATTTGAAACTATGTCATCATGAGCCATTTCTTATCACTAACACTCCATCATCTCCCACCTCCACCAACCACCACAATTTTATCATGGAGTGAACCATGTCTTTCCTTCACCCCACCTCCCAATAAATATAGCAATGATGAGATTGACAATATTAGTCTTTTGAATGCGTCTAAGCAATAATACAACATTATCCATAGTCGTTGCCTCATCTAGAATCTTCTGGCACACGTCCTTCACCATAAAAATACGAATCATATCTCCAACCTTAATGGTACCCCCTCCCATGATGGCCAAAGTTCCATGACTCATGATGGGAAAATACATCTTCAATGGCAGTGAGAGGGAAGATCCGTTTAATACTAAAGGATAGGAATGTACCAGTCCATAAAGTCCATAAACTCATAAATCTTATCAACCCACTCATTTTCATTACGTTTGATAGCAAGGTTAGCCATTAACGCTTCTAGACCAAAGGGTGTAGAACTAGAAACAATAGGAACATCATGCTAGGGGATTCAAAAGAAGATAAAAGCTCGTGAACCTGAAGCTCCATGAGTTGAAGAAGCTCTTCTTCATTAATCTAATCTTTATTGTTGAGGATCACAACTATGTAGAGAACATCAACTTGCTTTGTGAGGAAGATATGCTCTTTGGTCTGGGGCATGGGGTCTTTGGTACCAAAGACCACGAAGATGGCACGATGATCATGCTCTTCTTGTAGTCGGTGTTGCCGAGGTAGTCAACATGGGAATATTAGTGGTTCTCGTTCTTGTACTTGATGGTGGTGATGTCACAAGAACATTCCTCTGGTGATGTCGATCTCATCACATTTCTTGGGGCGGAGTTGCTCATGGCGATGAAGGTCATGGCTAGGCTCGGTTAGGCGTGGTTCATGGTAGAAGACGTAATGGCTAATGAAGGTGTAAAAAAATGGAGTTAGCCTTTTGGGTCGATTGGTGGGTTCCGAACCAAAAAAAGAGAGAGTAGGAATCTCTCTTCTTTATCAATTTTTGTTCTAATATCTAGGATTGCCTCCTCTAAATTGAGGATGTTTCTATTGTATAAAAGTAAGAGTGTATCAACCTTTGATTTGATAAAATAAATAGAGATCTTCACCTCACTAAATGATCTAAAATGACTGTTTTCAGTATTCTTTCTTTCTTTTTCTCTCTCCTTTCTCCAACTCATTGTGAAGCTCTGTTTTGGTTTTAGGCCAAAGCTGTTTTGTATACTTTCAAACTCTCTTTTTTTCCTTGTGCAAATTGAATCTACAAATTTTCATAATCTTTGGTTGGTTTCTTCTTTATCATTTATTGGTTCCAATGGGGTTTGTGTTTAATTTTTTTAATAAATCGGCTTCAACATATAAATAGCATAAAAAGATTGATCCTCCACTTTAACTTTAGAAAACCATAGACAGCTCCCGATTTCGCTAGCCATTGCAATTCAATATTGTATTGGCTTGCAACGCAGCAAGGTCATTGCGACCGCAATATAAAATCCTTCACTAGATATCTATAAATTCAATACTATGTAGATAAAGGATCTAAGTTGCAAGCTTGAAATTTTCAATTGATAAAATTAAAAGAAATTAATTGATCAAGGAGAAGTGAAACTTACCAATATAATCTTATCTTCGACCCTGCTGAGTAGAACTAGCTGCTTTGCAATTTGAAAAAAAAAATTAATTACATGATCAAATGTCAGAGAATTATAAACATATGCCATGATGTACAAATACAGGTATGGCACGTATGATATCGGTGCACAATATCTTATAAAATCCAACTTGTATTACGACAATAATTTTAAAATAAATTTACAAGAAATGATAGCAACATCTAAGTCGTATCTGATATTGAATTCAATTTTTTTTTATAAGATATTGTGCATCAATATAATCACTGCAAAAAATTGTGAACTTGTATTCATCACTGGAAAATAGACTCTAATTGAGCGAAAGAATCTCCGCACTACATGCAAATAACTAATTAATAAAATAAAAATCAATTTTGAGAAAACACTAAAACCTAAAAATATGACTGAACACATGAAAATTTTGAATATGGCTCAAAATATGATTTCGAAAAAAGATCGAAAACCAGAAGATAAAGATGTTGTTTTCATCAATCAATATAGTGTAATAGGCTTAGCAAGAGAGAGACGGTGAATAAGAAAGAACCTCCTGTATGCGGGAAAACAATCCTCTGTATGTCACTCTTCTTCAGTACCAACGTTATATAACACCAGTGCTATTTAGTACGGATTCACGATGTGTCGAAAGGAAATCAACCAATCCCGTGATAGAGAAAATAATTACTTAGTCAAAATTTAGTCAAAACGCATAATACACTTCAGGCTTGTCTACCTTTGTTGTGTTTTATGGGAAAAAAATTAAACTTTTTAATTTTTTTCTCGTTATATAATTATGTAATGAATGGAAATTTTGTTTACCAAATAATAACAAAAATTTAAAATTGCAATTAATTTATTATCAAATGAATAATTAATAAAAATTTAATAAATAAAACTTAAATTCTATTGCAATTAATGTAAAAAATTAGCATATTCGCAAATGTGTGATTAATTTGTATTGACTCACATTTGAGTGAAAATTAATTGCACCATTTACAACACCCTAATTTTTTTTTTTGGATTTGCAAATCATTGCTAGGAGTATCCCCGATCGTTCAGTGAGACTAATCTCCTTCGGGGATTTGAAGGCACTCGAGGTGGGATGCCCCCTCTCAACCAGGTTTTTTCTACACGCAGGAGACATGAATCGAACTCTGACCACTTGCTTAAGGGATCCAAGCCCATCAGCACTTGGACCAACCTTGATTGGTTAGAACACCCTAATTGATGTGACACATGAATAACTTTTTTATTTGAGTTTTTTGTTCTAAGACCTTCGATATCCGTAAATCACATTGAATTTTGACTAATCCGAGTCGACCCAGGAAGAGCTATTTATGGGGTAAAACTCTCCCAAAACCTATTTTTTTATTAAGTTAGGCTATGCATTCATGCAAAATTCTCCAACAAATCCTCCTACTATTAAATAAACAAAATATTAAAACGTAATGCATTCAATTTCATAAAAATATAAGCAGCATTCAATATTTTATTTACTTTATAAGTAGTGGGGTTAAATAGGAAGATTTAGATTTTCTTTTTATAGACTTCTATAGTGTTTGGCTTGTGAGCGGAAAAGAGCTGAATGAAATAGAATAAGAATAGACCAATCTTTAATAGAGTAGTTTTGTCCCATTCTTTTTGGTTCCACCCTGTTTAGTATAACCAAAATATCCATCTCTTTAACCACATGCTAGGTTCTATTTTATTTTTAAAATGCAGTAATAAATTTATAATCAAACTCATATCTTATGAATAACCAAGGCCCAACATAGTTGGTACATAGCTTGATTCTTTAAGCATGTTATAAGGGTTTCTATTCCAACCGTGTGTGCGGAAAACACTTTGTTGGATAAGGCAAAACTCACAACGATGTTCTCTACGCCTTGAAAGGGATTAGTCTTTGGCGCCCAACATAGTTGGTACATAGCTTGATTCTTTAAGCATGGTATAAGGGTTTCTATTCCAACCGTGTGTGCGGAAAACACTTTGTTGGATGAGGCAAAACTCACTACGGTGTTCTCTACGCCCGGAAAGGGATTAGTCTTTGACTATCGACTGAGGGTGATCAGGCTCCTCTAAAATGAGTAAAAGTATAAAGTAAGAAACTAATGATATATATCCACTCTTGATTAGATAAAGATGGTTGAAATCTCAATAAACTTGAACTTTTCAAGGGTGAATATTGTTAGATTCCATCCTAAAACTTATTGGTGTTAAGTGGAGTTGCCCACCGGGTATATAAACTGCACCCCGGGATTTGAGAAGATGTTGTGGGACTTCCAATACACCTCATCCACAGATGCCTGCAAGAACATGCGATACACATGAAGATTGTCATAACAAGCATTAAACGACGGATATGGGCTCTTGGCTCTTACACCATGTTAGATTCAATCATAAAATCAACTGGTGTTAAGTGGAGTTGTCCAATTGGTATATAAGCCGCACCCCAGAATTTGAGGCAGGCAATGTGGGACTTTCAACATAGACATTTTCACTCGACTAGAGGATCTCTTAATGCACTATATATATATATATATATATATATATATATATATATATATATATATATATATATATATATATATATATATATATATATATATATATAGTGTCGTGTCCCATTCTAGCATGTCCACTGTTGCACTAAAATTGAACTTAAGGGCAAGTGCACCCTATCGCACAAGTAATATAGGAGTATTTAAGACTCCAAGTATCAAACCCACATGGATTAGTGAAAAGTACTAGGTTAATTACTTACTTATGTTATTAGACAAACAAATTCGAGTTGCAATTGAATATTTAAAAGTAATAAGATAGTAAAAACATGAAAGACAAAGAATCACAAGCAAAGGTTCAATTATGGAATGCCTACGGTGTCTGGTTTCACTTACGTTACTACCTATGATATGACCCAATTTCTCAATGATATGTGTTTCTTATTGATTGACAATCATTTGCTCTAAAACTATTAATACCCAATGGTCATTCAATATTAATATTCTTCCCCTAATCATTTACACCCAATGGTCATGCAAGGCAAGCAGTTAAGAGAAGCACAAAGAACCAACAAGCTTATAAATTCAACAACTGGTTGAAAAAAAGGGATTGCGCTTGGTTCCCGCAACCCCAAATCCAATTAATCCTAGAGTTCCGTTAACTAATTGTGGTACGGTCGCCAGTCAATTGATCAAATTAATAAAGGATGATCAAACCTTATTATAAATTCAAACACAAGAAAAAATCCAATCAATTATGAGAAATACTCAATCATATTAAAATTAGGTAAGCATCAAAGGTATTAAGCCATAAGATCCACCATACCCTAGTTATGGATTTAGCTATGCATAGTCATGAAAAACAAGTGGGACATAATATGTTCAGGAGGTATATAATATGTACGGCCGTGCATAACCATGTAGACGGCGCACATGAATCTGATGCGAAGCTGCAAATCAGTGGTTGAATGATGTCCTTGCTGCACATATATGTACGGTCGTGCATAACCATGTACGACCATGCTTAACCATCTGGAGCTCTATTTTAGTCTTTTCCGCACCAAATCCTCCTAAAATGCCACCTTTTTCACCCAATGTAAAACACCGTTTTCTCGATTGAGGAATTGGACAAGGATTAAGCGTGTGTTATGGCTTAATCTTGTTTGTTAAGTGCTAGTGAGTCGGTATTGTTAGAACCAAAGTGGTTTTGGATTAGAATAATCTCTTAAATTTTGATGTTAACAAAAAGGTTAAATTTGTATGGAAAAGTATTTGTCAAAGATCTAACTTGTTTGTTATAAGTATGTAGGGACTATTTGATTTATACGAGTCAGTGGAACTTAAACTTAAGGTATAAAATCTATCAATTTCAAACCTCTAGACCAGTCTACAACTCTTTGTAAAATTCTTAGTCTTTAGCTTTATGGTAGACGAGATCATTAAAATAAGAATAGACGAGGTCTTAAAATTAACTTAGGAAGACGCGTTACTAAGTCTAAAGAAAAATCAAGTAGACGAGACATTGAAATATAACAAGTCCAAAGACTTCATAGACGGAGTAGCTTCACTATACGCCACATCAGCAGGCGAGCTCTTGAGTATAGCATGTCCATCTCTCGGAACTAGGAGAAAAGTCTGTAGACGCATTATCAGTAGACGAGCCCAACTCACTGATAAGTTAATCTTACATGTCCAAAGACCTGCGCGTCCACTAGTTTTAAAACGTGAACCCGTCTAAGCTTAAATGTATTTATTTCAAATGATTGCTTATTTAATTCAAAGAATATATGTCTTTTCCTTGCTGCTTCTATTGTATAAAATAATTATCTCTTGGATAAAAGAACTTCGTACCATCGAAACCATAAACCTTTGTACTCTGTCAACTACTGATAGAAACATGGATGGCTTGAGTATGTGGAAAGAAACATATTCAGATCCATATTAGTGCACTATTATTAGTGTGCTTATTAGATAACAATTAAGTCCAAATTTTATCCTTTTATTTTTAATTTTCATTATATTTTTAGGATGAATTTTCTGATTGAATTCGTATACTTGATTTGGTAATATCTTGAGCTACGAATCTTCGATTGATGCATTCTTTGGTGTGTTGGAAAGCTTAGGAAATTGTCTACAAATCATGTCTCAGGCCTCTTGAGCAAATTCGGCTTCTATCATGGTGAAAAACAGGCTGGAAGTTTAATATGAATATTTGGACGAGTTTGAGCTTCAAAGGAGAGTTACTTTTGGCTTGCATGCCTAAGTAACTCCTTTTTAGAAGTTATGGATCATTTTTATTATTTTGCTTAAGTATGGTAGTAACTCCAACTAGTGGAGAGTTATGTCTTTAATTAGCCACTTAGTGGGTAGTAAATATTTTTATTACTCTATTAGTGCAATAGTTATGTTATGCTAGGGGTTATGTCATCTTATGATAACCTTTTATAAGCATTCTCTTGGCAGCCCCAATTCCCTATATGTACACACCCGAACATGAAGAATGATAACTTTGATGTTCAATTTGGTTTTTACCAATTGTGAGAGTGTTCTCTCTTGGGTTCTTCATTGAGCCAACCCCTTTGATCTTATCAAGAGTCCAAGACCCTTGTGGCGATCCTCACCTTGGCTTATCAATTCTCCTTGGAATTGTGGCGCCTACCTTCCATATCTCATCTTATCCATTTTTGTATTTCATCTTCTTCTATAATTTGTATTGCCACTCAAGGATAGAACCGAAAATCTACATGCTCCTTTTTAGGATCATATCATTTGGTATCAGAGACAGGTTATATAATAAGCCTACCTTCCTTAGCTTTCCAACGCACCAAAGAACGTATCAATAAGAGATTTGTAGCTCGAGATACAGCCAAAACAAGAATACATGTTCGTCACAAATGAAAATAAAATCTTCATCAAAAACTAATTTGGCCTTAAATTAGACACAATTCTTGGTTTGCACCATTCCCTCCCTCTTGAAGAGAATTCGAACTCGAATTTATTGCCTTTGGGAATCGTCTTCATCCTCCGGGTTCAAACACAACTCTTTTGAATCCATGGGGAACCTCTCTTGTAATTATTTCTTCAACTTCCTTCAAAATAGAATCATCACCTCTAGGCAAAGATAGGAACATCACCTTGATTCCATTTACAATGAGACTCTCAATTATTTTTTCAACCTTTGCCTCACTCTTTTGTTGTTTTTGTTTGCTTTTTGTAGTTTGGCCTTCACTATTCTTTTCTTCGACACCTAGAAGTGAAATGTTAGATAAATGAACCAAAGTAGAAGAATCCCAACATTTGTATCGACAAGCTAAACTAGAAGAAGGTATTAGAGTAATAGATTTCCATGACTTCCCAAGTGGATTTAAGGACTTTTTTTTCGGCTTTAGGGGGAAGCCATTCTCTAGTTGTCTTCATCTCCTTATCTTCCTCTTGGAATTCAACTCCAATTGATACTTTGCATTCTTCCTTGGGAATTTCATTTTCAATTTCCTTGAATGTCTTGCAAGATTCCTTTGGAATCACATATTCAATTTCAATGAATGTCTTGCAAGCTTCCTTTGGAGGAACACAGTCAACTTCCTTCAAAAAAGAATCAACACAACTAGGCAAAGAATTAGGAATAGCATCAAAACAAATATTCAAGTTTGTTTCTTTCACCTCACTTTCTTTTTTTGCTCTCATCTTTTCTTCAACCATTTTCTTCCAACATGCTTCATTTACAGGAATTTGTCTTTTCATTCTCTCCTCTTTTCTCTTCCTTTTTTCATACTCTTTAATCTCCCTTTCAATTTTTCTATCGCATCTCCCATATCTCATTCCTCCATTCCTCCTCCTTTTTATTTCTACTAACTTGTCAAGAATCACATTGAACTCCTCCATGCTTCTTTGCAATCTTTTCATTTCAAGGAATAGTGTTGCCATGATAGGTGGTGGGAAGAAGAATTTTTTTTTTTTTGGAAAAAATGGAAGAACAATATAAAAAATCACTCTAGGAAGGATGGCTCTAGATGCCAAATGATATGATCCTAGAAAGGAACATATAAAATTTCGGATCTATCCTTGAGTGACAACCAAAATTAGAATAATAATAATAACAAATGGGGAATGGAAGGTAGGCGCCACAATTCCAAGGGGATTTGATAAGCCAAATGAAGATCGCCACAAGGGTCTTGGACTCTTGATAAGATCGAAGGGTTGGCTCAGTGAAGAACCCAAGAGAGACAATACTCACACAATTGGACTTAATCCAAAATGAACTCATAGTTATCATTTCAATGTGTTAGGCATGTTACATATAAGCTTGTGACTGCCAACCTTTGGCTTCCAAAAGATACCATAACCTCCCTCTAATGACTCAACTAACACACCCACTAAATGGCTCACTTAACTAAACTTAATCACGCCACTAAATGGTGATTTAAAGTTCTCCCTCCACCATTATGTGGCTGCTACACTTTCGTCTCACATTACAAGTGTAACCCCCTTATTTAAATAAAAAAATAAAAGGCAAATAACTTAAAGGGGTTACTTGAGGCATGCAAGCCAAAAGATTCCTCCCAACTAAGCTACCAAACTCATGTAAAACTGAAAACAATATTTTCATCATGATATAAGTCGAATCTGGTCAAGAGGCTTGAAATATGATTTATAGATGATTTCCTTAGCTTTCCAACGCACTAAAGAACGTATCAATCAAAGATTAGTAGCTCAAGATATAGCCAAAACAAGAATATGGGTTCATCACAAATGAAAATAAAATTTTCATCAAAAACTAATTTGGCCTTAAATTAGAGACCATTCTTGGTTTGCACCATTGAAACTTAATCACAACTGATTGATATGTTCTTTGGTGCATTGGAAAGCTTAGGAAATCATCTACAAATCGTATTTCAAGCATCTTGACCAGATTCGGCTTATATCATGGTGAAAATATTGTTTTCAGTTTTACACGAGTTTGGTAGCTTAGTTGGGAGGAATCTTTTGGCTTGCATGCCTCAAGTAACTCCTTTAAGTTATTAGCCTTTTATTTTATATTTAAATAAGGGGGGTGACACTTGTAATGTGAGAAGAAAGTGTAGCAGCCACATAATGGTGGAGAAAGAACATTAAATCACCATTTAGTGGCATGATTAAGTTTTGTTAAGTGAGCCATTTAGTGGGTGTGTTAATTGAGTCATTAGAGGGAGGTTATGGCATCTTTTGAAGGCCAAAGGTTGGCAGCCACAAGCTTATATGTAACACGCCTAACACATTGAAATGACAACTTTGATGTTCAATTTGGTTTTAACCAATTGTGAGAGTATTCTCTCTTGGGTTATTCATTGAGACAACCCCTTTGATCTTATCAAGAGTCCAAGACCCTTGTGGCGATCCTCTCCTTGGCTTATCAATTCCCTTGGAATTGTTGTGCCTCCCTTCCATTCCTTACCTTCTCCATTTTTATATTTCTTCTTCTTCATATTTTGGTTGGTCACTCAAGGATAGATTCGAAATTTTACATGTTCCATTCCTCATCTTTTCCATTTTTGTATTCATCTTCTTCTATAATTTTTGTTGGTCACTCAAGGATAGATCCGAAAATTTACATGTTCCTTTATAGGATCATATCAACTACATTGTTGGAAAGATCAAGTCAAGTTCAAAGATGGTAAGTCAGAAAGCAACCTTTGGTACAACAGAGAAGTGACAGTTCTACTTTGAGCATCTGATAATCAAAAGCACTTCTTAGTGAAGCATATCAAGTTATCAGTCTCAACGGATCCAAGCATTTAATGCTAAGTCTAAACGGATACAATTTGAAGACCATTGAAGAAGATCAAGACAGAGAAGCACTTCAGCTATATATACTTGAAGAACTTCAAGTAGACCGGCAGATATACAAGAACAGAGACATATACAAAGATATACAAGCTCTGATATCATAAGTGCAGAAACTCTGTTGAAATTGTAAAACAAGTTTACGTGTAAATCTTGTTGATGTTAAACTTTGAAATCCTCACACATAGTGAGTTCTTAGATCAAATTAGTTAATCTCTTTGTTAGAGTTAGAGCCTGAAGAGGCTTGGCAGAGAAAGAATACTTGTAGCCCTAAGAGGTGTTGAATACTTGTAACCTATTTAGAGAATAGTAGATAAAACCTATGAAAATAGAGATCATGTCAGAAAATTTTTGAGGAGCTTACATAAACAGTGGAGACCTAAGGTCACTGATATTCAAGAAGCAAAGAACCTCAATACTCTTAAGTCTGAGGAATCCTCTGATGAAGAAGACCCTTCTGACAGTGATGAAGGATCTGATGACGATGAACTGTCTTTCATCTCCAGAAAGATTCAACATATATATGTGGAGAAAGAAAGGTGGTTTCAGAACGAAGCAGTTCAACAAAAAGTTCATCAAGGAGAAATCAGGCTCTAAGGAAAAAGGTCCACCTCTGTGTTTCGAGTGCAAAAAGCCTGGTCATTTCAAAGCTGACTGCCCAGAACTGAAGGACAAAAAAAAGTTCTTCAAAAAGAAAAAGGGCTTGATGGCTACTTGGGAGGATCTGGATGTGTCTTCATCTGATGAAGAAAATGAAGCAAAGGAAGAGGCAAATATCTGTCTCATGGCTGGTACATCATCAGAAAGTGATTACACTGATGTAGAGGTAATGGATTCTAACCCTTCCATTCTTCAAGATGCATTTGATGAATTATTGCAAAACTCATCAATTCTGTCTTATAAGTATAGAAGCCTCAAAAAGAAATTTTCCAAACTATCTAAAGAATTTGATAGGGTTTGCATGGAGAAAATAAGTCTTGTAAATGAAAATGACAAACTAAAATCTAAGAATGTCAGTCTAACCGACAAACTCAAGTGTGAGCCAACTGTCTCTTGTGAAGTTACAAAACTAAAACAAGATGTGACATATCTGACAGACACTCTGTCTAAATTTGTAGGTAGCTCGGATAAGCTAAGTTTAATTTTAAGGTACTCTAGGTCCCCTCATGATAAGTCCAGTCTTGGTTATGACAAAGAAAAGCATGAAGCATCTCATAAAAAGTCAAAACCACATATGCATAGTAGAACCTCAGAAGCTCAAACACTGCATGTTAAAACTAAACTGAGCTCGTCCAACACTTACTGTAAAGTGTGTAGAAAAAGAGGTCATATAACATCTTGATGCATACATTACAAGCTTATTAAACATGCTTGTCCAGTGACTACTAACAAGAAAGGACCCAAGTCAATTTGGGTACCTAACGATAAGATTGTACCTGTTGCAGACTTGCTTAACAACAGGAAAGAAACACACATCATGGTACTTGGACAGTGGTTGCCTACAACACATGACGGGAGAAACGTGTATGTTCCAAGACCTTAAACATAGGGATGGTGGCTGGGTGACCTTTGGAGGTAATCAGAAAGGAAAGATTATCGAGATAGGTAAAATTGGTAACCTTTTCCCTCCATTGATAATATTTTATTGGTAAATGGTTTAAAACACAATCTTCTAAGCATAAGTCAATTGTGTGATAGTGGATTTGCTGTTTCTTTTGATAAGAACAGGTGCAATGTCAAGAAACCTGATGGATCACTCTTATACACTGCCAAGAGGCAAAAAAATCTGTATAAGATTGACTTGGAGGACTTTACGAATCAAAGTGTCTCATGTCTAGTGTCCATTGAAGATGAGCGATGGATTTGGCACAAAAGGCTAGGTCATGCAAGCTTGAAGTTAATTTCAAAGCTAAATAAGCATAACCTCGTGAGAGGATTACAAAACCTTAAGTTCAAATCTGATGCTCTCTATGATGCATGTCAAAAGGGAAAACAAGTCAAAGGTTCCTTTGAATCTAAGAATGTTGTTAGTACCAACAGACCACTAGAATTGCTACAGCTTGATCTCTTTGGTCCAACAAGGACTGCCTCTGTCAGTGGAAAGAAATATGGTCTAGTTATAGTAGATGACTACACTAGATGGACATGGGTTATATTCCTAGCTCACAAGGATGAGTCTTTCAAGGTCTTCTCTGTATTATGCAAACGTGTACAGAATGAAAAAGGCATGTGTATCACTTCAATCAGAAGTGACCATGGGGGAGAGTTTGAAAATGAGCTATTTCATAAGTTCTGTGAAGAAAGTGGTATACTTCACAACTTCTCAATACCTAGAACACCACAGCAAAATGTTGTGGTAGAGAGAAAGAATAGATCTCTTCAAGAGATGGCTAGAACAATGCTCAATGATAACTATGTCCCTAGACACTTATGGGCTGAAGCTGTTAATACTGCCTGCTACATTTAGAACATAATATACATTAGACCAATTTTGAATAAGACTCCTTATGAATTGTGAAAAGGATAAAAACTCAACATATCTTACTTTCATCCTTTTGGGTGTAAATGTTATATATTGAATACTAATGATCAACTTGGTAAGTTTGATGCTAAAGTAGATAACTGGATTATGTTAGGATTTTCTGAATCATCAAAAGGGTTTAGAGTTTATAGTTCTAGAACTTTAGTAGTAGAAGAATGTATACATGTTAATTTTGATGACAAGCAGCCTGATAAGAAATTATCAGAGCTTGATGAAGCTATTGCATATTTGAATCTCAAGGACTTTGAAATTCAAGCAAATGTCAAACCTGATGATGGACGACCTTTAACAACATGAGTCAGAAACTTCAACTTCTCAACAAGAAAATGTTCAAAGATCTGGGTACTTAATCATTGGGAATCCTAATGATAAGCTAAGAACCAAATCTACATTCAGAGAGCAAGATGATTCTGCCTTAGTCTCTGAGTTAGAACCAAAGATAGTAGACGATGCTCTACTGGACGAGGGCTGGATTCTTGCAATGCAGGAAGAACTCAACCAGTTTGAGAGAAGTGAAGTGTGGACTCTTGTGCCTTTACCAAAAGAGAAATCAGTTATTGGAACCAAATGGGTTACATAAACAAGCTTGATGAAAATGGTAAGGTGCTAAGAAATAAAGCTAGACTTGTTGCACAAGGTTATTCTCAGGAAGAAGGTATAGACTACATTGAAACTTTTGCACCGGTTGCTAGATTAGAGGCAATTCACATCTTATTATCATTTGTTGCACATCACAATATAATGCTATATCAAATAGATATAAAAAGTGCCCTTCTAAATGGAGTTATTAGTGAGGAATTATATGTTATGCAACCTCCGGGTTTTGAAAGTGAAACCCAACCTGAACATGTATATAATCTAAAGAAAGCTTTATACGGCCTCAAACAAGCTCTTAGAGCTTCGTATGAAAGGTTAAGTTCATTCTTAATGGACAATGGATTCAGTAGAGGAAACGTTGATACAACCTTATTTAGAAAATCCAATAAATCCAGTTTTATTGTTGTTCAAATATATGTTGATGACATAATTTTTGGTGCTACTAATGAATCTCTTTGTAAAAAATTCTCCAAGCTTATGCAGAAAGAGTTTGAAATGAGCATGATGGTAGAACTCAAGTTCTTGCTTGGACTTCAAGTTAAGAAAACAGTGGATGAGGTGTAAATCCATCAGACTAAGTATACAAAGGAATTGTTAAGGAAATTCAAGATGGACGATTGCAAGCCTATGAACACCCCTATACATCACACGTCCATACTGAACAAAGATGATAAAGTTAAAATGGTATACCAAAAGGTATATACAGGTATGATAGGATCTCTGCTATATCTTACTGTGTCTAGACCTTATATTATGTTTATTGTATGCTTATGTGCTCGATTTCAATCTGATCCAAGAGAATCTCATTTATTAGCAGTTTAAAAAATATCTAGATATTTAAAAGGTACTACTAATATGGGTTTGTGCTTTAATAAAAATGGTGATTACAGATTAGTTTGTTTTTGTGATACTGACTATGCTGGAGATAGAATAGAAATAAAAAGTACCAGTGGAGGATGCCACTTTATTGGAGCTAATCTAGTCTCATTGTCAAACAAAAGACAAAGCCCTATTGCCTTATCAACTGCTGAAGCTGAGGATATTTCAGCTACTAGTTGCTGCTCACAACTTCTATGGATCAAACATCAATTGGAGGACTACAATGTGTTTATAAGTAGTATTCCACTTATGTGTGATAATAATGCCGCAATAAATCTATCTAAGAATTCAATATTTCATTCAAGGTCTAAGCATATAGAGATTAAACATCACTTTATTAGAGATTATGTGCAAAAAGGCATTATTGATTTACAATTTGTAGATACTGACCATCAATGGGAAGATATCTTTACTAAACCACTTGCAGATGACAGATTCATATTTATTAGAAAACATCTTAATATGATTTGTGTGGATTGATTGTGCATCCAATGCACATTGCATGAGCGTCTATTGCTTAAATGCATCCAATGCATGTTGCATGTGCGTCCTGTGGGCATTGCGTCTCTTAAAAGTTTACATGGTTTTATCAGACTCATCTATGCTATCTATGATTATATTTGCATTGATTCATTTCCAAGACATATTTAATAATATCCTTGTGCTGAGTCAGTTATTTCCATCAATCCCATCAATAGCTTTTTATGGTTTCAAAAAAACTGCACCGCATCAGTACTCATTACTCCTTTTCTCACACGTTTTCATTTTATTTAGGGTAAAGGCCAATTTTGGTTCCTGACAAAAAGTGTGTGGGCCATTTTAGTCCCCAACAAAAAAAAAACTACTCCGTTAGTCCCTGACAATTACTACCGTGGGATAAGTTAGTCCCTGACAATTACTATGGGACATTATAGTCCCTAACAATATTTAAAGTGGGACTAATTTGTCCTTGACAATTAGTATCATGGGACAATTTAGTAACGGATGCTGATTAATGGAGTCAACGTAGGGGCTAACTTGTCCCAGTTAGTAATTGTCAGGGACTAACGTAGTATTTTTTTTTTGTCAGGGACTAAAACGGCCCACGCACTTTTTGTCAGGGACCAAAATGGGCCTTTACCCTTTTATTAATTTCTTTGGGAAAACTCTTCAAATTCGAAGCCTTTTTAAGTAATACTCTTTCCCTCTGAAAAACCTTTCACAATCTTCTCTCTTTGAACCCTCGAGTACTCTGTTTCTTGCTACCAAACCCTAAACTCTCAAACCTCATAAATGGCTTCCTCTTTTGTTGCTTTCAATGTGGACAAGCTGAACCTTGCTACTGAGCACCATTTCAACTTTGGAATTTTGGAAGAATATAACTTAGATGTAAGTAAGAACATCATTGCTGCTAATAACATCCCTGGCTGCTCTATGGATTGATGACTGAACCCACAAACCAACACGGGTCTTTTCAGCGTGCTTTGTCCTCACTCACACGCTTCCCTGGAAAACTTCCCAGGAGGTCACCCATCCCAGAATTGCTCCAAGTCAAGCTCGCTTAACTGTGGAGTTCTTAAGTGATGGGCTACCGAAAAGAAGATGCATCTTGTTAGTATAGGTAGTACCAATCTATTCATATAAGCCTTCCTCAACTGTATAGTCCCATACCTACACAGTCTCATGATCCCTCTCATTCGGGTGTGTAATCGGTTCATTCATGTGTCCCTCCGCCTAGAAGCCTGCCAGGAGCCGCTCCTTGTCCATGCCTTCTTGCACCGGCGACCACTCCCCGCCCTCGTCGGCACCCGGGTGTTACATGCCCACCAGCTTCGGCTTTGTTCGTCTCCGAACCACACCGTACTGGGAGAGGTGCCGCTCTGATACCATATATCGATTTGTGCGTGTCATCCTTGCGCAGGGGCCATGCTAATCTTCTCTGCATCTTCTTTTAGGGAGCCCATCACATAAGAACTCCACAGTTAAGCGAGCTTGACTTGGAGCAATTCTGGGATGGGTGACCTCCCGGGAAGTTTTCCTGGGAAGCATGTGAGTGAGGACAAATCACACTAAAAAGACCCGTGTTGGTCTGTGGGTTCAGTCATCAATCCATAGAGCAGCCAGGGATGTTACCCTGCTGGTTGGGGAGTACTCTTCGTTGAAAAAGTCTCTATCTACCCTAACCTAATTAGGGAATTCTGGAGAACCCTTCAAGTATCAGTTGCTGAGATTTCTGCTGTGGTTCTCGGAAAAAGAGTAGTGGTCTCTGAAAAGACCATCTCTGATGCTATCACCTGCGCTCAAGAAGGAGTGATTTTTTATTATACTTGGGAGACAGACCTTGGTGGTTCTGAGGTGATAGCTGCCTTCCTGATGAGAGAAGATACCGTAAGAACTAATTCCTGGAAGTCAGTGGAGATGAAGGATGATGTTCACATTCTTCATTAGTTGCTGAACAAGGTTGTGTTGCACAAAATTGGGTCTAAGGACAACTTGTCAGCTTTACACAAGTTTTGTCTCTACCATCTCATCACCGAGACTAAAATCAACCTGCCCAAAATTCTCTATGGACGATTCAGGGATGCTGCTGTTCACAAGAAGAAGATCTCTGCAATTCCACACTGTCATCTTTTGTCCAAAATCTTCAAGTCTCAAGGAGTCTATGACATACTTACTGCTAAATCTCCTGAAGAACAAGCAAGAATTCTACCTGAAAAAGGAATATCTGCTGCTGACTTTGGAAAAATGAACATAGCCAACATGAATCTCAACACATATGTTGCTGCTGCTTTGGCTAAAATAGAAGAGATGATGAAGATTAAGGAGGAACAGAGTGAGCAGAACAATGCTGAAGTACTAGGGCTGAAGATAACAATTAGAAGAAAAACAACTACTGCAAGGAAACCAATTGCCAGAAAGCCTGTTGCTGGCATTATGATCAGGGAACCAGAAGCTGTTGCCCCTCAACCTGCTCCTTCTCAGAAAAGAACAAGAAATCTCGTCTTGTCTCATAAAGAAGATGAGGATGATGAAGATAATGTCACTATCGGAACTATTCTGAAGAAGCAGAAAACCACTGCTGCTACTGCTGATGTTGTTATTCCTACCACGAGAAGGCATCCCTCAAGAAAAGCTAAGTCCTTTGTGACTTCTGAGGTAAATATCTCTGCTAATGATCCAGTCCAATTAGCAGTAGATGCCTTAGTAGAAAGCTTAGAAAGTAGGGATGATCTTTGCTATTCTTTGGTACACCTGACACTGATGTCTACATACCCACACTACAATCCCATAAACCTCTTCACCACAAACAGCCTCACCTGTCTACTCACCTGTACAAACCTCACCAAATAGACCACATTTTCAACCCATAATACCTGCAAATGATCCCTGGTTCAATCAACCAGATGATGTAAGGATTAACCCTGGAGCCCCCTTTAACAAAATACCAAGAACCAAATTCCCTTACACTAACCCTTCAGTTCTCTATGACGGCAAAGCTGAAAGCTGGGCCAAAGTAAAAAGAGATTGGAAAATAATCTATCATAAGCATGAACCTGAACCTGAATCAACCAGACCTTTCTATTCCCTACCTGAATATGAATATGAACCTGAACCTACCTACACCCCATGTCATGTACCCATTCCTTATGTGACAAACAACAACAATCCTCTTCCATCCACTCTACACAACCACATTGGACCTGCCCTAACTCACCTTCCAATAAAAAAATTCCCACCTAGAAAAATCTACCCAAACCTCATCAAATCTCCTCCTTTCAAACCCTTCACAGATGGTGTCAACAGGCACATCATACCTGTTTGGTCTACTGACCCTTGCAAAACCAATGCTCTAACAATTATCCACAAATGGTCAAGAACATAAGGAAGACCTAAGTTCATTCTGGACAGAGAGACATCTTCGGTGACATTTAGACATCGAAGTGTTTATGGAAGAGCTGTCAGTCTTGTGGACCACCTCTTGTATGCTTTTCTGCAAAATGAATTTGAGCTGCCAAGATATGTTAGAGTTGCAAACTTCATCCCTCCAACATTGTTGTTTCATACCAAGAAGGAGACAAAGATTGGTATCAGACCTTACATAATTGCTCCAAGACTACCCATGATAGATCTGAACAAAGATAAAGATCTGAAGAAGCAAAGGAGCACTGCAAAGAATCCAGAAGACAATTTCTGCATGCTTAATCCTGATACTTTTGAACCTATTGATCATAATATGATTGATTTCTGGTTGTCATAGCCAGTTGAAGACATAGATGAAGATTCTGTAGTTGCTATTTGGTCAAATCACATGGTGGCCTGTGCTAAGAAAGGTTCATCTTCTTGATTAAGTGAACAAGAGAAGAAAAGTATTCCTAAAGTTAGAGGAAAATGTGGACTCTCAAATGTCAGATTCTTCATTTACAAGGACACTCTTGGAATTCCTGTCATAAGTCCTGTCTATGAAGAAGACCCTGTCCACTGGGCTAAAGAGCTGCCTCCTCCCAGACTCGCTCTTGCTTCACCACCACCACCATCTCCTCCTTCTGAGAATACTGAGGAAGAAATCATAGTTGAAGAACAGGATTTGAATGATGATGCTGTTCAACCAGAAACTGAGAATGAGGAAGTTGCTGAGTCTGCTCCAAGACCATGCACTTCTGAAAAGCACTCATCTCAGCCAATGGCTCTGACAGTCATCCATCCACATGATCAACCTCAAAATTCTAGAGCTATAAGTACTTTTCAAGGTCAAGCACATGCTTAAGACAATTCTTAAATCTCCAGACCTTCTCCACCTCATAATTTTGACGAGATTATTGGAAAGATCATAAAGGAGAGAGTCAAAGTAGAAGTTAAGGAGCAAGTCAAGGAGCAAGTTGCTGAAGCCTTGGCACCAATGAATGTAATGATCAACCAAATTATGAGTATTTTACAAAGTTTCCAATAGAGTCACAATCTTCCAGTTCAACCTCCACCACCTCCACTAAACCAGAACCCTCCACCACCACCTCCACCCTCTTCTTAGCTTTCTTTTATTTCTTTAAACTGACAATGATGGTCCTCTCTTGTTTCCTTTTTGTTTGATGACAAAAAAGGGGGGAGAAAGGATATAGAAATTATTTTTTATATATATAAAGTCAGTTTTTGGTTGTACATATATGTTTTCACATGCATACTATTTTGTTGCATACATGTACTTGATATGATCTGATATTGCTATCCGTGTTTGGACTTATAAGCTCTGATACTGTGTTTTTCTCTGATACTATGCTTTAGTTTTTGACTAAGTTAAAACAGATATGTGCTGCTGCTTATGTGTTTTACTCTTTAAAAGTTTGAATGCTTTATCTTAGGGGGAGCTCTGTAGCTCTCTTAGACTTTTCTCACTCAAATTTAATTGGTATTTGTCATCATCAAAAAGGGGGAGATTGTTAGAACCAAAGTGGTTTTGGATTAAAATAATCTCTTAAATTTTGATGTTAACAAAAAGGTTAAATTTGTATGGAAAAGTATTTGTCAAACATATAACTTGTTTGTTATAAGTATGCAGGGACTTTTTGATTTATACGAGTTAGAGGAACTTAAACTTACGGTATGGAATCTAACAAATTCTATTTCAAACCTCTAGACCAGTCTACAACTCTTGGTAAAATTTTGAGTCTTTTATTTATGGTAGACGAGATCATTAAAATAAGAATAGACGAGGTCTTAAAATTAACTTTGGAAGACTACGCGTTACTAAGTCTAAAGAAAAATCAAGTAGACGGAATATTGAAATATAACAAGTCCAAAGACTTGTTATACGGAGTAGCTTCACTATACACCACGTCAGCAGACGAGCTCTTGAGTATAGCACGTCCATCTCTAGGAACTAGGTGAAAAGTCTGTAGACGCATTATCAGTAGACGAGCCCGACTCCCTGATAAGTTAATCTTGTACGTCCAAAGACTTGCGCGTCCACTAGTTTTAAAACGTGAACCCGTCTAAGCTTAAATGTATTTATTTCAAATGATTGCTTATTTAATTCAAAGAATATATGTCTTTTACCCTTGCTGCTTCTATTGTACAAAATATTTATCTCTTGGATAAAATAACTTCGTACCATTTAAATCATAACCCTTTGTACTATGTCAACTACATTGTTGTAAAGATCAAGTCAAGTACAAAGATGGTAAGTTTGAAAGCAACCTTTGGTACAACAGAGAAGTGACAGTTCTACTTTGAGCATTCCTCTGATAATCGAAAGCACTTCTCAGTGAAGCATATCAAGTTATCAGTCTCAACGGATCCAAGCATTTAATGCTAAGTCTAAACGGATACAATATGAAGACCGTTGAAGAAGATCAAGACAGAGAAGCACTTCAGCTATATATCCTTGAAGAACTTCAAGTAGACATACAAAAATACAAGAACGGAGACATATACAAAGATATACAAGCTTTGATATCATAAGTGCAGAAACTCTGTTGAAATTGTAAAACAAGTTTACGTGTAAATCTTGTTGATCTTAAACTTTCAAATCCTGACACATAGTGAGTTCTTAGATCAAATCAGTTAATCTCTTTGTTAGAGTTAGAGCCTGAAGAGACTTGGTACAGAGAATGCTTGTAGCCTGAAGAGGTGTCGAATACTTGTAACCTATTGGGAGCATAAAACCTTCAAGTAGAAGGGACTGGACATAGCTCTTGGTTGGAAGAGAGTGAACCAGGATAAAACTCTTTTGTGATTCTTCTAACCCTTATCTTTTACAGTTTTTGGTTATACTAACTGAGGGGTTTTGAATCTGAGTTTGTTAACTCTTCAAAAACTTTTTCCTGTTTGTGTGCTGTTTATTTTGATCTTCTTGTAAAAGTGTTTGAGAAAAGGCTTTCTCGAAAATATGTTAAGAAACACAATTCAACCCCCCTTCTTGTGTTTCCCTGTGTCAGCTTCAAGTATACCAAGTTTAAAGTCAATCAGATTTAAATTGGACTCAGAGTGCATTGAAATGCACAAAATCAGGTAACCGACATCAGTAAGAACGCTCAAACGCTGCATGATCAATGCTCAAACATTCCAGGGTGAGGTGACACGTGCCGAAACATGTCAAAATGGATGACATGTGGCTGATTCTTCTTCTTCTCCACTCACTTTGCATGCATTTTCTCTCATTCTTCAAGCACGAACTAGAAACCTTAGAGAGAGGGCAGATCTCATCTTAGTGAGAGGAAGTCCATTTCTGAGAGATTCGCTTGAACGTTTTCGATTATGACTTCAGATACGCGTTCAGGACATCGAGTACGTCAATTACATACCTTCGATTCGTCAAACATTGGAGGTAATGCTCGAGTCCCAAACTTGTCGACACGTCGACATTGTCATTTACTTTGTTTTGTGAATCTTGCTTCGATTCTAGCTTTGTCTGTGAAATTGTTGCAAGATTAGGGTTTATGACATTGTCGGGACTCTGTCCATGTGTTCAGGACGAATTTCGGAGCACCGTGGCGTTCATCGTGAGTGAAGCAGCAATTTTTCTATGGAGAGAGGCATGAGTTTCGAGGCGTGGAAGCGACATTACGATTGTCTAAGGTAGGGAGAAAGTATCTGACACGTCGGGGAGACAAGTGTAGTATTGTATATTATGTTGTATGAGTAGGGTGCCCCAGACCCTACTAGTTGTCGAGTGGCTTTCGATAATTAAATCCCTATTGAAACTGATTTTTAAAGCTGTTTACAGGATTTAATTATGGCATGCTTATCGATGTTAGGACTATTTTATTGTTTTACGTGCATATTTTGCTGCTGGTTGAAGTGTGTTGTTTGCAATTTATGCATGATGATGTTTGATGCTATATTTTTTGATTATGTTAAGTTACTATTGATGTTGAGGATAATGATATTATGCTGTTGGCATTGATGTCGTTGAGGTTGTCTAGATTGTCTGTTTGTGCTGGTTGAAACCCTAGTTGACACTTGAGGGTACGCTGTCGAATTAGTGATGAGAATGGATTTTGGAAGCGGTATATGGGTTATGAGTTGAGATTGTGGATGCCAAGTGCATCGTAATGCGTGTAAGTGAGTAACGATACGGTGTCAACTCAGGTTATGTTGCATTGCATATTTGCCAAAGTGGCGAGTCGTGTGACTGGGAGTCATACAAGGTTGGTGTACCCGGGTGAGGGTACGGAATGTGAGAGGGATGGTTCAGGGAACTTTGGGGATGTAGCTGGGTTTGGATTAACCGACAGTGGCCAATGGTTTGTGCCCATTGTGTCGTGGTCTCCACTGGTACTCGACTATCTCGACATCTGGGCCCGGAGTGTTCCAGTCTATGGTGGACGTTCCGAGGAGACCAAGATACCCCTGTTGGAGTTGAGCTCATGAGGGTAAGCACCCTTATTGGTCACAATGAGCGGAACTATTACCAGGACCAACTAGCTGACATTCTTTGGGCGACAGATAGGCCCGAGAGAGAGAAAGAATGTCTGGGGGATCAGTATCCCTAGCGTGAGAGATCGGTCGAGGGTCCAGACCCTGGGGGACATTGATGTGGTATCCGTCACATCAGTGCGAGTTCCCAGATGATAGGTGGAATAGAAAGGAGCAGTCTGTGGTTCACGATAGAGTTGGCAGAGTGTATAGAGGCAAAAGGAGGAGGCGTACGCAGATGTAGCACTGCTATCAGCGTCGTAGGATCTATATCAGCAACGATGAGTCTGTGTGGGAGTCCCAGATTCATACCCGGGATGCCAGAGATTATCATCGTGCTTTTGTCGAGGGTGATGGTAGTTCCAGATGCCCATATCGTCTGTGATATGGTTCTTCGGTAGCGTCTGCTACGGAGAGCCTCTGTGAACATAGTCTTCTTTTAATCTTTTGATTTTGGATGAATTCTATGAGAGGCGGGCGGGTAGGTGTTGTCCTTATAAGTTTTTATATGACTTTCTCTGTGACCAGTTACTGTTTGTTTGACCCGGCTTGTATAGATGGTAGGCTTCTGATTCCTCTATTAGGATCGATGGTACTGTTGGAAACATGATATATATACTATGTACATATTTGTTGTTTTATCTGTAAGATTTTTTTTCTTTCACGTTTTTGTAAAATTATAATATTTTAGAATTTATATCCGCGCTAACGCTAATTAAACGTATTAAAGAATGGTTAAAAATGGTGGTATCAGAGAGGTATGCTTAATTCCATGTGCCACTCGCAAGGGTGTTACACCCAATCCATTTGTTCTTTCAATTCTGCATGAATAAAGGGGAAATAGGTGAAATACAAGTACCAACAGTTAAAAATATGGTACTTTCCATCACAAATTCCAACAAATAAACAGGTAGAATAACAATTTATCATCTACCATATTGTTATATTAATTTACATAACTCCATAAAAATATTGACATATTATTATTGATCATTAAGGATAAATATATTTTTTTTAAACAAAAAGGCATTCTAATACATCACTGCAATGCAAGACATCCCAACTCTGTTGGCACCCCAGGCATTGCAAATCATTTGTGGCACACCTAATTTATTAATAAAAATGAAAAAATACAAAAAAAAATGGGGGGCATGAAACTGACCCATGAACAAAATTATCTGAACCTATAATTTGGTAATCTAAACCTATTACAGAAAAAATATTCCCTAATAAAATTAGGAATTAAATCCCACCATGTAAATCCCTGGAAACTAGTACCACGAGAAGCAAGTTTGTCAGTGCAGTGGTTTCCTTCTCTAAAATTATGAGAACAAACAAAGTTCATCACTTTCTTGATCTTCATGCAATTTTCCCATCTGTTTAAATATTAAATTCTAATAAGATATATAAATACGAAATTTATACAATTTTGTATTTATGTAATAAGAATGAAGGCCCAAATTGATCCCTGAAAAATTTCGGGGACCACTTTTAGTCCCTGAAAAAAATAAATTAATCATTTAGTCCCTCAAATTTTCAAAGTGAGACACATTAGTCCCTAGATTAGTTCCGAAGTCTATTTACTTGTTTACGTGTCCCATTGACCAACATACTTGGCCTGTTAGTAGTCTTGCGTGGCCTATGACGAATTTCTACCGTAAAAAAATAAAGAAAAGTGAAAAAAAATGCATAATTTTCAGGAATTTGAATTTTAAAATTGTGCATGTTTTTCACCTTTTATTCGTTTTCCACCAACGAAATTCGTTATAAGTCATACAGGATCACAAACGGGCCAAGTATGATGGTTAATGTGACACATAGACAAGTAAAATAGACGTCAGAACTAAATCTAGGACTAATGTGTCATGCTTTGAAAATTTGAGGGACTAAATGGTTAATTTATTTTTTTCAAGGACTAAAAGAGGGCCCCCAAAATTTTTGAGGGATCAATTTGGGTCTTCACTCATTTAATAAACAACAGTGAAATACTAACTTTTTTTATGATAATGACATTTCAATTTTTTTAAAATGTATATGTTTACTGTTTTTTTATTTATTTTTTCATTTATTTTAACAAATTATAGCAATTTTCTTCATATACATTTCTGAAGGGTATTTCCTGAAAATAAAATGATGATAAAGGTCAAAAGTTGTACTTACCTTAGAGCATCGATCTCCAATGGTACACCTCCAATGAGTTGCTTGACTCTTTTTACGAGTCCTATCATGTCACTTCACTGTTTTTTATTTAATACTACTTTAAGCAACTCTCCACTCCAATGATGCAACTCTAAAAAGTTCACTAAATAGGTCCTACAAATTATCCATATCTTCATTTACATTTATTTTTATTTCAATTTTCGAATGAAGGTAATTAATGCAATTCTCTATTATTTTTCTCTCTCCTTTTCTTATTGAATGTTCTTGTATAAGAACCGGTTGCTTATAGAAGCAACCGTCCTTATATATGGCATTCACGCCAACTTGTTCCATATGCAACTCAATAAGAACTTGTCATTAATCTTAAGAACTTGTTAAACAACTCTCATTGGAGATGCTCTTTAAGAGGATTAAAAAAACTACCATGAGTTATTAATTGTTTGGATAACAATATATTTGATAATGAGAACAATATATTAAAAAAACTACCATGCTCTTTAACAATATATTTGATAATGAGAACATAGATAGCACTTACAAGCGCTATTAAAACCACACGAAAGCTCTATTAAAAGCCTTTCCATCGTAGTATAATTAATTTTTTTATAAAAGAAATAAAGAAAGAAATAAAGTCTCAGATGTAAAACTTATGAGAACCAAAGTGATTTTGGTTAAAATAATCTCTTAAGTTTTGATGTCAACAAAAAAGTTAAAATTGTATGGCAAATTTGTGTCAAAGATCTAACTTGTTTGTTCTACCTTGCTGGTTTGTTATAATATTGATAGATAAGGAAACATACTTGTAACTTCTCGATTTTACTATGAAACAGTATCGGGTCCAAGTTCTCAACCGCTAGACGAGCCTTCAAATACATGGTAAAACTCTAAAGTCAATAAGGTTACCACTAAACGAGATATTAATTTTTGGCTAAGTTAAATAACACTAGACGAGCATCTAAGTCTAAGTGTAAAATGAGAAATAAATGATCCGCTTAATAACTCTCAGGAGAATAGCAAGTCCAAAGACTTTAAGTCTAGACGAGTAACTAACTAGACACCACGTCAGTAGACCAGCCCACTTTACTGTTAAGTTAAAATTACGGGTCAAAAGACTTGCGCGTCCACTAGCTACTGAAAATGAACCCGTCTAGTAGAAGTGAATTTATTTCAAATGATTGAATATTTAATTCGTAGGAATGTATGTCTCTTTCCATTTCTGCTTCAATTATTTACTCTTTGTTTCTTGAGAATAGAAACATAATACCATCAAGAACATAAACCTTTGTACTCTGTCACCTATATTGCTGTAAAGTTAAACCAAGTACAATGAAGGAAAGTCAGAAAGCAGCCTTCGGTACAACAGGGAAGTGACAGCTCTACTTTAAGCATTCCTCTTATAACTAAGAGCACTTCCCCATGAAGCATATCAAGCTATCAGTCTCTACGGATCTCAAGCGTTAAATGTTATCTCTAAATGGATATTTTCTCAAGACCGTTGAAGAAAGGATGAAGATGTCTATATATAGTAGACGACCCCAAGAGAAGAACAACTTGATGCTGTGAAATTTTCAAAGTGTCAAATATCATATCAAATTTCATTTGAATATTTTCAGTTGTATTCTTCCTGATCTTAAACTTTCATATTCTCACATATAGTGAGTTCATAGATCAAAATCTGTAAATCTCTTTTTTAGAGTTAGAGCCCGAAGAGGCTTGGTAGTGAAGAATACTTGTAGCCTAAAGAGGTGTTGAATACTTGTAATCTATTTGGAGAATAGTGGAGAAAAACCTTCAGGTAGAAGGGACTAGACATAGCTCTTGGTTGGAAGAGAGTGAACCAGGATAAATCACTCATTTGAATCTTCTATCCCTACTTTTTACAGTCTTTGTTTATACTAACTGTGGGGATTTGGATCAGAGTTTGTTAACTCTTTAAAAATGTTTTCTTGTTTGTGTTTACTTATCTTGTTTTGCTTGCAAAAAGGTTTGAGAAAAAAGGCTTTTTCGAAAAACTGTTAAGAAACACAATTCAACCCCCTTCTTGTTTTTTCCTGTGTCAACTTCAGTCATATTTATAATTGGTCTAATAAATATTTTGGTCCCTAAAATAGGACGAGATTTGATTTTAGTTCCTCCAAAAAATTTCCTTTTGTTCTGATGCTCAAATGTTAAAAATTTTGTATTGGTCCCTCCTGATAGAGAGCTTCTGTTACTTGATGATGTGGCAGATAAAGAGCCATGTCATCCATGGTACATATAAGAAAAAAAATAATATTTAATTCACATGTGTATTTTTTATTATTTCTTGTCCACGTAGATTAACAATAAATATTATTTATTTTTAGATGATAAAATAAATCATTTTATTTTATTCTGATTTAATAATTTATTAATTTGTTAATATTAAAATAATCAGAAAAACCTAATTAATCCATATTTAATTATACTAATTATTACTAATTTAATTACAATCCCTAATTAGTGTATTTAAGTTGCCATTACACTAATTATCCCTAAATAGGGATGGTAACTAAGTTAGGACTGGTTAGTGTAATTAATTCAGGGTTAATTAAGGTGATTTGATTATTTTAATATTAGAAAAATATTAAATAATAATTAAATCAATAAAATATGCTAATTTATTATTTTAGACAAACAAATAATATTTATTATTAGTTTACATAGACAAAAAATAATAATAAATACACATAGAATTAAATATTATTTTTTGGTATATGTGGCATCAATGATGTGACATTTGGCCACGTCATCAGTTAAAGGAAACCCCCTATTGACATGGATCAATTTCAAAATTTTAAAACATGTGAGGATCAGAATCAAATGAAAATTTTTGGTCAAAGAGACAAAACAGATGCATATAGATGGTGAAAACGTGCGTCCCAACTACACAACGGAGTCTGTTTTATATAGGTTTAATAAAATAATTACACAATGAATATAGGAGATTCTATTCTTATTTACAAGATGTGATATGATATGTGTTGACGGATCTGGGCAACTATACCCAGTCGTGCAAGTAATACGGTGGTGAGACCGGTTATCGTATCCACGGGGATTGGATGTCAATTACTAGTTCACAACCAATAAGATAGTGTTATTCTTAGATTTTAGCCTCTAAACCAATAATATTTGAGTCCATATCAATATAGGATCATCCTCCTTTTGTTATATCTTAAGACCTTATCATCATCTCCTAAGGATCCTATCTAGGAATAACCACCAAATCTGTCGCTAAACTTTCATCGAACTTTTGACCATCTTTACCATCTTAGAGTCTGATTTAAGATTCGATCATTAGATATTAATTTGTAGATATTTATATGAGCTTTATAACGACACCAAGAACGCCTCAATCGGAAACTTGTAGCTCAAGTTATGGTCAAAATATTGAATTGTATACAGTTTGGGCTGAAATAGGAACCCGTTATGACCCGAACTCATATATATACCATTAGTCTCGACCTAAACCTAGTTTAGACGACCCCAACACTCATAAAACTGCCTCCCTCCTTCCTCTTTGAATCCATATGGTTTTTATTTCTAAAACTCTCTCTAGGGAACCCGTTATTGCACCATTCTTCATTGCTTCTTGACAGGAGAACATCGCTACGAATAGGGGTTTGTTGTTCTTGCTATTTGGGACTTTAGAAAAGGTAATGTTCGTGCACCTTGTCCCTTGTGTCCTTTCTTTCAAGTTCTTGATCTCTTCCTTTTGATTTCTTGATCTTAGAGTTGAACCAAAGTGTCTCTTTGGCATCCTTGAGGTTGTAGACAAGCACTTGTGAGGCGGGACCCTATGGATCTTCTTTCTTCTTTTGAAATGCGAACCTCATACCAGGTATGGGATAAGAATAGTATATATACTAGGCTAGGGAGTAGCGTAAGATGAGGGGTTCCCATAGCCCCGTTTATTGTCGTTATAATGTATTGATGTCATGATCTGCCTGGTTGTATGACTGAATTGTATATATTTTAATTGGATTAATTAGTATGCCTATTTGTTATAATTGTTGAGTTGTTCATGATGTGGTATGCCCATTTGAATTGTCTTATGTCATGAGTTTTGGTTGAATTGGTATGAATACCCATGATTATGAATGTTGTTGTTATGACATGGATTATGTTGATCACATTGGCTGGATATATTGTTGATGATGATGTTACCGTTATGTTAAATATGTTAATAAGACTCTCATTGACTTAATTAGGACTCTTAGTTAACATACGAATTAAGGGATTAATTCCCCAAGCTTCATAAGACATGAACTGTGTTAGTGAGGGGTGAAGTTTTATGCCGAATGTTTTAGTTAAGACCCTAGGATCTGATTTTAGAGAATTATGGAGCCTAAACTCCAAGAACACGCTAAATTCTTCCCAGAATAGTATGGCCCTGCCCAGGAGCACGGTCGTGCTAAACAGGGAGCATGGTCGTGCTCCCAGTTAAATTCTGGAAAATAGGCCGCGTATTGAGCACGGCCATGCAGGACAGTGAGCACGAACGTGCTCTACTTAAGTGGCAGCACGACTGTGCTGGGGGTTTAGTACGCTTGTGCTTCTCGCTATTGGTCAGAACTTAAGACTAATGAATTAAAGGGGTGTTTATCCCAATTATCCCCATATGATGTAATAATACACTAATCAAACGATAACATGTTAGATAACTTAATTAAATATTAATTAAGATAACAAAGACTGATAAGCTGGTTAAGCCGGTACCCGATGGGTTACATCACGTTGTCACGCTTTGGTGCTTTTTGGCCAAAGTACTCTCGATGTTTTTTGGTTGAGATATTGTTATGTTGGACCTTGGTGCTTTTTGGCCAAGGGGGCTTTGACCCCACGGTGTGGGTCTAAGTTGTTAATGTTGATGTTGGTGATAAATATTGGATGCTTTTAGGCCCAAGCAAAGGAGGTGGTTGCCTTGTGTTGTTGTTCCATTTGCATAGAGCATTGGAGTTGATGTTGAGGGGGATGTTCAACATAGGGGAGGTCATCCTAGGTATGATGATCTGGCCCAAGTCTCGGGTGGTTCACCTATGGTTTGGTGAACCGGGCGCCCCCGAGGTGGCGTATCCAGTTATTATACGTCGGCTATCCAAGGGGTTCCTCCATGGTTTGGGGAACTACCGGTGTTGGTGATTTTTGGCCAATACGGATATGTAACTCGGAAGTTGACTTCTTGAGTTAGTTGGATCCACATGCATTGATGGAGTAGTGGAGTAGGGTTGTGATCAGCCTCTGGCTCGACTAGTTTTTAACTAGTAAGACCATAGGTTTTATTCGAGTTTAATCTCGTTTTCGCCCAAATTTGGATGTAATTGTCCTCAAGCAACATTTTGAGTCTCTTAAGTATTTTTAGGTTAATTTAGTTGATTTTGAGTCGAATAAAGCACTTACTGCTAATTCTTGTTTTCGGGTTAATAAAGAGAAGCAATTTTGGAATTATTCACCCCGGGAGAGGCTACTCGCCTCGCGAGCCTAAAGCCTTACTGTGCCAGAACTGTCATCCTCTCCATCTCGCCTCGTGAATCACTGCCTCGCCTCACGAGAAATCCAAACCCTGAAGGACAGAGACCATCACGCCCTGCCGTGATAAAGGTCACGGCCGTGACAGATTGGAATTTGAAGCCTCGCCCCGCGAATCACTGCCTCGCCTCGCGAGAACTCAATTTTGAACTCGCGCCACTCATAAGATTCGCCTCGCGAGAGGCTGCTGGCCTCGCGAGCGGGAGCAGAACTGACAGATATAAATTGCTGTTTTAGGGCAGATTGAAGCAGTTTTTGATCATCTTCTTTTCCTTTTAGATTAGACGGCTGCGAATTAGGTTTCTGTCATATTTGTAATGGAGAACTAACTCCCTTGGATTGATCTGCTGTAATCGGTTTGCTTTGCCACTTGAGGTTCTATTAATTCCCAATTTAATTGATTTTCCCTTTCAATATTTTTCCTATATGTCTTGTTTGCTTAATTCAAGTTATATAGGATGAGTCTTGATTTATTTCGATGATTGTGCGTTCCTATACATAATCGTGTTTGATTAATTCATGTGTGTTCAATCGTGTTTGCTTAATTCACGAGAGCTTCACCCCGTTTGCTTAATTCGGGAATTAGAAACATACGTCTCGTAGTGCCGATTTCGCTTGTTAATTGTCGCTACAATCGGAAGGGGATTAGAATCCGCTTAGGTCTTGGAATGTATATGAATCAATGATAGTGGGAAACCGAGAGCAGTAGATTAGTCGTTTCAATTATTGACAATCACCTATTTGCATTGTTTTCTTAACTGTTTCCTTAATTGAATTTTAAATCCAAAACCCCCCCAAAAACTGACTTTTCTGCGAATAACAATCCAGAGTCCTTGTGAGACGATACTCGAGTTGTTGCGCCCTATCTACATATTTTTACAAACTGCTCACTTTTTGACGCGTGTACGACAGCGTGTCAAAATTGGCGCTGTTGCCGAGGACTCTTGTTGTTATTAACAGAAAATAAAAAAAATAAAAAAAATTTCATTGTTGAATTAGTTTTGGCTACTAGGTCTAGTTGTGAACCTTAGTATGGATAATTATATGCAAAATTATGTGCCTAATGTTTATTATGAGCCACCATGCATATATTATCCTAACTTTGCTGGAGGTTGAGACACCCCGTTGTGCCCCATTGTATTATTACATTAAAACCTTAATATTTATTTACTTAATCGCTCGCTTATCGTTGAAAATACGTAAAAATTTAAAACTTAATTAATGATCATATAACTTGTACAAATATAAAACACACCAAAGTTGTAATATATAATTACACACATGTTTATTTATTACAAAACCAAAACACTGTTAAGGGTACCCTCTCAGGAGGATCCCTCACAGGTATAGACTTCACTACAGACATACTTAGCGAAAATATAAATACTCCTTAGACTCACTGGCCATAATGTATATACTCTAATCGCCTTGAATCACAGCTCGACCTCCAGCATCCGGTTCATACAGAGTTCCATCTAACTCCTCAGTAATTGGTTCCTCTATCAGGTCTTCTCGTACGATCACATCAGAAATAAAATACAACACACAGGAAGATATAGGGAATAAGAAACAATTCTATCATCAAAAAGCGGAAAAGAGTAATAGTAAATTATGCAGTAATTGTCACAGACACGCATCATTCAAAATCCACAATCATCCTCAATTCACTATATCATCCTCTACCCTTCAACTCATGCAACTAAACCTTTATGCTGACGTGGCCATCTTCACTCCTGTCACATTAGTCAGTAGTCCAGAACGGTCCAGTACCAATAACTTTCGAACGCATCAAAGACTAAACACTTATTTGTCTAAAATGGTCCAGTGCCAAGATCATACGAACTCGTTAAGGAATATCATTCCATAACGGTCCAGTGCCAAGAACATACGAACTCAAGCACATACGAACTCGTCAAGGAACATCCTTCCATAACGGTCCAGTGCCAAGAACATACGAACTCGTCAAGGAATATCCTTCCATAACGGTCCAGTGCCAAGAACATGTGAACTCGTCAAGAACTAAAGAGTATTACGGTAGTCTACCTCGGCATCCACATCCGTAGGGCCCTCACCCGCAATATCCGATATCCCCAAAATAGGATATCCTGACCTCGTGTGTTCCACTCACACGGCTGTGTATATGATCAAGGAGATGAGCTTTTACCTCTTGAAGATTGAAGAAATGAAGAAAATGATCAACCTTCACTAAGCTGAAAACTGGACAGCTTGAGGGTGTGGTGGTATTGTGAGTGTATCTCACAATATACTCATCCAAAAATTACGAACTTTGGCTTGATAGAAATATAATAAGAAAAGGAACAACTTTGGTGTTGAAGGTTTTATTTGGTTCGGATCATAAAAGGGGTGAAAAGGGAATTATTTCTGCTGTTTCGTGGGTTGCTGAGAATTCTGGGCAGTTTCGGTATTTTGATCCTATCTCCCAATCCACTTATCCGTTTTTGATGATCTTTAGCTTGTTGGAAAGAATAGAGAAATAGGAACAACTTTTATGTTGAGTGTTTTCCGAGTTTGAGAAAGGAAGAGGGTCATATGTTTGGGGGGAATTCGGTGTTCTTAGGGTTTTATAACTTAGTTGGTGAAGAAGATGAAGAGAATGAAGAAGATGAGTGAAATGGTGAGGGAGGCCACGGTTTGGGGGGTATATATAGGAGTAATCTTAGGCCTTGTTTGGTTTTTAACATTTAGATTAATGGTTTTTGTGATTATTTAATTAATATAAGCTTAACCATAGTTATTAATTAACTTAACTAGGGTTACTTTGCTTAACTATGGTTATTAAATATGTGGCTCACATTTTATGAGGATGAGGCTGATTTTTGGTCCACACAAAGTGACTCACTAATGAGTCACCGATCTTATCCGATAGCGGTTCCCGGAAATTCCGTACGCAGCTCCGTCGTTTACCCGATTTCGGTTTTTGAGAGGAAAATAATGAAACGAAAGCAAAATGAAATAGGTAAGATTTATTGGAGGTGGATGCACGAAAATGGAGAGATGTGGGAGGTTTTCAACCACGTAAAATGAGTGGTTAAGAGTGCGTAGATGCGTCTTGTTAATACCCGCGAAAGCTTGGGGGTATTTTGGTCTTTTTCACCTAAAAGTCATGATTACTAGCATTTAATGTTCATAAATGCTTGGTGACTCATCCTCCAGAGCACATGTATGACTCTTGTCCCGATCCCTTGTCTTTTTTTCTTTCATTAGATTTCCGTAAACAATATTCAAAACAAACAAAAAGAAAAATAAATATAACCTTTCGTTCACGAGTCAAAATTAGGTTTTATGATCATTAAAATCTTTTTGTACCGCTATTTCCGTCCGAACTTTTACCAAAATTCGTCCGAAAAAACATAATATTTTATTTCTGATCAGAAATTTGGAAAGTAGACCTCCTCACGGACAAAATATAAAAAAACTACAAATTTCATTTTTCGGGTCAAATTAGGGTTTTCTGTCAGTATAAAATTATACTGTCAGTTAAAAAATGCGAGGACAGACTCCGCTCTAAATTTTCAACCCAAAATTTCACCGTAACCTTCTACCATAAGAGGGACTATGAATATGATTTTAACTTATTTAAAATCACTTTCTAACTCTCAGATTAAAATATAATTAATTATATTTTAACCGGTTAAACAGCGTAAATTAAAATATCAGGCTGTTACAGAGGTTTTGAGTTTAGCAGTGATTTTGGCATGTTTGGAGTGAATGGTTATTCTGGCCAACATGGTGGAGGACAGGGCAGCCTGGACGAGTTGACTCCTTTGGCACATCAAGTGACAATACGCTAGCATTTGTTGCAACAAATGGCACAAGACATGCTTGAATACCAACGGGGGACAGAAGCAAGTCTTCAGGATTTGGCCACTCAAATTGGTCAAATTACCTCCGCCTTGACCGCACTGCAAACTCAACGTCTCCTTGAAGAACATACAGATTCACAAATAGTTGTTCTTGACAATACTTCCTTTGAACATGATTTTGATAATGATGTCAAGAACACTATTATTGATGAACTGTGTGTTGAATTTCCCGACATTCAAGCCTTTTCTGATTCTGCCTCTTGTACTATATGTACTGACTATACTAACACTAACCTTTGTGTGGTGTGTACTGAGATTTCTGCATGTATAGCGGGTGATGGATTTGTTAATGCAGTGAATGAATAATGTACAGAAGTCGAAGCAGCACCAGTAACCCTCTCCACCTGTTTATCACCTCCCACTGTGGAGCAACCAGCGATGGCGTTCAAGCCTCTGCCTGAGAAATTGGGCTTTGAATCTTTAACTAGGAAGGCACTATGGCCAGACCAGGAGGTTGAACCCTGCTTTTATTGGGAGGACTTTGTTGACCAGGAGGTCAACTCTGACCCAAGAGGGAGTGAGAAGTCCACCGCACTTGGCGAGATCACCATGATTGTCAAGCGCTCACTCTCATGCTTATGCTGCGTACCATGGGATCCGGGAGGATCATATTGCACTTTGGGCATCCTTTGGCCGCTGTATCACAGACAGTGGGATCCCGGTGGGACCGCCTCCATGAGTTTCTCTAAACCATCTTCTTTTTAATTATCTTCTCCTTGCTTTGTTTTTGTTTTGTTTTCTTTTAGCTCTTGAATAATTTGAGAAGATCAAGAGTTTGTGTGTGAGTCTTGTGTCGGTGAGCTTGTTGGATCTTAATCAAATTTTGCATAGATGGATTGCATGATAATTGTTGACTGTTGATGACTTCCCCCTAGGTTTTGAAATTGAAAATTGACCCCCATTTGAAAAATTGAAAATTAAACTTTGAGATATTTCATTGTGATTGCATGATTTATGATAAGTTTGGGGTGATAGGGTGCACACACTAGGGATTGAATCTCGGTCAAACAATTTGCGAAAAATGTCCAGGTGAGGATTTGAGCCTCCAACATGTTCTTAACTGTGTGAATCACTTTTGAGTTGCACTTTCCCGAATTTGCTTGAATCTCTTCATGGTTTGCATGCTTATGTGTTTGCATCAAATGATTTAGGCAATTTTCTTTGAATTAGCTACTTGGCCTAAATTGAAACAGTCCCTAATGCATGTCCCCTAGTTAGCCACATTGAGCCTAATAAGCCTATTATTTATTGATGACCTTATGTTATAAGCCAAAAATCTGAAAAACCATGTTAACCCAATCTTAGGATTAGGAGAGCATGGATCCTTAGCAAGACAAGGTTTGCAAGAAGCTAAGTTTGGGGTGGCTACAAGGATATGATGTGTTGTTTGGGATTGAGAAAAAAGAAAAGAAAAATGAAGGTTGGAGCCAAAGGCCAAAAGAAAAGAACAAAAAAAAAAGGAAAAGAAGAAAAGAACAAAAATGTAAAAAAAAAAAGGGTATTGAAAGAAAAAGGCTGTAGTCACCCAAGGCAAAAAGAAAAATGGAAAAAGGAACTTGAGTGGGAATTCAATATGTAAAAAATGCTCATGCTCTCTTAGTTCCTAGGGACTTAAGCCTAGTACCTTTGAATATCCTACCCTTAGCCAGGCCCTATTATAACCTTTAAAGACCTTTTGATGTTGCATGCATGTTTTCGTGGGAACCTTGTTTGAGATGAAAATCAAATTCATGGGAAGTGCTCTTAAAATGTGAAATTGAGCGAAAAGTTGGTAGCCTAGACACAAATTGAGCGAATGAGTGAAATATTACATGCCCTTGTGAGGAAGGCAATTGGTTGAAATTGGTGATCTCCCTTTTGTGTGTAACTTGGATCCTCAACTTAGATTAATGATTGCATGAATGATGGAGTTCTCAATGTTTTAAAGTAAATGAATGTGGGGATTGCATTGTTGAAAAGGGGGGAACATTGAAGGAAAATTGTCTTGTTAAAATTGCGTGAAATTTGTGTGAAATTGGTTGAGTCCTTTAAGCTTGCCAAGTTTGAGTCCTTTCTGAGTTTTAGTTTGCTTGGGGACAAGCAAAGTTTAAGTTTGGGGTATTTTGATCAGCCTCTGGCTCGACTAGTTTTTAACTAGTAAGACCATAGGTTTTATTCGAGTTTAATCTCGTTTTCGCCCAAATTTGGATGTAATTGTCCTCAAGCAACATTTTGAGTCTCTTAAGTATTTTTAGGTTAATTTAGTTGATTTTGAGTCGAATAAAGCACTTACTGCTAATTCTTGTTTTCAGGTTAATAAAGAGAAGCAATTCTGGAATTATTCGCCCCGCGAGAGGCTACTCGCCTTGTGAGACTGAAGCCTTACTGTGCCAGAACTGTCATCCTCTCTGTCTCGCCTCCCGAATCACCGCCTCGCCTCGCAAGAAATCCAAACCCTGAAGGACAGAGACCATCACGGCCTAGCCGTGATAAATGTCACGGTTGTGACAGATTGGAATTTGAAGCCTCGCCCCGCGAATCACTGTCTCGCCTCGCGAGAACTCAATTTTGAACTCGCGCCACTCATAAGATTCACCTCGCGAGAGGCTGCTCGCCTCGCGAGCGGGCGCAGAACTGACAGATATAAATTGCTGTTTTAGGGCAGATTGCAGCAGTTTTTGATCATCTTCTTTTCCTTTTAGATTAGATGGCTGCAAATTAGGTTTTTGTCATATTTGTAATGGAGAACTAACTCCCTTGGATTGATCTACTGTAATCGGTTTGCTTTGCCACTTGAGGTTCTATTAATTCCAAATTTAATTGCTTTCCCCTTTCAATATTTATCCTATATGTCTTGTTTGCTTAATTCAGGTTATATAGGATGAGTCTTGATTTATTTCGATGATTGTGTGTTCCTATACATAATCGTGTTTGCTTAATTCGCGTGTGTTCAATCGTGTTTGCTTAATTCACGAGAGCTTCACCCCGTTTGCTTAATTCGGGAATTAGAAACATACGTCTCGTAGTGCCGGTTTCGCTTGTTAATTGTCGCTACAATCGAAAGGGGATTAGAATCCGCTTAGGGCTTGGAATGTATATGAATCAATGATAGTGGGAAACCGAGAGCAGTAGATTAGTCGTTTCAATTATTGACAATCACCTATTTGCATTGTTTTCTTAACCGTTTCCTTAATTGAATTTCAAATCCAAAATCCCCCCAAAAACTGACTTTTCTGCGAATAACAATCCAAGAGTCCTTGTGAGACGATACTCGAGTTGTTGCGCCCTATCTACATATTTTCACAAGCCGCTCGCTTTTTGACGCGTGTGCGACAGCGTGTCAGGTTGCATTGTACTGCATAGCATATGTTGGATGATTAACATGTTGTTATGGTATTATATGATGATGTATAAATATTGTATGTTGTTATATTTCTATGCCATGCTATGATGTATGTTCATCTTATTCCCTATTCCCATGTCATTGTGTTTACATGATTTCTTACTCCCTGCTTTCATGTTTCTGCTGTTACATGTATTTCCTTATGCAGAGGACGGTGAGTAGCCAGCGAAGGAGTGACTTTGAGGAGCCGTGACTCTAGTTAGAATGTTGAGTTATAGTTGTTAGTTTTGTTAGTTGTTTAGTTTGTGTCCGTGATGTATCCGGATTTTGGTTACACCAGCGCTGCATGTGACATCGGGGTTAGGTTTTTCTTTATCTGTCTTGTTTATGTTTTACTGTTTTAAAACTATGTTATTTCTGCGTTGTTTTTGTTGAGATGTGAAACCTTTTTATCCAAGTTTTTATTTTTTTAAAATAAATGCATTTTTTATAATTACCTCTTTTAAGTTAATGTTTTATATTAACATGCGGGGTAGAAGGGTATCACATTTAGTGGTATCAGAGCCGTTCGGCCCTGTCCGGATGTGGTATGAGTCTATCTTAAGTATGTTGTGTGACTCTTGTTTGAATTGTCTATATTTATATACACAATGTTACGTGGTACTAAGTACCTATAGCTTTGCTTTGGCTTGACTTACTGCATTTGGAGGTTTGTCTTGAACGATCCAAGGAGCCTTCGGGTGCTTCTTGTGTTTAGGAAGGTTGTTCTATTATCTCTTGATAATATGAACTCTGCAGCTAATCTTGTGCGTTTATTTTTTTTAAAAAAAAACCGCTCGATGTTATTCTTGGGATGAACTGGTTATCTTCCAACCATGTTCCATTTATCTGTTTCGATAATACCTTAGTTTTTGGAACTCCAATGGAGTCTAAGAATCCAGACCTTCTCTCTGCCAGCCAATTTCAAGCTTCGATGAAAGACGAAGCCCAAGTGTACATGATGATAGCTTCCCTGGAAGTAAAGAGCAGCCCTCCTGATGTCGCCAGCTTGCCTGTTGTGCGAGACTTTCCTGAAGTGTTTCCTAGGGATGTTTATAACTTACCCCCAAAAAGAGATATTGAGTTTACCATAGACTTAGTGTCTGGCACCGGGTTAATCTCCATAGCACCCTATAGGATGTCTCCTCTAGAGCTAGCTAAGTTGAAGGAAGAGATAGAAGACCTGATGAAGAAGCAGTTCATTAGGCCTAGAGTGTCCCCGTGGGGAGCACCTGTGTTATTGGTGAAGAAGAAGGATGGTAGTATGAGGTTGTGCGTCGACTATCAGCAGCTCAACAAGGTGACCATTAAGAATCGGTATCCCCTCCCTAGGATTAATGATCTTATGGATCAGTTGATCGAAGCTTGTGTTTTCTTGAAGATAGATTTGAGGTCAGGGTACCGTTAGATTCGGGTTAAGTCTGAAGACATCTCGAAGACAGCATTTAGGACGTGTTATGGTCACTATGAGTACTTGGTTATGCCCTTTGGTGTGACCAATGCCCCTGCTGTGTTCATGGACTACATGAACAAGACCTTTCACCCTTACTTGGATAAGTTTGTGGTGGTCTTTATAGATGACATCTTAGATCTAAGACTAAGGAAGAACATGAGGAGCATTTGAGGGTTGTCTTGCAGACCCTTAAGGAGAAGCAGTTGTATGCATAGATGTCTAAGTGCGAGTTTTGGTTAGAAGAGGTTAGTTTCTTAGGTCACGTGATCTCAAAAGGTAGGATAGCCGTCGATCCGGCTAAGGTTGAGACGGTGCTCCAATGGGAAGTGCCAAAGTCAGTGACAGAGATTAGGAGTTTCTTGGGTTTAGCATGGTACTATAGGCGGTGCATAGAAAGTTTCTCTAAGTTAGCCTTATCCTTAACCCGTCTCACCAAGAAGGGACAACTGTTTGTGTGGGACTCTAAGTGTGAAGAGAGTTTCCAAACCCTTAAGGATAGGTTGACATCAGCACCAGTGTTAGTTTTGCCAGATCCTAGTGAACCCTTCATAGTTTACTGCGATGCTTCTAAGCAAGGGTTAGGTGGTGTGTTGATGCAGAATGGTAAGGTAGTTGCTTATGCTTCTAGGTAGTTGAAAACCCATGAGAAGAACTACCCTACCCATGAAGTAGAGTTAGGAGTTGTGGTATTTCCCTTAAAGATCTGGAGGCATTACCTTTATGGAGCGAGGTTTGAAGTTTTTAGTGATCACAAGAGTTTGAGGTATCTCTTTGATCAAAAGAAGTTGAACATGAGGCAGCGTAGGTGGATGGAGTTCTTAAAGGATTATGACTTCGAGCTGACCTATCACCCAGGAAAGGCCAATGTGGTGGCCGATGCCCTAAGTAGGAAAACCTTGCACGTCTCCGCTTTGATGGTTAGGGAGATGGATCTAATAGAGGAGTTTAGAGACCTTAGTCTAGCTTGTGAGTTTACCCCTAAGAGTATTAGGCTTGGAACCTTGAAGGTTACCAACAGCTTGATGGATTAGATTAGATAGGGCCATAAGTTAGATAAGTTTCTCTTAGACCAGCGAGAATTGCTCGCTCAGGGTAGAAACCTTAGTTTAAAGGATGTGAGTGATGGAGTCTTGAGGTTTAAGGATAGAGTGTGCATACCGGATGTTCCCGAGCTTAGGAAGTTGATCCTTGAAGAAGGACATAGGAGTGGGTGAAGTGTGCACCTAGGTGCCACCAGGATGTATCAGGACCTTAAGAGGATGTTTTGGTGGCTGGTCTAGGGTGAAAAAGGATGTGGTCGAGTTTGTGTATGCGAGCTTGGTTTGTCAGAAAGCTAAGATAGAACACCAAAAGCCATGAGGTAAGTTACAAGCTTTAAGTATCCCATAATGGAAATAGGATAGCATCTCCATGGACTTTGTGTCTGGACTCCCTAGGACTCCTGCTGATGTTGAGGCTATACCGGTTGTTATGAATAGATTGACTAAGTCTTCCCATTTCATCCCGATGAACATGGAGTATCCTTTATAGAAGTTAGCCAAGCTGTACATCAAAGAGATAGTTAGGCTTCATGGTGTACCCTCTAGCATAGTATCAGATAGAGACCGGAGGTTTACCTCCAGGTTCTGGGAGATTTTTCAGCATGCTTTAGGGACAAAGCTTAGGCTTAATTCAGCTTACCACCCGTAGACTGATAGGCAGTCTGAGAGGATTTTCAGTCCCTAGAGGACTTGTTGAGAGCTTATGTGCTCGAACAGTCTGGTAGTTGGGAGGAGATGTAGGACACCCTTGTGTTGAAGTGAACCTAATGATAGTGTGGTGCTAGGGCCGGAGATAGTCCAGGAAACAACAGAAAGGATCGGGATGGTTCGGGAAAAGATGAGAGTAGCACAAAGTATGCAAAAGACCTACCATGACAAAAGGAGGAAGGCACTCGAATTCCTGGAAGGTGACCATGTGTCCTTGAGAGTTACTCCAACAACTGCGGTTGGTAAAGCGAGGAAAGCAAGCAACCCATCTGTTATCAGGAGATCCGAGTTTTTCCTACCTTGGTGAACAAGTGCAGAATCTTTGAGGATGCATACGAGGCCAGGATCGCAAGACGTAAAAGTTCAGAGATCCAGATCAGTAAGGACGAAGATTAGAAGAACAAGGTGAGACAATGTCATCGACAGAGACTTCAAGCAGAATGGCAAGGAATCACAGTTTTCAGCATGTAAGCCTAAGGATTGGGATTTTCCTAAACATATTAGATGTGGAAAATGTGGAGAAGGTCACTATACCCATCAATGCAAGAAGCCGAACATCATCTATTTCAAGTGTGGCAAATATGGTCACCTTAGCAAGAACTGTAAATGAGAAAAGTCAGAACCACATAGTGCTAGCAGGAATCAGAGTGCACAGCGGCAGCGTCGTGGAGTTGAAGCCTGCAAGTCCGTGGACTCAACCCAACGTATGGACCTAATTGATGAAAGTTTAACCAGTTAAGGTGATAGAAATTTCGAGGACGAAATTTTTATAAGGGGGGTGGAATTGTAACACCTCAAGATTCACCCTTATGTTTATATGTGTTAGTTCTGGCATGTATATGTTTGATATTTATATATGTGTATATATTGTTGCATATGATAATATGTATATTAATATATGATTATTTGCATTAATATGAGATTGTGTCTCTTGATGTTTGATTTTATATGTTAATATATGATATGTGATTTTATTAATAATAAGTGATTAAAAATGATATGATAAGATATCGTGTGATTTAGTATTTATATATAGATCGAGTTATTCTTAGATTTTAGCCCCTCAACCAATTAGATTTGAGTCCTTATCAATATAGGATCATCCTCTTTTTCTTTATATCTTAAGACCTTATCATAATCTCTTAAGGATCCTATCTAGGAATAACTACCAAATCTGTCGCTAAACTTCCATCGAACTTTTGACCATCTTGACCATCTTAGAGTTTGATTTAGTATTCGTTCATTAAACATTAATTTATAGATATTTCTGAGCTTTCTAACGACAACAAGAACGCCTCAATAGGAAACTTGTAGCTCAAGTTATGGTCAAAATACCGAACTATATACAGTTTGGGATAAAATAGGAACCCGTTATGACCCAAACTCATATATATACCATTGGAGTCGACCTAAACCTAGTTTACACGACCCTAAAACTCATAAAACGGCCTCCCTCCTTCCTCTTTGAATCCTTATGGTTTTCTCCCTAAAACTCTCTCTAGGGAACCCGTTCTTGCACCGTTCTTCATTGCTTCTTGATAGGAGAACATCACTATGAATAGGGGTTGTTTGTGATTGAAGTTTGGGACTTTAGAAAAGGTAAAATTCGTGCATCTTGTCCCTTGTGTCCTTTCTTTCAAGTTCTTGATCTCTTCCTTTTGACTTCTTGATCTTAGAGTTGAACCAAAGTGTCTCTTTGGCGTCCTTGAGGTCGTAGACAAGCCCTAGTGAGACGGGACCCTAGTGGATCTTCTTTTTTCTTTTGAAACGCGAACCTCGTACCAGGTATGGGAGAAGAATAACGTATACATGAGGCTAGGGAGTAGCATAAGATGAGGGGTTCCCATAGCCCCGTTTATTGTCGTTATAATGTATTGATGTCATGATCTGCCTGGTTGTATGACTGAATTGTTTATATGTTTAATTGGATTAATTAGTATGCCTATTTGTTATAATTGTTGAGTTGTTCATGATGTGGTATGCCCATTTGAATTGTCTTATGCCATGAGTTTTGGTTGAATTGGTATGAATACCCATGATTATGAATGTTGTTGGAATGACATGGATTATGTTGATCACATTGACTGGATATGTTGTTGATGATGATGTTACCGTTATGTTGAATATGTTAATAAGACTCTAATTGACTTAATTAGGACTCATAGTTAACATATGAATTAAGGGATTAATTCCGCAAGCTTCATAAGACATGAACTGTGTTAGTTAGGGGTGAAGTTTCATGCCGAATGTTTTAGTTAAGACCCTAGGATCTGATTTGAGAGAATTATGGAGCCTAAACTCCAAGAACACGTTAAATTCTTCCCAGAACAGTATGGCCCTGCCCAGGAGCACAACCGTTCTCCCAGTTAAATTCTGTAAAACAGGCAGCGCATTGAGCACGAATGTGCAGGACAGTGAGCACAACCGTGCTCCACTTAAGTGGCAGCACGATCGTGCTGGGGGTTTAGTACGCCCGTGCTTCCCCCTACTGGTTAGACCTTAATATTAATGAATTAAAGTGGTTTTTTACCCAATTATCCCCAGATGATGTAATAATACACTAATCAAAATGATAACAAGTTAGATAACTTAATTAAAGATTAATTAAGATAACAAAGACTGATAAGCTGGTTAAGCCGGTACCCGGTGGGTTACAGCACGTTGTCACGCTTTGGTGCTTTTTGGCCAAAGTGCTCTCGATGCTTTTTGGTCGAGATGTTGTTATGTTGGACCTTGCTGCTTTTTGGCCAAGGGGGCCTTGACCCCACGGTGTGGGTCTAAGGTGTTAATGTTGATGTTTGTGATAATTCTTGGGTGCTTTTAGGCCCAAGCAAAGGAGGTAGTTGCCTTGTGTTGTTGTGCCATTTGCATATAGCATTGGAGTTGATGTTAATGGGGATGTTCAACATAGGGGAGGTCGTCCTAGTTATGATGATTTGGCCCAAGTTTCGGGTGGGTCACCCATGGTTTGGTGAACCTTGTGCCCCCGAGGTAGCTGTTGGAACCAAAGTGGTTTTGGATTTAATAATCTCTAGGTTTTGATGTTAACAAAATGATTAAATTTGCTTGGCAAAGTGTTAGTTGAGATCTAACTAGTGCTTTTAGTTATGTAGGAACACTTTTATATTTAAAATAAACTTGGGTTAAGTTTCAATTGAAAAATATGCGTCCACCCCTGTAGACGGCCTACTCAAGAACTGTGGTAAAATTTACCTTGTTGTTTCCTTTAGTAGACGAGGCTATAAATGAATACCTAAATAACTTGTTAGGTACTACAAGTCCAAAGACTTGAAAATAAGTGCGTCCATCTTGAGATGTTAACTCAAGTATACATCCATAGTGCCTTACTAAAATTCAGTAGAAGTCCATAGTGCCATGTCATTGGACGGAGTTTCTCTAAGGACTTAGCAAGTCCAAAGACTTGTGTGGATGAGCGCTTCTGCCACATCAGTGGACGAGCGCTTCTGCCACATCAGTGGACGAGTAGAAATAAAATCTTGTGAAGACGCGTTCTTAAAACTAAGTGGACGGTTATATGTTCTATATCTTTACTACCTTGAATATGATTTAATGCAATCTGGTCCACGATGAATTTATTTCAAATGAATGATATTTATTTCAAATGAATATTTGTTCTTCCCATTTGTTTTTATCCGATTAATGTCTTGTTTCCTTTGAGAAAATTCATAGTACTATCAAGGAAACACAAAAAGCAAAAGGTAGAATTGGAATTACAAAACGTTCTGTACGATGACATCTTTATTGTTGGACAAAAGCTGGGTTATTAACAAAGGAGGAAAGAAAGTTTTTAAGGTACAATTGCTCAGAATAGTGAGCCTCCATTTTGTGATTTTCTGATAAACAAGGATGATTTTCAAACATGGCCAAAATCAAGCTACCAGTCTCAACGGATATAATGCATTTAATGCTACCCACACATATAGTGAGTTAAAAAGATCTTAGAAAAATCTTTGTGATAGAGTTAGAGCCTGAAGAGGCTTGGCAAGAAAGCAATACTTGTAACCTGGAGAGGTGAAGAATATTTGTTGTAGAAACTATTTGGAGATAGTGGAGAAAATCCTTCAAGTAGAAGGAACTGGACGTAGCTCTTGGTTGGAAAAGAGTGAACCAGGATAAAATACCTGAGGGAATTTTCTATCCTTTATCTTTTACAGTTTTAATTATTTTTACTAACTGTGGGATTTGATTTTGGTTTTGTTAATCTTTTAAAAAGGATTTCTTGTGTGATTAATCTCTTTATCTTCTGCTAGTGAAAAAGTTTTTCAAAAAGGGTTTTTGCGAAAATAATTAACAAACACAATTCAACCGCACCCCTTCTTGTGTTTGCCTGTGCCAACTTCAGTTGGTATCAAAGCTCAGCCTTGACAGGGTTGAGCATCTAACAAGTGCTTAGGCAGTATGATCCTACAATCATGGAAGTAGAAGGATAAGCTATCAACAGACCCCCTCTCTTTTATGGAACTGATTATGACTATTGGAAAAAGAGGATGATGGCATTCTTGGATTTACAAAATGCTGACATCTGGGACCTAATAGAAAATGGCTACACTGAGCCAAGGAATGAAGCTGGAGCTGTAGTGCCTAGAGCTGAATGGACTCAAGAGCAGAAAAGCCAACATTAACTAAACTTGAAAGCTAAGAACTATCTCATGTGTGCTATCACCAGATCTGAGCATGACAAGGTTCATAGTTGCAACACAGCTAAAGAAATCTGGGATACTCTTGCACTTGCTCATGAAGGTTCTTCACAAGTGAAGGAATCAAAGATAAGCATGTTGTTTCACCAGTATGAGCTATTCAAGATGGCTGATCATGAAACTATAGACCAGATGTTTGGAAGATTCCAAACAATCACCAACAGTCTCAGGTCTTTTGGAAAGGTCTTTGAGAACAAAGATCATGTGAGAAAAATTTTGAGAAGTCTCTCAAAGCAATGGAGACCTAAGGTAAATGTTATCCAGGAAGCAAAGAATCTAAATACTCTTTCTCAGGAAGAGCTTCTGGGTTCATTAAAAGTTCATGAACTTGAACTTAATGAAGAGGAAAACTCCATAAAAGGAAAGTCCATTGCCTTAAAGGCCAAGAAAGCTAGTTCCTCAAAGATGCTTAAAGTTGTTGAGTCCTCAGATGAAGCTGATTCATCAAATAATGAAGATGACTCAGCTGAGGATGAACTATCTTTCATCTCCAGAAAAATCCAACACATGTGGAGAAATAAATGTGGATTCAGAAGGAAGCAGTTCAACAAAAAATTCTCCAAGGAGAAGTCAGAATCCAAAGAGAAAGGCCCACCCCTATGCTTTGAATGTAAGAAACTAGGACACTTCAAAGCTGACTGCCCAGAGCTGAAGGAGAAATAGAAATTCTTCAAAAAGAAGAAGCGAGGCTCCCCACAACTCCACACTCTTCAAACTGTTTTTGATAAATTAAATCATATATTGAGATATTCTAGATCAGCATGAAACATCAATCTTATATTGAGATATTCTAATCCCGAGAGGGGTTTGTTATAAAGATAAGCAAGATGCATCTCTAAATAAACCAAAAGTTCATACACAATATAAGGCTTTTAAAATCCGTCCATAACATACTAAGTCAAAACCAAGCACTTCCAATACTTACTGCAAAGTATGTGGAAAAAGTGGGCATGTGTCATCTAAATCCATACATAACAAGCATGCAAAGCATTCACGACCTATGATCACTAACAAGAAAGGACCCAAGTCAATTTGGGTACCTAAAGATAAGATAATACTTGTTGCATATATGCTTAACAACAGGAAAGAAACAGAAGTCCTGGTACTTGGACAGTGGGTGCTCACGACACATGACATGAGAAAGGTGTATGTTCCAAGAACTTAGACCCAAAGATGGTGGCTGGGTCACTTTTGGAGGAAACCAAAAAGGAAAGATCATTGGTATAGGTAAAATTGATAAACATCCTTTTTCCTCCATTGATAATGTTCTGTCAGTAAATGGTCTTAAACACAATCTGCTTAGCATTAGTCAATTATGTGATAGTGGGTTTGATGTTTCATTTAATAAGAATATGTGTTCTGTCAAGAAAGCTGATGGATCACTCTTATTCACTGCCCAGAGGCAAAACAATCTGTATAAGATTGACTTATAGGACCTCTCAAATCAAAGTGTGTTATGTCTAGTGTCCATTGAGGATGAACGATGGATTTGGCACAAAAGGTTGGGTCATGCAAGTTTGAGATTAATCTCAAAACTGAAAAAGTATAACCTTGTAAGAGGTCTACCAAACCTTAGTTTCAAATCTGATGCTCTCTGTGATGCTTGTCAGAAGGGAAAACAAGTCAAAGGTTCCTTTGAATCTAAGAACGTTGTTAGTACCAACAGACCACTATAATTGCTACACCTTGATCTCTTTGGTCCAACAAGGACTGCCTCTGTGAGTGGTAAGAAATATGGTATTGTCATAGTAAACGACTACACTAGATGGACATGGGTTATGTTCCTGGCTCTCAAGGATGAGTCATTCAAGGTCTTTTCATGTAAAATTTGATGACAAACAGCCTGATAAGAGGCTATCAGAGCTAGATGAAGCTTTTGCAGATCTTGATCTAAATATCTCAGGAGAGAAACCAGAAATCAAGTCTGATATCCAAGTAGACGACACTTCTCAACAACAACCAGAAACGTCTATCTCTCAACAGGAAAATGCTCAGAAATCTTGGTATTTCAGAAATTACCATCCTCAAGATCAAATCATTGGTGACTCCAATGACAAGCTAAGAACTAGGTCAACCTTCAGAGAACAAAGTGATCTGCTCTTGTCTCTGAATGTGAACCGAAGACAGTGGATGAAGCTCTACTGGATGAAGGATGGATTCTAGCTATGCAAGATGAGATTAATCAGTTTGAGAGAAGTGAAGTTTGGAGGCTTGTACCCCTGTCTGAAGACAAGTCAGTCATTGGAACAAAGTGGGTCTATAGAAACAACACTGGATAAAGATGATAAGGTTGTGAGAAACAAGGCAAGACTTGTTGCTCAAGGCCACTCTCAAGAAGAAGGTATAGACTACACTAAAACTTTTTCACCAGTTGCTAGACTAGAAGCTATAAGAATTTTAATATCGTTTGCTGCACGTCATAGCTTTATGATTTTTCAAATGGATGTTAAAAGTGCCTTCTTAAATGACTTTATTAATGAAGAAGTATATGTCATGCAACCTCCTGGCTTTGAAAATACAAATCACCCTGAACATGTTTATTAGCTTAAGAAAACACTGTATGGACTTAAACAAGCTCCTAGAGCTTGGTACGATAGGTTAAGTTCGTTTCTAATGGAAAGTGGTTTTAATAGAGGAAAAGTAGACACAACTCTATTTAGAAAGTCTATTAAGTCAGATTTCATTATATTACAGATTTATGTTGATGATATCATTTTCGGTGCTACTAATGAATCTCTGTGCAAGGAATTCTCTAAGTTAATGCAAAAAGAATTTGAAATAAGCATGATGGGAGAACTCAAATTCTTCCTTGGACTTCAAGTTAAACAGTCTATGGACGAGGTGTACATCCATCAGTCTAAGTATACAAAGGAACTTCTAAATAGGTTTAAGATGGATGATTGCAAACCAATGAATACTCCTATGCATCCCACTTCAATACTGAACAAAGATAATAAAGAGAACAATGTAGATCAAAAGGTATATAGAGGTATGATAGGATGTCTTTTATATCTGACTGCGTCTAGGCCTGATATAATGTTCAGTATTTGCTTATGTGCTCGTTTTCAATCTGATCCTAGAGAGTCTCATCTCTCAACAGTTAATAGAATATTTAGATATTTAAAAGGTACTACTAATCTGGGCTTGTGCTTTAAGAAAAATGATGATTACAGATTAGTTGTTTTTTGTGATGCTGACTATGTTGGAGACAGAATTGAAAGAAAAAGCTCCAGTGGAGGATGTCACTTCATTGGAGCTAACCTAGTATCATGGTCAAGTAAAAGGTAAAGTACCATTGATCTGTCAACTGCTGAAGTAGAGTACATATCAGCTGCAAGCTGCTGCTCACAACTTCTATGGATCAAACATCAATTAGAGGACTACAATGTATTTGTAAGTAGTATCCACTTATGTGTGATAATACTGCTTCAATTTATCTAAGAATCCAATATTGCATTCTAGATCTAAGCATATAGAAATCAAACATCATTTTATTAGGGATTATGTGCAAAAAGGTGTGTTTGATGTTCAATTTGTAGATACTGACCACCAATGGGCAGATATCTTCACTAAACCTCTTGTCGAGGATAGATTTATCTTTATAAGAAAGCATTTGAATATGTTGTATGTGGATTGAGCTAGTATATTTATTGTTAATTTGGTTGTCCATTGCATGTTTTCTCTGCACGTCCACTAGTCATGACGTCCAGAGCAAGTAAAATTTACGCGTCCACTACATATGTCTTTACACATCCACTCTTAGTCTTGTGTGGACTCGTCTATGCACACATTTATTGCTTATATTATTTTGTCCTTGAACACATTTACTTAAAATGCTTCTCTTTCCTTGCTGAGTCATTTATTCTCATCAATCCCATCGTAACTTTTTACGGTCCCAAGATTACCAACGCCGTTTTACACTTAATGACATGTCTTGTCATTATTTTTTTGGAAACTGTTGGTTTTTCATAAATCGTTAAAAGTAACCACTTTCCCTTTGAAAATCTTTTCACATCTTTTCATCCCTATCAACCTATCTCTCTGAATCTTTTGAACTCTATGTCTCCCTTGTTCTTCCAAAACGCATCTTACTCAACAATGGCTTCAACCACTGCTCCTATGCCCGCTTTTGCAACTGATACTATGTCCATATATGTGGAACATCACTTCAACTTTGGAATTCTACAAGAATACAATCTGGATGTGAGTAAGTTCATTAATGCTGCTGGATGGGATGGAATCTTTCTGGAAAAAGTCTCAGTATATCCAGACTTAATAAGGGAATTCTGGAGGAGACCAAAGATCTCTGAAACAGAAGTTTTTGGATTCGTGCTGGGAAGGAAAGTGATAGTATCAGAGAAAACCATCTCTGATGCGATTGCTTGTGCTCAAGAAGGATTGGTCTTCACTGAAAACTGGGAAGAAGACCTAGGTGGTCCAGAGACAATTGCCGTTACCCTTATGAGGCAAGACAGCGTGAGAACTCATTTTTGGAAATCATCTGAGATGAAAGATCACATCAGGATTCTTCACCAGATTCTGAACAAAGTTGTGTTTCATAAGATTGACTCTAAGGACAAATTTTCAGTACTTCACAAGTTCTGCCTTTGCCATCTGGTTTTTGAAACAAAGATTAACCTACCCTAGATCTTATTTCATCGCTTCAAGGATGCCATTACCAACAGAGAATCTGCTTCTCACATTACCTTCACCCATCTTCTGTCAAAAATTCTCAAGCAGTAAGGCGTGTACAATATCCTAAGTGCAAAGCCTAAGGATGAACAAGAAAGACTCCTTCATGAGAAAGGATTGCAAGCTGTTGACTTTGACCGAGTTAATCTCAGTGGCATGCAACTCAGCACTTACAAGGAAGTGGAGTTGGCAAAGCTTGAAGAGAAAATGAAGATTAAGGAAGAGTTACTTGAGGCCAACGATGCTTCAATTCTTGGTTTAAAGAAAGGAACCAAGAGAAAGACTATGGCTGTAAGGCAACCCATTCCCAAGAAGACTACTAGAGGATCTGTCCCCTTTGTATCTTCTGGTGCTACTCTTCCACCCGCACCAAAAATGATAAGGAAAGTCATCATGTCTGAAGAAGAAGATGATGATGAACTTCCTATTGTTGCCATTCAAGAAAAACAAGCTGCTGTTGTTGATGGTCCTATTGCCAAGAAGAAGAGGCAACCAACAAAGAGGGCTAGAACAACCTTGGCTTCTGAGGTAGTAATCTCTGCTGATGACCCTGTTAGGATAGCAGTAGATGAATTAGTGTCTAACTTGAGAACTCAGGATGATAATATCTCTGCTCCACATGATGTGAATAATGTTTATATTCCTACCCTGCCACAATCACCACCCTCACCTCTACCACATATAGACAATAGCATTACCATTGGAGCCCCATTTCCTAAACCCTTAAAAACCTTGTTTCCACCCACAATTCCCTCTTCCACTCTCTATACTGGAAAATCTGAAAATTGGGCCAAAGTACAGAGAGAATGGAACCACAATTCCCTCTTCCACTCTCTATATTGGCAAATCTGAAAATTGGGCCAAAGTACAGAGAGAATGGAAAATACTTTTCCATACCATTCCACAAGAACCAGAACTCATCCTAACAAAATGGTATCCCCTGACTAAGTATGAGTATGAACCCCTCAACATCTATTCATAATGGGTCAACCCTGAACCCCACCCTCCAACTGGCCCAACCCAGAAAGAGTTATCATATTTGACTGGCATATTGATCCAAGCAAGAAGAATCTTGGGAGTGTTCTCGAGAAAAGAGCCACATCCTTCAGGAAAATTCCTTTTGTCATGGACAAGACTACAAAATGGATGACCTTCAAACATCCAAGAATATATGGAGCTGTTGTTGACCAATTTGTGGACACTCTGATGTATGTGATGCTGAAATGGGAATTCAACCACTTCAGAGCAGACAGAGCTGTATGACTTGTCCCTCCAACCTAGTTAAGACACTCCACTTCTACAAATGTTGGAGTCAATCCCAACAAGATCTGTCCTAGGTTGTCAATGATTGATCTAAACAAGGACAAGGACAGGAAGCATCCAAGGCACAAAGGAAAGATGCTAGTAGTTGAAGACATTATGCTTGATCTCAATTATGAACCCTTTGACCACTCACAGATGGATTACATTCAATCCTTGACAATTGAGATGGTCACTAAGGCTAACTATCCAGGAGCTTTCTGGCAATGCCACTTGATTCACTGCACCAGAGAAGCCTCCATTTCTGACCTGATTGCTGAAGAGAAGAAGAAAACTCCAAAATTCAAAGGCAGATGTGGACTCTCTAGTGTCAGATATCTGATCTTTAAGGATCTGTGGGGTCTGCCAATAACCAGCCGTGATGTGGAAATTCCTAATCCAATTCACTGGGCAAAGGATATCCCTGAGCCAATTCTACAATATGCCTTTTCCTCAGCTTTAACCTCATCCTCTAAGCATACAACTGAAGAATTAATTGTAGAAGGCCCTGAGCTGAAGGTTGAAATCCTTTCAAAACCTGCTACTGAACCTTCAACTCCCTTTGTTGATGCTGTTGCTAATATTGAGCCAACTCTGACAGAGCAGTCTGATGAGATATGTGCTTCTAAGCAAGGTGCTGAGTCTGCTAAGACATCTTCTCAACCATTAGCTCTTGCTATGGTTCATCCTCCAGCCCAAGCTCAATACACTATCTCAGACTTTGCTGAGAGCTCAAGACAATTATCCTTGCCACCGAATCTTGAGGACATCATTGGAAGGATTGTTGATGATAAGGTTGGTAAGATAGTTGAATAGCAAACAGAGCAGATGGCACAATAGATTGCGGAAAGAGTACAAAAGCAAGTTCAAGATACCTTGGCCCCTACGAATGCTATGGTGACTCAAATGCTGGCCTTATTAATGGAATTTCAGAAAAACCAAAATCCAACCCAACCCCCTCCACCACCTCATTCTTCCTAAATCTCTTCTTTCTTATTTGTTTTGCTGACAGTGATAATCCTCTCCTTTTTACCTTTTTGACTGATGACAAAAAGGGGGAGAAAGGAAAAGAAAGAGAATTATATATAATGTCTTTTGTTGAGAAGCTCTTATGTGTTTGCATTTGCATATTCTCTTTTACTTGATAAATTGCTCTTCTTTACTTATGTTTAAATTATTTGCTTTGATATATGCTGCTCTGATACTTGTGTTTATATAGATTCTAAGAATGATAAGTGTTTGTACATATCTGTTAGTTTATAAGTCTGCTTAAATATTTGAATGCTTTGTCTTAGGGGAAGCCTTGTAAGCTCTCTTAGACTTTGCTATTTAAATTTAATCAGTTTTTGTCATTATCAAAAAGGGGGAGATTGTTGGAACCAAAGTGATTTTGGATTTAATAATCTCTAGGTTTTGATGTTAACAAAAGGATTAAATTTGCTTGGCAAAGTGTTAGTTGAGATCTAACTAGTGCTTTCAGTTATGCGGGAATGCTTTTATAAGTAAAATAAACTTGGGATAAGTTTCAATTGAAAAATATGCGTCCACCCCTGTAGACGGCCTGCTCAAGAACTGTGGTAAAATTTACCTTGTTGTTTTCTTTAGTAGACGAGGCTATAAATGAATACCTAAATAACTTGTTAGGTACTGCAAGTCCAAAGACTTGAAAATAAGCACGTCTATCTTGCCACGTCAGCAGATGAGTGCTATCCTTGAAACTCAAGTATACATCCATAGTGCCTAACTAAAATTCAGTAGAAGTCCATAGTGCCACGTCATTGGTCGGAGTTTCTCTAAGGACTTAGCAAGTCCAAAGACTTGTGTGGACGAGCGCTTCTTCCACATCAGTGGACGAGCAGAAATAAAATCTTGGGTAGATGCGTTCTTAAAACTAAGTGGACGATTCTATATGTTCTATATCTTTACTACCTTGAATATGATTTAATGCAATCTGGTCCACGATGAATTTATTTCAAATGAATATTTGTTCTTCCCATTTGTTTTTATCCGATTAATGTCTTGTTTCGTTTGAGAAAATTCATAGTACTATCAAGGAAATACAAAAAGCAAAAAGTAGAATTGGAATTGCAAAACGTTTTGTACGATGACATATTTATTGTTGGACAAAAGATGGGTTATACACAAAGGAGGAAAGAAGGTTTTAAGGTACAATTGCTCGTAACAGTGAGCCTCCATTTGGTGATTTTCTGATAACCAAGGATGCTTTTCAACATGGCTAAAATCAATCTATCAGTCTCAATGGATATCATGAATTTAATGTTATCTCTAAACGGGATTATTCAAAGTAACTATTGAAGATTTACAAGAGAAGTTAAACAACACTATATATAAAGAAGGTCTCAAGTACTGAAGAATAACTTTTTGCCATTTGATCAATTACAAGATATTTAAAGCTCATATTCTCGTTGTAAAGCAAAAAGTCTGTAATTCTTGAGGATTGAATATTTGTAAAAATATTCAGTTGATCTTAAACCTTCATACCCTCACATATAGTGAGTTAGAAAGATCTTAGAAAAATCTGTGATAGAGTTAGAGCCTGAAGAGGTTTGGCAAGGAAGCAATACTTGTAGCTTGGAGAGGTGAAGAATACTTGTTGTAGAAACTATTTGGAGATACTGGAGAAAATCCTTCAAGTAGAAGGGACTGGACGAAGCTCTTGGTTGGAAAAGAGTGAACCAGGATAAAATACCTGAGTGAATTTTCTATTCCTTATCTTTTACAGTTTTAATTATTTTAACTAACTGTGGGATTTGATTTTGGTTTTGTTAATCTTTTTAAAAGGATTTCTTGTGTGCTTAATCTCTTTATCTTCTGCTGGTGAAAAAGTTTTTCAAAAAGGGTATTTGCGAAAATAATTAACAAACACAATTCAACAAACCCCCCCCCCCCCCCTTGTGTTTGCCTGTACCAGCTTTAGTGGCACATCCAGTTATGATACGTCAGTTATCCAAGGGGTTCCTCCATGGTTTGGGGAACTGCCGCTGTTGGTGCTTTTTGGCCAATACGGATATGTAACTCCGAAGTTGACTTCCTAAGTTAGTTGGATCCACATGCATTGATGGAGTAGTCGAGTAGGGTTACATTGCACTGCAAAGCATATGTTGGATGAGTAATATGTTGTTATGGTATTATATGATGATGTATAAATATTGTATGCTTTCATTTTGCAGCCGTCATGGAACCCTATATGTGTTTCTTTTATTTTGTAGAACTTTTCTTATGGCTCCGTTCTCTGATAACCTTAATCTTTTAAGGGAGATATGTGGGACTTTATTCTGAACCATTGCCACGTGTATGTTTTTAATTTTCTCCATTTTTTTCTTTTTATTTACTGCTTCCAACTAGTATAATCATGAATATCATAAATAATAATAAAATAATTAAAATATAATGGTTCGGGATTTGGGGGAGCCACTTGAGTTGGTATCATAGCAGTTCATCCTGATTTGAGCCTAGGGTATGGACTATTATGTTTTTGTCTGTGACTGGCTTGTTGCCATGTTTTCTTTCCCTGCTGTGAGAATTTTAGGATTTTGATATGCATGGCATGCCTATGAAATGTATCTGTTGATTATTTGTTTCACAGATTGTGCATTATTGGGATTGATCAACCCAATAATGTTTCTAACCGATCTGTGATCTACAGAAGTCAATGGCGCGATCAAGGCAAAACCCTGGATCACCTACCATTCCAGGAGCTGACCCAGAGATGGTTGGGATTGCTAGAGCAGTACGTGACATGGGTACTGCTACTGCCCAAGTGCTGTTGTTTTAGCTTCAACGACTCAAGAGGGGGGTGAATTGAGTTATCAAAAAAAATATTTCCCTCTTAAAAACTTTTCACAAAACTTTTCAAATCAGAGTTGCGGCCTCATGATCTTTTACAAATTCAATGAAGGGTTTATATAAAATCTTGAATTGAAAGATGATGAAGATAAGAAAGATCGATTCAGAATTAATTCAGAATAGGTTTGGGTTCAAAAACTCAGTAATAACAAAATACAGAAATTGATTAAGCCTTTAAAGATTAAGAACAAGTTATGCAAGTTTCTGATACAAGTATTAACAATCAAGAACAAACTTACGGGTTCCAGTTTTAGTATTAGTTCAGTTTCAGCAATCAAGAATGGTTTATCAAGAATGTTTTTGATCAACTCAATTTTGAATGTAGATAACACAGACTTGATTACAATCAGACTCAGGTTTCAATACAGTTTATACAGATCAAGAACAGAAATTATATTGAACTTTAAACATCAAAATCACAGGTTCTTGATCATAAAAAGAAATTAAAGAAGTTTGAGTTTAGAGATACCACACAACCAGATTTATCCTGGTTCAGTCACCTCCACTGTGACCTACATCCAGTCCCCACTCCACCTGTGGGTGTTCACTCACTAACACACAAGCTTTGCCAGGTAGCTTGAAAAACCTTTACACCACAAAGCACTCCTTCACCTCGAGATACCACACTCTTATGAAGAGCCTCAATGTTCTTCCTTAGGAATACCTCACCCTAATCACTCATAGAGACTCCCTCTCTCTTTACAATCAAATAAAAAACAAAAAATTGATTCCTAACTCTCAATAGTCAGATAAACAAATTGAAGCACTTATGAGAACGAAACACTCTTTTTCACAATAAGCTCAAGAAAAATGATGAATGATTTTCACAATTTGTATTCGATATGTTATACATAAAAGTGTTCCTTTGATCCCTCTTTATATAGAAAACAAGTTATTTGGATCTGATAACAGAATCTGTTTTCTTGATTCTGGTTCTTGAAATAACATTTTACATCGGTTCTTAGCATTCGCGTCCATTTTGAAAATAAGCGCGTCCATCTAGACATGTTGAATTAAGATTTTACATCGGACGAGCTCCAATTAGTAGACGAGCTCCATATGCCACGTCATTGGACGGATCTTCTCATTAAGGTCTTAGCAAGTCCAATGACTTGTGTGGACGAGCGCTTCTGTCATTTTAGTGGACGAGCACTTCTATCACTTTAGTGGACGAGTGCTTCTGTCACTTTAGTGGATGAGCGCTTCTATCACTTGTGTTGGACGAGTGCTTCTATTACTTTTGTTGGACTAGTGCTTCTATTGTAACAGCCTGATTTTAATTATGTTGTTCAACCAGTTAAAATATAATTAAATTATATTTTAATTTGAGATTTAGAAAGTGTTTTTGATTAAAATAAAATCATTTTCATAGTCTACTTTATGGTAGAGGGTTACGGTAAAATTTTTGGTTGAAAATTCAGACGAAAGTCAGTTTGCGTTTTCACTGCCGGTACAAGTTTACTGTGCAGAAAACCTAATTTTGACCCGTGAATGAGACGGTTAGTATTTTTAATATGTTTCCTTCAACTTTGGTTATTGTGAAAATTTTCGTTTAAAAATAGAATATAATATTTTATTCGGGTGAAAACGTCGGAAGAATTATGATCGGAAAATACAACCGGGTATGAAATGGAGCAGATTAGGGAGCACAAAATAATTGAAGTGACTTGATGGAAATGGGTTATGACACACTCCAAAAGTGATCACACTTTTCAAATTATAACATATTATATTCTAAAAACCTATTTTTCTCTCTCTTCTCAAACCAAACAAGGCACAAGGTCAAAACTTGCTCTCCAAGCTCATTCCTCTCTCCTCAATTTTGTGCCACTCTCTCCCTTCTCTATATATGCACCTCTCATTTTCACTTGATCATCTTCCTTCTTCAAACTCCATTAAACCTTCATCCTCTTCCTTTCTTCTAAAAGTTCAACCTCTTAAAGCTTTAGTTTTTATTCATCTTTTCTACTTAAGTTCTTCATTAAAGTTCTTCATTATACTAAGGGTAATGCTCTCATATGAATCTTTTTGCAAGTTTCATCTTTTATGTCTTAGTTTACTTTATGTGTTCTTTATATGCTTTAAACTTCTAAAATCTCTCTAAAATGGTAGAAAACTTCTTTTGAGTTGAAACCACTTTCTATAGTCTTGTATTAACTTATATTTTCACATACTAAGAGGTTGTGTAAAAAAAATCTCTACCTATCTCTTCCAATGAAGGCCAAATGCATGCATTTGTGACGACCTAGGAAGTTTTTGTTTCAACTTTTGGAATATGATCATGTGTTTGAGTTTCTAACTATCCATTGATCTTAAATCTATAAATCTTGAAAGTTTTGATAGCTTGTTCCTATGATGGCTGAAAATATGAATAAGTAAGCCTAGGATACTATGTTTCAACTTTCCAAGTATGATCATGGATTTAGAACTTTTAATACCTTGTGATTCTAAACCTAAGTGTTATTGTTAAGCAAAGAATATTTTCCTCATCATCCTATGATGGCCAAAACTTAGTGTTTAGGTGCTAGGATGTTTGAGTTTTTATTTTTCGAAAATGATCATGGACTTAATCTCCATAAGATATTTGGATTCTTAGTCTAAGAGATTGGAAAGTTTAAGGATTTCTAACTTGTTTATTCTATGTTATTAAAGCTAGGATGTATTACTTTCATTTTTCCAAGATGATCATGGACTTGAGCTCCATAAGATATTTGGATGCTAAGTCTAAGAGATTGGAAAGTTTAAGGATTTATGACTTGTTTATTTTATGTTATTAAAGCTAGGATGTATTACTTTCATTTTTCCAAGATGATCATGGACTTGAGATCCATAAGATATTTGGATGCTAAGTCTAAGAGATTGGAATGTTTAAGTTTCCATTGTTTTCCAAAATGATCATGGACTTGAGCTCCATAAGATATTTGGATGCTAAGTCTAAGAGATTGGAAAGTTTAAAGATTTCTAACCTATAAATCCTATGAAGGCCGAACCTAGAAGGTTATGGACCTAGGATACTTTGTTCTTATTTTTCCAAAATGATCATGGTTTTGAGCTCCTTAATACATATGGATGCTAAACCTAAGAGATTGGAAAGTTTAGTGAATGCTAGCCTATTTTACTATTCTTGGCCGAATACCCTAAGTTTATAACTTAGTGGGATTTTAATTCAACTTTGTTAAGTGATCATTGTTTATGAACTCTTAACACTTAAGGATCATAAATCCATGAGTTGAATAATTTTCGGGAATCTCTAATCATAAGAACTAGTCTTGGCCGAACCTATACCTTGTGGTTTAGTGTTCTTGTTTGATTTTAACTTGTAATTTTGTGTTCATAACCTTAGACTTCCATCGCGGAGGAAACGAGGACGTTCGTGGTATACCTCTTCGAGCATCTAATCTCCTTACCTTCACAGAAGGTGGAGTTAGTACTTTGTGGTGAGACAATGAGGAGCTTCGAGTTCGGGAGTTCGGTGATAACCCATGTGGGGGAAAGAATCAACCTATTGTCGGAATTGATAGGTAGTATATTATATATTAATTGTGTAACCTAAACCCTACTAGTTGTCGAGTAATCGACAAGACCAAAATCACATTGGAAACCTTTTCTGAAAAACCAATGACGATTCGGGGATTGTAGGTTTATCGATATTAGGTTGATTTTATATTGTTGATGGTTGATTTGATTTTATTACCTTTATTGAATTGATTTTGTGCTATGTTGGTGATATGGGAATATTTTGATTGATATTGTGTTATTCATGATCTGCCTGTTTTGTATTATTATGCTTAGTGGTTTTTAAGCAAAGATATATATATATATATATATATATATATATATATAGATATATATATTGTCTAAGAGATGATTGTTTTGGGTGTGAGGATAATAATGATCTAGAAGTGACTAACCTATATGATGTATGTTAACGAGGTGTTACGATATAGAATATGTGTCAAGTTCTAATGGAAGGTTAAGGCACAAGGATGTTGTTAAAACGGGTTGGTGAGATTCAAGTATAGGTGTTGTTGTCCACAACCGTGTATTGGTAATATAATACACAAGGACAAAGGTGTATTGGTAATAAAATACACAAGGACAAAAGTGTATTGGTAATATAATACGCAAGGACATCTATGTATTGGTAATATAATACACGTAAAACACTTTTGTGTATTGGTAATATAATACACCGTGTATTGGTAATATAATACACGTAAAATCAAGAGTTCTCGCGAGACCACTTCCACCTTAGGAAATAGGTGTGCAGCTATGGTGTCTTTGAGTAGTATAATATTGGGGGTATAGGATGATATATATTAACTTGAGGATGATCTGATAGTTATGTGTGTTGTTTGTCTGTGACAATTACTGTATAATGTACTATGAATCTTTTCCGCTTTTTGATGATAGAACTGGTTCTTATCCCCTATGTTTCTGTATTTTTGTGGGTTACTTTGGTTTACGTTAGAAGACCCGATGGAGGATTATGTTGCTGAGGAGCTGGACGAAACTCTGTATGAAACGAAGATTAATGAGGAGTTGGACGAAACTCCGTACGAACCAGACGCTGGGGGCCGAGCTGTGGTCCATGGCGATTAGAGTATAGACATTATGGCCAGTGTGTCTAAGGAGCATTTTTATATTTCCGCTAAGTATGTCTGTTGTTAAGTTTATGCCTGGGAGGAATCCTACTGAGAGGATACTGTTGACGGTTTCTAGGCAAGTATACCTAGTCGTACAAGTAATACGGTGGTGAGACCGGTTATCGTATCCACAGGGATCGGTTGCCAATTACCAATTCATAAATCAAAGAACTATCTAGACTAAATGAGGAAAGATCAAAACATAAAATAAAGCAACAAAAGCAATAAAATATTTTTCGGTCTTTTGGGGAATTTTTATCAAATACTTGGAATGCAAATAGGGGTGTTGGGATTAAATTTCACTAAACCTTAGCCTCATGCAATACCAAGACCACCAATCCAGTTTATACTTCAAATATTAAAATCAACCCACGAAATTACTCAAGCCCTGATTCCTCTGATGACAAGAGCCTAAATCCACTAATAGACCCTAATTCCTTAGGTGGTCTAGATTAATGGATTTGCATTAAGATTACGGATTACGCGATTACTAATAAACCAAACCTCATTCCTAGATGCGACGTTTACTAGGTGAATAATTCCAGATCAAGAATCAATAAGAACGTCCCCATTTCAAATCAATTCTCAAAATCATTTCATGGGTAGCTAAACCACAAAAAGCATTAAGCAAAGGAATTAAACACTAATAGAGAAACATAAACATAGATTAATGAATCAAAGCAAGTACACGAGTTTCAGTTTGGCTACATCTAATCCCAACAACAGGCATTAGCTACTCATAATGAAAGAGAAAGCCAAAACCAGAATAGTAGAAACAAGGGAGAGAAGAAACTCCATGGAAGATTTCCACTGCCGTCACTGCAGCCCCTGGTTCAGAGCAAAACGTCCCCTTTCTGTGTTCCAAGGTCATCCTAGGGTAAAAGTGCTCCTAGGTTAAAAGTTCCTATTTTTTCTGTGTGCAGTCGTGTCTATCTCCTTCAAATGGCGCTGCTGTGGCTAAATATATTCAGTTGCGCAAGAGCCAAGAGAAAATCCCCTTCAGTTTGCAATTCTCCTCTTGATTTTATCTCATTATGGTCAAGCATTTATTTCCAAATCACAAGACAATCTCAATTATGTGGGCCCCTGCCACAATTTGCTCCATACTGATTTTGTCAATTGCATAAGTGATGGAGTGAATTATTCTTTCTATTTATTTGGACGTGGACCAATTATTGCAAATTGCAATTCGTGTTTTGCTTAATGTGGATGCAAGCCAAATCTCCAAATATCACGTTAACATTAATTTGGCAAAGCCAAATTACTTTTTCCATATTCAATACCATCTACGCGAGACCCATGATGCCTTGAAGTTGAAATCAATTTCTCCATGCAAACTTTTGTTCTTGCTGTACCATGGAGAAATAGATTTAATTAACATTGTTCCACTTGACATCTTGTTCTTTTCTTTCTTGAATTTCATAAGTCATGCTCATTCATTTTTTATATCTTCACTTTCCAAGCTCTATCATGGTCAATCTTGAGCATTTTATCCTTAATTTCTGCAAAACAACACCACAAAACCACCTTACCCGTTCCAAGGTAAAAACTAACTAAAATCAATTTAAATATGCATAAACTATATGAAAATGCATGCAAAAATGTACATAAAATATGATGTGAAATCACACAGTCAAATCACCCCAAGCTTATTCATTTGCTTGTCCTCAAGCAATCACTAAGGCCAGAAGAGATAAATAATCAGTGCATGGATAGTGAACCAAGAACCCGAGTAAGTAACTAATCCAAGTAACAGGCATTTTCAAATAATTCACCAAGAGACAATCAATTTCAAGTCCAATTAGAAGCTTAGGTTTCTTAGACTCATATTCTCACTGATTTGGCCACTCTTTCTCACCTCACTCAAGTGTTTAGGGATATGTAACAATTCGCTCAATTTCCTCAAAGAATGAATTCTACCATAAGATTGACTATTAAACAAATTTCTACTTTATTAATGAAAACAATTAAGAATCAAGAGGTCTTTTACTTTGGTTGTAACGGGGCCATGGGATTAATCGTTAGGTGGGGAAATCAAGAAAAGGAATTTTCAAAAAGGCTAAACAAAATATCAAGCATTTCAAAACATGACACCTTCTAAAATACCTTTTTAGGTTTCGATTCCTTTTTCCACCTTTCTTTCTTTCTTTTCATTTTATTTCTCACTTTCTTTTGTCATCCCCTTCTCTATAAATATTTCTTTATCTTTTTCTAATTTTTCTCTTTTTTTTTCATTTGGAGAAGGGGAGATTTCTAATCCAAGAGAAATATTTTTCTAACTTTCTCATCCCATACTTTTTCAACTACCTTTTTTTTTACCCATTTGTGCAATACTTTAGAAGGTCTCCTATCAAGCATCATTCATGAAAATATTTCAAGGTACCAAGAAAAGTATTTTATTCTTTTTAGGCTCAAAATTGGGCAACTAAGGGGTAGTATTTAGTCATTCAACGCTCAGAAGGCCGGAAAAATACCTAGTGCCTCAATCATTTTCCAAAATGTTTTCAAAAATATTTAAGCTTCAAAACGGTTTCAAGTCAAGTTCTAGAGAAATACAATCCAAGAGGAATAACACTCTATCACAAAGAATGGGGTAGATTTAGTGAGTACCCCCTTTTGGCTCAAAATCTCTCATTTAGTAGTTCATAAATCAGTGAGAAACACGAATCTACGGAACCACATGCTAATTATCAACTATCAAATATTATCTCAAGCATTTTCATTTGTAGCCTTATCACAAGAATAAAAAAATTGGGTTAAAAAATTCACTATCTCAATTTATTTGGCACTAAGTTCTCACAATTGGATGCATAATCTAAGCAAGGGGGCAATCGAATCGTGTGATCATGCAAACCTATACCTATATGAATGCAACATGAAAAATGCAAAAATACCCCTACCCCAAGCTTAAAAACTTACATTGTCCCCAATGTAAATAATTAAGTCGGAGAGAGGAGAAAAATAAGTAAAATAAAAAAAAATATTTTGGAACAACTCACCGAGGTGGTAGCGGGTGTTGGCTAACAGTCCAGTCAAAAGCTTGTTGGGAATTGTATCACGGCCGTGAGGTTCATCATGGGGAGGCCGTGATCAATTCTGGTCCAAAGGATGAAGCCTGTCACGACCGTGACCTCCATCACTGCTAGGCCGTGATGGTATCTGATCTTCAGGGTCCTCTCATCACGCCCGTGATGGGTATCACGGCTGGGCCGTGATCCTTTCTGATCTTCATGACTGGCTCATCATGGCCGTGAGCAGTGTCACGGCCTGGGCGTGATGGCTGCTGACTTTGTTTGTCTTGTCTTCTGGCTCTTCCCTCCTTCTTTCTTACCCTGAAAACACTTGGCAAATTTATTAGTAAAAGAAAACTCTTGATCTTCTCAAATTATTCAAGAGTGAAATTGAAAAACAAAGGGGAAAGGAAAAGAAAACTTGGGTTGCCTTCCAAGAAGCGCTTCTTTAACGTCACTACCTTGACTGCTTAGGATCCTCCTCCCGGATCCCATGGTCTGTGGAGTGACGATTGTAGCAGCAATATGACTCTATCCACAATTCCACCTAGCCAGTGTGTGAAAACTCCATTGACCTCTTTAAGTACAATAACGAACTCACTTTCGCCCGGGTCAACTGGTGTTTCCACGAGGAAGTTTGACAGACAAGTGGAAGGGACCAACTTTGCAGTGTCCACACATGCTTGTAAGTCGACATATTTATTTAATGCAGCAAATTTAGGCTTCTTAGCAAGCATGATGGAGTGAATGTTTTCCATATGACCTGCCTTATCACTTGTTCTTTCCCAAGGATGTGTGAAAGGTAATTCCTCTTGTTGTGACTCGTCTAACACCACCACTTCATCGTCATTTTGATCCATCCCCACAACCAGATTTTGGTCAAATTGTGCTCCATGTGACTCTTGTACTAACTGTTTACAAATTTCCTCAACTTGCATTGTGAAATTCTGCATCACAGCTTCGATACTATCACAATTTGCTCTTGCTTTGACCTCAGAGATGGACAGCTCTTGGGAATATTCTTCTAGACCATCTTTCAAAGGTGTTTGCTCATTCCCTTCCCATTTCTCTTCTTGTGACTCTTCTACCACCACCGCTTCATCTTCATTTTGATCCATTCCCACAACCATATTCTGCTCAAATTTTGCTCATTCCCTTGGGAATAAAACATGGTGGTGACTCAAATACGAAAAAGGTTTCCCATCCTCCTTATATTTTATCCATTCCCACAACCATGGATAATATGATCTAGCAAATCTATGAAGTCTCTCAAACTCCAGTTGTCCACCAATGTGTGACTTGAGGCTTCCTCATCAGGTGGATAATAATAATTTTCCATGAATTTCGTCCACCTTGTAAAAACACAACTCAAAAGAAAAGATCAAATATATACAGAAAAAAAAAGTCTAAATTAGTTGCCTCCTTTGTTACTAATGATATTGGCAAAACCAATCCCCGGCAACGGCGACAAAAACTTGTTGACGGTTTCTAGGCAAGTATACCTAGTCGTACAAGTAATACGGTGGTGAGACCGGTTATCGTATCCACAGGGATCAGTTGCCAATTATCAATTCACAAATCAAACAACTATCTAGACTAAATGAAGAAAGATCAAAACATAAAATAAAGCAACAAAAGCAATAAAATATTTTTTGGTCTTTTTGGGAATTTTTATCAAACACTTGGAATGCAAATAGGGGTGTTGGGATTAAATTTCACTAATCCTTAGCCTCATGCAATACCAAGACCACCAATCCAGTTTATACTTCAAATATTAAAATCAACCGATGAAATTACACAAGCCCTGATTCCTCAGACGACAAGAGCCTAAATCCACTAATAGACCATAATTCCTTAGGTGGCCTAGATTAATGAATTTGCATTAAGATTAAGGATTACACGATTACTAATAAACCAAACCCCATTCCTAGATGAGAGGTTTACTAGGTGAATAATTCCAGATCAAGAATCGATAAGAACGTCCCCATTGTAAATCAATTCTCAAAATCATTTCATTTGTAGCTAAACCACAAAAAGCATTAAGCAAAGGAATTAAACACTAATAGAGAAACATAAACATAGATTAATGAATCAAAGCAAGTACATGAGTTTCAGTTTGGCTACATCTAATCCCAACAATAGGGATTTAGCTACTCATAATGAAAGAGAAAGCCAAAACTAGAATAGTAGAAACAAGGGAGAGAAGAAACTCCACGGAAGATTTCCACTGCCGTCACCGCAGCCCCTGGTTCAGAGCAAAACGTCCCCTTTCTGTGTTCCAAGGTCGTCCTAGGGTAAAAGTGCTCCTAGGTTAAAAGTTCCTATTTTTTCTATGTGCAGCCGTGTCTGTCTCCTTCAAATGGCGCTGCTGTGGCTAAATATATTCAGCTGCATAAGAGCCAAGAGAAAATCCCCTTCAATTTGCAATTCTCCTCTTGATTTTATCTCATTATGGTCAAGCATTTATTTCCAAATCACAAGAGAATCTCAATTATGTGGGCCCATGCCACAATTTGCTCCACGCTGATTTTGTCAATTGCATAAGTGATGGAGTGAATTATTCTTTCTATTTATTTGGACGTGGACCAATTATTGTAAATTGCAATTCGTGTTTTTCTTAATGTCGATGCAAGCCAAATCTCCAAGTATCACGTTAACATTAATTTGGCAAAGCCAAATTACTTTTTCCATATTCAATACCATCTACGCGGGATCCATGATGCCTTGAAGTTGAAATCATTTTCTCCATGCAAACTTTTGTTGTTGCTGTACCATGGAGAAACAGATTTAATTAACATTGTTCCACTTGACATCTTGTTCTTTTATTTCTTGAATTTCATAAGTCATGCTCCTTCATTTTTGATATCTTCACTTTCCAAGCTCTATCATGGTCAATCTTGAGCATTTTATCCTTAATTTTTGCAAAACAACACCACAAAACCACCTTACCCGTTCCAAGGTAAAAACTAACTAAAATCAATTTAAATATGCCTAAACTATATGAAAATGCATGCAAAATTGTACATAAAATATGATGTGAAATCACATTATCATATACCCTCAACATTGTTTTGGTATTGTAATGAACAATTAGGTGTGTATTTACATATGTTAAAGTTGTTGTGTTTTAAATTTGCAGAAGTTATATGATAATTAAATAAGTTTCAATTTTTACGTATTTTCACGATAAGCGCGCGATTAAGAATTGATTTAAGAAGGTAATTAATCTAATAAAACACCGGGGCACAACGGGGTGTCTCACTTCTATCACTTGTGTTGGGCGAGCGCTTCTATTACTTTTGTTGGACGAGTGCTTCTATTACTTTTGTTGGACGAGCGCTTCTTATGAAATCTTATTTCCAAAAACTCATTTTCATTAACGAAAACTTATTCCTTTTAATGCAGGTTATGAAAATTGATTTTCTTCATGCATCTTTTTAAATGAGCTATTTGTGAATAAGAGATTTCATCTCTTACAAATCATCTAAGACTTAAATATAATTTCTCCTTTAAGCTTTTGTCTTGATGATTCCTTGATCTTTGTCTTTGCTCTTTGATTCCTCCATGTAGCTCTTTTGATTTCTTCAAGTTCTTCCTTGAATATTTTCCTTGAATTCGCTTAATGAACTTGTTGATCACTGCTTGATACCTGTCTTTACTATTTGACACTAAAACACTTGCATACACATTAAACTTAATGTATTTGTACACATTAAATTGTATTTGTCATATATCAAAATCTCTAAGTCATTGAGTCTAACAAGTGCTACAACATATGAACAAGGGACAGCAAGAGCCACACAGAGAGGTACCCGAATTCCGAAGTCTCTCTGAGTTTAGGAAGAACAAACCTCCGAAGTTCAAGGGAGAATATGATCCGGCAACTACAGAAGCATGGTTGAAGGACATAGAGAAGATTTTCCGAGCTATGGGCTGCAGTGATGAGCATAAGCTGGTTTTTGCTACTTACATCTTGGTTGGAGAAGCTGAACACTGGTGGGAAGGAACTCTGAGAATCCTGGAAGCTGAAGGAACAAAGATCACCTGGGAACTTTTTAGATCCTAATTTCTGAATGAAAACTATGGTTTGTAAAACCATGTGACTTTTTGGAAAAAAGGTAAGTGGTTTTGATAATAAATAATTAAATAATATAATAAATAATAATTCAATTAAATGATAATTAATTAATTAATAATTAAATAATAATTAATTAAATAATAATTAATTATAATAATAATAATTAATTAAGTAATAAATAAATATTCAAGAAAAATAATTTTAAAAATTTATTTAAAAGACAGTTTGTTCCTTAAAAATTAGTAAGTGTGTAATGTATGTAGGCCAACCCTTGTAAAGAAGAATTAAATGTGAGAAAGAGATGAATGCAATTGAGTATTGCATAATGAGCCCGTGTGACGAAAGAATACGAGCCTAAGTGTCTAAGAATAATTCTCACAAAGACTTGATAAGAATGATTGTGTTGATGTTGTTCTTGCATAAATATATACATATGCAGGTCCCGCACTGGGTGCGATGCCGTAGTGATCTATGAAGTGGCCACCTGTGTTGATGGTGTGCCAGGTCCCGCAACTTGGTTGCGATACCGCAAAGGAAGCGATGCCTTAGTTCTGAGTCTCGACCGCCTGAGATAGCATGAGGCTTGTGCCTGTAGCCTCGGTCGTATGTGATGGCGTGAGCCATGCATTAGCATTAGAGTTGTGTGGACACATGACTACGAAGTGGCCGCCTGTGATGATGGTGAGTGCCAGGTCCCGCAATTGGGTAGTGATGCCGCATGGGAAGTGATGCTGCAGTGAATTGCAAAGTGACCACCTATGATGGTGTGTCAAGTCCCGCAACTGGGCTGGGATGTCGCACAGGAAGCGATGAAATTGGGCCTGACATGCATTGCATTTGTCTGATCCGTCTGATTGACTGTATGATTATGATACCGTATTGAATGTCTATGTGAACCTTGTTTCTGTTTGATGGCGTGCAAGTGAGGATAAAGCACGTCTGTTAGTGGGCTACTATCCTATTGAGAAATAAGGGATTTCTCACCCCTGCTTTTATGTTTCCCTTCTCCTCTTCTCTTATCTATCTTCTTTGACAATCATCATGGACAGGGAATCGGAGGAACGAGTGGAGGTAGCCCTGTTGGCGGGCCAGTAGGAGATAGACCGCGAGAATAATTTATTTACCTTATGGGGATTAGTGGATCTTAAAGTCACAACTGGAGTAGGGGTATGGTACGATCTTTTTTGGATGATTGGATGGATGCGGGTAAAGATCCACATCGGAGATGACGGGAATGATGGTGAGGTCCGAGCTGCCGAAGCATCTGCCGATGAAGAATAGGCTCATGTCGTTTAGACACTTTCATGTTTTGTATGAGGATTTGTTTCCTCGAACTTATATGTATGCTTTCATTTTGCGGTCGTCATGGAACCATATCTATGTTTCTTTTATTTTGTATAACTTTTCTTATGGCTTAGTTCTCTAATAACCTTAATCTTTTAAGGGAGATATGTGGAACTTTATTCTGAACCATTGTCGCGTGTATCTCACATATCATGAAACTAGACATAGTTGCAGAGTCAAGCGAGACATAAACTAGCCTACGACATGCATTCAATCGTCTCAAGCACAGACTTGCTACTAAGACTATCATTTCATGATAGAGAGGACCGTAGCTTGGATCAATAGTCAGAAGCATTCTGATACACAGGATCCTCATTGTTGAGGCAAGTTAGAGCATACTAACATCTCTATGGAAATTCTTATGATATGAACATGATAATTCTAGTTTTAGGAAGAAAATAATAAGTTTAGCAACACATGTTTATATAACACACAAGTTTATTTATATCTTGGTTTGTCTCTACCTCAATATGTTACAAGACTGCTCCTTATATAGAGATGGAGCTTGGGAAAAGACAAATCCTAATCTAGTAGCCTTTTTACAAAGTCTTTGAATACTCTAGTAGGCTTTTTGACTTATGAAATCTGACAAAGACTTTTCGACACCTAACTTAGACTTTTGGACACCTAGTTCTAGCCCATTGACAAAGTTGTCTAGATTTTTTACTTCTAGGTACCTAACAAGGGCTTTTAGCTACCTAACATGTAGCCTTTTTGACTTATTACTTATTACATCATTATCTTACAGACATATCCGATATACTTGCCGAGTCATCTTATCTTGAATTCTGGTTGGGAGAGATATTGTAGTCTCTCCATTCTTTTGATGTGACACATCCATACATCTGGTATTGCCAAGTAGTGTTATCTGTATTTAATTTTTCTTCCATAATTTCTTCCATAATCTCTGAGTTTGGATTTTCTCGCAGATTCGAATCTGGGTTGTATGGTAGGTTCATATATTGGTCAAGATATGGTTCTAAGCTGGCAAGGTTGTCAATAATCATTTGATGATTTATGGCCATCTGTTGATCATTGCTTGGCTGTTGACTGGTCGAAGCTTGGTTTTCCACTAGTTGCCATTGACTAGGTGGAGGATTGTTGTCAAATTTTCCATGGCTGCTACATGTTGAAGTAACTACCTCCTCTTTAAGTTCATAACAATTTTCTTGACAGACAAGATTCATTAATTCATTTTTAAGTCTTGAATCAGGATGATAATCATCAAGGGTCTCCCATAGATATGCATAATTGTTAGAACAAAGGAGTTTAGTATGAGAATCTTGATAGTAGGGTCAGTATAAGATGAACACATACTTCCATTTTTTAAGTATTTCAGACTTTTAAGTTTCTTCTTCTTGCTTCCAAAAGAATAATGTTTAATTCATTTCTCCACCATTCTAGTGGAGAGAACCATTCTAATGCAGTCCATATCAAGGAATCATATTTCTTGGGATTTGTGAGGAATAAGAACATGTCCACTATTGGTAAGAGAATTAGCAAACTGTATAGTACAGTTTCACACCACAGATACCACAAATGATCTTCTGAGAAATTGGTATTTGGATTAACCAGGAAAGGGACGAAAAATGGAGTATCAGGAAAAAATATTTTTCTTCAGGAACATTACTGGTTCTTCTCAGGGCTCTGGACATGAAATGGTGGAGATGGTTTATGGCAAACCTTTTGATTTTGGTAGGAGAAAATGATGAGTCAACACTGGGAGGAAATATTTTGTTGACTGAGGCAGATGGTAATGGGTGGAACATGTAGATCAAAGGAAAAATATGGGCTTCAGTAATGATCTGGATAGGTTTCATTGGACTTGAAAGTAGGTCAGGAATCTTGTTTTGATTTCCTTTGATATGTTTGACAGAGAAATCACATCTAGAAAACCAATCCTTTAATCTTAGAGTTTAAGGATCTAGAGGCATTTTACTCTTGAACTCAAGAATTCTGGGAAAGGAGGAATTATCCATTTGAACTTCAAAATGATAACCTCTCAGATGGAAATAAATTTTTTGAATACCATACTTAACTGTAAGAGCTTATTTATAGGCGGTATGGTAGTGCATCTTAGAGTCTTTGAATTGTCCACTTGGATGATCACAGTAGTTCTTAACATTATTGATTTCTTCAATCAAAACTGCACCCCAGTATAAATCACTGGCACAGTCTGCAAGATCCTTTTTCCATCACCATGAATTTTCAATGCTGGTGGTTGAGACACACCCCAATGTGCCCCATCGTATTATTACATTAAAACCTTAATATTTATTTACTTAATCGCGCGCTTACTATTGAAAATACGTAAAAGTTTAAAACTTAATTAATAATCATATAACTTCTACAAATATAAAACACACCAAAGTTGTAATATATATAATTACACACATGTTTATTTAAGACAATACCAAAACACTGTTAAGGGTACTCTCTTAGTAGGATCCCTCACAGATATAAACTTCACTACAGACTTATTTAGCGGAAATATAAATACTCCTTAGACACACTGGCCATCATGTCTATACTCTAATCGCCATGGATCACAGCTCGACCTCCAGCATCCGGTTCATACGGAGTTCCATCTAACTCCTCAGCAATTGGTTCCTCCCTCGGGTATTCTCGTACGATCACATCAGAAATAAAATACAACATACAGAAAGATATAGGGAATAAGAAACAGTTCTATCATCAAAAAGCGGAAAAGAGTAATAGTAAATTATATAGTAATTGTCACAGACACGCATCACTCAAAATCAACAATCGTCCTCAATTCACTATATCAACCTCTACCCTCAGCCCATGCAACTAAAACTTTATACTGATATGGCCATCTTCACTCCTGTCACATTAGTCAGTAGTCCAGAACTATTTAGGGTCAAAACTCGGTGCGCCACTATTCCCTAATCTCTCATAGGAAATAGTGCATCAACACAATATGCGTCACTATTTCCCCCATTGGAAATAGCACATAAGCACAGAATAAATAATAACTCGGTGTGCCCCTATTCCCTTGCCTCTCATAGGAAATAGTGCATAAGCACGATATGCGTCACTATTTCCACCATTTGAAATAGTACATAAGCATATAATAAATAATAACTCGGTGTGCCCCTATTCCCTTACCTCTCATAGGAAATAGTGCATAAGCACGATATGCGTCACTATTTCCCCCATTTGAAATAGCATATAAGCATTAAAGACCTTATAATTCAGTGCGCCACTATTCCCTAATCTCTAATAGGAAATAGTGCATAAGCACGGTATGATTCTCACTGACTTTTATCAATAGCAATCTAGTACCTCAAGCTTTTCCTCACAACCTCCATTTCCATTCTATATCACATCACTTCTATAAAATAATAGTGAGGCCCTCTAATTCATATTCAAAACTCTCACCCAAACAAAATACCTCCGAGCAATATATATCTTTCCTTAAAATCATCTAAACATAGTATTAAACCCAGGCAGATCATGCATAACACATTAATCAACAGAATATTCAAATAGGTCAATATCATATAGAACAATTTATCACAACCAACTCATAATAATCAAACCAAATAAATAACAAAGTCAGACTCTGTCACGGCCAGGCCGTGATAGCCATCAAGGCCGGGACAGACAATAAACATCCTCAATATCATAAATATTCAAACACCGCAATAATACGTCACATGCAGATGGAATATCTCAACCAGCGTATCACAGTAAATTTGATAACATAAAATTAAACATCCTCAAATACTTAAAATCAACTTAATGTCGATAAACCTACAATCCCCGAATCACCATTGGTTTTACAGAAAAGGTTTTCAATGGGATTTTGGTCTTGTCGATTACTCGACTACTAGTAGGGTTTAGGTCGCCCTACACAATTATCATATAATCTACTACTTATCGATTCCGACGATAGGTTGATTCTTTTTCCCCACCTGAGTTATCACCGGAAACACGTACACGACGATCCTCGTTATCCCGCCACGAGTTAACACAACCACCTTCAACCAAACAACATAACTATAATTAATCAACTAACAACCATCTATGACACTTTAGGGCTAGGTTCGGCCAAGACTTAGAAAATAGGTTTAGGGTTATCTTCTTAATGCCATCTTTTGGATCCTAGTTACTAGAGTCTTAACTAACATAGATTACTTATTACAAGACTAAAATTTGAAACAAAATCCTCTAACCTTTAGGGTTAGGGTTTCGGCCAAGGACTGACTTTTAGGGTTCAAAATCCTTAAAATTTATAATCATGATTAAGTCATAGATTAATGATCCTTGATTAACCTAAATCATGGATTAGTGACTAAACAACTAAAGTTGAAACTCAAAACTTCCTATCTCTTTTATACAAGGATTCGGCCTCAACATGTTCATAGGGTTAGGGTTCTTAGTTTAATAAACCAACTTGGATTTTTTAAGAATACATACTAATAGCTTGATTAACAAGATCATTAATGAAAACCATGAACAAAAACTCTACCAAACCTACTTTGATAGATTCGGCCAAGGCTAGGTTTTTAGGAAAGAAATTTTTGATTACATCGTGCTCTTAGATTTAGATAATATGCATGATATCAAGAATACAGAAAGTAGTTTCATCATCATTAGATTTTTCTAGAATTTATTATGACTTTTCAAAGTTCTAGGGTTAGAAACTTGAAAATGATGAACACCTATAAAACAAACTTTGAATCAAGAAACTTGCTAGAGAACATAGGCATGATTAAGAAAGAATATTAGGATTTACCTCTTGAAGATCAATGACAAAGGAAATCCAAGAAACTTGCTTCACAAACTTATCACTAAAGAACTTATGAACTTAAGGTTTTGACCAAAAAGGCATTAGAAACTAAATGAAATGTGAGAGTATGGTATTTATAGAGATAGTGGCTCCATCTTGGGAAGTATATAGAAGTGATGAGTTGTCTTGCTAAAAGGATTCAAATGCAATTAAGTTCTAAGGACCAATTTGCAAAGATTCCAAAAGTTGAAGGACTAGTTTGCAAATTGTCAATAAATTGTCATGATGACTTGTTGACACATTTAATGCAATCTTATCTTGACTATTTTGGGCTGATTTTTGGCATTAGATATTTTAGTAAAAACCTAGCTTGTTGAAGAAGATTTGTTGAAGAAGATTTTAGAAGCTTGAAGAACAAAGTAGAAGAATGTAGAACATTCTAGAAAATTCTTGAATCATCTAAGAATTATGAGGGCAGCCCCTTCTCCCTAATGGGCTTGCTCATGGGCCTACTCCATTTGGGCTTGAATTCATTTTTGTGGGGCCCACTTAAAGATTTAAGCTTAAGCTTGACTTAGGAAACTTGTATAGTTTCAAATAGGCTTTATGGAATCAATCCATGAACAAAGAAATTTTGGACTTCATAACCACGTCCATTAGAGATTGGTAACAAGGATTCTAGCCCAATTCACTTGAAAAAAAACTTAGAAACTAATTTAGGGACAAAAGGGTAATTAATAGAAAGTTCAGGGACTTAAGCGTAAAATTCCTAAATTTTCACTTTAACCCTGTAGAACCTTCTAGACTTAAAAATATGGTTCACCCCCTTGAATCATCTCAAAATCCTAAGATAAACCCTCTATCGTCTCTTAGAAACTCCAAAATCTCCTCTGTCGTCTACCCGATTACGTGTTTCGCCCGAAAAACATATTTTATTTTATTTTATTCTGAAATAATTCTAAAAATACAAAATTGTAGGAAATAAAATACTAAACTTAAGTCTTTCGTTCACAAATTAAAATTAGGTCTTTTGAGCAGTATTATTATACTGTCAATGGAATTCGCGGGCTGGGTTTCGCCCAACCTAAATTTTAATCGTAGCTTCCTATGTTCAAGTAGGATTGAGTAGTAAACTCCGTTTATTTAAAATAATTTTCTAAAACTCAAATAAATTTATAAACATATTTATATGTATTACTGTTATTGAAAACAGTGAAAATCAGGGTGTTACAGTGGTGACTAAGCGATTTGCTTTAAAGCTTTGACAACATCAGTCTATTGTGATCCCCATGGAGGAGGATGTTTCTTGATTAACTTTGACAACTGGATTGTATATTTGGCAACTTGAGGAATAAAATCCCTAATATAGTTGACAATTCCAAGAAATTTTTGTATTTGTTTCATAATGAGATTTTCATCAGGAAAATTCAAAAGTTCTTCAGCAATGTGTTGCCGAGGATACTTCCCCTGGGAAAAATGCATTCCCAAAAAATCAGTTTCATTCTGGCCCAATTGACTCTTCTTTTCAGAGAGCATGATCCTATATTTTTGGACTAATTGGAAAAATTGGCCCAATAACTATTTGTGGGATTCTTCATCTTTTGAGAATTGTAATACAGCATCAATGTAGATGAGAATACTGTCCAAGATGGGTTCAAAAATTCTAGTCATGGTCTTCTGGAACAGTGATGGAGACACCTTGAGCCCGAATGGTAAAACCTTCCATTGGTATTGGGCATTAGGAATGCAGAAGGCTGTCCTATAACGATCAGGAGGGTCAACACCGAATTGCCAAAATCTTGACTTCATATCAAATTTGGAATAGATCTGGGCCTCTTTGATGAGGACATTGAGTGATGAGGCCTTTGGAATTGGAAATTTATCATCTTTGAGAAAATGATTAGGAGGCCTATAATCAATCACCAACCTCTTTCTTCCTCTTAACTTTTCAGACCTTTTTTCAACATAGAATGCTTGGCAAGCCCGCTCAGATTTCGTGGGCTCAATCAATCCTTGTTTGAGTAATTTAGCACATTATTCTCGTGATATTGCTAAATCATATGGACTCATACCGGGATGAGTAGCTTTTGTGGGATTGACGTCTTCATTGAGCTTGAAAGGAAATTGAACAAAGAAGTCTTCATTTTCCCATAAGAGACGTGGTTGAGAAAACTTTTCATGACTATCTGCACATAACTTGAGTAAATCTGCCTTGATTTCATCATACTTTGTTGGAACATCAGGGATGGAATATAATTTTAGAGTTTATGAATAAGGCTTGAATTCTTTTTTGAATTTTATCCTGGTTGGTAAAATCTGGAGTTTATTAGCTGCTGAGTAGACATCTATCCCAATGAAAATGTCTTTATTGGGGAGACTGCTGCCAATAACCTTTGTCAAAACTATACTTTCAGGAAAAAATCTGATTCCAATATTGTTCTTAGAAATCAGATCAGTTCTGAATACTTTGCCATCAACTGCTATAAAGAATGCAGTATGTTTCACCCATGCTTCTGTGGGAAGTATTTTTTGGATTCATCATTGTTTTCTGGGCATCGGTATCTATATAGGCTATGACTTTTTTGGGATGAGAAAATTTTGATGGTAAAAGGTGGACTTCAACACAAGGTTGTGTAGGAGTGGATAAAGAGCTATCTATCTTCTTAAATGGGTACACAGGAAAATACTCATCTTCAAACTCAGTGATAGACTCTTCACTGGAAGAGGAATTTTGATGTAAGCCCAATGGAACCCATCATGGATCAAGACGCCATTCAAGGACTTGGTGGGCCCATGACAAGATCTAGGACCAAAAAGGCCCAACAATATCTAAATCAAATGGTGGCTCTTTTAATGGACACAAGCCCAAGTGCAAGTGCAAGTAATGAAGACAATGAGCCCAAGTTAATAACTTTGCTCATCCAACCCCAAGAAGCATGAAGGGGGCGTGCAAGTCCATGTTTTGGTTGTTTTCTTTTATTTCCAATAAGTGTAATGGTTAGTGTGATTAAGCCCAATTAATTTGTGATATTTTTTTGGGTCAAGTTCACTACTTTCCATGTGTTACACGAGTTCTAGAGAGTCTTGGGGAGGGAATATTTGGCTTGCATGCTATAAGAAACTCCTCATTGGTTGTGCATAAAATTTTATTAATTATGGGGGGTTACACTTTTAATTTGAGAAGCAAGTGTAACCACCACATAATTAGTGTGATAGAGAGTCATGAAGAGAGGGTGGCGCAAACTTAATGTGGCTGAGTTATTCTTGGGAGTTAAGTTGATTTTTGTGAGTTTTAAGGCCATTCAAAGGAGGGGGAGCAACCTTCAAATTGTGGTGGCTGAGTTGAATGATTTGGTGGCTACATTATGAGGGGTTTTAGGCCAATTAACTCATGATTATGGTGGCTGAGTTAAGTGGGAGTTAGTGGGTGTTTTAGTGCCATAATTAGGTGAGTTAAGTGGAGGTTTTGGAATCCTATGGAAGGAAAGTGAAGCAAAAGAACTCAGCCATGTTTTCTATATGTAAGACACCACAAACACATGAATAAACAACTTTGATGTTGATTTTGGATTGAATCCATATTGTCAGAATTTGTTCTCCTAGGTTCTTGGTTGAACCAAGCTAAATTCTTATCAAGAATCCAAGATTTTTGTGGCGAACATCATTTGGCTTATCAAACTACATGTTTGTGGCACCATCCATCTCTCATCTTCTTCCATTTTTGTTTTCTTTCTTCATTTGATTTTGGTTACAAATTGGTTATACTAAGTTCTTGACTAAAATTCAACCAAATAGATCATTCCATAGGCAACTACCCATTTGGTTGTCATCAAGTGGTATCAAAGCTTAGGCTTTGGTTGAATTTTGAGTTTTTGTTCTTCATCTTTTGCCTTTATTCTTTTCTTCTTATAAACCCAAAAACACAAAAATTACATTTTGATTCTATTTGTGAAGGGAAATTTCGTGGTTGTTGTTCTTGCTAAAAAAAAACAAGTTTTCAAGTGTGATTCTTTTCTTCAAAGTTTGAAAAAAAAAATTACGCAAATTATAAGAAAAAAAATTGTGTATGAAATCTTGAGAAAAAAAAGAGAAGAGAAAAGTCTATTTGAACAATTTGTGTTCTTGAAAAAAAAAATTCACTTCTTCCTTTGTTCTTATTTCCAAAGCTTTGCTTTTCTAGCCTTTCTTTTTGTTTCCTTGTGTTTTGATAAGTTTTATGATTTTTATTACTTGAATTTTTTGGATTGTTGTGTGGTTTTTGTGTTTGACTCTTCTAAGAACTAAAGGAGAACATTTGAGAGGAAAAAGGCAATAGTGTCCAAAATACATTTTTGTGTGGAAAAAGTCAAAAGAGTGGAAAAAAAATACATTGTGTGAACTAGTGAGGGAGTGTAGTAAGGAAACACATAAATTCTTCTACACAAATCATGGCAAACCAAGATGATAGTCCACCACTTTCCCCAAGGTCAGCGGCCATTCATGCTAGAATGACTACTCAAGTTCAAGCTCTTACAAGGCAAATGGAGGCAATGCAAGCAAACTATGATAGACAACTTGCCAACCTTCAACACAATGATGATTCTAGTGGATATGAGAGTGAAAGAGGAAGACCTATAGGAGGAGGACATAGAGGAGGGAGACGTGATAGAGGACTTGAAGGGGTCAAAATCAAAGTTCCTTCCTTTATTGGGAAGAATGATCTAGAGGCTTACTTGGAGTGGAAGCTAAAAATAGAACAAGTCTTTGATTGTAATTCATACAATGAAAGCAAGAAGGTGAAAGTAGCGGCCCTTGAGTTCAAAGAATATGCCCTTGTGTGGTGGGACCAATTAAAAAAAGAAAGGAGGAGACATGGAGGAGAGCCCATAGACACTTGGGAGGAGATGAAATTTGTCATGAGGAAGAGGTTTGTCCCAAATCATTATCAAAGGGACATTCACAACAAACTACAAAGGCTTACCCAAGGGACCAAAAGCGTTGATGAATATTTCAAGGAGATGGAGGTGGCCTTACTTAGGTCAAATTTTTAAAAAGATAGGGAGGCTACCATGGCAAGATTCCTACATGGCTTGAATCAAGATATTCAAGACATAGTGGAGTTGCAACATTATGTGGATCTTGAAGATTTGGTTCAACAAGCCATCAAGGTGGAGCAACAAATTAAGAGGAGGAAGTCCAAATATTCTTCTTTTTAAACTTCCAAGTTTCCATCCTCAAATTGGAAAGACAAGCAAAAGGAGGGTGCACCAACCAAGGAGGCTGTGAGCAACATACAAGGAAAGAAACCCATGGAGGCAAATTCTAGGAGCCGTGATGTAAAATGTTTCAAATGTCTAGGACATGGACATATTGCATCCCAATGCCCAACAAAGAGAACCATGGTGTCCATGAATGAGGAAGTGGTATCACAATCCGAGGCTTCAAGTGGGGAGGAAAGTGAAGAAGATGTGTTCATGCCGGATGGTGATTTACTTATGGTGAGGAGGCTTTTGGGATGTCAAATGAAGGATCATGAAGCAAGCCAAAGGGAGAATATCTTTCATTCTAGATGTCTAATTCAAGGAAAGGTATGTTCTCTAATCATTGATGGTGGAAGTTGTGCAAATGTTGTAAGCACTAGATTGTGTCCAAATTGAATCTTGTTACTAAGGCACATCCAAGGCCATATAGGCTTCAATGGCTAAGTGAGGTTGTGGAAATGGATGTGAACAAACAAGTAGAGATCCCATTCTCAATTGGAAAGTATGAAGATTGTGTACTTTGTGATGTGGTGCCTATGGAGGCAAGCCATATGTTGTTGGGAAGGCCTTGGCAATATGACAAAAAGGCCATCCATGATGGGTTCTCAAATAAGTTTACCTTCATGTATCAAGACCGAAAGGTCATTCTTTCTCCTTTATATCCAAAGCAAGTTAGTGAGGATCAAATAAGAATAAGAGAAAAAAGAGAGCAAGAGAGAAAAGAAAGAGAATGAGAGAAAAAATTTGAGAAAAGAATGATGAAAAAATAAAAAAAATCATGATAAAAAAGTGAGAAAAATAGAGATGAAAAAGAGGGAAAAGAGAGCTATTTTGCAACAAAGAGTGAGATAAAAAGAGCATTGGTCTCAAGGCAGCCTCTATACATGCTTTATTGTAGGCAATTTTGTTTAAATTCTAATGCCTCTAATGATATCTCTTTGTCTAGTGGTGTTAAAAAAATTTTGCAGGAATTTGGAGATGTCTTTCCAAAGGAAGTGCCACACGGCCTTCCACCTCTAAGAGGGATTGAGCACCATATTGATCTCATTCCGGGTGCATCATTGCCCAATAGGCCGACCTCTTGTAGTAATCCTCAAGAGAGTAAAGAGATTCAAACCTAAGTGGAGGAGTTGATGCAAAAAGGGTGGGTTCAAGAAAGTATGAGCCCATGTGCAGTACCAGTAATTTTGGGATCGAAAAAGGATGGTAAGTGGAGGATGTGCACAGATTGTAGGACTGTGAATAACATCACAATTAAATATAGACATCCTATCCCTAGGCTTGATGATTTGCTTGATGTTGTATGGTGCATGCCTATTTTCTAAAATTGATTTAAAAAGTGGGTATCATCAAATTAGAGTTAGGGAAAGGAATGAATGGAAAACTGCCTTTAAAACAAAATATGGATTGTATGAATGGTTGGTAATGCCTTTTGGCTTAACAAATGCACCTAGCACTTTTATGAGGCTTATGAACCATTTTCTAAGAAATTTTTTAGGCAAGTTTGTTGTGGTGTATTTTGATGATATCTTAATATATAGTAAAAACTTAGATAATCATCTTGAACATTTAAGGGTTGTTTTACTTGTATTAAGGAAGGAGAAATTGTATGCAAATTTGGAAAAAAGCACTTTTTGTGTGGACCATGTGATTTCTCTTGGTTTTGTGATAAATTCAAAGGGGTCCATGTGGACCAAGAGAAAATTCAGGCCATTCAAGATTGGCCAACCCCCAAAAATGTGAGTGATGTAAGAAGCTTTCATGGTTTGGCTAGTTTTTATAGGAGGTTTGTTAAGGACTTTAGTACCTTGGCTGCACCTCTTAATGAAATTGGCAAAAAAAAATGTTGGGTTCAAATAGGGGGATAAACAAGAAAATTCTTTCAAAGAACTAAAGGAAAAACTCACCCATGCACCAATACTTGTTTTGCCTAATTTTACTAAATCTTTTGAAATTGAATGTGATGCTTCTAGTGTTGGTGTTGGGGCTGTTTTGATGCAAGAGGGGCATCCAATTGATTATTTTAGTGAGAAATTAAGTGGAGCTTCCCTTAATTATCCCACCTATGATAAGGAGTTGTATGCCTTAGTAAGAGCTTTGCAAACTTGGAAACACTATCTTTTGCCCAAAGAGTTTGTGATTCATAGTGACCATGAGTCTTTGAAATATTTGAAAGGGCAAGGAAAGTTAAATAGAAGGCATTCAAAGTGGGTTGAATTTCTTGAACAATGACGTGCTTTACTTTCAACCCTTGAAACAAAATTGTTTGGACTTGAATGCATTAAAGATTTGTATGAGCATGATAAGGACTTTTCAAATATCTTTTCTAATTGTGTGCATTCAGCCCAGAATGGATATTTTAGGTCCCAAGGGTTTTTATTCAAGGAAAAAAGATTATGTGTGCCTAAAAGTTCCATAAGTGACTTACTTTTGAAGGAGGTGCATGAAAGGGGTTTAATGGGGCATTTTGGGGTTCAAAAGACTTTAGACATGTTGAATGAACATTTTTATTAGCCTCACATGAAGCATGATGTGCAAAAATATTGTGAAAAATGCATTGTGTGTAAAAAGTCAAAATCTAAAGTGATGCCTCTGGACTTTATATTCCTTTACCTATTCCTGATTTTCCTTGGATTGATTTGTCTATGGATTTTGTTGTGGGATTTCCTAGAACAAGGAATGGTAAAGATTCAATTTTTGTTGTGGTGGATAGATTTTCTGAAATGGCACATTTTATACCATGCAAAAAAATTGATGATGCTTGTCATGTTGCAGATCTAATCTTTAAGGAAGTGGTGAGACTTCATGATCTCCCAAGAATTATTGTTAGTGATAGGGACACCAAGTTCCTAAGTCACTTTTGGAGGACATTGTGAGGAAATCTACATACAAAACTTCTCTTCTATACTACTTGCCATCATCAAATGGATGGGCAAACTGAAGTTGTGAATAGGACACTTTCTTCCCTTTTAAGGGCTGTGATTAAAAAGAATATTAAATCTTGGGAGGATTGTTTGCCTCATGTTGAATTTGTTTAGAATAGGGTCGTTCATAGTACTACTCAATATTCTCCTTTTGAGGTTGTTTATGGATTTAACCCTTTAACTCCTCTTGATTTATTGTCATTGCCTAACTCTTCAATTCTTAAGCATAAAGATGGTGGGGCCAAGGCTGAATATGTGAGGAAGTTACACGAGTAAGTGAAGGGGACAAATGGTTAGGTAATTCATTATTCTCAAAACCAAGTGGTTGACCAACATACACTTCCTCTTGTATAAATCCATTTAAGAAAGCACTCTTAACATCCATATGATGCAATTTAAATCCCATTATGCAAGCATAAGTAAGTAGCATTCTTATAGCTTCTAATCTTGCTACTGGTGCATATGTTTCATCATAATCTATGCCTTCTACTTGGTTATACCCTTTGGCTACCAATCTAGCCTTGTTTCTTACAATTATACCATTTTCATCTAGTTTATTCCTAAAAACCCATTTTGTACCTATTACTTGACAGTTCTTGGGTTTAGGCACTAGTTTCCAAACTTGGTTTCTTTCAAACTGGTTTAACTCATCTTGCATAGCCATCATCCAATGTTCATCAATTGTAGCATCATCTATGTTCTTAGGTTCTACTTGAGACACAAAAGCCATAAGGTTATTCCATGATTGATCAAATATCTTTAATACAACAATGTAGACATATTACACAATGATATATAAGTCAACACAAAGATTCACAATCATTCATTAATAATTATAATCAGAAAACATATTCAATCAATATTCTTTCTTTATTGTTACCCGTTTGTGTTCGGTGAAGACTCTATGTCATGATTCCAATTTTTTCTCTTCACCTTCCACCACACCTAAAAAATAGAATTTCATGTTTGTGCTATAGGTACCCAAATTTTCTTGGGTCATTCATGGATAGTTGCAGTAATAGTTCCTTTAGGAACCCATATATACTTAGATTTATTGTATGCTGATTTTTTGTATTGACATGTAGAAGCTGTGTGACCTTTTCTAGCACAAAAATTGCATTTAACAAATGGCGTGTTTGATGTCTTAGGTGCAGCAAAACATTTCTTAAAGGATTTCACATGTATCTTAGGTTCATAGCCTATTCCAGCCTTATCATAAACACATTTTTGCTGTCCTAACAATGCATCCAAGTTATCTCTACCATTTGTGAACTTGGCTAAGTCATTTTTCAGTTTTTCAAATTATTTAGTCAATGTACAACACTTAGAACAATTAGAGCATATAGGTGGTTCCAAAATAGTAGCTAATCTTTCTTTTACATCACAATTTTCTGTTTTTAATTCATCTAGCTCTTTGTTTAAAACAGAATTTTTCTCTTCTAGGCATGTGATGGTTTTCTTAGACTTATTTAGCAATCTATCAAGTCTAATGGATTCTTTATGAAGTTCTTCAAAAGCATTTTGCAATTCATCATAAGAAGGTTGATAATAAGAGCTTGCTTCACTTTCTGAATCACTATGATTACTAGCCATCAAGCACAAGTTTGCCTCCTTAGATTCAGATTCTTCAGTGGATTCTAGATCATTATCATCCCAAGCAATGTAGGCCTCTCTTGGCTTTTTCCACTTCTTGTCCTTTGAGTCAAACTTTTCAGTTTTGTCCTTCTTTTGCAGCTTTGGACAGTCAAGCTTCATGTGGCCAATCTTTCCACATTCATAGCATGTGATGTTGTTGGAAGAGTTGTCTACTGATATTTATCCTTTGAAAAGTGGATGGCTTTCTTTGGAAGTTCCCTTTCTTCTTTAGGAACTTATTGAATTTTCTAACTTGTATTTCCATCTCTTCTTCAGATTCTGCCTCTTGTGATGAATCATCATCATCACTGTCTTCATCTACTTCTATGACTTGTGATTTCAGAGCCAGTCCCTTCTATCTTTTATCAGTTTCTTCACTCTCATTCAGTCTGTTCAACTCCAATTCATGCTCTTGCAGTTTTCCAAACAATGTGGCAATGGTCATTGATGAGAGGTCTCTAGATTCTGAGATTGCAGGGACTTTAGGTTGCCATTCTCCGCTAAAGGATCTCATTACTTTGTTAACTTGATCCTCATTTGAGATTTTCTTTCCAAGACCAGTCAATTAATTTACAATGTGTGTGAATCTCTTTTGCATTTCCGTCATAGGTTCTCCTCGATTCATTCTGAATAGTTCATACTCATGTGTGAGGGTGTTCATTCTTGCTGTTTTGACATTTGTGGTTCCTTCATGTGTTACTTGCAATGTATCCCACATATCCTTTGCTGATTTGCAATTTGAAACCCTGAAAAACTCATCACGACTTAAAGCAGATGTTATAATATTCTTAGCACGTGAATTATATTGAACTCTTTTCTTATCATCCTCATTCCATTCAGTTTTAGGCTTATTATTTCTTGGAGCACCATTAGCATCTACAGTGGAGGGGACAAATGGTCCATTCTCTACTGCATCCCAAATGTCTACACCTACTGCCTCAAGAAAGATTACCATTATTTCCTTCCAATAGATATACTCAGATCCATTGAAGGCAGGAGGGCGTGTAAGGGAAGCCCCTTCATTCAAACAGTCATTGGAAGCCATACTCTTATAACTGTTAAGCCAAACTTAAGAGTGTAGCTCTGATACCAATTGTTGTTTTGGCTTCAACGACTCAAGAGGGGGGTGAATTGAGTTTTCTTAAAATTTTTCCCTCTTTAAAAACTTTTCACAAAACTTTACTTTTCGTAGTTGCGGATTTATGGCCTCAGGATCTTTTACAAAATTAATGAAAGGTTTATATAAAATCTTGAATTGGAAGGTGATGAGGATAAGAAAGATTGATTCAGAATTAATTCAGAGAATACGTTCGGGTTCAAAACTCAGTAATAACGAAATACAGAAACTGATTAAACCTTTAAAGATTAATAACAAGTTATGCAAGTTTCAAATACAAGTATTAACAATCAAGAACAAACTTGCAGGTTTCAGTATTAGTTCAGTTTCAGCAATCAATAATGGTTTTGATCAACTCAGTTTTAAACGCAGATAACACAATCTTGATTACAATCGAACTCAGGTTTCAATATAGTTTTTACAGATCAAGAACAGAAATTATTTTGAACTCTAAACATCAAAATCACAGGTTCTTGATCATAAACAGAAATTAAAGAGTCTGAGTTTAGAGATACCACACAACCAGATTTATCCTGATTCAGTCACCTCCACTGTGACCTACATCCAGTCCCCACTCCACCTGTGGTATTTCACACACTAACACACAAGCTTTGCCAGGTAGCTTGAAAAACCTTTACACCATATAGCACTCATTCACCTTGAGATACCACACTCTTGTGAAGAGCCTTAATGTTCTTCCTCAGGGATACTTCACCCTGATCACTCAGAGAGACTCCCTCTCTCTTTACAATCGAAAAGTAAAAAAAAAATTGATTCCTAACTCTCAATAGTCAGATAAACAAATTGAAGCACTTATGAGAACGAAACATTTTTTTCACAATAAGCTCAATAAAGATGATGAATGATATGTGTATTGTTATATTGTTATATTGTTATGATATGATATCGTTCTTATGAAAGTGTTCCTTTGATCCCTCTTTATATAGAAAACAAGTTATAGTCGTTGGGATCAATCAAAACAGATTTGGATCTGATTGACATAATCTGTTTTCTTGATTCTGGTTATTGAAATAAGATTATGATAGTTCTTATAGAATTGTCTTCCATCTAGAAAATAATCGCGTCCATCTAGCCATTAAGATTTTACATTCGGACGGGCTAGTAGACGAGCTCCATATGCCACGTCATTGGATGGATCTTCTCATTAAGATCTTAGCAAGTCCAAAGACTTGTGTGGACAAGCACTTCTGTCACCTTAGTGGACGAGCACTTATGTCACTTTAGTGGACGAGTGCTTGTGTCACTTGTGTTGGACGAGCACTTCTATTACTTCAGTGTTGGACAAGCGCTTGTATTACTTCAGTGTTGGATGGTCGCTTGGATTCAAAAAATCTTATTTCCAAAAATCATTTTCATTAACGAAAACTTATTCCTTTTAATGTAGGTTATGAAAAATGATTTTCTTCATGCAACTTTTTAGTTGAGCTATTTTGTGACTAAGAGATTTCTTTCTCTTACAAATCATCTAAGACTTAAATCTAATTTCTCCATTAAGCTTGTGTCTTGATGATTCTTTGATATCCTTCTTTGTTCTTTGAATCCTCCATGTAGCTCTTTTGATTTCTTCAAGTTCTTCCTTGAATATTCTCCTCTAATTGCTCACGAAACTTGTTGATCACTACTTGATACCTATTTTTCCTATTTGACACTAAAACACTTGCATACACATTAAGTTGTGTTTTTCATATATCAAAATCTCTAAGTCATTGAATCTAACAGGAATCTTTGGCTTGCATGCTATAAGAAACTCATCATTAGTTGTGCATAAAATTGTATTAATTATGGCGGGTTACACTTTTATTTTGAGAAGCAAGTGTAACCACCACATAATTAGGGTGATAGAGAGTCATGAAGAATGGGTGGCATGAACTTAATGTAGCTGAGTTATTCTTGGGAGTTAAGTTGGTTTTTGTGAGTTTTAAGGCCATTCAAAGGAGGGGGTGTAACCTTCAAATTGTGGTGGCTGAGTTGAATGATTTGGTGGCTACATTATGAGGGGTTTTAGGCCAATTAACTCATGATTATGGTGGCTGAGTTAAGTGGGAGTTAGTGGGTGTTTTAGTGCCATAATTAGGTGAGTTAAGTGGAGGTTTTGGAATCCTATGGAAGGCAAAGTGAAGCAAAAGAACTCAGCCATGTTTTCTATATGTAAGATGCCACAAACACATGAATAAACAACTTTGATGTTGATTCTAGATTGAATCCATATCGTGAGAATTTTTTCTCCTAGGATCTTGGTTGAACCAATCTAAGTTCTTATCAAGAATCCAAGATTCTTGTGGCGAACATCATTTGGCTTATCAAACTACATGTTTGTGGTGCTATCCATCTCTCATCTTCTTCCATTTTTGTTTTCTTTCTTCATTTGATTTTGGTTACAAATTGGTTACACTAAGTTCTTGACTAAAATTCAACCAAATAGATCATTCCAAAGGAAACTATCCATTTGGTTGTCAACAAATTTTGTAGAGAAAAAGCAGTTTCTTCATCTGCAGAGCTTTTTTCTGAGTATAAGGATTCCAGGTCTCCTTCCAATGGATGTAAGGAATTAATTAGCTTAGCTGCTTTATTTGTTTTGTTGGGACAAGGCTTCTTCTCCAGAGGAAGTTTCTATTCTGGTGCTCTCTTGATAAGTGATTGTCATGGCATGAGATGGTTGACTAGTGGATTCAGCATCCTTCTGAACTGTAGGTGGAAGAATCTCAGGAAGATCCTAAGAATCAGAAGATGAGACACTTAGTCAAGCAGTTTTGCTTCTTTGTCTTGAGGCTGTGGCTTCGGCTTTTTGAGAAACTCTGGGTCTATAGGCCGAGGGTATATAACGATTATAATTAGGAGAAGTGTATGATGGTTAAAATGGAGAGGGACGGACTGACCGAGTATAATAAGTAGGAAATGTTGGAGGATTAAAGAAAGGGTCATCATCAATGATTAGTTTTTTTAGCATGTTCTTTGTGAGCATGCAAGAAATCATCTATCTCTTTGACTTGACTTTGTAGCCTTCTAATCTCCTTTTCTTTCTGATCAAAGTTTTTGCCAAAGGTTATTTCATTCAACATCTTTCCCAAATCATAATCTAACTAAGCAACCTAAGCTTTTAGGTTTTTGTAATGCTTCTGCATCTTTTGGGAGAGAACTTTAAGATTGTCATCAATTTCTTCCACCTGATCTGGAATCTTTTCCATCTTTTGTTGAGGTTTTGCAGCATATCATTCTGCACCACCATATTTTCTGTTTGCCAATTAAGAACTTCTTCAGCTTGCGCTGGACCTTTAAGCTTTCCATCAAATTGAACTTCATTTGGCTGAATGAAAGGTTTAGAGGACCTGTTTGAAATTGGATCAACTTTCCTTTCAAAGGCAGGAAAGTGTTGCTCATAATCTGAAGTTGTGCCCGAGAACATGAAATAAGGAACTGGTTCAGCAGGCTTCAAAGGGGTTGATGATCTACATGATTTAGGAGGAGGCCAGGTGACCAGAGTTGGGTTATCAGGAGGCTTTTGAGAATACAAAAGTCCTTCCTTTCGGAGAATATTGCGAGCTTCTTCATAACATGGAAGAGGTTCCTTTTTCTTGTGGATTCCTAGACATGGACCATTATCTAGATCTGATCTTCTTCTTGGTAGAGGAGGTGGTTTACACACTCCTTTTTGATATTGGAAGAAGAGTCTCTTCATCACTATCATCATCGTGCATCCAACAATCACATCCCGGATCACACATACTAGGATCAACGTCCTAGAGGAAATGACCATCAATCTTATTCGTATAGATGGGAGTTCCATAAGTTCTGACAGCATAAACAGGACACCAATTTTCAGTCATCATTAACAGGAGATAGCATCATGGTCTGGAAAATAGGAGGAGAAGCAGAACTAGAACCCTTTTTAGGATTCTTGAAAACTGTTTTGACGGTTCCATCTGCAGATCTACGAAAAATAGCATCTTAGGTTTGAATTACCATTTTATCAAGGTGATGCTTTTCTTAGTTGGTTACCCTTTCAAGAGGAATGAGCTTTATGAGATCTTCCCAGGAAATTCTCCTGGGAATTTGAACAATCGATGGTACTTCATCTTCCTTGTTGGTTACTACTAACAAGGCATCAGAGGAGCATCCAGAAATTGGCAAATCATTGGAATGGTTCTGGAGGCGATAGATTATCTGGTGATGTAGAGTGGCAGATATGACTTCTGAACTTGATCAGCTCCAGTAAGTTGAACTTGAACCTTCAGTCTTGTGGACAAGGTACTGTCTTTAAGACTCACGTTGTAATTGGGAAATGTGGTAAAAAACCATACTTCCAACATGGAGAGTGGTGAGGACAGTTCCAATCACAACATTGTCATAGTGAAGATAGCTCGAATCAAGTAGAGCTAAGTTGGCAGAAACATGAAGACTTTTTCTCCCATGAAGAGAGAGAATCAGTCTGACAGCTCCGAAGTGTAAAGCTGTGTATCCTTCATTCTTCCAAGAGTTGATAAGACTTTGAGGAATCTCCAAGTCTACGTATTGTTCTTGGCTTGTGGCTTTAAGAGTACACTGATCCAGTCGAGATGACTGAACATATTCCTTCATATTAGGTCTATTGGAGGAGATCAACCTCGTGATTGAACGAGTGATAGATCTCTGCCTTTTGAAGATATTGTAGGGGCTGAGAAGTGGAGGAACAATTTCAGTGATTATAGCATCATCAGGAACTTAGGAGTATTCTATGAGATTTCTATTTTATTGGAAAGAGTTTTTGTATAGGAACTGGGAAGATAAAGAGAAGAGATAAGAGTGATTGGTTGGTTATCTGGTTGTGGTATCTCCATGATCTGGTTGTGTCCTTCCCTACTCACCTTCCTCATTGTATTCATATGGCCATGGCCAAAACTATCATGATCCAATGGATCAGAGTAGTTTGTTCTTCATGAACCATTAATTTTAGAAATTAGAATAAAATTAGTCAAAAAATCATAAAACATAGAAGATTCAGCCAAAATGAATTAAGATTATAACAGTGAAAATTTTGAGTTGGATGAGCGTCATCATTGTACTTTAGTGAAGAATATAAGAACTGGATCTTTGATCCGAAATCCATAAGACTTAGTAAATTTCAGGTGTTTTTGAAAATTAAATAAATTAAAATTAAAATTAGGCCATGATGGATGGAAGCCTAGACCAAGTGCATGTTGGACACATGGCACTCCTATAGTCTTGCCTATCAAGACACTTGACAAGCTAGGAATAGGTCATGATGACCTTAGATTTAAAATAAAGTCAGGAATCTAGAAAAGATTTTGGAAGATACGATTTATCAGGAAGATTCCTTCATATTTTCATGGAGTGACGACAATCGTTAAATATGTAATTCTTCAATAAATAACTAATTAATTAAATATGAAATTAATTAATTAATTTGAAATATATGAATTTTTAATAAACAAATACTAATTAAATTAATTATAAATAAATAAATAAATAATTTAATAATAATTCATTCAAAAATATATCAATAAATAATTATAAATTCCTAAACAAATAAATAAAATTATAATAATTATTAATCAATTAAATATAATAAATAAATACACCTAAACAAATACAGGAATAGTCTACGAAACAAGTCTAGAACCAACGGTTGAGCAATGAGTGTTTAGCATGTCATGATGACAGAGTAATAAGAATTAGATGTGTGAAATAAGACCTTTCTGGTCCAAATAGGTTGCAAGAATGAGAACAAGTTTGTGGTGATGACCACATAATGACATTGAAAACACTGTCTATGATGATGCGAATGGCAACACATGCATGCATACATGATCATGAATGATTGAATTTATTTTAAGATATTGAATAGAAAATGTTTTGAATGATTAGCATCTGTTGTGAATTATTGTAATGATGATATTGAAAAACAACAAAGGGTTGTATATGAATGTCGATGTGGTGGTTTGAAATGCTATAATTGTTACAACTTTGCTAATGTGTTCACTAAGTGTGCTTAAGAGTTATTAAAGTATACAAGATGCGTCAAGAAGAAAAAGAAATGAAAAAAAAGATCAAGAGTCTAATCCATGACATCAATAGACATCTTGAAGAAGTATAAAGCGTCTCTCAAGATCAAGCATCCAAGACTAACGGTTTCTTATCAACAAGATTGATGAATAAGACTAGAGGTTATATGCAACAATTACAAGGGAACATGCTATGAAGGTCAACAAGAAATCAATCTTCAAATGCAAAATAAGTCATATCATGAGCTACACTCATCCAAATAAGGTGGAGAATCCTAGTGGGTGAAGAGTGTTAGCTCTTTCATGTAAAGGTTATAAACAATTGGTTGAAGCTTATTGATTAGTAAACAAATCCTAAGAAGAGGTTCTTGGAGACTGGATGTAGCTCACCATGATTTGGTGGTTGAACCAGGTTAAATAGGTTTATGTGTTCTTTTCTCTCTCTTAAACTTTTATTTTCTGATTTTTTGTGTTTTCTTTCATAATCATTGAATTAATTCCTATTATTATTGTTGTTGTTTTTTGAAACATTATTATTGTTGTTGTTGTTGTTAAACACACATTATTTCATATTTATTACATAGCCTAAATGAAGATTGTTATTAAAATTGATTTTGTAAATAGTTTTGGAAAAGTTTTGAAAACTCAATTTACCCTTTCTTGAATTTGAAGTCACAAAAAATACTATATAGTCTTATCCATCATTAGCAAAAACACTGGTACTAAGTCCACACATGAAATGACAAGAAGAAACCCCGAAACAACAAATAATTAAATATGGTCACATATGCAAATGTAACTCTTCTTCTCTATTATATACTTCCTTATCTTTTATAATGAAGGACCATCCTAGGGAACACAATGCTTGTTGTAGGTATGCATTGCGTGTTTGTGATTGGAGCACCACCAAACCAATCTTTGGAATAACATGCTGAAATTGAATGAATATGTACACTAGCGCACAAAAGATTAACATTTATTCCTAGTTTGGTTCTTTCCCTGCAGAGATGTATTTTTAATTATTTTGTAGCCACGTTATTGGCAAGACTTGGTATACACTTTAAAAACTATAATGGTGTGGTAATGATATTTCTTTACTTGTAGATAAATTGGTGCTCCTTTTGTTCATTCTGTTAATTATTCTTTCAATGTTGACAAACAATACCAATGTCCCACTAACTTGAAGTCCTTGAACCTACATGTTTTAACCACGATATTTTTTCTACAAAAATTATGGCATCTTCCTAATTACTTCTCTATTCGAAGCATAAACATGTTTTTTCCTACTATTATGAGTTTTATGACATATAGAAGAACAATTTGAAACAGTTCAATCTAAGATAGATTTGATCACATGATTAAAAGAGTCTCCAAAGAGTATAGATCAATTAAAGAACCAACATATTTGAAGTAAGGTTCATACTTCTTAACCAGGTAGACCAATGAAAGCATCAACATATTTACTAGAGAAATGGCATCCATATACCACTAAAGCATTTCATCTCCTACTACATATCCTCTTTCAATGATAAACAAAATAATAAAAATAAATTTGAATACCACATGTTGCTGAACATTTCAATAGACAAAGCCATCGAATGAGGTCAACTAAAATGGGGAATAAATAACATATGAACTTAAGGTTCAAAATAGTTCCAATAATCAATCCAAAACAAACCACGAAGCAAGTCTACAAGTTTTAAGACCAAAGCAAATTTTCGAACATATAAACCAGAGTACCACATTCAAAGTTGATTACCAAATGTCAACTTCAAAAGCTTACTAAAGTATTCAAAGAAAACTAAAGTTTGTTTAAATTTTCATAGCACATATGTAGCATATGTGGTTGGATACACTCCTAAAAAGAGGAAGTCCTTTCATGTGATCAATTCAAATCTTGCTCGTCATTGTTGCCTGCTAACATGAATATAAACACATAAGAACATAGATTTAGCAAGGCCTTCCACTCTATGTGCATAGCGAAAATATTCATCTCACAAATTTCTTTATTAGACCATTCTTTTATACCTATATCTTATGCATCTGTTATTTACTAATTGGTTTTTCCAAGGCAAAAGGGATTTTATCAATGGTTATCAAGTAGGTAGAAAAATATGGTAAAAAGAATTAGTATGAGAATATCATTGATCTACATATACAACAAAAGTTTAAAAGAATTAGCAATATGATAGACACTATGATCAAAACTTACCTTCATTATTCTTGGCCCAATGCAGTATCCTTAAATGGGGGTCCACAGGCAAGCCCATTGCTTCATATGCTGGATCATAAATTGAGTTTGTTACAAACCTATTGGGGGCCATACGACTCATCCTCAAATAAGGATCCATGGGCAAGTCCATTACTTCATATAATGGATCATAAATTGAGTTTTTCACAGGTCTGCATTGGTACTAAGTTCATTTTGTTAGAAAGAAGGTAATAGATAGGCTACGACAGTCTACTATTAATATAGTTTTTATTACCATTAAAAATATCAAAATCTGTCCATGCTCCTTAAAGCAACTCCAATGGGAGTTGCTTATCAGGTTCTTAAAGTTAAGGAAAAGTTCTTAGTGGGTAGCAATGGAGCAATATGATGTGGATGCCACGTGTAAGGACAGCTGCTTCTATAAGCAACCGGTTCTTATATAAGGACCACCAATAGAAAAAGAGAGAACCACAATATTGAGTAGCTTAATCACAAAAGAATTAATATTTTAAATTGAAACAAAAATAAATGTAAATAAAGATGTAAGGTAACTTGTGGGACCCAATATTGAACTTTTAAGAGTTGCATCATTAAAGTTTAGAGTTTCTTAAACTAGTATAAAGTAACAAGTGGTTTGTTAGCATGGTTGGGCTCATAAAAGGTAAAGTTATGCAACTTTAATGGAGTGCACTATTGGAGATGATGATTAAAGCACTCTCACTTTGGGGGTGTCTCGTAAAGGGATTCTTTTTAGTTACTCAGGAATCCTAACTTGGGAATCCTAAATTCTCATATTTGATTTTTTTTTAAAATCTCATTAAACTAGGATTCCCCCAAAACACTTCCATGGGATGGGTCGGAATCCAAATTTCCCATGGACATGAGAAAATTTTTATTATTTGAAAAGATTATTATACCATGGTTTCTTATGGACAACAACAACAACAACAACAACAACAATAATAATAATAATAATATTATTATTATTATTTATAAATATTAAATAATTTGTTATTTTACTATAATATAATTATTATTATTTAATTTTGTTTGAATTTATTAAAATGTGATTATTATTTTAGAATAAAAATAGTTTCTAAAATAAAAATTATATTGTAATTAATACAAAATATTGAAATATTTATATATAATAAATCTTAATATAAAATTATAAAATATAATTAATATTAGTAATTAATATTTTATAAAATAATTATTATTATAAGTTATAAGAAAAATAATTAACATTGTTTTGAATTCAGCTTTGATTGCTGAATCCAAAAGATCAAACTCACACACACATGTTTACCAGTTAAAGAAATACCAAAATAAATAAATAGCAAGACACAAAATTATAGTGGTTCTTGATAAAAAAATTAACCCTTACATCCACACTGTAGTCGATTTTATTGCTTCTTGATCACAGCCTTTGCAGACTCGTAGCAGCAAGAATTTCCAAGTGAGTTTATAATATCTCTCCTCACTTGCACTCGGTGTTTCTTTGATCAATAAAATGAATATCCTATCTACAACTACATCAGTTGAGACTTATATACCTATACAAATTCTACAAATAGAACTTTAGTTACAACAACAATAATTTGTAACTAACTTTCATAACTAATTCTAGATACAATAAGCATCACAAGCCTAATACAAGTACAAGACTAGAACTAACTAACTAATTAATTATTGATGATCCATATGCATAACATTCTCTACCTTGGTTCTTCAATGCTAGGACCAGTCAGCTCTCCTTCACATAGTCAATTGCAGAGACTTCAAGTATCACATGTTCCAATATTTACTAAGTTCAAACAGTGAGTAAACTTATTACTGGAACAACTTTTGTTAGCATATCTACATGATTGTCTTAACCAGCCACTTTTCTCACTTAAACTTCACCTCTAGAAATGATGTCTCGGATGTAATGCATCCTAATATCAATGTGGTTATCCTCTCATAGAATACCTAATTCTTAGAGAGACAAATTGCACTTTGACTATCATACCATACTACAATAGGACCAATCTTACCTTCAAGTTCATCAACAAGATCTTTAAGCCATATAACTTCCTTTTTAGCTTCAATGAGAGCTATATACTCTGCTTCAGTGGTGGATAGTGTGACACCCGGGGCTGATGGACGAGGAGCGGTTCCTGGCAGGCTTCTAGGCAGAGGGGTGCATGAATGAACCGATTACACACAAGAATAAGAGGATTCCTGAGATTGTGTAGGTGTGAGACTATACAATTGAGGATGACTTATATGAATTGATTGATACTACCTATACCAACAAGATGTGTCTTCTTTTCGGGAGCCCATCACTTAAGAACTCAAAAGTTAAGCCTGCTTGAATTGGAGAAATTCTGGGATTGATGACCTCGTGGGATGTTTTCCCAGGAAGCGTGTGAGTAAGGACAAAGCACGTTGAAAAGACTCGTGTTGGTTTGTGGGGCAGTCGTCAATCCATAGAGTAATCAGGGATGTTACTAGTAGAGCCACGACCGACTTGAAATTAGACTTCCAGCTTATCACACTACCTTACAAAGTGAACAAGTACCAGGTTAAGGACCTTCTCTTATCAATATACCCTGAAAAATTAGCATAAACAAAACCAGATAGACCATTCATCTTTTCTGCATTTCTCCCATATATAAGACCAAAAGATTTGGAGCCTTTTGGATATCTGAAGATCCATTTTACTGCACCTTTCCTGGATTAACCATAAATCTGCTCATAGTGTTAGCTGAGTATGCTAAATTAGGTCTTATATAGACCATAGCATATGTGACACATTGGGCTGACGAGGATGGGGAGTGGTCGCCGGTGCATGAAGCACGGTCAAGAAGTGTCTCCTGGCAAGCTTCTAGGCGGAGGAAAACATGAATGAATCGATTACACATCAGAACGAGAGGGTTCCTGAGACTGTATAGGTATGGGACTTTACAGTTGATGATGGCTTATAAGAATTGATTGGTACTACTTATATCAACAAAGACGCATCTTCTTCCGGAAACCCATCATTTAAGAATTCCACTGTTAAACGTGCTTGACTGGGAGCAATTATAGGATGGGTGACCTCCTGGGAAATTTTTCAAGGAAGCGTGTGAGTGAGGACAAAGCACGCTGAAAAGACCCTTGTTGGTCTGTGTGAATAGTCATTGATCCGTAAAGCAACATGGGATGTTACAGCATACATCAAGCTACCTGTAACATTTGAGTAGTGTACATTACTCATAAATATGATCTCTTCATCTATTTGTGGAGAATGATATATTGACAATTTAAAATGTCCGGCAATATGTGTTGTCATAGGCTTGGCATCATCCATATTGAATCTTCTTTGCTTCTTCTGTATGTAGTTTGATTGAGATAGGAATAACAGGCCTTCATCTCTTTTCCTGACAATATCCATACCCAAAATTCTCCTTGCAACCCCCAAATCTTTCATTTCAAATTTAGATTGCAACAAATTTTTCAGATTTTTAATAGATGTTATATATGCACTTGCAATCAGCATGTCATCCAAATAAAGTAGCAAGTAGATGAAGCAATCAAACTTTATCCTTCTAAAGTATTGTAACCATTAGAAACTACAAAAGAATCAAATCTTTTGTACCACTACCTTGGTGACTGTCTAAGTTCAGACAATGATTTTTTCAGTAACAAAACCATCTCCTCTTTTCCTTTTACTTGATACCCCCGGGGCTGGTTCATGTAGATTGTTTCAAACTTTCCATGTAACAATTTATTTATTTTTTGCATCCATTTTCTCTAATTTTAGATTGTGTACTGCAACAAGAAAGGAGATTATTCATATACTTGTATTCTTCACAACTGGAGAACAAAAACTCATTGTAGTCTATTCCCTTTTTTTGTGTGAATCCCCTTTCCACAAGACTAGATTTGTGTATGCTTTTCTCAACTCATAATACCTCTGGTTTCCTTTTGAGAATCCATTTTCACCTTGCTTACTTTTTCTTTTCTAGTTTTCCTACAAGTTCCCAAGCGTCGTTCTTTCTTAAAGAGTCAATCTCCTCTTGCATAGCTAACCTCCAATGCTCACTATCATTTCTAGAGATTGCATCTTTATATGAAATTGGATCAAAGCCTTGATCATCAACTTCCACACTTAGGGCATAGGTTATGAGGTCTGCGTAGCCAAATATTTGTAGAGCTTTAATTTGTCTCCTCTATTTATCGCTGACTAGGTTGTAAGAGGTCTCAGCAGGTTCGGGAGTGTGTGAGTCCATTGACTCATGTTGAGGTGTTGCTACAGAGTCCTCTACAGAACTTGACTTTTTTGCATGTTTCTCTGATTAATTTGTTCATTCTTCTCAACTTGCTCATTTTTCTGAGCTGAGTGAACCTTATTTGGATCACTTTCAATCATGTCTTCTTCTCTGAAAAATACATCCCTGCTAACAACTGATTTAGAGCCTGCAAGGTCCAATAACCACACCTGGTACCCTTTCAATCCTTCTTAACTCTAGGTTCAAGCTTTCCATCATTTAAATGAATATATTCAATGCACCCAAAAATCCTCAAGTTCTCATAACTTGGAGCCTTTCCTGTCCATTTTTCTTCTTGTGTATTGAATTCAATGGCAGCTAAGGGGCATCTATTTATCAAATAACATGTTGTATTTACAGCCTCTCCCCAAAAAATCATGGACAATTTTTCATTTCACAACATACATCTCACCATCTCCAAAATGGTCCTATTCATTCTTTCAACAAGATCATTTTGTGAAGGGGTTAATATTTTAGTTTTGTGCCTTTTAATCCCACTGTCTTTGAAAAACTCATTGAACTCCTCACTCAAGTATTTTAGGCCATTATCGGTTCTCTACACTTTTACGTGCCTTCCAGTCTGGTTTTCAACAAGTATTTTCCACTGTTTAAAGCATTTAAAAGCATGATTTTTGTGCTTCAAAAGATAAATCCAAAGTTTCCTAGACCAATCATCAATGAAAGTTATGAAGTATCTAGCTCCTCCTAATGAAGGTACCCTAGCTGGCCCCAAACATCAGAATGTACATAGTCTAGACTGCCTTGGGTTGAATGAGTAGCATTATGAAAATTAACCCTCTATTGTTTTGCATATACACAATGTTCACAAAAGCCTACCTTTTCATAATTCCCATTGCCAATCAGATCTTGTTTATGTAGTTCTTATAACCCTCTTTCACTCACATGACCTAATATATAATGCCAAAGCTTAGTAGCATTTGATCTAGAAATAGAAACTAGGCTATCCAAGTTTAAGATTGTGTTACCTTGTAATTTGTAGAGACCATTCTTCTTTGTACCCTTCATTATTTGGAATGAATCGTTGAATATCTTCAAGAGTCCACCTTCTCCTTTTAATGAACAACCGGCTTGATCTAACATTCCTAATGAGAGCAAATTCCTCTTGAGCTCAGGAACATGTCTCATATCTGAGAGCAATTTCATAGATCCATCCTTAATTTTCAGTTTTACAGTCCCAATACCAATGACCTCGCATGCCATATTGTTTCCCACGAGAACTTTTCCTCCATCTATTTCCTTGTAAAAGCTTAACTAATCTTTATTGGGAGTCATGTTGAAAGAACACCCCGAATCAAGAATCCATTCCTCATTGTGATTCTTAGTTGAAATAAACAACCTTTTTACTTTCATATCCATCAGCCACCACCGCTCTATCACTCTCATACTTGTATTTTCGATTTTTCTTCCTCTTTCTTTTAGGGCATTCCTTTCTGAAATGACCTTCGTTGTAGTAGTGCTAGTAAGTTTTCTTTGACTTAGAATTTCATATCTTCTTGTTCTTGACCTTTGAATCCCTTTTTTTTAATCTTCCTCTGGCTAGTAGGGCTTTAGAATCTCCACCTTCACCTTTAATATCTATTATTTTCTTCTTTAATTCTTGATAATTTAGAGTAGCTTTAACTTCTTGCAAGGTGGGGGTTTCACTTCCAAACAACATTGTATCTACTAAATTCTCAAAGGATAAGGAAAGAGAACATAGCCGCATTACAACCTGATCCTCTTCATCTATCTTTACATCTACACTTTATAAATCAAGAACTGCTTTTGTAAACAAAGAAATGTGTTCATTGATCAAATAACCTTCTTCCATTTTTAGTTGATGTAATCTTTTCTTCAGATACAACTTGTTGGTCACTGATTTGGTCATGTACAAGCCTTCCGATTTGAGCCAAATCCTGCTGCAGTTGTTTCCTCAACCACATCTCGAAGGGCAAAATCACCAAGGGAAAGAATGATTGTATGATGTGCTTTACTAAGTAAATTTTTTATTCTATTCTGTAAGTGTAGATGGAAGTTTGGAGACTCCTCGCAGGGCATCTTCAAGCCCTTGATGGATAAGAAAAGCTTTCATCTTGATCCTTCAAAGACTGAAGTCATTGTCCCTTGTAAACTCTCCACATTGAACTTTGTACCCATAGTGGAGTCGCCCCACAGTAGGCTCTAGATACCAATTGTTTTGAATTCAGCTTTGATTGCTGAATCCAGAAGATCAAACACACACACACACACATTTACTGATTAAAGAATAATAGCAAAAAATAGCAAGACACAAAGAATTATTGTGGTTTAAGACCAAAAACCTTACCCATACATCCACACTCTGACCGATTTAATTGCTTCTTGATCACAGCTTTTACAAACTCGCAACAACAATAATTTCCAGGTGATTTTACAGTACCTCTCCTCACTTGAACTTGGTGTTTCTTTGAACAATTAAATGAATAAAATCCTATATATCTCCAATTACATCATCTTAGACTTATATATCTATACAAATTCTACAAACAGAACTTCAGTTACAATAATAACAATTTGTAACTAACTTTCATAACTAATTCTAGTTACAATAGGCATCATGCTGCTATTACAAGTACATGGCTAGAACTAACTAACTAACTAACTATTGATGATCCATATGCATAACAAATATAATTATAAATTATAAAAAATATAATTAATATTGTAAAATATAAAGTTTATTAAACCTTCTTTTAAATTATTTTAATATTTAACATTTTTATTATATTTTTTATTTTTTATTTCTCATTTTCAATTAATATATATTAAGGGTACTTTTGAAAATAATGTTAACATTCCCAAGAAAGATGTCCTTAAACCAAACAAGGGAATCAAAATTCCTAAGTAACATTTTTAGAAATGTTTAAGGCCTATCAAACACATTTTTAACATTCTTAGGAACCATCATTCCTAGTAATGATGATTCCTCGGAACCAAAAAAATATTTGTCTACCAAGAAGTCTTTAATCGACCCACCAATTGTAACTTTATGGGTCAAATTATTGACCTCAGTACGGGAACAATTCTCCTCGAGTGGGTATTTATCAATAACGAATGAGGATGTCTCCTCCCATCACATGTTAGTTTTTGTGATGAACTAGGCCACATTGCCAAATACTGCTATCAACTCAAGAACCACCAAGTTATGTCCTTAATGAAAGTTCTTTTCCCAATAAAAAAAACTAGGCCCTGTGTCAACTTTGTCTCCTTTATTGCCTGCTCCGCATAAGTGTATGATAAACATCGACGCTTCACACCATGTCACTACCAACCACGCCAACCTGATTCTTCACCCAAAGTATTAGGGTCCAAAAGTGATCACTATTGGGGTTGGCTTAGATTTGGGAATTACACATGTTTGTTCTTACATAACTTGAAATGTTAATTAAACATGTAGTCGGATCGGATCGGTTCGGTTTGGATATGTTGCTTAAAATTGACCAAACTTGAACCGATCAAATTTGATTGGTTCGGACGATGAGGCACATAGATTCTGATCCAAACCGACTCGATTACACCCCTAATGTGGAGGTATCGTATGAATCACAAAGTATGACCCCAAAGTTAACGAGGAATTTATTTTCCATTTTCATATTTACTCTATAATCCTACCACACATTTGCATTCAGCATAATTCAAAATGTTCTAATATCATGTTGTTATTATTATAATTGTGAAAATTGTACCTTGGTGGTTGAATGATTCCAATGCCCAGACCAGTTGAATCAAACAAGTTATTCAGTCGAAGCTCTATTGAGGGATCGCTAATATTTGGCAAAGTCATTTTCATCTATATTAAAAAAATCGCTATGAAAATTTTATCACTTAATTTAAAGGATGGAAGATAAAAATTAGAATCAATGCTACTAAAAACAGACATAATATATAGTACCCGAACATTCCTCGTTGATGTCTCTCCAACTTCACGAGGATTAAGATGAAGGTTCAAAAATCCTTGCTGTAGAGAATGAGACAAAAGAGGGAACAAACAGATTTTAGAATCATTCAACTAGATGAAAATTCAACGATAGCTCGAAGGTAGACAACATGCATACATATATATATAGATGTGTGTGTGTGTGTGTGTACTTCTTTCTTTTGGAACAATCTTTCTAATGAAAATATTTATTCTTTTATCTAGCAAAAATATTGGTAAAAACTATTTTGCTTGTAATGAATGTTAAAGCAAATACATCACTAATGTCTTCTAATCTATGTGATACATAGAGAGTAAGGAAAGGACATGTTATGATGTAGTAATATCAAGTAACAAAATACACAATATATACTTTTCTAAAATTATATCTAAATTTATTTATTCATGCAATGCATAAGATACTCACTCTTTTGGTTCATATATTGATACTTGCTAGTAATATGTAAGGAGAGAATCCAATTATAACATACTATAATGAGTTGTTGCCTAGTGATAGGTTAGAATGAACTTCCATCCTAATTAATTGTAAAATAACTTTGTGATGAAAAAAACAATTTTAAAGGAAAGATTTATCTCTATTGAGTAAGGATTTGATGAAATTTTTTCAGTCGCACTCAACACATATACTTACACATGAGTGATAAAATTCATAAGACTTAGTTAGTGAAGTTATTTCCTGTACACTAATGCCTATATACGCTCAAGAAAATTAACATGAGATTTGTCGCCTGGTGTATGTCCTAAAGGCCAATATACTTTGACCATACTAATTGTGTACATTGTATCTTGCTTTTTGTTTAAATAATATATGAGGCATTTCATTTATTATGTTGTTTCTTTTAAATACAATAAAGTCCTTAGAATAGTACGTTCGAGACAATAGGACATCAGCTACATGATTTGATCATGAGATCCTATTTGTAACATCTGTGTTTTAGAACCTTGGTTATGTGTTTAAGATGTATGATTATGTAACACCCTGTATTTTACTGTTTTAAATAACAGTAAATACATATAAATATGTTTATAAGTTTATTAGAGTTTTATAAAGTTATTCTAAGTGAACGGAGGATAGTATTTAATCCTACTTGACCGTAGGAAACTACGATTAAAATTTAGGTTGGAAATTCGGGCGAAACCCGGTCTGCGAATTCCATTGACAGTATAATAATGCTGCTCAAAAGACCTAATTTTAATTCGTGAACGAGAGACTTAAGCTTAGTATTTTATTTTCTACAACTTTGTATGTTTAGAATTTTTTCAGAAAAAAATAAAATAATTTGAGTATTACGGGCGGAAAGCGTAATCGGGTAGACGACGGAAAGGAGATTAGAGTTTCTAAGAGTAGTAAGAGGATTTATCTTAGGATTTTGAGATGATTCAGGGGGATGAATCATATTTTTAAGTTTAGAAGGTTTTTCAGGATTAAATAGAGAATTTCGAAATTTACGGTTAAGTCCCTGAACTTTCTGTAAATTACCATTTTGTCCCTAAATTAGTTTTTTTCGTTTTTTCAAGTGGATTGGGCTAGAATCCTTGTTTCTAATCCAAGATGGTCGTGGCTTATAGGCCCAAATCTTTTTAGTTCATAGTTGAGTCCATAAAGCCATTCAAGTTTTCTTATCTTATGTTTAAAGGCCTAAATCTTCAAAGTGGGTCCCACAACCAATAAGAAAATGAAATCAAGCCCAAATGTTTCAAGCCCATATGAAAGCCCATGTGAATTGTGGCTGCCCATTTTTGTTGGAATTGTCAAGTTGATTCTAGAATTTTCTATAGGTTTCTACTTATCCTAGATTTGTCTACAAGTTTCTTGATTCTTCTTAATACATTGAATTATCTTACTTTCTTAACTTGTCTTGCACTCATAAAACTCAGCCAAGTAAGTCAAAGATAAGATGGCATTTAATGTGATTAAACTCATCATCATGACATTCTATTGTCTATTTGCAAACTAGTCCTTCAACTATTGGAATCTTTGCAATTTGGTCCTTGGAACTTAATTGCACTTTGATCCTTTTAACATGACAACTCATCTTCATCTAGATCCTTCTTGAGATGTCGCCACTCACACTATAAATACCCTTCTCTCACTTTTCATTTAGTTCTTTGGTTAGTTGTCTTCTAAAACTCTAAAGTTCTAAGTTCTTAGTTCTAAGTTTCAAAGCAAGTTCTTGGATTTTCTTCATCATTGATTCTCAAAGAGGTAAATCCTAATCTTTGTCTTAAATCATGTCTATGTTCTTTAGATAGTTTCTTGATTCAAGACTTATATCATGGTGGTTCATCATTTTCAAGTTTCAAACCCTAGAACTTTGAAAAATCATAATAAATCCTAGGAAAATCTAATGATGATGAAACTACTTTCTATCTTCTAGATATCATGTCTACTATCTAAATCCAAGAGCATGAAGTAATCAAAAATCTCTTTCTTGAAAAACTAGCCTTGGCCGAATCTATCACCTTAGGGTTGGTAGAGTTTTGTTCATGTGTTTTCATGTATGATCATGTATTCTATATGGCATGTATGACTACACACTTTAATCCATGTTAGTTTCTTAAAATGACTATTTTACTCAAAAATGTTCATGTTGGCCGAACCCTAAGTGGGTGAGTTTTGTTGAGTTTTGTTCATGATTTTCATAAATGATCTTAGAAATCAAGTGTTTAGTAAGTATGCTTTATAAATCCAAGATGATTTGTTAACCTAAGAACCCTAGCTTCATGAACCTATTGAGGCCGAATCTATGTATAAAAGAGTTAGGAAGTTTTGAGTTTAAAACTTAGTTGTTTAGTTGATAATCTATGATTTAGGTTAATTAAGGATCATTAATCCATAACTTAATCATGATTAGAAGTTTTAGTTATTCAAAAACCTTAGAGGCCGTGACTATTTATTAGGGTTTATAATGTTTTAGTTTCTTGATTTGTAACACTTTGGTTATAATTGAAGGTTAGTTGAGTACAAGTTTACAAGGTAACGGAAATTCTGAAGGAGTTTGTAAGTTGAACAAGGAGTCTTCAAGAGGTAAGGGGGGAGTACCGAGAAGGATTCTATTCAATGGCTATATGCTATCCAATGGTTGTTTGTAATTAATTGTTTGTTAGTGTTTATTTATGTTGTTTATTGTTGTGTTATTGATATCTGTGTGGTTTATTTTGCGTTAATTGTTTATTGGCAATTATATTATGAACTGTGATGCATGATCTGCCTGGGAAATAATCTGTGATATAATTGTTGTTTGATGTGTGAGAAGCCTGACAGTGGTCAGTGCATAATTAAGAAAGTCGGATAAAAGCTTTAAGAAACTGTATTGAATTATATTCAAGGTTTTAGTGGCAAGTTATTGGTATATGATATCAAAGAGAATTTCTTTTGAGAAGAATAAAGAGTGTTGAAAAATATTATTATTTTAATAATTTGTTTTTGGAAAAGTGAATTATGAGTCACAATGAGTTCGACACGGTGAAAATATTTTAGTATTGTTAAATTTTACGTAAGGAAACCCAGAATAATATAGAATATTCTTTTATTAAATTAATTGATGAAAACAAGTTAAGGGTGATTTTAGAAGATTAATTAAGTGGAAAAAGTTAAGTTTTTGGCTTAAAAGTCTTAAAAACAAAATTTGACGGCAAATCTAGAAAATCTAGACGGCAAGTATTTTTGAAACGGCAGTGCTTATTTTGAAAAAGTTAAACCTCAAGTGACTCATTGGTTTGTGAAAACTAAGTTTTATTTGTTAAGAATTTTTATAATGAATTTCTACCATTAGAAAAGAATTTCTAAAAATCGAAAGTTGATTTAACAATGTTGAAAATACAGTTGGACTTAGTAACCGAGACGTCGGGGTACTAATGTTCTGTAATTGTGATGGACTCAGTCATTTGGACTCGGAGTGCCTATGTTGTATACATGAGGTATACATGAGGTATACTGTGATAAAACATTGAAGATGTTTTCTAGAAGCACGAACCTAGTACTAGTGCACTGGTCGAGAGGTGTCGTGATTGAGCACTCGGACAGTAAGGTCCTGTGTTGTAATGAAAGTTTTAAAAAGTGTTTTAAAACTATGTGAGTCGTAAGCCATTTTGAGCTTCGGCAAGAGAAAGATTCTGCCCTAAGAAAAGAACAAAACAAAAGTGTTTTGCATGCATGTGTGACGTGCCTGCGATTTGTGGTTTAATGCATTAATTATGGCGTGGCTGAGGTAATTACGATATGCATATCTCATTGTGCCTTGGAGGACTTTGGGATCCCCATCTTACTTGCTAATGGCGGAGCCACTGATTGTGGGCATTAGCAATGTGTTGGCCTTGTGAGTGCCTGGCTGTGTATGCCTTTGTTGTTTTCAAGATGGGAAGAGGTCGCGGACTGTTGGCGATGGGCCAAGTTAGCCAGTGTGGCTTTGGAGTCTGATCAACTCATATGATGTTGGGATATCTCATGAGATTAGGACGAAAATTAGATGATGAATAGAAGTGTCATGCATAATTTTATGGATGATGTTTGGGGTGTTGAACCCAGTGATAAACTGTTAGTTTATAATTAATTGTATGTGATAAATGTTGATGTGGTATTTGATGGCTAGAGTGTAGTTATTGAGTAAGATCCAAGTATTGGTTTCTCACTCTTACAACATATTGGGATGAATCCGGACGTACCCATCGGTGCAGTCGAGGGTTCGTACACTCACTTTTGATAGGGCACAGTATGGTGGTGCCTGGGATATAAATATTGGGGCACTTAGCGCCACCTACCATGGCCCTAGTACTGAAGTTATTGGCACGATAGAAGAAGGACCCAATCAGAGGACGCATGTAGTAGAAACAATCGAGATATCGTTACCACCGGTTTGGCTGTATCTTCAATATCTGGAGGAGCATGGAATGATGGATCCTTTACCTCAACCTCAACCTCTTCAGATATTAGGAAATGGAGAACCTCCAGTTGAAGAAGAGCTAGTAGAAGGTGAAGAAGATCCAGAGGAATACCTAGAGGACAATCCGGAGTTTCAACCTCCAGCAGTAGATGATGGTGGTTCTTCAGATGAAGCAATGGAAGCGGAGGCATTATCAGACTCGTCAGCTGTAGGTGGGATTGATCCTTATGGTCTTCCCAATGGGTTTCATTAGCTTGACCAGCTTAGGTATAGTTTCCGGGGTAGTGAGTCTTGATAGTTTTACTTTGGCTTCTTAGAGCCTTAGTTTTGAAATGGTTGTGAACCAGTTGTTGTTGATATGTATATATATCTTTATCTTCTTTGTTTAGTTTGATGGAGAATAGTCTATGCTTCAAAAGGCTTTTTGATATCTCCTAGTATAGGAGTTGTATATGTAAACGATGAAGCATATGTATATATATGGATGTACATATATGTGGTTTATGTTTATAATAGTTATATGTTGTATGTAAAGAAAAAAAAAATTTTAAGCACTATTTTTATATAAGGTTAGTTACCTTAATTATATTTTCCGAAAGTAACCAGCGTTATATAATTATGATTTATAATTGGGTATTAATGGGATGACCCTAGAGTAGGGTGTCGCATTTTGTGGTATCAGAGCTGGTCGAGTCTTTCGGGAATGTCGGGAAGTTGGTCTGTTATGTCTATGTTGTGTGATCTCTGACTTAGGTTTGTTTGAATTACTTATTAGAAGTAATGTGTGATGACGAGTGAGTTTGCGTTTCAGTTTCTGGTTTCTGGTTATGGAACCAGTGGTAGAACCAAAATCTGGGCGTGGACGTGGTCGTGTACGAGGCCGTAGAGGGGGTCGTGTAGGAGGTCGTGGTAATATGAATGAGGAGTATGAGGAAGGAGTAGATTATGCGGCTCAGGCAATGGAGAACATGGCAGCGGCAATTGCAAATCAGACTGCAGCGATGAATGTTCAGAATCTGCAAGCTGCGGAAGGCAAGGCTTTGATTGCGTTTCGAAGTCAAAATCCTTCACAGTTTGGTCTGGATGCAAATCCTGAGAAGGCTGATCTTTGGATCCAGGAGTTGGAGAAGATCTTCGAGCTAGTTGCTACGCCGGCAGATGTTCGGGTCACTTATGTTGTTTTTTCTTGCGGTGGGAGATGCAGAATATTGGTGGAAAGGTGCTAGGCTACTTGTTGGAAGCTGAACATCAAGACATTACTTGGGAGGTTTTTCAAGTGCGTTTATGGACAAATATTTTCCGGAGAGTATAAGGATCGAGAGGGAACGACAATTTCTGGGGTTATATCAGAGAGATTTATCGGTGGAGGAGTATGCGGCGAAGTTTGAGTCATTGGCCAAATACTTTCGTTTCTTTCAAGCTCAATCGAGTGAAAGCTGGAAGTGTGAACGATTCGAAGCGGGATTGCGATTTGAGATTAAGGAGTCCGTTTTACCTTTACAACTTCGTAATTTCCAAGCACTAGTGGAAATGAGTCGAAAGATCGAGCAGATGAAGAAAGGAAAGGATACTAGAGAGGAAGTGCTTGGTGGATCTTCAAAATTTAAGAATAAGAATCGAGTTGGAGAGGGAAACAAAATCGAGAGGAAGCCTTATTTTCGTTCATAAGTGAATAATCAGAATCGACAACGAAACAGTTCGAATTTTGCTGTATCAGGAGGTGGAGGTCAAGGAAATCAGAATCAAGGTCAAATTAGGAGATGTTATAACTGTGGAGATCCCAGTCACATGTCAAATGTTTGTCCTAGAGGTGAAGTGAAATGTTTCAATTGTGATCGAATGGGACATATAGCAAAGTATTGTACGATGCCAAAGCGGGAGTCGACTGTCAATCATGCTGGAACAAATAAACCGACGGCTAAGGGAAGAGTTTATACGATGAGTGGAGCTGAGGCTTCGAATTCTGACGATCTCATACAAGGTAAGTGTGATATAAACGGTAATCTTTTAACTGTACTATTTGATTCAGGTGCAACGCATTCTTTTATCTCGATGGATTGTGTGAAAACTGTTGAAATTGCCTGTTTCTTCTTTGTTATGTGATCTTGTTGTTTCAACTCCTACTTCTAAGCCGATTGTGGTTACTTCGTTTGATTAAATTGTCCTATCATTATTCAGGATAAACGTTTTCTTGTTAACCTGATCTGTTTGCCTTTAATACAGTTAGATGTAATTCTAGGCATGGATTGGTTGTCTTCTAATCATATCTTGATAGACTGTGCTCGTAAAACCTTAGTTTTTCCTACGGATGAGATTTCTGGATTGTTAACTGCTAATCAAGTAAAAGCTTCTTTAAAGGAGGGAGCACAAGGATACATGCTATTATATTCCTCAGGAGTAAGAAGAGTGAGTTAGACTTGCAGTGTATACCGGTTGTCAACGATTTTCTGGAAGTTTTTCCTGAAGATGTACCTGGATTACCACCTGTTCGGGAGATTGAGTTTGCAATTGATCTGGTTCCGGGCACTGGACCAATATCTATAGCACCATATCGAATGTCGACATCAGAGCTAGAGGAATTAAAAGAACAATTGGTGGAACTGATGCGGAAGGAATTTATTAGACCTAGTGTATCGCCTTGGGGAGCTCCAGTGTTATTAGTGAAGAAGAAGGATGGAACTTCTCGTTTATGCGTAGATTTTCGGCAGCTGAATAAGGTGACGATTAAGAATAAGTATCCACTTCCAAGGATAGATGATTTAATGGATCAGTTACGCGGAGCAGCTGTTTTCTCAAAGATAGATTTACGTTCGGGTTATCATCAAATTCGTGTGAAGGAGGAGGACGTTTGTAAAACTGCGTTTAGGACACGTTATGGTCATTACGAGTATCTTGTGATGCCATTCGGAGTTACGAATGCTCAGCGATATTCATGGACTACATGAATAGGATTTTTCGTCCTTACTTAGATCAGTTTGTCGTTGTTTTTATCGACGATATTCTAATCTATTCTCCAAGTAAAGAAAAACATGCTTAACATCTCAGTGTGGTTCTCCAAATTTTAAAGGAGAAACAACTTTATGCGAAACCTGAGAAGTGTGAATTTTGGTTAGACCAAGTTCGATTCTTAGGACATATAGTTTCGAGTGAGGGAATTGCTGTAGATCCGTCAAAAGTTGAGACTGTTTTGCAATGGGAAAGGCCTAAGATGGTAACAGAAATTCGTAGTTTTGTGGGTTTAGTGGGATACTATAGAAGATTCATTGAGGGATTTTCTAAAATAGTAGGTCCTCTTACCCAATTGACTCGAAAGGAATTATCCTACTTATGATTTGGAGTTAGCAGTAGTGGTATTTGCTTTAAAAATCTGGAGACATTATTTGTATGGAGCAACTTTTAATGTTTTCAGTGACCATAAAAGTTTGAAATACCTGTTTGATCAGAAAGAGTTAAATATGAGGCAGAGGTGTTGGTTGGAATTTTTAAAGGATTATGATTTTCAACTGTAGTATCACCCTGGAAAAGCGAATGTTGTGGCAGATGCTTTGAGTAGGAAATCAATGCATATATCGGCAATGATGGTTAAAGAACAACAGTTGTTGGAACAATTCCGAGATATGCGATTGACAATTGAGATGTTTCCGGAGAAATTATGTTTGGGTATGATTACTGTTTCAAATGAATTGATGAAACAAATTAAAGAGAAACAAGAAAGTGATCAGTACCTACAAGGAGAAAGAGAATTAGTGCGGCAAGGAGCTGTGTCAGAATTTAAAGAAGGAAATGATGGAATTTTAAGGTTTGGTGAAAGGATTTGTGTACCAAATAATGTTGAAATGAGGAAATTAATTCTGGAAGAAGCTCATAGGAGTAAGTTGAGTTTGCATCCCGGAGCTACTAAGATGTATCAGGATCTAAAGAAATTGTATTGGTGGCATGGTATGAAGAAAGATGTAATGGAATTTGTAGCTGCGTGTTTAACTTGTCAGAAGGTTAAAGTAGAACATCAAAGACCAGCGGGAATGCTACAATCTTTGGATATTCCAGAATGGAAATGGGATAGTATTGCAATGGATTTTGTGTCAGGTTTGCCAAAGACTCGGAAAGGGTATGACTCTATATGGGTAATAGTTGATAGGTTGACAAAGGTAGCTCACTTTTTACCAGTTAATGTGAAATACTCATTGGAAAGATTAACTCAGTTGTATATTGATGAAATTGTTAGGTTACATGGTGTGCCTTTGAGTATTGTTTCAGATCGTGATCCAAGATTTACATCAAGATTTTGGAAAAGTCTACAAGAGTCGTTGGGAACGAAACTTAGGTTGAGTTCTGCGTATCATCCTCAAACGGATGGACAATCAGAGAGGACTATTCAATCTCTTGAAGATTTATTGAGAGCCTGTGTATTGGAAAAATCTTGGAAGTGGGATGAATATCTATCGTTGATAGAATTCACTTATAATAATAGTTTTCATTCTAGCATAGGTATGGCACCCTATGAAGCGTTGTATGGTCGGACGGTGCGGGGACGCCTTTATGTTGGTACCAAGATGGTGCGAGTTTTATGGTTGGACCAGACATAGTGCAACAAACGACAAAAAAGGTGAAAATGATTCAAGAGAAAATGCGAACAACTCAGTGTCGACAGAAAAGTTATGCTGACAAGAGACGACGACCTCTTGAGTTTGAGGAAGGTGAGCATGTGTTTTTGAGAGTCACGCCAACGACTGGGGTTGGTAGGGTAATTAAATCCAGAAAACTCACTCCTAAATTCATTGGACCATATCAAATTCTTCGTCGGATAGGTCCTGTAGCTTATAAAATTTCTTTACCACCGTTTCTATCCAATCTTCATGATGTCTTTCATGTCTCACAATTAAGAAAGTATATTCCTGATCCATCTCACGTAATTGAACCTGATCTAGTACAACTAAAAGAAAACATGTCTTATGAGACTTTACCTGTGAGAATTGCGGATAAAAAGATTAAGCAGCTTAGAGGTAAACAAATCTCATTGGTTAAAGTTATTTGGGATGACGTAACTGAAGAAGCAACATGGGAAGTAGAAGACAAAATGAAGTTACAGTATCCTGAATTATTTACAGGTACGTAATTTCGAGGACGAAATTTTTTTTTAGTGGGGTAGTAATGTAACACCCTGTATTTTACTGTTTTAAATAACAGTAAATACATATAAATATGTTTATAAGTTTATTAGAGTTTTATAAAGTTATTCTAAGTGAACGGAGGATAGTATTTAATCCTACTTGACCGTAGGAAACTACGATTAAAATTTAGGTTGGAAATTCAGGCGAAACCCGGTCTGCGAATTCCATTGACAGTATAATAATGCTGCTCAAAAGACCTAATTTTAATTCGTGAACGAGAGACTTAAGCTTAGTATTTTATTTTCTACAACTTTGTATGTTTAGAATTTTTTCAGAAAAAAATAAAATAATTTGAGTATTACGGGCGGAAAGCGTAATCGGGTAGACAACGGAAAGGAGATTAGAGTTTCTAAGAGTAGTAAGAGGATTTATCTTAGGATTTTGAGATGATTCAGGGGGATGAATCATATTTTTAAGTTTAGAAGGTTTTTCAGGATTAAATAGAGAATTTCGAAATTTACGGTTAAGTCCCTGAACTTTCTGTAAATTACCATTTTGTCCCTAAATTAGTTTTTTTCGTTTTTTCAAGTGGATTGGGCTAGAATCCTTGTTTCTAATCCAAGATGGTCGTGGCTTATAGGCCCAAATCTTTTTAGTTCATAGTTGAGTCCATAAAGCCATTCAAGTTTTCTTATCTTATGTTTAAAGGCCTAAATCTTCAAAGTGGGTCCCACAACCAATAAGAAAATGAAATCAAGCCCAAATGTTTCAAGCCCATACGAAAGTCCCATGTGAATTGTGGCTGCCCATTTTTGTTGGAATTGTCAAGTTGATTCTAGAATTTTCTATAGGTTTCTACTTATCCTAGATTTGTCTACAAGTTTCTTGATTCTTCTTAATACATTGAATTATCTTACTTTCTTAACTTGTCTTGCACTCATAAAACTCAGCCAAGTAAGTCAAAGATAAGATGGCATTTAATGTGATTAAACTCATCATCATGACATTCTATTGTCTATTTGCAAACTAGTCCTTCAACTATTGGAATCTTTGCAATTTGGTCCTTGGAACTTAATTGCACTTTGATCCTTTTAACATGACAACTCATCTTCATCTAGATCCTTCTTGAGATGTCGCCACTCACACTATAAATACCCTTCTCTCACTTTTCATTTAGTTCTTTGGTTAGTTGTCTTCTAAAACTCTAAAGTTCTAAGTTCTTAGTTCTAAGTTTCAAAGCAAGTTCTTGGATTTTCTTCATCATTGATTCTCAAAGAGGTAAATCCTAATCTTTGTCTTAAATCATGTCTATGTTCTTTAGATAGTTTCTTGATTCAAGACTTATATCATGGTGGTTCATCATTTTCAAGTTTCAAACCCTAGAACTTTGAAAAATCATAATAAATCCTAGGAAAATCTAATGATGATGAAACTACTTTCTATCTTCTAGATATCATGTCTACTATCTAAATCCAAGAGCATGAAGTAATCAAAAATCTCTTTCTTGAAAAACTAGCCTTGGCCGAATCTATCACCTTAGGGTTGGTAGAGTTTTGTTCATGTGTTTTCATGTATGATCATGTATTCTATATGGCATGTATGACTACACACTTTAATCCATGTTAGTTTCTTAAAATGACTATTTTACTCAAAAATGTTCATGTTGGCCGAACCCTAAGTGGGTGAGTTTTGTTGAGTTTTGTTCATGATTTTCATAAATGATCTTAGAAATCAAGTGTTTAGTAAGTATGCTTTATAAATCCAAGATGATTTGTTAACCTAAGAACCCTAGCTTCATGAACCTATTGAGGCCGAATCTATGTATAAAAGAGTTAGGAAGTTTTGAGTTTAAAACTTAGTTGTTTAGTTGATAATCTATGATTTAGATTAATTAAGGATCATTAATCCATAACTTAATCATGATTAGAAGTTTTAGTTATTCAAAAACCTTAGAGGCCGTGACTATGTATTAGGGTTTAGAATGTTTTAGTTTCTTGATTTGTAACACTTTGGTTATAATTGAAGGTTAGTTGAGTACAAGTTTACAAGGTAACGGAAATTCTGAAGGAGTTTGTAAGTTGAACAAGGAGTCTTCAAGAGGTAAGGGGGGAGTACCGAGAAGGATTCTATTCAATGGCTATATGCTATCCAATGGTTGTTTGTAATTAATGTTTGTTAGTGTTTATTTATGTTGTTTATTGTTGTGTTATTGATATCTGTGTGGTTTATTTTGCGTTAATTGTTTATTGGCAATTATATTATGAACTGTGATGCATGATCTGCCTGGGAAATAATCTGTGATATAATTGTTGTTTGATGTGTGAGAAGCCTGACAGTGGTCAGTGCATAATTAAGAAAGTCGGATAAAAGCTTTAAGAAACTGTATTGAATTATATTCAAGGTTTTAGTGGCAAGTTATTGGTATATGATATCAAAGAGAATTTCTTTTGAGAAGAATAAAGAGTGTTGAAAAATATTATTATTTTAATAAGTTGTTTTTGGAAAAGTGAATTATGAGTCACAATGAGTTCGACACGGTGAAAATATTTTAGTATTGTTAAATTTTACGTAAGGAAACCCAGAATAATATAGAATATTCTTTTATTAAATGAATTGATGAAAACAAGTTAAGGGTGATTTTAGAAGATTAATTAAGTGGAAAAAGTTAAGTTTTTGGCTTAAAAGTCTTAAAAACAAAATTTGACGGCAAATCTAGAAAATCTAGACGGCAAGTATTTTTGAAACGGCAGTGCTTATTTTGAGAAAGTTAAACCTCAAGTGACTCATTGGTTTGTGAAAACTAAGTTTTATTTGTTAAGAATTTTTATAATGAATTTCTACCATTAGAAAAGAATTTCTAAAAATCGAAAGTTGATTTAACAATGTTGAAAATACAGTTGGGCTTAGTAACTTAGAGGCGTCGGGGTACTAATGTTCTGTGATTGTGATGGACTCAGTCATTTGGACTTGGAGTGCCTATGTTGTATACATGAGGTATACATGAGGTATACATGAGGTATACTGTGATAAAACATTGAAGATGTTTTCTAGAAGCACGAACCTAGTACTAGTGCACTGGTCGAGAGGTGTCGTGATTGAGCACTCGGACAGTAAGGTCTTGTGTTGTAATGAAAGTTTTAAAAAGTGTTTTAAAACTATGTGAGTCGTAAGCCATTTTGAGCTTCGGCAAGAGAAAGATTGAGCACAAAGAAAAGAACAAAACAAAAGTGTTTTGCATGCATGTGTGACGTGCTGCGATTTGTGGTTTAATGCATTAATTACGTGGCTGAGGTAATTACGATATGCATATCTCATTGTGCCTTGGAGGACTTTGGGATCCCCATCTTACTTGCTAATGGCGGAGCCACTGATTGTGGGCATTAGCAATGTGTTGGCCTTGTGAGTGCCTGGCTGTGTATGCCTTTGTTGTTTTCAAGATGGGAAGAGGTCGCGGACCTGTTGGCAGTTGGCCAAGTTAGCCAATGTGGCTTTGGAGTCTGATCAACTCATATGATGTTGGGATATCTCATGAGATTAGGTCGAAAATTAGATGATGAATAGAAGTGTCATGCATAATTTTATGGATGATGTTTGGGGTGTTGAACCCAGTGATAAACTGTTAGTTTATAATTAATTGTATGTGATAAATGTTGATGTGGTATTTGATGGCTAGAGTGTAGTTATTGAGTAAGATCCAAGTATTGGTTTCTCACTCTTACAACATATTCAGATGAATCCAGACGTACCTAGTGCGATCGAGGTTCGTACACTCACTTTTGATAGGGCACGGTATGGTGGTGCCCGGGATATAAATATTGGGGCACTTAGCGCCACCTACCATGGCCCTAGTATCTGAAGTTATTGGCACGATAGAAGAAGGACCCAATCGGAGGACGCATGTAGTAGAAACAATCGAGATATCGTTACCACAGGTTTGGTTTGTATCTTCAATATCTGGAGGAGCATGGAATGATGGATCCTTTACCTCAACCTCAACCTCTTCAGATATTAGGAAATGGAGAACCTCCAGTTGAAGAAGAGCTAGTAGAAGGTGAAGAAGATCCAGAGGAATACCTAGAGGACAATCCGGAGTTTCAACCTCCAGCAGTAGATGATGGTGGTTCTTCAGATGAAGCAATGGAAGCGGAGGCATTATCAGACTCGTCAGCTGTAGGTGGGATTGATCCTTATGGTCTTCCCAATGGGTTTCATTAGCTTGACCAGCTTAGGTATAGTTTTAGGGTAGTGAGTCTTGATAGTTTTACTTTGGCTTCTTAGAGCCTTAGTTTTGAAATGGTTGTGAACCAGTTGTTGTTGATATGTATATATATCTTTATCTTCTTTGTTTAGTTTGATGGAGAATAGTCTATGCTTCAAAAGGCTTTTTGATATCTCCTACTATAGGAGTTGTATATGTAAACGATGAAGCATATGTATATATATGGATGTACATATATGTGGTTTATGTTTATAATAGTTATATGTTGTATGTAAAGAAAAAAAAAATTTTAAGCACTATTTTTATATAAGGTTAGTTACCTTAATTATATTTTCCGAAAGTAACCAGCGTTATATAATTATGATTTATAATTGGGTATTAATGGGATGACCCTAGAGTAGGGTGTCGCAGATTAAGTGTTTGAAAGCTTGTTTGAAAGATCTGGGATCAGTTGGCTTCTAATCGGATGAATTCGCATAAATTAGGGTTTCTGGACTAGGCAGCAAGCTCAAGCGTGCAGTGACTACACCCTCAAGAGTGGAGCACGCTTAAGCGTGGCCTTGGTGCATGCAAGAGCGTTTGTGATGACCAGTGACATGTATTACACGTGTCAAGCAGGGAACGAGGGAGAATGACGAGTGGCATCGAAGACTTCGTATTGAAAGCTTTGACCAGCTTCCACGCACAAGCTTCGGAAGTAGCACGCTAGAGCGCTCCAACTTTCATGTATGGGTGTACTCCATGCTCTAGCATGGGTACCGGGAAAGTGAAAAATAAAAGTCTTTCATGTAAAAGGAAGACAACCCAGAAGTGAAAGAGAGAGGCCAGTTAAGGTACAGAAACTTCTGGAGCTCGGTTCTTCCAATCCGGTTAGTCAAACTCAAAACCGTCTATCCCGTCTAGTTCGTGGTGACAATACCTTCTTAACCTATATTTCTTTTCTTGCTAGGGCTAAGGTAAGCATATGCTCTTTTTATGCCGACATGTAGTCGGTGATGGTATTGAGGGTTTATCTTCGTTCTGTTATCGGTTTTACGTTCCGTTTTCGAATTAGGGTTACCGACATTGTCTGCTTCGTGTACATGTATCCATGTGAATTTTTGGAGCACCAGAGGTGCTAGAACTGCAAGTGGCACATCTGTAGTGATAGTGGGAGTGTTTGTTTCGTGGTCCCGGAGCTAGCTACATGCATCTCAGGTGAGAGAAAGAAGCAATCTATCGTCAGAAACAGTTAAGTAGCGTAACATCCAATAATAGCTGAAGGGCGACCTAAACCCTACTAGTGAGCGAGTAATAAACAATACCAAAATCACATTGGCAACTACCCAGTAGTACCACTGATGATTTGGGTATTGTAGGTTTATTGCAGTTAGGTTAATTTTTACGATACTCGAGGATGTCTGATTTTATCATCGTTGAGCTGCTTGATGGGCGTTGATTGTTATAACATGCTTAACATGATATATTTGATTAATTGTGATTATATGAATATTTTATTAAAATTTTAATGTGTGAAACATGCTCTATATGATAACATGTCATATCTGCTTTATCTTCTTAGTTGGTCTCTAGGCATTGGTATATGCTGTTTCGAAGAGATACATGTTGGGGAGAGTATGGCATATAACTTAGATGTGCCTAGCCTAATAAAATATGATTATATATGTGATGAGCTTATGTGATGTGATATGAGGAATTATATGAGTTTGCGGTGAAAGGTTAAGGCACTAGGTTATGACCCGATACGAGTCGGTGAGATTCATATAGAATGCATGGTGTTGTTCACAGCCGTGTGGGTGGAACACACGAGATCAAAGTATTCGATTACGGAAGCCGGATGTCACGGGTCAGTTCCCTAACGAGAATAGGGGAAACTACCGTGATACTCTAGTAGTCCTTGCCGAGTCATCCCATATCCTAACGTTAATGAGGATACTTTTATATCATGTAGTTATTCCCTAATGGGAATGGGGGAATAGTATCATTCTTTGAAAGAGCGCCCTAACGGAAATGGGGGTGTGCACCGTCGTCTATGGACGAGCCGCTTGGACGACTGGCTAACATCCCTAACCGGAATGGGGGATGGTGACTGGATTGTAGGTGGCCACGTCAGCATCCAGGCTTAGTTGCATTAGCGTAAAGGGTAGAGGCTTACACTTTGACTCGAGGATGATTGCTATCTATATGTGATGCATGTCTTTGTTTATTATTGTATTTTATGCTATGTATCCTTTCCGTATATGATGATAGTATAGTTTCTTATGTCCTTATCCCCTTCTCTGTATGTTATGTATCGATACATGAAGTAGAGTCAGTCGAAAGAGATGTTGCACCATCACCCATGGATGACGGAGTCTACCGGGGTCCCAGTGATGGGGACCATTGAGCTAGAGTTTCACGATGAGAGAGGATGGAGAGTGGACCCAGCCACTTATCTCTATATGTATATGAGCCCACTTACTGTATATATGAGGTTCGGGGAGGTGCCATACTCTTGCTTCATTTGAGTTTTTCATCTGGGTTAGTGTCTTCCTCTTGATCTGTTTTGACATCCACCGCCCAAATCACAGCCATACCCGTGGGAAGTCTGGAGTTCTAAGGTCATAGGACCAGTTGGAGTGGTCCCGAGAGGTAGTGCCCACGGGAGTCTCCAGTATCAGTGGTTGCACCTGTGCTGCGGTGTTCTCATATCTGATAGCAGCGAGGTGACGACATCATGACCATCGCAGAGGCCACCATGGCGGGTATATAGCATGCGTGGGGAGAGTCAGGGTAGCACTAGATATCCACGGTAGGGATCGGGGAGGCCAGAGTGTCTAATGTATATAGGTAGTATGTGTAGTGAGCCCATTTTCGATGTATTTTGAGCGGGGGCTGGGCTGGTGTGGAGTGCGGTGAGATAGTTTCTGTTTCGAAACTTTTCATGTATTTTCTTTCTTTTATGAGTTTGTATCCTCTGGAACCCTACTGACGGGATACCCTTGACAGTATATGTATGTGTTTATATATATATATATATATATATATATATATATATATATATATATATATATATATATATATATATATATATATATATATAGTGTGTGTGTGTGGTGTTCTGATCATATGTTTTATGTTTTACGTTTTTAATATCTTCATTTTATGTTATGTATGGTTAATGCTTATACCGCGGTTAAGGTTTAGTTAATTAGGTTTTCTTTAATGGGATATTGGGGTGTCTCACTATTGGTTGATAGAACAATATTCTTGAGTATCCCTAAACAAGTATTATTGTTAATAAAGACGATAATAATACGCTAAGACTAGTATGGGTGTAGATCGATGACCATATCTTACGGGTTGTGGATATAAGATATCAAGTCTTTATATAGGTACACATTAGAGTAATGATGTACTCGATTGACCCAACATGAAAATGCTACATGGAACATCATTATGTGAGTGTCATAAGGGGTTCTTGTAGTGACAATGATGTTTGTAGTCCTTTGACTTAAGATCACTAAAATCCCTACATGAAGTGTTATATGTTCTAATGTTGTCAAACATCATTTATAACAAGGTGATTATAAATTAAGTTATTAGGAATATAGCAAATAATGTAGAAGGATGTGAGTGACCTAGATGGAATTCACCCCTCATACAAAACAAGAGTGATATCTTTAGGCTGCTTCATAGAGTGAGACTGTAAAGTGTATGGCCTTGTTGAAATGAGTCAATATAAGATATTGACCTCATTTATTATTACTATGTCTGAGCAAGTGTCGAGGATCACAATACTGAACCATTCAAGGATGACACGTTCTATATCTTTTGTTCAAATATGATATTTGGACAGAGGGAAAAATTGCACAGAAACATTAGAAACATACTGTATTCTGACACCCGGTACGGATTTACATTGTGAATTGTATTCCATTAAGACCCGGTATATATTTGAGGAAGATAAATAATAAATAACTATTTGAGCTCCTTGTGTTATTTTTGGGCATAGCCGGTGAAAATATTATTATTTTAATCAAATCTGCTAACTTTTATTTTCGGGATCGAAAATCTTGAAATACTGCACAACAGATGAAACTAGATAGTTTCATGTCTAACTAGGTCATTACCTCACCTAGCTAGAGTAACTCGTCCAACTAGATGATCACATGTAAAATTTACTATAATTGGATAAAGTCACATTTCCATAAATGGTTAATCTTCTACTTTATGCCAAAATTTAGACAACACATAGTCTTTTTTTTATCATCAACCCTCCTCTCACTTACACACCTATTTCCTACATTTTGATTTAATTTTCTCCCTATATTGGCTCCAAATACTCGAGCATAGACACTCACTTAACACATCACACTTCATTTTATTTCACTCACTTGAATCAAAGTTCAAACATTCAATAACAAACACAAAACTCTCTCTTATCAGTTTTCCTACAATATTCGATCAACCCATATTCACCATCATCCATTTTTTTTTCCAAATTCAAGTTCATAGCCTTAATTGTCTTGACCATCTAAACACTTCCTATTTCACTAAGATCTTCATTTGGAGGACTCATTTGGAGGACTTTTGTTCTTCATCTTCAAATGAACTCAAGAACACTTGTCAAGTTCATCATTTTCCAACTTGGTAAGTCTTATTTACAATCCTGCCTCCCATTTTCATGTTTAGAATCATGAATACAACTCTTTTAGTTCATGGTTTTTCAAAATACAAAGTTTTAACCTTTATGTTCATCTTAGGTTTTCTTCAAAGTCCTTCAAGCTCATCAATCTTTTCTTGAAACCAACTTCATCACCTTCATCTAAGAGTGTCTACAAGAGGTAATGGGGGAGACTAACCAAATCATACCATATTGTTGGATGTGTGGATGGTTTCTTTACTTTGATGTTTCCTTGAAAACCCTAAGCTTAAAAGTTTTTCATTTATATTCATTTGGTTCTCTTCGAGAACATGTTTGTAATATTTATTTGGTGTTTGGTTGTGGTCGGTTGATGTGTTTATACATGATTGAAAATATTTTGGTTTGATGAAAAATAGCATCTTGGATCAAATATTGGATTTTTATGCTTGAAAATGTGAAAGTATATGCTTTTATTGTTCTTATTGATATATTGATGCATACACTTGAATATGAGCTTGTTTGGTGAAGCACAAATCTTCACTTAGATTATATTAGGGTTTCGTCCAAGCTAGGGAAAGAAAGATAAACAAGTTTCAATTTTAAAACCTAAGTGATTTTACGCTAAATCATGGGTTTTGAGGACTAACGAAACCAAGAAAAAAATGTTGTATATCAAACGTTTTTGTGGTAGCCAAATATGACATATATTGTTTAAAAGGTTTTAAAATAATTTTGATCCAAGTTTGAGTCACAGAGGAATTAAATCTTGTTTTAGTAGTCAAAGGAATTATGTTTTCATGAGTTTAAACTTGCAAAGTGGACCAATAATACACATTTCAGACAAGAATATTTTTGATACTTAATTAAGTGCTCTAAGACTCTAACATAAGTCATGAACCTTTAGTATTAAACAATCAATAAAAGGAATTACCCGATTTTCGAATTTAGAGGCTTTTGGCCAAATTTTAGGGTTTTGCATCAGATATTATGCAAAGTCTCAACTTAGTGTTTTAATATATTAAAATGAGTATTAAAACTTTTTTAATTAAAGGATTTGACCGAAAGAAACATATTTTGTAAGTATAGGATTTTAGGTCCAAAATAAAGTAAAAGGGGGAAAACCATCTTTATAAATCTTTCAAGTATTTTCAAGGATTTATTTAGTGACTTAGTACCAATATACATAAGCATCCAATTTATTTCAAGATGATTTAGTTTTGGAAAAAAGGTTTTTGCTTTAGACAAAAGAAATTTTGGTATCCAAGACTTGTATTTTAAGCTAAAACATAAAACCCGAGTCAAGGATAACTTAGAGAAAGACATGGGCTCAATAATTGTGACTCATGGTGAAACAGGGCCATATGTCATAAAGTGTGGATGATTTAATCATCCATACCTCCATAAAATTTAATGGAATAAAGAGTATTTTTTGTTTACTTATAAGCCAAGCAAAAGGCTCAACGTTGAAAAGTTTGGACCTTTGGTCCAATTCCATAATATATTTGACGAAAAGGTCGGTGATTCAAACCCGAGAACATCGTTCATCTGAATAAGCACATCGAATAGATTCTTTCGGAATCACGGTTGATGGACAAATTAAACTCAACGACATTATTTCCTAAACACATAGTTGATACTTTGTTCCATTAAGGTCGTTGAGCCTAGGAGATTGAGTCGACACTTCAATGCGGGTGTGAATTCCATAGTGACGATCTGGTTGATACTTGGAGGTGTTATGGTGTGAAATACCAAGATGGGACGAGTTGGTCATTCCTCCCGTGTCATGGTGATCTTGCAATACACCGACATTCTCGACTAGACGCTACTGTATTCTGGTTAGTGTAGGGTGTTCCCGAAAAATCCTAGTGTGCATGTTACAAAGCATTATTACCAAAGGCTAGTGCAATGAGGAACAATCCTCTGAATCACTCTCTACAACAATTATTTAGCAACATGGTGCAGGGGTCATAGTCTTCCCTCGAGTACTAGATGTCTCATGTCTAGGTTGACTCTTCCAAGTGACTGTTTATTCTCAATTTATGAATGTTCTGACATGACTTATTGTTATTATTGTACTTTGATAATTATATGTGTATGTGTGATGTATCCCTGCAGGTCTGCCATATGTAGTATGATGAATGGGGATCTCACCTCATTTTTGTGTTGTTTGTTGTTGCTTTATTTTTATGTTTACGAAGACAATGGCAGCACCATCCCCTCATCACATAAGACTTGAGTTGCTCGGTGGCCCGGGTGCGTGGACTCATCATCCTAGTGGTCGACATAAGGAGTATGTGGGAAACACTTCTGTCAAGGTGCAGGAGTCCCAAGGCATGGCTATCTAGTTATCTTTCTTGATGTACACACATCTAGAGTAAATTTGTATAACGAGGAGACGGGCTCTAGGAGACTGTGTGGAGGCTTCCTCCTATGGTTCCTGTAGCTTCGATGTGGCATTTGCACCATGAGTTGTACCCCCATGTATTGACGATGTTTAATCCTCAGCTTCAGTAGTAGTGGCGCCCGCGATGGTCTCTTCAGTGGCCCCACCAGTAGTGGTAGTGGCACCTATATGGTCTTTCCGGTGGTTCCTCCAATCATAACACATGAATTTCCCTCTGTGATTCTCCCTGTTGGACATCCTAGTCATAGGCGCTATAGACCGACTGCTCCAAATAGTATTCCTTGTCTCGCGGCTCTATGTACGTCGTGGAGCTCTCTCTCACCGCTATGGTGATTGATATTTCTTATGACTTCGAGGAGGAGGAGGAAGACGAGGAGATGGAGGATAAAACGGACAACCCCGAGGAGATTGTCTCAGAGAAATAGGACGATGCCTTGTCATAGTCCTATGTAGGCTAGCAAGATGTGTCCTAGTGTCAGAGGCTAGGTTTTTGTGGAGTTGGGTCTCTAAGTTTATTATATTTATTTTAGTTCATGATGTATTTTGTTGGAGATTGTATTTCTGCCATTTTTAGTTTCTGTTTTGGATTATGTTTTTGTACCTCTTGAAGGATATAACTTTTTATATATGAAGTTATTACGTTGATATCAGTGGAGTAATATTTAATAAATGTGTATACCTTTGTGAAAAGAAAAAAAATGTAAACCCGTATTTTCCAACATTTATTTTTCACTTTATTTAGTCTTATAAAACGTCACAAACAATGTAGTGCTAAGAAGAGTGTTATAATTTAGTTATTAACAGTCCATGTAGCGGATTTTAGAGTCACTTGTGGTGGTCGAGATTGGCATGCAACAATAGTAGCTAGAGGGATTAGTTGTTTAAGGCACAAGAGCTCAGTGGGAGAGTGGCTTACTGATACCATGTAGAAATGAGAAAAGATTTGATAAAACTGCTTCAGTTATATGACACTTAGCATCATATATTTATACCCACTACTAGTACAATTCACAAGTTTAAGTAAGTGGAAGCTATTTCCTAGACCTCCGTTCCTAGACACTAATTCTTGTATAGGCTAAATACAATTTTTAGAATTTGGGTTTGGGCCTAACTCAACCCTAAAAGCTAGCTTGTAAGGTGAGGGTTGTCACTTACTTATAGGCGCTCTTCAGGCCATGTCACTATCCAATGTGGACTCCAACACATCCCACTCATGCCCAGGACTGGACATATGGAGCGTGAAGTTTGCAGGACTGGACATCTGCAGGTTGCCCAACGTGTAACACCCCGATTTTCAATGCTTTCCAATATCTGTAACGATATTTATAGGTTTATATTTTTATCCGAAACCTAGAAAATGATTTTGACTAAAACAAAATCATATCTAGATTATACTAGATAGTAAAAAGTTCACGGTTAATTTTGGGTTGAAAAATCAGACGAAACCCAGTCCGCGTTTTCACCGACAGTACAAATTACTGATTATAAAATCTAAATTTGACCCGTGAACGAAAAATCAATGATTCTTATCCCTTTCTAGGAGATATGAGTCATTTCTAATTTTTTACTCTAAAATAAATATTATATTTTATTCGGGCGAAATAATTAAACGAAACGTGCGTAAGAACCTTAAGTCGGGTAAACGACGGAACTAGATGTGGTGCAGAGATAATATGGAGCAGAGATGATGGAAGTAATTGATGGGACTTGTGAAAATAGTCACATCATGACTCATAAAAATCATGATGACAACTTTAAAGATATGATTTTTATATTAAGCCAAAAACCTATTAATTAAACACTAAAGATCTAAACATGTCCTGATCAATATTTTTCTTTCCTAATCTACCCCAAGTCCCACACCCCCCAATCCATTATAAGCATATTCCCTTCATTTTCTCTTCACAAAAACCTAAGACACAAAACCATCTTCAAGAGCTCAAGGTAGAAAACTCCATTGAAGGACTTGTTTAGATCATCAATCTTCTTCTACTTCCTTCATCGCTTGAGGTAACCTCATCGTTATTGATCATCTTGTCTTCTTCTTGATCATCATCTTCATCTCTGTCATGATTCATTTTATTTGAAAACCCATTTGTCATTTTCATGGAAAATGGTATCAACATGAGTTATATGAACACGATTCTTGTACCATGATCATTTATATCATCAATCTAAGGTTCTAACTCATTGTATTTGATAGATTTGATGAAAAGAAAAACCCTAAGGAGGAAGGGTTTGATGTTTTTGTTTCATTTTTGAAATCTAATGCATGATTTAAGCTCTCCAGTATCTATATAATCAAAATCCAACAACTTAAATCCAACTAAAAATTGTAGCCTATTTTTCCTATAAAGGCCGAATTTCACTCTTAGGAGAGTTAGTAGGATTTCTCCAAAATTTAACTTGTTCTGTGATGTATTGTGAAGTAATCGTTGAATAGTTTGTTGTTTGGATTTGTGTGGAGGAAACCGAAGCCTAGACGATCACTTTCAGAACAAGAATTCACACTGAGGTAAAAAGTGTTTACCTGAGGAGTTTTTGCTAGGCATGTACCTTGTTGTGTTTTGATTGATAATTTGTTGATTGAAAATATGTTGTCATGTTATTTGAATTGTTGAAAATATATATGTTGTTATTGAGTTTTGTAAATTGGTTTTGTATGTATCGGATGATATTTATTGTATTGATTGATTGAGATTGGCTGAGGGCATGACACCGGTCATTGCTTGTTAATAAAGATTAAAATATTAAAAATACCTTAACTCAAAGACTGAAAAAGTGATGTTTTGATTCTGTAGAAAGTGAGAAGAAAACTCTAATGATGCAAGTGTGGAGATAGAACAAAGTTTAGGAAGATAAAGAACATGGAAAACATCAAAATCCATGAAAATGTTTAAAAGAATTTTTGAAGGGAAAAGTCTTTCGAAAATAAAGATTTTCATTTAGGTTTTACAAAAAATTGTTCAAAATGGAAAGATTTAAAGAAAATACTCTCTTTGATAAATCTATTTGCAAGAGTTTTGTATTTGGTTCTAAGTTGAGAAAAATATTTCAGTGGTTTTCTAAGTTTTCAGAAAATGGATTTCTAAAAGAAAAAGTTTTAGTGAAAGTGTATTTCTAAGAACGAAAAAGTATTTATGGCAAAAAGTTGAGAAGACTTTTGTATTTTTGTTTTTTGACTTAGTTTTCACTAAATTAAAAAGAAAACCAAGTGGAAGGAAACGAAAGTGGAATGGACCTAGATTACCGAAATGACGGGCTAGAGTTCCTGTTTGAGTTTTAAGGAAAGTAAAGAACCTAGATTTCCGAGACGTCGGGCTAGTGTTCGATTGAGGAGGAGATTTTGAACCATTGATTTTGTTTGAAATCCTAAGTTGGTATTAAATTTTATTTAATACTTGAACAAAAGTAGTAGGGAGCTTTAAGCCTCGACGAGGAAAGAAAGAAGCGAAAAAGGAAAAGAAAACGAAAAACTATTGTTTTACATGCATAGTTAGGCAGACGTGTCATTGTGTATCGAGCTACAGTTTCACATAGGATGGACTGACAAACTGAATAGTTATGGACTAAAGACATATTCTTTAATTTTTGGGTCTTTAGGGACATTCGGGTTCGAACTCCACGGGATACTCGGGGCCTTGCAATCTCGGGTAGTGGAAATCGGTTACCTCGCACAAAATGTACTCAATCAGGAACTATTCTATATTATTTAGGTGAGATGCGATACCCTAGAACAATTGGGGACTAGACCTAAATTGATAGGCCGACCCAACGCGTAACCATTGTGTTATAGGCATTATTGTGATCCTATCATGCTCGACGATGGGAAGTTAGGATCCCCTGAGAATTATGAAATAGATAGTGAATATTGAAGTGACATGAAATGTTTTACAAAATGCATTTGGTTGTCGGGAATGAATCCCTGTGGATATAATTATGATGTTATGTTCTATATTGTTGTCATATGTTGTTGTTTTGTGAGTCGTGTATGTGACTGCTATGATAAAACTCATATATTGGTATCTCACCTTTGCATTTTTATTTTCTGTTTGGTTCTCTTTTTCTGGTATACTTTTATACGTATATTGATGGACCCGATAAATCATTTGAGCCACTCGGGGTTCATGGGCCTGACGTTTGAGCATAGAGATGACGGTGGCGCTTGGGTTATAAACCCGGGAGCCCGAAGCGCTGTATATACCGGGCCTTTACTCACTATTAAAGGGACAGAAGCAGGGATGACGTCTTGTACCCATAGCATAAAGACAGTTGAAGTTCCATTACCACCGATTTGGCTTCTCTTGAGGACCTTTGTGGAGACATAAATACTTACAACCAGCCCCCACCACTACATTTTGCACCGGGATCAACACTTGGATCTCTAGTGCCAAAGCTACCTGAACCCATTGTCCTTGTTGGAGGGGAGAACGATGATGATAATGTCATGGTTAAAGAAGACCCTTAAGAAGAAGATCTGATTGAAGAGGATCCTACAGAGGATGAGGAGGAAGTGGTTGAGTACCGCCCTCTGGATGATGAGGTTGTTGATCCCATCGCTGATGTGGATGTCGGAGGAGGTTCACCCGATCCTTCTCTAGATAGGGATGGCCAGGGAGGTCTCCCTAAAAGGTTCCATTAGATCACCAGCTTAGGTTGTTAGTTTTTTTGGGGTATTGTTAACTTTTTATAGTGGTATATCGGACTGATGAGAGCCATGTATTTTTGTAATATCGGTTCTCTGCTTAACCCTTTGATCTTTTTGGTATTGTATAACTATGTATGTATTTTATTTTACAACTGTTAGAACTCTGACCCCTGACCCGTAACTATAAGGGTCCTGACAGTAGACATGAAAACAAATGATGTAAGTATGTGGGAAATGTGTAGATGTATGCATATGTATGTATGTATGTATGTATGTATGTATGTATGTATGTATGTATGTATGTATGTATGTATGTTGTATGTTGTATGTATGTATATATGTGTGTGTGTGTGTGTGTTATATATATATATATATATATATATATATATATATATATATATATATATATATATATATATATATATATATATATATATATATATATATATATATATATATATATATGCAAGTGATGTTCTTATGTATAAGTCAAAAGTTTTTTTTTACATCAGTTTTTTTTGAACCAAAACAAGTAATAATTTATTTTCCTAAAGTAACCAGCAAATTATTTTCTTTTATTTTCCGTTATTTGAGTTTTAATCATGTAGCGCCGAGGGAGGCGTTACACAGCAGATCTAGGATAGGCTTTGATACCATCTTAGAATTTGGGTTTGGGTCTAACTCAACCCCAAAAGATAGCTTGTAAGGTGAGGGTTGACCCTTACTTACAGACACTCTTCAGGTCATATTACTATCGAATGTGGGACTCCAACAAACATATGATACATGAGTTGCATATGTTCATTCAATTAATCTCTTCCTAATCAATAACAATCATTCGAATTCAAACTATTTAAAGATTCTCGAAGAATAAAATTGTAAATCAAAACTTTGAGTCATAATAAAATTGAATTGATATTAGTTTGTGCATAATTATATTTTATGATAAATTATTTAAATATTCTCGAAGAAAATGTTGCATAAGTTAGATTTTAAATCAAAACTTTGAGTCATAATAAAACTAAATTGATATTAGTTTGTGCATAATTATATTTTATGAAAGAATGAAAAGTAATATTTGTTAATAATATATGCCAAAAATGATAAAATTTAAACATTTGGAAAATATATGTTAAATGTAAAATAGTATAACAATTGTCAGTATTTTTTTCATGTACAAATACTATAATTAATGGTAAAAAAGTCTAATTTCATAAACATAAAAACCAAAATATTAAAATATTTATTGATGTATATATTCAAAAGAAGATAAGTCCTATAAAGTAATTTCAAAATAGTAAACAAAGTATATAGTTTAAATGTCATTTAAAATGTTATAACATTATATTTGAACACAATCAATCTTGTTTAAAATAGTAGATAAATTAAAAAAAAAACAAATTGTTTGGAGAATCAATATATGACAAATTGACAACAGTAAAAATAACAATTTTCCTTCTCCTTTAGTCAAACGAGAGAAGAAAAAAGAGAGAGATAGGGGAAATTATTAAAATTGAATAGTTTTTGTCAAATTATTTAATATATGACATGATTATTTCTATTGTACATGACCTGAACCCTACTCTAGTTTACTAATATAGTCAATCATGCCTAATTGAAATAGTATTTCACATAATTAAGTTTTTGAATTAAAAGCAATTTTAATCTGAACTAAAAAAAAGAAGGAAAAAAACATACTTGTTGAGAGTTTGGGAATTGAAATTGATTAGCAGGTCCTCCACTAGGATAAAGTGCTCCTCCTCTAGGACCCACTATTCCTTCGAATTGTATCTCTTGATTTGTTGTCGTGGTAAATACGGAAAAGTAATTCTTGTTTAGCCAGATGATTTAAAGGCAAAGAACACTAATGTAGAGAAAAAAAATACTAAAATTAAATATAATGAGCACTCATTTTAATTACCTTAGGCAAGAGGATAGCTGATAATTCTGTGGCTGCCAATTAGGATTATTTGCCATCACATAAATCATTGGAAATACACTTCTAGCTCCAAGTGGATTCTAAAGGACAAATAGCAATGAATTAACAATATGAACGATATCATAGGAAGGTGCAACGTGAAAATTGTAATTCTTCTCATATTTATATTTAAAAATAAAATATATGTATATATATATATATATGTATATATATATATATATATGTATATATATATATATATATACATATATACACTCCAACAATAGCTTTAATTAATTGCTATCATGTATATGATGCCATTCATTTCATACATACATGTGGGTATGGTTGCTGAATAGATGGAAATTGAAGCCTTGAGGAACTTCCCGGGAGAAACTGCGATAGCATGTTTGATGTTGGAAGATTGTAATGACTGCCCGAACCCCAATGTTTTTGATAATTGGGGGATCCACAGAAAATTGACCTCCAAAATTTCTTCCAATCCCCATATTCCCAAATCTGAATTTAATTTGACAATTGACATAGTTAATTTACATATAATAATTCAATTGTAGTCTCATTGACTCATTATTCCTTAAATACAATATTTCATTAAGTAATTTACAATGTAATAACTCTATATTTGTGTAAAATTTAAAATAGGTGGAGCTCACTGATACAATTGTTCGGGATAGAAAACATATTGAGATATCAATAGTAAACCTGACCTCAACTGAGAATTGAGGGGGTTGAAAGCTCTCTCTTGTCCTTGCATGTTTCAATTGAATATACATATATTTAAGCAAACAATTTTGTAAAATTTTGTATACTATAAAATTAAATTAGATATATCTTAAATATATGTGTGATTGAATTTTTGGAACATACACCAAAAGGAGGATGATTTAACAATATGAATGATATCATAGGAAGGTGCAACGTGAAAATTGTAATTCTTCTCATATTTATATTTAAAAATAACACACACACACACACACACACACACACACACACACACACACACACACACACTACAACTATAGCTTTCATTAATTGCTAGCATGTATATGATGCTATTCATTTCATACATACATGTGGGTATGGTTGCTGAATAGAGGAAAATTGAAGCCTTGAGGAACTTCCCGGGAGAAATTGTGATAGCATGTTTGATATTGGAAGATTGTAATGACTGCCCGAACCAATCCCAATGTTTTTGACAATTGGGGGATCCACAGAAAATTGACCTCCAAAATTTCTTCATATCCCCATATTCCCAAATCTGAATTTAGTTTGACAATTGACATAATTAATTTACATATAATAATCACTACAAAAAAAGAAGTGTTTAGCGACCAGCATATTCCGTCGCTAAACATTCTAATTCGGTCGCTATTTAATTTAGCGACCGATTCTTGGTGGTGGCTGATAACTTGGTCGCTAAGCTTTTAGAGACCGAAATAATAATTCGGTCCCTAACTGGCGACCGTAATGTCGGTCGCTAAATAATAAAAAACGGTCGCTACATGGTTGGTCGCATTGTTTGGGTAACCATTTTTAGCGACCGATAATCGGTTGCTAGTTTGGTTGCCAATGTTGGTTACTGTTAACGTATATTAGCGACGGATTTTCAGTCGCTAGACCACAATATGTTAATGTTAATTAAAGTTTAGCGACCGAATTATTGGTTTCTAATTCGGTCGCTAAACTGGTTTTTATTAATTTTTAAAATAATAAATTTTTTATATTTTTCTTTAAAGTTTAGAAAAATTACTAATAAAACACACCAAATTAGTAATGAAATATACAATCATAAAAAATAATGAATATATATATAAAAAAATCCACAGTGTCGTACAAGAATCTTTTAAAGTCAAAAATATGAAAAAAAATAATCAATCATGACGAGGGGGAGGTGGAGGAATCCAATCATCCTCAGCGTCCGTACCACCGACGTCTGCTAACTGATCGTCCTCTGCAGGAGCAGCATCAGTAGCTGGCAGTGGAACTGGAGGAGCGACAGCAGGCGGCACAACCATTAGAGCAACACCCTGAGCAACTGGTGTCTGGATCCTCATCTACTCCAACACCAGCCGCAGTGAACCGCCCCGCTTCGATGCTCGCCTCGCATCGATTCTTTCTTTGTGGATCGAGTCAACAGTGCAATTTGGTTCAACATCTGCTGCTCTCTCTCACTCTTCGCCCGAAGCTCCGTGTTCAGCTGCATGATGGTGTCCTGCATTTGGTTTAACTGCTCCTGAGGGACGGTATCGGCGTAGGAAGGAGTAGGCGTGCCGGATGATGAAGCGATAAACTCGCCTCCCAGGTGTCCGAGGCCATACATGTGCCCTTTCTTGTTCCTGCCCCCGACGACCTCCAAATAAATGGCATTATCATCGACGGAGATAGGAGAGCTGGGCTCATCACCATTCAAGGCCTCATCTTGTGACTGTGAGGCACGTGATATGGCATCGCCCTTCTTCTCGTTGAAGCCCACCTACAAAGTATAGTTGAAGAGATTTAGGTAAAATTATAATCAATATTAACAAATCATTTATAATAAATTACAAGTAAACACTAAATTGTTTTTTTGCTTACAGCATAGTTACGGACCTTGTCGTTGACCCATGTCCTCGACTTCAACTTCTTCGTCCTCTCCACCAACTCCATAGCAGTGGGGGTCCACTGTTTCTATTCTTTCTGCATAGAAAAATATAATCTTAAATTCATAAAAACAATTAAAAATGAAAACTAATTAATTAAATAGTATAATAAGTCAAAAGTTTAATGTATTACCAGCTCGTCGTAGTGGGCGGCGGCTGATTTAGACCCGCCGGTCCAAGCACATGCGCCACCATCAGAAGCCCAGTACTGGTCCAGCTGCCTCCTGATCTCAGGATCCACCCATTTCCCCTTATTCTGACCCTTCCTTAGCTTGTTCGTCAGATTCTTCATGACCAGTGAGCCTTTATGCTCAAATATGTCCCTGACGAGACCCTCTAAAGCTACGTCCCACCTATACTCTTTCTGCAACACACAGTTGTTAGGAAATTCGTGTGTGTGTGTGTGTGTGTGTGTGTGTGTGTATAATGTAAATTTAATTTAAATAGCTTAATAAATTGTTACCTTAAACTCTAGAAACAATTGATCCCTATGGCCCCCTGGGATGACCTTCCATGTAGGCCATGGACCACCAAACTTGCGTCGCAGGATCTTCGATATCGAATCAGAAGGGCCCTTCACGGGAAGAAAGCTGCAGCAAAATTAGAGCATTAATAAATGTTATAAATAAATTAAAAAAACAAGTAAATAGAAATTAACGATACTTTATATATATTAAAAAATTAAATTAGCTTACTCGTTATCCCCGCTGGGGATAAGAAGAATCCTCCTGTCGGATGGACCACGACTCTCCTGTCCCGATGATGATGATGGTCCTGTCGTAGGTGTGGATGATGAGGGTGCAGCCTGTGCCCCGACCACATGAGGCTGGGTAGGGGGTGCAACTCCATCACCCTGAGGTGTCCCGTCCACAGAGGTGCTGGTAGGGTGGTCTCGATCTGAAGGCTGTGGGTCGGCCGGCGAAGGGACTCTCGCAACACGACCTCTGCCACGACCTCCACGACGACCCCTACCTCTAGAGGAATCTGCCATCTGTGTAAAAAATGAAAAGATGATTACACAACAGTGTAAATAATACAAAAATAAATTACCTAAGTAGAATGACATTTACACAATGAATTATGACATAAATAAATTACCTAAGTAGAATCTCCGTCACTAAATTCACCCTCACTCTCATCAGTCTCACTTGATCGGAATGTGCCTTCGCTAGATGCATCCAACTCGGATTGATCCAATAACTCTCTTTCAACTTCTTCCCCATTTCCGGAAATGTCCGCCAGAGAATTAACAATAATGTCCGGTGTAATTTGCAACGGTACGTGGGGTCTTGAAAACTCATCATCTTGGTACGGAGCATCTTTTTCAGGCTGGTTGATTACATTATCAGTAATTATACTGCAAGCATTTATCTTAATAACACCCAACCAGCCTTGATGTCCTTCGGGATATGGCGAGTAATAAACCTGATCTTCCTGTTGTGAAAAAATGAATGGGTCGTACGCCTTATTATACCTTCGAGACAGCCTAACTTGAACAATACCATATTTTGTATCGATTTTTGTTCCTACGTCAAGAGTAGGATCAAACCAATCACACTTGAAGATAACTAACTTCATCACGGGGAAACCGGTATAATCGAGTTCAAGGATGTTAGTTAGAACCCCATAGAAATCATCCTCTACATTGCCATCAGTGGCTCGCACACAAACACCATAGTTACATGACTGCATTCCTTCATTCCATGTTTTTGTGTTAAATTTATATCCATTTACAATATAAGTATTCCATGATGTAACCCATCTGTTAGGCCCCCATGCCAAATTTGTCAACAATGGATTTTGAACATTGTTTTCTGGATCTAGTACCTAAAAAATCAAATATTATATTATTCTTATACATGGTATATATTATTCACATTTTTGAAGGATATACAGATGAGCAACATTAATGTCACGCTGCTCCAAGAAATATCCTTTTGATTTGCCACTAAATCTGCCCGGATAGTTGAATATTGATATAGGAGGCCTAGTTGAACTTCATTCGCCCGAATCAACGTTTCTAAGCATCCTTGTCCTTCTCGTGTTAACTTCGTCCGGATAGTAATAAGAGGCAAAAGTGGAAGTCTCCTCTACTAAGTATGCTTCACAAATGGAACCCTCCACTCGTGCCTTGTTCTTGACTTTGTGTTTAAGGGAGTACAGGAACCTATTAAAGAGGGATACATACAAATAATTACTAGTTTTAGGGAAATCTAAACTACGATCTCGTGTTCGTGAAGTTCATATGTATTAAATAAAATAGTTGATGTTGTTTACCTCTCAAATGGATACATCCAGCGGTATTGGACTGGGCCACCAACTCTTGCTTCGTAAGGTAGATGAACTGGAAGGTGTTCCACGGAATCAAAGAAACTCGGCGGGAAGATTTTCTCCAGCTTACATAACAAAATGGGTATCTTGACTTCCATATCCTTTAATTGATTCACATTTAGTGTTGTCGATGTAAGATCCCCGAAAAAGTGGCTAAGCTCAACAAGTGGGTTCCAAATTTGCTTCGGTAATGCGTCGAACGCAATTGGAAGCAACCGTTGCATGAACACGTGGCAATCATGATTCTTCATTCCATGTAACTTTGCTTCCTTAATGTCAACACATCTACCCAGATTGGAAGCATACCCATCTGGTAACTTTAGTTCTTTAACCCACTTACAGACGACCACTTTCTGTGTTTTGCTTAGTGTATAACTTGCCTTCGGTTTGATAGGTCTGCCACGACCACCGTCCTACAACTCAAGCTCCTTCCGATTACAAATTTCAGCCAGATCCAACCGGGCTTTATTTGCATCCTTTGTCCTCCCCTTGATGTCCATCACAGTGTCAAACACATTCAAAAACACATTCCTCTTAGTATGCATGACATCAATGTTGTGACGGAGTAGCTGCGTCCTCCAATACGGCAACCTCCAAAATATACTTTGTTTTGTCCAATTATGGTTGACGCCATAATCAAGAATATGTTCTCCTTGGGATTCATGGACGAGCAGTAAGTACTGTACTCTGCACCATACATTAGGACCAGTCAAACGTGGTGGAGGCGGTGTTGTCTCCGCACAACGCTTCTTGAATGCATTCTTGTTCCGCCTATAAGGATGATCTTCTGGAAGGAATTGACGATGACAATCAAAATATGAGATCTTTTGACTGTTTTTAAGCATGAATGCCTTCGATCGCTCCATACATATTGGGCATCCAAGCTTCCCAGCGGTCATCCAACCCGACATCATCCCATAGGCGGGAAAGTCATTGATCGTCCACATCAAAGCTGCTTTCATGATGAAATTCTGCCTCAAAGATACGTCATATGTCAATATACCATCATTCCACATCATCGTCAACTAATCTATCAGCGACTGCAAGTACACATCAATCTTACCTTTTGGATTAGACGAACCCGGAATTATGACTATTAGGAACATAAACTCCCGCTTCATGCACATCCCCGGGGGAAGATTGTACGGAGTCAGGATAACCGGGCAACAAGAGTATGCTTTTCCAGACTGCCCAAAAGGATTAAATCCATCAGTAGATAACCCCAATCGGACATTCTGAGGGTCCTGCAAAAATCCCATATGAACCCTATCAAAATGCTTCCAAGCTTCTCCATCAGATGGATGACAAAAGACATCTTGCTCCCTTCATGCTCACTATGCCACCTCATGTGAGATGCAGTGGCCATCGAAGAGTACAATATTGTAAGTCTTGGCACGAGCGGAAAGTACCACATCTTTTTTAGCGACCTCTTCTTCTCAATGCCCATCCTAGTGGTTGTCTTATATCGATCCGCACCACAAAATCGACAACATGTTATGCTTTCCGCTGAATCATCCTTATAGTACAACATACATCCATTCGGGCAACAATCAATTTTCAAACACCCCAGACCCAAATTTTCCACAGACTTCTTAGCATGATAAAAACTAGTAGGCATCCGATTGTCTCCTGGCAATGCCTTGGACACTGACCTGGTTAGGCGATTAAAACATCCTTCTTGCATATTGTAGTCAGATTTGATACTCAACCATTACATGCACATCGACAACTCCGTGTACTCTCGACATCCTTCCCATAATGGAGATCGGGCAGCACTCAGCATATCATAGAATCTTTGAGCTTCGGGATTCGGATTCTCCTCTATGTATTCGCTAAATGAGTTAATTTGAAATTCGAATTCATAAATTTAGAGACGAATTTAAAATTCGGTATAAAACACGCTCTATTTTAATTTTTTACGCGTCGTTTAGCGACCGATTTAATATCGGTCGCAACTATAAATAAATTTTAACCGTTGCATTTTACTTGGTCGCCATTTCGGTCGCTAAAAAAGGATAAATTTTGGACTTTTATTTTCCTTTATTTTGCGACCGAAATAGAGACCGATACCTCTGCTACGCTCTATTTCGGTCGTAATATCAACTCTAATCAGTGTTTGATTTAGATCCTACAATCGGTCGCCATTTCGGTCGCAAACAGCAACCAACAAATTCGGTCACTATTTTCGATCACTAAATGACCTTTTTTTGTAGTGAATTCAATTGTAGTCTCATTGACTCATTATTCTTTAAATACAATATTTCATTAAGTAATTTACAATGTAATAACTCTATATTTGTGTAAATTTTAAAATATCTAGAGCTCACTGATACAATTGTTCGGGATAGAAAACATATTGAGATATCAATAGTAAACCTAACCTCCGCTGAGAATTGAGGGGGTTGAAAGCTCTCTCTTGTCCCTACATGTTTCAATTGAATATACATATATTTAGGCAAACAATTTTGTAAAATTTTGTATACTGTAAAATTAAATTAGATATATCTTAAATATATGTGTGATTGAAATTTTGGAACATACACCAGATGGAGGGGAGAACTGCCTTATTCTTATAGTTGATGGCCCAGCTTCTTGTTGGTATGCGGGTCTAAGAGGGTCACCACCAGCACCAATATTAGATATGGATGGCAAAGTAGAGTGACCAGTAAACTTAGATAAAAACTGTTATGTGAGATCATTACCTTTTACCCAATTATGTTGCACTGTTCATGACATCCTGTAGAGATTTTGGCTCACTAGTTCCATCATAGTTATAAGAGGACGACCACATCTTGGATCCAATACTAGAAAAAGGGCTTTAATAGAACACATTCAATAGCATTTTAATAAGAAACACTACTTAAAAATAGACAGAAGGATTTTAATAGCGTCTTTTCAAGGAAGCGTTATTTATTCCTTATCCTAAGACAGCGCTCCCTAAAGAAAACGCTATTGAATGTTTATGGATATGAATAGGTAGCGCTTCCTTGAAGAAGCGCTATCTTAGAGTAATGAATAGATAGCGTTTCCCCAAGGGAGAACTATCTATTCCTTATCAAAGATAGTGTTTCTCTGACTAAACGCTATCTATTCCTTTCCAAAAATAAAATATCCGTTCCCTCGATCCCACTCAGACATTCTTGAGAAAATCCTCGTTCCTTAACTCCATTTTTTTTCTCCTGTTCCTCTGCGTTCTTCTTGCTTACTTTTCTGTGTTTTTCCCCCTTTCATTATTCATTTCGAAACCCTATAAAATTTCTTGCACAATCTCTGCCACTTCATCCTTCTCCCAAGTTGAAGATCGACAGAGAAACTTTTTTTTCTCTGCTCTCAGATCTGGTTTGTCGCCTCGTATCCATTAACGGTGCCACCAAACAGGTTACTATTTTTCGGATCACCGGATCTCAAATTCTCTACACGGTTCATTTTTCTGCAGCTTCACACTCGGTCGGTTTCTTCCTTCTCGATTCGGTGTCGGCGCAGTTCTTTGTGGACGAAAATGATGCAGATCTGGTTTCTGCATTTTGATCCTTTGTGCCATAGGAATGGCGTTTTCTGGTGGCGTTTTCTTGCCGGAGACTTGACCGTGTCAAAAGTTCTTCAGCCTCTCAAATACGATTTCGCCGTTGATTTTTCCCTCTCCGCGATTGCGATCTATTCTTATTCGGATCTGGTTTTTCCATGTTTACTGGTTCGCATCATTCTCTTGGTTTAGGTTTTGCAGTGCCCTTCTATTTCCCTTTCTATTTGCCCATTTTTTGAATGTGATTCACATTTAGTTTACATATCATAATTCTTAGAGGAAATGAGTAGGATTCTTCAATTGCTTTGTGGTGAAGAACTTCTAAAATAGGCCCAAAAAAAGTTCTCTCATATTTTGCACATCTAGAAATTGGGCTACAATTCCAGGTCATCACCAGCAGGAAAATGTTGCATGCATGTTGTAATTGTTGTCTTTGGTGTATTGTATATCATAACAAACAAACAGATCCTTATCTTTCTATTTGAGTTTGAAAAGACAAAAGAATGTTTTAAACTAATCTTGTCTTCTCTGCCATAATGATGAAGTATGTGCTTCCTTTCATCTTTGATGTACTAATTCAGCCTTCAGGGTTGGTGCTTGTGAACCCTAACATGATTTTAATTTTTTTTCTTTGCATGGAAACATTTAGCAGGAACTCGTCAGTGACTTGAGATTTTTGTTTAGGTTTTCATCAAATTTCCATGTTTGAATTCGCTTTTATTTTGTACATCTTCATTTTATCAGATCTTGCTTTGTCAAGCTGTTAAAATTTAAAATTTATTTCTTGCTTTGTTTAATCAACATTGAAGACGCATTAATAATTTACCTTATTATGCAGGTTGTGGCTCTTCAATACATTTGTGAACAGTTGTTGACAACATTGAAAGCATCTAACAACTTATCAAAATGAAGATTGACTGTTCAGCAGCTTTTACCCATTTAACAAAAGGGTGACCTGGAACAGTTGGGAAGCATTTTTACAATTACAAAGTTAAACTAGTCATTATTCTGATCACTTTCTCTCCACTGAGTAAAAAATTTCTTCTTAAATGCAAGCATCTCAGAAACACCCAAGTTCAGCCGGCATCCATTTATACCACCAGCCTGGGCAAGGCATTGACCCCTACACAAGTTACCAAATATTACAAAGCAATTCATGCCATGATATCCATGATAGCAGTAGTCAGGGAACCATTGTTTCTTTTGAAACCTGCAAGGAGCAATACTTTACCCTGGAATCATCTACAGCAACCAATGGTCTCATAGGTTGTGATTCCCCTTCTTGTGCTAGTGTATCATCCAATAGGGCCCCTTTTCTCCACAAGGTTCTCGATCATATTGTTCAGATCAGCACCAGTCATCTGACAACACCTATGGATCACCAATAAGTGTGTACTCCAGTGCTAATGATGGCTATGAATTGAAACAAAAACTTAGAGAACTGGAGATGTCATTGTTGGGGCCTGAATCACATATTGTTGACAATTGTCACTGCTGCTTCAAGGGTGGCCTCCAAGAAGGATCTCCAATTGCTAAGTATAATTGGGCTCAGGTTACAAAAATGAGTCCAAAGTTAGACTTGAAAGAAGTCCTCATTCTATGTGCAAGAGCGGTGTCTGATGATGATATTCAAACAGCACTAGGCTGGATGGATAATGTGGTAGTGAAGATGGTATCAGTTGCTGGGGATCCAATCCAGAGGTTGGGTGCTTACATGTTGGAGGGTCTTAGAGCAAGGTTTGAATCATCAGGGAGCCTAATCTACAAAACCTTGAAGTGTGAACAACCAACAAGCAATGATCTAATGACTTACATGCATGTCCTGTATCAGATTTGCCCATATTGGAAGTTTGCTTACATATCTCACTAGTGGAAAATATACAGTAGACAGGAACGTTTTACGTCAGTTAACCAAAAGCTAGACGTTAAAAAGGAGGCGGTGGCAGTTTTGTAAATATTAGACTTCATTAATCCAATTTTAACGCCAGTTGTTGTAAGGACTGACGTTAAAAGTGAGTCACTTAACTTTTAACGTCCGTTCTTTCATCAACAGACGTTAAAGGTTATTTTAATAATTTTTTTTAGCTAGTATACGTACCCTTCTGCATTGCCTTCCTCAAAGTTTAAGTTTCACTTGCTTTGATGTTTTGTGTTTCTGTTATGAAAACTAAAATATAAGTGCTAAGTAAAAATGCTATAAGTTGAATCAATAACCCAAACCGGATCTCATTCATGAAGTGTATCAATAATACAATTACAAGATACATTTAAAATTTTAAAATCCTATAAAAAGTTACATTGAAAGGGTTTAAAATCCTAAACATTTGTTGAGGCTTCGTTCCCTTCACGGGTGAGCAAGAGGGGAGAGTTGAGCGACTGAGTTTTCCAAAGTCACTGAGCAAGGGTGCACTCGATCTGTTTCAGCAATGGTCTTGGAACAGTCACTTGCTTCCAAAGCTGAGGCTTTGGAACTGTAGCTACCGATTCTCCGGAAGGATAATAAGGTGAGCAACTCACATTATGTGATGTACACAACCTTATCCCCCATGCTATGTTATTTACACAACCTCAGAAGTTGTTTGACCATTAAGACAAAGATCTTTGAGTCTAGGAATAGGAAGAAAGAGTGATGAAGTTAATCTCCATGGCAGAGCCATATTGTGAAGAAGAAAAATAAAAGGAAGGAAGGAAGCTATTTATAGGAGCAGGGGATGAAGTTACTAGGCATCGTAAGTTGCTAAAAAATTAAGTTGATCATTAAGATCATTAGGTTCCAAGGCGCGTTGGGAGTTGGCAGTCATATATTATAAACGTGCATAATGAATATTGATTTTAACACTTTTAACGTCAGTTGTTTATACAACTGACGTTAATTTTTTTGCAGAAACTTATACACTTTTAACGTCAGTTTTCTTCATCAACTGACGTTAAAAGTGTTTTTAAATAAAAAATATTTATTTTTAACGTCAGTTGTTTAATATAACTGACGTAAAATGTTGTTTTATTTTGGGTTTTTGATTATAACGTTTACACCCACGCGCCTTCTGCACTTCGCTCTGTACGTCTCTGTTCTTCTCTTTCACGCTCACTCTCACTCTCAACTCTCACTCTGACTCTCAACTCTCACTCTCACTCTCACTCTGCCCTAATCGCGAGCTCATCTCCACCGCAACCACCGTGAGGGCTTCTTCCCCACCACCGTGAGGTACACTCTTAACCCTAACTCTGTCTTTCCCGCTCTTTCTTTGCAATAACTTGACATCTCTTTTTCCCCTTCCCGCACACTAACTCTCCTTGTCCCTCTGCTCTCAGTAACCACATCGAACGTTGGCCACCACGCGAGCACCTATTTCTGTTGAGTCTTTAGGGCACATTTTTTTATGTTTGGTTTTGAGTGTATGTTGAAACTGTAGTCTACGTAGTTGAAACTTGAAACTGTGAGTTTGAGTTGTTTGGAATGTCTCTATTTCTGGTCGTGGGTTTTATGTTTTCTCTTGTTTTTCTTCTGCTATCATGACCTATTTCAAAATGGGAAGAAATTTAGAGTTGCTTGTAGCATGTGACATCAACAATATATTGCTCATTGGAATTCTGTTTTGTTAATTTATCTTCATCTTCTTATTTCTTTTGTCTTAAGAAACCTGAAAATTGTGTAAATTTGAAATAATTTTTAAACGCCTTGGATATATGTTTTGTATATCTACAGAACCTATCTAGTTATGGATCGTAGTTGGGTGGTTTGTAAGCGCACTAGTGCTGAGTATTTGAAGGGGGTGGAAGAATTTATAGAATTTGCTCAAATGAATGTTCCTAATAGTAATGGAATGTTCTGTTGTCCTTGTGTCAAGTGTTTGAATACGAGGAAATGTACGGTGAAGGATATACGTACTCATTTGATTTGTGAAGGGATTTGCTTGAGTTATACAAGATGGATATGGCATGATGATGTGTTGTTGAGTAGTACGGCAAGTGTCTCCCAAAGTGAGGACGTTGACGTAGATATGGAGGATGATCGAGTAGAGGACATGATCCGTGATATTGGACAAGAATATTTTCATCGAGCTCATGTGTATGATAGGTTGTGAAGTGATGCGGATAAGCCTTTATATCCAGGGTGTACTACTCATGCACGGTTGTCGGCGGTGCTAAAATTGGTTTGTGTGAAGGCGAGAAATGGTTGGACCGATAAAAGCTTCACGGAATTGCTTGAAGTGTTGAAAGACTTGCTTCCGGAGGACAACACATTGCCTGACCGTAACTATGAGGCCAAGAAGGTATTGTGTCCGATGGGTATGGAGTATAAGAAGATACACGCATGCCCCAATGATTGCATATTGTACACCGGTGTTCATGAAGACAATCACGATTGCCCCAAATGTGGGTTATCACGATACAAAGTGAAGGGTAGTGATGATGATGATGATCTTGAAGATGTGAGAAAAAAAGGTCCTCCTGCGAAGGTGTTGTGGTATCTTCCAATAATTCCAAGGTTCAAGCGATTGTTTGCCAATGCGAAAGATGCGAAGAATCTTAGATGGCATAATGATGAGAGGAAACGTGATGGAAAGGTTCATCATCCTGCTGATTCGATGCAATGGAAGAATATTGATACTATGTTTCCGGATTTCGCCGATGAGCCAAGAAACCTAAGGCTTGGACTTGCTACGGATGGAATGAATCCTTATGGTAACATGAGTAGTATTCATAGTTCATGACCTGTTCTGTTGATAATTTACAACCTGCCCCCTTGGTTGTGCATGAAGCGCAAATATATGATGTCGTCTATAATGATTTCGGGCCCAAAGCAACCGGGAAATGACTTAGATGTTTATCTAAGTCCCTTGATTGAAGACTTGAAAATGCTGTGGGTGGAAGGTGTTGATGTAGTTGACGGGTATTCTCATGAGACTTTCAAGCTTCGTACCATGTTATTTTGCACCATCAACGACTTTCCAACATACGGTAACTTGTCCGGGTACAGTGTCAAGGGGCATAAAGCATGCCCTATATGTGAAGAAGGCACATGCTACACTCAGTTGCATCATGGAAAGAAGACGGTGTACCTTGGGCATCGGAGATTTCTTAGACGTGGTCACCCATATCGTAAGATGAAAAAAGCTTTTAATGGATGCCAAGAGACAGAAGAAGCTCCGGCGGCCTTAATTGGAGAGCAGGTTTATCAAAGGGTAAAGGGCATCGATGTTATATTATGAAAGTCCAAAAAGAAAGGTAAAGATGCTGAGAAAAACATATGGAAGAAGAGGTCGATATTCTTTGATCTTCCATACTGGCGCAAACTTGATGTCAGACACTGCATTGGTGTGATGCATGTGGAGAAAAATGTGTGTGATAGTGTGATCGGGACGCTTCTCAACATTCAGGGCAAGACAAAGGATGGTGTCAATGCTCGTCTCGACCTCGTTGCTATGGGTATACGAGAGCAGTTAGCTCCAGTTGTTGAGGATGGTAAGCGGACTTATTTGCCGCCAGCATGTCATACTTTGTCAAAAAAAGAGAGACAAAGTTTCTGCGGGTGTCTTCAGGGCATCAAAGTTCCACATGGTTACTCTTCAAATATGAAGAGGCTTGTCTCTAGTGATCTTAAATTGGTTGGCTTAAAGTCTCATGATTGTCACATCTTGATGCAACAACTTCTGCCCGTTGCTATTCGTGGTATTGCTCCAAAAAATGCGAGACATGCCATTACTCGGTTGTGATCATTCTTCAATTCTATATGTAGCAAAGTCGTTGACCCCCGTATGTTGGATGACTTGGAAGTTGAGGCTGATACAATCTTGTGCCAATTGGAGATGTATTTTCCTCCTTCCTTTTTCGACATAATGGTTCACTTAATTGTTCATTTGGTGAGGGATATTAGATTATGTGGGCCGGTTTTTCTGAGATGGGTGTACCCAGTTGAGCGCTACATGAAGATATTGAAAGGGTACGTGAAGAATCCTCATCGTCCGGAAGCATCTATTGGTCAAAGGTATGTTACAGAAGAAGCTATTGAGTTTTGTTCGAACTACCTTCATAACACGGATCCTATAGGGGTTCCTAAGCCTCAGCATGATGAGATGAGATGTCAAGGTAAGGGTACACATGGCTTAAGAATTAATAGCAAGGGTCGGGAGGAAGTGCTTCAAGCACATTTGTATGTATTGAACAACATTGATTGTGTTCAGCCTTTCTTATTTGAACATTAAAGAAAAGTCAATCAAGAAAACCCTCGAATGAGCGATAGGTGGTTGTTGAACAAGCATAACAAGACTTTCTTACCATGGTTCAAGGAAGAAATGCTGAAGGATGGTAGTACTGCTTCTGATGACGTAAGATGGTTAGCACGTGGGCCTAGCTTCAACGTCATATGTTGGAGCGGATACGACATAAGTAACTTTTCCTTTTATACAAAGGAACAAGATAACAAGATTACCATGCAAAATAGTGGGGTTATGATCGTGGGCGAAGCAATGCACTTGTCTAGTGCAAAGGACACAAAACCCCTTAAAGCATCGAGACCTTAGTTTGGATATATTGAAGATATTTGGGTCCTCGATTACACTAAGCTTACTGATAAGCCTCTGTCTCATCTAGTTTCCAGCTAGAAAAGGGGTATATTTTGTGCCTAATTGGGCGAGTCACCCTCGCTAATCTCCCAAATTGGCCTTGTTTTGTTCCTAAGTTAGATTTTGACTTGTTTTTATGTATTTTTAGTAGTTTTTAGTCTATTTTGAGTAGAATTATGCTTTTTGTTTCTTTTTATTGTTTCAGGTTAGAAGTGAAGCTCCTAGAGTCAAGGAAAATGAAGAAAACAGTGGAAAAGCAATTCTGGAGGTTTCGCCTCGCGAAACAGGAGCTCGCCTCGCGAACCTGAAGACCAGCCTGAACTGCAAAATGTCACCCTCTCTGTCTCGCCCCGCGAATCACCATCTCGCCTCGTGAGTCTGAAGGTCTGACTGTGCCATAAATGTCATCCTCTCTGTCTCGCCTCGCGAAACACTACCTCGCCTCGCTAGTATTCAAATCCAGATGGAGCCAAAACTTAATATTCGCATCGCGAGAGGCTACTCGCCTCGCGAGCGCGCGCAGAGTCTGAAATCAATAAATTGTTGTTTTAGGGCAGATGGAAAGAACTTTTGATTCTCCACTTGTTGTAGAGCTTTTTGAGGCGATTCCTGATTCTCTGGAGATGCGTCTCCTTATTTTGTTTTTCTATTGTACATTCACGATGAATTCCGATTGCTTGTGTCTTGTTACAAGCATGAGGAGCTAATCCCCTTGTCTAAGGGAACAATGAAACCACCCATGACGGTGTAGATTCAATGTGATGTATGTTTCTCTCCTTTGTCTCAATTATTGTTTTCCAATTCTGAATTTATTGCGTTAATCATATGCATGCGTGATTGACTAGTTAACGTTGATGAGGTTTAGTAGGCAATTCTCATTTAGAACTTGAATCGGGAACATTGATCGAATATTGCACAAGAGTGAATAGGAGATCGGTGCAACCTTATAGGAACCAGATTTAATAGAGTTTGATGATTAGGTTATGAGACCTAGTAAGTAATTAATTCAATTATTGACTACGTCCTATTGAGCACGACAGTGTCATTAGGAGAATTTGGGGCTCCTGGTTGACATTGTAATTGAACTTAGGGAGAGAATCATCATCACTTGGTTACTATGCATGATTGGGTAGGTGGAATTGTGACCTTAGATGTTTTAATTCCAGATTTCAATTCTTTATTCTCTAATTGATTGTTGATTTTAAATTGCGATCCTATTTTCCCTCTCTCCACAACCGCTTGTTGTTACTTGACCAAACTTTTCGAACTTCTTGCGAATTGGTAGAATTGGTATCCCAATCCTTGTGTTCGACCTCGGTAATTACTTACCGTGCTTTATTACTTGCGACGACCCGGTACACTTGCCGGTGACTCAACAAGTTTTTGGCATCGTTGCCGGAGATTGGCACAACCAATTTTCCTAATTTTTAGGAAGTTTGATTATTTGGTTAAGCTATTTTTATTTTTTATTTTGTTATTTAATTACTATTATTTTTCTCTACTTATTTGATTCCACTTGGTCTTGCCTTGTTTCTGTATGTGAGCTACTCTTTCTCAAGAGGACTTGCTATTTGATTCGGAGATCACCAAGACTGAGAAGCGATTAAGGAAAGAAGCCAGAGAGCGAAAGAGGCTTGAAGCAATTGATCTTGAGGAGATGACCGCAAATCCTCCTCCTCCTCCTTACAAGCCTCTCTTCGAGTACAGTCTACCCAACTTGGGTGATTATGATTCTACTATTGTGAGGGGCAACCTGAATACAGATTCCTTCAGAGTGGAAGAATGTCTCACAGCCTATATCCGTTAGAATCAGTTTGATGGGAGTGGCAAACAAGACCCTCACAGACACATCACTCACTTCCTTGAAGCTTGTGACTTGCAGAGGACAAGAGGTGTTTCTCAAGATGATTTTTGCTTGCGGCTATTCCCCCTCTCTCTTAGGGATGTCGCTCGCGATTGGTTTCACAGCTTGGATCGGAACAGTATCAGAACATGGGAGCAAATGGCTCAAAAGTTCCTCACTAAATATTTTCCTCCTCAGAAAGTGCCACAAGCAAGAGTAGCTGTCACTTCTTTCAAGCAGATAGAAGATGAATCCTGAATCCTATAATGAAGCTTGGGAGAGGTATAATGTGCTCTTGAGAGGATGTCCTTCGGCGTTCTTTGACCCGGTCTCCAAAGTGCAACATTTCTTTAACGGGTTAAGGGGGAGCTACCAGATGAATTGTGATGCCGTAGCTAGCGGTTCTTTTTCCTATTTATCAGCTGAGGATGGATGGTAGTTATTGGAGAAGATGTAGTACAATGATTACAACCGTGGTAGGGAAACCTCAAGTGGAGTCAGTGCTGCAACACTAGAAGCCATTCTAGAGCAGAATAAATTGTTGAAGATGCAGATTGCGGCATTGTCTGGGAACAAGAAGGTTAATGTGATACACGAGGGAATGCCTCCGGGTCGTGATAATTGTAATGGAGATCATGACATTCAGAGCTGTCCGTTCAACTTCTCTCAAGAACATGTGGACTCATGCCACAATTTCTATGACAGTGTGCCCCGGAACAACTATCAGAGGAACAGACAGAGTGATTACAATCAGAATCATAATAGGGGTTATATGAGGAGAGACCATCCGGGTTTCACTTGGAGTAATTCTAGTGGTGGTCTAGCCCAACAACAACAACCTCAGCATAATCAGAGACCGAACTATGGGATCCATCAACACAATACTCAGCAGGCTTTTCCAGGGCCTAATCAGTTGCAAATAATAGATGGTGGAAGACAACCTTGGGAGTTGGGTTTTGAGAAGATGAAAGCGGTAATTGAGAAGTTGTCAATCTATACAAGCACAGCCATTGACAAGTTGGCAACTCATACAGGGGCATCAATTCAGAATCTAGAGACGAAGATAGCTCAGCTCGCAAAGTAACTACATGATGTTAGTAAATGGGGTATGGATCTGCAACAAAGAAGAAGAAAATAATGGTAATGCGCAATCTCCAAGGCGTGTGAGGACACTAGGCTTTAGGTTCGATTCGCCCCCACCAATCTCTCCTCGTAGATTGGATGCAACAGGTGTAACTGGCGAATCCCCTTCAGGATACAATGGAGAACCTTGGTTTGGTTTGCACACCCTAAACCAAGCGTATCGACAATGGCAGTTTACAGAACAATAGTCTCCTTAACTCTCTCTGCGCATAAGGGAGAAAAGAAGGTGATTTGGAGTGAAGAATGGTTGAGAGATTCTGAGTTTTTCGTGTCAATTACTGCATGCAGATGGTTTTATTTATAGACCAACTCATGTCACTTGGTGAAAGGAAACAACTCTTCAAAAGTTTCAAAAATGGTCAAATTCCATACATAAGTAGTATTAACGTTCATTAAATGTCACAAGACATCAGTTGGCCTAGTGGCCAACAGATGTGTCCCTTCCCTCACAGAGCCAGGTTCGAATCCGCTCAACAGCACTTTATCATTTTGTTTTTCCAGAACGTTAAACAATAGTCATAATATTCAACAAAAATGAGGGACATAGGATTCGAACACTGACCAAGGTATCAAACCAATGAAGTCGCTACCGCTAGGCTACGCGACCAAGTAGTGACAATTAGGCACCATTAATTAGATTTAACCGTTTAAGAATTTTGAAAATTTCTCACAATCCCCTACCATTTTCAAAATAAATCCAAATCCCATTATTCCGGAAATCGCATGCTTTCAGACAAAGGTATCTTGGAGATTTGAACCTTTGCTTAGTAAACCGTAGGTTTCACTCATCCCTGAATAAAATGGTAGACAAGCTTTGAACCAAATATTCCTTAGAACAAGCGTGCATGACTTACACATGAAATCTCGGTACCATTGAACGACGTGGTAGTGTGACACATTTGATAAGGCCTTGTGTCGTGTATCCTTTTCATGAGAGCTTACAGAGTCAAGCCCAACTCTAAGAAGCGGCCACACTTCACTCTCACATAGGTGGACTTTACCAAAAGCACCCCCATAAGTTGGGCACCTCAGCACATATGTGCTATAGGTCCATTAAGAGCAAAAGCTCACCCTTTTCTTTATTGTCCTTATGGTTTCCAAGTACTTTTAAACCTTGGGATGTATCTATTTGTCAAGTACTTGCAATCACTCTCATAGTGTACTTTGGCCCATTGAACTCAAGACTTGATGCTACTCAAGTGTGAGTCGGGTTTCCACCATTGGTGATCATGTAGATATGGGCTTGAGTCCCATCCCTAATGATGTTTTCAACACCATATCCCTTGTCAGTCCTTTCCTCAAAGGATCTGCAAGATTCCTCTCTGTTTTCACAAAGACTATGGATAATACTCCATTTGTAATCAAATCTTTTACATAGCTATGTCTTAGCCCAATGTGCCTGGACTTTCCATTATAAACCTGGCTATATGCCTTTGATAGTGTTGATTGACTATCACAATGTATGGATATTGGTGCTATTGGCTTTGGCCAAATTGGTATCTCATACATCAAATTTCTAAGCCATTCAGCTTCTTTGCTTCCTGCTGCCAATGCTATGAATTCTGCAGCCATGGTGGAGTCAGCAATGCAAGTTTGTTTCTTGGATCCCCAAGAAATAGCACCCCCACCAAGTGTGAAGACCCAACCGCTTGTTGAAGCATGATCTTCTGTATAAGTCACCCAACTGGCATCCGTATAACCTTCTAATACTGAAGGATATCCATTATAGTTCAAACTATAATTCATTGTCCCCTTCAAGTATTTCAATACTCTTCGGACAGCATGCCAATGGTCTTTGCTTGGATTACTTGTATACCTACTTAGTCTCCCTACAGCATATGCAATGTCTGGTCTAGTACATGTCATGGCATACATTAAGCATCCAATTACTTTTGAGTATTCAAGTTGTGCTACTGGACAACCTTTATTTGGTACTAAATTAGTGTTGTGATCAAAGGGAGTAACAACTGATTGACAATCAAATTCATTAAATTTCTTTAACACCTTTTCTATATAGTGAGATTGTGACAAACCTATGTTCTCACCATCTCTTATTATTCTAATCCCTAGTATCACATCGGCTTCCCCTAAGTCTTTCATATCAAAATTACTAGAGAGGAAACTCTTAGTTTTTTCCACCTCATCTAGATCAGTACCAAATATTAACATATCATCAACATATAAACAAATCATAACACCTTTTCCATTATGGAATTTACTATAAATACACTTGTCAGATTCATTTATTTTATATCCATTAGCTAGCATAACTTGATCAAACTTTTGATGCCATTGTTTAGGAGCTTGTTTTAGTCCATACAATGCCTTATTCAATTTACACACCTTCTTTTCTTGACCATTAACCACAAACCCTTCAGGTTGTGACATATACACCTCTTCATCTAACTCCCCATTAAGAAATGCTGTTTTCACATCCATTTGATGAAGGACAAACTTATAGATGGATGCAAGTGCCAATAACACTCTAATTGAGGCAATTCTTGCCACAGGTGCATATGTATCAAAATAGTCAATGCCCTCTTTTTGTGTAAATCCCTTAGCAACTAGTCTTGCCTTAAACTTATCTATGGTTCCATCTACCTTCATTTTCCTTTTGAAAATCCATTTACAACCTATAGGTTTGGAACCAGGTGGGAGGTCTACTAATTTCCACGTTTTATTCCCCATTATTGAGTCTATTTCCTCTTGTATAGCTTCCTTCCAGAAAGCGGCATCTTGAGACTTTATTGCCTCTTCGAATGTTTCTGGATCACTTTCTGTATTATAACATATTGGTCCATAACTGTCTATGGACTCTCTTGTTCCTTCAACAAGGAACATGAAAAAGTCTGGTCCATACGTTTTCTCTTTCCTAGCTCTCTGACTTCTTCTAAGTTCTGAACTATCTAGAGTATCATTATTAAATACATTGGTTTCTAGATTATGTGCATTACTATGAACATCATTTTTGTGACTTGGAATTGAGTTAAACCTATCTTCTTGAAAGATAGCATCCCTAGACTCAATTACTGTATTTACAGGATATGAGTCATTAGATTCTGTAACCATGAATCTATATGCTTTGCTATTTTTAGCATAGCCCAGGAACACACATTCAATTCCCCTTTCACCTAATTTCTTTCTTTTTGGTTCAGGAACTTTTACTATTGCCCTACAACCCCAAACTTTGAAATAGTCAAGGTTGGGCTTTCTATTTTTCCAAAGTTCATATGGGGTTATTTTGTTCCTTTTGTTTGGAACTCTATTCAAGATATAACAAGCCGTCAACAAGGCTTCTCCCCAATAACCCTTTGCTAGACCAGAATATGATAACATTGCATTTACCATTTCTTCTAATACTCTATTTTTCCTTTCAGCTATACCGTTTTGTTGTGGGGAATAAGGTGCGGTTGTTTGGTGAATTATTCTAGTAGACTCAAAGTAACTAGGGTTATAGAACTCTCCTCCTCTATCACTCCTAAAACATTTAATAAATGTTTCATGTTGAAGTTCTACTTCTGTTTTAAATATCTTAAATTTATCTAACACTTCATCCTTTGAATGCATTAAATATACATAGCAATATCTAGTACAATCATCTATGAATGTCACAAAATATTTTTTACCACCTATAGTGGGCCAACCATGTAAATCACATACATCAGAATGAATTAAATCTAACACTTTAGAACTTCTTTCAACTCTAGGAAAAGGAAATCTAGTTATCTTAGTTAGCATACAAGTTGTACATGCATCCGAAATCCTACTTGTTTTAGGAATTAAACATGAATTCATCATTTCATCCATTTTCCTAAAATTAACATGTCCTAAACGAGAATGCCATAAATTACAAGACTCGACAATATAAGCATAAATAAATCCATTATCATTAATAATATTGAGTTTGAACATATTCTCACAAAGGTATCCCTTTCCTACAAACATTCCTCCCTTAGAGAGGATAAACTTGTCTCCCTCAAATACACGTTTGAACCCGTACTTATTAAGTAACGGTACAGAAATTAAATTCTTCCTAATATCTGGTACATAATAAACATCTGTAAGAGTGACTACTTTTCCCGAAGTGAATTCTCGTTTCACCGTCCCTTTGCCTTTAACTTGGACAGTTGATGCATTTCCCATATATAGAACGGTTCCATCTTCTTCATTAATTGTCTTGAAGAGATCCTTGTTCTTACACACATGGCGAGTTGCACCGGAGTCAATCCACCACGATCCAACATCTTCTATCATGTTGATTTCGGAAATGACCGCAACAAGATTGTCCTTTGTTGCACTAGATTCCTTCTCCTTTTCCTTTTTCAGGAGACGACAATTCCTCTTGAAATGTCCCGGTTTTCCACAATAGAAACAACCATTTTTCTTTTTCTTTTTCTTGTAATCATTCTCATTGTTGTTTTCATGAGATTTTACAAAATCCAGATTCCTCTTTTTAGAGGACTTACCAGATTTCCCTTCCTCTACTACATGCACCTTCTCATGAACAGAATGTTCTTTAGTATCATCTTGTTTACGATACTCTTCTTTTAAACGAAGGTGATTACCCAATTGTTCAAGAGAAATGTCATCTTTTCGATGTTTAAGACTTCTTTTAAAGTCTTTCCATGAAGGAGGAAGTTTGTCAATGATTGAGGAGACAATGATAGTTTCATCCATGTGCATATTATGTTGTTTGTAGTTATTGAGAATACGTTCAATTTCATGCATTTGTTCCATGATAGGCATACCATCAACCATTTTATAATTATTAAAACGACTAACAAGAAATTTCTTACTTGTTGCGTCCTCCATCATGTATCTTGCCTCAAGTTTCTCCCATAGTTCTTTGGAGGATCCCGCATTTTGATACACATCGAACAATGAGTCGGTCATGCCATTCAAAATATGCCCCATGCAAATGTAGTCATCATTAACCCACTTGTTCCTCTCACGAGTCTCATTGATGGTCTCATCTTCTCTTTCCTCTGGTCTTGGTGTGTTCAACACATAGGCCACCTTCAATGTTGTAAGAAGGAAGTGCATCTTCTTTTGCCAACGATGAAAGTTTCCGCCTTCGAACCTCTCAAGTTTCATAAACTCAGAAGTCATCTCCTTCAATGTTGCAGCCATTATTACAGAAATCGAACCTAAAGATTGTTAGTAAATGGGGTATGGATCTGCAACAAAGAAGAAGAAAATAATGGTAATGCGCAATCTCCAAGGCGTGTGAGGACACTAGGCTTTAGGTTCGATTCGCCCCCACCAATCTCTCCTCGTAGATTGGATGCAACAGGTGTAACTGGCGAATCCCCTTCAGGATACAATGGAGAACCTTGGTTTGGTTTGCACACCCTAAACCAAGCGTATCGACAATGGCAGTTTACAGAACAATAGTCTCCTTAACTCTCTCTGCGCATAAGGGAGAAAAGAAGGTGATTTGGAGTGAAGAATGGTTGAGAGATTCTGAGTTTTTCGTGTCAATTACTGCATGCAGATGGTTTTATTTATAGACCAACTCATGTCACTTGGTGAAAGGAAACAACTCTTCAAAAGTTTCAAAAACGGTCAAATTCCATACATAAGTAGTATTAACGTTCATTAACTGTCACAAGACATCAGTTCGCCTAGTGGCCAACAGATGTGTCCCTTCCCTCACAGAGCCAGGTTCGAATCTTCTCAACAGCACTTTATCATTTTCTTTTTCCAGAACGTTAAACAACAGTCATAATATTCAACAAAAATGAGGGACATAGGATTCGAACACTGACCAAGGCATCAAACCAATGAAGTCGCTACCGCTAGGCTACGCGACCAAGTAGTGACAATTAGGCGCCATTAATTAGATTTAACTGTTTAAGAATTTTGAAAATTTCTCACACATGAGCGTCTCCCAGGCACTTTCTCAGGTGATACCGAGAACAACCCTAAGAACCAATGCAATGCCATAACAACTAGAAGCGGTAGGGTGTTGGGATCTAACAGGGGTGCAACTAGTTCTCAGGAAGAAAAGGCCCCGGAACAACCACATGTTGAGGAAGAGCAACCTGAGAAAGAGGAGTTGGCAACTGACAAGGCACCGGAGCAAGGGGGAGGTTAAAACTTGTAGATGAAGAGTTCCGAAAAAAGAAGCGGGTTGAACCCCACGACCTCCCGCCCTACATGAAGGTACCGTATCCTGAAAGATTGAAGAAGCCTCAACAAGATAAGCAATTCAATGAATTCCTTGATGTCTTCCGTAAACTTCAAATTAACATTCCATTTGCGGAAGCCTTGGAACAAATGCCATCTTATGCCCGGTTTATGAAGGAGATTCTCTCCAAGAAGCGGAGAATAGTGGATGAGGAAACGATTGCTTTGACCGAGGAGTGTAGTGTCATTCTTCAAAGAAAACTACCTCCAAAGTTGAAGGATCCCGGTTCTTTTTCTATATCATGCACCATTGGGGAGATGACTCTAGGAAAGGCGTTGTGTGATCTAGGGGCAAGCATCAACTTGATGCCCCTCTCTATGATGAAGAGGTTGGGGATCAAATAAGTCAAGGATACACGGATGTCACTCCAACTCACTGATCGTTCTATAAAATATCCTTATGGGGTGGTCGAAGATTTATTAGTGAAGGTGGACAAGTTCATATTTCCGGCGGATTTTGTGGTGCTTGATATAGATGAAGACGCCGAGATCCCTCTCATATTGGGTAGGCCTTTCTTGGCCACTGGGCATGCCTTGATAGATGTGCAACAAGGGAAACTCACTCTAAGGATGCAAGATGATGAGGTAGTCTTCAATGTCTTTGAAGCAATGAAGCACCCTGTTGAGAGGTCGGATGTGTATCGAGTGGATATGGTGGACTCAACTGTCAAGGCAAAGGCAACTAGAGAAGCCCATGGTTCTTCACTTTCACAAGTGTTGGTAAAATCCCATGATGATGATAGTGAGGAAAAAGACCCTTTGGGGGATGAGGTCTATCTTGAGTGGTTAAAAGACATGGAAGCCTTACCGAGTCTCCCAGAGGATGAAGGTGCAAGGGAAAAGCTCAACAAATAAGGAATGAAAGAAGCTGTGCGTGAGGAAGTGATTAAACCTTTAGAGGTAGGAATCGTCTATCCAATCTCACACTACAAAAAAAAGGTCATTTAGCGACCAAAAATAGTGACCGAATTTTTAGGTTCCTTTTTGCGACCGAAATAGAGACCGATTGTAGGATCTACATGAAACAATGGTTAGAGTTGATTCTGCGACCGAAATAGCGACCGAAATAGAGCGTAGCAGAGATATCGGTCGCTACTTCGGTCGCTAAACAAAGGAAAGTAGAAGTCAGAAATTTATGAATTGTTAGCGACCGAAATGGCGACCGAATTAAATGCAACGGTCAAACTGTGTTTATATTAGCGACCGATTTATAAATCCGTCGCTAAATTTATGAATTCACACTTTAAACTTTATTTATATTTGCGACCGATATTAATTCGGTCGCTAAATGGCGCGTTGAAAAAATAAAATTGCGCGTGTTAGCGACCGAAATTTAATTCGGTCGCTAAAATTACAAATTCAAATTAAGACTAACCATATTAGCGACCGAATTAGCGACCGAATTAATTCGGTCGCTAAAACTGAAATCCCTAAATTCGACAGAACCTCCTTCTTCCTCATTTTTTCCGGCGTTTTCTCTCTCCCACCCACTGTTTCTCTCTTCTACGGCGCGCGCTCCGGCCACCTCAACACCCCAAGACACCTCCGGTCGTCGTCACCACCGTCATCTCCCCTCTGCTCAGGTAAGCTCTCCTCTACTCCATCTCTCTGTCTCATTGTCTCACTATGTCACTGTCTATCATTTCCCCCCTCATTTCAGGGCTCATTCTGGTCACATTGCTCACACCACCACCACCACAACGCCCTCCCTCACACTGACCGAGGTAATTGCTTCTCTCGTTGTCTTTCTCTACATTGTTGTTTCTATTGTGTGTTGTGTGTACATTGGTGTTGTGTGTGTGTTTGTTGTGTTGTGTGTGTGTGTGTTGTGAGTGTGTGTTTGTTGTGTGTTCTGTGTACTAAAGTTTGTGTGTTCAATTGGATTGTAATCATAGGGTAGGTGTGTGTGTGCTCTGTGTGTGTGTGTCTGTTTGGGATGTTTGTGTGTGTGTGTGTGCAGAGATGTGTGTTTAGTGTATGTGTGTGTGTCTGTTTGGGATGTTTGTGTGTGTGTGTGTGTGTGTGTGCAGAGATGTGTGTTTAGTGTATGTGTGTGTGTCTGTTTGGGATGTTTGTGTGTGTGTGTGTGTGTGTGTGTGTGTGTGTGTGTGTGTATGTGTGTGTGTCTGTTTGGGATGTTTGTGTGTGTGTGTGTGCAGAGATGTGTGTTTAGTGTATGTGTATGTGTTTAGTGTATGTGTGTGAGTTTAGGGATGTGTGTTTTTGTTACTCATCATTTTCATTTTTTCATCCAACACATTTCTCTCTTTTCTCTTGGTTTCTCAAGGTGTCTTGATTTCTTACTCAAGGATCATCACTTAGAGGTAATTTTCCTCCAACCTTTCTTCATTACAATTGATGTTGAGTTGATTAGCTTCATGCTTGTTCTTAATTTTGTTCAAAAAGAATTAAGCTTGAAAATGGTAGAAAAATCATAACTCTTTGTACCCATTGATTTAAGTCTTGAAACTTAATATTGGTGCTTCTATAATCATACTCTTCATGCTTGCCAAATGATTTGATGGACAAAAATTTCTCCCCTATTTTCCCCCACTTGGTCGAACCATACCCTTTTATTTTACTCTTGGATTTCAAAAATTTGTAACTCTTTGCATAAAGGGAAACAAATCTCCAAATTTGATATATGTGCTTGTCTAGTGATCAATGATCATCCTTCCTTTCTCTTCATGTTTTTCATTCAAATCACTAAGTTGCTACAACTTTCCATATTCCTTGATTTTTATGATTTAAATTCTAGAAAATCATAGAAATGGAATTTGTGAGTTATGACAATTTTTCCCTACTAACTAAGACCCTAACATCTTGTCTATCTAGGATGGACTATTAGATCATATAATTAATATAGTTAATTAGTGGTTAGTTACAAATCAGTTGCTTTATCTTACATATAATATAAGTCACTTTTATATATGACTTGATGTAATAAACTTTCTCATTCAATCAATTACACCTTTCAGTTTTCTCTCTATTATTTTCTGTTTTAATGGGCACTGTCATGTTTACTAACATGAACATTGAACAACATGGAAAATCTTCTCTTTGATAGAAAGAAATTCTAGCATTATCCACATTTTTTTTATGGTACTGGATATGTAATATATTGATTCGATTTGTGTTAACAGTTAGGCCCAATTTAAGGATAATTTTTTAAAAAAAAGTCGAAATCAAAATAAATTGACCTTCAGCTCTCCAATCTTATTATTTTTTATGCTTCATTGATTATTTTTTCGTGAGCACATGCTTTAACACTAGATATTCATGAGATAAATTATTTAGGTATAACAATTTAACATAATAGAATAGTGATTTGATTTGAAATGAATAATTTCATTTATGCACGATAGGTCCTTGTTGTCATATTCTTCTATCGGCTCCTCCACTTATCCTTGCTCAGTTGTGTTTTCTCTCTCAGGTCAGTTCTCTGAACACTCAGTGTAATGTATTATGTGAATTATCGTCTTGTTTGGTAGTGGAGAGCTGAGCTCAATAGGATGTGATCTTGTCTGATTGTATGCTTGATAATTAATTTAATGTTTATGCATGTGTTTGTCAATATGTGTTGTTTGTTAGTGGAGAGCGGAGCTCAATAGGATGTGATCTTGTCTGATTGTATGCTGATAATTTAATGTTTATGCATGTGTTTGTCAATATGTGTTGTTTGTTAGTGGAGAGCGGAGCTCAATAGGATGTGATCCTCGTCCGAAAGGCGGGATCTTGGTTGTGTCTTGATAATTTAGAAATTATGCATGTGTTTGACAATTAACTGCTACTTGTTAGTGGAGAGCGAAGCTCAATAGGATGTTTGCTACAATATTTAATCTAAGTTTGTATTGATTTACGCTGCAATTTATATAAACTCAACAATGTTGCAATATTTATAGGTTAATGGTTTTATTTTCTGTTAGAGTTAATAATTAATTTACGAAAGCCTTAGTTTCCTATTTGATATTCAATATTAATGAGCATGCGTAACTTATCAAGGTATGCATGCTCATTGTATTGAATCTTGAATTGTCCAAGTGGGACAGTTTGGGAAAAAACCTTTTTCACACTCGTACAATAGTCATTTCAATGTTCAAATGCCTTATATACTTGTTGAAATCTCGGTCTGATGCATTTCCTTTTGTTCTCCTGGTGCATACTTGATCGCGGTGATTCTGACCGTGCTCCAGTCGTGTAACTTGGAGACCGATGGGAAATGCTGCCGAAATTTTGTCAAGTATAAGGTATTTGAATATGGGAATAACTATTAGTAGCCGAGTGTGACAAAGGTTTCTTCTCGAATGGGATAGGTTCATACCTTGTCATAAGAACGAGATTGATGGAGTTATTGGAATGCACCATAATATATAAGTGTTATTGTAGGTGGGTTAAAGAACTAAAGTTACCAGATGGGTATGCTTCCAATCTGGGTAGATGTGTTGACATTAAGGAAGCAAAGTTACATGGAATGAAGAGTCACGATTGCCACGTGTTCATGCAACGGTTGCTTCCAATTGCGTTCGACGCATTACCGAAGCAAATTTGGAATCCACTTGTTGAGCTTAGCCACTTTTTCAGGGAGCTTACATCGACAACACTAAATGTGAATCAATTAAAGGATATGGAAGTCAAGATACCCGTTTTGTTATGTAAGCTGGAGCAAATCTTCCCGCCGAGTTTCTTTGATTCCATGGAACACCTGCCAGTTCATCTACCTTACGAAGCAAGAGTTGGTGGCCCAGTCCAATACCGCTGGATGTATCCATTTGAGAGGTAAACAACATCAACTATTTTACTTAATACATATGAAATTCACGAACATGAGAGTAGTAGTTTAGCTTTCCCTAAAACTAGTAATTATTTGTATGTATCCATCTTTAATAGGTTCCTGCAGTCCCTTAAACACAAAGTCAAGAACAAGGCACGAGTGGAGGGTTCCATTTGTGAAGCATACTTAGTAGAGGAGACTTCCACTTTTGCCTCTTATTACTATCCGGACGAAGTTAACATGAGAAGGACAAGGATGCCTAGAAACGTTGATTCGGGTGAAGGATGTTCAACTAGTCCTCCTATATCAATATTCAACTATCCGGGCAGATTTAGTGGCAAATCAAAAGGATATTTCTTGGAGCAGCGTGACATTAATGCTGCTCATCTGTATATCCTTCAAAATTGTGAAGAGGTGGCGCCATATTTAGAGTAAGTTTCTACAACGTCTTTAATAAGTTCAATTGACATTTATTGTTATTAATCGTCCTGCTGTTAATCTCCCATATGTAGGATGTACGACAATTTTCTAAGGGATCTCCAACCTGACATTTCAAATGATCATGTTGATCGAGAAATTACTTCTCACTTTGCTACGTGGTTCAGTAAATATGTAGGTTAAGCATCTTCATTTTTTGAAGCATACATTTTATCTCCTTAAATATATAGCATGTATAAGAATAATATAATATTTGATTGTTTAGGTACTAGATCCAGAAAACAATGTTCAAAATCCATTGTTGACAAATTTGGCATAGGGGCCTAACAGATGGGTTACATCATGGAATACTTATATTGTAAATGGATATAAATTTAACACAAAAACATGGAATGAAGGAATGCAGACGTGTAACTATGGTGTTTGTGTGCGAGCCACTGATGGCAATGTAGAGGATGATTTCTATGGGGTTCTAACTGACATCCTTGAACTCGATTATACCGGTTTCCCCGTGATGAAATTAGTTATCTTCAAGTGTGATTGGTTTGATCCTACTCTTGACGTAGGGACAAAAATAGATAAAAATTATGGTATTGTTCAAGTTAGGCTGTCTCGAAGGTATAATAAGGCGTACGACCCATTCATTTTTTCACAACAGGCAGAGCAGGTTTATTATTCGCCATATCCCGAAGGACATCATGGCTGGTTGGGTGTTATTAAGATAAAGGCTCGCAGTATAATTACTGATAATGTAATCAACCAGCCTGAAAAAGATGCTCCGTACCAAGATGATGAGTTCTCAAGACCCCACGCACCGTTGCAAATTACGCCGGACATTATTGTTAATTCTTTGGCGGACATTTCCGGAAATGGGGAAGAAGTTGAAAGAGAGTTAATGGATCAATCCGAGTTGGACGCATTTAGCGAAGGTACATTCCGATCAAGTGATACTGATGAGACTGAGGGTGAATTTAGTGATGGAGATTCTACTTAGGTAATTTATTTATGTCATAATTCATTGTGTGAATGTCATTCTACTTATTAGGTAATTTATTTTTGTATTATTTACACTGTTGTGTAATCATATTTTCATTTTTTTCACAGATGGCAGATTCCTCCAGAGGTAGGGGTCGTCGTGGAGGTCGTCTTTGCGAGAGTCCCTTCGCCTGGCCGACCCACGCCTCTTCAGATCGAGACCATCCTACCAGCACCTCTGTTGACGGGACACCTCAGGGTGATGGAGTTGCACCCCCCACCCATCCTCATGTGGTCGGGACACAGGCTGCACCCTCATCATCCACACCTACGACGATAGGACCATCATCATCATCGGGACAGGAGAGTCGTGGTCCATCCGACAGGAGGATTCTTCTTATCCCCAGGGGGGATAACGAGTATGCTAATTTAATTTTTTAATATATATAAAGTATCGTTAATTTCTATTTACTTGTTTTTAAAATTTAATTATAACATTTATTAATGCTCTAATTTTGCTGCAGCTTTCTGCCCGCGAAGGGCCCTTCTGATTCGATCTCGAAGATCCTGCGACGCAAGTTTGATGGTCCATGGCCTACATGGAAGGCCATCCCACTGGGCCATAGGGATCAGTTGTTTCTAGAGTTTAAGGTAACAGTTTATTAAGTTTTTTAAATTAAATTTACATTGTATATATGTACACACGAATTTCCTAACAACTGTAAGTTGCAGAAAGAGTATAGGTGGGACTTAGCTTTAGAGGCTCTCGTCAGGGACATATTTGAGCATAAAGGCTCACTGGTTATGAAGAATCGATGAACAAGCCGAGGAAGGGGCAGGATAAGGGGAGGTGGGTGGATCCCCGAGATCAAGAGGCAGCTGGACCAATCTTGGGCTCCTGAGAAGTTCCAGGAGATCCGGAGCCACGGCTCGGCGTAATCGAGCTTCCGATGGTGGCGCATGTGCTTGGACCGGTGGGTCTAAATCAGCCCACCGCCCACTACGACGAGCTGGTAATACATTAAACTTTTGACTTAATATACTATTTAATTAATTAGTTTTCATTTTTAATTATTCTTATGAATTTAATATTATATTATTCGTGCAGAAAGTACAGAAACAATGGGCCCCATTGCTATGGAGTTGGTGGAGAGGACGAAGAAGTTGAAGTCGGGGACATGGGTCAACGACAAGGCCCGTAACTATGCTGTAAGCAAAAAAATAATTTAGTGTTTACTTGTAATTTATTATAAATGATTTGTTAATATTGGATATAATTATTTTAACTAAATCTATTCAACTTTGTAGGCGGGCTTCAACGAGAAGAAGGACGATGCCATATCGCGTGCCTCACAGTCACAAGATGAGGCTTTGACTGGTGATGGCTGCTCTCCTGTCTCCGTCGACGATAATGCCATTTATTTGGAGGTCGTCGGGGGCAGGAACAAGAAGGGGCACGTGTATGGCCTCGGACACCTGGGAGCCGAGTTCATCGCTTCATCGTCCGGCACGCCTGCTCCTTGTTGCTCCGATACCGTCCCTCAGGAGCAGTTCCACCAAATGCAGGACACCATCACGCAGCTGAACACGGAGCTTCGGGAGAAGAGCGAGAGAGAGCAGCAGATGGCGAACCAGATTGCACAGTTGACTCGGGCACACCAGCAGCTGATGCAGGCGAGCATCGAGCAGGGCCAGACACTACGGCTGGTGTTGGAGCAGATGAGGATCCAGACTCGGTTGCTCGAGATGATGCTCGACGGTTGTGCGCGCTCGCCGCCGCTCCTCCGGTTCCGCCGCCGCCATCGATGTTGCTCTTTGCAGAGGACGATCAACTAGCAGACATCGGTGGTACGGACGCTGAGGATGATTGGATTCCTCCATCTCCCCCTCATCATGACTGATTTTTTCTTTCCATATTTTTGACTTTAAACGATTCTTGTACGACATTTTTTATTATTCTTTTTATATATATTTATTATTTTTTATGATTGTATATTTCATAAGTTATTTGGTGTGTTTTATTAGTAATTTTTTTAACGTTTAAAGAAAATCAGAAAAAAAATTATTATAAAAATTAGAATTAAAAAAAAAATAATAACCAGTTTAGCGACCGAATTAGAAACCAATAATTCGGTCGCTAAACTTTATATAAGATTTACAGATGATGTATAGCGACCGAAAATCCGTCGCTAATATAGGTTAACAGTAACCAAAATTAGCGACCGAATTAGCAACCGATTATCGGTCGCTAAAAATGGTTACCCAAAAAATACGACCAACCTAATAGCGACCGATTATTATTATATAGCGACCGAATTTACGGTCGCTAATTAGCGACCGAAATAATAATTCAGTAGCTAAAACCTTAGCGACCAGGTATTCAGCTACCATAATAAATCAGTATCTGATTCGGTCGCTAAAACAAATAGCGACCGATTTACATGGTTTAGCGACCGAAACTTACGGTCGCTAAACAATTGTTTTTTTGTAGTGTCGGATAGTAGTTGGGGTAGTCCAATTCATATGGTCCCAAGGAAAGGTGGCACGACCGTGGTGGTCAGTAAAAGCAATAATTCAATCCCAACAAGGACCATCACGGGGTGGAGAGTATGTGCTGATTATAGAAGGTTGTTGGACTTAAATGAGTTGTCCGGGAAACGCATGCAAGCATATGAAAAGGCAAGAACCTACAAAAAGCGGGCTAAGGCATGGCATGACAAGCAGTTTCTTCCTCCAGATTAACCCTTAGGGGTGACTTGAGTCAGGCTCGGGACGTTAAACAAGCGCTACTTGGGAGGCAACCCAAGCTAGAAATCCTTTATTTTTTAGTTTTCTATATATATATATATATATATATATATATATATATATATATATATATATATATATATATATATATATATAAAGAAACCCAGATTCGCCCCGCGAACCCACAGTGGCCTCGCTAGACAGAAGCCCTGAATCTCAGAAGCTTGCTCACGCTTCTGTCTCGCATCGCGAGAGCTACTTTCGCCTCGCGAATCTGGGTATCATCAGCAGTTGGAATTTCAGATTCGCCTCGCGAGATATTATTTTGCCTCGCGATTCTGGAAAGTGTGAAGAACAATTTTTCCAGATTCGCCTCGCGAGTGATGTATCACCTCGCGAATCTGCAATTAAGGTTTACAATTTTTCCAGATCAGGAAGTGCTGTGGGAGTTCTTCCAGGAGTTGTCATTGGTCGGGTTCCCGAGGGACCACTTGATGAGGATGCAACCATAGAAGAGCTTTCCGTGGAAGCGCCCACCTACACTTCAACTTGATCAGGGAGCACCCTCTCCTTTCCTCACTCTTATTTTATATCTGTGTTCTTTCATTGAGGACAATGTATGCTTCAAGTGTGGGGGAGGGAACTAACTGCTTTGTTTTTGTTTTCTTTTCCCTTTTCATTTGTTTTTGAATGTCGCTCTTGAATAATTTGAGAAGATCAAGAGTTTGTGTATGAGTGTTGTGTTGGCAAGCTTGGTGGATTTCAATTAAATTTAGCATAGATTGATTACATGAATCATGTTGTCCATTGATGATTTCCCCCTAGGTTCTGAAAATCGAAAATTTGATCCCCATGTGAAAAATTGAAAATTGAACTTTGAGGAATTTTATTGTGATTGCTTGATTTATGACAAGTTTGGGGTGAAGGGGTGCACACACTAGAAACTGTATCTTGGTCAAACAATTTGCAAAAATGTCCAGGTGAGAATTTGAACCTCCAACATTGTTTTTGATCGTGTGAATCACTTTTAAGCTGCACTTTCCCGGATTTGCTTGAATCTCTTCATGGTTTGCATGTTTATGTGTTGCATCAAATGATTTAGGCAATTTTCTTTGAAATAGCTACTTGGCCTAAAAAGAACCACCCCTAATGCATGTTCCCTAGTTAGCCACATTGAGCCTAATTGGCCTATTGTTTCTTGATGACCCTATATTATAAGCCAAAAATCTGGAAAAACCATGTTGACCCGATCTTAGGATTAGGATAGCATGGAAGCTTAGCAAGAGAAGGGTTGCAAGAATGTAAGTTTGGGGTGGATACAATGTATGATATGTCATTCTGGGTTGAGAAAAAGAAAAATAAAGGTTGGAGCCAAAGGCAAAGAAAAAAAAAAGAAAGAAGAAAAGTAACAAAAAGTCAAAAAAGGGTATTAGAAGAGAAAGGCTATAGTCACCAAAGGCAAAAAGGAAAAATGGAAAAAGGAATTTGAGTATAAGTTCAATGTGTCAAAATGCTCATTCTCATGCTCTCGTAATTCCTAGGGACTTAAGCCTAGTACCTTTGAATATCCTACCCTTAGCCAGGCCCTATTACAACCTTTAAAAGACCTTTTGATGTTGCATGCATGTTTTCGTGGGAACCTTGTTTGAGATGAAAATCAAATTTATGGGAATTGCTCTTGAAATGTGAACTTGAGTGAAAAGTTTATAGCCTAGACAAATTGAGCGAATGAGTGAAATATTAAATGCCCTTGTGAGAAAGGCAATTGTTTGAATTTGGTGATCTCCCTTTTGTGTGTATCTTGGATCCTCAACTTAGATTAATGATTGCATGAATGATGAAGTTCTCAATTGTTTAAAGTAAATGAATGTGGGGATTACATTGATGCAAGGGGGAAGACATTGAAGAAAAACTGTTTTGTTAAGATTTCTTGAAATTTGTGGGAAATTGATTGAATCCTTTGAGCTTGCCAAGTCTTGAGTCTTTTTTAGTTTTAGCTTGCATGGGGACAAGCAAGGTTTAAGTTGGGGGTGTTTTGATAAGCCTCTGTCTCATCTAGTTTCCAGCTAGAAAAGGGGTATATTTTGAGCCTAATTGGGCGAGTCACCCTCGCTAATCTCCCAAATTGGCCTTATTTTGTTCCTAAGTTAGACTTTGACTCGTTTTATGTATTTTAGTAGTTTTTAGTCTATTTTGAGTATAATTACGCTTTTTGTTTCTTTTTATTGTTTCAGGTTAGAAGTGAAGCTCCTAGAGTCAAGGAAAATGAAGAAAACAGTGGAAAAGCAATTCTGGAGGTTTCGCTTCGCGAACCTGAAGACCAGCCTGAACAGCAAAATGTCACCCTCTCTGTCTCGCCCTGTGAATCACCATCTCGCCTCGCGAGTCTGAAGGTCTGACTGTGCCAGAAATGTCATCTTCTCTGTCTCGCCTCGCGAAACACTACATCGCCTCGCGAGTATTCAAATCCAGATGGAGCCAAAACTTAATATTCGCGTCGCAAGAGGCTACTCGTCTCGCGAGCGCGCGCAAAGTCTGAAATCAATAAATTGTTGTTTTAGGGAAGATGGAAAGAACTTTTGATTCTTCACTTGTTGTAGAGAGTTTTGAGGTGATTCCGTATTCTCTGGAGCTGCGTCTCCTTATTTTCTTTTTCTATTGTACATTCACGATGAATTCCGATTGCTTGTGTCTTGTTACAATCATGAGGAGCTAATCCCCTTGTCTAAGGGAACAATGAAACCACCCATGACGGTGTAGATTCAATGTGATGTATGTTTCTCTCCTTTGTCTCAATTATTGTTTTCCAATTCTGAATTTATTGCGTTAATCATATGCATGCGTGATTGACTAGTTAACGTTGATGAGGCTTAGTAGGCAATTCGCGTTTAGAACTTGAATCGGGAACATTGATCTAATATTGCACGAGAGTGAATAGGTGATCGGTGCAACCTTATAGGAACCAGATTTAATAGAGTTTGATGATTGGGTTATGAGACCTAGTAAGTAATTAATTCAATCATTGAATACGTCCTATTGAGCACGATAGTGTCATTAGGAGAATTTGGGGGTCCTGGTTGACATTGTAATTGAACTTAGGGAGAGAATCATCATCACTTGATTACTATGCATGATTGGGTAGGTGGAATTGTGACCTTAGATGTTTTAATTCCAGATTTCAATTCTTTATTCTCTAATTGATTGTTGATTTTAAATTGCGATCCTATTTTCCCTCTCTCTACAACCGCTTGCTGTTACTTGACCAAACTTATCGAACTTCTTACGAATTGGTAGAATTGGTAGCCCAATCCTTGTGTTCGGCCTCGATAATTACTTACCGTGTTTTCTTACTTGCGACGACCCGATACACTTGCTGGTGACTCAACACTTACGGTGCCAGTTTTTAAATGTAAGTGGGTTGATAGTAACGGTGGTGTACAAACCGACGAATTGGGGTTCACATTGGTAGACCTCAACAAGTTAGGTCATATAAATGAGCCTTTCATAATGGCTTCCCAAGCAAAACAAGTGTTCTACATCACTGATCCTTCTAACAAAAGGTTGTCCGTGGTTCTCCAAGGAAAAAGCATGTATAATGGTAGTGATGAAAATCAAGATTCAAATCTTGATATTCCTGAGACTCCTTCTTTTTCAACAAACATGCCTACTATAATAGAGGAGACACAGGTGGACGATGTACATGCCACTCATGATGATCATCACAAAGGGATATTGATATAGGTTGTGTAAACTTAGTATACATTTATTTTTATTTATACTTCTGTATTTATTTTGAGTTATAACCTATGTTAATAAATATATATTGTTTCTGAACAAGCATACATAAGGATCAGTCGGATAGCCCACATGCACAGGAGGACACTGTGGGGCATACGCAGGAACCGATTGCGCCTACGGCTGATTCTAGTGTAAGTTTACATGTTATATACTATCTTTGGTCCTTCTTTTAAATGTAAGTTTATAATGTTACAACCCTCTATTTTGTTGGTAAGGCGGTAGTTTTGTTTTTAGACATTAGAGACTAAAATTTATATATATATATATATATATATATATATATATATATATATATATATATATATATATATATATATATATATATATATATATATAGTTATGTTTTTCCTATACATGGGTTTTGGTTTTAAGTCCCCCATTGGTCCTTTGTATATTTCTTTTCTTATTGTTAATATTGAAATTTAAGGGTAGTGTTTGCAATTTCAGAATGTGTGTGATATTCCGTATTTACTGGGATATTTACTGAATGCAGGGAGAGCTTAGGGGAGTGATATTTTAAAACTGGAATTAATATATATATATATATATATATATATATATATATATATATATATATATATATATTAAAGTCAGTTGTATCAAAAAACTGACGTTAATAATATTTTATAAATATACAGTACACTATTAACGTCGGTTGTATTAGGAAAATGACGTTAAAAATAAAACCTTTAACGTCAGTTCTTTAACACAACTGACGTTAGTTTGAACAATATTAACGTCAGTTGTGTTAAAGCAAACAACTGACGTTAAAATATTAACAATTAACGTCAGTTGTATTTACGTCAGACAATATTCTGACGTATAAAATCAATTTTAACTGACGTAAAAAGCACTTATTGCACCAGTGTCTGTAAATGTTGTCATTGGAGAAGCAATGCAAAATGAATCCAGAATTCATATAATTGACTTCCAAATTGCACAGGGCACATAGTGGTTGTTACTCATGCAAGCTCTTTCATGTAGGCCTGGTGAGCCTCCATTCATTCGAGTTACCGGTGTTGATTATTCCCAATCATTTCATGCTAGGGGTGGAGGACTTCATATTGTCGGAAAACGACTCTCAATTATGCCAAGTCTTGTGGAATGCCTTTTGAGTTTCACAGTGCTGCCATGTCTGGTAGTGAGGTTGAACTAGAAAACCTTGTAGTTCAACCTGGGGAAGCACTGGCTGTAAATTTCCCTTATGTTTTGCACCACATGCCAGATGAGAGTGTGAGCACAGAGAACCATAAAGACAGCTTTTGAGATTGGTGAAGAGCTTGTCACCTAAGGTTGTGACCCTTGTTGAGCAAGAATCCAACACCAACACTTCTCCCTTTTTCCAAAGGTTTGTTGAGACCCTGGATTATTACTCTGCAATGTTTGAATCAATTGATATGGCACGCCCTAGAGATGATAAGCAAAGGATTAGTGCAGAATAGCATTGTGTGGCTCGTGACATTGTTAACATGATAGCTTGTGAGAGTGCTGAGAGGGTAGAAAGGCATGAACTTTTAGGAAAGTGGAGGTCAATATTTTCAATGGCTGGATTTGCACCATGTCCATTGAGTTCCTCAGTGGTGGCTGCAGTCAGAAATATGTTGAAAGGATTCAATGAAAATTATAGGCTTGAGCACAGAGATGGTGCTCTCTATCTTGGCTGGAAGAATAGACCTATGTCCACCTCTTCAGCATGGATATGTTACTGACTCACTGTCTTAGGTATATGTATATTTCCTTGTGGTTCCTTCTTCCCTCTTTTTTTGACCTTTTAACAATAATTCAGTGATATCCACAGTTTCTCTATAGGACTTGAGAGTTAGCTCTATTGCAACATGTATCCTAGGTTATAGGCTGAATCTCTAAACTTGATGTACATGTCAATACTAAAATGAAAGAAAAAGAATCCTCAATCGTAGTGTTTTTTTGTGTCATCTTTAGCATTCTTTAGAGTTTAGTAAATAATTATTAATGTGATATTATTGGGTTATTATTGTATACTGGGGTACCCCTTGTACCCTTTAATCAATATACTTTTAGCTTATCGAAAAAAAATATTGTATTTAAGCTTTTGTATGTAAATGTATGGTTTGTTGAGTTTTACTAAGTGCAATGGGATGGATAAACTGTTTAATGTCTTAGTTTTGGTGAGTGCATGTGGGAAATATAGAAAAACAATGTAAATAATTTTAAGAAAGGAGGAATAGGTAGAATTTTCTTGAAAAAACGCTGCCTAAAGTTAAAAATAGATAGCGCTTCCTTGAGAAAGCGCTATCTATTTCAAACTTTAGACAGTGCTTCTCCTTATTACGAACTTTAGACAGCACTTTCTCAAGGAAGCGCTACCTATTCCTACTTCAATAGCGTTTTTTTAAGTGTTGTTGAATCTCTCCCTCCTTCAGTAGCGGATGAATAGATAGTACTTGTAAGCGCTATTAAAGGCTAAAAAAAGCGCTATTAAAGCTCTTTTCTGTAGTAGTGATCCTACTTCTACTTGTGAATCCTGCCAAACAATTTAAGAATAATTTATAAATATTATATGTAACAAACAGACCATTAATGCATACATTTTATTCATTTCATCTTTGCTCTTAAACAATATTTCCTTCATGTAGCTGACATTAAAGCCAAACCAAAAGTTTAAGGTATTTGAGAAATTCAACATTAAAGCAATATATATAATCACTCTACATGAAGGAGTATTTCTTGAAACTATTGTAAAATATAAGAATTTTGAAAGTTCAAAATACAAAACCAAAAAAAAAAAATCTCAATCATCAAAATTTTTATTTATTCAAACTTATATCAAGCAAGGTAATACCTCATGCGAATGAGTTAGTTCAGTTGGCATGATGATATCACGAAACAGCTGAAAATTCCTAAAACATGCACCAAGTGGAAAAAAATGCTTAGTAATTCACTCCAAAATCAAGCTTAATATATATTTTTTAACTCATGTATATAATTTTGGAACAAAATCCATCTTGTTATGTATATTCTGGAAGTCAGACATGAAAAATAAATAATCAGGGAATGATAAATTAGAGCAGTCAAATAATTTTCCTCGTTATCTATCCTTTATCAACATTTCCTTTTTCTAAAGAAAGTAACTTAAGCTACGTGTCAAAGTTAACTTCTATTTTAATGCATGAAAGATTTTGGCATATCAATTTGGTCCTAAAATGATAATTTTTTGCATCAAAATAGTCTAAAAGTAAATATTTACACTTGGATCAAATTGATGTCATTGGATAATAAAATAAATCATTTAAGGAGCAACTTTATGTCACTAAACTTTTAAGGACCATATTAATGTTTTGAAAATTTTCAAAACAATACTCCAATATATAACAAGTATAGAAATGTATGTAGGTTGTGACTAGTAAGCTTTCTCTCTTATACACAAACACTTCTAATATATAGAAATTGATTTGACGAAGATCGCCACACAAAATACAAACATTTATGTGTCAAATAAAAAAAATACCAACATTCAGAGAGAATACATGTGAACTTATTTTTTCATGGTAAATTAAGAGCAAAGTAACAATTTTACCAAATAAAAGAGCACTAAAGAAGAAGAGGATACAACCAAGCATTCTACTTGGGAAAAGTGTTGTCAGAGATCTAATACTTTTGGTATCAAGAGCAAATAGTGTTAAATATGACAACATTTTCAACCTTTAGTGTAAATAAAAAAATTTCAAGGCATTTAAAGAAAAATTATAACAATTCCGTTATTTTAACAATAGGATACAACATTATATATTTATATGGTTTTCCCATATACATATACGATAGTTTCGTATTCTATTTTTTATTCTTCTATTTTTTTTCTCTTTGCTAACCACCACCACTATCATTGGTTGATATCACTAGCCAAACACTACTGCCATCTGCTAGATTTCGACAATCACAAGCAACATCATGGTGACCTTTTCGGCAAGCTCTGGCGGCCACTGATGACTCGTCGTATCGACCACCACTTTAGCCATTGCAAGCCTCTGCCCACCACTATATTATAACAATTTCTTTTTAAAAAAAAGATTTTAAAAAAAGTTGGTGTGGACAAAGTTGTCAACCTTGGGGTGTACTACAAACATTTTTAAAGTGTCATCCTTGAAGGCACTACCCCCTCTTCTTTTTCGTTTTACTTGTGGAGATAAAGTTGATAGATATTGATGTCTATAAAAAAATCATTTGGGTGTTGGGATGGTTGAGGGTTCTCTATGTGGAGATGGTACAACTTTGGGACTTGAATTTGTTGTAGAGGTTGGGTTTTGGAGTAAAGTATGTTTAGTATGTTTGATCGGAAGTCTAATTCGCATTATTGGTGATTGATCTCATGTTTTATTTATGTTAGATTCAAGGTGCGACTTCTATGTTTAGGACTAGTGTATGATTGTGTTGTTTCATGGAAATTTCTACTATGCACCATTTTGGATTATTGTAGATGTGGTACACTTTGTTGATTTATCTGCTATTAGAACTAACATTGCTTTCAAGCCAGTTTCAATTATTTATTTTCCTTTACCCTATAACCTTTTACTTCCTTCAGTAATGGATTCTCACCAATCAACTATGGATTTCAACCACCACCTATACCTCGGACCACATTCTGACGATTTCAACCATACCACCACACCATTTTTCATTGTGGTTACAGGCACGATTGTCATCGCAATCACGATGATCGCTTCGATTGCGGGCATTGTGGTCATCACGATGCAAATTATGGGCGTTGAGACGTGAAGTTTTTTTATTGGAATTTTTCTTTTGTATTTGATATGGTCATATGCGACCTGATGTGAAACCCATGCGGCCGCATCACTATGATTTGAAACTATACCTCAATTTCTGGGTGATGTGGTTTTGGCGGTTATCGCAACCACAATATTGCAGCTACATCAAGCGATGTGTGGCACCCAGGGCTGAAGATGATAGGGAGTGATCACAGATGCAAAAAGGAAGCATGAACAACAACGGCTCCTTACAGGCTTCTAAGCAGAACGAGATGGATCTTGAGAGTGTGCATGTATGAGACTGTACAGTTGAGAGTTTATGAGACTGTGTAGGTTAGAGACTATATTGTGGAGGAAATTTTAAAAGCATTGATAGGTACTACCGATAACAAAAGATGCATCTTATTTTTGGTAACTCATCACTTAGGAACTCCAAGGTTAAGCATGCTTGAGCTGGAGCAACCCTGGGATGGGTGACCTTCTCGCAAATTTTTCTAGGAAACATGTGAGTGAGGAGAAAGCACACTGAAAATAATCGTGTTGGTTTGTGGGGATAGTCGTCGATTCGGAAAGCAGCCCAACATGCTTAATGTGGTATGCAATTTGAAACTGTCATCATGAGCCATTTGTTATCACTAACACTCCATCATCTCCCACCTCCACCAACCACCACAATTTTATCATGGAGTGAACCATGCCTCTCCTTCACCCCCACCTCCCAATAAATATAGCAATGATGAGATTGACAATATTAGTCTTTTGAACGCGTCTAAGCAATAATACAACATTATCCATAGCCGTTGCCTCATCTAGAATCTTCTGGCACACTTCCTTCACCCCAAAAATACTAATCATATCTCCAACCTTAATGGTACCCCCTCCCATGATGGCCAAAGTTCCATGACTCATGATCGGAAAATACATCTTCAATGGCAGTGAGAGGGAAGACCCGTTTGATACTAAAGGATAGGAATGTACCAGTCCACAAAGTCCATAAACTCATAAATCTTATCAACCCACTCATTTTCATCATGTTTGATAGCAAGGTTAGCCATCAATGCTTCTAGACCAAAAGGTGTAGAACCAGAAACAATAGGAGCATCATGCCAGGGTACTCAAAAGAAGATAAAAGCTCATGAACCTGAAGCTCCATGAGTTGAAGAAGCTCTTCTTCATTAATCTAATCTTTATTGTTGAGGACCACAACTATGTTGCGAAAATCAACTTGCTTTGTGAGGAGGATATGCTCTTTGGTCTAGGGCATGGGGTCTTTGGTACCAAAGACCACGAAGATGGCACGATGATCATGCTCTTATCGTAGTCGGCATTGCCGAGGTAGTCAACATGGGAATATTGGTGGTTCTCATTCTTGTACTCGATGGTGGTGATGTCACAGGAACATTCCTCTGGTGATGTCGATCTCATCACATTTCTTGGGGCGGAGTTGCTTATGGCGATGAAGGTCATGGCTAGGCTCGGTTAGGCGTGGTTCATGGTAGAAGACGTAATGGCTAACGAAGGTGTAAAAAAACGGAGTTAGCCTTTTGGGTCGAGTGGTGGGTTCCGAACCAAAAAAAGAGAGAGAGTAGGAATCTCTCTTCTTTATCAATTTTTGTTCTAATATCTAGGATTGGCTCCTCTAAATTGAGGATGTTTCTATTGTAAAAAAGTAAGAGTGTATCAACCTTTGATTTGATAAAATAAATAGAGATCTTCACCTCACTAAATGATCTAAAATGACTATTTTCAGTATTCTTTCTTTCTTGTTCTCTCTCCTTTCTCCAACTCATTGTGAAGCTCTGTTTTGGTTTTAGACCAAATCTCTGTTTTGTATACTTTCAAACTCTTTTTTTTTTCTGTGCAAATTTAATCTACAGATTTTCATAATCTTTGGTTTGTTTCTTCTTTATCATTTATTGGTTCCAATGGGGTTTGTGTTTAATTTTTTTAATAAATCGGCTTCAACAGATAAATCGCATAAAAAGATTGATCCTCCACTTTAACTTTAGAAAACCATAGACAACTCCTGATTTCGCTAGCCATTGCAATTCAATATTGTATTGGCTTGCAACGCAGCAAGGTCATTGCGACCTCAATATAAAATACTTCACTAGATATCTATAAATTCAATACTATGTAGATAAAGGAGCTAAGTTACAAGCTTGAATTTTTCAATTGAGAAAATTAAAAGAAATTAATTGATCAAGGAGAAGTGAAACTTACCGATATAATCTTATCTTCGACCCTGCTGAGTAGAACTAGCTGCTTTGCAATTTGAAAAAAAAAATTACATGATCAAATGTCAGAGAATTATAAACATATGCCATGATGTACGAATACAGGTATGGCGCGTATGATATCGGTGCACAATATCTTATAAAATCCAACTTGTATTACCACAATAATTTTAAAATAAATTTACAAGAAATGATAACAACATCTAAGACGTATCTGATATTGAATTCAATTTTTTTTTATAAGATATTGTGCATCAATATAATCACTGCAAAAAACTGTGAACTTGTATTCATCTCCTGAAAATAGACTCTAATTGAGCGAAAGAATCTCCACACTACATGCAAATAACTAATTAATAAAATAAAAATCAATTTTAAGAAAACACTAAAACCTAAAAATATGGCTGAACACATGAAAATTTTGAATATGGCTCAAAATATGATTTCGAAAAAAGATCGAAAACCAGAAGATAAAGATGTTGTTTTCATCAATCAATATAGTTTAATAGGCTTAGCAAGAGAGAGATGGTGAATAAGAAAGAACCTCCTGTATGCGGGAAAGCAATCCTCTGTATGTCACTCTTCTTTAGTACCAACTTTATATAACACCAGTTCTATTTAGTACGGATTCATGATGTGTCGAAAGGAAATCAACCAATCCCGTGATAGAGAAAATAATTACTTAGTCAAAATTTAGCCAAAACGCATAATACACTTCAGGCTTGTCTACCTTTGTTGTGTTTTACGGAAAAAGAAAATTATACTTTTAAATTTTTTTCTCGTTATATAATTATGTAATGAATGGAAATTTTGTTTACCAAATAATAACATAAATTTAATATTGCAATTAATTTATTATCAAATTAATAATTAATAACAATTTAATAAATATAACTTAAATTCTCTTGCAATTAATGTAAAAAATTAGCATACTCGCAAATGTGTGATTAATTTGTGTTGACTCACGTTTGAGTGAAAATTAATTGCACCATTTACAACACCCTAATTTTTTTTTGGATTTGCAAACCATTGCTAGGAGTATCCCCGATCGTTCTGCGAGACTAATCTCCTTCGGGGATTTGAAGGCACTCGAGGTGGGATGCCCCCTCTCAACCAGGTTTTTTCTACACGCAAGAGATAGGAATCAAACTCTGACCACTTGCTTAAGGGATCCAAGCCCATCACCACTTGGACCAACCTTGATTGGTTAGAACACCCTAATTGATGTGACACATGAATAACTTTTTTATTTGATTTTTTTGTTCTAAGACCTTCGATATCCGTAAATCACATTGAATTTTGACTAATCCAAGTCGACCCAGGAAGAGCTATTTATGGGGTAAAACTCTCCCAAAACCTATTTTTTTCATTAAGTTTTGCTATGTATTCATGAAAAAATCTCCAACTAATCCTCCTACTATTAAATAAACAAAATATTAAAACGTAATGCATTCAATTTCATAAAAATATAAGAAGCATTCAATATTTTATTTACTTTATAAGTAGTGGGGTTAAATAGGAAGATATAGATTTTCTTTTTATAGACTTCTATAGTGTTTGGCTTGTGAGCGGAAAAGAGAGGAATGAAATAGAATAAGAATAGACCAATCATTAATAGAGTAGTTTTGTCCCATTCTTTTTGGTTCCACCCTGTTTAGTATAACCAAAATATCCAACTCTTTAACCACATGCTAGGTTCTATTTTATTTTTAAAATGCAGTAATAAATTTTTAATCAAACTCATATCTTATGAATAACCAAGGCCCAACATAGTTGGTACATAGCTTGATTCTTTAAGCATGTTATAAGGGTTTCTATTCCAACTGTGTGTGCGGAAAACACTTTGTTGGATGAGGCAAAACTCACTACGGTGTTATCTACGCCTTGAATGGGATTAGTCTTTGGCACCCAACATAGTTGGTACATAGCTTGATTCTTTAAGCATGTTATAAGGGTTTTTATTCCAACCTTGTGTGCGGAAAACACTTTGTTGGATGAGGCAAAACTCACTACGGTGTTCTCTACGCCTCGAAAGGGATTAGTCTTTGACTATCGACTGTGGGTGATCAGGCTCCTCTAAAATGAGTAAAAGTATAAAGTAAGAAACTAATGATATATATCCACTCTTGATTATATAAAGATGGTTGAAATCTCAATAAACATGAACTTTTCAAGGATATGGGCTCTTGGCTCTTACACCATGTTAGATTCGATCATAAAATCAACTGGTGTTAAGTGGAGTGGTCCAATAAGTATATAAACCGCACCCCAGAATTTGAGGCAGGCAATGTGGGACTTTCAACATATACATTTTCACTCGGCTAGGGAATCTCTTAATACACTATATATATATATATATATATATATATATATATATATATATATATATATATATATATATAGTGTCATGTCCCATTCTAGTATGTACACTGTTGCGCTAAAATTGAACTTAAGGGCAAGTGCACCTTATCGCACAAGTAATATAGGAGTATTTAAGACTCCAAGTATCGAACCCATAGGGATTAGTGAAAAGTACCAGGTTAATTACTTCCTTATGTTATCTAGACAAACAAATTCGAGTTGCAATTGAATATTTAAAAGTAATAAGATAGTAAAAACATGAAAGACAAAGAATCACAAGCAAATGTTCAATTACGGAATGCCTACGGTGTCTGGTTTCACTTACGTTACTACCTATGATATGACCCAATTTCTCAATGATATGTGTTTCTTATTGATTGGCAATCATTTGCTCTAAAACTATTAATACCCAATGGTCATGCAATATTAATATTCTTCCCCTAATCAGTTACACCCAATGGTCATGTAAGGCAAGCAGTTAAGAGAAGCACAAAGAACCAACAAGCTTATAAATTCAACAACTGGTTGAAAAAAGGGGATTGCGCTTGGTTCCTGCAACCCCAAATCCAATTAATCCTAGAGTTCCGTTAACTAATTGTGGTACGGCCGCCAGTCAATTGATCAAATTAATAAAGGATGATCAAACCTTATTAGAAATTCAAACACAAGGAAAAATCCAATCAATTAAGAGAAATACTCAATCATATTAAAATTGGGTAAGCATCAAGGGTATTAAGCCATAAGATCCACCATAACCTAGTTATGGATTTAGCTATGCATAGTCATGAAAAACAATACATAAATCAAATCCACGTAAGAATCCATAAAAAGAAATAGAAAAACTTAAAGCCGAAATACCCTTATGATGCAAAACAGTCTTCAAATCAATTGGGAGATGGTCCTTCACTCGATCCTCTTTGCAATTCCAAATTTTGCAGAACTCCGCTAAAGCTCTCTCTCTAACCAAGCAAAAAAGGCTCTGACGACTGAGTGTGCAGAATCACTCAACAGCCATAGCTTTAGGTATTTATAACAGACCAGAAGAATCCAAGTGCAACTCTGATTCTGATAGCATGTACGGTGGTGCTACGTGATGTATGGTCGTGCATAAGTTATACGCTACTGCATATCAACCTGTACGGTCGTGCATAAAATGTTCAGGCGGTATATAATATGTACGACCATGCATAACCATGTAGACGGCGCACAAGAATCTGACGTGAAGCTGGAAATCAGTGGTTGAATGATGTCCTTGCTGTACATATATGTACGACCGTGCATAACCATGTACGACCGTGCTTAACCATCTGGAGCTCTATTTTAGTCTTTTCCACACCAAATCCTCCTAAAATGCCACCTTTTACACCCAATGTAAAACACCGTTTTCTCGATTGAGGAATTGGACAAGGATTAAGCGTGTGTTATGGCTTAATCTTGTTTGTTAAGTGCTAGTAAGTCGGTATTGTTAGAACCAAAGTGGTTTTGGATTCAAATAATCTCTTAAATTTTGATGTTAACAAAAAGGTTAAATTTGTACGAAAAAGTATTTGTCAAAGATCTAACTTGTTTGTTATAAGTATGTAGGGACTATTTGATTTATATGAGTCAGTGGAACTTAAACTTAAGGTGTAGAATCTATCAAATTCTATTTCAAACCTCTACACCAGTCTACAACTCTTGGTAAAATTCTTAGTCTTTAGCTTTATGGTAGACGAGATCATTAAAATAAGAATAGACGAGGTCTTAAAATTAACTTAGGAAGACGCGTTACTAAGTCTAAAGAAAAATCAAGTAGACGAGACATTGAAATATAACAAGTCCAAAGACTTGATAGACGGAGTAGCTTCACTATATGCCACGTCATCAGACAAGCTCTTGAGTATAGCATGTCCATCTCTCGGAACTAGGAGAAAAGTCTGTAGACGCATTATCAGTAGACGAGCCCGACTCACTGATAAGTTTTTCTTGCACGTCCAAAGACCTGCGCATCCACTAGTTTTAAAACGTGAACCCATCTAAGCTTAAATGTATTTATTTCAAATGATTTCTTATTTAATTCAAAGAATATACATCTTTTCCTTGCTGCTTCTATTGTATAAAATATTTATCTCTTGGATAAAAGAACTTCGTACCATCGAAACCATAAACCTTTATACTCTGTCAACTACTGATAGAAGCATGGATGTCGTGGAAAGAAACATATTCAGATCCATATTAGTGCACTATTATTAGTGGTCTTATTAGATAACAATTAAGTCCAATTTTTATCCTTTTATTTTTAATTTTCATTATATTTTTAGGATGAATTTTATGATTGAATACGTATACTTTATTTGGTCATATCTTGAGCTATGAATCATACGAATATTTGGACGAGTTTGAGCTCCAAAGGAGAGTGACTTTTGGCTTGCATGCCTAAGTAACTCCTTTTTAGAAGTTATGGATCATTTTTATTATTTTTCTTAAGTATGGTAGTAACTCCAATTAGTGATGAGTTATGTTTTTAATTAGCCATTTAGTGGGTAGTAAATATTTTTATTACTCCATTAGTGCAATAGTTATGTTATGCTAGGGGTTATGTCATCTTATGTAAGCCTTCTCTTGGCAGCCCCAATTCCCTATATGTGCACACCCGAACATGATGAATGATAACTTTGATGTTCAATTTGGTTTTTACCAATTGTGAGAGTGTTCTCTCTTGGGTTCTTCATTGAGACAACCCCTTTGATCTTATCAAGAGTCCAAGACCCTTGTGGCGATCCTCACCTTGGCTTATCAATTCTCCTTGGAATTGTGGCGCCTACCTTCCATTTCTCATCTTACCCATTTTTGTATTTCATCTTCTTCTATAATTTTTAGTCAATCAAGGATAGATCTGAAAATCTACATGCTCCTTTTTAGGATCATATCATTTGGTATCAGAGCCAGGTTATCTAATAAGCCTACCTTCCTTAGCTTTCCAACGCACCAAAGAACGTATCAATCGAAGATTTGTAGCTCAAGATACAGCCCAAACAAGAATACAGGTTCATCACAAATGAAAATAAAATTTTCATCAAAAACTAATTTGGCCTTAAATTAGATACCATTCTTGGTTTGCACCATTCCCTCCCTCTTGAAGAGAATTCGACCTCGAATTTATTGCTTTTGGGAATCGTCTTCATCCTCCGGGTTCAAACACAACTCTTTTGAATCTATGGGGAACCTCTCTTGTAATTATTTCTTCAACTTCCTTCAAAATAGAATCATCACCTCTAGGCAAAGATAGGAACATCACCTTGATTTTGTTTACAATGAGACTCTCAATTATTTTTTCAACCTTTGCCTCACTCTTTTGTTGTTTCTATTTGCTTTTTGTGGTTTGGCCTTCACTATTCTTTTCTTCGACACCTAGAAGTGAAATGTTAGATAAATGAACCAAAGTAGAAGAATCCCAATATTTGTATCGACAAGCTAATCTAGAAGAAGGTATTAGAGTAATAGATTGCCATGACTTTCCAAGTGGATTTAAGGACTTATTTTCGGCTTTAAGGGGAAGCCATTCTCTAGTTGTCTTCATCTCCTTATCTTCCTCTTGGAATTCAACTCCAATTGATACTTTGCATTCTTCCTTGGGAATTTCATTTTCAATTTCCTTGAATGTCTTGCAAGATTCCTTTGGAATCACATATTCAATTTCAATGAATGTCTTACAAGCTTCCATTGGAGGAACACAGTCAACTTCCTTCAAAAAAGAATCAACACAACTAGGCAAAGAATTTGGAATAGCATCAAAACAAGTATACAAGTTTGTTTCTTTCACCTCACTTTATTTTTTTGCTCTCGTTTTTTCTTCAACCATTTTCTTCCAACATGCTTCACTTTCATAAATTTGTCTTTTCATTCTCTCCTCTTTTCTCTTCCTTTTTTCATACTCTTTATTCTCCATTTCAATTTCTCTATCGCATCTCCCATATCTCCTTCCTCCATGCCTCCTCCTTTTTATTTCTACTAACTTGTCAAGAATCACATTGAACTCCTCCATGATTCTTTGCAATCTTTTCATTTCAAGGAATAGTGTTGCTATGATAGGTGGTGGGAAGAAGAATTTTTTTTTTTGGAAAAAATGGAAGAACAATATCAAAAATCACTCTAGGAAGGATGTCTCTAGATGCCAAATGATATGATCCTAGAAAGGAACATATAAAATTTCAGATCTATCATTGAGTGAAAACCAAAATTAGAAGAAGAATAATAATAACAAATGGACAAGATAAGGAATGGAAGGTAGGCGCCACAAGTCCAAGGAGATTTGATAAGCCAAATGAAGATCGTCACAAGGGTCTTGGGCTCTTGATAAGATCAAAGGGTTGGCTCAGTGAAGAACCCAAGAGAGACAATACTCTCACAATTGGACTTAATCCAAAATGAACTCAAAGTTATCATTTCAATGTGTTAGGCATGTTACATATAAGCTTGTGACTGCCAACCTTTGGTTTCCAAAATATACCATAACCTCCCTCTAATGAATCAATTAACACACCCACTAAATGGCTCACTTAACTAAACTTAATCATGCCACTAAATGGTGATCTAAAGTTCTCTCTCCATCATTATGTGGCTGACACTTTCTTCTCACATTACAAGTGAAACCCCCCTTATTTAAATAAAAAATAAAAGGCTAATAACTACCAAACTCATGTAAAACTGAAAACAATATTTTCCCCATGATATAAGCCGAATCTGGTTAAGAGGCTTGAAATACGATTTATAGATGATTTCCTTAGCTTTCCAACGCACTAAAGAATGTATCAATCAGAGATCAGTAGCTCAAGATATAGCCAAAACAAGAATATGGGTTCATCACAAATGAAAATAAAATTTTCATCAAAAACAAATTTGGCCTTAAATTAGACACCATTCTTGGTTTGCACCATTGAAACTTAATCACAACTGATTGATACGTTCTTTGGTACGTTGGAAAGCATAGGAAATCATCTACAAATCGTATTTCAAGCCTCTTGACCAGATTCGACTTATATCATGGTGAAAATATTGTTTTCAGTTTTACACGAGTTTGGTAGCTTAGTTGGGAGGAATCTTTTGGCTTGCATGCCTCAAGTAACTCCTTTAAGTTATTAGCCTTTTATTTTTTATTTAAATAAGGGGGGTTACACTTGTAATGTGAGAAGAAAGTGTAGCAGCCACATAATGGTGGAGAGAGAACATTAAATCACCATTTAGTGGCATGATTAAGTTTAGTTAAGTGAGCCATTCAGTGGGTGTGTTAATTGAGTCATTAGAGGGAGGTTATGGCATCTTTTGGAGGCCAAAGGTTGGCTGCCACAAGCTTATATGTTACATGCCTAACACATTGAAATGATAACTTTGATGTTCAATTTGGTTTTAACCAATTGTGAGAGTATTCTCTCTTGGGTTCTTCATTGAGCCAACCCCTTTGATCTTATCAAGAGTCCAAGACCCTTGTGGCGATCCTCTCCTTGTCTTATCAATTCCCTTGGAATTGTGGTGCCTCCCTTCCATTCCTTACCATCTCCATCTTTGTATTTCTTCTTCTTCATATTTTGGTTGGTCACTCAAGGATAGATTCGAAATTTTATATGTTTCATTCCTCATCTTTTCCATTTTTGTATTCACCTTCTTCTATAATTTTTGTTGGTCACTCAAAGATAGATCCAAAAATTTACATGTTCCTTTCTAGGATCATATCAACTACATTGTTGTAAAGATCAAGTCAAGTACAAATATGGTAAGTCAGAAAGCAACCTTGGGTACAACAGAGAAGTGACAGTTCTACTTTGAGCATCTGATAATCAAAAGCACTTCTCAGTGAAGCATATCAAGTTATCAGTCTCAACGGATCCAAGCATTTAATGCTAAGTCTAAACGATACAATTTGAAGACCGTTGAAGAAGACCAAGACAGAGAATCACTTCAGCTATATATACTTGAAGAACTTCAAGTAGCAGGCAGATATACAAGAATAGAGACATATACAAAGATATACAAGCTCTGATGTCATAAGTGCAGAAACTCTGCTGAAATTGTAAAACAAGTTTACATGTAAATCTTGTTGATCTTAAACTTTCAAATCCTCACACATAGTGATTTCTTAGATCAAATCAGCTAATCTCTTTGTTAGAGTTAGAGCCTGAAGAGGCTTGGTAGAGAAATAATACTTGTAGCCCGAAGAGGTGTTGAATACCTGTAACCTATTTGGAGAATAGTGGATAAAACCTATGAAAATAGAGATCATGTCAGAAAAATTTTGAGGAGCTTACATAAACAGTGGAGACCTAAGGTCACTGATATTCAGGAAGCAAAGAACCCCAATACTATCACTTTGGAGGAACTTCTTGGATTTTTAAAAGTTCGTGAGCTTGAGCTCAATGAAGAAGAAGGTTCCAGAAAAGGAAAATCTATTGCCCTAAAGGCAAAGAAGGCTAGCTCTTCTAAAGTTCTTAAATCTAAGGAATCCTTTGATGAAGCAGACCCTTCTGACAGTGATGAAGGATCTGATGAGGATGAACTGTCTTTCATCTCCAGAAAGATTCAACATATGTGGAGAAAGAAAAGTGGTTTCAGAACGAAGCAGTTCAACAAAAAGTTCATCAAGGAGAAATCAGACTCTAAGGAAAAAGGTCCACCTCTGTGTTTCGAGTGCGAAAAGCCTGGTCATTTCAAAGCTGACTGCCCATAACTGAAGGACAAAAAGAAGTTCTTCAAAAAGAAAAAGGGCTTGATGGCTACTTGGGAGGATCTGGATGTGTCTTCATCTGATGAAGAAAATGAAGCAAAGGAAGAGGCAAATATCTGTCTCATGGCTGGTACATCATCAGAAAGTGATTACACTGATGTAGCGGTAATGGATTCTAACCCTTCCATTCTTCAAGATGCATTTGATGAATTATTGCAAAACTCATCAATTCTGTCTCATAAGTATAGAAGTCTCAAAAAGAAAATTTCCAAACTATATAAAGAATTTGATAGGGTTTGCATGGAGAAAATAAGTCTTGTAAATGAAAATGACAAACTAAAATCTAAGAATGTCAGTCTAACTAACAAACTCAAGTGTGAGCCAAATGTCTCTTGTGAAGTTACAAAAATAAAACAAGATGTGACATATCTGACAGACACTCTATCTAAATTTGTAGGTAGCTCGAATAAGCTAAGTTTAACTTTAAGGTACTCTAGGTTCCCTCATGATAAGTCTGGTCTTGGTTATGACAAAGAAATGTATGAAGCATCTCATAAAAAGTCAAAACCACATATGCATAGTAGAACCTCAGAAGCTCAAACATTGCATGTTAAAACTAAACTGATAAGATTGTACCTAAAGATAAGATTGTACCTGTTGCAGACTTGCTTAACAACAGGAAAGAAACACACATCCTGGTACTTGGACAGTGGTTGCTTACGACACATGACGGGAGAAAGGTGTATGTTCCATGACCTTAAACATAGGGATGGTTGTTGGGTGACCTTTAGAGGTAATCAGAAAGGAAAGATCATTGAGATAGGTAAAATTGGTAACCTTTTCCCTCCATTGATAATGTTTTAGTGGTAAATGGTTTAAAACACAATATGCTAAGCATAAGTCAATTGTGTGATAGTGGATTTGCTGTTTCTTTTGATAAGAACATGTGCAATGTCAAGAAACCTGATGGATCACTCTTATTCACTGCCAAGAGGCAAAACAATCTGTATAAGATGACTTGGAGGACCTTACGAATCAAAGTGTCTCATGTCTAGTGTCCATTGAAGATGAGCGATGGATTTGGCACAAAAGGCTAGGTCATGCAAGCTTGAAGTTAATTTCAAATCTAAATAAGCATAACCTCGTGAGAGGATTACAAAACCTTAAGTTCAAATCTGATGCTCTGTATGATGTATGTCAAAAGGGAAAACAAGTCAAAGGTTCCTTTGAATCTAAGAATGTTGTTAGTACCAACAGACCACTAGAATTGCTACACCTTGATCTCTTTGGTCCAACAAGGACTGCCTCTGTCAGTGGAAAGAAATATGGTCTAGTTATAGTAGACGACTACACTAGATGGGCATAGGTTATATTCCTAGCTCACAAGGATGAGTCTTTCAAGGTCTTCTCTATATTCTGCAAACGTGTACAGAATGAAAAAGGCATGTGTATCACTTCAATCAGAAGTGACCATAGGGGAGAGTTTGAAAATGAGCTATTTCATAAGTTCTGTGAAGAAAGTGGTATACTTCATAACTTATCAATACCTAGAACACCACATCAAAATGTTGTGGTAGAGAGAAAGAACAAATCTCTTCAAGAGATGGCTAGAACAATGCTCCATGATAACTCTTTCCCTAGACACTTCTGGGCTGAAGCTGTTAATACTGCCTGCTACATTTAGAACATAATATACATTAGACCAATTTTGAATAAGACTCCTTATGAATTGTGAAAAGGACAAAAACCCAACATATCTTACTTTCATCCTTTTGGGTGTAAATGTTGGTAAGTTTGATGCTAAAGTAGATAATTGGATTCTTTTAGGATTTTCTGAATCATCAAAAGGGTTTAGTGTTTATAGTTCTAGAACTTTAGTAGTAGAAGAATGTATACATGTTAATTTTGATGACAAGCAGCCTGATAAGAAATTATCTGAGCTAGATGAAGCTATTGCATATTTGAATCTCAAGAACTTTGAAATTCAAGCAAATGTCAAATCTGATGATGGACGACCTTCAACAACATGAGTCAGAAACTTTAACTTCTCAACAAGAAAATGTTCAAAGATCTTGGTACTTAATCATTGGGAATCCTAATGATAAGCTAAGAACCAAATCTACATTCAAAGAGCAAGATGATTCTGCCTTAGTCTCTGAGTTAGAACCAAAGATAGTAGACGATGCTCTACTGCACGAGGGCTGGATTCTTGCAATGCAGGAAGAACTAAACCAGTTTGAGAGAAGTGAAGTGTGGACTCTTGTGCCTTTACCAAAAGACAAATCATTTATTGGAACCATATGGGTTACATGAACAAGCTTGATGAAAATGGTAAGGTGATAAGAAATAAAGCTAGACTTGTTGCACAAGGTTATTCTCAGGAAGAAGGTATAGACTACACTGAAACTTTTGCACCGGTTGCTAGATTAGAGGCAGTTCACATCTTATTATCATTTTCTGCACATCACAATATAATGCTATATCAAATGGATGTAAAAAGTGTCTTTCTAAATGGTGTTATTAGAAAAGAAGTATATGTTATGTAACCTCCGAGTTTTGAAAGCGAAACCCAACCTGAACATGTATATAAGCTAAAGAAAGCTTTATACGACCTCAAACAAGCTCCTAGAGCTTGGTATGAAAGGTTAAGTTCATTCTTAATGGACAATGGATTCAGTAGAGGAAACGTTGATACAACCTTAGTTAGAAAATCCAATAAATCAAGTTTTATTGTTGTTCAAATATATGTTGATGACATAATTTTTGGTGCTACTAATGAATGCCTTTTTAAAGAACTCTCCAAGCTTATGCAGAAAGAGTTTGAAATGAGCATGATGGGAGAACTCAAGTTCTTTCTCGGACTTCAGGTTAAGCAAACAGTGGATGAGGTGTAAATCCATCAGACTAAGTATACAAAGGAATTGTTAAAGAAATTCAAGATGGATGATTGCAAGCCTATGAACACCCCTATGCATCCCACGTCCATATTGAACAAAGATGATAAAGTTAAAAAGGTAGACCAAAAGGTATATACAGGTATGATAGGATCTCTGTTATATCTTACTACGTCTAGACCTTATATTATGTTCAGTGTATGCTTATGTGCTCGATTTCAATCTGATCCAAGAGAATCTCATTTATCAGCAGTTAAAAAAATATCTAGATATTTAAAAGGTACTACTAATATGGGTTTGTGGTTTAAGAAAAATGGTGATTACAGATTAGTTTATTTTTGTGATGCCGACTATGCTGGAGATAGAATAGAAAGAAAAAGTACCAGTGGAGGATGCCACTTTATTGGAGCTAATCTAGCCTCATGGTCAAGCAAAAGACAAAGCACTATTGCCTTATCAACTGCTAAAGCTGGGGATATTTCAGCTACTAGTTGCTGCTCACAACTTCTATGGATCAAACATCAATTGGAGGACTAAAATGTGTTTATAAGTAGTATTCCACTTATGTGTAATAATACTGCTGCAATAAATCTATTTAAGAATCCAATATTGTATTCAAGGGCTAAGCATATAGAGATTAAATATCATTTTATTAGAGATTATGTGCAAAAAGGCATTATTGATATACAATTTGTAGATACTGACCATCAATGGGAAGATATCTTTACTAAACCACTTGCAGATGACAGATTCATATTTATTAGAAAACATCTTAATATGATTTGTGTGGATTGATTGTGCGTCCAATGCATATTGCATGTGCATCTATTGCTTAAATGCGTCCATTGCATGTTGCATGCGCGTCCAGTGGGCATTGCGTCTCTTAAAAGTTTACATGGTTTTATCAGACTCATCTATGCTATCTATGATTATATTTGCATTGATTCATTTCCAAGACATATTTAATAATATCCTTATGCTGAGTCAGTTATAATCCCATCAATAGCTTTTTATGGTTTCAAAAAAATTGCACCGCATCAGTACTCATTACTCCTTTTCTCACACGTTTTCATTTTATTTAGGGTAAAGGCCCATTTTGGACCCTAACAAAAAGTGTGTGGGCCGTTTTAGTCCCCAACAAAAAAAAAACTACTCCGTTAGTCCCTGACAATTACTAACGTGGGACAAGTTAGTCCCTGACAATTACTATGGGACATTATAGTCCCTAACAGTATTTAAAGTGGGACTAATTGGTCCCTGACAATTAGTATCGTGGGACAATTTAGTAATGGATGCTGATTAATGGAGTCAACGTAGGGACTAACTTGTCCCAGTTAGTAATTGTCATGGACTAACGTAGTAGTTTTTTTTTTTGTCAGGGACTAAAATGGCCCACGCACTTTTTGTCCGGGACCAAAATGGGCCTTTACCCTTTTATCAATTTCTTTGGGAAAACTCTTCAAATTCGAAACCTTTTTAAGTAATACTCTTTCCCTCTGAAAAACCTTTCACAATCTTCTCTCTTTGAACCCTTGATTACTCTGTTTCTTGCTACCAAACCCTAAACTCTCAAACCTCATCAATGGCTTCCCCTTTTGTTGCTTTCAATGTGGACAAGCTGAACCTTGCTACTGAGCACCACTTCAACTTTGGAATTTTGGAAGAATATAACTTAGATGTAAGTAAGAACATCAATGCTGCTGGTTGGGGAGTACTCTTCATTGAAAAAGTCTCTATCTACCCTAACCTAATTAGGGAATTCTGGAGAAACCTTCAAGTATCAGTTACTGAGATTTCTGCTGTGGTTCTCGAAAAAAGAGCAGTGGTCTCTGAAAAGACCATCTCTGATGCTATCAACTGCGCTCAAGAAGGAGTGATTTTTTCTTATACTTGGGAGACGGACCTTGGTGGTTCTGAGGTGACAGCTGCCTTCCTGATGAGAGAAGATACCATAAAAACTAATTCCTGGAAGTCAGTGGAGATGAAGGATGATGTTCACATTCTTCATCAGTTACTGAACATGGTTGTGTTGCACAAAACTGGGTCTAAGGACAACTTGTCAGCTTTACACAAGTTTTGTCTCTGCCATCTCATCACTGAGACTAAAATCAACCTGCCCAAAATTCTCTATGGAAGATTCTGGGATGTTGCTGTTCACAAGAAGAAGATCTCTACAATTCCATACTATCATCTTTTGTCCAAAATCTTCAAGTCTCAAGGAGTCTATGACATACTTGCTGCTAAATCTCCTGAAGAACAAGCAAGAATTCTACCTGAAAAAGGATTTTCTGGTGCTATCTTTGGAAAAATGAACATAGCCAACATGAATCTCATCACATATGCTGCTGCTGCTTTGGCTAAAATAGAAGAGATGATGAAGATTAAGGAGGAACAGATTGGGTAGAACAATGCTGAAGTACTAGGGATGAAGAGAACAATTAGAAGAAAAACAACTGCTGCAAGTAAACTAATTGCCAGAAAGCTTGTTGCTGGCATTGTGATCAGGGAACCAGAAGCTGTTGCCCCTCTACCTGCTCCTTCACAGAAAAGAACAAGAAATCTCATCTTGTCTCATAATGAAGATGAGGATGATGAAGATAATGTCACTATCGGAACTATTCTGAAGAAGCAGAAAACCACTGCTGCTACTGATGATGTTGTTGTTCCTACCAGGAGAAGGCAACCCTCAAGAAAAGCTAAGTCCTTTGTGACTTCTGAGGTAAATATCTCTGCTAATGATCCTATCCAATTAGCAGTAGATGCCTTAGTAGAAAGCTTAGAAAGTAGGGATGATCTTCTTGTTCTTTGGTACACACGACAATCGATGTCTACATACCCACACTACAATCCCACAAACCTCTTCACCACAAACAGCCTCACCTGTCTACTCACCTGTACAAACCTCACCAAATAGACCACATTTTCAACCCATAATACCTGCAAATGATCCCTGGTTCAATTAACTAGATAATGTAAGGATCAACCCTGCAGCCCCCTTTAACAAAATACCAAGAATCAAATTCCCTTACACTAACCCTTCAGTTCTCTATGATGGCAAAGCTAAAAGTTGGGCCAAAGTAAAAAGAGATTGGAAAATACTCTATCATAAGCATGAACCTGAACCTGAATCAACCAGACCTTTCTATCCCCTACCTGAATATGAATATGAACCTAAACCTACCTACACCACATGGCATGTACCCATTCCCTATGTGCCAAACAACAACAATCCTCTTCCATCTACTCTACACAACCACATTGGACCTGCCCTAACTCACCTTCCACTACAAAAATTCCCACCTAGAAAAATCTACCCAAACCTCATCAAATCTCCTCCTTTCAAACCCTTCACAGATGGTGTCAACAGGCACATCATACCTGTTTGGTCTACTGACCCTTGCAAAGCCAATGCTCCAACAATTATCCACAAAAGGCCAAGAATATAAGGAAGACCTAAGTTCATTCTAGACAAAGAGACATCTTGGGTGACATTTAGACATCCAAGTGTTTGTGGCAGAGCTGTCAGTTGTTGTGTGTGTGGATTACGACAAGTGTACCGGATTCGTCTCCAAGTAATAAAAAGATTGATCCCACAAAGACCGTGATCTCAAATCACAACTAATTACCAAATCAATTAAACTAGACTATAGATATAAAAGAGGGATTTTGAAAAGATTTGAATTTTTTGAAATAAGGATTAACTAGAAAATCATATATTTAAGATTGCAATCAATAAAAACAGAAAAGTAAATCAATTAGGGGTTTTTCAGATCTAAAGGGATTCCTAGGAATTGGGTTACCAACAAGATTGTTCATGTTACTAAATTGAAAACCCCTTGTTAATTATCAAAATTGCTTTGAAGGTGAATTTATCCTAAATAAGTTAATGCTCCCTCTCGGGTTACAAAAACCGTGCCCAATTAAACCAACCCCTACTCTCGTGGTAGTTGAATTTAGATTGAACTCTTTAAGTTCTGTGACGATTCGTTTACCCTCGAATGATCGCTTCTAACTCTCGTGATTTAAGTCCTAAGTTTGATTCATGTAGATCCAATACCTAAGTTCACTGCTAGGTTCCTCTTTAGGGTATCTATGACATGCAAATAAGTGCACACTGAGACACCCCGTTGTCCCCCATTGTATTATTAAATTAGAACCTTATTATTTATTTACTTAATCACGCGCTTATTATTGAAAAGTATGTAAAAATTAAAACTTTAGTTAAATAATCATATAGCTTTTGCAAATTAAACACACCAAGGTTGTAAATATATATATATATATATATATATATATATATATATATATATATATATATATATATATATATATATATATATATATATATATATATATATACCCACATGTTTATTTATTAAATTACCAAAACACTATTGAGGGTATCCTCTTAGTAGGATCCCTCACAGGCATAAACTTCACTACAGACATACTTAGCGGAATTATAAATACTCTTTAGACACACTGGCCATAATATCTATACTCTAATCTCCATGAATCACAGCTCGAACTCCAGCACCTGGTTCGTAAGGAGTTCCATCTAACTCCTCAACAATTGGTTCCTCCATCGGGTCTTCTCGTACGATCACATCAGAAATAAAATACAACACGCAGAAAGATATAGGGAATAAGAAACAGTTCTATCATCAAAAAGCGGAAAAGAGTAATAGTAAATTATACAATAACTGTCACAGACATAACATCATTCAACACCTAACAAAGCAACCTCAAACTCAAGTATTCATCTTCTACCTCAATCTCGTACAACTAGACTTTAATACTAACTTAGCCATCTTTACTCTTGTCACATTAGTCAGTAGTCCGAAACAGTCCAGTGTCAATAACTTTCGAACGCGTTAACGACTAAGCGAGTGTTAGTCCAAAACGGTCCAGTACCAAGAATATGCGAATGCGTCAAGGAGTATCGATCCAGAATGGTCCAGTGCCAATAATATGCGAACGTGTCAAGAACTAAAAGAATATTACGGTAGTCTACCTCGGCATCCACATCCGTAGGGCACTCACTCGCAATATCCAATATCCCAAAATAGGAAATCCTGACCTCGTGTGTTCCACTCACACGACTGTGAATAACAATACATCTATAAATGAATTTCCCTAAATTACATCAATAACAAACCTAGTGCTCCAACCTTCCATCAAAGTCTCAACACCTTTTTCCTCATAGATAAAACCACTTAATTAGGCTAGGCACGTCTAAATCACCTTTATTCTCTCACCCAAACAATTATCTCCCGAACAACGCATATCCTTACTTAAATATCAGCTAAGCACAATATTAACAACCAGGCAGATCATGCATAACATAACATTAGAAAATATTCAAATATCTCAATATCATATAAAGCAATTTATCACAACCAACTCATAATAATCAAACCAAATAAATAACAAAGTCAGACTCTATCACGGCCTGGCCGTGATAGCCATCACGGTCGTGACAGATATCAAGTGCAAGTCAGACTCTGTCACGGCCTGGCCGTGAAAGCCATCACGACCGTGACAGACATAAAAGGCAAGAATTCTACAAAACAGAACCTGTCACGGCCTGGCCATGACAACCATCACGGTCGTGACAGACAATAAACATCCTCAATATCATAAATATTCAAATACCGAAATAATACGTCACATGCAGATGGAATACCTCAACCAGCGTATCACAGTAAATTTGATAACATAAAATCAAACATCCTCAAATACTTAAAATCAACTTAATGTCGATAAACCTACAATCCCCGAATCACCATTGGTTTTACAGAAAAAGTTTCCAATGGGATTTTGGTCTTGTCGATTACTCGACTACTAGTAGGGTTTAGGTCGCCCTACATAATTATGATATAATCTACTACTTATTGATTCTGACGATAGGTTGATTCTTTCCCCCACCTGAGCTAGCACCGAAATCTTGAACTCTATGTTCCTTGCTATCACACCACAGCTTAATAGTTTCACCTTGAACCAAACAACATAACTATAATCAATCAAATAACAACCATCTATGACACTTTAAGGCTAGGTTCGGCCAAGACTTAGAAAATAGGTTTAGGGTTATCTTCTTAATGCCATCTTTTGGATCCTAGTTACTAGAGTCTTAACTAACATAGATTACTTATTACAAGACTAAAATTTGAAACAAAATCCTCTAACCTTTAGGGTTAGGGTTTCGGCCCATATTAGGAAAATAGGCTAGGAAATTTAGTTGGATTCAAGCTCTTGGATTTAGATCATGTAGGTACTAGAGAGTTTAAATCAAGCATTAGATTTATAAAATGAAAACCAAATCATCAAACCCTCCTTTGAGTGAGATTCGGTCACTTAAAGAAAATAGGGAAGGAAAATGACTTTGATCACATGCTTTTGGATAATGATAGGGATTATAACTAGATCATAGAAATTGGTTTCACATTTTTATGGTTTTTCTACAATTTTCTAGAATTATTACAAGTTCTAGATCTAGAAACTTAAAAGTGATGAACATAGATGAGATAAACTTTGAATCAAGAAACTTATTGAAGAACATAGACATGATTAGGGAAGAAGAATAGGATTCACCTCTTGAAGATCAAAAACAAGTGAAGATCCAAGGACTTGCATCACAAAGTGATGCTAAAAGGCTTATGAACTTAAGAGTTTTTGAAAGAAAGTCAATAGGAAGCAAATGAAATGTGAGGGAGGGTATTTATAGAAGTGTGGTGCGCCACTTTTTAGAGGATAAAATAGAAAGGAGGTGATTTCTCAAAGGACTTAAGTGCAAATAATTCCTAGGGACATTTTGCAAAGATTCCAAAAGTATAAGGACTATTTTGTATTTTGTCAATAGATTGAAATGATGACCATGTGCCACATTAAATGTGTCCTCATCTTGACTCATCTTGGTTGAATTTTCCTTGAGACTTTTTGTAAAAACCTAGAAGGATGGAGAACATAGTGGAATGGTGTGGAACCTTGTAGAATATGGTGGAACATTGTGGAACATTGTAGAACCTTCAAGAATCAACTTGACTCTTCCAAACTAAGGCAACCCCCACTCCTTATTGGGCTTGCGCATGGGCCTAATAAATTTGGGCTTGGATTTATTTTTGTGGGGCCCACCAAAAGGCTTAAAGCTTAAACATGACATAGGAAACTTATATAATTTCTAATGGGCTTTATGAATTTTAATCTATGGACAAGGAATTTGGGCTTCATGGCCACGGTCCATTAATAGATTGGAAACAAATATTCTGGCCCAATTCACTTAGAAACATAGGAACTAACTTAGGGACCAAAGTGTAATTAATAGAAAGTTCAGGGACCTAAGCGTAAAATTCATAAATTGCCACTTTGACTTGTAGAATCTTCTAGACTTAAAAGTGCGACTCATCCCTATGAATCATCATGTATGACTCGTTATCCCGATCTCTTGACGGGTCTCTGTAATTCCGTTTTCGACTCCATCGGTTTCCTGATTAGGGTTTTACGCCTGCATAAAAGGGTAATATTTCGTTTCCTACTGAAAATTTTCAAACCAACAAAACTCGTTGGAAATATGACTTAAATATAAACCATTTCGTTCACGAGTCAAAATTAGGTTTTCTGCTCTGTAAAATTATACTGTCAGTGAAAACGCAGATCCATTTCCGTCTGAGTTTTCAACCCAAAATTTTATCCTAAGCTTCTACCCTAAGATAGAGTATGAATATGATTTTTATTTCATAAAAATCAATCTCCATGAACTCGGATAAAATATAAATAAATACCTTTATACCGGTTAATACAGCGAAAATATTTTTACTGAAAAAATAAAAATCGGAATTTTGCCTAAGGGGTAGCAGCCCAAAAGTCCCTAAAAATATCCCTATTTTCGAGCATAAGTGCTCTATTTATAGATTAGGGTAACTTGAGTCCCAAGCAATCACAAATTTACGTCAAATCAGTTTCTGAAGATCCATATATCACGCGTCACGGCCGTGATGGCCATCATGCCCTGGTCGTGATGGATTCTGCTTTGGAGGTTGCTTCACTGGTTGGTCTGTCACGGCCGTGACCACCATCACGGATAGGCCGTGATCAGTGCTGCCTGTGAGGGTCTGGTTTAGTTGGCATGTCATGGCCGTGACCATTTCTGACTTTTCCATTCTTTCTTTTCAGCTCTACTCGATCATGGCCGTGATGTCTGTCACGGCTAGGCCTTGATGGCTGTCACGGCTAGGCCATGATGGGCTCTGTTTGGCTCATTTTCTTTACTTTTCAAGCTCTATCTTCATGCAAGCTCCATCATGGTTGATCTTGAGCATTTTAATCCTTAATTCCTGCACAACAACACCATAAAACCGCGTTACCCATTCCAAGGTAAAAACTAACAAAAATAAAATTAAAATATGCCTAAACTATATGAAAATGCATGCAAAAATGTCAATGAAATATGAGGTGAAATCACACTCATCAAACTACCCAAATCTTAAGATTTTGCTTGTCCTCAAGCAATCACTAAGGCCAGTCAAGATAAACAATCAGAGCATGGATAGTGAACCAAGAACCCGAGTAACTAATCCAAGTGACAGGCATATTCAAATAAGTAACCAAGAGACAAAAAAATTTCAAGTCCAATTAGAAGCTTAGGTTTCGTAAATTCATATCTCTTACTGATTCGGGCACTCTTCTCACCTCACTCAAGTGTTTAAGGGTATATGACAATTCACTCAATTTCCTCAAGGAAGGTACCCTACCATAAGCTTGACTATTAACCAAATCTCTACTTTATCAATGAAAACACATAAGAATCAAGAGGTCTTTTATTTTGGTTGTAATGGGGCCATGGGATTAATTGTTAGGTGGGGAAATCAAGAAAAGAAAAATTCAAGAAGGCTAAACAAAATATCAAACAATACCAAGCACAACAACCTTCTAAAATACCTTTTTGGGCTTTAGTTCACTTTTCCACCTTTCTTTCTTTTTTTTTTCTTTTTTTTTTCTTTTATTTATTTCTCACTTTCTTTTTCTCATCCCCTTCTCCATTTTTTATTTTATTTTATTTTATTTATTTGGAGAAGGGGAGATTTTCAATTCAAGAGAAATATTTCTGTAATTTTCTCATCCCACAATATATTTTTCAAACTACCTTTTTACCCTTTTTGCAATACTTTAAAAGGTGTCATACCAAGCATCATTCATCAAAATATTTCTAGGTACCAAGAAAAGTGTTTTTTTTTCTATTAGGCTCAAAATTGGGCAACCAAGGGGGTAGCATTTAATCAATCAAAGCTCAAAAGGCCGGAAAGATACCTAGTGCCTCAATCATATTCAAAAATGTTTTCAAAAAATTTTAAGTTTCAAAACTGTTTCATGTCAAGTTCTAGAGAATACAATCCAAGAGGAATAAAACACTCAATCACAAAGAAATGGGGTAAATTTAGTGAGTACCCCTTTAAGGCTCCAAAATCTCACGTTTAGTAGTTTAAAATCAGTGAGAAATACAAATCTAAGGAACCACATGCTAATTATCAACTATCAGAAGATCATCTCAAGCATTTTTATTTTTTAGCCTATCACATGAATACAAAAATTGGGTTCAAAAATTCACTATCTCAATTTATTTGGCACCAAGTTCTCACAATTGGATGCATAATATAAGCAAAGGGCAATCTAATCATGTGATCATGCAAAACTATGCCTATATGAATGCAACATGAAAAATGCAAAAATGAAAAAAAAATGCAAAAATACCCCTACTCCAAGCTTAAAACTTACATTGTCCCCAATGTAAATAATCAAGTCGGAGAGAGGAGAAAAATGGAACATCTCACCGAGGTGGTAGAGGGTGCTGGCTAACATGCCAGTCAAAGAGATGCTGGAAAATGTGACACCGCCGTGATGCTCATCACGGCTAGGCCGTGATACATTCTGGTCTTCAGGGTCCTTCTCATCACGCCCGTGATGGATATCGCGGCTGGGTCGTGATCCTTTATGATCTACTTTGGTTAGCTAATCACGGTTGTGACCACCGTCATGGCCTGGGCATGATGACTTCTGACTTTATTTTTCCTTGCCTTTTTGCTCTTAATGCTTTCATAACCTGAAAATACTTGGCAAAACCATCAATTAGTGATCTTTCTTCCTTTAATCTCCTCAAGTTATTCAAAAACAAAATTCAAAAACAAATTAAAAAGGGAAATAAAACTTGGGTTGCCTCCCAAGAAGTGCTTATTTACGGTCTTAAGCTTGACCATACTTCCTTCAATCAACCGGGATCAGCTGGGTATGGAGGTGAAAGAACACATCTCTTCCAAGGAAGTCCTTCAAAGAGCTTATTTTGTTCATATGTCCAATTGCGCTTTCGCTTTGCTCTCTTCACTCTGAGTTTCATGGTCTTACTTCCTTCCGGCGGAAGTTTTACCTCCACATGATGAGCAGCTCCGACTTCATCACCATTTGGTGCATCATTTGTCATGCAAAGCTTCGAAGTTTCTTCCATATTAGGCTCTTCCTTCACTTCTGGAGGCATTATCTCAATCCTGCACACATGACTCTCAAAAGGAGGGTTGTTATATGAGTTAGTCAAATCAAAATCTACCCTACCTTCCTCTACATTTAAAGAGAGTTTGCCATTTTTTACATCTATTATTGCTCCAACTGTGGCCAGGAATGGCCTTCCAAGAATGATAGGGAATTTAGAATTCCCGTTCATGTCCAACACCATGAAATCGGTAGGAATGAAAAATTTCCATACCTTTATGGGGACATTCTCTAGTATGCCTAGAGGAGTTTTAGTTGAGCCATCCGCAAATTGTAAAGAGAATTTGGATGGACTCAATTCCTTGGTTCCTAACCTCTCGAAGATAGTAAGTGGAATCAAACTCGCACTAGCCCCTAAGTCACATAAGGCTTGGTCTATTTTCACTTCTCCGATTGAGCAAGCAATAGAGAAACTTCCTGGATCTTTTAGTTTAGGAGGCATATTAGTTTTTATCATGGCATTATGCTCCTCAATTAAGCTTTTACTTTCTATTTCTACTTGCTTTTTCTTGACCAACCTTTGTGGGAAAGGTATTGGGGGTTGGTAAGGTGGTGGAGGGACATACTTTGGCTCTATCTCTTCATCTTCGCTCATGTCCTGCTCACATTCCACATCCTTTTCAACTACCCCAAGCTAATCATCCCTTAAGTATATAGCATTAAGTGCTCATTGGGATTAACTTCGGGTTGTCCCGGAAACGTACCCTTAGGTCTAGAATACGTACTAGCTTGTTAGGCAATCTGAGTTTCCAACATCTTATTATGGATGGCTAAGTTATCTACCTTAGATGCTAACTCTTTTATTGCCTCATTGACCGCTCTACCTTGTTGTCTAAACTCTTCATTTTGTTTTGTTTGAGTTTCAACAAAATTTTCCATAAGAGACTCAAGTCTAGGGTTTTGTACCTGAGGATACCCCGATGCGGGTTTCCTATTACCTTGGCCTTTCTGGAATTTGTGGTTCAAGGTGTTGTTGTAGTTCCCGTAGGAGAGTTAAGGGCTGTTCTTCCTTCCTTGGTTGTAATAATTAGGAGGAACATAGTTCGACATCTTCGGGTTCGTGTCATAGAAGTTGTGACAAGAGTTCACTTGTTCCCCCGAAGCACCGGATCCAGGAGCAATTCCACGTGGGCACTCCATTATGTCATGTCCCTGTATTCCACAAATCTCACAAACAATATTAGTAGCACCTATTGAACTCACATTAGCCTTTTCAAGCTGATCAAAACGTTTATTCAATGAGTCAAATTTAGACATAATAAGATCAATGCTATTCATTTCAAACTTACCCCCCGATATCTTTTTCGGGTTATTACCTATTTCCGAACCCCATTGGTGGTAGTTTGTGGCTACGTTTTCAATGATCTTGAATGCCTCAGTCAGAGGTCTATTCATAAAGGCTCCACCAGCAGCGGAGTCGAGTGACACCTTCGAAGAGTAATCCAATCCGTTGTAGAAGGTATGCACTAATAGCCACCTCTCGAGTCCATTATGTGGGCAAGACTCCAGCAACCCTTTGTTGCGATCCCAAGCTTCGAATAAGCATTCTCCGTCCTTTTGGAAGAAGCCGGTGATCTGAGTTCGTAGGTAAGCCGTCTTGGATGGAGGGAAGAATTTCTCCAAGAATGCCTGCTCCAGTTGGTCCCAAGTCGACAAGGTATTAGCAGGCACTTGCTTCAGCCAAGCTTTTACCTTTCCAGTAAGAGATGAGGGGAACAACCTCAAGCGAATAGCATCAATCGGGGTGCCATGAATTCTAATTGCATCGGTGAACTCCAAGAATGTCTCCACATGATTAGTCGGGTCCTCCGAGGGCAATCCTTCGAATTGATATTGCCTAATCATGCTAATTAGCATAGGCAGTATAATGTAGTTCTCCGCCTCGATTTCTGGCGTAGCAATCCCAGTTCGCAAACCCCTAGCATTTGGGGCTGTGTAGTCCTTCAGTGGTTTTGTATCCGGTAGATTCGCCATGAGTGGAATGGGAACCAACCTTTCCCTCTCTCTTTGTAGTCTCCTATGTCTATGAAAGGTCCTTTCAATTTCGGGGTCAACCTCAATAAGGCTTCCAAGACTTAAGGATTTTTGCATAAAAGAGAAAAACACCTATAAGAGAGAGATAGAGACTAAAAAAAGGGAATTTTTTTAAAGGAAATAATTAAAAAGAAAAAGCCCCGAAAAATCAATTTTAAAAAAAATTAAATTGAGATTCAAGAAAGCACAGTCCCCGACAACGACGCCAAAAACTTGTTGTGTGTGTGGATTCCGGCAAGTGTATCGGATTCGTCGTCAAGTAATAAAAAGATCGATCCCACATAGACCGTGATCTCAAATCACAATTAATTACCAAATCAATTAAACTGGACTATAGATATAAAAGAGGGATTTTGAAAAGATTTGAATTTTTTGAAATAAGGATTAACTAGAAAATCAGATATTTAAGATTGCAATCAATAAAAACAGAAAAGTAAATCAATTAGGGGTTTTTCAGATCTAAAGGGATTCCTAGGAATTGGGTTACCAACAAGATTGTTCGTGTTACTAAATTGACTACCCCTTGTTAATTATCAAAATTGCTTTGAAGGAGAATTTATCCTAAATAAGTTAATGCTCCCTCTCGGGTTACCAAAATCGTGCCCAATTAAACCAACCCCTACTCTCATGGTAGTTGAATTTAGATTGAACTCTTTAAGTTGTGACTATTCATTTACCCTCGAAGGACTGCTTCTAACTCTCGTGATTTAAGTCCTAATTCTTATTCCTATAGATCCAATACCTAAGTTCATCGCTAGGTTCCTCCTTAGGGTATCTATGACATGCAAATAAGTGCGCACCAGATTTACAAGTAATTAAAGCAATAGAAATCAGTTCTAAACCAATATTGAAATTGACAAAGGGAAAACATCAATTCATAACATAAAAACAGATCTTGGGCATAGCCCCAATCCCTATAAATAAAGCTACTACTCAAGCATCTCCATGGTGATGACAAGCTTGATTAACAACAACATAAATGAAATCCTAAGAGAAGAGTAGAAGAAGGAGAAGAGAAATACTAATTTTGCCTAAGGGGTAGCAGCCCAAAAGTCCCTAAAAATCTCCCTATTTTTTAGCCTAAGTGCTCTATTTATAGATTAGGGTAACTTGAGTCCCAAGCAATCACAAATTCAGGTCAAATCAGTTTCTGAAGATCCATATATCACGCGTCACGACCGTGATGGCCATCACGGCCTAGCCGTGACGGATTCTGCTTTGGAGGTTGGTTCACTGGTTGGTCTGTCACGGACGTGACCACCATCACAGCTAGGCCGTGATCAGTTCTGCCTATGAGGGTCTGGTTCAGTTGGCATGTCACGGCCATGATGGACATCACAGCCTGGCCGTCACTGGTGGAATAAGTGCTTTTTACGTCAGTTAAAATTGATTTTTTACGTCAGAATACTGACTGACGTAAATACAGCTGACGTTAAAAGTTACACTTTTAACGTCAGTTTAGAACTGACGTTAAATATAACACTATTAACGTCGGTTCTTTAACACAACTGACGTTAGTTTTGTCAAAATTAACGTCAGTTCTTTAACATAACCGACGTAAATTTTGTTAAAATTAACGTCATTTGTTATAAAGAACTGACGTTAAAGGTCTTAATTTTAACGTCAGTTGTAGTAAACAACTGACGTTAATAGTGTAATGTATATTTTTATAAAATACTTTTAACGTCAGTTGTATGATACAACTGACGTTAATAGAATTTTTTTTTTTTAATTCAGTTTTAAAATATCACTCCCCTAAGCCATCCCTGCATTCAATAAATATCCCAGTAACACAGAATATCACACACATTACAGAATTGCAAAGGAAAAATGGAGCAATGATCCATATAATGTATGCCTATTCAAAACAATATATATTAATTTATTAACATAGGTTATAAATGTATACTAAGTTTAAACTACCTATATCAATATCCCTTCGTGATGATCATCACGAGTGGCATGTACATCGTCCACCTGTGTCTCCTCGATTATAGTAGGCATGTTTGTTGAAAAAGAAGGAGTCTCAGGAATATCAAGATTTGAATCTTCATTTTCATCACTACCATTATACATGCTTTTTCCTTGGAGAACCACGGACAACCTTTTGTTAGAAGGATCAGTGATGTAAAACACTTGTTTTGCTTGTGAAGCCATTATGAAAGGCTCATTTATATGACCTAACTTGTTGAGGTCTACCAATGTGAACCCCAATTCGTCGGTTTGTACACCACCGTTACTATCAACCCACTTACATTTAAATACCGGCACCGTAAGCTTAGTGTAATCGAGCACCCAAATATCTTCAATATATCCAAAGTAAGGTGTCGGTCTAGAACGGGTTTTGTGTCCTTTGCACTAGAGAAGTGCATTGCTTCGGCCACGATCATAACCCCACTATTTTGCATGGTACTCTTGTTATCTTGTTCCTTTGTATAAAAGGAAAAGTTATTTATGTCGTATCCGCTCCAACATATGACGTTGAAGTTAGGCCCACGTGCTAGCCATTTTACGTCATCAGAAGCAGTACTACCATCCTTAAGCATTTCTTCCTTGAACCATGGTAAGAAAGTCTTGTTATGCTTGTTCAACAATGTTGACGAATCTGGGCAAGTATACCCAGTCGTGCAAGTAATACGGTGGTAAGACCGGTTATCGTATCCACGAGGATTGGATGTCAAGTACCAATTCGCAAACTCAGCAACTATCTAGACTAAACAGAGAGTTCAAAACAAGCAAAAGAAAAGAAATAAATCTTTTTGTCTTTTTGGGGACTTTTGACAAACACTTGGAGTGCAGAAAGGATATGTTGGAACTAGACTTCACCAAACCTCTAACTCATGCACTATCAGGACTAGATACCTCCCATTCATGCTTCAGATATTAAAATCAATCCACTAAACTACTCAAACCCCGATTCCTCGGATGGCAAGAGCCTAAATCCACTAATAGACCCTAATTCCTTAGGTGGCCTAGATTAATGAATTTGCATTAAGATTAGGGATTACGCGATTACTAATAAACCTAGTTCCATTCCTAGATACAAGGCTTACTAGGTGATTTTAAATTCAGTTCCGGTTATGATACAAACGTTCCCATTGCATACCAAAACACAAATCAAGTCATGGGGGTGCTAGCCACAACAAACATTAAGCACAGAAAAATAACCACTAATATGAAGACATGAACATAGATTAATCAATCAAGATAAATACATAAACATAAGTTTGGCTACATCTAATCCCAACACAGGGATTTAACTACTCATAAAACAAAGAAAACCAAACCAGAGAAATAGGAAGGAAGAGGAGAGGAGAGGCTCCATGTGAGCTTTCCTTCTTCTTCAAAGCAATCCCTCTTGGCTCCCTTCTAGGGTTGAAACCCTAGCCCAGCTGCAGCCTCCAAGTGCCTCCAAATGGACCCTAAAAACTCCTAAGTTACTGTCTGTGCGTTCTTATTTATAGATCTGCTGCGCGCGTCACGGCCGTGATGGCTATCACGGGCAGGCCGTGACGCTGTTCGGTCCAAGGCGTGTTTTCCACTTTTAAGCTCTCGCGAGGCGAGCTAGGTTTCGCGTCGTGAAACCCTAATTTTCTGTTGGTCACGGCTGTGATGTCATTGCACGGGCAGGCCGTGACAGCTCTCGACTTTTGCCTTCGCTTCCGCTTGATCACCTGCGTGATGGTCATCACGGCCGGCCGTGATGGGCTCTGTTTGGCTCATATTCTTCACTTTTCAAGCTCTATTTCATCCAAGCTCCACCATGGCTGATTTTGATCATTTTTACATTAAATTCCTGCAAAACAACACCAAGAAACCGCTTCACCCGTTCCAAGGGAAAATCTAACTAAAATCAAATAAAGAATGCCTAATCTATATGCAAAATGCATGCAAAAGTATACAAAAATATCATGTAAAATCACACTATCAAATCACCCCAAGCTTATTCAATTGCTTGTCCTCAAGCAATCACTAAGGCCAGAAGAATAAACAGAACATTGATAGTGAACTAAGAACCCGAGCAAATAATCCAAGCAATAGGCAATTCAAACAATTCAGCAAGAGACAATCAATTCAAGTCCAATTAGAGGCTTAGGTTCCTTAGAATCATGTTCTCATTGATTTGGGCACTCTTTCTCACATGAAGCTCACCCCAAGCTTGTTCATTTGCTTGGTTCTCTTTCCTCACCACTCAAGTGTTTAGGGGATAAGACATTTCACTCAATTTTGCTCAAGGAATGAATCCTACCATAGGCTTGACTATCAACCAAATCTCTACTTTATGAATGAAAACAATTAAGAATCAAGAGGTCTTTACTTCGGTTGTAACGTGGCCATGGGATTAATCGTTAGGTGGGGATAACAAGAAAAGGACATTTCAAAAGGCTACACAACATATCAACATTTCAACACATGACCTTCTAAAATACCTTCTTGGGTTTTCAATTCACTTTCCACCTTTCTTTGCTTTCTTTTTTTTCTTTTTATTTCTCACTTTTCTTTTTGTCATCCCCTTCTCTATTTATTTTTCTTTTACTTTTGTTTTTCTTTTATTTGGAGAAGGGAAGATTTTTCAAATCAAGAGAATTATTTTTTTCTGATTCTTTTCCCAAACTTTCAACTACCTTTTTACCCTTTTGTAATACTTTAGAAGGTCCCTATCAAACATATTTATCAACACATTTCAGGGTACCAAGAAAAGCATTTTATTCATTCAGGCTCAAAATTGGGCAACTAAGGGGTAGCATTTGTTCATTCAAAGCTCAGAAGGCCAGAAAAATACCTATTGCCTCAATCATTTTCAAAAATGTTTTCAAAAACTTTTAACCTTCAAAATGGTTTCAAGTCAAGTTCTAGAGAAAACAAACCAAGAGGAATAACCACTCTACACAAAGAATGGGGCAGATTTTAGTGAGTACCCCTTTGGCTCAAAATCTCACATTTTAGTTCAAAATCAATGAAAAACACAAGTCCACAGAACCATATGCTAATCATCAACTATCCAAGATCATCTCAAACATTTTCATTTGCAGCCATATCACAAGAATAACAAATTGGGTTCAACAATTCACTATCACAAATTATGGGGCACTTAGTTCTCACCATTGGATGCAAAATCTAGTCAAGGGGCAATCTAATAATGTGATCATGCAAACTATCATGCAAGACTATATGAATGCAACATGCAAAATGCAAATGCAAAATACCCCTACCCCAAGCTTAAGAATTTTCATTGTCCCCAATGTAAACAATCAAGTTGGAAAGAGGGAGAAAAATAAAATACGATAAAATGGAACGGCTTACCGAGGCGGTACAAAGTGTTGGCTTACATTCCAGTTAAAACTGCCTGAGAATTGGGTGCTTTTTCTTGTCATCTTGCTCTTCCCTCCTTCCTTCTTAGCCTGGAATCACTTGGAAATTTTATTAGTAAAAGAAAACTCTTGATCTTCTCAAATTATTCAAGAGTTTAAAATTCAAAAACAAAATCTAACTAAACAAAAAGGAAAAAAGGAGAAGGAAAAGAAAAATTGGGTTGCCTCCCAATGAGCGCTTCTTTAATGTCACTAGCTTGACTTATTGAAAAGCATCACCTGGATCCTCCTCCCGGATCAAATGGAAATTGGGATGGTGATTGTAGCAGTAAAATAACTTTATTTTCAATTCCACCCAGCCATTGGGTGAAATATCCATTGACCTTTGCAACCATAATAATGCATTTACTTCCTAGCGGGTCAAATGGCATTTTCACCAGGAAGTTTGAAAAACATGGGGAAGGGACTAGTTTACCAATGTCCACACATGCATGCAAGCCGACATATTTGTCCAATGCAGAAAAATCAAACTGCTCAGCAAGCATGGTGGAATCCCCTACCACTTCGTCTTCATCTTGAACTATCCCCCAAACCAGATTTTCCTCAAATTAGGCTTCATGTGACTCTTGTACTAACTGTTGGCAAATCTCCTCAACGTGCGTTTTGAAGTTCTGCTTCACAGCTTCGATACTCTCACAATTTGCTCTTGCCTTGGCCTTAGAGGCGGATAGCTCTTGGGAATACTGTTCTAGAGCAGCTTTCAACGGTATTTGCTCCTTCCATTCCCATTCCTCCTCATGCTTCATTATCACACTATAAGCTTGTGCATGAGGGCAGCGACGTCCCCAGAGCCCGTAGTCTCCCAAGACTACATTAGGCCCAAAGTGGTATTTTGTAACACCGTCCAAGGTGGGAAAGTAATAAGTCTCCATGATTTTCAGTCCACCTTGCACAAACAAAACTCAAAACAAAAAGATCAAATATATACAGAAAATAAAAATGAAAATAAAATTAATAAAAATGTCTAAATTAGTTGCCTCCTTTGTTACTAATGATATTGGCAAAACCAATCCCAAGAACGGCGCTAAAAACTTGTTGACGAATCCGGGCAAGTATACCCGATCGTGCAAGTAATACGGTGGTAAGACCGGTTATCGTATCCACGAGGATTGGATGTCAAGTACCACCCGCAAACTCAGCAACTATCTAGACTAAACAGAGAGTTCAAAACAAGCAAAAGAAAAGAAATAAATCTTTTTGTCTTTTTGCGGACTTTTGACAAACACTTGGAGTGCAGAAAGGATATGTTGGGACTAGACTTCACCAAACCTCTAACTCATGCACTATCAAGACTAGATACCTCCCATTCATGCTTCAGATATTAAAATCAATCCACTAAACTACTCAAACCCCGATTCCTCGGATGGCAAGAGCCTAAATCCACTAATAGACCCTAATTCCTTAGGTGGCCTAGATTAATGAATTTGCATTAAGATTAGGGATTACGCGATTACTAATAAACCTAGTTCCATTCCTAGATACAAGGCTTACTAGGTGATTTTAAATTCAGTTCCGGTTATGATACAAACGTTCCCATTGCATACCAAAACACAAATCAAGTCATGGGGGTGCTAGCCACAACAAACATTAAGCACAGAAAAATAACCACTAATATGAAGACATGAACATAGATTAATCAATCAAGATAAATACATAAACATAAGTTTGGCTACATCTAATCCCAACACAGGGATTTAACTACTCATAAAACAAAGAAAACCAAACCAAGAGAAATAGGAAGGAAGAGGAGAGGAGAGGCTCCATGTGAGCTTTCCTTCTTCTTCAAAGCAATCCCTCTTGGCTCCCTTCTAGGGTTGAAACCCTAGCCCAGCTGCAGCCTCCAAGTGCCTCCAAATGGACCCTAAAAACTCCTAAGTTCTGTCTGCTGCGTTCTTATTTATAGATCTGCTGCGCGTCACGGCCGTGATGGCTATCACGGGCAGGCCGTGACGCGTTCTGTCCAAGGCGTGTTTTCCACTTTTAAGCTCTCGCGAGGCGAGCTAGGTTTCGCGTCGTGAAACCCTAATTTTCTGTTGGTCACGGCCGTGATGTCCACATGCAGGCAGGCCGTGACGATCTCGACTTTTGCCTTCTCGCTCCGCTTGATCACGGCTAGTGATGGTCATCACGGCCAGGCCGTGATGGGCTCTGTTTGGCTCATATTCTTCACTTTTCAAGCTCTATTTCATCCAAGCTCCACCATGGCTGATTTTGATCATTTTTACATTAAATTCCTGCAAAACAACACCAAGAAACCGCTTCACCCGTTCCAAGGGAAAATCTAACTAAAATCAAATAAAGAATGCCTAATCTATATGCAAAATGCATGCAAAAGTATACAAAAATATCATTTAAAATCACTCTATCAAATCACCCCCCAGCTTATTCTCTTGCTTGTCCTCAAGCAATCACTAAGGCCTGTAGAATAAACAGAACATTGATAGTGAACTAAGAACCCGAGCAAATAATCCAAGCAATAGGCAATTCAAACAATTCAGCAAGAGACAATCAATTCAAGTCCAATTAGAGGCTTAGGTTCCTTAGAATCATGTTCTCATTGATTTGGGCACTCTTTCTCACATGAAGCTCACCCCAAGCTTGTTCATTTGCTTGGTTCTCTTTCCTCACCACTCAAGTGTTTAGGGGATAAGACATTTCACTCAATTTTGCTCAAGGAATGAATCCTACCATAGGCTTGACTATCAACCAAATCTCTACTTTATGAATGAAAACAATTAAGAATCAAGAGGTCTTTACTTCGGTTGTAACGTGGCCATGGGATTAATCGTTAGGTGGGGATAACAAGAAAAGGACATTTCAAAAGGCTACACAACATATCAACATTTCAACACATGACCTTCTAAAATACCTTCTTGGGTTTTCAATTCACTTTCCACCTTTCTTTGCTTTCTTTTTTTTCTTTTTATTTCTCACTTTTCTTTTTGTCATCCCCTTCTCTATTTATTTTTCTTTTACTTTTGTTTTTCTTTTATTTGGAGAAGGGAAGATTTTTCAAATCAAGAGAATTATTTTTTCTCGATTCTTTTCCCAAACTTTCAACTACCTTTTTACCCTTTTGTAATACTTTAGAAGGTCCCTATCAAACATATTTATCAACACATTTCAGGGTACCAAGAAAAGCATTTTATTCATTCAGGCTCAAAATTGGGCAACTAAGGGGTAGCATTTGTTCATTCAAAGCTCAGAAGGCCAGAAAAATACCTATTGCCTCAATCATTTTCAAAAATGTTTTCAAAAATTTTTAACCTTCAAAATGGTTTCAAGTCAAGTTCTAGAGAAAACAAACCAAGAGGAATAACCACTCTACACAAAGAATGGGGCAGATTTTAGTGAGTACCCCTTTGGCTCAAAATCTCACATTTTAGTTCAAAATCAATGAAAAACACAAGTCCACAGAACCATATGCTAATCATCAACTATCCAAGATCATCTCAAACATTTTCATTTGCAGCCATATCACAAGAATAACAAATTGGGTTCAACAATTCACTATCACAAATTATGGGGCACTTAGTTCTCACCATTGGATGCAAAATCTAGTCAAGGGGTAATCTAATAATGTGATCATGCAAACTATCATGCAAGACTATATGAATGCAACATGCAAAATGCAAATGCAAAATACCCCTACCCCAAGCTTAAGAATTTTCATTGTCCCCAATGTAAACAATCAAGTTGGAAAGAGGGAGAAAAATAAAATACGATAAAATGGAACGGCTTACCGAGGCGGTACAAAGTGTTGGCTTACATTCCAGTCAGAAACTGCCTGAGAATTGGGTGCTTTTTCTTGTCATCTTGCTCTTCCCTCCTTCCTTCTTAGCCTGGAATCACTTGGAAATTTTATTAGTAAAAGAAAACTCTTGATCTTCTCAAATTATTCAAGAGTTTAAAATTCAAAAACAAAATCTAACTAAACAAAAAGGAAAAAAGGAGAAGGAAAAGAAAAATTGGGTTGCCTCCCAATGAGCGCTTCTTTAATGTCACTAGCTTGACTTATTGAAAAGCATCACCTGGATCCTCCTCCCGGATCAAATGGAAATTGGGATGGTGATTGTAGCAGTAAAATAACTTTATTTTCAATTCCACCCAGCCATTGGGTGAAATATCCATTGACCTTTGCAACCATAATAATGCATTTACTTCCTAGCGGGTCAAATGGCATTTTCACCAGGAAGTTTGAAAAACATGGGGAAGGGACTAGTTTACCAATGTCCACACATGCATGCAAGCCGACATATTTGTCCAATGCAGAAAAATCAAACTGCTCAGCAAGCATGGTGGAATCCCCTACCACTTCGTCTTCATCTTGAACTATCCCCCAAACCAGATTTTCCTCAAATTAGGCTTCATGTGACTCTTGTACTAACTGTTGGCAAATCTCCTCAACGTGCGTTTTAAAGTTCTGCTTCACAGCTTCGATACTCTCACAATTTGCTCTTGCCTTGGCCTTAGAGGCGGATAGCTCTTGGGAATACTGTTCTAGAGCAGCTTTCAACGGTATTTGCTCCTTCCATTCCCATTCCTCCTCATGCTTCATTATCACACTATAAGCTTGTGCATGAGGGCAGCGACGTCCCCAGAGCCCGTAGTCTCCCAAGACTACATTAGGCCCAAAGTGGTATTTTGTAACACCGTCCAAGGTGGGAAAGTAATAAGTCTCCATGATTTTCAGTCCACCTTGCACAAACAAAACTCAAAACAAAAAGATCAAATATATACAGAAAATAAAAATGAAAATAAAATTAATAAAAATGTCTAAATTAGTTGCCTCCTTTGTTACTAATGATATTGGCAAAACCAATCCCCGGCAACGGCGCCAAAAACTTGTTGACGAATCTGGGCAAGTATACCCAGTCGTGCAAGTAATACGGTGGTAAGACCGGTTATCGTATCCACGAGGATTGGATGTCAAGTACCAATTCGCAAACTCAGCAACTATCTAGACTAAACAGAGAGTTCAAAACAAGCAAAAGAAAAGAAATAAATCTTTTTGTCTTTTTGCGGACTTTTGACAAACACTTGGAGTGCAGAAAGGATATGTTGGGACTAGACTTCACCAAACCTCTAACTCATGCACTATCAAGACTAGATACCTCCCATTCATGCTTCAGATATTAAAATCAATCCACTAAACTACTCAAACCCCGATTCCTCGGATGGCAAGAGCCTAAATCCACTAATAGACCCTAATTCCTTAGGTGGCCTAGATTAATGAATTTGCATTAAGATTAGGGATTACGCGATTACTAATAAACCTAGTTCCATTCCTAGATACAAGGCTTACTAGGTGATTTTAAATTCAGTTCCGGTTATGATACAAACGTTCCCATTGCATACCAAAACACAAATCAAGTCATGGGGGTGCTAGCCACAACAAACATTAAGCACAGAAAAATAACCACTAATATGAAGACATGAACATAGATTAATCAATCAAGATAAATACATAAACATAAGTTTGGCTACATCTAATCCCAACACAGGGATTTAACTACTCATAAAACAAAGAAAACCAAACCAGAGAAATAGGAAGGAAGAGGAGAGGAGAGGCTCCATGTGAGCTTTCCTTCTTCTTCAAAGCAATCCCTCTTGGCTCCCTTCTAGGGTTGAAACCCTAGCCCAGCTGCAGCCTCCAAGTGCCTCCAAATGGACCCTAAAAACTCCTAAGTTCTGTCTGCTGCGTTCTTATTTATAGATCTGCTGCGCGTCACGGCCGTGATGGCTATCACGGCGGGCCGTGACGCGTTCTGTCCAAGGCGTGTTTTCCACTTTTAAGCTCTCGCGAGGCGAGCTAGGTTTCGCGTCGTGAAACCCTAATTTTCTGTTGGTCACGGCCGTGATGTCTGTTACGGGCAGGCCGTGACAGTCTCTGACTTTTGCCTTCTGCTCTGCTTGATCACGGCCGTGATGGTCATCACGGCCAGGCCGTGATGGGCTCTGTTTGGCTCATATTCTTCACTTTTCAAGCTCTATTTCATCCAAGCTCCACCATGGCTGATTTTGATCATTTTTACATTAAATTCCTGCAAAACAACACCAAGAAACCGCTTCACCCCGTTCCAAGGGAAAATCTAACTAAAATCAAATAAAGAATGCCTAATCTATATGCAAAATGCATGCAAAAGTATACAAAAAATATCATGTAAAATCACACTATCAAATCACCCCAAGCTTATTCAATTGCTTGTCCTCAAGCAATCACCAAGGCCAGAAGAATAAAATAGAACCCCGATAGTGAACTAAGAACCCGAGCAAATAATCCAAGCAATAGGCAATTCAAACAATTCAGCAAGAGACAATCAATTCAAGTCCAATTAGAGGCTTAGGTTCCTTAGAATCATGTTCTCATTGATTTGGGCACTCTTTCTCACATGAAGCTCACCCCAAGCTTGTTCATTTGCTTGGTTCTCTTTCCTCACCACTCAAGTGTTTAGGGGATAAGACATTTCACTCAATTTTCCTCAAGGAATGAATCCTACCATAGGCTTGACTATCAACCAAATCTCTACTTTATGAATGAAAACAATTAAGAATCAAGAGGTCTTTACTTCGGTTGTAACGTGGCCATGGGATTAATCGTTAGGTGGGGATAACAAGAAAAGGACATTTCAAAAGGCTACACAACATATCAACATTTCAACACATGACCTTCTAAAATACCTTCTTGGGTTTTCAATTCACTTTCCACCTTTCTTTGCTTTCTTTTTTTTCTTTTTATTTCTCACTTTTCTTTTTGTCATCCCCTTCTCTATTTATTTTTCTTTTACTTTTGTTTTTCTTTTATTTGGAGAAGGGAAGATTTTTCAAATCAAGAGAATTATTTTTTTCTGATTCTTTTCCCAAACTTTCAACTACCTTTTTACCCTTTTGTAATACTTTAGAAGGTCCCTATCAAACATATTTATCAACACATTTCAGGGTACCAAGAAAAGCATTTTATTCATTCAGGCTCAAAATTGGGCAACTAAGGGGTAGCATTTGTTCATTCAAAGCTCAGAAGGCCAGAAAAATACCTATTGCCTCAATCATTTTCAAAAATGTTTTCAAAAATTTTTAACCTTCAAAATGGTTTCAAGTCAAGTTCTAGAGAAAACAAACCAAGAGGAATAACCACTCTACACAAAGAATGGGGCAGATTTTAGTGAGTACCCCTTTGGCTCAAAATCTCACATTTTAGTTCAAAATCAATGAAAAACACAAGTCCACAGAACCATATGCTAATCATCAACTATCCAAGATCATCTCAAACATTTTCATTTGCAGCCATATCACAAGAATAACAAATTGGGTTCAACAATTCACTATCACAAATTATGGGGCACTTAGTTCTCACCATTGGATGCAAAATCTAGTCAAGGGGCAATCTAATAATGTGATCATGCAAACTATCATGCAAGACTATATGAATGCAACATGCAAAATGCAAATGCAAAATACCCCTACCCCAAGCTTAAGAATTTTCATTGTCCCCAATGTAAACAATCAAGTTGGAAAGAGGGAGAAAAATAAAATACGATAAAATGGAACGGCTTACCGAGGCGGTACAAAGTGTTGGCTTACATTCCAGTCAGAAACTGCCTGAGAATTGGGTGCTTTTTCTTGTCATCTTGCTCTTCCCTCCTTCCTTCTTAGCCTGGAATCACTTGGAAATTTTATTAGTAAAAGAAAACTCTTGATCTTCTCAAATTATTCAAGAGTTTAAAATTCAAAAACAAAATCTAACTAAACAAAAAGGAAAAAAGGAGAAGGAAAAGAAAAATTGGGTTGCCTCCCAATGAGCGCTTCTTTAATGTCACTAGCTTGACTTATTGAAAAGCATCACCTGGATCCTCCTCCCGGATCAAATGGAAATTGGGATGGTGATTGTAGCAGTAAAATAACTTTATTTTCAATTCCACCCAGCCATTGGGTGAAATATCCATTGACCTTTGCAACCATAATAATGCATTTACTTCCTAGCGGGTCAAATGGCATTTTCACCGGAAGTTTGAAAAACATGGGGAAGGGACTAGTTTACCAATGTCCACACATGCATGCAAGCCGACATATTTGTCCAATGCAGAAAAATCAAACTGCTCAGCAAGCATGGTGGAATCCCCTACCACTTCGTCTTCATCTTGAACTATCCCCCAAACCAGATTTTCCTCAAATTAGGCTTCATGTGACTCTTGTACTAACTGTTGGCAAATCTCCTCAACGTGCGTTTTGAAGTTCTGCTTCACAGCTTCGATACTCTCACAATTTGCTCTTGCCTTGGCCTTAGAGGCGGATAGCTCTTGGGAATACTGTTCTAGAGCAGCTTTCAACGGTATTTGCTCCTTCCATTCCCATTCCTCCTCATGCTTCATTATCACACTATAAGCTTGTGCATGAGGGCAGCGACGTCCCCAGAGCCCGTAGTCTCCCAAGACTACATTAGGCCCAAAGTGGTATTTTGTAACACCGTCCAAGGTGGGAAAGTAATAAGTCTCCATGATTTTCAGTCCACCTTGCACAAACAAAACTCAAAACAAAAAGATCAAATATATACAGAAAATAAAAATGAAAATAAAATTAATAAAAATGTCTAAATTAGTTGCCTCCTTTGTTACTAATGATATTGGCAAAACCAATCCCCCAGAACGGCGCCTAAAAACTTGTTGACGAATCCGGGCAAGTATACCCAATCGTGCAAGTAATACGGTGGTAAGACCGGTTATCGTATCCACGAGGATTGGATGTCAAGTACCACTCGCAAACTCAGCAACTATCTAGACTAAACAGAGAGTTCAAAACAAGCAAAAGAAAAGAAATAAATCTTTTTGTCTTTTTGCGGACTTTTGACAAACACTTGGAGTGCAGAAAGGATATGTTGGGACTAGACTTCACCAAACCTCTAACTCATGCACTATCAAGACTAGATACCTCCCATTCATGCTTCAGATATTAAAATCAATCCACTAAACTACTCAAACCCCGATTCCTCGGATGGCAAGAGCCTAAATCCACTAATAGACCCTAATTCCTTAGGTGGCCTAGATTAATGAATTTGCATTAAGATTAGGGATTACGCGATTACTAATAAACCTAGTTCCATTCCTAGATACAAGGCTTACTAGGTGATTTTAAATTCAGTTCCGGTTATGATACAAACGTTCCCATTGCATACCAAAACACAAATCAAGTCATGGGGGTGCTAGCCACAACAAACATTAAGCACAGAAAAATAACCACTAATATGAAGACATGAACATAGATTAATCAATCAAGATAAATACATAAACATAAGTTTGGCTACATCTAATCCCAACACAGGGATTTAACTACTCATAAAACAAAGAAAACCAAACCAGAGAAATAGGAAGGAAGAGGAGAGGAGAGGCTCCATGTGAGCTTTCCTTCTTCTTCAAAGCAATCCCTCTTGGCTCCCTTCTAGGGTTGAAACCCTAGCCCAGCTGCAGCCTCCAAGTGCCTCCAAATGGACCCTAAAAACTCCTAAGTTCTGTCTGCTGCGTTCTTATTTATAGATCTGCTGCGCGTCACGGCCGTGATGGCTATCACGGGCAGGCCGTGACGCGTTCTGTCCAAGGCGTGTTTTCCACTTTTAAGCTCTCGCGAGGCGAGCTAGGTTTCGCGTCGTGAAACCCTAATTTTCTGTTGGTCACGGCCGTGATGTCTGTTACGGGCAGGCCGTGACAGTCTCTGACTTTTGCCTTCTGCTCTGCTTGATCACGGCCGTGATGGTCATCACGGCCAGGCCGTGATGGGCTCTGTTTGGCTCATATTCTTCACTTTTCAAGCTCTATTTCATCCAAGCTCCACCATGGCTGATTTTGATCATTTTTACATTAAATTCCTGCAAAACAACACCAAGAAACCGCTTCACCCGTTCCAAGGGAAAATCTAACTAAAATCAAATAAAGAATGCCTAATCTATATGCAAAATGCATGCAAAAGTATACAAAAAATATCATGTAAAATCACACTATCAAATCACCCCAAGCTTATTCAATTGCTTGTCCTCAAGCAATCACTAAGGCCAGAAGAATAAACAGAACATTGATAGTGAACTAAGAACCCGAGCAAATAATCCAAGCAATAGGCAATTCAAACAATTCAGCAAGAGACAATCAATTCAAGTCCAATTAGAGGCTTAGGTTCCTTAGAATCATGTTCTCATTGATTTGGGCACTCTTTCTCACATGAAGCTCACCCCAAGCTTGTTCATTTGCTTGGTTCTCTTTCCTCACCACTCAAGTGTTTAGGGGATAAGACATTTCACTCAATTTTGCTCAAGGAATGAATCCTACCATAGGCTTGACTATCAACCAAATCTCTACTTTATGAATGAAAACAATTAAGAATCAAGAGGTCTTTACTTCGGTTGTAACGTGGCCATGGGATTAATCGTTAGGTGGGGATAACAAGAAAAGGACATTTCAAAAGGCTACACAACATATCAACATTTCAACACATGACCTTCTAAAATACCTTCTTGGGTTTTCAATTCACTTTCCACCTTTCTTTGCTTTCTTTTTTTTCTTTTTATTTCTCACTTTTCTTTTTGTCATCCACTTCTCTATTTATTTTTCTTTTACTTTTGTTTTTCTTTTATTTGGAGAAGGGAAGATTTTTCAAATCAAGAGAATTATTTTTTTCTGATTCTTTTCCCAAACTTTCAACTACCTTTTTACCCTTTTGTAATACTTTAGAAGGTCCCTATCAAACATATTTATCAACACATTTCAGGGTACCAAGAAAAGCATTTTATTCATTCAGGCTCAAAATTGGGCAACTAAGGGGTAGCATTTGTTCATTCAAAGCTCAGAAGGCCAGAAAAATACCTATTGCCTCAATCATTTTCAAAAATGTTTTCAAAAATTTTTAACCTTCAAAATGGTTTCAAGTCAAGTTCTAGAGAAAACAAACCAAGAGGAATAACCACTCTACACAAAGAATGGGGCAGATTTTAGTGAGTACCCCTTTGGCTCAAAATCTCACATTTTAGTTCAAAATCAATGAAAAACACAAGTCCACGGAACCATATGCTAATCATCAACTATCCAAGATCATCTCAAACATTTTCATTTGCAGCCATATCACAAGAATAACAAATTGGGTTCAACAATTCACTATCACAAATTATGGGGCACTTAGTTCTCACCATTGGATGCAAAATCTAGTCAAGGGGCAATCTAATAATGTGATCATGCAAACTATCATGCAAGACTATATGAATGCAACATGCAAAATGCAAATGCAAAATACCCCTACCCCAAGCTTAAGAATTTTCATTGTCCCCAATGTAAACAATCAAGTTGGAAAGAGGGAGAAAAATAAAATACGATAAAATGGAACGGCTTACCGAGGCGGTACAAAGTGTTGGCTTACATTCCAGTCAGAAACTGCCTGAGAATTGGGTGCTTTTTCTTGTCATCTTGCTCTTCCCTCCTTCCTTCTTAGCCTGGAATCACTTGGAAATTTTATTAGTAAAAGAAAACTCTTGATCTTCTCAAATTATTCAAGAGTTTAAAATTCAAAAACAAAATCTAACTAAACAAAAAGGAAAAAAGGAGAAGGAAAAGAAAAATTGGGTTGCCTCCCAATGAGCGCTTCTTTAATGTCACTAGCTTGACTTATTGAAAAGCATCACCTGGATCCTCCTCCCGGATCAAATGGAAATTGGGATGGTGATTGTAGCAGTAAAATAACTTTATTTTCAATTCCACCCAGCCATTGGGTGAAATATCCATTGACCTTTGCAACCATAATAATGCATTTACTTCCTAGCGGGTCAAATGGCATTTTCACCAGGAAGTTTGAAAAACATGGGGAAGGGACTAGTTTACCAATGTCCACACATGCATGCAAGCCGACATATTTGTCCAATGCAGAAAAATCAAACTCGCCAAGCAAGCATGGTGGAATCCCCTACCACTTCGTCTTCATCTTGAACTATCCCCCACACCAGATTTTCCTCATATTAGGCTTCATGTGACTCTTGTACTAACTGTTGGCAAATCTCCTCAACGTGCGTTTTGAAGTTATGCTTCACATCTTCGATACTCTCACAATTTGCTCTTGCCTTGGCCTTAGAGGCGGATAGCTCTTGGGAATACTGTTCTAGAGCAGCTTTCAACGGTATTTGCTCCTTCCATTCCCATTCCTCCTCATGCTTCATTATCACACTATAAGCTTGTGCATGAGGGCAGCGACGTCCCCAGAGCCCGTAGTCTCCCAAGACTACATTAGGCCCAAAGTGGTATTTTGTAACACCGTCCAAGGTGGGAAAGTAATAAGTCTCCATGATTTTCAGTCCACCTTGCACAAACAAAACTCAAAACAAAAAGATCAAATATATACAGAAAATAAAAATGAAAATAAAATTAATAAAAATGTCTAAATTAGTTGCCTCCTTTGTTACTAATGATATTGGCAAAACCAATCCCCGGCAACGGCGCCAAAAACTTGTTGACGAATCTGGGCAAGTATACCCAGTCGTGCAAGTAATACGGTGGTAAGACCGGTTATCGTATCCACGAGGATTGGATGTCAAGTACCAATTCGCAAACTCAGCAACTATCTAGACTAAACAGAGAGTTCAAAACAAGCAAAAGAAAAGAAATAAATCTTTTTGTCTTTTTGCGGACTTTTGACAAACACTTGGAGTGCAGAAAGGATATGTTGGGACTAGACTTCACCAAACCTCTAACTCATGCACTATCAAGACTAGATACCTCCCATTCATGCTTCAGATATTAAAATCAATCCACTAAACTACTCAAACCCCGATTCCTCGGATGGCAAGAGCCTAAATCCACTAATAGACCCTAATTCCTTAGGTGGCCTAGATTAATGAATTTGCATTAAGATTAGGGATTACGCGATTACTAATAAACCTAGTTCCATTCCTAGATACAAGGCTTACTAGGTGATTTTAAATTCAGTTCGGTTATGATACAAACGTTCCCATTGCATACCAAAACACAAATCAAGTCATGGGGGTGCTAGCCACAACAAACATTAAGCACAGAAAAATAACCACTAATATGAAGACATGAACATAGATTAATCAATCAAGATAAATACATAAACATAAGTTTGGCTACATCTAATCCCAACACAGGGATTTAACTACTCATAAAACAAAGAAAACCAAACCAGAGAAATAGGAAGGAAGAGGAGAGGAGAGGCTCCATGTGAGCTTTCCTTCTTCTTCAAAGCAATCCCTCTTGGCTCCCTTCTAGGGTTGAAACCCTAGCCCAGCTGCAGCCTCCAAGTGCCTCCAAATGGACCCTAAAAACTCCTAAGTTCTGTCTGCTGCGTTCTTATTTATAGATCTGCTGCGCGTCACGGCCGTGATGGCTATCACGGGCAGGCCGTGACGCGTTCTGTCCAAGGCGTGTTTTCCACTTTTAAGCTCTCGCGAGGCGAGCTAGGTTTCGCGTCGTGAAACCCTAATTTTCTGTTGGTCACGGCCGTGATGTCTGTTACGGGCAGGCCGTGACAGTCTCTGACTTTTGCCTTCTGCTCTGCTTGATCACGGCCGTGATGGTCATCACGGCCAGGCCGTGATGGGCTCTGTTTGGCTCATATTCTTCACTTTTCAAGCTCTATTTCATCCAAGCTCCACCATGGCTGATTTTGATCATTTTTACATTAAATTCCTGCAAAACAACACCAAGAAACCGCTTCACCCGTTCCAAGGGAAAATCTAACTAAAATCAAATAAAGAATGCCTAATCTATATGCAAAATGCATGCAAAAGTATACAAAAAATATCATGTAAAATCACACTATCAAACAACCACCTTTCGCTCATTCGAGGGTTTTCTTGATTGACTTTTCTTTTATGTTCAAATAAGAAAGGTTGAACACATTCGATGTTGTTCAATACATACAAATGTGCTTGAAGCACTTCCTCCCGATCCTTCCTATTAATTCTTAAGCCATGTGTACCCTTACCTTGACATCTGATCTCATCATGCCGAGGCTTAGGAACCCCTATAGGATCCGTGTTATGAAGGTAGTCCGAACAAAACTCAATAGCTTCTTCTGTAACATACCTTTGAACAATAGATGCTTCCGGACGATGAGGATTCTTCACGTACCCTTTCAAGATCTTCATGTAGCGCTCAACTGGGTAAATCCATCTCAGAAAAACCGGCCCACATAATCTAATCTCCCTCACCAAATGAACAATTAAGTGAACCATTATGTCGAAAAAGGAAGGAGGAAAATACATCTCCAATTGGCACAAGATTGTAGCAGCCTCAACTTCCAAGTCATCCAACATACGGGGGTCAACGACTTTGCTACATATAGAATTGAAGAATGAGCACAACCGAGTAATGGCATGTCTCACATTTTTTGTAGCAATACCACGAATAGCAACGGGCAGAAGTTGTTGCATTAAGATGTGACAATCATGAGACTTCAAGCCAACCAATTTAAGATCACTAGAGACAGGCCTCTTCATATTTGAAGAGTAACCATGTGGAACTTTGATGCCCTGAAGACACCCGCAGAAACTTTGTCTCTCTTTTTTTGACAAAGTATGACATGCTGGCGGCAAATAAGTCCGCTTACCATCCTCAACAACTGGAGCTAACTGCTCTTGTATACCCATAGCAACGAGGTCGAGACGAGCATTCACACCATCCTTTGTCTTGCCCTGAATATTGAGAAGCGTCCCGATCACACTATCACACACATTTTTCTCCACATGCATCACATCAATGCAAGTGTCGACATCAAGCTTGCGCCGATATGGAAGATCAAAGAATATCGACCTCTTCTTCCATATGTTTTTCTCAACAGCTTTACCTTTCTTTTTGGACTTGCCGAATATAACATCGATGTCCTTTACCCTCTGATAAACCTGCTCTCCAATTAAGGCCGCCGGCGCTTCTTCTGTCTCTTGGCATCCATTAAAAGTTTTTTTCATCTTACGATATGGATGCCCAAGGTAAACCGTCTTCTTTCCATGATGCAACTGAGTGTAGCATGTGCCTTCTTCACATATAGGGCATGCTTTATGCCCCTTGACACTGTACCCGGACAAGTTACCGTATGCTGGAAAGTCGTTGATGGTGCAAAATAACATGGCACGAAGCTTGAAAGTCTCATGAGAATACCCATCAACTACATCAACACCTTCCACCCACAACGTTTTCAAGTCTTCAATCAAGGGACCTAGATAAACATCTAAGTCATTTCCCGGTTGCTTTGGGCCCGAAATCATCATAGACAACATCATGTATTTGCGTTTCATGCACAACCAAGGGGGCATGTTGTAAATCACCAACAGAACAGGTCATGAACTATGAATACTACTCATGTTACCATAAGGATTCATTCCATCCGTAGCAAGTCCAAGCCTTAGGTTTCTTGGCTCATCGGCGAAATCCGGAAACATAGTATCGATATTCTTACATTGAATAGAATCAGCAGGATGACGAACCTTTCCATCACGTTTCCTCTCATCATTATGCCATCTAAGATTCTTCGCATCTTTCCCATTGGCAAACAATCGCTTGAACCTTGGAATTATTGGAAGATACCACAACACCTTCGCAGGAGGACCCTTTTTCTCACATCATCAACATCATCATCATCATCACCACCCTTCACTTTGTATCGTGATAACCCACATTTGGGGCAATCGTGTTTGTCTTCATGAACACCGGTGTACAATATGCAATCATTGGGGCATGCGTGTATCTTCTTATACTCCATACCCATAGGACACAATACCTTCTTGGCCTCATAGTTACGGTCAGGCAATGTGTTGTCCTCTGGAAGCAAGTCTTTCAACACTTCAAGCAATTCCGTGAAGCTTTTATCACTCCAACCATTTCTCTCCTTCACACAAACCAATTTTAGCACCGCCGACAACCGTGCATGAGTAGTACACCCTGGATATAAAGGCTTATCCGCATCACCGCACAACCTATCATACACATGCGCTCGATGAAAAGATTCTTGTCCAATATCACGGATCATGTCCTCTACTCGATCATCCTCCATATCTACGTCAACGTCCTCACTTTGGGAGACACTCGCCGTATTACTACTCAACAACATATCACCATGCCATATCCATCTTGTATAACTCAAGCAAATCCCTTCACAAATCAAATGAGTACGTATATCCTTCACCGTACATTTCCTCGTATTCAAACACTTGACACAAGGACAACAGAACATTCCATTACTATTAGGAACATTCCTTTGAGCAAATTCTATAATTTCTCCCACCCCCTTCAAATACTCAAAGCACTAGTACGCTTACAAACCATCCAACTACGATCCATAACTAGATAGGTCCTGTAGATATACAAAACATATATATATCCAATATAAGGACAATACGAGAGATTGAAAACTATAGTTTTTAAAGATTAATTGCCAAGAACTGGTCACGGCCTGGCAAAGTTGATGTCCATCACGGCCGTAACGTGCCAATCTGAAGCGAACCATGCCATCACAGCGGAATCGATCACGGCCTAGCCGTGATTAGCATCACGGCCGTGACAGATCAACCAGCAGAGCAACATGCACTCAAAACCAAAAACAGAGACGTACATTCCAAACAAATCAAACTCACGGTTTCAAGTTTCAACTACCGAGACTACAGTTTCAACATACACTCAAAACCAAAAATACAAAAATGTGCCCTAAATACTCACCATAAATAGGTGCTCGCGTGGTGGTGGGGAGGGGAGCTCGAGTGGTGGCCAACGTTCGATGTGGTTACTGAGAGCAGAGGGACAAGGAGAGTTAGTGCGCGGGAAGGGTAAAGAGAGATGTACGTCAAGTTATTGCAAAGAATGAATGGAAAGACAGAGTTAGGGTTAATAGTGTACCTCACGGTGGTGGCGAAGAAGCCCTCGCGGTGGTTGCGGTGGAGATGAGCTCGCGATTAGGGTTCCGTCTTTGGGTGAGAGTGAGGGTTGAGAGTGATTTAGGGTTGAGCGTGATGAAAAGAGAAAAGAGACGTCGCGTACAGAGCGAAGTGCGAAGAAGGCGCTGGTGTAAACATAAAACAACATTTAACGTCAGTTGTATTAAACAACTGACGTTAAAATTAATTTTTTTAACGTCAGTTTTATTAACAACTGACGTTAAATATTAATATTTTTTTAAAAAACACTTTTAACGTCAGTTGTTGAATACAACTGACGTTAAAAGTGTTGTCTGTATAAAGTAACATACCGTGAATGCATCTGTATACACGCCTCTTCTTTTCCTCTATATTTCTATTCCTTCACAAAATGGCTCGAGACCTGTGTTAATTGAGTGACAACAGGGCATTTTTGATAGCTAGGGATATAGGATTATTTACGCTCAGCTATTTATTTAATCAAGTAAAAATCACACTTTTAACGTCAATTGTATAAACAACAGACGTTAAAAATAAATATTTTTATTTTCAAAACACTTTTAACTTCAGTTTTATTCAACAATCGACGTTAATGCACTGTGTGACAACAGGGCATTTCAGATAGGGATATAGGATTATTTACGTCAGCTGTTTATTTAACTGAAGTAAAAAATCACACTTTAACGTCGGTTGTATAAACAACTGACGTTAAAAATAAATATTTTTTATTTTAAAAATGCTTTTTATGTCAGTTTTATTCAACAACTGACGTTAAAAGTGTATCTTCCTACTCCTTCTGGCGTTTTCTTTTCTGCACATTTATAATATATGACTGCCAGGCCAACTCCCAATGCGCCTTGGAACCTAATGATCTTAATGATCAATTTAATTTTTTAGCAACTTACGACGCCTAGTAACTTCATCCCCTACTCCTATAAATAGCTTCCTTCCTTCCTTTAATTTTTCTGCTTCACAATATGGCCCTGCCATGGAGATTAACTTCATCACTCTTTCTTCCTATACCTAGACTTAAAGGTCTCTGTGTTAATGGTCAAAACAACTTCCGAGGTTGTGTGAATCATGTAACATGGATGGTAAGGTTGGGTGAATCACGTAATGTGATTTACACACACCATCATCCTTCGGGAGAATCAGCAGCTACAGTTCCAAAACCTCAGCTTTGGAACCAAGTGGTTGTTCCAAGAATATTGCTGAAACAGATCGAGTGCACCCTTCACTCTGCCGCGGCTCCAAAGTGACTGTGGATTCAGATGGAGCATCGACTTCAAATGAGGGAGGGCATGCATTCAATGTTGGAGATTCTCGAGCACAGGATCGAGAAGAAAATGATGTTGAAGCAGAAACTTTTTTATATTTTAGTGCTATATATCTTGCGGAAATTTTTTATCTTTTAAACATGTAATTGTAACTTATGAATCGCTTCAATGAGAAGAATCAATGTTGGAGATTCTGATCATCACAGGACTGAGAAGAAAATGATGTTGAAGCAGAAACTTTTTTAATTTTAGTGCTATATATCTTGCGGAAATTTTTTATCTTTTAAACATGTAATTGTAACTTATGAATCGCTTCAATGAGATACGATTTGATTATACATATATAACTTGTTTTATGTTAAGTGTTTATTTATTTTAATTTGCACAAGAATTTGTTAATTTACTAATTCAAGCTAATTAATTAAGATTAAAAATAAACTTTTTTAAGAAAAAGATTAGAAATAAACTGCACTATATGGAGTGATGATCTGCGTTAAGAGTGACAACCCTGAGATGACAACGAAAGAAAGATAGGAAAGAGTTGATTATTTACGTCAGTTATTTATTTAACTGAAGTAAAAATCACACTTATAACGTCAGGTTTCTAAACAACTGACGTTAAAAGTTTTAATAATTTCTTCCAAAACACTTTTAACGCCAGTTCATTAAACAACTGACGCAAATAGTGATTTTATATTTACAAAACTGCCATCGCCTCACTTTTAACGTCAGTCCTTAAAACAACTGACGTTAACAGTGAATTAATTATTTACAAAACTGCCACCGCCCCCTTTTTAACGTCTAGTTTTTGGTTAACTGACGTAAACCTTTACCGTCTAATGTATATTTTCCACTAGTGCGTGACCAGTTCTGACTTTTCCATTCTTTCTTTTCAGCTCTACTCGGTCATGGTCGTGATAGCTGTCACGGCTAGGCCGTGATGGGCTCTGTTTGGCTCATTTTCTTTACTTTTCATGCTCCATCTTCATGCAAGCTCCATCATGGTTGATCTTGAGCATTTTAATCCTTATTTCCTGTACAACAACACCACAAAACTGCGTTACCCATTCCAAGGTAAAAACTAACAAAAATCAAATTATAATATGCCTAAACTAAATGAAAAAGCATGCAAAATGAATTTGAGCTGCCAAGATATGTTAGAGCTGCAAACTTCGTCCCTCCAACATGGTTGTTTCATACCAATAAGGAGACAAAGATTGGTATCAGACCTTACATAATTGCTCCAAGACTACCCATGATAGATCTAAACAAAGATAAAGATCTGAAGAAGCAAAGGAGCAATGCAAAGAATCCAGAAGACAATTTCTGCATGATTAATCCTGATATTGTTGAACCTATTGATCAGAATATGATTGATTTCTGGTTGTCACAGCCAGTTGAAGACATAGATGAAGATTTTGTAGTTGCTATTTGGCCAAATCACATGGTGGCTTGTGCTAAGGAAGGTTCATCTTCTGGATTAAGTGAACAAGAGAAGAAAAGTATTCCTAAAGTTAGAGGAAAATGTGGACGCTCAAATGTAAGATTCTTCATTTACAAGGACACTCTTGGAATTCCTGTCATAAGTCCTATCTATGAAGAAGACCCTGTCCACCGGGCTAAAGAGCTGCCTCCTCCCAAACTCGCTCTTGCTTCATCACCACCACCATCTCCTCCTTCTGAGTATACTGAGGAAGAAATCATAGTTGAAGAACAGGATTTGAATGCTGAGTCTCCTCCAAGACCAGGCACTTCTGAAAAGCACTCATCTCAGTCAATGGCTCTGATAGTCATCCATCCACATGATCAACCTCAAAATTCTAGAGCTATAAGTACTTTTCAAGGTCAAGCACATTCTTAAGACAATGTTGAAAGCTCCAGACCTTCTCCACCTCATAATTTTGACGAGATTATTGGAAAGATCATAAAGGAGAGAGTCAAAGTGGAAGTTAAGGAGCAAGTCAAGGACCAAGTTACTGAAGCCTTGGCACCAACGAATGTAATGATCAACCAAATAATGAGCATTTTACAGGGTTTCCAACAGAGTCACAATCTGGCAGTTCAACCTCCACCACCTACACCAAACCAAAACCCTCCACCACCACCTCCACCCTCTTCTTAGCTTTCTTTTATTTCTTTAAACCGACAATGATGGTCCACTCTTGTTTTCTTTTTGTGTGATGACAAAAAAGGGGGAAGAAAGGATATACAAATAATTTTTTTTATATATAAAGTCAGTTTTTGGTCGTACATATATGTTTTCACATGCATACTATTTTGCTGCATACGTGTACTTGATATGATCTGATATTGCTATCTGTGTTTTGATTTATAAGCTCTGATACTGTGTTTTTCTCTGATACTATATTTTAGTTTTTGACTAAGTTAAAACTGATATGTGCTGCTGCTTATTTGTTTTACTCTTTAAAAGTTTGAATGTTTTGTCTTAGGGGGAGCTTTGTAGCTCTCTTATACTATGCTCACTCAAATTTAATTGGTATTTGTCATCATCAAAAAGGGGGAGATTGTTAGAACCAAAGTGGTTTTGGATTAAAATAATCTCTTAAATTTTGATGTTAACAAAAAGGTTAAATTTGTATGGCAAAGTATTTGTCAAAGATATAACTTGTTTGTTACAAGTATGCAGGGACTATTTGATTTATACGAGTTAGAGGAACTTAAACTTAAGGTATGGAATCTAACAGATTCTATTTCAAACCTCTAAACCAGTCTACAACTCTTGGTAAAATTCTGAGTCTTTTGTTTATGATAGACGAGATCGTTAAAATAAGAATAGACGAGGTCTTAAAATTAACTTAGGAAGACGCATTACTAAGTCTAAATAAAAATCAAGTGGATGAGATATTGAAATATAACAAGTCCAAAGACTTGATAGACGGAGTAACTTCACTATACGCCATGTCAGCAGACGAGCTCTTGAGTATAGCACGTCCATCTCTCGGAACTAGGTGAAAAGTCTGTAGACGCATTATCAGTAGATGAGCCCGACTCACTGATAAGTTAATCTTGCACGTCCAAAGACCTGTGAGTCCACTAGTTTTAAAACGTGAACCCATCTAAGCTTAAATGTATTTATTTCAAATGATTGCTTATTTAATTCAAAGAATATATGTCTTTTACCCTTCCTGCTTCTATTGTATAAAATATTTATCTCTTGGATAAAAGAACTTCGTACCATCGAAATCATAACCCTTTGTACTATGTCAACTACATTGTTGTAAAGATCAAGTCAAGTTCAAAGATGGTAAGTCAGAAAGCAACCTTTAGTACAACATAGAAGTGACATTTCTACTTTGAGCATTCCTCTGATAATCAAAAGCACTTCTCAGCGAAGCATATCAAGTTATCAGTCTCAACGGATCCAAGCATTTAATTCTAAGTCTAAATGGATACAATTTGAAGACCGTTGAAGAATATCAAGACAGAGAAGCACTTCAGCTATATATACTTGAAGAAACGCAATTCAACCCCGCTTCTTGTGTTTCCCTGTGTCAGCTTCAAGTATACCAAGTTTAAAGTCAATCATATTTAAATTGGGCTCAGAGTGCATCGAAACATGCAAAATCAGGTAACTGACATCAGTAAGAACACTCAAACGCTGCATGATCATTGCTCAAACGTTCAGGGGTGAGGTGAAACATGGCGAAACATGTCAAAATGGATGACATGTGGCTGATTCTTCTTCTTCTCCACTCACTTTGCATGCATTTTCTCTCATTCTTCAAGCACGAACTAGAAACCTTAGAGAGAGGGCAGAGCTCATCTTAGTTAGAGGAAGTCCATTTATGAGAGATTCGCTTGAACGTTTTCAATTCTGACTTCGGATACGCGTTCAGGGCATCGAGCACGTCAAGTACATACCTTCGATTCTTCAAACATTGGAGGTAATGCTCGAGTCCCAAACTCGTCGACACGTCGACATTGTCATTTACTTTGTTTTGTGAATCTTGCTTTGATTCTAGCTTTGTCTGTGAAACTGTTGCAAGATTAGGGTTTATGACATTGTCGGGACTCTGTCCATGTGTTCAGGACGAATTTCGGAGCACCGTTGCATTCAAGGTGAGTGAAGCATCAATTTTTCTATGGAGAGGGGCACGAGTTTCGAGGCATGGAAGCGACATTATGATTGTCTAAGGTGGGGAGAAAGTATCTGACACGTCGGGGAGGCAAGTGTAGTATTGAATATTATGTTGTATGCGTAGGGTGCTCCAGACCCTACTAGTTGTTGAGTGGCTTTCGATAATTAAATCCCTATTGAAACTGATTTTTAAAGCTGTTTACATGATTTAATTATGGCATGCTTATCGATGTTAGGACTGCTTTATTGTTTTACGTGCATATGCTGATGTTGTTTGTTTTGTTGCTGGTTGAAGTGTGTTGTTTTCTATTTATGCATGATGATGTTTGATGCTATATTTTTTTATTATGTTAAGTTATTATTGATGTTGAGGATGATGATATTATGATGTTGGCATTGATGCCATTGAGGTTGTCTGGATTGTCTGTTTGTGCTGGTTGAAACCCTAGTTAACACCTGAGGGTACACTATCGAATTAGTGATGAGAATGGATTTTGGAAGCGGTATATGGGTTATGAGTTGAGATTGTGGATGCCAAGTGCATCGTAATGCGTGTAAGTGAGTAACGATACGATGTTAACTTAGGTTATGTTGCATTGCATATTTGCCAAAGTGGCGAGTCGTGTGACTGGGAGTCATGCAAGGTTGGTGTACCCGGGTGAGGGTACGGAATATGAGCGGGACGGTTCAGGGAACTTTGGGGATGTAGCCGGGTTTGGATTGACCGGCAGTGGCCAATGGTTTGCGCTTATTTTGTCGTGGTCTCCACTGGTACTCGACTATCTCGACATCTGGGCCCAGAGTGTTCCAGTCTATGGTGGACATTCCGAGGAGACCAAGATACCCCTGTTGGAGTTGAGCTCATGAGGGGAAGCACCCTTATTGGTCACAATGAGCGGAACTATTACCAGGACCAACTAGCTGACATTCTTTGGGCGACAGATAGGCCCGAGAGAAAGAAAGAGAATGTCTGGGGGATCAGTATCCCTAGTGTGAGAGATCGGTCGAGGGTCCAGACCCTAGGGGACATTGAGATAGTATATCATGACGACCGTGGGTGGCAGGTCGACCACTCACAGTTCTTCATGTGTTACATCGGCCTGGTTAGCATCTATGTCCATCTCGGAGGAGGACCTAACTTCACCATACTCGATTCTTATCGGATCTCTCAGTGACTGCCCTTCACAGAGATGTGGTATCCGTCACATCAGCGCGAGTTCCCAAATGACAGATGGAATAGAAGGGAGCAGTCTGTGGTTCAGGATAGAGTTAGTAGAGTGTACAATGGCAAGAGGAGGAGGCATATGCTGATGTTGCACTGCTATCAGCGTCGTAGGATCGTTATCATCAACGATGAGTTTGTGTGGGAGTCCCAGATTCATACCCGGGATGCCAGAGATTATCATCGTGCTTTTGTCGAGGGTGATGGTAGTTCCAGACGCCCATATCGTCTGTGATATGGTTCTTCGGTAGCGTTTGCACGGAGAGCCTCTGTGAACATAGTCTTCTTTTGATCTTTTGATATTTGATGAATTCTGTGAGAGGCGGGCCGGTAGGTGTTGTCCTTATAAGTTTTTGTGTGACTTTCTCTGTGACCAGTTACTGTTTCTTTGACCCGACTTGTATAGATGGTAGGCTTCTGATCCCTCTATTAGGATCGATGGTACTGTTGGAAACATGATATATATACTATGTACATATCTGTTGTTTTATCTGTAAGATTTTTTTTCTTTCACGTTTCCGTAAACTTATAATATTTTCGAATTTATATCCATGCTAACACTAATTAAACGTATTAAATAATAGTTAAAAATGGTGGTATCAAAGAGGTATGCTTAATTCCATGTGCCACTCGTAAGGGAGTTACACCCAATCCATTTATTCTTTCAATTCTGCATGAATAAAGGGGAAATAGGTGAAATACAAGTACCAACAGTTAAAAATATGGTACTTTCCATCACAAATTCCAACAAATAAACAGGTAGAATGATGGTTTATCATCTACCATATTGTTATATTAATTTACATAACTCCATAAAAATATTGACATTTTATTATTGATCATTAAGGATAAATATTTTTTTAAAACAAAAAGGCATGCTAATACATCACTGCAATGCAAGACATCCCAACTCTGTTGGCACCCCAGGCATTGCAAATCATTTGTGGCACACCTAATTTATTAATAAAAATGAAAAAATACCAAAAAAAAATGGGGGGCATGAACCTGACCCATGAACAAAATTATCTGAACCTATAATTTGGTAATCTAAACCTATTACAGAAAAAATATTCCCTAATAAAATTAGGAATTAAATCCCACCATGTAAATCCCTGGAAACTAGTACCACGAGAAGCAAGTTTATCAGTGCAGTGGTTTCCTTCTCTTAAATTATGAGAACAAACAAAGTTCATCACTTTCTTGATTTTCATGCAATTTTCCCATCTGTTTAAATATTAAATTCTAATAAGATATATAAATATGAAATTTATACAATTTTGTATTTGTTTAATAAGAATGAAGGCCCAAATTGATCCCTGAAAAATTTCGGGGACCACTTTTAGTCCCTGAAAAAAATAAATTAATCATTTAGTCCCTCAATTTTTCAAAGTGAGACACATTAGTCCCTATATTAGTTCCGATGTCTATTTTCTTGTTTACGTGTCCCATTAACCAACATACTTGGCCTGTTAGTGGTCTTGCGTGACCTATGACGAATTTCTGCCGTAAAAAAATAAAGAAAAGTGAAAAAAATGCATAATTTTCAGGAATTTGAATTTTAAAATTGTGCATGTTTTTCACCTTTTATTCGTTTTCCACCAACTAAATTCGTTATAAGTCATGCAGGATCACAAACGGGCCAAGTATGATGGTTAATGTGACACATAGACATGTAAATAGACGTCGGAACTAAATCTAGGACTAATGTGTCTCGCTCTGAAAATTTGAGGGACTAAATGGTTAATTTATTTTTTTAAGGACTAAAAGAGGGTCCCCGAAATATTTGAGAGATCAATTTGGGTCTTCACTCATTTAATAAACAACAGTGAAATACTAACTTTTTTTATGATAATGACATTTCAATTTTTTAAAATGTATATGTTTGCTGTTTTTTATTTATTTTTTTCATTTATTTTAACAAATTATAGCAATTTTCTTCATATACGTTTCTTAAGGGTATTTCCTAAAAATAAAATGATGATAAAGGTCAAAAGTTGTACTTACCTTAGAGCATCGATCTCCAATGGTACAACTTCAATGAGTTGCTTCACTCTTTTTACGAGTCCTATCATGTCACTTCACCATTTTTTATTTAATACTACTTTAAGCAACTCCCCACTCCAATGATGAAACTCTAAAAAGCTCACTAAATAGGTCCCACAAATTATCCATATCTTCATTTACATTTATTTTTATTTCAATTTTCGAATGAAGGTAATTAATGCAATTCTCTATTATTTTTCTCTCTCATTTTCTTATTGAATGTTCTTGTATAAGAACCAGTTGCTTATAGAAGCAACCGCCCTTATATAGGCATCCACGCCAACTTGTTCCATATGCAACTCAATAAGAACTTGTCACTAATCTTAAGAACTTGTTAAACAACTCTCATTGGAGATGCTCTTTAAGAGGATTAAAAAAACTACCATGAGTTATTAATTGTTTGGATTTCTCCCTTTTTTTTAAATGCATTTAATCTAATCACTGGGTCTGGCTGAGTTGGCAGTATGAATTATAATGTGACTACACATTAGCTATAGAAATGCAATGTTATGAATCTCATCGGGTTGCCAACTTATGAATTGCCAACACATCAATGCAGGAGGTTACATCGAGGTTAGGCTTTCATCATCAGGTGTTGGCTAAACGTGAAGAAAAATCATAGGACACCTTAAAATATGCATCTAGTTTCATTTAATCTATGGATACGTTTTCCAAGGGTTTCAGAAATTATATGCAAATTAATGAGCTAATAGTAATGGTTTTAATTGAATAACACTACCCTAGAAAAGTGTTTTTGAGTGGAAATGATATAAAATATGAATACGTGCATAATCGTTAAATAAATGTTATTTAAGATAGTGTTTCTTCGAACAAGTGCTATCATAAGTCTTTTTTATGATGACGCTTCTCAAACGCTATATTCACTTAATGATGTGGTGCGATCCGGCAAGTGTACCAGATTCGTCGCCAAGTAATAAAAAGATATCGATCCCACAGAGACCGTGATCTCAAATCACAACTAATTATTAAATCGATAACACTGGATCATGTAAAAAAAGGTTTTTGATTTTTGAAATAAGAGATAACTTGGATAAGGAATGCAATCAAGTAAAACAGAAAGCAAATCAATTTATGGTTTTTCATATCTAAATGGATTCATAGGAATTGGGTTACCAACAAGATCGTTCATGTTACTAAATTAATTACCCCTTGTTAATTATCGAAATTGCCTTGAAGGTGAATTTATCCTGTAATAGTCAATGCTCCCTCTCGGGTTACAAAAACCGTGCCCAATTAAACCAACCCCTACTCTCGTGGTAGTCGAATTTAGATTGAACCCTTTGCGCTTTGTGACAATTCGTTGATCCTCGAAGGACCGCTTCTAACTCTCGTGATTTAAGTCTTAAGTCTGATTCTATAGATCCGATACCTAAGTTCACCGCTAGGTTCCTCCTTAGAATATCTACGACACGCAAACAAGTGGCCACCGAATTCACGAGTAATTAAAACACTAGAAATCAGATCTAAAGCAAAATCGCAAATAACAAAAATATAACATCAATTCATAACACAAATAAAATCTTGGGCATCGCCCCAATCCCTAGAAATAAAGCTACTACTCAAGCATTGCCATGGTGATGACAAGCTTGGTTAACAACAACATGAAAATAAAAATAAGAGAAAAGAGGAGGAAGAAGAAGAGAGATCCTAAATTATTGCCTATGTGTAGCAGCCAAAAAGTCTCCTTTTGCCTCTGCCCAGATGCCTTATTTATAGATTAGGGAAGTTAGAATCCCAATCTAACACAAATTCAGATCAAAATCGGTTGCTTCAGATCCAAGTAATGCACGTCACGACAGTGATGGCCGTCACGGCCAGGCCGTGACGGCTTCTTCCTTGCGCGTTTCTTCAGTGATTGGTCTGTCACGACCATCACGGCTCTGCCTGTGAGGGTCTGGTTCAGCTGACATGTCACGGCCGTGATGGGCATCACGGCTAGGCCGTGACCAGTTCTGACTTCAGTCTTCTTTCTTTTTAGCTCTGCTTGATCATGGCCGTGATGGTCATCACGGCTAGACAGTGATAGGCTCTGTTTGGCTCATTTTCTTCATTTTTCAAGCTCCAACTTTTTGCAAGCTCCATCATGGTCAATCTTGAGCATTCTATTCTTATTTCCTGCAAAACCACACCACAAAACCGCCTTACCCGTTCCAAGGTAAAAACTAACAAAAATCAAATCAAATATGCCTAAACTATATGAAACTGCATGCAAAATGATAAACAAACATGAGGTGTAATCACACTCATCAAATCACCCCAAGCTTAAAACTTTACTTGTCCTCAAGCAATCACCAAGGCCATAAGATATAAATAAGCATGGATAGTGAACCAAGAACCCGAGTAACTAATCCAAGTAACAGGCATTTTCAACAAGCACCCAAGAGACAATCAATTTCAAGTCCAATTAGAAGCTTAGGTTTCCTAAATTCATATTCTCACTGATTCGGGCACTCTTCTCACCTCACTCAAGTATTTAAGGGTATATGACAATTCGCTCAATTTCCTCAAGGAAGGTATTCTACCATAAGCTTGACTATTAACCAAATCTCTACTTTATTAATGAAAACACATAAGAATCAAGAGGTCTTTAACTTTGTTTGTAACGAGGCCATGAGATTAATCGTTAGGTGGGGAAATCAAGAAAAGGAAATTTCAAGAAGGCTAAACAAGATATCAAACATTGCAAAGCATGACAACCTTCTAAAATACCTTTTTTGGGCATTGATTCACTTTTCCACCTTTCTTTCTTTCTTTTTACTTTTTATTTCTCACTTTCTTTTTGTCATCCCCTTCTCCATTTTGTTTGTTTATTTTATTTTATTTGTTTGGAGAAGGGGGAGATTTTCAGCTCAAGAGAAATAATTTTTTTCTATCTCATCCCATACTTTTTCAACTACCTTTTTATCCTTTTTGCAATACTTTAAAAGGTGCCATATCGAGCATTTTTTATCAAAATATTTCAAGGTACCAAGAAAAGTATTTATTCTTTTAGGCTCAAAATTTGGCAACTAAGGGGTAGCATTTAATCAATCAAAGCTCAGAAGGACAGAAAAATACCTAGCGCCTCAATCATTTTCAAAAATATTTTCAAAAATTTTTAAGTTTCAAAACGGTTTCAAGTCAAGTTCTAGAGAATACAATCCAAGAGGAATAAAACACTCTATCACAAAGAATGGGGTAGATTTAGTGAGTACCCCTTTTAGGCTCAAAAATCTCACATTTAGTAGTTTAAAATCAATGAGAAACACAAGTCTAAGGAACCACATGCTAATTATCAACTATCAAAAGATCATCTCAAGAATTTTTATTTTTAGCCTTATCACAAGAATAAAAAAAATAGGTTCAAAAATTCACTATCTCAATTCATTTGGCACCAAGTTCTCACAATTGGATGCATAATCTAAGCAAGGGGGCAACCTAATCATGTGATCATGCAAAACTATCCCTATATGAATGCAACATGAAAAATGCAAAAATGCAAAAATTTGAAAAAATACCCCTACCCCAAGCTTAAAAACTTACATTGTCCCCAATGTAAATAATCAAGTCGGAGATAGGAGAAAAATTGGAACAACTCACCGAGGTGGTAGCGGGTGTTGGCTCACATGCCAGTCAAAAACTTGTTGGAAATTGTATCACGGCCGTGAGGCTCATCACAGCTAGGCCGTGATCAATTCTGGTCTTCAGGAGCTGGCATGTCACGGTCGTGACTTGTATCACGGCTAGGCCGTGATACTCTCTGATCTTAGGGTCCTTCTCATCACGCCCGTGATGGATGTCACGGCTGGGCCGTGATCTTTTCTGACTTCATGGGTTAGTTCATCACGACCGTGACCACTGTCACGGCCTGGGCGTGATGACTTCTGACTTTATTAGTCCCTGCCCCTTTGCTCTTCCTTCCTTCTTAACCTGAAAAGACTCAACAAATCTGTTAATTTATGATTTTTTTTCCTCTTGATCTTCTCAAATTATTCAAGAGATAAATTCAAAAACAAATGGAAAAGGGAAAGAAGACTTGGGTTGCCTCCCAAGAAGCGCTTATTTACGGTCTTAAGCTTGACCATACTTCCTTCAATCAACCAGGGTCGGCTGGGCGTAGAAGTGCAGGAACACTTCTCTTCCACGGGAGTCCTTCAAAGAGACGATTATGCTCATATGGCCAATTGCTCTTCCGCTTCTCTCTTTTCACTCTAAGCTTCATGGCCTTACTCCTTCCCGGCGGAAGTTTTGTTTCCACATGATCAGCAAATCCAACATCTTCACTACTGGGTGCATCATTTGCCATGCAAATCTTCGGAGTTTCTTCCATGTTGAGCTCTTCCTTTACCACTGGAGACGTTATATCGATCCTGCACACATGACTCACAAAAGGAGGGTTGTTATATGAGTTAGTCAATTCAAAATCGACCCTACCTTTCTCTACATTCAGAGAGAGTTTGTCATTCTTTACATCTATTTTTGCTCCAGCGGTGGCCAAGAATGGCCTTCCTAAAATGATAGGGAATTCAGAATTCCCTTTCATATCCAATACCAGGAAATCGGTAGGGATGAAAAATTTTCCTACCTTTACGGGAACATTCTCTAGTATGCCTAGAGGAGTTCTAGTTGAGCCATCCGCAAGTTGTAAGGAGAATTTGAATGGATTCAACTCTTTGGTTCCCAACCTTTCCAAGATATTGAGCTGCATCAAGCTTGCACTAGCCCCTAAGTCACATAAGGCTTGGTCTATTTGCACTTCTTCAATTGAGAAAGCGATAGAGAAACTACCTGGGTCTTTCAATTTAGGAGGCATTTTAGCTTCTATGTCTACTTGCTTTCTCTTGACCAACCTTTATGGGAAAGGTATTGGGGGTTGGTACGGTGGTGAAGGGACATACTTTGGTTCTAGCTCTTCATCTTCGCTCATGTCCTCCTCTGGTTCCATGTCTTTTTCAACCACCCCAAGCTTATCATCCCTCAAGTGTATGGCATTACAATGTTCAATGGGATTTGCTTCAGGTTGCCCCGGGAACGTACCCTTAGGTCTAGAGTATGTGCTGGCTTGTTGGGAAATCTGAGTTTCTAGCATCTTGTTATGGATGGCTAAGTTATTTACCTTAGATGATAGCTCTTTTATTGCCTCGTTTACAGCCCTACCTTGTTGTTTAAACTCTTCATTTTGTTTTGTTTGAGTCTCAACAAAACTTTCCAATAAAGACTCGAGTTTAGACTTCTGTACCTGAGGATAGCCCGGTGCGGGTTTCCTATTACATTGGCCTTCTTGGAACTCATGGTTCAATGTGTTGCTGTAGTTCCCGTAGGAGAGGTAAGGGCTGTTCTTCCTTCCTTGGTTGTAAGCATTTGGAGGAGCATAATTTGGCAACTTCGGGTTCGTGCCGTAGTAGTTGTGACAAGAGTTCACTTGTTCCCCCGAAGCGCCGGATCCATGAGCAATACCTCGTGGGCACTCCATTGTGTCATGTCCCTACATTCCACAAATCTCACAAACAATGTTAGTAGCACCTATTGCACTAACATTAGCCTTTTCAAGCTGATCAAAACATTTATTCGGTGAGTCTATTTTAGACATTATAAGATCAGTGCTATTTATTTCAAACTTACCCCCCCGAAATCATTTTCGGGTTATTTCCTCTTTCTGAACCCCATTGGTGGTAGTTGGTGGCCACGTTTTCAATGATATTGAATGCCTCAGTCAGAGGCCTATTCATAAAGGCTCCACCAGCTGCGGAATCAAGTGACACCTTCGAAGAGTAGTCCAATCCGTTGTAGAAGGTGTGAACTAATAACCACCTCTCGAGTCCATGATGTGGGAAAGACTCTAGCAATCCCTTGTAGCGATCCCAAGCTTCTGACAAGCATTCTCCATCTTTTTGGAAGAAGCCGGTGATCTGGGCTCGTAGGTAAGCCGTCTTGGAGGGAGGGAAGAATTTCTCCAAGAATGCCTGCTCCAGTTGGTCCCAAGTAGACAAGGTATTAGCGGGCAGTTGTTTCAGCCAAGCTTTCGCTTTTCCGGTCAGAGATGAGGGGAATAACCTTAAGCGAATAGCATCAACCGGGGCACCTTGAATTCTAACTGCATTGGTGAACTCCAAGAATGTCTCCACGTGATCGGTCGGGTCCTCCGAGGGAAATCCTCCGAATTGATGTTGCCTAATCATGTTGATTAGCATAGGTGGTATAGTGTAGTTCTCTGCCTCAATCTCTGGCCTAGCAATCCCAGTTCGCAATCCCCTAGCATTTGGGACTGCGTAGTCCTTTAATGGCTTCGTATCTGGTAGATTCGCCATGAGTGGAAAGGGAATCAACCTCTCTCTCTCTCTCTTTGTAGTCTCCTATGCCTATGAAAGGTCCTTTTGACTTCTGGATCGACCTCACTAAGGTTTCCAAGACTTAGGGATCTTTGCATATAAAACACAGAGAGATAGATACACTATAAAGAAAGAAAAAGATTTTTTTTTAAAAAAAAAGAAATATAAAAATTAAATAAAAATAAAAAGTCCAGAAAAATCGATCTAAAAATTAAATTGAGATTCGAGAAAGCACAGTCCTGGGCAACAGCGCCAAAAACTTGATGTGGTGCGATCCGGCAAGTGTATCGGATTCGTCGCCAAGTAATAAAAAGATATCGATCCCACATAGACCGTGATCTCAAATCACAACTAATTATTAAATCGATAACACTGGATCATGTAAAAAAAAGGTTTTTGATTTTTGAAATAAGAGATAACTTGGATAAGGAATGCAATCAAGTAAAACAGAAAGCAAATCAATTTATGGTTTTTCAGATCTAAATGGATTCCTAGGAATTGTGTGACCAACAAGATCGTTCATGTTACTAAATTGATTACCCCTTGTTAATTATCGAAATTGCCTTGAAGACGAATTTATCCTCTAATAGTCAATGCTCCCTCTCGGGTTACAAAAACCGTGCCCAATTAAACCAACCCCTACTCTCGTGGTAGTCGAATTTAGATTGAACCCTTTGCGCTTTGTGACAATTCGTTGATCCTCGAAGGACAGCTTCTAACTCTCGTGATTTAAGTCCTAAGTCTAATTCTATAGATCCGATACCTAAGTTCACTGCTAGGTTCCTCCTTAGAATATCTACGACACGCAAACAAGTGGCCACCGAATTCACGAGTAATTAAAACACTAGAAATCAGATCTAAAGCAAAATCGTAATTAACAAAGATATAACATCAATTCATAACACAAATCAAATTTTGGGCATAGCCCCAAACCCTAGAAATAAAGCTACTACTCAAACATTGCCATGGTGATGACAAGCTTGGTTAACAACAACATTAAAATAACAATAAGAGAAGAGAGGAGGAAGAAGAAGAGAGATCTTAAATTATTGCCTAAGTGTAGCAGCCAAAAAGTCTCCTTTTGCCTCTGCCCAGATGCCTTATTTATAGATTAGGGAAGTTAGAATCCCAATCTAACACAAATTCAGATCAAAATCGGTTGCTTCAGATCCAAGTAATGCTCGTCACGGCCGTGATGGCCATCACGGCCAGGCTGTGACGGATTCTGCCTTGAGCGTTTCTTCAGTGATTGGTCTGTCATGGCCGTGATGCTCATCACGGCTAGGCCGTGATGGGCTCTGCCTGTGAGGGTCTGGTTTAGCGGACATGTCACGGCCGTGATGGGCATCACGGCTAGGCCGTGATCAGTTCTGACTTCAGTCTTCTTTCTTTTTAGCTCTGCTTGATCATGGCCATGATGGGCTCTATTTGGCTCATTTTCTTCACTTTTCAAGCTCCAACTTCATGCAAGCTTCATCATGGTCACTTTTGAGCATTTTATCCTTGATTCCTGCAAAACCACACCACAAAACCGCCTTACCCGTTCCAAGGTAAAAACTAACAAAAATCAAATCAAATATGCCTATACTATATGAAAATGCATGCAAAATGATAAACAAATATGAGGTGTAATCACACTCATCACTTAACAATATATTTGATAACGGGAACATAGATAACACTTACAAGCGCTATTAAAAGCCACACAAAAGCTCTATTAAAAGCCTTTCTATCATAGTATATTTAATTTTTTTTTTAAAAAAAACAAAGAAAGAAATAAAGTCTCAGATGTAAAACTTGTTAGAACCAAAGTGATTTTGGTTAAAATGATCTCTTAAGTTTTGATGTCAACAAAAAAGTTAAAATTGTATGGCAAATTTGTGTCAAAGATCTAACTTGTTTGTTCTACGTTGCTGGTTTGTTATAATATTGATAGATAAGGAAACATACTTGTAACTTCTCGATTTTACTATGAAACAGTATCTGGTCTAAGTTCTCAACCGCTAGACGAGCCTTCAAATACATGGTAAAACTCTAAATTCTATAAGGTTACCACTAAACGAGATATTAATTTTTGGCTAAGTTAAATAACACTAGACGAGCATCTAAGTCTAAGTGTAAAATGAGAAATAGATGAGCCGCTAAATAACTCTCAGGAGAATAGCAAGTCCAAAGACTTGAAGTCTAGAAGAGTAATTAACTAGACGCTACGTCAGTAGACGAGCCCGCTTTACTGTTAAGTTAACATTGCGGGTCCAAAGACTTGCGCGTCCACTAGCTACTGAAAATGAACCCGTCTAGTAGAAGTGAATTTATTTCAAATGATTGAATATTTAATTCGTAGGAATGTACGTCTCTTTCCATTTCTGCTTCAATTGTTTACTCTTTGTTTCTTGAGAATAGAAACATAGTACCATCAAGAACATAAACCTTTGTACTCTGTCACCTATATTGCTGTAAAGTTAAACCAAGTACAAAGAAGGAAAGTCAGAAAGCAACCTTCGGTACAACAGGGAAGTGACAGCTCTACTTTAAGCATTCCTCTTATAACTAAGAGCACTTCCCCATGAAGCATATCAAGCTATCAGTCTCAACGGATCTCAAGCATTAAATGTTATATCTAAATGGATATTTTCTCAAGACCGTTGAAGAAAGGATGAAGATGTCTATATATAGTAGACAACCCCAAGAGAAGAACAACTTCATGCTGTGAAATTTTCAAAGTGTCAAATATCAGATCAAATTTCATTTGAATATTTTCAGTTGTATGCTTCCTGATCTTAAACTTTCATATTCTCACATATAGTGAGTTCATAGATCAAAATCTGTAAATCTCTTTTTTAGAGTTAGAGCCCGAAGAGGCTTGGTAGAGAAGAATACTTGTTGCCTGAAAAGGTGTTGAATACTTGTAATCTATTTGGAGAATAGCGGAGAAAAACCTTCAGGTAGAAGGGACTGGACGTAGCTCTTGGTTGGAAGAGAGTGAATCAGGATAAATCACTCATGCGAATCTTCTATCCCTACTTTTTACAGTCTTTGTTTATACTAACTGTGGGGATTTGGATCAGAGTTTGTTAACTCTTTAAAAATGTTTTCTTGTTTGTGTGTATTTATCTTGTTTTGCTTGCAAAAAGGTTTGAGAAAAAACGCTTTTTCGAAAAACTGTTAAGAAACACAATTCAACCCCTTCTTGTTTTTTCCTGTGTCAACTTAAGTCATATTTTATAATTGGTCTAATAAATATTTTGGTCCCTAAAATAAGACGAGATTTGATTTTAGTTCCTCCAAAAAATTTCCTTTGGTTCTGATGCTCAAATGTTTAAAATTTTGTATTGGTCCCTCCTGATAGAGAGCACATTAAGCGATGACGTGGCAGATAAAGAGCCATGTCATCCATGGCACGTATAAGAAAAAATTAATATTTAATTCACATGTGTATTTTTTTATTATTTCTTGTCCACGTAGATTAATAATAAATATTATTTATTTTTAGATGATAAAATAAATTATTTTATTTTATTCTGATTTAATAATTTAATAATTTGTTAATATTAAAATAATCAAAAAAACTTAATTAATCCATATTTAATTATACTAATTATTCCTAATTTAATTAAATCCCTTATTAGTGTATTTAAGTTGCCATTACACTAATTATCCCTAAATATGGATGGTAACTAAGTTAGGACTGATTAGTATAATTAATTCAGGGTTAATTAAGGTGATTTGATTATTTTAATATTAGCAAAATATTAAATAATAATTAAATGAATAAAATAAGATAATTTATTATTTTTGACAAACAAATAATATTTATTATTAGTTTACATAGACAAAAAATATTAATAAATACACATAGAATTAAATATTATTTTTTGGTATATGTGGCATCAATGATGTGACACATGGCCACGTCATCAGTTAAAGGAAACTCCCTATTGACATGGATCAATTTCAAAATTTTAAAACATGTGAGGATCAGAATCAAACGAAAATTTTTGGTCAAAGAGACAAAACAGTTGCATATAGATGGTGAAACCGTGTGTCCCAACTACACAACGGAGTCCGTTTTATATAGGTTTAATAAAATAATTACACAATGAATATAGGAGATTCTATTCCTATTTACAAGATGTGATATGATATGCTTAAACCTATACATTAATTACAAGATTATAATCATATTTTCAACACTCCCCCTCAAGGTGGGTCATATAAATCATATGCACCCAGCTTGTTACATAGATAACTAATACGAGGACCTCCCAGAGATTTTGTGAAGGCATCTGCCAGCTGATCATTGGAGTTGACAAATCTAGTGGTGATGTCCCTTGATTGGATCTTCTCCCTTACAAAATGACAATCTACCTCAAATGTTTGGTCCTCTCATGGAACACATGATTAGAGTCAATATGCAATGATGCTTGATTATCACATATATATTAGCGTCATTTGCATAGTCTCTTCAAATTGAAGTTCTTTGAGTAACTGTTTCAACCAAATGAGTTTGCGAGTCACTAGTGCTATGACCCTGTTTTCAGCTTCTGCACTGGACCTTGCAACTACATTTTGTTTCTTCTTTTCCAGGATATCAGGTTTCCTCCAATAAGTACACAATACCTAGAAGTAGATCGCCTATCAATGAGTGAGCTTGCCCAATCACATATAAATAACCAACTATTTGACTATGTCCTCTGTCTTCATAAATGAGACCTTTTCCTGGAGCACCTTTAATGTATTTCAGGATCCGTATCACGGCATCCCAATGGTCATGACAAGGAGAATTCAAGAATTGGCTTGCCACACTGACTGCAAATGAAATGTCTGGATGGGTGACTGTGAGGTAGTTTAATTTCCTAACCAATCTCCTGTATCTTCCTGGATCTGATAGTGGCTCCCCCTGATTAGGTAGAAGTTTGACCTTTGAATCCATAGGAGTGTCAATTGGCTTGGCGTTCAATAGTCCAGTCTCTTCAAGAATTTCCATAGCATATTTCCTTTGTAAAATCACAATGTCATCCTTAGATTGAGCTACCTCGGTACCCAAGAAATAACGGAGCTTACCAAGGTCTTTAGTCTGAAAATGGTGAGAGAGATGTTGATTCACTTGTAGTATGCCATGCTGATCACTACCAGTTATGATAATATCGTCCACATAAACAATCAGATAAATGCATCTTTGGACCGAATGACGATAGAATACAGAGTGGTCAGCTTCGCTGCGAACCATACCAAACTGTTGCATTACAATACAGAATCTACTGAACCAAGCATGAGGAGATTGTTTAAGATCATAAAGCGACATGCGAAGCCGACAGACCATGGTAGATGACTCCCCCTGAGCAACAAACCCAGGTGGTTGATCCATATAGACTTCATCTTCAAGATCATTGTGTAAGAAGGCATTCTTAATGTCAAGTTGATGAAGAGGTCAGTGATGAATTGCAGCAATGGAGAGGAGAAGCCGAACAGAGGCCATTTTGGCCACATGAGAGAAAGTATCACCATAATCAAGCCAAAATATCAGAGTGTTGCCTTTGGCCACAAAATGGGCCTTAAACTGATCAATCTTACCATCAGGACCCACCATCACATTATAAAGCCAGTGACAACAAACTAAAGATTTCTCAGGAGGTAGAGGGACCAATTCCCAGGTACCACTGCTTTGAAGAGAACACATCTCATCAATCATCACTTGCCGCCATTCAGGGTGAGATAAAGCTTAACCTGGAGAGTTAGGAATGGAGACAGGATACAAAGAAGAAAAACAAGCATAATGCAAAGGAAAAAGGTGATGATAACTCAAAGCAATATAATTGGGAGACGGGTTACGAGTAGGTCATATACCTTTACGGATAACAATGGGAAGGTCTGGTTCAGGCGGTGGGGTCGGGACAAGTCCGATGAAGGAGTTGGTGCCAGAAAGAGCATCTTCAACTATGAGCTTTGATCAAGATTACAATAGAGATCCCTTGGTTCTTCACTCCACAATGCTTAAGATGAACATACAAGAAAGCTCAAGCCTTTCGTGTCACTATTTTCGATCAAACCCTTGATCTCTCAAATCCTCTAGAGGTAGTGACTTTGAGAATGCATCGGTTGGATTGTCTTCAGAAGCTATCCTTCTCAATCTAAATTTCCTTTCATTCAACCACGTCTCTAATGAAATGATGCCTTACATGGATATGCTTAGTTCTCTCATGATATATTTGATGATTAGCAAGATGAATTGCGCTTTGGCTATCAAACCGAACAGTCACACTCTTTTACATAATTTCTAATTCACCAATCATCAATTTTAACCATGGAGCTTTCTTCACTCCATTCGCGAGAGCCATATACTCTGCTTGCGTAGTTGACAAAGTAACCACAGGTTGTAATGTAGACTTCCAACTGATAGAAGTCCCAAACAAAGAAAACACATACCCCAAAAGAGACTTTCTTGTATCAACATTCCGACATAATCCGTAAAAACATAACCCACAATAGCATCTTCTCCTTGAGCTGCCTTCTTGTACGAAAGTCCAAAATTTAGAGACCATTCAAATACCTCAGAATCCACTTCAAAGCCTCCCAATGAGCTTCCCCCGGGTTAGCCATAAATCTGCTCACAATGCTAATAGCGTATGCCAAATCCGGTCTGCTACATACCGTCTCGTACATGATACTAATCACTCCACTTGTATAAGGAATAGAGTTCATTCTTTTTCTTCCCAAGTCAATGCTAGAAGCTTGATTAATAGAGTGATTTGTGTGATTACCCAAAGACGTAGAAACCGACTTGGATTGATGCATCCTATACCTTTCTACAACTTTCCTTAAGTAAACTTGATGAGATAATAACAATTCCCCTTTCTTTCTGTCTCTGATTATGTCCATCCCAAGAATCCTATGTGCATTACCTAGATCTTTCATCTCAAATTCAAAGTTTAATAGGTCCTTGAGCTTGCTTATTTTTTCCTTGCTAGCATTGGCTATAAGAATGTCATGTACATATAGGAGTAAGAAAAGAACACAGTCCTCCTCAATATGTATACAAAGTTGTCATAACTACTCCTATGAAATCCCAATCTCAAGAGAAAATCATCAAATTTATTATACCATTGTCGAGGACTTTGTTTTAATCCATAAAGTGATTTTCTCAAAATCAATCTTCCTTTTCTTCTCTTCAAAAGATTCAAGGAACACTGCATAGAGGTGGGAAATGTGAAGACCATCACATATGCCATCCTTCAGTCATGAATCTTCGAGGTTCAGGGAGTGTATAGGATGATGAATGACCTCCCTACAAACAGGCATGCTGAGTTCAAGATTACCAACTGCCCTATCTTTAACAAGGAAAATATTTCTAAGATGCAGCTGCCCTCCATCATTGCCTCTGAGAAAGAACTAGCTGCTCGAGCTCAAGCCATAAGACAAGAAGTCTTTAGAGAAGAAGGAACGAAAACCAGCAAGCTGAGGAACCTACTGTAGCAGCTGTCGGAGAACCTGTGCTGCGAACCGGGAATAGGAAGTTCAGTGGGCTGATGTTGGTCAGTCCAGCTATCAAGCCTTTGAAGCTGATCATCATGAAGCTACTCACCAGGCACCTGACTGGACAATATTAGATGAATACGAAGTCAAGCTTGAGATTGAGTATGAGATGATGCTTGAAGGTATACCCTACAACATCAATGGAATAGTCATACCCTACATTGAGGAAGTGGATTGATGTGATCCTAGGAAGCACAACCTTAATGGGCCAATGGGGGCAAGTCAACTTTGAAACAAATCCCAATCAAACTTGCTTCACTATTTTGGCTGTATCTTAAGTTTTAGTTGTCCGACTTAAGTGATATTGGATGCATTGGAAATCTTAGAAGATTATCTAAAAATCATGTTTCATGACTTAAGACCATATTCGGCCTCTATAATGACTAAAACTGGGCCACAAGTTTAGAACAAAATTATGGACGGGTTTTGATTTAGTTAGGCTTGTACTTGGGCTTAAGAGTGTTCCAAGCCCATTAGGACTTAGAGAGATGCATGAGATGATACTCACACGTCACACCTATAAATAGGTGTCTTGTACTCCTTTTTAAAAGATTGAATACATTTGCAAAGTTTCTCATACTTGAGAGCTAGAGTGAGTTGAGAGAGTTCTCCTCCTAGAGGTTCATGAATTGAACCATAGATTCTTATCTTGAGTATCCTTACTCAAGTGGTGAATCATCTTTGGCTTATCTTTCAATCTTGCATTCACAATTTGAATGTGGCGCCATTCCCTTCCCCTTCTACCTCTTCCATTTTCTACTTCATTTGCTTCTTTAATTCTTGCAATTTATATTTCATAGTTTAGATCTATTTTATTGTTCTTGAATTAAATTCATATAACAATTGTTTCTCTTCTACTCTTTTGTTTTCTCTTGATTCTCACTTGAGGAGCAAGCTTCATTCAATTGTGTCCTTGTTTTGTTGTTGATCTTGAATTCTTAAACAATTTGACCAAATAAAGATCCTATCAATTTAGTGATCAATGTTTGATCACATCATGGATGGTCCAGACTATAGGGAAAGGCTAAGGATTAGCCAAAATGAGCAAGTTATTGCACCTGCACCTCCACCCGCTCAGACTCAACATCAGGAAGTTGAATCGTCCAGAAAGGGAAAGAGGAAAGCTCGGAAAGAAATTGCTGCTGCATCAAGGGTAAATGAAGACGATAATGAAGATGTCATTTCCATATCTCTTCTTCTAAAGAAAAGTAAGCTTTATGCCACCTCTTGTAACACATCAAAGATTCACCCTTATTTTTATATGTGTTAGTTCTGGCATGTATATGTTTGATATTTATATATATGTGTATATATTATTGTATATGATAACATGTATATTAATATATTATTATTTGGATTAATATGAGATTGTGTCTCTTAATATTTGATTTTATATGTTAACATATGATATGTGATTTTATTAATAATAAGCGATTAAGAATGATATGATAAGATATCGTGTGATTTAGTATTTAAATAAAGATAGTGTTATTCTTAGATTTTAGCCTGTCAACCAATAATATTTGAGTCCATATCAATATAGGATCATCCTCTTTTGGTTATATCTTAAGAACTTATCATAATCTCTTAAGGATCCAATCTAGGAATAACTACCAAATCTGTCGCTAAACTTCCATCAAACTTTTGACCATCTTTACCATCTTAGAGTCCGATTTAAGATTAGATCATTAGAGATTAGTTTGTATATATTTCTATGAGCTTTCTAACGACACCAAGAACGCCTCAATCGGAAACTTGTAGCTCAAGCTATGGTCAAAATACCGAACTGTATACAGTTTGGGCTGAAATAGGAACCCGTTATGACCCAAACTCATATATATACCATTAGACTCAACCTAAACCTACTTTACAAGACCCCAACACTCAGAAAACTGCCTCCCTCCTTCCTCTTTGAATCCATATGGTTTTTCTCCCTAAAACTCTCTCTAGGGAACTCGGTCTTGCGCCGTTTTTCATTGCTTCTTGATAGGAGAACATCGCTACGAATAGGGGTTCGTCATGCTTGCTGTTTGGGACTTTATAAAAGGTAAAGTTCGTGAACCTTGTCACTTGTGTCCTTTCTTTCAAGTTCTTGATCTCTTCCTTTTAATTTCTTGATCTTAGAGTTGAACAAAAGTGTCTCTTTGGCGTCCTTGAGGTTGTAGACAAGCGCTAGTGAGGCGGGACCCTATGGATCTTCTTTCTTCTTTTGAAACGCAAACCTCGTACTAGGTATGGGAGAAGAATGGTGTATACACTAGGCTAGGGAGTACCATACAATGAGGGGTTCCCATAGCCCCGTTTATTGTCGTTATAATGTATTGATGTCATGATCTGCCTGGTTGTATGACTGATATGTTTATATGTTTAATTGGATTAATTAGTATAACTATTTGTTATAATTGTTGAGTTGTTCATGATTTGGTATGCCCCTTTGAATTGTCTTATGCCATGAGTTTTGGTTGAATTGGTATGAATACCCATGATTATGAATGTTGTTGTTATGACATGGATGTTGTTGATCACATTGGCTGGATATGTTGTTGATGATGATGTTACCGTTATGTTAAATATGTTAATAAGACTCTAATTGACTTAATTAGGACTCTTAGTTAACATAGGAAGTAAGGGATTAATTCCCCAAGCTTCATAAGACATGAACTGTGTTAGTGAGGGGTGAAGTTTTATGCTGAATGTTTTAGTTAAGACCCTAGGATATGATTTGAGAGGATTATGGAGCCTAAACTCCAAGAACATGTTAAATTCTTCCCAGAATAGTATGAGGCTGCCCAGGAGCACGGTCGTGCTAGACAGGGAGCATGATCGTGCTCCCAGTTAAATTCTGGAAAACAGGTCGCGCATTGAGCACGGACATGCAGGACAGTGAGCACGACCATGCTCTACTTAAGTGGCAGCACGACCGTGCTGGGGGTTTACTACGCCCGTGCTTCTCGCTACTGGCCAGAAGTTAAGATTAATGAATTAAAGGGGTGTTTACCCCAATTATACCCAGATGATGTAATAATACACTAATCAAATGACAACAAGTTAGATAACTTAATTAAAGATTAATTAATATAACAAAGACTGATAAGCTGGTTCAGCCGGTATCCGATGGGTTACAGCACGTTGTCACGCTTTGGTGCTTTTTGGTCAAAGTGCTCTTAATGCTTTTTGGTCGAGATGTTGTTATGTTGGACCTTGGTGATTTTTGGCCAAGGGGGCCTTGACCCCACGGTGTGGGTCTAAGGTGTTAATGTTGATGTTGGTGATTAGTCTTGGATGCTTTTAGGCCTAAGCAAAGGAGGTGGTTGCCTTGTGTTGTTGTGCCATTTGCATAGAGTATTGGAGTTGATGTTGAGGGGGATGTTCAACATAGGGGAGGTCATCCTAGTTATGATGATCTGGCCCAAGTCTCGGGTGGTTCACCCATTGTTTGGTGAACCAGGCGCCCCCGAGGTGGCGTATCCTACGTCGGCTATCCAAGGGGTTCCTCCATGGTTTGGGAAACTGCTGGTGTTGGTGATTTTTGGCCAATACTGATATGTAACTCCGAAGTTGACTTCCTGAGTTAGTTGGATCCACATGTTTTGATGGAGTAGTGGATTAGGGTTGCATTGCACTGCATAGCATATGTTGGATGATTAACATGTTGTTATGGTATTATATGATGATGTATAAATATTGTATGTTGTTATATTTCTATGCTATGCTATGATGTATGTACATCTTATTCCCTATTCCCATGCCGTTGTGTTTACATGATTTCTTACTCCCTGCTTTCATGTTTTTGTTGTTGCATGTATTTCCTTATGCAGAGGACGGTGAGCAACCAGTGGAGGAGTGACTTTGAGGAGCCGTGACTCTATTTAGAATGCTGAGTTATAGTTGTTAGTTTTGTTAGTTGTTTAGTTTGTTTCCGTGATGTATCCGGATTTTGGTTACACCAGCGTTGTATGTGACATCGGGGTTAGGTTTTTCTTTTTGTGTCTTGTTTATGTTTTACTGTTTTAAAACTATGTTATTTACGTGTTGTTTTTGTTGAGATGTGAAACCTTTTTACCCAAGTTTTTATTTTTTTTCAAATAAATGCATGTTTTATAATTACCTCTTTTAAGTCAATGTTTTATATTAACATGCGGGGTAGAAGGGTATCACATTTAGTGGTATCAGAGCCGTTCGGCCCTGTCAGGACGTGGTATGAGTCTGTCTTGAGTATGTTGTGTGACTCTTGGTTGAATTGTCTATATTTATATAGACAATGTTACGTGGTACTAAGTACCTATAGCTTTGCTTTGGCTTGACTTACTGTATTTGGCGGTTTGTCTTGAACGTTCCAAGGAGCCTTCGGGTGCTTCTTGTGTTTAGGAAGGTTGTTCTATCATCTCTTGATAATATGAACTCTGTAGCTAATCTTGTGCGCTTATTTTTTTTAAAAAAACCGCTTGATGTTATTCTTGGGATGAACTGGTTATCTTCCAACCATGTTCCCTTTATTTGTTTTGATAAGACCTTAGTTTTTGGAACTCCAACGGAGTCTAAGAATCCAGACCTTCTCTCTACCATCCAATTTCAAGGTTCGATGAAAGACGAAGACCAAGTGTACATGATGATAACTTCCCTGGAAGTAGAGAGCAGCCCTCCTGATGTCGCCAGCTTGCCTGTTGTGCAAGACTTTCCTGAAGTGTTTCCTAGGGATGCTTATAACTTACCCCCAAAGAGAGATATTGAGTTTGCCATAGACTTAGTGTCTGGCACCGGGCCAATATCCATAGCACCCTATAGGATGTCTCCTCTAGAGCTATCTAAGTTGAAGGAAGAGTTGGAAGACCTGACGAAGAAGTAGTTCATTAGGCCTAGTGTGTCCCCGTGGGGAGCACCTGTGTTATTGGTGAAGAAGAAGGATGGTAGTATGAGGTTGTGCGTCAACTATCGGCAGCTCAACAAGGTGACCATTAAATCTAATCGGTATCCCCTCCCTAGGATTGATGATCTTATGGATCAGTTGATCGGAGCTTGTGTTTTCTCGAAGATAGATTTGAGGTCAGGGTACCATCAGATTCGGGTTAAGTCTGAAGACATCTCGAAGACAGCGTTTAGGACGTGTTATAGTCACTATGAGTACTTGGTTATGCCTTTTGGTGTGACCAATGCCCCTGCTGTGTTCATGGACTACATGAACAAGACCTTTCACCTTTACTTGGATAAGTTTGTGGTGGTCTTTATAGACGACATCTTAGTGTACTCTAAGACTAAGGAAGAACATGAGGAGCACTTGAAGGTTGTCTTACAGACCCTCAAGGATAAGCAATTGTATGCCAAGATGTCTAAGTGCGAGTTTTGGTTATAAGAGGTTAGTTTCTTAGGTCACGTGATCTCAAAAGGTGGGATAGCCGTCGATCCGGCTAAGGTTGAGATGGTGCTACAATGGGAAGTGCCAAAGTCACTAACAGAGATTAGGAGTTTCTTGGGTTTAGCAGGGTACTATAGGCGGTTCATAGAAGGTTTCTCTAAGTTAGCCTTATCCTTAACCCGTCTCACCAAGAAGGGACAACTATTTGTGTGGGACTCTAAGTGTGAAGAGAGTTTCCAAACCCTTAAGGATAGGTTGACATCAGCACTAGTGTTAGTTTTGCCAGATCCTAGTGAACCCTTCGTAGTTTACTATGATCCTTCTAAGCAAGGGTTAGGTGGTGTGTTGATCCAGAATGGTAAGGTAGTTGCTTATGCTTCTAGGTAGTTGAAAACCCATGAGAAGAACTACCCTACCTATGACGTAGAGTTAGGAGCTGTGGTATTTCCCTTAAAGATCTGGAGGCATTACCTTTATGGAGCGAGGTTTGAAGTTTTTAGTGATCACAAGAGTTTGAGGTATCTCTTTGATCAAAAGAAGTTGAACATGAGGCAGCGTAGGTGGATGGAGTTCTTAAAGGATTATGACTTCGAGCTGACCTATCACCCAGGAAAGGCCAATGTGGTGGTTGATACCCTAAGTAGGAAAACCTTGTACGTCTCCGCTTTGATGGTTAGGGAGATGGATCTAATAGAGGAGTTTAGAGACCTTAGTCTAGCTTGTGAGTTTACCCCTAAGAGTATTAGGCTTGGAACGTTGAAGGTTACCAACAGCTTGATGGATCAGATTAGAGAGGGCCATAAGTTAGATAAGTTTCTCTTAGACCAGCGAGAATTGCTCGCTCAGGGTAGAGACCTTAGTTTCAAGGATGGGAGTGATGGAGTCTTGAGGTTTAAGGATAGAGTGTGCATACCAGATGTTCCTGAGCTTAGGAAGTTGATCCTTGAAGAAGGACATAGGAGTGGGTTAAGTGTGCACCCTGGTGCCACCAAGATGTATCAGGACCTTAAGAGGATGTTTTAGTGGCCTAGGGTGAAAAAGGATGTGGCCGAGTTTGTGTATGCGTGCTTGGTTTGTCAGAAAGCTAAGATAGAACACCAAAAGCCATTAGGTAAGTTACAAGCTTTAAGTATCCCGGAATGGAAATGGGATAGCATCTCCATGGACTTTGTGTCTGGACTCCCTAGGACTCCTGCTGGTTTTGAGGCTATACCGGTTGTTGTGAATAGATTGACTAAGTCTGCCCATTTCATCCCGATGAACATGGAGTATCCTTTAGAGAAGTTAGCCAAGCTGTACATCAAAGAGATAGTTAGGCTTCGTGGTGTACCCTCTATCATAGTATCAGACAGAGACCCGATGTTTACCTCTAGGTTCTGGGAGATTTTTCAGCATGCTTTAGGGACAAAGCTTAGGCTTAATTCAGCTTACCACCCGCAGACTGATGGGCAGTCTGAGAGGATTATCAGTCCTTATAGGACTTGTTGAGAGCTTGTGTGCTAGAATAGTCTGGTAGTTCGGAGGAGATGTAGGACACCCTTGTGTTGGAGTGAACCTAGTGATAGTGTGGTGCTAGGCCCGGAGATAGTCCAGGAAACAACAGAAAGGATCGGGATGGTTCAGGAAAAGATGAGAGTAGCACAAAGTAGGCAAAAGAGCTACCATGACAAAATGAGGAAGGCGCTCAAATTCCAGGAAGGTGACCATGTGTCCTTGAGAGTTACTCTAACAACTGCAGTTGGTAAAGCGATGAAAGCAAGCAAGCCATATGTTATCAGGAGATCCGAGTCTTTCCTACCTTGGTGAACAAGTGCAGAATCTTTGAGGATGCATACGAGCCCGGGATCACAAGCCGTAAAAGTTCAGAGATCCGGAGCAGTAAGTACGAAGATCAGAAGAACAAGGTGAGACAATGTCATCGGCAGAGACTTCAAGCAGAATGGCAAGGAATCACAGTTCTCAGCAGGTAAGCCTAAGGATTGGGATTTTCCTAAACATATTAGATGTGGAAAGCGTGGAGAAGGTCACTATACTCATCAATGCAAGGAGCCGAACATCATCTATTTCAATTGTGGCAAATATGGTCACCTTAGCAGGAACTGTAAAGGAGAAATGTCAGAACCACAGAGTGCAAGCAGGAATCAGAGTGCACAGCGGAAGCATAGTGGAGCTGAAGCCTCCAAGTCCGTGGACTCAACCCAACGTATGCACCTAATTGATGAAAGTTTAACCAGTTAAGGTGGTAGAAATTTCGAGGACAAAATTTTTATAAGGGGGGTGGAATTGTAACACCTCAAGATTGACCCTTATGTTTATATGTGTTAGTTCTGGCATGTATATGTTTGATATATATATATATATATATATATATATATATATATATATGTGTGTGTGTGTGTGTGTGTGTGTGTGTGTGTGTGTGTGTGTGTGTGTGTGTGTGTGTGTGTGTGTGTGTGTGTGTGTCTATTGTTGCATATCATAATATGTATATTAATATATGATTATTTGCATTAATATGAGATTGTGTCTCTTAATGTTTGATTTTATATGTTAATATATGATATGTGATTATATTAATAATAAGTGATTAAAAATGATATGATAAGATATCGTGTGATTTAGTACTTATATAGAGATAGAGTTATTCTTAGATTTTAGCCCCTCAACCAATCAGATTTGAGTTTTTATTAATATAGGATCATCCTCTTTTTGTTTCTTAAGACCTATCATAATCTCTTAAGGATCCTATCTAGGAATAACTACCAAATCTGTCGCTAAACTTCCATCGAACTTTTGACCATTTTGACCATCTTATAGTACGATTTAGGATTTGATCATTAAATATTAGTTTATAGATATTTCTCTGAGCTTTCTAACGACACCAAGAACGTCTCAATAGGAAACTTGTAGCTCAAGTTATGGTCAAAATACCGAACTGTATACAGTTTGGGCTGAAATAGGAACCCCTTATGACCCAAACTCATATATATAGTTTACATGACCCTAACACTCATAAAACTGCCTCCCTTCTTCCTATTTGAATCCTTATGGTTTTTCTCCCTAAAACTCTCTCTAGGGAACCCGTTCTTGCACCATTCTTCATTGATTCTTGATAAGAGAACATCGCTACGAATAGGGGTTAGTTGTGCTTGATGTTTAGGACTTTAGGAAAGGTAAAATTCGTGCACCTTGACCCTTGTGTCCTTTCTTTCAAGTTCTTGATCTCTTACTTTTGACTTCTTGATCTTAGAGTTGAACCAAAGTGTCTCTTTGGCATCCTTGAGGTCGTAGAGAAGCGCTAGTGAGACGGGACCCTAGTGGATCTTCTTTCTTCTTTTGAAACGCGAACCTCATACCAGGTTTGGGAGAAGAATAAATTATACACTAGGATAGGGAGTAGCGTAAGATGAGGGGTTCCCATAGCCCTGTTTATTGTCGTTATAATGTATTGATGTCATGATCTACCTGGTTGACTGACTGAATTGTATATATGTTTAATTGGATTACTTAGTATGCCTATTTGTTATAATTGTTGAGTTGTTCATGATGTGGTATGCCCATTTGAATTGTCTTATGCCGTGAGTTTTGGTTGAATTGGAATGAATACCCATGATTATGAATGTTGTTGTTATGACATGGATTATGTTGATCACATTGATTGGATATGTTGTTGATGATGATGTTACCGTTATGTTGAATATGTTAATAAGACTCTAATTGACTTAATTAGGACTCTTAGTTAACATATGAATTAAGGGATTAATTCCCCAAGCTTCATAAGACATGAACTGTGTTAGTGAGGGGTGAAATTTCATGCCGAATGTTTTACTTAAGACCCTTAAGACCCTAGGATTTGATTTGAGAGAATTATGGAGCTTAAACTCCAAGAACACGTTAAATTCTTCCCAGAACAGTATGGCCCTGCCCAGGAGCACAACCGTGCTCCCAGTTAAAATCTGGAAAACAGGCCGCGCATTGAGCATGACCGTGCAGGACAATGAGCACGACCGTGCTCCACTTAAGTGGCAGCACGACCGTGCTGGGGGTTTAGTACGCCCGTGCTTCCCCCTACTGGTTAGACCTTAAGATTAGTGAATTAAAGGGGTTTTTACCCCAATTATCCTGAGATGATGTAATAATATACTAATCAAATGATAACAAGTTAGATAACTTAATTAAAGATTAATTAAGATAACAAAGACTGATAAGCTGGCTAAGCCGGTACCCGATGGGTTACAGCATGTTGTCACGCTTTTGTGCTTTTTGGCCCAAGTGCTCTCGATGCTTTTTGTTCGAGATGTTGTTATGTTGGACCTTGGTGCTTTTTGGCCAAGAGGGCCTTGACCCCACGGTGTGGGTCTAAGGTGTTAATGTTGATGTTGGTGATAATTCTTGGGTGCTTTTAGGCCCAAGCAAAGGAGGTGGTTGCCTTGTGTTGTTATGCCATTTGCATAGAGCATTGGAGTTAATGTTGAGGGGGATGTTAAACATAGGGGAGGTCATCCTAGTTATGATGATCTGGCCCAAGTCTCGGGTGGTTCACCCATTGTTTGGTGAACCGTGCGCCCCCGAGGTAGCTGTTGGAACCAAAGTGGTTTGGATTTAATAATCTTTAGGTTTTGATGTTAACAAAAGGATTAAATTTGCTTGGCAAAGTGTTTGTTGAGATCTAACTAGTGCTTTCAGTTATGCAGGAACGCTTTTATAAGTAAAATAAACTTTGTATAAGTTTTAATTGAAAAATATGCGTCCACCCCTGTAGACGGCCTGCTCAAGAACTGTGGTAAAATTTACCTTGTTGTTTTCTTTAGTAGACGTGGCTATAAATGAATACCTAAATAACTTGTTAGGTATTACAAGTCCAAAGACTTGAAAATAAGCATGTCCATCTTGCCCCGTCAGCAGACGAGTGCTATCCTTGAAACTCAAGTATACATCCATAGTGCCTAACTAAAATTCAGTAGAAGTCCATAGTGCCACGTCATTGGACGGAGTTTCTCTAAGGACTTAGCAAGTCCAAAGACTTGTGTGGATGAGCGCTTCTGCCACATTAGTGGACGAGTAGAAATAAAATCTTGTGTAGATGCGTTCTTAAAACTAAGTGGACGGTTCTATATGTTCTATATCTTTACTACCTTGAATATGATTTAATGCAATCTGGTCCATGATGAATTTATTTCAAATGAATGATATTTATTTCAAATGAATATTTTTTCTTCCCATTTGTTTTTATCCAATTAATGTCTTGTGTCCTTTGAGAAAATTCATAGTACTATCAAGGAAATACAAAAAGTAAAAGGTAGAATTGGAATTACAAAACGTTCTGTACGATGACATCTTTATTGTTGGACAAAAGCTGGGTTATTAACAAAGGAGGAAAGAAAGTTTTTAAGGTACAATTGCTCAGAACAGTGAGCATCCATTTTGTGATTTTATGATAAACAAGGATGCTTTTCAACATGGCCAAAATCAAGCTATCAGTCTCAACGGATATAATGCATTTGATGCTACCCTCACATATAGTGAGTTAAAAAGATCTTAGAAAAATCTATGATAGTGTTAGAGCGTGAAGAGGCTTGGCAAGAAAGTGAGACACCCCGCTGTGCCTCTTTGTGTCATTAGATTAAAACCTCATTATTTAATTACATAATCGCACGCTTAACGTGAAAATACGTAAAAATTAAAACTTAACTTATAAATTATACAACTTCATCTAGAATGGCATATCACAATATAAGTATATTGTACATATTACAAAACACTGTTGAGGATATCCTATCAGTAGGATCCCTCACAGGCATATACTTAGACAAAAAGTTAAACAACGAAAAACATAATAAAAATACGCCTCACGAAACGCATTGGCCATAACTAACTAGACCCTAATCACCATGGGTCACAGCTCGTCCTCCAGCCTCCGGTTCGTAGGGAGTTCCATCCAAAGCCTCCTGGTTACGCTCATCCACAGGGTCTTCTCGTACAATTCCACAAGGAGATAAAATACAAAATACAGAAATATACAGGGGATAAGAAACAGTTCTATCATCAAAAAGCAGAAAAGAGTAACAGTAAATTATACAGGAATTGTCACGGACAATCAACACACATAACTAACGAATCATCCTCAGGTTAATATATATCATCCTCTACCCTTACTGTCAGGCAATCTAACACGTTATTTTAACATAACCTCTCTAATCCTGTTACCATGTCTTCACGTTATCGTGGCCACTACCACTCCTGTCACCATCCCTCATTTGCATCGGGGCACACCCTCATTCCCGTTAGGATGTTCCACCTCGCGTGAACTCTTGATTTTACGTGTATTATATTAACAATACATGGTGTATTATATTACCAATACACAGAAGTGTTTTACGTGTATTATATTACCAATACAAGGTATATTATATTACCAATACACAAAAATGTTTTACGTGTATTATATTACCAATACACGGTGTATTATATTACCAATACACAAGTGTTTTACGTGTATTATATTACCAATACACGGTGTATTATATTCCATGAATGTTTTTGAATATTATATTAGCAATACACAGATGTCCTTGAATATTATATTACCAATACACTTTTGTCTTTGTGTATTATATTACCAATACACTTTTGTCCTTGTGTATTATATTACCAACAAACTTTTGTCTTTGTGTATTATATTACCAATACACTTTTGTCCTTGTGTATTATATTACCAATACACGGTTGTGGACAACAACATCTATACTAGAATCTCACCAACCCGTTTTAACATCTTAGTGCCTTAACCTTCCATTAGAACTTGACACATATTCTATGCCATAACACCTCTTTAACATTCCTCATCTAAGTTAGGCACTTCTAAATCATCATTATCCTCACACCCAAAACAATCATCTCTTAGACAACATATATAGTTTTGCTTAAAAATCCAATAAGCATAATAATAAAAACAAGGCAGATCATGCATAACACAATATCAATCAAAATATTCCCATATTACCAACATAGCACAAAATCAATTCAATAAAGGTAATAAAATCAAATCAACCATCAAGAATATAAAGATCAACCTAATGTCAATAAACCTACAATCCCCAAATCGCCATTGGTTTTTTAGAAAAGGTTTCCGATGTGATTTTTGTCTTGTCGATTACTCGACTACTAGTAGGGTTTAGGTCGCCTTACACAATTATTATATAATCTACTACTTATCCATTCCGATGATAGGTTGGTTCTTTCCCCCACCTGGGTTATCACCGAACTCCCGAACTCGAAGCTCCTCGTCACCACACCACAAAGTATTAACTCCACCTTCTGTGAAGGTAAGGAGATTAGATGCTCGAAGAGGTATACCACGAACGTCCTCGTTTCCTCCGTGATGGAATTCTAAGGTTAAAAAATATGAAATAATGAGCTAAAACTCAATCAAAGAACACTAACCACAAGGTATAGGTTCGGTTCATGCAATAAACTAGGATTAGGGGTTTCCGAAATTTATGCGACTCTTGGATTTATGATCCTTAAGTGCTAGAAGTTCATAAACAACAATCTTTTAACAAAGTTGAATTAAAAAATCCCACTAAGTACTTGACTTAGGGTTTCGGCCAAGCATAGATAAATAGGCTAGGAATTTCTAAATTTTCCAATCTCTTTAGGTTAGCATCCATACATAGTAAGGAGCTTGAAACCATGATCATTTTGGAAATGGAAAAATCAAATGTCTTAGACCATGAACCCTTAGGTTCAGCCTTAACAAGTTTGTGAGGTTAGAGATCTTTAAATCATCCAATCTTTTGGACATAGCATCCTTTAACATGAAGGAACTTTAATCCATAATCATCTTGGAAAACAAAATAAAATAACACATCCTAGGTCGAATGTTACATTCGGCCATCATAGGAAAATAAAGCAAGAAAATATTTTAAACTTTCCAATTCCTTGGATTTAGCATCCTTATACATCAAGAAGCCTTAATCCATGATCACTTTGGATAAACATCAATTAAGCATCAATGTCTTAAACTACTTAAAGTTTAGGCCTTTACATGAAAATGTGTAAAATCTCTAAACTTTTCCAATCACTTAAACCTAACATCCTTTAGTACAAAGGAGCCTTTGGTCATGATCATCTTGGAATAGAACTCAAATACAAGTCCATACAAGCAAAGTTAAACAAAACCCACCAAAACCAAAAAGCATGGTTTCGACTTCATCAAGAAAATAGGGTTAGAAATTTTTGTTTTACACAAACTTTTATTACGTTGTATTATGAGTAAAAATAGGAACATAGAAATTGGTTTCAACTCAAACGGAGTTTTCTATCATTTTTAAGAGATTTTAGAAGTTTGAAAGCTTAAAGGGAACTTAAAGCAAAACTATGAACATAAAGACAAGAACTTGAAAAATAGACAACATAGGATCATTACCCTAAACAATATGAAGAACTTTGATGAAGAACTTAAAGTAAAAAACTTGATAAAAAGATGAACTTTAGAAGAGAGAAGAAGAAGAGATGTAATAAGGTGTAAAGGTGAGAAAATGGAGGAAGAGTGGTGAAGTGTGGAAATGAAGAATATTTATAGAGAGTGAGATAGAGGGGCACGGTTTTGGAGAGGAAAAAGAAGAGAAAATGAAGGTTTGCTTTTAGGGAAAGAAAGAAGGTAAGGTGTGGTAAGGTGGAGGTATGGTGTGGAGGTATGGTTGGAGAGAGAATGTAAGAAAAAGTGAAATTTTGAAAAAAGTCAAGATTCACTTTTGAGATGTGTCATAGCATTCACATCAAGTCACTCCATGTCACTTCATCCTCTTGATGCTCTGCTCCATTGCGTATCAGATGACTTCCCCGATCATATTTCCCGACGATTTCACCCGGGAAATCCCTGAGATTTGGCCCCGAACAAGATTTTTAGAAAAACTCCAAACCCACACAAAACATCATAAAAATACTAACCGTCTCGTTCACGAATTAAAATCTGGTCTCTAGCTCAGTAAACTTGTACTGGCAGTGAGAACGCAGACCGACTTTCGTCTGAATTTTCAACCGAAATTTTTACCGTAACCCTCTACCATAAATGAGACTATGAATATGATTTTATTTTAATCAAAAACACTTTCTAACTCTCAAATTAAAATATAATTAATTATATTTTAACCGGTTGAACAACATAATTAAAATCAGGCTGTTACATTACTACCCCTCTAAAAAAAATTCCGTCCTCGGAATTTCTTAACTCAAAACTAGACCTCATCTTATAATCGTATCTTAATCTAAAAATCCCATATTATATTTCCCATCGTTGTCTTTCCCAGAGGTGACAACAGTAACTTCATAACAGAATTCATTCTTATATTGTTCTATATTTATCCTCGAAACAATCCATCACTACATTATATTCATTGTCCTTAACATTTCACCTTGATCTATCATCTTTGAAGGACATAATTAAAACTTAATCATTTCCTTCTTCTTACTACTGATCCACTAGAGGACCTTATTTCAACATCTAACTCCCGCAATTAACACCACAATCCATTTCAATATCTAACTTCTACAAGTAACACTGCAATCAATACTATCCTAACTTCCTACTTAATGTATCCATTCGTAGTTTTAGATCCTTGTAGCGTATTCCACTATTCCAGATTATATCAAAATCACACATCTTAATCCTCAAAAGAACATTATTGCACCTCTTAATGCAACTGAAACCAAAAGAAGTTATCTTTCCTGCTCATATTCATCTTAGGTAAAACTACTATAGGTACTTTTCCTTTAATCTTCCAAATTCATACCATCCATACTAACTACGAGTATTTGATCATTACCTTAGATTCTCTTAGTAATACTATGCCTCGATCAACATTTGACGTATAGTAATTGTCTCACTCACTGATATTGATCTTAAGGGTTCACGTCTTACCAGTCACAACTATACCTCAACAAAACTCTCATCACTTTCTTGTCTATCATGCTACTTAGACAAATAAACAAAGTCTACTAGATATTAAATACATACCTCGTATAAGATCCCCAGATTGAGAGGATTCAGCTCCCCTCACAGTAAACACTCTCCCAGTGGCCTGAGGTCCGGCCATCGACAGTCCTGCTGCTAGAACTCCTTTTTTCAGCTCCTCCTCTCTGAACACTGGCTCCTCTATCATCAGCTACCGACTGCTTCATACCAATGTTAGTTATCGTGTACGGACTCACTACCCAACTTCTAAGCATAGTCAATATCCGATGTGGATTCAACTAGACAAGGCCAGTAACAACATCCTAAACCTCGCAGTCCTTGATTCTGATCGGACATAACCCACAGTCCGTTTTAGAACCAAACTGCTCTAATACCAAAATGAGACACCCCGCTGTGCCTCTTTGTGTCATTAGATTAAAACCTCATTATTTAATTATTTAATCGCACGCTTAACGTGAAAATACGTAAAAATTAAATCTTAACTTATAAATTATACAACATCGGAAAACATAATAAAAATACACCTCACGAAACGCACTAGCCATAACTAACTAGACCCTAATCACCATGGGTCACAGCTCGTCCTCCAGCCTCCAGTTCGTAGGGAGAGATCCAAAGCCTCCTGGTTACGCTCATCCACATGGTCTTCTCATACAATTCCACAAGGAGATAAAATACAAAATACAGAAATGTACAGGGGATAAGAAACAGTTCTATCATCAAAAAGCGGAAAAGAGTCATAGTAAATTATACAGTAATTGTCACAGACAATCAACACACATAACTAACGAATCATCCTCAGGTTAATATATCATCCTCTACCTTTACTCTCAGGCAATCTAACACGTTATTTTAACGTAACCTCTCTAATCCTGTTATCATGTCTTTACGTTATCGTGGCCACTACCACTCCTGTCACCATCCCTCATTTGCATCGGGGCACACCCTCATTCCCGTTAGGATGTTCCACCTAGTGCACACCTCCATTCCCATTAAGGTGTTCCACCCCCATTCCCGTTAAGGTGGAAGTGGTCTCGCGAGAACTCTTGATTTTACGTGTATTATAATACCAATACAAGGTGTATTATATTACCAATACACATAAGTGTTTTATGTGTATTATATTACCAATACACGGTGTATTATATTACCTAAAGGTATCAGAGTGCAGCGGTTTGAAGAAAGAGAAGGAGATCAAGATTGGAATTAAGTTGGCTGAAATGTATTATTCTCTTTCATGTATTTACACAGAGTATAGTTTAGTATTTATAGATACATTAGAGTATGGAGTGTAACTAACTTCAACAGATCCTAACTGATTATAACAGTTTTGCAACTGACTAACTAACTTCCCTTTACACCCCCTGGCAAACTCATGGGTGAGGTGTCGTGAACTCCGAGTTTGGAGCAACATTGGTGGAAGCTGGATTGAGGAAGAGGCTTGGTCAGCACATCATCTGTTTGCTCAGTGGAAGGAATGTGATGAACGTTAAGCTCTTTGCGTTGAATCTTTTATCTTACAAAATACAAATCAAGTTCAAAGTGTTTTGTGCGCGAGTGGAGAATTTGATTAGCAGCTAAAAGTACTGCACTGAGGTTGTTGCAATACACTATGGGAGGAGCAGATAATGTGAAGCGCAACTCAGTTGGCAGGGATTGCAACCATGTCAACTCAGCAGTGACAACAACTATGATGCGATACTCAGCCTCAGTGCTGGAACGTGAGACTACAGCTTGCTTCTTAGAGGCCCAAGAGACGAGATTTGAACCTAAATAAACACAGTAGCCAGTGGTGGATTTTCGGTCATCAATGTCAGACCCCCAGTCAGCATCACAGAATGCTGTTAGGCGTAAGTCTGAGGTTCTGGAGAAGTGAAGTCCATGTGTGGAAGTACCTTTCAAATATCGAAGTATCCTCTTCACTGCTTGCCAATGAGAGTCTTTGGGAGAGTGCATAAATTGACATACCCTTTTAACAACATAAATGAGATCAGGCCGGGTCACTGTGACATATTGAAGACCTCCAATCAAGGATCTATAAAGACTTGGATTGTCAGCCTCATTGGTATCATGTGCAGTGAGTTTAGCAGTGGACACCATTGGAGTCTTCATAGGGTTGGCAGTTGACATGCTTGCTTTCTAGAGTAGATCATTAATGTACTTGGTTTGATTTAGTGAGATGCCTCCTGCTGCAGTTTCTTGATCTTGGATGCCAAGGAAAAAGTTAAGGTTTCATAAGTCTTTGAGGGGAAACTGGGAGTGTATTGATTGAATCAACTCTGAGATAGCAGCATTCGAGTTGCTTGTGATGATAATGTCATCAACATACACAAGGATAAGGATGGTGCGGGTGCTGGTAAAATTTGTAAACAGAGAAGTATCACACTTGGTGGAGGAGAAGCCGAGTTATTGAGGTAAGAATGAAGTTTTTGGAACTAGGCTCCGGGGGCCTGCTTCAAGCCATATAGGGCTTTGTTCAATTTGCACACAAGGGAGCCATCACCTTGGACAAAGCCAGGTGGTTGAGTCATGTAGACTTCCTCTGATAAGTCACCATTCAGAAAGGCATTGTTAATGTCAATTTGCTTGATGAACCAGTTCTGAAGAGCAAGGGTGAGTACTACTCTGATTGTGGTAGGCTTGACTACTGGGTTGAAGGTCTCAAAAAAAATCGAAGCCCTCTTGTTGATGAAAGCCTTTTGCCACTAGTCGAGGTTTGTGCTTGCTAACTGTCCCATCAGGGTTATGCTTCACTCTGAAATCCCATTTGCAACCAATTCGGTTTCTACCATGTGGAAGAGGCACCAGATCCCAGGTCTTTGTGTTCATCAGGGCTGAGTATTCTTGTTCCATGACTGGTTTCCAATAGGGAGACTTGAGAGCACTCTTGACTGATTTGGGTTCAGTATTGTGATCAATGTTGGAACTGGAAGCAGCTAGGAGGACTTTGGGCTTGAAGATGCCATCTTTGCTTCTTGTTCTCATGGGGTGCAGGTTTGTGACTGCATCAGCTTGTGGATGAGCAGAAGTTTCTGGACCAATAGGCACAATAGAAGGAGTTGGATTGTGTGAGACATTGTTGTCTGGATCAGTATGCACAGCAGAATGAGGCACTGGGTTGTGTTGTGCACTGAAGCTTTGTTGTGGTGAGCTGGTGTCAGGAGATACAGACTTTGCCATAACATGTTCAGTAAACTCAGATGAGGATGATGGTGTGGCAGCAATGTCATGTGATTGAGCCAAAGGAGTGGACAAAGGAGTAAACCTGTTAGTACAAGGCAAAGTAGGAATAGAAGGTACAAGTATAAAGGGAGAGGGAGAGGCAAACACATTAGTGGAAGCAAAGTTAGGAATGCATTTAAAGGGAAACACATGTTCATTAAATTGTACATGCCTGGAAATATACAATCTTCCTGTGTTAGCTAAGCAGAGATAGCCTTTATGAGCAACACTATATCCAAGGAAAACACATTGTTGGCTTCTATATTGAAATTTATTTCTGTTATAAGGTCTCAAGTATGGAAAGCAACTGCAACCAAAGACTCTTAACAGGGAGTAATCAGGAGTAATGTGAAATAAGGTTTCTAAGGGATTAACATTGTTAAGAGTAGGAGTGGGTAATCTATTAATGATGTATACAGCAGTATGGAATGCCTCACCCCAGTATTTTAGTGGCATTGAGGCATTTACAAGGAGAGAAAGTCCAAGCTCAGTGATATGTCTGTGTTTCCTTTCGGCCATACCATTTTGCTCATGTGTGTAAGGGAAACTAAATCGATGAACAATGCCCCCGTGAATCGAGGTACTTGGTGATTGGAGCATATTCCTTGCCACCATCACTTTGAAAGGCTTTTATCTTTGTGCCAAGTTGGTTTTCAACTAGGGTTTTGAAGTGCATAAAGCAATTAAACGTTTGGGATTTGTTCTGTAATAAGTAAATCCAGGTGTACTTGGAGTAAGCATCAATGAAATGTAGGTAATACCTGCTGCCAGTGGTTGATGGCATTGGAGCCGGACCCCAAATGTCTGAGTATATCAGTTGAAGGGGATGATCATACACAGTGGATGACATGGGGAAAGGAAGCTTATGTGACTTGCCTAAGCAACAAGCAGTGCACAAATTGGGTATTTTATTGCTATCAAAAGGAATTTTACACAGTTTGAGGACATTGCAAACAGTTTTAGAGTGAGCATGGCCTAATCTTGCATGCCACAAGTTGTATACATCATTAACAGCTACATTATTACAACTATGATTGGAATGACTAAGCTTATTATACTTGGAGAGAGAAGTAGTAGGTTGTAGATGAAAGTTGTCAAAAGCATACAAGCCATTTTTAAGCTTGCCTTCCAGTAGAATTTGATGAGTATCCTAAGATTTGACATGGCAGAAATCAGCATGAAATTCAAAATAAACTCGGTTATCTCTTGAAAATTGAGAGACACTTAACAGATTTTTGGAAATACTAGGGACGTGCAACAAGTTATTTAAGAACAAAGGTTTGATTGACTTAGGTGAAAAAAAAAATAGAGAGTTACCAGTGTGGTGGATATGAGAGGTATCTCCATTGGCCATCTTGATTCTGCCATCACCATTGTACACTGATTTACTGAACATGTTTGTTGAGTCTGGAGTGATATGGTTTGTAGCCCCTGAATCAGGGTACCAGGCTGGATCAAAAACAGTTTCTGGGACTGCCATAAGTGCAGATATGGAGGGGTCTGTATCTGTAGCTTGTTCTGATATCATGGCTCTACCATTGTGGTTGAAAGTGGAGCTATTTTCTGAGGTTTGATTTGAGCCTTGATAGTTTTCATCGAACCTATGCCAACACTGCATTGCTGTGTGGCCATAGTTGTCACAAAGTTGACACTGTGGCCTGTTAGAGTTAAAGCTATGCCTGCCACCTCCTCTATTCATGGATCTGCCTCTTCCTCTGTTGCTTCTTGGACTGAATCTTCCTCTATTTGAATTAAATAATGTTCCTCTATTACCTGAGCCTCTTCCTCCTTTGTACGATTGTGATTGAACAAGATTGGCTTGAAGATCTTGCATGCCAAAAGCATCAGGTTTCTTGTGCTTTTCAATTCTTTCTTCGATTGCCATCAGTAATGCTTCAATTTCTTGAATTGTATAAGGATCAGTTCTGGACAAAATTGAGGCTACTATAGAATCATACTCATCAGGGAGTCCATCAAGGATGACTTGTATATGTTCATCATCATCAATCGGTGAACCAACTACAGCTAGTGTGTCCACTATTTTCGTTATTGTAAGTAAGTATTCATTGAGGCTTCCTATTTTCTTGACATTCTTGATCTGAGTTTTCAGTTTTCTTACCTTTTCCCTAGTTTGAGAGGCAAAGAATACTTCGATCTTTTTCCATATTTGGTATGCATAATCACAGCCTACCATTCTTGTATGCAGATTGGGAGACATTGAAGCCAATAGCCAAGTAAGAATCAATTGATCTTGCTGCTCCCAATTTTCGTATTCAACACTGATTATTCCCAATTCTTCATCTTCATCATTGCTGAATTTCTTTGGCATTCCTCCTTTTTGTGCCTCTGAGATGAACTTCTGAAGTTTGAAGCCCTTGATTGTGCCAAGTGCTTGCTGTTTCCAAGTGAGAGAATTCTCATCATCCAGCTTAATCAAAACCGGTGTGGACAGTGACTGCATAACTGGTTGTGATTCCATTGAAGGTCGCGAGCTCAAAGTTGCCACTGAAGGATCGAGCTCTGATACCATAAAGGTATCAGAGTGCAGCGGTTTGAAGAAAGAGAAGGAGATCAAGATTGGAATTAAGTTGGCTGAAATGATTTATTCTCTTTCATGTATTTACACAGAGTATAGTTTAGTACTTATAGATACATTAGAGTATGGAGTATAACTAACTTCAACAGATCCTAACTGATTCTAACAGTTTTGCAACTGACTAACTAACTTCCCTTTACATTACCAATACACAGAAGTGTTTTACGTGTATTATATTACCAATACACAGATGTCCTTGCGTATTATATTACTAATACACTTTTGTCTTTGTGTATTATATTACCAATACACTTTTATCTTGGTGTATTATATTACCAATACACTTTTGTCCTTGTGTATTATATTACCAATACACTTTTGTCTTTGTGTATTATATTACCAATACACTTTTGTCCTTGTGTATTATATTACCAATACACGGTTGTGGACAACAACACCTATACTTGAATCTCACCAACCCGTTTTAACAACATCTTAGTGCCTTAACCTTCCATTAGAACTTGACACATATTCTATGCCATAACACCTCTTTAACATTTCTCATCTAAGTTAGGCACTTCTAAATCATCGTTATCCTCACACCCAAAACAATCATCTCTTAGACAACATATATATCTTTGCTTAAAATCCACTAAGCATAATAATAAAAACAAGGCAGATCATGCATAACACAATATCAATCAAAATATTCCCATATTACCAACATAGCACAAAATCAATTCAATAAAGGCATTAAAATCAAATCAACCATCAAGAATATAAAGATCAACCTAATGTCAATAAACCTACAATCCTCGAATCGCCATTGGTTTTTCAGAAAAGGTTTCAAATGTGATTTTGGTCTTGTCGATTACTCGACTACTAGTAGGGTTTAGGTCGCCCTACAAAATTATTATATAATCTGCTACTTATCCATTCCGACGATAGGTTGGTTCTTTCTCCCACCTGGGTTATCACCGAGCTCCCGAACTCGAAGCTCCTCGTCGTCACACCACAAAGTATTAACTCCACCTTCCGTGAAGGTAAGGAGATTAGATGCTCGAAGAGTGTTGAGTCACCGGCAAGTGTACCGGGTCGTCGTAAGTAATAAAAACACGGTAAGAGATTACCGAGGTCGAACTCATGGATTGGCCAACCAATTCTACCAATTCGTGAGAAAATAGATAAGTTTGGTCAAGCAAGGAAAGTGGTTGAAGAGAGAGAGTATATGATCACAATTCAAATTAACGAATCAAATAAAGCTAAGGTATTAAAATCTGAAATTAAAATATCTAAGGTCTCAAATCCATACCCAATCATGCATAGTACCCAAGTGATGATGAATTCCTCCCTAAGTTCAATTACAATGTCAACCAGGACCCCCAAATTCTCCTAAATTCACTCTCGTGCTCAATAGGACGTATTCAACGATCGAGTTAATTACTTACTAGGTCTTATAACCCAATCATCAAACTCTATTAAATCTGGTTCCTATAAGGTTACACCGATCTCCTATTCACTCTCGTGCAATAGACAATCGATGATCCCAATTCAAGTTCTAAAACGCGAATTGCCTCCTAAGCCTCAACACGTTTAACTAGTCAATCACGCATGCATATGATCAACACAACAGATTCAGAATTGGAAAACACTAATTGATAAAAGGGAGAGAAACATACATCACATCGAACACTATACCGCCATGGGTGACTTCATTGATCCCTTAGACAAGGGGATTAGTTCCTCATGCTCGTAACAACGCACAAACAATCGGACATAATCACCATTGTATAAAAGAAAAAGAAACTGGGAGACGCAGCTCAAGAAAGACAAGAATTCGTCCCAAAACGCTACAAAACAGAGGAAAACCAAAAAGCTTCTCGTTTCTTTCCTAAAACAGCAATATATAGAGTTCAGATTCTGCGCGCGCTCGCGAGGCGAGTAGCCTCTCGCGATGCGAATATTAAAAATGGCGCGCTTTCAAATTGGATTCTCGCGAGGCGAGACAGAGAGGATGACATTTCTGGCACAGTCAGACCTTCAGACTCGCGAGGCGAGATGGGATTCGCGAGGCGAGATAGAGAGGATGACTGTTGCTGCTCAGTTGGTCTTCAGGCTCGCGTGGCGAGTTGCCTATCGCGGGGCGAGTGTCTCCAGAATGGAAATTTCCACTGTTTTCTTGACTCGAAGTGCTTCCCATTAACCTGAAACTATGCAATAGTAGTATATTTGACTCAAAATTAACTAAAATATCCTAAAACTACTCAAAAGACTCAAAATGTTGCTTGAGGACAATTCAATCCAAATCTGGGCGAAAACGAGACTGAACTCGAATAATTAGCACATAAACCACAGTCTATCTAGTTGTAAAACTAGATAAGCCAGAGGCTTATCAAAACACCCCAAACTTAAACCTTGCTTGTCCCCAAGCAAGCTAAAACTCAAAAAAAAACTCAAGACTTGGCAAGCTTAAAGGATTCAATCGATTTCGCTCAAATTTCATGCAATCTTAACAAAACAGTTTTTCTTCAATGATTTCCCCCCTTGCATCAATGTAATCCCCGCATTCATTTACTCTAAAAAATTGAGAACTTCATCATTCATGCAATCAATAATCTAAGTTGAGGATCCAAGTTAAACACAAAAGGGAGATCACCAAATTCAAACAATTGCCTTCCTCACAAGGGCATTTTGTATTTCACTCATTCGCTCAATATGTCTAGGCTAAAAACTTTTCACTCAAGTTCACATTTCAAGCGCACTTCCCATGAATTTGATTTTCATCTCAAACAAAGTTCCCACGAAAACATGCATGCAACATCAAAAGGTCTTTTAAAGGTTGTAGTGGGGGCCTGGCTAAGGGTAGGATATTCAAGGATACTAGGCTTAAGTCCCTAGGAACTAAGAGAGCATGAGCATTTGACACATCTTCCACTCAAATTCCTTTTTCCATTTTTCTTTTTGCCTCGGGTGACTATAGCCTTTTCCTTGCTAAGCTTCTTGTTTTGCCCATTTTCCTTTGGCAATTTTTTTTTCTTTTTTTTTCTTTTTGCCTTGGGTTTCAACCTTTATTTTTATTTCTTTTTCTCAACCCATAATGACATAACAAACCTTGTAGCCACCCCAAACTTAGTTTCTTACAACCCTTCTCTTGCTAAGTTTCCATGCTCTCCTAATCCTAAGATTGGGTTAACATGGTTTTTTTCCAGATTTTGGCTTATAAAATAGGGTCATCAAGAAACAATAGGCCAATTAGGCTCAAAATTAACTAAAATATCCTAAAACTACTCAAAAGACTCAAAATGTTGCTTGAGGACAATTCAATCCAAATCTGGGCGAAAACGAGACTGAACTCGAATAATTAGCACATAAACCACAGTCTATCTAGTTGTAAAACTAGATAAGCCAGAGGCTTATCAAAACACCCCAAACTTAAACCTTGCTTGTCCCCAAGCAAGCTAAAACTCAAAAAAAAACTCAAGACTTGGCAAGCTTAAAGGATTCAATCGATTTCGCTCAAATTTCATGCAATCTTAACAAAACAGTTTTTCTTCAATGATTTCCCCCCTTGCATCAATGTAATCCCCGCATTCATTTACTCTAAAAAATTGAGAACTTCATCATTCATGCAATCAATAATCTAAGTTGAGGATCCAAGTTAAACACAAAAGGGAGATCACCAAATTCAAACAATTGCCTTCCTCACAAGGGCATTTTGTATTTCACTCATTCGCTCAATATGTCTAGGCTAAAAACTTTTCACTCAAGTTCACATTTCAAGCGCACTTCCCATGAATTTGATTTTCATCTCAAACAAAGTTCCCACGAAAACATGCATGCAACATCAAAAGGTCTTTTAAAGGTTGTAGTGGGGGCCTGGCTAAGGGTAGGATATTCAAGGATACTAGGCTTAAGTCCCTAGGAACTAAGAGAGCATGAGCATTTGACACATCTTCCACTCAAATTCCTTTTTCCATTTTTCTTTTTGCCTCGGGTGACTATAGCCTTTTCCTTGCTAAGCTTCTTGTTTTGCCCATTTTCCTTTGGCAATTTTTTTTTCTTTTTTTTTCTTTTTGCCTTGGGTTTCAACCTTTATTTTTATTTCTTTTTCTCAACCCATAATGACATAACAAACCTTGTAGCCACCCCAAACTTAGTTTCTTACAACCCTTCTCTTGCTAAGTTTCCATGCTCTCCTAATCCTAAGATTGGGTTAACATGGTTTTTTTCCAGATTTTGGCTTATAAAATAGGGTCATCAAGAAACAATAGGCCAATTAGGCTCAATGTGGCTAACTAGGGAACATGCATTAGGAATGCTTCTTCTTAGGCCAAGTAGCTATTTCAAATAAAATTGCCTAAATCATTTGATGCAACACATAAACATGCAAACCATGAAGAGATTCAAGCAAATTCGGGAAAGTGCAACTTGAAAGTGATCCACACAATAAAAAAACAAAGTTGGAGGCTCAAATCCTCACCTGGAAATTTTTGCGAATTTTTTGATCGAGATACAATTCCTAGTGTGTGCACCCCTTCACCCCAAACTTGTCATAAATCAAGCAATCACAATAGAGTTTCTCAAAGTTCAATTTTCAATTTTTCACATGGGGATCAAATTTTATATTTTCAAAACCTAGGGGGAAATCATCAATGGTCAAAATAATTCATGCAATCAATCTATGCTAAATTTAATTAAAATCCAACAAGCCTTCCGACACAACACTCATACACAAACTCTTGATCTTCTGAAATTATTCAAGAGCGACATTCACAAACAAAAAGGAAAAACAAAAACAAAAACAAAAAAAACAAAGCAATTGGTTCCCTCCCCCACACTTAAAGCATACATTTTCCTCAATGAAAGAAACAGATATAAAATAAGAGTGAGGAAATGAGAGGGTGCTCCCTGATCAAGTTGTAGTGTAGGTGGGTGCTCCCACGACAAGCTCTTATACGGTTGCATCCTCAACCAATTGGTCCCTCGGGTACCCCTCTGTTGGGCCAAAGGCCTCTCCTGGAAGAACTCCTGCAAATTAAAACCTTAATTGCAAATTCGCGAGTCAAGAGATCCCTCGCGAGGCGAATCTGGAAAAATTGTTCTTTACACTTTCCAGAATCGCGAAGCGAGTAGTATCTCGCGAGGCAAATCTGGAATTCCAACAGATGATGATGCCCAGAATCGCGAGGTAAAAGTAGCTCTCGCGACGCGAGACAGAAGCGTGAGCAAGTCTCTGAGATTCAGGGCTTCTGTCTCGCGTGGCCACTATGGATTCGCGTGGCGAATCAAGCTTTTTTTTTAATAAAGTAAAATGACAGAAAAATAAAGGATACCTAGATTGGGTTGCCTCCCAAGTAGCGCTTGTTTAACGTCCCGAGCCTGACTCAAGTCACCCCTAAGGGTTAATCTGGAGGACGAAACTGCTTGTCATGCCATGCCCTTGTCCGCTTTTTGTAGGTTCTTGCCTTTTTATCCACTTGCATGCGGTTCCCGGATAACTCATTTAAGTCCAACAACCCTTTATAATCGGCACGTATCCTCCACCCCATGATTGTCCTTGTTGGGATCGATTTATTGCTTTTATTGACCACCACGGTCGTGCCACCTTTCTTTGGGACCACATGATTTGGACTAACCCAAATACTATCTGAGATTGGATAGATGATTCTGGCCTCTAAAGGTTTAATCACTTCCTCACGCACCGCTCCTTTCATCCCTTCTTTGTTGAGCTTTTCCATTGCACCTTCATCCTCTGGGAGACTCGGTAAGGCTTCCATGTCTTTTAACCACTCAAGATAGACCTCATCCCCCAAAGGGTCTTTTTCCTCACCATCATCATCATGGGATTTTACCAACACTTGTGCAAGTGAAGAACCGTGGGCTTCTCTAGTTGCCTTTGCCTTGACAGTTGATTCCACCACATCCACTCGATACACATCCGACCTCTCGGTAGGGTGCTTCATTGCTTCAAAGACATTGAAGACTACCTCATCATCTTGCACCCTTAGAGTGAGTTTCCCTTGTTGCACATCTATCAAGGCACGCCCAGTGGCCAAGAAGGGCCTACCCAAAATGAGAGGGATATCGGCGCCTTCATCTATATCAAGTACCACAAAATCCGCCGGAAATATGAACTTGTCCACCTTCACTAACAAATCTTCGACCACCCCATAAGGATATTTTATAGAACGATCGGCGAGTTGGAGTGACATCCGTGTATCCTTGACTTCCTTGATCCCCAACCTCTTCATCATAGAGAGGGGCATCAAGTTGATGCTTGCCCCTAGATCACACAATGCCTTTCCTAGCGTCATCCCCCCAATGGTGCATGGTATAGAAAAAGAACCGGGGTCCTTCAACTTTGGAGGTAGTTTTCTTTGAAGAATGGCACTACACTCCTCAGTCAAAGCAACCGTTTCCTCATCCACTATTCTCCGCTTCTTGGAGAGAAGCTCCTTCATAAACCGGGCATAAGATGACATTTGTTCTAAGGCTTCCGCAAATGGAATGTTAATTTGAAGTTTGCGGAAGACATCAACGAATTTATTGAACTGCTTATCTTGTTGAGGCTACTTCAATCTTTCAGGATATGGTACCTTCATGTAGGGCGGGAGGTCTTGGGGTTCAACCCACTTCTTTTTTCGGAACTCTTCATCTACAAGTTTCAGCCTTCCCCCTTGCTCCGGTGCCTTGTCACTTGCCAACTCCTCTTTCTTAGGTTGCTCTTCCTCAACATGTGGTTGTTTCGGGGCCTTGTCTTCCTGAGAACTAGTTGCATCCCTTTTAGATCCCAACACCCTACCGTTTCTGGTTGTTATGGCATTGCATTGGTTCTTAGGGTTGTTCTCGGTATCACCTAGGAAAGTGCCTGGGAGACGCTCATTTAGTTGCTTTACGAGCTGAGCAACCTGCGTCTCTAGATTCTGAATTGCCTCCCCTGTATGAGTTTCCAACTTGTCAATGGTTGTGCCTGTATTGATTGACAACTTCTCAACTGCCGCACTCATCTTCTCAAGAGCCAACTCCCAAGGTTGCCTTCCACCATAAGTTATTTGCAATTGATTAGGCCCCGGAAGAGCCTGCTGAGTATTATACTAATGGATTCCATAGTTTGGCCTCTGACCCTGTTGAGGTTGTTGTTGCCAATTCTGTTGAGGTTGTTGTTGCCCGGCTAGACCACCACTAGCATTAGTCCAAGCGAAACCCGGATGGTCTCTCCTCACATAACCCCTATTCTAATTCTGATTGTAATCATTCTGTCTGTTCCTCTGATAGTTGTTCTGGGGCACGCTGTCATAGAAATTATGGCATGAGTCCACATGTTCTCGAGAGAAGTTGAACGGACAGATCTGAATGTCATGATTTCCATTACAATTATCACAACCCGGAGGCATTCCCTCATGTATCACATTAACCTTCTAGTTCTCAGACAAAGCCGCAATTTGCATCTTCAACAGTTTATTTTTCTCTAGAATGGCTTCCATTGCTGCAGAACTGACTCCACTTGAGGTTTCTCTACCACGATTGTAATCATTGTACGACATCATCTCCAATAATGCCCATCCATACTCAGCTGATAAATAAGAAAAGGAACCGCCAGCTGCGGCATCACAATTCATCTGGTAGCGCCCCTTTAACCCGTTAAAGAAATGTTGAACCTTGGAGACCGGGTCAAAGAAAGATGAGGGACATCTTCTCAAGAGCACATTGTACCTCTCCCAAGCTTCATTATAAGTTTCATCTTTTGTCTGCATGAAAGATGTGACGGCAACCCTTGCTTGTGCCGCTTTCTGAGGAGGAAAATACTTGGTGAGGAACTTTTGTGCCATTTGCTCCCAAGTTCTGATACTATTCTGATCCAAGATATCAAACCAACCGCGAGAGACATCCCTAAGAGAGAGGGGGAATAGGCGCAGGCGAAACTCGTCTAAAGTCACTCCTCTTGTCTTCTGCACGTCACAAGCTTCAAGGAAGCGAGTGATGTGTCTATGAGGGTCTTGCTTGCCACTCCCATCAAACTGATTCTCCCGGATCTGGGCTGTGACACACCCTTCCACTCTGAAGGAATCTGTATTCAGGTTGCCCCTCACGATAGAAGAAGCACAATCATCCAGGTTGGGTAGATCGTACTCGAAGAAAGGCTTGTAACGAGGAGGAGGAGGAAGAGGGTTTTCTTCGACCATCCTCTCAAGATTAATCGCTTCAAGCCTCTTTCGCTCTCTGGCTTCTTTCCTTAAATGCTTCTCAGTCCTAGTGATCTCCGAATCAAATAGCAAGTCCTCCTGTGAAAGGGTACCTCGCATACAAAACAGGGCCAAGACCAAAAGGAATCAAAGAAGTAGAGAATAATAATAAATAAATAACAGAAAATAAAAATAAAAATAACTTAACCAAATAATCAAACTTCCCAAAAAATTAGAAAAATTGGTGGTGCCAATCCCCGACAACGGCGCCAAAAACTTGTTGAGTCACCGGCAAGTGTACCGGGACGTCGTAAGTAATAAAAACACGATAAGAAATTACCAAGGTAGAACTCAGGGATTGGGCTACCAATTCTACCAATTCGCGAGAAAATAGATAAGTTTGGTCAAGCAAGGAAAGTGGTTGAAGAGAGAGAGTATAGGATCACAATTCAAATTAGCGAATCAAATAAAGCTAAGGTATTAAAATCTGAAATTAAAACATCTAAGGTCTCAAATCCACCTACCCAATCATGCATAGTACCCAAGTGATGATGAATTCCTCCCTAAGTTCAATTACAATGTCAACCAGGACCCCCAAATTCTCCTAAATTCACTGTCGTTCTCAATAGGACGTATTCAACGATCCAGTTAATTACTTACTAGGTCTCATAACCCAATCATCAAACTCTATTAAATCTGGGTCCTATAAGGTTGCACCGATCTCCTATTCACTCTCGTGCAATAGTTGATCGATGATCCCAATTCAAGTTCTAAAACGCGAATTGCCTCCTAAGCCTCAACACGTTTAACTAGTCAATCACGCATGCATATGATCAACACAACAGATTCAGAATTGGAAAACACTAATTGAGAAAAGGGATAGAAACATACATCACATCGAACACTATACCGCTATGGGTGGCTTCATTGATCCCTTAGACAAGGGGATTAGTTCCTCATGCTCGTAACAACGCACAAACAATCGGACATAATCACCATTGTACAAAAGAAAAAGAAACTGGGAGACGCAGCTCCAAAAATACAAGAATTCGTCCCAAAATGCTACAAAACAGAGGAAAACTAAAAAGCTTCCTGTTTCTACCCTAAAACAGCAATATATAGAGTTCAGATTCTGCGCGCGCTCGTGAGGCGAGTAGCCTCTCGCGACGCGAATGTTAAAAATGGCGCACTTTCAAATTGGATTCTCGCGAGGCGAGACAGAGAGGATGACATTTATGGCACAGTCAGACCTTCAGACTCGCGAGGTGAGATGGGATTCGCGAGGCGAGACAGAGAGGATGACTGTTGCTGCTCAGTTGGTCTTTAGGCTCGCATGGCGAGTTGCCTCTCGCGGGGCGAGTGTCTCCAGAATGGCAATTTCCACTGTTTTCTTGACTCGAAGTGCTTCCCCTTAACCAGAAACTACGCAATAGCAGTAAATGCTTTATTTGACTCAAAATTAACTAAAATATCCTAAAACTACTCAAAAGACTCAAAATGTTGCTTGAGGAAAATTCAATCCAAATTTGGGCGAAAACGAGATTGAACTCGAATAATTAGCACATAAACCACAGTCTATCTAGTTATAAAATTAGATAAGCCAGAGGCTTATCAAAGAAGTATACCACGAACGTCCTCGTTTCCTCCGTGATGGAAGTCTAAGGTCACAAAACATGAAATCATGAGTTAAAACTCAATCAAAGAACACTAACCACAATGTATATGTTTGGTTCATACAATAAACTAGGATTAGGGGTTTCCGAAATTTATGCGACTCTTGGATTTATGATCCTTAAGTGCTAGAAGTTCATAAACAACAATCTTTTAACAAAGTTGAATTAAAAAATCCCACTAAGTACTTGACTTAGGGTTTCGGCCAAGCATAGATAAATAGGCTAGGAATTTCTAAATTTCCCAATCTCTTTAGGTAAGCATCCAAACGTAGTAAGGATCTTGAAACCATGATCATTTTGGAAATGGAAAAATCAAATGTCTTAGACCATGAATCCTTAGGTTCGGCCTTAACAAGTTTGTGAGGTTAGAGATCTTTAAATCATCCAATCTTTTGTACATAGCATCCTTTAAAATGAAGGAGTTTTAATCCATAATCATCTTGGAAAACAAAATAAAATAACACATCCTAGGTCAAATGTTACATTCGGCCATCATAGGAAAATAAAGCAAGAAAATATTTTAAACTTTCCAATTCCTTGGATTTAGCATCCTTATACATCAAGAAGCTTTAATCCATGATCACTTTGGAGAAACATCAATTAAGCATCAATGTCTTAAACTACTTAAAGTTTAGGCCTTTACATGAAAATGTGTAAAATATCTAAACTTTTCCAATCACTTAAACCTAACGTCCTTTAGTACAAAGGAGCCCTTGGTCATGATCATCTTGGAATAGAACTCAAATACAAGTCCATACAAGCAAAGTTAAACAAAACCCACCAAAACCAAAAAGCATGGTTTCGACCTCATCAAGAAAATAGGGTTAGAAATTTTTGTTTTACACAACCTTTTATTATGTTTTAGTAGCAGTAAAAATAGGAACATTGAAATTGGTTTCAACTCAAACGGAGTTTTCTACCATTTTTAAGAGATTTTAGAAGTTTGAAAGCTTAAAGGAAACTTAAAGCAAAACTATGAACATAAAGACAAGAACTTGAAAAATAGACAACATAGGATCATTACCCTCAACAATATGAAGAACTTTGATGAAGAACTTAAAGTAAAAAGCTTGATAAAAAGATGAACTTTAGAAGAGAGAAGAAGAAGAGATGTAATAAGGTGAGAAAATGGAGGAAAAGTGGTGAAGTGTGGAAATGAAGGGTATTTATAGAGAGTGAGAGAGAGGGGCACGGTTTTGGAGAGGAAAAAAAAGAGAAAAAGAAGGTTTGCTTGTAGGGAAAGAAAGAAGGTAAGGTGTGGTAAGGTGGAGGTATGGTGTGGAGGTATGGTTGGAGAGAGAATGTAAGAAAAAGTGAGATTTTGAAAAAAGTCAAGATTCACTTTTGAGATGTGTCATAGCCTTCACATCAAGTCACTTCATGTCACTTCATCCTCTTGATGCTCTACTCCATTGCATATCTGATGACTTCCCCGATCGTATTTCCCGACGATTTCGCCCGCGAAATCCCTGAGATTTGGCCCCGAACAAGATTTTTCGAAAAACTCCAAACCCACACAAAACATCATAAAAATACTAACCATCTCGTTCACGAATTAAAATTTGGTCTCTAGCTCAATAAACTTGTACTGACAGTGAGAACGCAGACCGGCTTTCGTCTGAATTTTCAACCGAAATTTTTTTCGTAACCCTCTACCATAAATTAGACTATGAATATAATTTTATTTTAGTCAAAAACGCTTTCTAACTCTCAAATTAAAATATAATTAATTATATTTTAACCGGTTGAACAACATAATTAAAATCAGGCTGTTATAGAAAGAAATACTTATAGCCTAGAGAGGTGAAGAATACTTGTTGTAGAAACTATTTGGAGATAGTGGAGAAAATCCTTCAAGTAGAAGGGACTGGACGTAGCTCTTGGTTGGAAAAGAGTGAACCAGGATAAAATACCTGAGTGAATTTTCTATCCCTTATCTTTTACAGTTTTAATTATTTTTACTAACTGTGGGATTTGATTTTGGTTTTGTTAATCTTTTAAAAAGGGTTTCTTGTGTGCTTAATCTCTTTATCTTCTGCTTGTGAAAAGTTTTCCAAAAAGGGTTTTTGCGAAAATAATTAACAAACACAATTCAACCCCACCCCTTCTTGTGTTTGCCTGTGCCAACTTCAGTTGGTATCAGAGCTCAGCCTTGACAGTGTTGGTGTAAGCCCTAGAGGCCAATGTATTTCTTTAGACTTACATTTGTATCTTGCTATTTCATATATATATGATATGAGGCATTTCAGTTTATTGTGTTACTTGTTTAAACATAATAAAGTCCTTAGAATAGGGATTTCAGTTTAATAGAATATCAAGTATATGACTTGATCGTGAGACACTATTGAACAATGAAATCCTATTCTTAAATATCCGTAGTCAAGTATTTTATTAATAAGGACAATAATAATACAATTGAGACTATTATGTGTGCAGACTGATGACCATATCTCACGGGTCATGGATATGAGATATCGAGTCGACACATAGGTACACATTAGAGTAATGATGTACTGGATTGACCCGCCATGAGAACACTACATGGAGCGTTATGTGAGTGTCATAAGTAGTTCTCATAGTGACAATGGTGCATACAATCCTTCGACCTGAAATCACTACGATCCCTACATGAGGAGTCGTGTGCTTTAATATCGTCAAACGTCATCTGTAATAGGATGATTATAAAGACGGTCATTGGGCATACCACGAGCCATGCAGAGGGATGTGAGTGACCTAGATGGAATTTGTCCCTCCTACATGACAAGAGTAATATCTGTGGGCCCCCTGATAGAGTGAGACTGTAAAATGCATGGCCATGCTGAAATGAGTCAATATGAGATATTGACCTCATTTGTTGTTAAGTCTACTCGGGTATCAGGGAACATGATATTGAACCATACAAGGGTGACACATTCTATGCCTTGTGTTCAATATAGATATATGGACAAAGGGATAATAATGCACATGAATATTTGTCACAGAAAGGTTTCGTCAAATCACTGACTTTCTCACTACTTAGGTAGCAGTGATGTATTGCTAGATACCGCTCACTGTTTGTAATATTAAATGGGATTTAATGTTACTACTAACGTTCTGGGAACCTATAGGGTCACACACATAAGAGCGGATTAAAAGAAGCATTAAAAGGAGAGTTGGACTTTCCTATTGGGCCTAGCGCATAGTACATGGGCTTAGGTCAAGTGCTGCTCACTAACTCACTTAAGGAGGCGCTACTATAAGTAGAACACTTAAGTTGTTGTGCATACAAGGTTGATACCCTAGCCGCACAGAGAGAGTAAGAGTGAACAGTAAGTCTCGGTTTTGAAGCTAGCACTGTAAGACAGAGACGCTTCAGGTTCGTGACGTTGGACGTTCACGGAGTCCGCTCGTGTGGATACCTCTAGAGACACCGTTCGTGCGGTGTTCGTGATAGATGAATTTCAACCAACAGCCATCGCTTCAAGATGTAAACTTTCTAATCATGAATCATGACCATTCGCATGGATCCTTCGATGGGAATTTTTCCGCTGCGTTTTATTTTGTTTTATACGCAAATTCCCAACAGATAGGGTTGAGCATCTAACAAGTGCTTAGGCAGTACGATCCTACAATCATGGATGTAGAAGGATAAGCTATCAACAGACCCCATCTCTTTGATGGAACTGATTATGACTATTGGAAAAAGAGGATGATGGCATTCTTGGATGCACAGAATCCTGACATCTGGGAACTAATAGAAAATGGCTACACTGAGCCAAGGAGTGAAGCTGGAGCTATAGTGCCTAGAGCTGAATGGACTCAAGAGCAGAAAAGCCAACATTAACAAAACTTGAAAGCTAAGCACTATCTCATGTGTGCTATCACCAGATCTGAGCATGACAAGGTTCATACTTTCAACACAGCTAAAGAAATCTGGGATACTCTTGAACTAGCTCATGAAGGTTCTTCACAAGTGAAGGAATCAAAGATAAGCATGTTGTTTCATCAGAATGAGCTATTCAAGATGGCTGATCATGAAACTATAGACCAGATGTTTGGAAGATTCCAAACAATCACCAACAGTCTCAGGTCTCTTGGAAAGGTCTTTGAGAACAAATATCATGTGAGAAAAATTTTGAGAAGTCTCTCAAAGCAATGGAGACCTAAGGTAACTGCTATCCAGGAAGCAAAGAATCTAAATACTCTTTCTCTGGAAGAGCTTCTGGGTTCATTAAAAGTTCATGAACTTGAACTTAATGAAGAGGAAAACTCCAAAAAAGGAAAGTCCATTGCCTTAAAGGCCAAGAAAGCTAGTTCCTCAAAGATGCTTAAAGTTGCTGAGTCCTCAGATGAAGCTGATTCATCAAATAATGAAGATGACTCAGATGAGGATGAACTATCTTTCATCTCTAGAAAAATCCAACACATGTGGAGAAAGAAATGTGGATTCAGAAGGAAGCAGTTCAATAAAAAATTCTCCAAGGAGAAGTCAGATTCCAAAGAGAAAGGCCCACCCCTGTGCTTTGAATGTAAGAAACCAGGACACTTCAAAGCTGACTGCCCAGAGCTGAAGGAGAAAAAGAAATTCTTCAAAAAGAAGAAAGGCTTGATGTCTACATGGGAGGATCTTGACCTATCTTCTTTAGATGAAGCAGGAGAAGAAGCAAACATTTGCTTCATGGCTGACACTGCATCAGAAAGTGAATTCACTGATGCTAAGGTAATAGAATCTAATCCATCTACTCTTCAAACTGTTTTTGATGAATTGCTGCATGAATCATGCATATTGTCTAAAGAGTTTAAGAGTCTCAAAAAGAAGTTTATTAAACTTTCTAGAGAATATGATAAGGTCAGCACAGTAAATCAAAACCTTAAGGATGAGAATAAAACATTACAATCAAATAGTGTCATTCTGGCCGACAAGACTAAGTGTGAGTCTAATAGCTCTTTTGAAGCTGAACAAATGAAACAAGATGAGACATACTTGATAGACTCACTGTCAAAACTGGTTGGTAGCTCAGATAAATTAAATCTCGCTCATATTGAGATATTGTAGATCACCGCATGACAAATCTGGCATTGGTTATGATAAAGAGAAGAAAGATGCATCTCTGAATAAACCAAAAGTTCATACACAATATAAGGCTTTTAAAGTCCGTCCACAACATACTAAGTCAAAACCAAGCCCTTCCAATACTTACTGCAAAGTATGTGGAAAAAGTGGGCATGTGTCATCTAAATGCATACATAACAAGCATGCAAAGCATTCACGAACTATGATCACTAACAAGAAAGGACCCAAGTCAATTTGGGTACCTAAAGATAAGATAATACTTGTTGCAGATACGCTTAACAACAGGAAAGAAACAGAAGTCCTGGTACTTGGACAGTGGGTGCTCACGACACATGACAGGATAAATGTGTATGTTCCAAGTCCTAGACCCAAAGATGGTGGCTGGGTCGCTTTTGGAGGAAACCAAATAAGAAATATCATTGGTATAGGTAAAATTGGTAAAAATCCTTTTCCCTCAATTGATAATGTTCTGTTAGTAAATGGTCTTAAACACAATCTGCTTAGCATTAGTCAATTATGTGATAGTGGGTTTGATGTTTCATTTAATAAGAATATGTGTTATGTCAAGAAAGCTGATGGATCACTCTTATTCACTGTCTAGAGGCAAAACAATCTGTATAAGATTGACTTAGAGGACCTCTCAAATCAAAGTGTGTCATGTCTAGTGTCCATTGAGGATGAACGATGGATTTGGCACAAAAGGTTGGGTCATGCAAGTTTGAGATTAATCTCAAAACTGAAAAATCATAACCTTGTAAGAGGTCTACCAAAACTTAGTTTCAAATCTGATGCTCTCTGTGATGCTTGTCAGAAGGGAAAACAAGTCAAAGGTTCCTTTGAATCTAAGAATGTTGTTAGTACCAACAAACCACTAGAATTGCTACACCTTGATCTCTTTGGTCCAACAAGGACTGCCTCTGTTAGTGGTAAGAAATATGGTATTGTCATAGTAGACGACTACACTAGATGGTCATAGGTTTTGTTCCTTGCTCACAAGGACGAGTCGTTCAAGGCCTTTTCTGTATTCTGCAAACGTGTACATAATGAAAAAGGCATGTGTATACCTTCAATTAAAAGTGATCATAGGGGAGAATTTGTCAATGAGCTATTCGATGAGTTTTTGAAGAATGTGGTATTAAACACAACTTCTCAATACCAAGAACACCACAGCAAAATGGTGTGGTAGAGAGAAAGAACAGATCTCTTCAAGAGATGGCTAGGACTATGCTCAATGACAATTCTATCCCTAAGCACTTCTGGGTTGAAGCTGTGAATACTGCCTGCTACATTCAGAACAGAATATACATTAGACCTATTCTAAATAAGACTCCTTATGAATTGTGGAAATGTAGAAAATCCAACATTTCATACTTTCACCCTTTCGTATGTAAACGTTATATTTTGAATACAAAAGATCAACTTGGTAAATTTGATGCTCAAGTAGATAATGGAATCCTTCTAGGATTTTCTGAAACTTCAAAAAGGCTTTAGAGTTTATAATTCTAGAACTCTAGTTGTACAAGAATGTATTCATGTAAAATTTGATGACAAACAACCTGATAAGAAGCTATCAGAGCTAGATGAAGCTTTTGCAGATCTTGATCTAAATATCTCAGGAGAGAAACCAGAAATCAAGTCTGATATCCAAGTAGATGACACTTCTCAACAACAACCAGAAACGTCTATCTCTCAACAAGAAAATGCTCAGAAATCTTGGTATTTCAGAAATTACCATCCTCAAGATCAAATAATTGGTGACCCTAATGACAAGCTAAGAACTAGGTCAACCTTCAGAGAAGAAAGTGATTCTGCTCTTATCTCTGAATGTGAACCGAAGACAGTGGATGAAGCTCTACTGGATGAAGGATGGAATCTAGCTATGCAAGATGAGATGAATCAGTTTGAGAGAAATGAAGTTTGGATGCTTGTACCCTTACCTGAAGACAAGTCAGTCATTGGAACAAAGTGGGTCTATAGAAACAAGCTTGATAAAGATGGTAAGGTTGTGAGAAACATGGAAAGACTTGTTGCTCAAGGCCACTCTCAAGAAGAAGGTATAGACTACACTGAAACTTTTGCACCAGTTGCTAGACTAGAAGCTATAAGAATTTTAATATCGTTTGCTGCACGTCATAGCTTTATGATTTTTCAAATGGATGTTAAAAGTCCCTTCTTAAATGGCTTTATTAATGAAGAAGTATATGTCATGGAACCTCCTGGATTTGAAAATACAAATCACCCTGAACATGTTTATAAGCTTAAGAAAACATTGTATGGACTTAAACAAGCTCCTAGAGCTTGGTATGATAGGTTAAGTTCGTTTTCTAATGGAAAGTGGTTTTAACAGAGGAAAAGTAGACACAACTCTATTTAGAAAGTCTATTATGTCAGATTTCATTATAGTACATATTTATGTTGATGATATCATTTTCGGTGCTACTAATGAATCTATGTGCAAGGAATTCTCTATGCTAATGCAAAAAGAATTTGAAATAAGCATGATGGGAGAACTCAAATTCTTCCTTGGACTTCAAGTTAAACAGTCTATGGACGAGGTGTACATCCATCAGTCTAAGTATACAAAGGAACTTCTAAAGAGGTTTAAGATGGATGATTGCAAACCAATGAATACTCCTATGCATCCCACTTCAATACTGAACAAAGATGATAAAGAGAAAAAAGTAGATCAAAAGGAATATAGAGGTATGATAGGATGTCTTTTATATCTGACTGCGTCTAGGCCTGATATAATGTTCAGTATTTGCTTATGTGCTCGTTTTCAATCTGATCCTAGAGAGTCTGATCTCTCAGCAGTTAAGAGAATATTTAGATATTTAAAAGGTACTACTAATCTGGGCTTGTGCTTTAAGAAAAATGATGATTACAAATTAGTTGGTTTTTGTGATGCTGACTATGCTGGAGATAGAATTGAAAGAAAAAGTACCAGTGGAGGATGTCACTTCATTGGAGCTAACCTAGTATCATTGTTTAGTCACCGGCAAGTGTACTGGGTCGTCGCAAGTAATAAAATAACACGGTAAGAATTTACCGAGGTCGAACACAAGGATTGGGGTACCAATTCTACCAATTCACGGGAAATCCGATACGTTTGGTCAAGAGAGGAAAGTGGTTGAGAGAGAGAGATTAATATCTCAATTCAAATAACAAACCAAATAAAGCTAAGGTATTAAAATCTGAAATTAAAATATCTAGGGTCTCAAATTCACCTACCCAATCATGCATAGTACCCAAGTGATGATGTATTCCTCCCTAAATTCAATTACAATGTCAACCGGGACCCCCAAATTCTCCTATATCCACTGTCGTGCTCAATAGGACGTATTCGATGATTGGATTAATTACTTACTAGGTCTCATAACCCTAATCATCAACTCTATTAATTCGTGTTCCCTATAGGTTGCACTAATCTCCTACTCACTCTCGTGCAATATTCAATTAGTGATCCCAATTCAAGTTCTAAACGTGAATTGCTGACTAAGCCTCGTCAACGTTAACAAGTCAATCACGCATGCATATGATCAACGCAATCAAATCAGAATTGGAAAACATCAATTGAGAAAAGGGGAGAAAAACATTCATCACATGAACACTATACCGCCATCAGTGGCTTCATTGATTCCCTAGATGAGGGGATTAATTCCTCATGCCCGTGACAACACACAAACAATCCGACATAATCACCATATCAAAATAAGAAAAAGAAGAAGGGAGACGTAGCTCCAGAGTAACAAGAACTCGTAACAAAACTGATCTAAAACAGTGGCTAAAACTAGGATTCGGATCCTCTTTTTCTGATCTGAAACAGCCTATAAATAGGGATTCTGGTTCTCGGCCGCTCGCGGGGCGAACAATATTTCGCGAGGCGAACATTAGTTTTGGCGCGCTTTCAATTTGAATTCTCGTGAGGTGAGAGTGTTTTCGAGGGGTGAGTCTTCAAACCTTAATCTGTCACAGCCGTGACCTTAATCATGGCTAGGCCGTGATGGTCTCTGTCTTCCAGGGTCTTCAGGCTCTCGCGAGGCGAGAAGCCTATCGCGTGGCGAGCCAGAATTGATGACTGTTGCTGTTTTGCTGATCTTCAGGCTCGCGAGACGAGCATCTACTCGCGGGGCGAGTATCTCCAGAATGGAAATTTCCATTGTTTTCTTGACTCGAAGTGCTTCCTTGACTCTTGGAGCTTCACTTCTAACCTGAAACAATAAAAAGAAACAAAAAGCGTAATTCTATTCAAAATAGACTAAAAACTACTAAAAAATGTCTAGAACGAGTCAAAGTCTACTTAGGAACAAAGCAAAGCCAAATTTGGACGAAAACGAGATTGAACTCGAATAATTAGCATAAAAACCACGGTCCATCTAGTTATAAAACTAGATAAGCCAAAGGCTTATCAATCATGGTCAAGCAAAAGGCAAAGTACCATTGATCTATCAACTGCTGAAGTAGAGTACATATCAGCTGCAAGCTGCTGCTCACAACTTCTATGGATCAAACATCAATTAGAGGACTACAATGTATTTGTAAGTAGTATTCCACTTATGTGTGATAATACTGATGCAATCAATTTATCTAATAATCCAATATTGAATTCTAGAGCTAAGCATATAGAAATCAAACATCATTTTATTAGGGAGTATGTGCAAAAAGGTGTGTTTGATGTTCAATTTGTAGATACTGACCACCAATGGGCAGATATCTTCACTAAACCTCTTGTTGAGGATGGATTTATCTTTATAAGAAAGAATTTGAATATGTTGTATGTGGATTGAGCTAGTATATTTATTGTTAATTTGGTCGTCCATTGCATGTTTTCTCTGCATGTCCACTAGTCATGACGTCCAGAGCAAGTAAAATTTACGCGTCCACTACATATGTCTTTACACGTCCACTCTTAGTCTTGTGTGGACTCGTCTATGCACACATTTATTGCTTATATTATTTTTTCCTTGAACACATTTACTTAAAACGCTTCTCTTTCCTTGCTGAGTCAGCTATTCTCATCAATCCCATCATAACTTTTTACGGTCCCAAGATTATCAACGCAGTTTTACACTTAATGGCATGTCTTGTCATTATTATTTTTTTGGAAACTGTTGGTTTTTCAGAAATCGTTAAAAGTAACATATTTCCCTATGAAAATCTTTTCACATCTCTTCATCCCTATCAAACTATCTCTCTGAATCTTTCGAACTCTGTCTCCCTTGTTCTTCCAAAACTCGTCTTACTCAACAATGGCTTCAACCACTACTCCCATGCCTGCTTTTGCAACTGATACTATGTCCATATATGTGGAACATCACTTCAACTTTGGAATTCTACAGGAATACAATATGGATTTGAGTAAGTTCATTAATGCTGCTGGATGGGATGGAATCTTTCAGGAAAAGGTCTCAGTGTATCCAGACTTAATAAGGGAATTCTAGAGGAGACCAAAGATCTCTGAAACATAAGTTTTTGGATTCGTGCTGGGAAGGAAAGTGATAGTATCAGAGAAAACCATCTCTGATACGATTGCTTGTGCTCAAGAAGGATTGGTCTTCACTGAAAACTGGGAAGAAGACCTAGGTGGTCCAGAGACAATTGCCGTTACCCTTATGAGGCAAGACATCGTGAGAACTCATTTTTGGAAATCATCTGAGATGAAAGATCACATCAGGATTCTTCACCAGATTCTGAACAAAGTGGTGCTGCATAAGATTGACTCTGAGGACAATTTTTCATCACTTCACAAGTTCTGCCTTTGCCATCTGGTTTTTAAAACAAAGATTAACCTACCCTGGATCTTATTTCATCGCTTCAAGGATGCCATTACCAACATAGAATATGCTTCTCACATTACCTTCACCCATCTTCTGTCAAAAATTCTCAAGCAGCAAGGCGTGTACGATATTCTAAGTGCAAATCCTAAGGATGAACAAGAAAGACTCCTTCATGAGAAAGGATTGCAAGCTGTTGACTTTGGCCAAGTTAATCTCAGTAGCATGCAAATCAGCACTTACAAGCAAATGGAGTTGGCAAAGCTTGAAGAGAAAATGAAGATTAAGGAAGAGTTACTTGAGGCCAACGATGCTGCAATTCTTGGTATAAATAAAGGAACCAAGAGAAAGACTATGGTTGTAAGGCAACCCGTTCCCAAGAAGACTACTAGAAGATCTGTCCCCTCTGTATCTTCTGGTGCTACTCTTCCACCTTCACCAAAAAGGATAAGGAAAGTCATCATGTCTGAAGAAGAAGGTGATGATGAACTTCCAATTATTGCCATTCTAGAAAAACAAGTTGTTGTTGTTGTTGGTCCTATTGCCAAGAAGAAGAGGCAACCAGCAAAGAGGGCTAGAACAACCTTGGCTTCTGAGGTAGTAATCTCTGCCGATGACCCTGTTAGGATAGCAGTAGATGAATTAGTGTCTAACTTGAGAACTCAGGATGATAATATCTCTGCTCCAAATAATGTGAATAATGTTTATATTACTACACCTCTACCACATATAGACAATAGCATTACCATTGGAGCCCCTTTCCTAAACCCTTAAAAACCTTGTTTCCACCCATAATTTCCTCTTGCACTCTCTATACTGGAAAATCCGAAAATTGGGCCAAAGTACTGAGAGAATGGAAAATACTTTTCCACACCATTCCACAAGAACCAGAACTCATTCTAACAAAATGGTATCCCCTGGCTGAGTATGAGTATGAACCCCTCAACATCTATTCATACTGGGTCAACCCTGAACCCCACCCTCCAACTGGCCCAACCTAGAAAGAGTTATCATATTTGACTGGCATACTAATCCAAGCAAGAAGAATCTTGGGAGTGTTCTCGAGAAAAGAGCCAGATCCTTCAGGAAAATTCCTTTTGTCATGGACAAGACTGCAAAATGGATGACCTTCAAACATCCAAGAATATATGGAGCTGTTGTTGACCAGTTTGTGGACACTATGATGTATGTGATGCTGAAATGGGAATTCAGCCACTTCAGAGCAGACAGAGCTCTACAACTTGTCGCTCCAACCTAGTAAAGACACCCCACTTCTACAAATGTTGGAGTCAAGCCCAACAAGATCTGTCCTAGGTTGTCAATGATTGATCTAGACAAGGACATGAAGCATCCAAGGCACAAAGGAAAGATGCTAGTAGTTGAAGACATTATGCTTGATCTCAATTATGAACCCTTTGACCACTCACAGATGGATTACATTCAATCCTTGCCAATTGAGATGGTCACTGAGGCTAACTATGCAGGAGCTTTCTGGCAATGCCACTTGATTCATTTCACCAAAGAAGCCTCTACTTCTGGCCTGACTACTGAAGAGAAGAAGAAAACTCCAAAATTCAGAGGCAGATGTGGACTCTCTAGTGTCAAATATTTGATCTTCAAGGATCTGTGGGGTCTGCCAATAACCAGCCGTGATGTGGAAATTCCTACATCAATTCACTGGCCAAAGGATATCCCTGAGCCAATTCAACAATATGCCTTTTCCTCAGCTTCAACCTCATCCTCTGAGCATACAACTGAAGAATTAATTGTAGAAGGCCCTAAGCTGAATGTTGAAAGCCTTTCACAACCTGCTACTGAACCTTCAACTCCCTTTGCTGATGCTGTTGCTACTATTGAGCCAACTCTGACAGAACAGTCTGATGAGATATGTGCTTCTAAGAAAGGTGCTGAATCTGTTAAGACAACTTCTCAACCATTAGCTCTTGCTATGGTTCATCCTCCAGCCCAAGCTCAAGACACTATCTCAGACTTTGCTGAGAGCTCAAGACAATCATCCTTGCCACCGAATCTTGAGGACATCATTGGAAGGACTGTTGATGATAAAGTTGGTACGATAGTTGAAGAGAAGACAGAGCAGATGGCACAACAGATTGAGGAAAGAGTACAAAAGCAAGTTCAAGTTACCTTGGCCCCTACAAATGCTATGGTGACTCAAATGCTGGCCTTATTAATTGAATTTCATAAAAACCAAAATCCAACCCAACCTCCTCCACCACCTCCTTCTTCCTAAATCTCTTCTTTCTTATTTGTTTTGCTGACAGTGATAATCCTCTCCTTTTTACCTTTTTGACTGATGACAAAAGGGGGGAGAAAGGAAAAGAAAGAGAATTATATATAATGTCTTTTTTTGAAAAGCTCTTACGTGTTTGCATTTGCATATTCTCTTCTACTTGTTAAATTGATCTGCTTTACTTATGTTTAAATTATTTGCTTTCATATCTGCTGCTCCGATACTTGTGTTTATATAGATTCTAAGAATGATAAGTGTTTGTACCTATCTGTTAGTTTATAAGTCTGCTTAAATATTTGAATGCTTTGTCTTAGGGGAAGCCTTGTAAGCTCTCTTAGACTTTGCTATTTAAATTTAATCAGTTTTTGTCATTATCAAAAAGGGGGAGATTGTTGGAACCAAAGTGGTTTTGGATTTAATAATCTCTAGGTTTTGATGTTAACAAAAGGATTAAATTTGCTTGGCAAAGTGTTAGTTGAGATCTAACTAGTGCTTTCAGTTATGCATGAACGCTTTTATAAGTAAAATAAACTTGGGATAAGTTTCAATTGAAAAATATGCGTCCACCCCTGTAGATGGCCTACTCAAGAACTGTGGTAAAATTTACCTTGTTGTTTTCTTTAGTAGACGAGGCTATAAATGAATACCTAAATAACTTGTTAGGTACTGCAAGTCCAAAGACTTGAAAATAAGCGCGTCTATCTTGCGACGTCAGCAAATGAGTGCTATCCTTGAAACTCAAGTATATATCTATAGTGCCTAACTAAAATTCAGTAGAAGTCCATAATGCCACGTCATTTGACGGAGTTTCTCTAAGGACCACTAGTGCAGAAAAGTGATTCTACATCGGAGTTTACACATCGGTTTCTATGAAACCGATGTGTAAAAGGAGGCGGTGGCATTTTTGAAATTAAAATCAAAGTATTACACATCGGTTTAAGGAATAACCGATGTGTAAAACCTTTCCACATCGGTTATTTCTAACCGATGTTTAAAATTAAAAAAAAAAATTAAACTCAGAAATTGTTAACATTTAACATCGGTTGTGTTAGAACCGATGTGTAAAACAGTCATTAACCACATCGGTTTCTAATAACCGATGTATAAAACTATAAAAAAAATTAGAAATTAAAATTTTATTTTTAAACATCGGTTTTATTATTAACCGATGTGTGAAACTTTACCACATCGGTTCTAAGTTAACCGATGTGTATTATTATTTACATATTAATTCCCTCTTCCTCCCTTTTTATTTTGGCGCTGAGAACTTTTCATCTGAGCTCTCTCCCTCCTTTTCCTTTTCATCTGAGTTCTTCAACCCTAAACAAGGAAAACAACGCATCTGTGTTCTTCAACCCTAAACAAGGAACTTTTCCTCTGAGCTCTCTCACGCAGACGCAGTCTTCGCTGGTTGTTCATACCAGCCACAGCTTCTCATCTCCCATCTCCCTCACTTTTTGCCGCCGCGCGACGACGGAAGCTCCGGTGTATCTACCGTGCTGCCTTCGCCTCCACCACCGTAAACTACCTCTCATCTCTTCGGCTTCTCTTTCTCGGTTCCCACTCTCATCTCCTCAACTTCTCAAAGGTAAAACACAGAACATCCTTACATGTTACAACCCCTGTCATATGAATTTTTGTTTTTATTTATGGGTTATTGGTAGTTGCTGTTCTGATATAATAAGCCAGTTCTATGCTTTAGCTTTTTTCACATTTGCTTTTGGTGATTTTCAAGTGAGCTTCAAGTATCAGATCAATGTGGGGGATTTTTAGTTGATTCTCGTTTTCTAGCTTCTGGATTCCCAGTTGTTCACTGCTGCTGTGTAATTTTTGAATGCTTTTTCTTTACTTGCGTTGCTGGAATGGAGACTAGTAGATGCTAAGTTTTTAGTTGGATGCTTGTGAAATCTGGTTTTGGTTTTGTATTTTTCCAGTGTTGTTTGGGTGTTTCCATGGTGGTAACATATATCACTTTGTCATTAATCCTAGAACTATTGGGTGGTTTTTGTGAATATTACTGTTATTTTAATCCTGGGTGTTCAGTAGAAGGGGTTTTGATGGATTGTTGGGGGCATGAATTTAGCTATATTTCAACCTCCTAGCAGTTTGTGTGTTTCTGGTTGACAATGTACCTAATGTCCTGCTTCTTTTGTAATCTTTTCTTTATTATGATGTGTACGGGTTTGAGTACCCCTTGTACCCGATTCAATACATTTTTTGCTTATAAGAAAAAAAAAACCAAAAACCTTGATATCTCTGATTGTTTCTCCAGTTTTGGTCGATGCATTTCTGTTTACATCAACTTTCATCATCTTTATGACATCATCAGGAGAATATAAATCCTTATTTGCTCCATCTATTTTGTAAGAACATGTGATCTCAACCCTTTTTACAGTAAAATCTAAATACAAACAAAATAATATTTAAAGTAAAATTTCTTACCATGATGTACGTTCATCACGTAAATGTTTTCTTTCTCATAGCTGATGACAACCTCATGTCCAAGAAGACTGAATGCAACATGACTAATTGCATAATCTTTCTGAAATTGAAACAAGAAACAAGAGAATCAAACGAGTAGTAGTACACTCACACCTTTAGACAGAATAGAATTCCCAATATAAAAAAGCAAAGAACTAACCTTAGATCTTGTTTTTACCCTTTTCCTCTCTGTGTTTTGGTAAGTGACTTTACAAAGACCTTATAGTGTCTGTCAATTTTATGGTTTTCATTAAAATTCTAGATGTTCATTTTGCTGCAGGGTGATCTACACTTCATTGCATAGTGCTACTGCCTCTGCTTTGTTCACTTCTCTGTTGTCTTTGCATAATAACAACTAGGCGTGTCTCTCAGAAGGTACGTTTTGGGTGAAAAGCTTTCATTGGAGTTTTAATGTATTTTCTTGAAAATTTATTTGATTCGATAATATGCCCACAAAAATTAGTAAAGCCTTAGTTTCCCGTTTGAGATGCAATACTAATGAGCGTACGTGTACGTGTACATGCTTAATGTACCGCTCATTGTGTTGGATCTTGAATTGTCCAAAGTTGGACAGTTTGGGAAAAAACTTTTTCTTAATTCAGTTAAAATAGTTATTCATTGATTCTAATGTTATATACTTGATGAGAGTTCGGATTGATACATTTCCTTTCGTTCTCCGGGTGCATACTTTATCGTGGTGGATGTCATCGTGTTCAAGTAGTGTACGTCGGAGACCGCGGGGAAATGCTGCCGAAATTTTGTCGAGTATGAGCATGAGAGTTAAGGACTAACTGTTAACCGAATGTTGAAAAAGTTTCTTCTCGAATGGGATAGGGCCATACCCTGTCATAAGAAGTGGTTGATGAATATGTTGGACTAAGTACGAAGGTATTGGTTTAGTCATGGATCGCGGTTGGATGAATGCTAGACTGACAAGTGATGAGTATGAGAATGGAGTGGAAGATTTTCTACAGTTTGCAAAAACAAATGCTCCTGATAGTGGTAACGGAAGGTTTTATTGTCCTTGTGTTAACTGTTTGAATGAGAGACGACTAGAAGCTGAGGAGATACGTGATCATCTTATTTGTGAGGGGATTTGTAAGAGTTATACAACACGGATATGTCATGGTGAATCGTTAGACAGGCCGAGGGTGTCGGATAGAGAGGAAGTTGATGACGTGGAAATGGACGATGGACTAGAGGACATGATCCGTGATGTTGGGCAAGAGTCTTTTCGGCGCGCACATGTGTATGATACTTTGTGCAGTGATGCGCAATTGGCTTTGTATCCGGGGTGCACTAATTTCACACGGTTGTCAGCGGTGTTAAGATTGTTCAATGTGAAGGCGAGAAATGGGTGGAGCGATAAAAGCTTTACCGAATTGCTTGAGTTGTTGAAAGAAATGCTTCCAGAAGGCAACACATTGCCATCTCGAAACTATGAGGCGAAGAAGATATTGTGTCCGATGGGTATGGAGTATAAGAAAATACACGCTTGCCCCAATGATTGCATATTGTACAGGAAAGAGTTTGAAGAGATGCACGAGTGCCCCAGGTGTGGGGTATCACGCTACAAAGTGAAGGATGGTGATTCTAGTTGTGATGTGGTCACCAAAGGTCCTCCTGCGAAGGTGTTATGGTATCTTCCCGTGATTCCGCGGTTCAAGCGATTGTTTGCTAATGTAAATGATGCAAAGAACATTAGATGGCATGCAGATGAGAGGAAGTGTGATGGACAGCTTTGCCATCCGGCCGATTCTTTGCAGCGGAAGAGAATTGATAGTTTGTTTCCGGATTTCGGCAATGAGCCCAGAAACCTCAGGCTTGGACTTGCTACCGATGGAATGAATCCATATGGAAACTTAAGTAGTATTCATAGTTCATGGCCTGTTCTCCTTGTAATTTACAACCTGTCTCCTTGGTTGTGCATGAAGCGCAAATACATTATGTTAAGTATGATGATTTCGGGTCCTAAACAGCCAGGAAATGATATTGATGTTTATCTGAGTCCCTTGATTGAAGACTTGAGAATGTTGTGGGATGAAGGCGTTGATGTGATTGACGGGTATTGCCGTGAGACATTCAGATTGCGTGCCATGTTATTTTGCACCATCAATGACTTTCCAGCATACGGGAACCTGTGTGGGTATAGTGTTAAGGGGCATAAAGCATGTCCAATATATGAAGAAGGCACATGTTACCATCAACTGCAACATGGAAGGAAGACGGTTTACCTTGGGCATCGGAGATTTCTCCGACGTAATCATCCTTATCGTAGATTGAGGAAAGCTTTCAATGGACTTCCGGAGAATGAAATTGCTCCGGTGGCCTTGACTGGAGAGCAAGTTTATGAAAGGGTGAACAACACTAATGTTATCTATGGGAAGACCCAGAAGAAGGCTACAGAGAAGATAATATGGAAGAAGAGGTCTTTCTTCTTTGATCTTCCATACTGGTGCAAGCTTGATGTAAGACATTGTATTGATGTGATGCATGTAGAGAAAAATGTGTGTGATAGTTTAATCGGAACGCTTCTCAACATTCAAGGCAAGACAAAGGATGGTGTGAATGCTCGTCTGGATCTAGTTGCGATGGGTATACGAGAGAAGTTAGCTCCACTTAAAGTGGGGGATAAGAAGACTTATTTGCCCCAAAGATGTCATACTTTATCAAAAAAAGAGAAAAGAAGTTTTCCGTGAATGTCTACGGGGAGTCAAAGTGCCACAGGGTTACTCTTCAAATATCGAAGACTTGTCTCAATGAAAGATCTCAAATTAGTTGGCTTAAAGTCTCATGATTGTCATGTCTTGATGCAACAACTACTACCAGGTGGCCATTCGTGACATATTGCCTAAAAAAGTCAGACATGCCATTACTAGGTTATGCTTATTCTTCAATGCTATATGGAGCAAGGTCATTGAAACTAAAAATTTGGATGAGTTGGAAAATGAGGCAGCCATTGTATTGTGCCAATTGGAGATGTATTTTCAACCTTCATTTTTTGACATAATGTTTCATTTTATTGTTCATCTTGGTAGGGATATTAGATTGTGCGGTCCCGTTTCTTTAAGGTGGATGTACCCGGTTGTGCTATACATTAAGATCCTGAAAGGATATATAAAAAATCCACACCGTCCCGAAGCATCTATTGTTGAAAGGTATGTTGCAGAAGAAGCTATTGAGTTTTGTACAGACTACATGTCGAAGCGGAACTCGTAGGGCTTCCAAGTCTCAGTCACGAAGGTAGATATGATGGTAAGTGTACAAGTGGTATCACTGTTAAGAGCATGGATCGGGAGGATGTGATTCAAGCAAATTTGTATTTATTGATACCCTGATGAGGTTGAACGATAATTATGTGAGCATAAAAGCATCATCAATGAAACTTACCCTAGAATGAATGAAAAATGGTGTTTGAACAAGCATAACAAGACTTTCTTGAACTGGTTTAAAGAAAAAATTGCAAAGGATGGTACTCGCTTCTGCTACATTAAAATGGCTAGCACAGGGCCTAACTTTGATGTCATATCTTGGAGTGGGTACGATATCAATAAGTTTTCCTTCTATACAAAGTCCCAGGATGACAAAAGTACTATGCAAAACAGTGGGGTTATGGTCGTCGCTGAGTCCATGCATTTCTCTAGTTCGAAAGATAAAAACCCTGTTATGGCATCAGTTTCATACTTTGGAATCATTGAAGAGATATGGGAGGTTGATTACACGAAGTTTAGAGTACCTGTTTTTAAATGTCAATGGGTCGACAGTAACAATGGTGTGCAAACCAATGAGTTAGGATTCAAATTGGTGGAACTTAGTAAGGTAGGTAATAAAGAGGAACCTTTCATCATGGCATCCCAGGCAAAACAAGTGTTTTATATCCGTGATCCTTCTAACAAAAGGTGGTCAGTGGTTCTCCATGGAAAAAACATGTATAATGGTAGTGAGGGAAATCACGATTCAACTCTTGATATTTCTGATACTCCTTCTTTCTCAACATGAGTGCCAAATTTCAATGAGGAAAATGAAGTGGATGATGTACATGCTACTCGTAATGATCATCAAGAAGGGTTATGGGAGAACTTTACTAATTGACCACAAAGTAAGTTTAGTTTGATATTACCATCAAGTTTGGCATATTATATGTTTACGTTGATATTTATAAGTTATGTTTATGTACGTTGATCGATATTTATAAGTTATGTTTGATATTTATCCTGACATACTAACAAGTTTTTTTTGTTTTGTGTTTAAATAGGTATACATGGCTGATCATGAGGATATCCCTCCTTCATGCAGCGGGTCAGAGACCCCGTCTACCGGTAGAAAGGGTAGACGTGCCACACGGATGAGGAATTTGACTGCCAATCGTGGGTCAAATCAAAGGATAAGAGTAGACTTTGATAATAACCTCAATCCTATTGGGCCAATGGAAGATCAATTTAACAGTTTTGTGGTGACCCTTGCTAGGAACAGGCCCAGTATACTCATTGATAGGTGGAGAGATGTACCGGCGGACGTGAATGAGCAGATATGGGAGAGTGTTCTGGTATCTATACTTCTACGTCCTGTGTTTGTCTGTATCTACTTTATTTTTATCTTAATAATATCATACATTAATTCGTTGATTCTTTTGGTCTTAATGTAGTTGACCTTTGACATACCGGATACATACGCTATGAAGAAGCGTTTGCTAAAGTATGCTGGAGAGCGTTGGAGGGCTTTTAAGGCCGACCTGGGCAAATACTATATATTCAATCCAAAAAGTAAAAAGAACCCACTCGAGGTGTATCCGTTTCTTGACAAGGCGACGTGGGATCGCTTTAGTCAGAGCCGACATGATCCCAACTTTCAGGTTAACTTATTTGATTTGTCTCTAAATTTATGTAATTGCATTAATTTCATTTACTTATGTAATTTAATTGTCTTTTATTTATAACAGGAGAAGAGGGAAAAGGGGCAGAAAAACCAAAGCAAGAATGTCTACCCCCATGTCATGTCTCGTGGGGGATATAAAAAGCTTGTTAAGAAAATGGTTGAAGAGGAAAAGAAAGCACGTCAGGAGGCAGCATCTCAGGCGGATCCTAATGATGAAAATCTTCCAGAGGTTGTTGATCCACCTCCACCCCCACGCCATCGTTCATGGAAGAGGGACCGACAAAGAAAAACGGGACAATATACATCCGAGGAGGCCCGCCAAGTAGCTGAGAGGATTGTAAGTATAGTTTGTTGTAATTGTCATTTTAAGATTGTTACCGAATTGTAATGTGACCTGATATTTTATGTGATAGGATGCCTTGGATGATCAGCTAACCCAAGGAACCTTTGTGCCTAGAGGACGCGATGATGTCTTATCTACTGCCATCGGTAAACCAGACCACCCGGGCCGTGTCATTAGTGTTGGATGGGGAGTCGGCATTCGCCAATACCATGGTTCATCTTCACACCAATGCCACGGGATTGATTCTGAGATGAGAGCACGACTAAAACAGAGAGATTGCAGCTGAGTTTCGACGAGAGAGATGGCCGAGCGGTTGCCCAAAGAGATGGCAATATTGACTTCTATGTCCCAAAGAGATGACAAATAGGTGTCCAACCCTCTGTCCAAACCTCTGTCCATGTGACCAATAAGGGCGCATGTGATCCTCCTCATCATCCCGAAAATGATGATGATGGTGATCTTCTTGCTGCTTGCGCCGATGATGATGATGATGATGATGATGATGATGATGACGACCACGATAGGTGTGAGCTGTATGTTGATGATCATCATCGCCCGCTAGTGGCATTGGGTATGGCATATAATAAGTTAGGTAATATCATACACCATCGGTTATTACCGGATGATCAGTTGAGGGTGTCTGTTGAGATTATTCGAGATGTCGATGCTCGAGTCCCTGTGCCCACCGAGGAGGTTCAAATAGTGGGTCGAGGCCCCCGTGAACTTCATCCTCCGGCCAAGAAGACTGGTCAACTTTCTTGTTGCATCTGAGGTATTCGGTTAGTTGTGTTTTTCTATATTCATAGTTGAAATATATTTATTATTGTTTAAAGATAATGCTTTATTTTTATTCGTTATAGGATGTTGGAAATGATATTGTGCCTAAAAGGTCGGATCTAGGAAGACCAGAGATGTCTGCTCCTGCCAAGGTATTCATTTGACCATTTAGTTAATAACGAATTAAATAACTTAATTATCCGTGATTACTAATATATATCTATGTTGTTTTGGGGATCGACAAAGGGGCACCTGGCCATGGTGATGTTTTTAAAGTTCTGGCTATACAGGTTGTCACCATGGAGAATGATCCAGCCTTGGTAACGTTGGAACATGATGCCAGCCCTGGTGAACTGTATATACCAAAGAAGGAACTTATGGAGATGGCACTCAATAAAGAAATGGCCAGTTCTGCACACATATCGTTTTGGTGCACGTAAGTACATTTTATTTATAAGTTAAGTACGTAATTAATTTTTAAATACTATGATAATTAACATGTTTTTCCAATATATTAGGTATCTGCATCGTATGTTAGTCGATCAGGGTAACCTCGCCCTTTATGGGTTCATTGACCCCATGTTCATTCAGGGTGATGTTCTCGTAGCATCGGAAGACCCGGTCACTACCATACGTGATATACTTGCCCGAGACGATCATCAATTCTATCTTGCGCCTTATCTCAATAAGTAAGTACCGGTTATTTAAGTATAACTATATATGACTTAGTCACTAACTGTTCCGCAAATACAAATGGCATTGGCAATGTTACTCTTGTACCCAAGAATGAACGTCGTGGTCTTCTTACGCTCATTGGGAAATAAGCGGCGAATCAATCGAAGACGATCATCGAAACGTAAGCATTAAAATACTTTATAATCAGTAATGCAGTTGTTTTAATTATCTGAAATCTATTAGATATACTTTAATTAATGTTTTTGTCATGATAGGTCTATTAATGCATCCCACATGTTGCGTGGTGAAAGGCGTACTCTGGCTATCAGATGGATTATTCCCAGCGTAAGATATTTATTAGTTCAAATGCATCAAATGCAGTAGGTACAATAATTGATTTCTATTTTATTTAATTCCTCATATTCTAATTGGGTTTCATTTGTACGTAGTCACGTATACAACGTGGGTCATGGGAATGTGGCTACTATGTGATGCAGTGGATGTTGGTAATTATCTCCTCCGGGATCACTGAAAAATGGAGCGAGGTAAATGTTAATTGACACAATTAGAAGTAATAGTATAGATTTGTTATATGTTTTATGTTAGTTTATTACTTAAAAGATATAATCTTTTGTCCAATTAAACTTGCAGATATTCAACAATCCAACTCCATTATCTGATTCTGACATCAACATCATAAAGAGGCGTTGGGCAACTTTCTTTCTTGAAGTGTACCACCCATAGTTTGTATATATATAGTTAGTTTAAAAACTTATCATGTACTAGCTATAGTGTACCTTTGACTGATGATATGTATTAGTGCTCAGGTCTGGTTCAATTCTTCTTCTCTCGTGTTTTGATGTAGCCTTGATAAAGTGTTGTTTTCATTCATTCGAAATTAATTAGGCCTGATGCCCTCTGTTTTCAGATTCTGTGCTCACTAGTCATTTGATGAAATGTCAGTATTTTTAACCATATGTGTAAGAGATGATTGTTTGTGCCAAGAAAATTGAATGAAGTATGTTTTGCTTTTGATATGGTTAAAACTTTGTTGCAATTGTGTCAAAACTGGTTTGGTGTTCTGTTGTTGTTTCTTGTTTGATCAGGGTACTGCTGGTTTGTTTATTGATCTGCATTACTGAAACAGGGGAAAGGAATGATTGAAATGTAAATAACAGATTAAAAAAAAAAAGAGATTTTACACATCGGTTCATAAAAAACCGATGTATAAATTTAACTTTCTACAGCGGTTTTCCGTAGAACCGATGTGTAAATTTCACTTTACACATCGGTTCTATTTAAAACAGAAGTAGAAAGTTAAATTTACACATCGGTTTTAGGTAAAACCGATGTAGAAAGTTAAATTTCCAACTGCTTATCAATTGATTAATTAATTTTCCACATCGGTTAATAGAAAACCGCTGTTTAAAATATACTTTACACATCGGTTTTTAAACCGATGTGTAAAGTGGCAATAAACCACATCGGTCATTTCCACATCAGTTTGAAAACCGATGTGGAAAGCCAAAAATAACCGACGTGGAATCCCTTTTCTGCACTAGTGGACTTAGCAAGTCCAAAGATTTGTGTGGATGAGCGCTTCTGCCACATCAGTGGACGAGCAGAAATAAAATCTTGTGTAGATGCGTTCTTAAAACTAAGTGGACGGTTCTATATGTTCTATATCTTTACTACCTTGAATATGATTTAATGCAATCTGGTCCACGATGAATTTATTTCAAATTAATATTTGGTCTTCCGATTTGTTTTTATCTGATTAATGTCTTGTTTCCTTTTAGAAAATTCATAGTACTATCAAGGAAATACAAAAAGTAAAAAAGTAGAATTGGAATTGCAAAACGTTATGTACGATGACATCTTTATTGTTGGACAAAAGATGGGTTATACACAAAGGAGGAAAGAAAGTCTTTAAGATACAATTGCTCAGAACAGTGAGCCTCCATTTTGTGATTTTCTGATAACCAATGATGCTTTTCAACATGGCCAAAATCAAGCTATTAGTCTCAACGGATATCATGAATTTAATGCTATCTCTAAACGGGATTATTCAAAGTAACCGTTGAAGATTTACAAGAGAAGTTGAAGACCACTATATATATATAGAAGGTCTCAAGCACTGAAGAATAACTTTTTGCCTTTTGATCAATTACAAGATATTAAAAGCTCATATTCTCGTTATAAAGATAAAAGTCTGTAATTCTTAAGGATTGAATATTTGTAAAAATATTCAGTAGATCTTAAACCTTCATACCCTCACATATAGTGAGTTAGAAAGATCTTAGAAAAATATGTGATAGAGTTAGAGCCTGAAGAGGTTTGGCAAGGAAGCAATACTTGTAGCCTGGAGAGGTGAAGAATACTTGTTGTAGAAACTATTTGGAGATAGTGGAGAAAATCCTTCAAGTAGAAGGGACTGGACGAAGCTCTTGGTTGGAAAAGAGTGAACATGGATAAAATACATGAGTGAATTTTCTATCCCTTATCTTTTACCGTTTTAATTATTTTTACTAACTGTGGGATTTGATTTTGATTTTGTTAATCTTTTAAAAAGGATTTCTTGTGTGCTTAATCTCTTTATCTTCTACTGGTGATTTTTTTTTTCAAAAAGGGTATTTACGAAAATAATTAACAAACACAATTCAAACCCCCCCCCCCCCCCCCCCTTGTGTTTTCCTATGCCAACTTTAGTGGCGTATCCAGTTATGATACGTCGGCTATCCAAGGGGTTCCTCCATGGTTTGGGGGAACTGCCAGTGTTGGTGCTTTTTGGCCAATACGGATATGTAACTCCAAAGTTGACTTCCTGAGTTAGTTGGATCCACATGCATTGATGGAGTAGTGGAGTAGGGTTGCATTGCACTACATAGCATATGTTGGATGAGTAACATGTTGTTATGGTATTATATGATGATGTATAAATATTGTATGCTTTCATTTTGCGGCCGTCATGGAACCCTATCTGTGTTTCTTTTATTTTGTAGAAGTTTTCTTATGGCTTCGTTCTCTGATAACCATAATCTTTTAAGGGAGATATGTGGGACTTTATTCTGAACCATTGCCACGTGTATGTTTTTAATCTTCTGCATTTTTTTTCTTTTTATTTACTGCTTCCGACTAGTATAATAACGAATATCATAAATAATAATAAAATAATTAAAATATAATGGTTCGGGATTTGGTGGAGCCACATGAGTTGGTATCATAGCAGTTCATCCTGATTTGAGCCTAGGGTATGGACTGTTATGTTTTTGTATGCAGGATCTGGCTTGTTGCCATGTTTTCTTTCCTCTTTGTGAGAATTTTAGGATTTTGATATGCATGGCATGCCTATGATATGTATCTGTTGATTATTTGTTGCACAGATTGTGCATTATTGGGATTGATCAACCCAATAATGTTTCTAACCGATCTGTGATCTACAGAAGTCAATGGCGTGATCAAGGCAAAACCCTGGATCACCTACCACTCCAGGAGCTAACCCAGAGATGGTTGGGATTGCTAGATCAGTACGTGACATGGCTACTACTACTGCCCAAGTGTTGTTGTTTTAGCTTCAACGACTCAAGAGGGGGGGTGAATTGAGTTTTCAAAAAAAATATTTCCCTCTTAAAAACTTTTCACAAAACTTTTCAAATCAGAGTTGCGGCCTCATGATCTTTTACAAAATAAATGAAAGGTTTATATAAAATCTTGAATTGGAAGGTGATGAGGATAAGAAGGATTGATTCAGAATTAATTCAGAGAATACGTTCGGGTTCAAAACTCAGTAATAATGAAATACAGAAACTGATTAAACCTTTAAAGATTAATAACAAGTTATGCAAGTTTCAAATACAAGCATTAACAATCAAGAACAAACTTGCAGGTTTCAGTTTCAGTATTAGTTCAGTTTCAACAATCAAGAATGGTTTTGATCAACTCAGTTTTGAATATAGATAACACAGACTTGATTACAATCAGACTCAGGTTTCAATACAGTTTATAAAGATCAAGAACATAAATTATATTGAACTTTAAACATCAAAATCACAGGTTCTTGATCATAAACAGAAATTAAAGGAGTTTGAGTTTAGAGATACCACACAACCAGATTTATCCTGGTTCAGTCACCTCCACTGTGACCTACATCCAGTCCCCACTCCACCTGTGGGTGTTCACTCACTAACACACAAGCTTTGCCAGGTATCTTGAAAAACTTTACACCATAGAGCACTCCTTCACCTCGAGATACCACACTCTTGTGAAGAGCCTCAATGTTCTTCCTTAGGGATACCTCACCCTAATCACTCAGAGAGACTCCCTCTCTCTTTACAATCAAATAAAAAACGAAAAATTGATTCCTAACTCTCAATAGTCATATAAACAAATTGAAGCACTTATGAGAACGAAACACTCTTTTTCACAATAAGCTCAAGAAAAATGACGAATGATTTTCACAATTGATATTTGATATGTTATACATAAAAGTGTTCCTTTGATCCCTCTTTATATAGAAAACAAGTTATAGTCGTTGGGATCAATCAAAACACATTTGGATCTGATAACAGAATCTATTTTCTTGATTATGGTTCTTCAAATAAGATTTTACATCGGTTCTTAGCATTCGCGTCCATTTTGAAAATAAGCGCGTCCATCTATCCATGTTGAATTAAGATTTTACATCGAACGAGCTCCAGTTAGTAGACGAGCTCCATATGCCACGTCATTGGACGGATCTTCTCATTAAGGTCTTAGCAAGTCCATTGACTTGTGTGGACGAGCGCTTCTGTCACTTTAGTGGACGAGCGCTTCTATCACATGTGTTGGACGAGTGCTTCTATTACTTTTGTTGGACGAGTGCTTCTATTGTAACAGCCTGATTTTAATTATGTTGTTCAACCGGTTAAAATATAATTAAATTATATTTTAATTTGAGATTTATAAAGTGTTTTTGATTAAAATAAAATCATATTCATAATCTACTTTATGGTAGAGGGTTACGGTAAAATTTTCGGTTGAAAATTCAGACGAAAGTCGGTCTGTGTTTTCACTGCCGGAACTAGTTTACTGTGCAAAAAACCTAATTTTGACCCGTTAATGAGACGGTTAGTGTTTTTATTATGTTTCCTTCAACTTTGGTTATTTTGAAAATTTTCGTTCAAAAATAGAATATAATATTTTATTCGGGCGAAAACGTTGGAAGAATTACGATCGGAAAATACAACCGGGTATGAAATGGACCATATTAGGGAGAACAAAAGAATTGAATTGACTTGATGTGACTTGATGGAAATGGGTTATGACACACTCCAAAAGTGATCACACTTTTCAAATTATAACATATTATATTATAAAAACCTATTTTTCTCTCTCTTCTCAAACCAAACAAGGCACAAGGTCAAAACTTGCTCTCCAAGCTCATTCCTCTCTCCTCAATTTCATGCCACTCTCTCCCTTCTCTATATATGCACCTCTCATTTTCACTTCATCATCTTCCTTCTTCAAACTCCATTAAACCTTCATCTTCTTCCTTTTTTCTAAAAGTTCAAGCTCTTAAAGCTTTAGTTTTTATTCATCTTTTCTACTTAAGTTCTTCATTAAAGGTCTTCATTATACTAAGGGTAATGCTCTCATATGAATCTTTTTGCAAGTTTAATCTTTTATTTCTTAGTATACTTTATGTGTTCTTTATATGCTTTAAACTTCTAAAAGCTCTCTAAAATGGTAGAAAACTCCTTTTGAGTTGAAACCACTTTCTATAGTCTTGTATTAACTTATATTTTCACATACTAAGAGGTTGTGTAAAAAAAAATCTCTACCTGTCTCTTCCAATGAAGGCCAAATGCTTGCATTTGTGACCTTGGAAGTTTTTGTTTCAACTTTTGGAATATGATCATGTGTTTGAGTTTCTAACTATCCATTGATCTTAAATCTATAAATCTTGGAAGTTTTGATAGCTTGTTCCTATGATGGCTGAAAATATGAATAAGTAAGCCTAGGATACTATGTTTCAACTTTCCAAGTATGATCATGGATTTATAACTTTTAATACCTTGTGATTCTAAACCAAAGAGTTATTGTTAAACAAAGAATATTTTCCTCATCATCCTATGATGACCGAAACTTAGTGTTTAGGTGCTAGGATGTTTGAGTTTTTATTTTTCCAAAATGATCATGGACTTAAGCTCCATAAGATATTTGGATGCTAAGTCTAAGAGATTGGAAAGTTTAAGGATTTCTAACTTGTTTATTCTATGTTATTAAAGCTAGGATGTATTACTTTCATTTTTCCAAGATGATCATGGACTTGAGCTCCATAAGATATTTGGATGCTAAGTCTAAGAGATTGGAAAGTTTAAGGATTTCTAACTTGTTTATTTTATGTTATTAAAGCTAGGATGTATTACTTTCATTTTTCCAAGATGATCATGGACTTGAGCTCCATAAGATATTTGGATGCTAAGTCTAAGAGATTGAAATGTTTAAGTTTCCATTGTTTTCCAAAATGATCATGGACTTGAGCTCCATAAGATATTTGGATGCTAAGTCTAAGAGATTGGAAAGTTTAAAGATTTCTAACCTATAAATCCTATGAAGACCGAACCTAGAAGGTTATGGACCTAGGATACTTTGTTCTTATTTTTCCAAAATGATCATGGTTTTGAGCTCCTTAATACATATGGATGCTAAACCTAAGAGATTGGAAAGTTTAGTGAATGCTAGCCTATTTTACTAGTCTTGGCCGAATACCCTAAGTTTATAACTTAGGGGGATTTTAGTTCAACTTTGTTAAGTGATCATTGTTTATGAACTCCTAACACTTAAGGATCATAAATCCATGAGTTGAATAATTTTCGGGAATCTCTAATCCTAAGAACTAGTCTTGGCCGAACCTATGCCTTGTGGTTTAGTGTTCTTATTTGATTTTAACTTCTGATTTTGTGTTCATAACCTTAGACTTCCATCGCGGAGGAAACGAGGACGTTCGTGGTATACCTCTTCGAGCATCCAATCTCCGTACTTTCACAGAAGGTGGAGTTAGTACTTTGTGGTGAGATAACGAGGAGCTTCGAGTTCAGGAGTTCGGTGATAACCCATGTGGGGGAAAGAATCAACCTATCATCGGAATCGATAAGTAGTATATTATATAATAATTGTGTAACCTAAACCCTACTAGTAGTCGAGTAATCGATAAGACCAAAATCACATTGGAAACCTTTTATTAAAAACCAATGACGATTCGTGGATTGTAGGTTTATATTAGGTTGATTTTATATTGTTGATGGTTGATTTTATTTTATTACCTTTATTGAATTGATTTTGTGCTATGTTGGTGATATGGGAATATTTTGATTGATATTGTGTTATGCATGATCTGCCTGGTTTGTATTATTATGCTTAGTGGTTTTTAAGAAAAGATATATATTGTCTAAGAGATAATTGTTTTGGGTGTGAGGATAATAATGATCTAGAAGTGCCTAACCTAGATGATGTATGTTAAAGAGGTGTTACGGCATAGAATATGTGTCAAGTTCTAATGGAAGGTTAAGGCACTAGGATTTTGTTAAAACGGGTTGGTGAGATTCAAGTATAGGTGTTGTTGTCCACAACCATGTATTGGTAATATAATACACAAGGACAAAGGTGTATTGGTAATATAATACACAAGGACAAAAGTGTATTGGTAATATAATACGCAAGGACATATGTGTATTGGTAATATAATACACTGTGTATTGGTAATATAATACACGTCAAATACTTCTGTGTATTGGTAATATAATACACCGTGTATTGGTAATATAATACACGTCAAATACTTCTGTGTATTGGTAATATAATACACCGTGTATTGGTAATATAATACACGTAAAATCAAGATTTCTCACGAGACTACTTCCACCTTAGGAAATAGGTGTGCAACTATGGTGTCTTTGAGTAGCATAAGATTGGGGGTAGAGGATGATATATATTAACTTGAGGATGATCTATTAGTTATGTGTGTTGTTTGTCTGTGACAATTGCTGTATAATGTACTATGACTTTTTTCCGCTTTTTGATGATAGAACTGCTTCTTATCCCCTATGTTTCTGTATTTTTTAGGGTTACTTTGGTTTACATTAGAAGACCCGATGGAGGATTATGTTGCTGAGAAGCTGGATGAAACTCTGTATGAAACGGAGATTGCTGAGGAGCTGGATGGAACTCCGTACGAACCAGACGCTGGGGACCGAGGTGTGGTCCATGGCGATTAGAGTATACACATTATGGCCAGTGTGTCTAAGGAGAATTTTTATATTTCCGGTAAGTATGTCTGTTGTTAAGTTTATGCCTGTGAGGGATCCTACTGAGAGGATACCCTCAACAGTGTTTTGGTATTGTAATCAACAATTAGGTGTGTATTTACATATGTTAAAGTTGTTGTGTTTTAAATTTGCAGAAGTTATATGATAATTAAATAAGTTTTAACTTTTACATATTTTCACGATAAGCGCGCGATTAAGAATTGCTTTAAGAAGGTAATTAATCTAATAAAACACCAGGGCACAACGGGGTGTCTCACTTCTATCACTTGTGTTGGGCGAGGGCTTCTATTACTTTTGTTGGACGAGCGCTTCTATCACTTGTGTTGGACGAGCACTTCTATTACTTTTGTTGGACGAGCGCTTCTCATGAAATCTTATTTCCAAATACTCATTTTCATTAACGAAAACTTCTTCCTTTTAATGCAGGCGATGGAAATTGATTTTCTTCATGCATCTTTTTAAATGACCTATTTGAGAATAAGAGATTTCATCTCTTACAAATCATCTAAGACTTAAATCTAATTTCTCCTTTAAGCTTTTGTCTTGATGATTCCTTGATCTTTGTCTTTGCTCTTTGATACCTCCATGTAGCCCTTTTGATTTCTTCAAGTTCTTCCTTGAATATTTTCCTTGAATTCGTTTAATGAACTTGTTGATCACTGCTTGATACCTGTCTTTGCTATTTGACACTAAAACACTTGCATACACATTAAATTGTATTTGTACACATTAAATTGTATTTGTCATATATCAAAATCTCTAAGTCATTGAGTCTAACAAGTGCTACAACATATGCACGAGGGATAGCAAGAGCCACACAGAGAGGTACCCGAATTGAGGTCTCTGAGTTTAGGAAGAACAAACCTCCGAAGTTCAAGGGAGAATATGATCTGGCAACTACAAAAGCATGGTTGAAGGACATAGAGATGATTTTTCGAGATATGGGTTGCAGTGATGAGCAGAAGATGGTTTTTGCTACTTACATCTTGGTTGGAGAAGCTGAACACTGGTGGGAAGGAACTCAGAGAATCCTGGAAGCTGAAGGAACAAAGATCACCTGGGAACTTTTTAGATCCTAATTTCTGAATGTAAACTATGGTTTGTAAAACCATGTGACTTTTTGGAAAAAAGGTAAGTGGTTTTGATAATAAATAATAAAATAATATAATAAATAATAATTCAATTAAATGATAATTAATTAATTAATAATAATAATAATAATTAATTAAGTAATAAATAAATATTGAAGAAAAATAAATTTAAAAATTTATTTAAAAGACAGTTTGGTCCTTAAAAATTAATAAGTGTGTAATGTATGTAGGCCAACCCTTTGTAAAGAGGAATTAAATGTGAGAAAGAGATGAATGCAACTGAGTATTGCATAATGAGCCCGTGTGACTAAAGAATACGAGCCTAAGTGTCTAAGAATAATTCTCACAAAGACTTGATAAGAATGATTGTGCTGATGTTGTTCTTGCATACACATATACATATGCATGTCCCGCACTGGGTGCGATGCCGCAGTGATCTACGAAGTGGCCACCTGTGTTGATGGTGTGCCAGGTCCCGCAACTTGGTTGCGATACCGCAAAGAAAGCGATGCCTTAATTTTGAGTCTCGACCGCCTGAGATAGCGTGAGCCTTGTGCCTGTAGCCTCGGTCGTATGTGATGGCATGAGTCGTGCGTTCGCACTATAGTTGTGTGAACACATGACTACGAAGTGGCCGCCTGTGATGATGGTGATTGCCAGGTCCCGCAATTGGGTAGTGATGCCGCATGGGAAGTGATGCTGCAGTGAATTGCAAAGTGGCCACCTATGATGGTGTGTCAAGTCTCGCAACTGGGCTGGGATGTTGCATAGGAAGCGATGAATTTGGGCCTGACATGCATTGCATTTGTCTGATCCGTCTGATTGACTGTATGATTATGATACCGTATTGAATGTCTATGTGAACCTTGTTTCTGTTTGATGGCGTGCGATTGAGGATAAAGCACGTCTGTTAGTGGGCTACTATCCTATTGTGAATTAAGGGATTTCTCACCCCTGCTTTTATGTTTCCCTTCTCTTCTTCTCTTCTCTATCTTCTTTGACAATCATCATGGACAGGGAACCGGAGGAACGAGTGGAGGTAACCCTGTTGGCGGGCCAGTAGGAGATAGACCACGACAATAATTTATTTACCTTATGGGGATTAGTTGATCTTAAAATCACAACTGGAGTAGGGGTATGCTACGATCCTTTTCGGATGATTGGATGGATGCAGGTAAAGATCCACATCGGAGACGGCGGGAATGATGGTGAGGTCCGAGATGCCGAAGCACCTGCCGATGAAGAATGGGTTCATGTCGTTTAGCCACTTTCATGTTTTGTATGAGGATTTGTTTCCTCGAACTTATATGTATGCTTTCATTTTGCGGCCGTCATGGAACCCTATCTATGTTTCTTTTATTTTGTATAACTTTTCTTATGTTTTAGTTCTCTAATATCCTTAATCTTTTAAGGGAGATATGTGGAACTTTATTCTGAACCATTTCCGCGTGTATCTCACATATCATGAAACTAGACATAGTTGTAGAGTCAAGCGAGACATAAACTAGCCTACCACATGCATTCAATCGTCTCAAGCACAGACTTGCTACTAAGACTATCATTTCATGATAGAGAGGACGGTAGCTTGGATCAATAGTCAGAAGCATTCTGATACACAGGATCCTCATTGCTGAGGCAAGTTAGAGCATACTAACATCTCTATGGAAGTGCTTATGATATGAACATGATAATTCTAGTTTTTAGGAAGAAAATAATAAGTTTAGGAACACATGTTTATAGAAAACACAAGTTTATTTATATCTTGGTTTGTCTCTGCCTCAATATGTTACAAGACTGCTCCTTATATAGAGATGGAGCTTGGGAAAAGACAAATCCTAATCTAGTAGCCTTTTTATAAAGTCTTTGGCTACTCTAGTAGGCTTTTTGACTTATGAAATCTGACAGAGACTTTTCGACACCTAATTTAGACTTTTGGACACCTAGATCTAGCCCTTTGACAAAGTTGTCTAGGCTTTTGACTTCTAGGTACCTAACAAGGGCTTTTAGCTACCTAACATGTAGCCTTTTTGACTTATTACTTATTACATCATTATCTTACAGACGTATCTGATACACTTGCCAAGTCATCTTATCTTGAATTCTGGCTGGGAGAGAGATTGTAGTCTCTCCATTCTTTTGATGTGACACATCCATACATCTGGTATTGCCAAGTAGTGTTATCTGTATTTAATTTTTCGTCCATGATTTCTTCCATAATCTGAGTTTGGATTTTCTGGCAGATTCGAATCTGGGTTGTATGGTAGGTTCATATCTTGGTCAAGATATAGTTCTAAGCTGGCAAGGTTGTCAATAATCATTTGATGATTTATGTCCATCTGTTGATCATTGCTTGGCTGTTGACTGGTCGAAGCTTAGTTTTCCACTAGTTGCCATTGATTGGGTGGAGGATTGTTGACAAATTTTCCATGGCTGCTACATGTTGAAGTAACTACCTCCTCTTTAAGTTCATAACAATTTTCTTGACAGACAAGATTCATTAATTCATTTTTAAGTCTTGAATCAGGAGGATAATCATCAAGGGTCTCCTATAGATATGCATAATTGTTAGAACAAAGGAGTTTAGTATGAGAATCTTGATAGTAGGGTCAGTATAAGATGAACACAAACTTCCATTTTTTAACTGTTTCAGACTTTTAAGTTTCTTCTTCTTGCTTCCTTAAGAATAGTGTTTAATTCATTTCTCCACCATTCTAGTGGAGAGAACCATTCTAATGCTGTCCATATCAAGGAATCATGTTTCTTGGGATTTGTGAGGAATAAGAACATGTCCACTATTGGTAAGAGAATTCGCATACTGTATAGTACAGTTGCACACCACAGATACCACAAATGATCTTCTGGGAAATTGGTATTTGGATTAACCAGGAAAGGGACGAAAAAATGGAGTATCAGGAAAAATTATTTTTCTACAGGAACATTACTGGATCTTCTCAGGGCTCTGGACATGAAATGGTGGAGATGGTTTCTGGAAAACCTTTTGATTTTGGTAGGAGAAAATGATGAGTCAACACTGGGAGGAAAAATTTTGTTGAACGAGGCAGATGGTAATGGGTGGAACATGTAGATCAAAGGAAAAATATGTGCTTCAGTAATGATCTGGATAGGTTTCATTGGACTTGAAAGCAGGTCAGGAATCATGTTTTGATTTCCTTTGATATGTTTGACAGAGAAATCACATCTAGAAAACCAATCCTTTAATCTTAGAGTTTAAGGACCTGGAGGCATTTTATTCTTGAACTCAAGAATTCTGGGAAAGGAGGAATTATCCATTTGAACTTCAAAATGATAACCTCTCAGATGGAAATAAAATTTTTGAATACCATACTTAACTGCAAGAGCTTCTTTGTAGGTGGTATGGTAGTGCATCTCAGAGTCTTTGAATTATCCACTTGCATGACCACAATAGTTCTTAACATTATTGATTTCTTCAATCAAAACTGCACCCCAGTATAAATCACAGGCATAGTCTGCAAGATCCTTTTTCCATCACCAGGAATTTTCAATGCTGGTGGTGACTAAGCAATTTGCTTTAAAGCTTTGACAACATCAGTCTATTGTTATCCCCATGGAGGAGGATGTTTCTTGCGTAACTTTGACAACTGGATGGTATATTTGGCAACTTGAGGAATAAAATCCCTAATATAGTTGACAATTCCAAGAAACTGTTTTATTTGTTTCACAGTAAGATTTTCATCAGGAAAATTCAAAAGTTCTTCAGCAATGTGTGGCTGAGGATGATACTTTGTTGAGTCACCGGCAAGTGTACCGGGTCGTCATAAGTAATAAACACAGTAAGTAATTACCGAGGTCGGACACATGGATTGGGCTACCAATTTGCAAGAAATTCGATACGTTTGACCAAGTAAAAGCAAGTGGTTGAGAAGAGAGAGGAAATAGGATAGCAATTTAAATCAACAAATCAATTAGAGATAAAGTAGGTAGCGATAAGATAAGATAAGATAAGAATTAAAATCTGGATTAAACATCTAAGGTCACAAATCCACATACCCAATCATGCATAGCACCCAAGTGATGATGATCCCCTCCCTAAGTTCAATTGCAATGTCAACCAGGACCCCCAAATTCTCCTAATGACACTATTGTGCTCAATATGACGTATTCAACAATTGAGTTAATTACTTGCTACGGTCTCATAACCCAATCATCAAACTCTATTAAATCTTGTTCCCTACAAGGTTGCACTGATCTCCTACTCACTCTCGTGCAATATTCAATCAGTGATCCCAATTCAAGTTCTAAACGTGAATTACCTATCAAGCCTCATCACGTTAACTAGTCAATCATGCATGCTTATGATCAACGCAATAAATTCAGAATTGGAAAACATGAATTGAGGTAAAGGAGGGAAACATACATCACATTGAATGCTACATCGTCATGGGTGGTTTCATTGATCCCTTAGACAAGGGAATTAGTTCCTCATGCTTGTAACAACGCACAAACAATTGGAGTTCATAATAATTGTAAAATAGGAAAAGAACATAGGGAGACGCAGCTCTAGAGAATAAGGACCTGTCTCCAAAAAACGATCTAAAACAAGTGGTGAACAAAAGGTGTCTAATCTGCCCTGAAACAGCCTATAAATAGAGGTTCTGGGTCTCGTCCGCTCGCGGGGCGAGACCTGGTTCGCGAGGCGAATTTTATGAATCAGATCTTCAGAGATTGGTTTTCTCGCGAGGTGAGATGGTGATTCGCGAGGCGAGACAGAAAAGGTGACATCTCTGGCACAGTCAGGCCTTCAGGCTCGCGAGGCGAGATGGTGATTCACGAGGCGAGACAGAAAGGGTGACTGTTGCTATTCAGGCTGGTCTTCAGGCTCGCGAGGCGAGATCCTGTCTTGCGAGGCGAAACTTCCAGAATTGATTTTCCACTGTTTTCTTCATTTTCCTTGACTCTAAGAGCTCCACTTTTAACCTGAAACAATAAAAGGAAACGAAAAGCGTAATTCTACTCAAAATAAACTAAAAACTACTAAAAATGCATTAAACGAATCAAATTCTAACCTAGGAACAAAACAAGGCCAATTTGGGAGATTTGTGAGGTTGACTCGCCCGATTAGGCACAAAATCTACCCCTTTTCTAGCTGGAAACTAGATGAGCCAGAGGCTTATCAAAACACCCCAAACTTAAACCTTGCCTGTCCCCAAGTAAGTTAAACAAACAATACAATCGTATGGATTTAACTGAGTTAACCGAGCTTCCTGCAGTTATTCACAATTTCTATCTTGCAAATTCAATGTCCCCTCCCCTAATTCTTGATAGCTACCCCATTCATCAAGTGAACAAAGAGAGATCAGTCATGAATGCAGTCAATACGACTAAGCTAGGGATCCAGTAGTGTGCAAAGGAAGATCACCAAATTCAAATAATTTCCTTCCTCTCTAAGGGTACTCAGTAAACACTCTTGCGCTCAATTTGTCTACGTTAGCAACATTCACTCTATGTCACAATTCAAGAACACTTTCCATGGATTTGATTTTCATCTAAACAAAGTTCCCACAAAAATATGTATGCATCATCAAAAGGTCTTTCATAGGTTGTAATGAGGCCTGGCTCAAGGTAAGATATGCAAAGGATAGAGGCTTAGTCCCTAGGATCAATGAGAGCATGAAACTAGCACTGCAACAATTGAATTTACTCTCATATTATTATTCTATTCCTTGCATTGGGTGGCTACAAACCTCTTCCTTTTTATACTTTTTCACTTTGCCGTTTTTGGCATATATTCAATACTTTTCATCACATTTTTTTTTTCAAGCCTTCGACCTTTAATTTTGCTTTTCTTTTTCTCAACTATGATTCATGAACCTTGTAGCCACCCCAAACTTAGTTCCACAACAACACTCACAAAGCTAAAATTCCATGCTCTCCTAAATCCTAGGATAGGGGAAAATCATGGTTTTTCTAAGTTAATGGCTTGTAATGTAAGGTCATCCAGAACAATAGACTTCAAGGCTCAATGTGGCTAACTAGGGATCATTCATCAAGGTTGGTTCAATTTATGGCCTAGTAGTTATTTCAAAGAAAATTTGCCTAGATAATTTGATGCAACATATAAATATGCAAACCATGCACAAATTCAAGCAAATCTGAGAAGGTGCAACTTAAAAGTGATTCACACAATTAAAACAATGTTGGAGGTTCAAATTCCTCACCGGGTTATTTTACAAATTATTTGACCGAGATACAATTCCCAAGCATGCACCCCTTCAACCCCAAACTTATTGTACATCATGCATTCACAATAATCAAACTAAGTTCAACCTCTTTATTTTCACTAGGGGCTTTTCAACATTCAAAGCATCGAGAGGGGTTCATTGAATTTCTATTTTTGGTTATTTCATGCATTCAACTTGAGAGTTTCCTCAATTAAATCCATTTTTTTTATTAACATGCATTCACAAGTGAAATTACTAATAAGATTAGAAGGAGAAGGAATAGAAAAAGAGAAAGGATAAGAAATTTTTATCTCAAGGGGGTCCGAGCGGACACCATGCTTTCAGTTGATTGCCTTGCCTCTTTTCATCTCTCTACTACCCCACTTCACAGCGCGTCTAGTTTCGGCCTCATCCTCATCCAATTGGTTGGCCCATGATATTCCGGGCTCTCCATGTTGATCCATTCACAAGCAAACACGAAAGTTAAAGCAATAACATAAAAAAAAGTAAATATATATAGCTATCCAAGTTTGTCAGTAAAAGGTCAGTAGACAGAGTTTCTAGCTAGCTATCAGTGTACAACCATATCGAAACTACTAGCTAGAACTCTAAATAAAGTAATGCAGGGGCCCGTATCACCGATCAAAATCAATGTCGTCCGCCGGGTCACCCTGGTCCTCCGGTGCCTCCTCATCCTCTGGTCCCTCGGGCACCCCCCCTGTGGCATAGCACCCTGGTCCCCAGGGTAGTCCCGCCACCTAAGCCGAAGGGACAGCTCCTCCTCGGAGGGGTATACGGGCACCCGACCCTCCTGCTGGGCCAATGACATCTCCCGGAAGAACTCCCGCAGCACCTCCTGATCCTGCCTCATCACCTGCTGGTTCTGCAAGAGCAGAGCCATGTCCGCTGATCGTGGCCTCTGAGTGGGTAGGGGTGGCGGCCTCCTAGGTGGGACCGGGGCTAAGTAACAAAAACGCTGGATGTACTCCTGGTCAATGGGGTGCCGCGGGACCTTCTCCATCATTGTACTCACCGGCACCCCCGCCCGGCGGATGAGCTCGGTGATCAGCAGCCCATGCCCCAGGCTCTCCTTCAGCGCCCGGGAGTTCGCCTTCATCTGGATATCTGTGGCGATGACTCCCCGACGTTGATCGTGTGGCCCGTCAGTATGCCGTAGAGGAGATGGGCTCTGGCGACGGTGACTGTGGACTCATGAGAGCTCACTAGAAGGTTGGCGTGTAAGAACGCCGACCAGACCTTGGCATTCAGGGTGAGGTCCTGCCTCCTCAACCTCAAGAGGTTCCCCGACGTTCACATCTCCTAGGCATCTCCTTGGACACAGCAGGTGTCGACGATGGCCTGAGCTAGGGCCTGCACCGCGGGGAGCTGCTCGTACTCGCAGGCCTCCTCTCCGATGGGGATCCCCAAGCATGAGTTAATATCTGATGTAGTGAATGTAATGGGGACCCCTGAACCTCCGTCACACAACTTGGGTCTGAAACCTCGAGTTTGAGAGTGTTGGCGTAAAATTCCTGCACCAGTTTGATATCATACCGGTGAGGAAGATCAGCCAACACCTCCCAACCTCGGTTGCGTATCTGCTCGGAGACGCTGGCGTAGTTGTTGCCTACCAGGGACACACGCCGCTCTAAGACCATCTCCTTTCTCACCACCAGGTCCCAATGCTTCCTGTGATCAGGAGAACGGAACCTAGGAGAGTAGGAGGTGGCCCTAGAGGAGGCGCCCGACCCTGAAGGCAACTCTATGTCGTCCCCCTGAGCAGATGCGTGCTTCTTGCGCTTAACCACTACTTTTCGCCAGCGGTGTTCTTAGGCGGGGCCATAACCTGAAAATCAGAAAAATCCCAGTACAGTTCATAAATCAGTATTGCAGAATATGTATAACAGAGGCACAAATTCAGTGTAATTCTATCCTGCTAAACATCCCAATTGCTCACCCCACTGTCCCACTAACATGCAAATATGCAACGAATACCCGGACAGCATCCAACTATATTCCTAACACAACTAACCATAATACTCAGATCAATCATTAGGCAGTTAGTTTCAAATTGCATTCGTGGAATATTAAAGGACTCTAAGCCTTCATGATCAACATTCATCATTTTACTCAGATCAGATGACAATGAGCAGTAACACTCCCTAGACCAGACAAGGTCATGATCATGGCGTCTACCCTACTACCAGCTATAACAGACAGTTAGTGCACAGTGTGTGGTTGTGACTGTTTGAATTCCACAAAGCATAAACAAGCGAAGAGTGAAGTCAAGTGAGATGTTACTTACCTTGTAGAGATGAAGGAATGCGAATGCGTGAGGGTGAGAGTGTGAGAGTGAGTGAGGCAATGAAATGAGTGGGAATGGAGTTGAACCCATGCGAGAGAGGGAATGAACAGTGAAGGGTCGCGAAAATGCTTCGCGATCCGCTCGCGAGGCTGATATACTTTTCAGCTTTCGCGAGGCGAGAGACTCCTCGCGACGCGAATTTTGAATTTTACCCCAAATTGAAAACCCTAATTGCATATTAGCGAGGCGATACATCACTCGCGAGGTGAATCTTGAAAAATTGTTCTTCACACTTTCCAGAATCGCGAGGCGAGTAATAGAGCGCGAGGCGAATCTGGATTTCCAACAGCTGATGATGCCCAGATTCGCGAGGCGAAAGTGGCTCTCGCGACATGAGACAGAAGCGTGATCAAGCCTCTGAGATTCAGGGCTTCTGTCTCGCGGGGCCACTGTGGATTCGCGGGGTGAATCTGTTTTTTTTTCAGAAGAGAAAATGACAGAAACTTAAAAAAAATAAAGGATATCTAGCTTTGGTTGCCTCCCAAGTAGCGCTTGTTTAACGTCCCGAGCCTGACTCAAGTCACCCCTAAGGGTTAATCCAGAAGAAGAACTTGCTTGCCAATTGGGATTGATTCCCCATGGTAATGCTTTAGCCTTTTCCCATTTACCTTGAAGTTTCCAGAGGCCCCTTCTAGTTCTACTGCTCCGTGTGGAAAAACTTGGAGGACCTTGAATGGTCCCGACCACCTTGATTTTAGCTTTCCAGGAAAGAGTCTCAACCTTGAATTATAAAGAAGTACCATTTGCCCGGGCTCAAATCTCCTAGGCAAGACGTGCTTGTCATGCCATGCCTTAGTCCGCTCTTTGTAGATTCTTGCATTTTTCATATGCTTGCATGCAGATCTCGGACAACTCATTTAAGTCCAAAAGCCTTTTTTCATAGGCCTTCGTCAAATCAAAGTTAAGTTCTCGAATTGCCCAATAAGACTTTTCCTCCAATTCCACCGGCAAGTGGCATGCCTTTCCAAACACCAAATTGTAAGGAGACTTTCCAATTGGAGTCTTGAAGGCGGTCCTATAAGCCCATAAAGCATCATCTAACCATTTTGACCAATCCTTCCGCGAGGAGTTGACGGTTTTCTCAAGAATACGCTTCAACTCAAGGTTGGATACCTCCGCTTGCCCATTTGTTTGGGGATGATAAGCAGTAGAGACCCTATGCTTGACCCCATACTTCTCAAGAAGCTTGTGCATTTGATTGTTGCAAAAGTGGGATCCCCCATCACTAATCAACACTCTTGGGACCCCAAACCTCGAGAAGATATTGCGCCTCAGGAATTCCATGACTACCCGCGCATCATCCGTAGTTGTTGGGATTGCTTCTACCCACTTTGACACGTAGTCCACCGCCACCAAAATGTATTGATAGGAGAAAGATGGTGGGAATGGTCCCATGAAATCTATCCCCCACACATCAAAGAGCTCTACTTCAAGCATGCAATTCAAGGGGAGTTCATGCCGCTTAGAGATGTTGCCAACTCTTTGGCAACGATCACAGTTCTCAACAAAGGTGTGGGCATCCTTGAAGAGCGTTGGCCAATAAAACCCGCTTTGGAGGATTTTTTCTATGGTCTTCTTTCCCCCATAATTCCCACCATAATCCGAGCTATGACAATGCCACAACACGTTTCCGATTTGGTCATGGGGAATGCACCTTCTTAGGATCCTATCCGAGCATTGCTTGAAAAGATAGGGGTCCTCCCACACATAATACTTTGCATCCGAAAAGAACTTCTTCCTTTGTTGATTAGTCCAACCTTGCGGAACCACATTTGAAGATTTGAAGTTGGCCATGTCCGCGAACCAAGGAGAGAAATTTGCAATGAGTGCAAACAGTTTTTCATCAGGAAATTCTTCCTTGATATCTAACAATTCCTCCTCGGTGTCGGGATTGACCAACCTAGATAAGTGGTCCGCCACACCATTGTCGGATCCCTTCCTGTCCTTAATCTCTAGATCAAATTCCTGCAAAAGAAGGATCCATCGGATTAATCTAGGTTTGGCCTCTTGTTTTGTCATCAAGTGTTTTATGGCCGCATGATCGGTGAAAACAACAATCTTAGACCCCACAGTATAGGATCTAAACTTATCTAAAGCAAAAACCATAGCAAGTAGTCCCTTTTCAGTGGTGGAATAATTAGCTTGTGCCTCATTCAAAACTTTACTTGTGTAATAAATGACATGAGCTAACTTTTCCACCCTTTGTCCCAAAACAGTCCCCCACCGCATAATCACTAGCATCACACATGATTTCAAATGGTAAATTCCAATTAGGTGCAGTGATTATGGGTGCGGTGAAAAGCATATTTTTCAAAATAGTGAAAGCATTCAAACAATAAGCATTAAACTCAAAGGATACATCCTTCGTAAGAAGGTCACAAAGCGGCTTTGCGATTTTGGAGAAGTCCTTGATGAATCTCCGGTAGAACCCGGCATGACCCAAGAAACTCCTCACCTACTTTACATTGGTTGATGGGGGAAGCTTCTCAATCAACTCAATCTTGGCTTTATCAACCTCAATCCCCCTTTGGGAGATTTTGTGCCCCAAGACTATACCTTCCTTGACCATGAAGTGGCATTTCTCCCAATTGCGCACAAGGTTCATCTCTTGGCACCTTTTAAGAACCAAAGTCAAGTTCTTCAAGTAATTGTCAAATGAGGTCCCAAAGACCGAGAAGTCATCCATGAACACCTCAATGCATTTCTCCACCATGTCCGAGAAAATAGAAAGCATGCACCTTTGGAAAGTAGCAGGAGCGTTACACAATCCAAAGGGCACCCTCCTATAGGCAAAGACTCCATAGGGACAAGTGAAGGCCGTCTTCTCTTGGTCTTGAGGATCCACCACAATTTGATTATAGCCGGAGTAACCATCTAAGAAACAATAGTACTCATATCCGGCTAACATTTCAAGCATTTAATCAATGAAGGGAAGAAGGAAGTGATCTTTCCTTGTTGCCTCATTTAGCCTTCTATAATCGATACATACTCTCCACCCCGTGGTGGTCCTTGTTGGGATCAATTCATTGCTTTCATTGACCACCACGGTTGTGCCACCTTTCTTTGGGAACACATGAATTGGACTAACCCAATTGCTATCCGAGATTGGATAGATGATTCCGGCATCTAAAAGTTTAATCACTTCCTTACGCACCGCTTCTTTCATGATGGGATTTAACCATCTTTATGGTTGAACCACCGGCTTATAATCATCCTCCATCAAAATCTTATGCATGCATAGGGAAGGGCTTATACCTTTTAGGTCCGAAATCTTCCACCCAATGGCGGATTTGTGTTCCCTAAGAACTCTCAATAGGTTTTCTTCTTCATCCTTTGTCAAGGCATTGCTAATGATTACCGGATGTTGTCCCTTCTCCCCCAAGAATGCATACCTTAAGTGGTTTGGGAGTTGCTTCAACTCCGGTGCTTTGTTATCTTCTTCCATTCCTTCGTTGTTGAGCTTTTCCTTTGCACATTCATCATTTGGGAGACTCGGTAAGGCTTCCATGTTTTTTAAGCACTCAAGATAGTCCTCATCCCCCAAAGGGTCTTCTTCCTCACTATCATCATCATTGGATTCTACCAACACTTGTGCAAGTGAAGAACCATGGGCTTCTCTAGTGGCCTTTGCCTTGACAATTGAGTCCACCATATCCACTCGATACACATCCGACCTCTCAGCGGGGTACTTCATTGCTTCAAAGACATTGAAGACTACATTCTCATCTTGCACCCTTAGGGTCCGTTTGATTTGCTATAATTCATGGGACAGCACAGAACAAGACAACTTGTTCTATGTTTGATTTCAAAAATGCATATGGGACAGCACAAGAAGATGGACAAGGGACAGGACAAAAGTGAAAATTTTTGTTACTCACTCAACCAAGGGACAAAAAGTTGTCCCAAGTACAATAAAAATAAAATGACAAAATTATCCTTCCCATTATCTCTCTCACCTACTCACGTATCTTCCACTCCCCATGAGACCCCTACGTGCTTTTATAACCGGTGTGCTCCACTATTGTATATTGCCATTTGATGGACAAGGAGGTTGCTGGATGGTGGATACGGTTGTGAGTAGTGAGTAGGGACTATTATAAACTAAAATTATTTTTTAAATGATAAAAATAAAATAATATTTAAAAATATATCCAAATTTTTAATTATTAAATAGATTATAAATATTAAATAAGAGTATCGTATGATAAAAATTTAATTATAAAAAAAATTTAAAATAAAAAAAATCTTGTTTTGTGTATCTTTTTATAATGCAAATCAAACATTATATAATAAAAAGGATATTTTAGTAAATTTTTCGTTGTCCTGTCCAGTACGTAAGCATATCAAACAACATAATGTACAAAATCGATTGTTCTGTGCATCAACTAACAAACACCATACATCACAAAAAGTTGTGCTGTAACTCAACCACTTGTCTCTGCATCGCTCTGCATCAGATCTTGTGTTGTTCTTCCCATCATCGCGAATCAAACGGAGCCTTAGGGTGAGTTTCCCTTGTTGCACATCTATCAAAGCACGCCCAGTGGCCAAGAAGGGCTTACCCCTTATGAGAGGGATCTAGGCGTCTTCATCCTTATCAAGCACCACAAAATCCGGCGGAAATATGAACTTGTCCACCTTCACTAACAAATCTTCGACCACCCCATAAGGATATTTTATAGAACGATCGGCTAGTTGGAGTGACATCCGTGTATCTTTGGCTTCTTTGATCCCCAACTTCTTCATCATAGAGAGGGGCATCAAGTTGATGCTTGCCCCTAGATCACACAACGCCTTTCCTAGAGTCATCTCCCCAATGGTGCATGGTATAAAAAAGAACCGGGATCCTTCAACTTTGGAGGTAGTTTTCTTTGAAGAATGGCACTACACTCCTCGGTCAAAGCAACCGTTTCCTCATCCACTATTTTCCGCTTCTTGGAGATAACCTCCTTCATAAACCGGGCATAAGATGGCATTTGTTCCAAGGCTTACGCAAATGGAATGTTAATTTGAAGTTTGAAGAAGACATCAAGGAATTTATTGAACTTTTTATCATGTAAAGGCTTCTTCAATCTTTCACGATATGGTACCTTCATGAAGGGCGGGAGGTCTTTGGGTTCAACCCACTTCTTTCTTCGGAACTCTTCATCTACAAGTTTTAACAGTCCCCCTTGCTCCGGTGCCTTGTCACTTGCCAACTCCTCATTCTTAGGTTACTCTTCCTCAACATGTGGTTGTTCCAAGGCCTCAGCTTCCTGAGAACTAGTTGCACCCCTGTTAGATCCCAACACCCTACCGCTTCTAGTTGCTACGGCATTGCATTGGTTCTTTGGGTTATTCTCGGTATCACCTGGGAAAGTGCATGGGAGACGCTCATTTAGTTGCTTTGCGAGCTGAGCCATCTGCGTCTCTAGATTCTGAATTGCCGACCCTTAATGAGTTGCCAACTTGTCAATGGTTGTGCTTGTATTGATTGACAACTTCTCAATTGCCGCATTCGTCTTTTCTATAGCCAACTCCCAAGGTTGCCTTCCACCATCTGTTGTTTGCAATTGATTATGCCCTGGAAGATCCTGCTGAGTATTGCATTGATGGATTCCATAGTTTGGCCACTAATTTTGTTGAGGTTGTTTTTGCCCGGCTAGACCACCACTAGCATTACTCCAAGCGAAACCCGGATGGTCTCTCCTCATATAACCCCTATTCTGATTCTGACTGTAATCATACTGTCTGTTCCTCTAATAGTTGTTCTGGGGCACGTTGTAATAGAAATTGTGGCATGAGTCCACATGTTCTTGAGAGAAGTTGAACGGACAACTCTGAATGTCATGATCTCCATTACAATTATCACAACCCGGAGGCATTCCTTCGTGTATCACATTAACCTTTTTGTTCCAAGACAATGCCGCATTTTGCATCTTCAACAGTTTATTTTGATCTAGAATGGCTTCTATTGTTGCAGAACTGACTCCACTTGAGGTTTCCCTACCACGGTTGTAATCATTGTTCGACATCTTCTCCAATAATGCCCATCCATCCTCAGCTGATAAACAAGAAAAAGAACCGCCCGCTGCGGCATCACAATTCATCTGGTAGCACCCCCTTAACCCGTTAAAGAAATGTTGAACCTTGGAGACCGGGTCAAAGAAGGTCGAAGGACATCTTCTCAAGAGCACATTATACCTCTCCCAAGCTTCATTATAAGATTCATCTTTTGTCTGCCTGAAAGATGTGACGGCTACTCTTGCTTGTTCCGCTTTCTGAGGAGGAAAATATTTAGTGAGGAACTTTTGGGCCATTTGCTCCCATGTTGTGATACTGTTGCGATCCAAGCTGTCAAACCAATCGCGAGCGGTATCCCTAAGAGAGAGAGGGAATAGCCGCAAGCGAAACTCATCTTGAGAAACTCCTCTTGTCTTCTGCAAGTCACAAGCTTCAAGGAAGCGAGTGATGTGTCTATGAGGGTCTTGTTTGCCACCCGCATCAAATTGATTCTCACGGATATGGGTTGTGACACATCCTTCCACTCTGAAGGAATCTGCATTGAGGTTGCCCCTCACGATAGAAGAAGCACAATCATCCAAATTGGGTAGATTGTAATCGAAGAGAGGCTTGTAAGGAGGAGGAGGAGGAGGGTTTGCTTCGGCCATCTCCTCAAAATTAATTTCTTCAAGCCTCTTTCGTTCTCTGGCTTCTTTCCTTAATCGCTTCTCGATCTTGGTGATCTTTGAATCAAATAGCAAGTCCTCTTGTGAAAGGGTACCTCGCATACAAAAACTAGGCAAGACCAAGTAGAATCAAAGAAGTAGAGAAAAATTATAGTAAATAAATAACAGAGAATAAAAATAAAAATAGCTTAACCAAATAATCAAAATTCCCAAAAATTAGGAAAATTGGTTGTGCCAATCCCCGGCAACGACGCCAAAAACTTGTTGAGTCACCGACAAGTGTACCGGGTCGTCGTAAGTAATAAACACGGTAATTAATTACCGAGGTCGGACATGCGGATTGGGCTACCAATTCTACCAATTTGAAAGAAATTCGATACGTTTGACCAAGTAAAAGCAAGTGGTTGAGAAGAGAGAGGAAATAGAATAGCAATTTAAATCAACAAATCAATTAGAGATAAAGTAGGTAGTGATAAGATAAGATAAGAATTAAAATATGGATTAAACATCTAAGGTCACAAATCCACCTACCCAATCATGCATAGCACCCAAGTGATGATGATCCCCTCCCTAAGTTCAATTGCAATGTCAACCAGGACCCCCAAATTCTCCTAATGACACTATCGTGCTCAATAGGACGTATTCAACGATTGAGTTAATTACTTGCTACGATCTCATAACCCAATCATCAAACTCTATTAAATCTTGTTCCCTATAAGGTTGCACTGATCTCCTACTCACACTCGTGCAATATTCAATCAGTGATCCCAATTCAAGTTCTAAACGCGAATTACCTATAAAGCCTCATCACGTTAACTAGTCAATCATGCATGCTTATGATCAACGCAATAAATTCAGAATTGGAAAACATGAATTGAGGTAAAGGAGGGAAACATACATCACATTGAACGCTACACCGTCATGGGTGGTTTCGTTGATCCCTTAGACAAGGGAATTAGTTCCTCATGCTTGTAACAACGCACAAACAATTGGAGTTCATCATAATTGTAAAATAGGAAAAGAACATAGGGAGACGCAGCTCCAGAGAATAAGGATTTGTCTCCAAAAAACGATCTAAAACAAGTGGTGAACAAAAGGTGTCTAATCTGCCCTAAAACAACCTATAAATAGAGGCGAGCGAGGCGAATCTTATGAATCAAATCTTCAGAGATTGGTTTTATCGCGAGGCGAGATTGTGATTCGCAAGGCGAGACATAAAGGGTGACATCTCTGGCACAGTCAGGCCTTCAGGCTCGCGAGGCGAGATGGTGATTCACGAGGTGAGACAGAAAGGGTGACTGTTACTGTTCAGGCTGGTCTTCAGGCTCGCGAGGCGAAACTTCCATAATTGCTTTTCCACTGTTTTCTTCATTTTCCTTGACTCTAAGAGCTCCACTTTTAACCTGAAACAATAAAAGGAAACGAAAAGCGTAATTCTACTCAAAATAAACTAAAAACTACTAAAAATGTATTAAACGAATCAAATTCTAACCTAGGAACAAAACAAGGCCAATTTGGGAGATTAGTGAGGTTGACTCGCCTGATTAGGCACAAAATCTACCCCTTTTCTAGATGGAAACTAGATGAGCCAAAGGCATATCATACTTTCGTTGGGAAAAATGCGTTCCCAAAAAATCAGTTTCAGTCTGGCCCAATTGACTTTTCTTTTCAGAGAGTATGATCCCATATTTTTGGACTAACTGGAAAAATTGGCCCAATAACTGTTTGTGGGATTCTTCATATGTTGAGAATTGTAATACATCATCAATGTAGATGAGAATAGTGTCCAAGATGGGTTCAAAAATTCTAGTCATGGTATTCTGGAACAATGATGGAGCCACCTTTTTCAATAAGTGTAATGGTTAGTGTGATTAAGCCCAATTAATTTGTGATACTAACCTCTTTCATTTTCTCTGTGTTTCCATTACCTCTTTTTTCCTCTTAACTTTTCAGACCTTTTTTCAACATAGAATGCTTGGCAAGCCCACTCAGATTTCGTGGGCTCAATCAATCCTTGTTTGAGTAATTTAGCACATTATTCTCGTGGTATTGCTAAATCAGATGGACTCATACCGGGATGAGTAGCTTTTATGGGATTGACGTCTTCATTGAGCTTGAAAGGAAATTGAACAAAGAAGTCTTCATTTTCCCATAAGGGATGTGGTTGAGATAACTTTTCATGACTATTTGCACATAACTTGAGCAAATCTGCCTTGATTTCATCATACTTTGTTGGAACATCAGAGAAGGAATATAATTTCAGAGTTTATGAATAAGGCTTGAATTCTTTTTTGAATTTTATCCTGGTTGGTAATTAGCTGCTGAATAGACATCTATCCCAATGGAAATGTCGTTGTTTGGGAGACTGCTGCCAATAACCTTTGTCAAAACTATACTTTCAGGAAAAAATCTGATTCCAATCTTGTTCTTAGAAATCAGATCAGTTCTGAATACTTTGCCATCAACTGCTATAAAGAATGCGGTATGTTTCACCCATGCTTCTGTGGGAAGTATTTTTTGGATTCATCATTGTTTTCTGGGCACCGGTATCCATATAGGCTATGACTTTTTTGGGATGAGAAAATTTTGAAGGTAAAAGGTGGACTTCGACACAAGGTTGTGGAGGAGTGGATAAAGAGCTATCTATCTCCTTAAATGAGTACACAGGAAAATACTCATCTTCAAACTCAGTGATAGACTCTTCACTGGAAGAGGAATTTTGATGTAAGCCCAATGGAACCCATCATGGATCAAGATGCCATTCAAGGACTTGGTGGGCCCATGACAAGAGCTAGGACCAAAAAGGCCCAACAAGCTCTAAATCAAATGGTGGCTCTTTTAATGGACACAAGCCCAAGTGCAAGTGAAAGTAATTAAGACAACGAGCCCAAGTTAATAACTTTGCTCATCCAAACCCAAGAAGCATGAAGGGGGCGTGCAAGTCCATGTCTTGGTTGTTTTCTTTTATTTCCAATAAGTGTAATGGTTAGTGTGATTAAGCCCAATTAATTTGTGATATTTTTTTGGGTCAAGTCCACTACTTTCCTTGTGTTACACGAGTTCTATAGAGTCTTGGGGATGGAATCTTTGGCTTGCATGCTATAAGAAACTCCTCATTGGTTGTGCATAAAATTTTATTAATTATGGGGGGTTACACTTTTAATTTGAGAATCAAGTGTAACCACCACATAATTAGGGTGATAGAGAGTCATGAAGAGGGGGTGGTGTGCACTTAATGAGTCTGAGTTATTCTTGGGAGTTAAGTTGGTTTTTGTGAGTTTTAAGGCCATTCAAAGGAGGAGGAGCAACCTTCAAATTTTGGTGGCTGAGTTGAATGATTTGGGGGCTACATTATGAGGGGTTTTAGGCCAATTAACTCATGATTATGGTGGCTGAGTTAAGTGGGAGTTAGTGGGTGTTTTAGTGCCATAATTAGGTGAGTTAAGTGGAGGTTTTGGAATCCTATGGAAGGTAAAGTGAAGCAAAAGAACTCAGCCATGTTTTCTATATGTAAGACACCACAAACACATGAACAAACAACTTTGATGTTGATTTTGGATTGAATCCATATTGTGAGAATTTGTTCTCCTAGGTTCTTGGTTGAACCAAGCTAAATTCTTATCAAGAATCCAATATTTTTGTGGCGAACATCATTTGGCTTATCAAACTACATGTTTGTGGCGCCATCCATCTCTCATCTTCTTCCAATTTTGTTTTCTTTCTTCTTTTGATTTTGGTTACAAATTGGTTACACTAAGTTCTTGACTAAAATTCAACCAAATAGATCATTCCAAAGGCAACTATCCATTTGGTTGTCATAAAGTGGTATCAAAGCTTAGGCTTTGGTTGAATTTTGATTTTTTGATCTTCATCTTCTACCTTTCTTCTTTTCTTCTTTTAAACCCCAAAACACAAAAATTACACTTTGATTCTATTTGTGAAGGGAAATTTCATGGTTGTTGTTCTTGCTAAAAAAAAAACAAGTTTTCAAGTGTGATTCTTTTCTTCAAAGTTTGAAAAAAACAATTGCGCAAATTATAAGAAAAAAAATTGTGTATGAAATCTTGAGAAAAAAAGAGAAGAGAAAAGTCTATTTGAGCAATTTGTGTTCTTGAAAAAAAAATATTTCACTTCTTCCTTTGTTCTTATTTCCAAAGCTTTGCTTTTCTAGCCTTTCTTTTTGTTTCCTTGTTTTTTGATAAGTTTTATGATTTTTGTTACTTGAATTTTTTGGATTTTTGTGTGGTTTTTGTGTTTGACTCTTCTAAGAATTAAAGGAGAACATTTGAGAGGAAAAAGGCAAGAGTGTCCAAAATACATTTTTTGTGTGGAAAAAGTCAAAAGAGTGGAAAAAAAATCCATTGTGTGAACTAGTGAGGGAGTGTAGTAAGGAAACACATAAATTCTTCTACTCAAATCATGGCAAACGAAGATGATAGTCCACCACTTTCCCCAAGGTCAGCGGCCATTCATGCTAGAATAACTACTCAAGTTCAAGCTCTTACAAGGCAAATGGAGGCAATGCAAGCAAACTATGATAGACAGCTTGCCAACCTTCAACACAATGATGATTCTAGTGGATATGAGAGTGAAAGAGGAAGACCTAGAGGAGGAGGACATAGAGGAGGGAGACATGATAGAGGACTTCAAGGGGTCAAAATCAAAGTTCCTTCCTTTATTGGGAAGAATGATCCAGAGGCTTACTTGGAGTGGAAGCTAAAAATAGAACAAGTCTTTGATTATAATTTATACAATGAAAGAAAGAAGGTGAAAGTAGTGGCCCTTGAGTTCAAAGAATATGCCCTTGTGTGGTGGGACCAATTACAAAAAGAAAGGAGGAGACATGGAGGAGAGCCCATAGACACTTGGGAGGAGATGAAATTTGTCATGAGGAAGAGGTTTGTTCCAAATCATTATCAAAGGGACATTCACAACAAACTACAAAGTCTTACCCAAGGGACCAAAAGCGTTGATGAATATTTCAAGGAGATGTAGTTGGCCTTACTTAGGTCAAATTTTCAAGAAGATAGGGAGGCTACCATGGCAAGATTCCTACATGCCTTGAATCAAGATATTCAAGACATAGTGGAGTTGCAACATTATGTGAATCTTGAAGATTTGGTTCAACAAGACATCAAGGTGGAGCAACAAATTAAGAGGAGGAAGTCCAAATATTCTTCTTTTTCAACTTCCAAGTTTCCATCCTCAAATTGGAAAGACAAGCAAAAGGAGGGTGCACCAACCAAGGAGGCCGTGAGCAACATACAAGGAAAGAAACCCATGGAGGCAAATTCTAGGAGCCGTGATGTAAAATGTTTCAAATGTCTAGGACATGGACATATCGCATCCCAATGCCCAACAAAGAGAACCATGGTGTCGATGAATGAGGAATTAGTATCACAATCCGAGGCTTCAAGTAGGGAGGAAAGTGAAGAAGATGTATTCATGCCGGATGGTGATTTACTTATGGTGAGGAGGCTTTTGGGATGTCAAATGAAGGATCATGAAGCAAGCCAAAGGGAGAATATCTTTCATTCTAGATGTCTAATTCAAGGAAAGGTATGTTCTCTAATCATTGATGGTGGAAGTTGTGCCAATGTTGTAAGCACTAGATTGGTGTCCAAATTAAATCTTGTTACTAAGGCACATCCAAGGTCATATAGGCTTCAATGGCTAAGTGAGGTTGGGGAAATGGTTGTGAACAAACAAGTAGAGGTCCCATTCTCAATTGGAAAGTATGAAGATTGTGTACTTTGTGATGTGGTGCCTATGGAGCAATATGACAAAAAGGCTATCCATGATGGGTTCTCAAATAAGTTTACCTTCATGTATCAATACCGAAAGGTCATTCTTTCTCCTTTATCTCCAATGCAAGTTAGTGATGATCAAATAAGAATAAGAGAAAAAGGAGAGCAAGAGAGAAAAGAAAGAGAAGGAGAGAAAAAATTTGAGAAAATAATGATGAAAAAATAAATAAAAATCATGAGAAAAAAGTGAGAAAAATGGAGATGAAAAAGAGGGAAAAGAGAGCTATTTTACAACAAAGAGTGAGATATAAAGAGCATTGGTCTCAAGGCAGCCTCTATACATACTTTATTGTAGGGAATTTTGTTTAAATGCTAATGCCTCTAATGATATCTCTTTGTCTAGTGGTGTTAAAAATCTTTTTACAGGAATTTGGAGATGTCTTTCCAAAGGAAGTGTCACACGGCCTTCCACCTCTAAGAGGGATTAAGCATCATATTGATCTCATTCCGGGTGCATCATTTCCCAATAGGCTGGCCTATAGTATTAATCCTCAAGAGACTAAAGAGATTCAAAGCCAAGTGGAGGAGTTGATGCAAAAAGGGTGGGTTCAAGAAAGTCTGAGCCCATGTGCAGTACCGGTAATTTTGGTATCGAAAAAGGATGGTAAGTGGAGGATGTGCACAGATTGTAGGGATGTGAATAACATCACAATTAAACATAGACATCCTATCCCTAGGCTTGATGATTTGCTTGATGTTGTATGGTGCATGTCTATTTTCTAAAATTGATTTAAAAAGTGGGTATCATCAAATTAGAATTAGGGAAGGGGATGAATGGAAAACTGCCTTTAAAAAAAATATGGATTGTATGAATGGTTGGTAATGCCTTTTGGCTTAACAAGTGCACCTAGCACTTTTATGAGGCTTATGAACCATGGTCTAAGAGATTTTCTAGGCAAGTTTGTTGTGGTGTATTTTGATGATATCTTAATATATAGTAAAAACTTAGATGATCATCTTGAACATTTAAGGGTTGTTTTACTTGTATTAAGGAAGGAAAAATTGTATGCAAATTTGGAAAAATGCACTTTTTGTGTGGACCATGTGATTTTTCTTGGTTTTGTGATAAATGCAAAAGGGGTCTATGTGGACCAAGAGAAAATTAAAGCCATTCAAGATTGACTAACCCCCAAAAATGTGAGTGATGTAAGAAGCTTTCATGGTTTGGCAAGTTTTTATAGGAGGTTTGTTAAGGACTTTAGTACCTTGGCTGCACCTTTTAATGAAATTGTCAAAAAAAATGTTGGGTTCAAATAGGGGGAGAAACAAGAAAATGCTTTCAAAGAACTAAAGGAAAAACTCACCCATGCACCAATACTTGTTTTGCCTAATTTTGCTAAATCTTTTGAAATTGAATGTGATGCTTCTAGTGTAGTTGGGGCTGTTTTAATTCAAGAGGGGCATCCAATTGCTTATTTTAGTGAGAAATTAAGTGGAGCTTACCTTAATTATCCCACCTATGATAAGGAGTTGTATGCCTTAGTAAGAGCTTTGCAAACTTGGAAACACTATCTTTTGCCCAAAGAGTTTGTGATTCATAGTGACCATGAGTCTTTGAAATATTTGAAAGGGCAAGGAAAGTTAAATAAAAGGCATGCAAAGTGGGTTCAATTTCTTGAACAATTTCCATATGTGTTGAAACACAAAAAGGGTAAGGCCAATGTTGTGGTGGACGCACTTTCAAGAAGACATGCTTTACTTTCTACCCTTGAAACAAAATTGTTTGATTTGAATGCATTAAAGATCTGTATGAGCATGATAAGGACTTTTCAAATATCTTTGCTAATTGTGTGCATTCAGCCCCAAATGGATATTTTAGGCACCAAGGGTTTTTATTCAAGGAAAAAAAATTATGTGTGCCTAAAAGTTCCATAAGGGACTTACTTTTGAAGGAGGTGCATAAAGGGGGTTTAATGGGGCATTTTGGGGTTCAAAAGACTTTATACATGTTGCATGAACATTTTTATTAGCCTCACATGAAGCATGATGTGCAAAAATATTGTGAAAAATGCATTGTGTGTAAAAATTCAAAATCAAAAGTGATGCCTCATGGACTTTATATTCCTTTACCTATTCCTGATTTTCCTTGGATTGATTTGTCTATGGATTTTGTTGTGGGATTGTCTGGAACAAGGAATGGTAAAGATTCAATTTTTGTTGTGGTGGATAGATTTTCTAAAATGGCACATTTTATACCATGCAAAAAAATTGATGATGCTTGTCATGTTGCGGATCTATTCTTTAAGGAAGCGGTGAGACTTCATGGTCTCCTAAGAAGTATTGTTAGTGATAGGGACACCAAGTTCCTAAGTCACTTTTGGAGGACATTGTGGGGAAAGCTAGGTACAAACCTTCTCTTCTATACTACTTGCCATTCTCAAATGGATGGGCAAACTGAAGTTGTGAATAGGACACTTTCTTCCCTTTTAAGGGCTGTGATTAAAAAGAATATTAAATCTTGGGAGGATTGTTTGCCTCATGTTGAATTTTCTTACAAATAGGGACGTTCATAGTACTACTCAATATTCTCCTTTTGAGGTTGTTTATTGATTTAACCCTTTAACTCCTCTTGATTTGTTGTCATTGCCTAACTCTTCAATTCATAAGCATAAAGATGGTGGGGCCAAGGCTGAATATGTGAGGAAGTTACACGAGCAAGTGACGGGGACAAATCATTAGGTAATTCATTATTCTCAAAACCAGGTGGTTGACCAACATACACTTCCTCTTGTATAAATCCATTTAAGAAAGCACTCTTAACATCCATTTGATACAATTTAAGTCCCATTATGCAAGCATAAGTAAGTAGCATTCTTATAGCTTCTAATCTTGCTACTGGTGCATATGTTTCATCATAATCTATGCCTTCTTCTTGGTTATACCCTTTGGCTACCAATCTAGCCTTGTTTCTTACAATTATACCATTTTCATCTAGTTTATTCCTAAAAACCAATTTTGTACCTGTTACTTGGCAGTTCTTGGGTTTAGGCACTAGTTTCCAAACTTGGTTTCTTTCTTACTGGTTTAACTCATCTTGCATAGCCATCATCCAATGTTCATCAATTATAGCATCATCTATGTTCTTAGGTTCTACTTGAGACACAAATGCCATAGGGTTATTCCATGATTGATCAAATATCTTTAATACAACAATGTAGACATATTATACAATGATATATAAGTCAACACAGAAAGATTCACAATCATTCATTAATAATTATAATTAGAAAACATATTCAATCAGTATTCTTTCTTTATTGTTACCCATTTTGTGTTCGGTGAAGGCTCTATGTCATTCTTCCAAATTTTGCTCTTGACCTTCCACCACACCTAAAAAACAGAATTTCATGTTTGTGCTATAGGTACCCAAATTTTCTATGGCCTTCTGTCGACGTATCTAGGCAAGTATACCTAGTCGTACAAGTAATACGGTGGTGAGACCGTTTTATCGTTCCCACGAGGACTGTGACAAGTACTAGCGCGTATCGAATCAATTACTATCTAAGCGGGTATTTGGATTGAAGGGGACTCAATACTAAATACCAAGCCAAATCAGATTCAAAACCTGAAATAAACAAATTAACAAGAAAAGTTCTTTGAGAATTTATGTCGAACACTTGGAAGGCAGTTAAAAGAATTCTTCAAATCTATGAACGATGTTGGGATTAGGTTTACTAAACTTCATCCCTATGCAATGAAATGACTAATAAACAGTTTCTACTTCAATTATAGCAATCAATCCACTAGATTACTCAAGCCCCGATTCCTCGGATGACAAGAGCCTAAATCCACTAATAGACCCTAATTCCTTAGGTGGCCTAGATTAATGAATTTGCATGATGATTAGGGATTACACGATTGCTAATAAACCTAAATTCATTCCTAGATACAAGGTTTACTAGGTGGTTGATTTCAGTTTTCGTTCTAATACGAATTTTCCAATTGCATACCAAAACAATAATCAAGTCATGGGGGTGCTAGCCACAACAAGCATTAGGCATAGAAATCAATCACTCATAAGGAAGTAAAAACTGTATTACAAGATCAAGTCAAATATATGGATAATTCATAAATAGCTACAACTAACCCCAACAATGGGGGTTTAGCTACTCATGATCATAGCCAAAACCAAAGAAATAGAGATGAAAAGGAGGAGAGACACCATGGAATCCTTGTGCAGTTGCCCCTGGTTCAGAGAGAGTGTTTGAGGGTTTCAAAAACTCCTTGCTTCTGTTATGCCCGTTCCTTTTTACACATCAGGATTCACGTCACGGCCGTGACGCTTTCTGCCTTGGGTGCGCTTTCAAAATATGTTTGTCACGGCCGTGACACTCATCACGGCTAGTTCGTGACCGCTTCTGTCTCCACCAATTGGTCTACTGATAAGCCTTCGGCTTATCTAGTTTTATAACTAGATGGACCGTGGTTTTTCTGCAAATTATTCGAGTTCAATCTCGTTTTCGCCCAAATTTACCTTGTTTTGTTCCTAAGTTGGACTTTGACTCGTTTTGCGTCTTTTGTGTAGTTTTTAGCTTATTTTGGATAGAATTATGCTTTTGGTTGCTTTTGGTGTTTTCAGGTCAATAAGTGAAGCTCCGGGAGTCAAGGAAAGTCAAGAAATAGTGGAAATTGCAGTTGAGAGACACTCGCCCCGCGAGTGTATGCTCGCCTCGCGAGACTGAAGGTCAACAAAGCAGCAAAAGTCATCATTTCTGGATCGCCACGCGAAAATCTTCTCGCCCCGCGAGAGTCTGAAGACCTGCAAGACAGAGACTATCACGGCATAGCCGTGATTAAGGTCACGACTGTGACAAATTTAGGTTTGAAGTCTCGCCCGCGAGAGACAGATCGCCTCGAGAGCCTCGAAGACCCCGGAAGACAGAGACCATCACGGCCCAGCCATGATGAATGTCACACGGCTGTGACAGATTGAAGTTGGAAGACTCGCCCCGCGAACACACTCTCGCCTCGCAAAAATCCAAACTTGAATGCGCGCCAAAACTAAAATTCGCGTCAGAGAGAGTAAGCTCGCCCGCGAGTGGCGAGAAACAGAATCCTTATTTAAAGGCTGTCTCAGATCAGAATTGGGTATCAAGTTGTTAGCCACTGTTTAGATCAGATTTGTGCGAATCCTTGTTTCTGGAGCTGCTTCTCCCTTCTCTTTTCTTTTCTTCTTTTAGTTTATTATTATGGAGATTATTGCCGATTGTTTGTGCGTCGTCACGGGCATGAGGAACTAATCCCCTCGTCCGAGGGATCAATGAAGCCACCCATGGCGGTGTAGTGTTCTTGTGATGTATGTTTTTCTCCCTTCTCTTATGAATGTTTTCCAATTCTGTTTTGATTGCGTTGATCATATGTGTTGCGTGATTAACTAGTTAACGTGTTTGAGGCCGAACGGCGAGTCGCGTTTTAGAACTTCAATTGGAATCATTAATTGAATAATGAGCACAACAGTGGATTTATTTGATTAGTGCAACCATATAGGGAACAAGGTTTAATAGAATTCGAGATTAGGATTATGAGACCTCGTAAGTAATTAATCCAATCGTCGAATACATCCTATTGAGCACGACAGTGGATATAGGAGAATTTGGGGGTCCCGGTTGACATTATAATTGAACTTAGGGAGGAATACATCATCACTTGGGTACTATACATGATTGGGTAGGTGGATTTGAGACCTTGGAGATTTTAATTTCTGAATTTAATCACCTTAGTTTTAATCGATTTGTTACTTGAAATTTTGATCATAATCTCTCTCTCAACCACTTTCTTCGCTTTACCAAACGTATCGGATTTCCCGCGGATTAGTCGAATTGGTAGCCCAATCCCTGAGTTCGACCTCGGTAATTACTTACCGTGTTTCTTTTATTACTTGCGACGACCCGGTACACTTGCCGGCGTCACCAACAAGTTTTTGGCGCGTTGTGTTTGGGATTGGCACAACCAATTTTCCTAGTTTTAGGGAAGTTTGATTATTTGGTTAAGTTATTTTTATTTTTCTTTTATTTCTATTATTTTATTTTTATTCACTATTATCTCTCTCTACTTCTTTGATTCCACTTGGTCTTGCCTTGTTTTGTATGCGAGGTACACGAGGAATGCTTCCGGGTTGCGAATATTGTAATGGGAACCATGACACTTGGAGTTGTCCGTTCTACTTCTCTCAAGAATATGTGGAACCATGGCATAATTTCTATGACAGCGTGCCCCAGAACAACTATCAGAGTCAGAATCAGTATTGGGGTGATATGAGTAGAGACCATCCGGATTTCGCTTGGAGTAATGCTGACGATGGTCTAGCCCTGGCAACCACAACCTCAACAAAATTGGCAACAACAACCTCAACAGAATTGGCAACCACAACCTTGGGAGTTGGCTCTTGAGAAGTTGAGTGCGACAATTGAGAAAGTGTCAATCAATACAAACGCAGCCATTGATAAGATGGCCACATCATTTGAGAAGGCTAATGCGGCATTAGAGATGAAGATTGCCCAACTCGCAAGGCAACTAAATGAGCATCCCCCAGAGACTTTCCCAGTTGATACCGAGAACGACCCTAAGAACCAATGCAATGCCACAACAACTAGAAGCAGTGGGGTGTTGGGATATGACTGGGATGTAACTAGTTCTCAGGGAGTTGAGGAAGAACTACCACATGTTGAGGAAGAACAACCGGAGGAAAAGGAATTGACAAGCGACAAGGCCCAGGAACAACCACATGTTGAGGAAGAGCAACCTAAGAAAGAGGAGTTGGCAAGGGACAAGGCAATGGAGCAAGGGGGTAGAGATCAAAATGCGGATAAAGTGGTAGAGGATTCCACCATGCTTGCCAAGCAACCTGAAATTAATGCATTGGATAACTATGTTGGCTTACATGCATGTGTGAACATTGGTAAGTTAGACCCGCCCACTTGTCTGGCACACTTCCTCGTGAAAACACAATTTGACCCGAAAGGAAGTGAGTTCATCATTGCGGAGGTAAAAGAAGTTTTCACACTCAGACTAGATGGAAGTATGGATAGAGTCATATTGCTCCTACAAGGGCCACTTCACAAACCATGGGATCCGGGTGGAGGATTTGATATGATGAGCGTCTCTTGGCCCTTGTACCACAGACTATGGGATCCAGGTGGATGCTTCTTAATAAGTCAGGCTCGGGACGTTAAACAAGCGCTACTTGGGAGGCAACCCAAGCTAGGCATCCCTCTCTTCTCCTAACTTTTGTTTTGTTTTTGCTTTTTGTTTTGTTTTTGTTTGTCACTCTTGAATAATTTGAGAAGATCAAGAGTTTTTGTATGAAATGTCGTGTCGGCAAGCTTGTTGGATTTTAATTAGATTGAGCGTAGATTGATTGCATGAATTATTTGACCATTGATGATTTCCCCTAGGTTCTGATAATAGAAAAGTTTATCCCCACTGAAAAATTGAAAATTGAACTTTGAGAATTTTATTGTGATTACTTGATTTATGATAAGTTTGGGGTGAGGGGGGGTGCACACACACTAGGAATCGTATCTCGGTCAAACAATTTGCAAAATGTCCAGGTGAGGATTTGAGCCTCCAACTCTGTTTTTGAATGTGTGAATCACTGTTAAGTTGCACTTTCCCGAATTTGCTTGAATCTCTATATGGTTTGCATGTTTATGTGTTGCATCAAATGATTTAGGCAATTTTCTTTTAATAACTACTTGGCCTAAAAAGGACCATCCCTAATGCATGTTCCCTAGTTAGCCAAATTGAGCCCAATTGACCTATTGTTTCTTGATGACCCTATATTACGAGCCAAAATCTGAAAAACCATGTTAACCCAATCTTAGGATTAGGAGAGCATGGAAGCGTAGCAAGAGAATGGTTGTGAGGAACTAAGTTTGGGGTGGCTACAAGGTATGTGTCATATTGGGGGTGAGAAAAAGAAAAATAAAGGTTGTTCAAAAAAAAAATTTGCCAAAAGAAAAGGGGCAAAACAGAAAAAATAGCAAGGAAAAGGATGTAGTCACCCGAGGCAAAAAGAAAAATGAAAAAAGGAATTTGAGTGGAAAATGTGTTTAATGCTCATGCTCTCTTAGTTCCTAGGTACTTAAGCCTAATATCCTTGAATATCCTACCCTAAGCCAGGCCCCATTACAACCTTTAAAAGACCTTCTGATGTTGCATACATGTTTACGTGGGAACTACTTTTGAGATGAAAATCAAATTCATGGGAAGTGCCCTTGATACGTGAAATTGAGTGAAAAGTTGATAGCCTTGACGAATTTGAGCGAATGAGTGAAATTTTAAATACCCTTGTGAGGAAGGCAGTTGTTTGAAATTGGTGATCTTCCCTTTGTGTGTAACTCTGATCCTCAACTTAGATTAATGCTTGCATGAATGATGAGTTCTCAATTATTTAAAGTAAATGAATGTGGGGATTACGTTAATGTAGGGGGGAAATCATTGGAGAAAAACTGTTTTGAGTGCATGAAATTTGTGCGAAATCGATTGATTCCCTTAAGCTTGCCAAGTCTTGAGTCGTTTTTGAGTTTTAAGCTTGCTTGGGGACAAGCAAGGTTTAAGTTTGGGGTGTTTTGATAAGCCTTCGGCTTATCTAGTTTTATAACTAGATGGACCGTGGTTTTTGTGCAAATTATTCGAGTTCAATCTCGTTTTCGCCCAAATTTGCCTTGTTTTGTTCCTAAGTTGGACTTTGACTCGTTTTGCGTCTTTTGTGTAGTTTTTAGCTTATTTTGGATAGAATTATGCTTTTGGTTGCTTTTGGTGTTTTCAGGTCAATAAGTGAAGCTCCGGGAGTCAAGGAAAGTCAAGAAATAGTGGAAATTGCAATTCTGGAGACACTCGCCCCGCGAGTGTATGCTCGCCTCGCGAGACTGAAGGTCAACAAAGCAGCAAAAGTCATCATTTCTGGATCGCCACGCGAAAATCTTCTCGCCCCGCGAGAGTCTGAAGACCTGCAAGACAGAGACTATCACGGCATAGCCGTGATTAAGGTCACGGCTGTGACAAATTTAGGTTTGAAGTCTCGCCCCGCGAGAGACAGATCGCCTCGCGAGAGCCTGAAGACCCTGGAAGACAGAGACCATCACGGCCCAGCCATGATGAATGTCACGGCTGTGACAGATTGAAGTTGGAAGACTCGCCCCGCGAACACACTCTCGCCTCGCAAAAATCCAAACTTGAATGCGCGCCAAAACTAAAATTCGCGTCGCGAGAGTAAGCTCGCCCCGCGAGCTGGCGAGAAACAGAATCCTTATTTAAAGGCTGTCTCAGATCAGAATTGGGTATCAAGTTGTTAGCCACTGTTTAGATCAGATTTGTGCGAATCCTTGTTTCTGGAGCTGCTTCTCCCTTCTCTTTTCTTTTCTTCTTTTAGTTTATTATTATGGAGATTATTGCCGATTGTTTGTGCGTCGTCACGGGCATGAGGAACTAATCCCCTCGTCCGAGGGATCAATGAAGCCACCCATGGCGGTGTAGTGTTCTTGTGATGTATGTTTTTCTCCCCTTCTCTTATGAATGTTTTCCAATTCTGTTTTGATTGCGTTGATCATATGTGTTGCGTGATTAACTAGTTAACGTGTTTGAGGCCGAACGGCGAGTCGCGTTTTAGAACTTCAATTGGAATCATTAATTGAATAATGAGCACAACAGTGGATTTATTTGATTAGTGCAACCATATAGGGAACAAGGTTTAATAGAATTCGAGATTAGGATTATGAGACCTCGTAAGTAATTAATCCAATCGTCGAATACATCCTATTGAGCACGACAGTGGATATAGGAGAATTTGGGGGTCCCGGTTGACATTATAATTGAACTTAGGGAGGAATACATCATCACTTGGGTACTATACATGATTGGGTAGGTGGATTTGAGACCTTGGAGATTTTAATTTCTGAATTTAATCACCTTAGTTTTAATCGATTTGTTACTTGAAATTTTGATCATAATCTCTCTCTCAACCACTTTCTTCGCTTTACCAAACGTATCGGATTTCCCGCGGATTAGTCGAATTGGTAGCCCAATCCCTGAGTTCGACCTCGGTAATTACTTACCGTGTTTCTTTTATTACTTGCGACGACCCGGTACACTTGACGGCGTCACCAACAAGTTTTTGGCGCCGTTGTCGGGGATTGGCACAACCAATTTTCCTAGTTTTAGGGAAGTTTGATTATTTGGTTAAGTTATTTTTATTTTTCTTTTATTTCTATTATTTTATTTTTATTCACTATTATCTCTCTCTACTTCTTTGATTCCACTTGGTCTTGCCTTGTTTTGTATGCGAGGTACACGAGGAATGCTTCCGGGTTGCGAATATTGTAATGGGAACCATGACACTTGGAGTTGTCCGTCCTACTTCTCTCAAGAATATGTGGAACCATGGCATAATTTCTATGACAAGCGTGCCCCGGAACAACTATCGAGTCGAATCGGTATTGGGGTGATATGAGTAGAGACCATCCGGATTTCGCTTGGAGTAATGCTGACGATGGTCTAGCCTGGCAACCACAACCTCAACAAAATTGGCAACAACAACCTCAACAGAATTGGCAACCACAACCTTGGGAGTTGGCTCTTGAGAAGTTGAGTGCGACAATTGAGAAAGTGTCAATCAATACAAACGCAGCCATTGATAAGATGGCCACATCATTTGAGAAGGCTAATGCGGCATTAGAGATGAAGATTGCCCAACTCGCAAGGCAACTAAATGAGCATCCCCCAGAGACTTTCCCAGTTGATACCGAGAACGACCCTAAGAACCAATGCAATGCCACAACAACTAGAAGCAGTGGGGTGTTGGGATATGACTGGGATGTAACTAGTTCTCAGGGAGTTGAGGAAGAACTACCACATGTTGAGGAAGAACAACCGGAGGAAAAGGAATTGACAAGCGACAAGGCCCAGGAACAACCACATGTTGAGGAAGAGCAACCTAAGAAAGAGGAGTTGGCAAGGGACAAGGCAATGGAGCAAGGGGGTAGAGATCAAAATGCGGATAAAGTGGTAGAGGATTCCACCATGCTTGCCAAGCAACCTGAAATTAATGCATTGGATAACTATGTTGGCTTACATGCATGTGTGAACATTGGTAAGTTAGACCCGCCCACTTGTCTGGCACACTTCCTCGTGAAAACACAATTTGACCCGAAAGGAAGTGAGTTCATCATTGCGGAGGTAAAAGAAGTTTTCACACTCAGACTAGATGGAAGTATGGATAGAGTCATATTGCTCCTACAAGGGCCACTTCACAAACCATGGGATCCGGGTGGAGGATTTGATATGATGAGCGTCTCTTGGCCCTTGTACCACAGACTATGGGATCCAGGTGGATGCTTCTTAATAAGTCAGGCTCGGGACGTTAAACAAGCGCTACTTGGGAGGCAACCCAAGCTAGGCATCCCTCTCTTCTCCAAACTTTTGTTTTGTTTTTGCTTTTTGTTTTGTTTTTGTTTGTCACTCTTGAATAATTTGAGAAGATCAAGAGTTTTTGTATGAAATGTCGTGTCGGCAAGCTTGTTGGATTTTAATTAGATTGAGCGTAGATTGATTGCATGAATTATTTGACCATTGATGATTTCCCCCTAGGTTCTGATAATAGAAAAGTTTATCCCCACTTAAAAATTGAAAATTGAACTTTGAGAATTTAATTGTGATTACTTGATTTATGATAAGTTTGGGGTGAGGGGGGTGCACACACTAGGAATCGTATCTCGGTCAAACAATTTGCAAAATGTCCAGGTGAGGATTTGAGCCTCCAACTCTGATTTTGAATGTGTGAATCACTGTTAAGTTGCACTTTCCCGAATTTGCTTGAATCTCTATATGGTTTGCATGTTTATGTGTTGCATCAAATGATTTAGGCAATTTTCTTTTAATAACTACTTGGCCTAAAAAGGACCATCCCTAATGCATGTTCCCTAGTTAGCCAAATTGAGCCCAATTGACCTATTGTTTCTTGATGACCCTATATTACGAGCCAAAATCTGAAAAACCATGTTAACCCAATCTTAGGATTAGGAGAGCATGGAAGCGTAGCAAGAGAATGGTTGTGAGGAACTAAGTTTGGGGTGGCTACAAGGTATGTGTCATATTGGGGGTGAGAAAAAGAAAAATAAAGGTTGGCTAAAAAAAAATTTGCCAAAAGAAAAGGGGCAAAACAGAAAAAATAGCAAGGAAAAGGATGTAGTCACCCGAGGCAAAAAGAAAAATGAAAAAAGGAATTTGAGTGGAAAATGTGTTTAATGCTCATGCTCTCTTAGTTCCTAGGTACTTAAGCCTAATATCCTTGAATATCCTACCCTAAGCCAGGCCCCATTACAACCTTTAAAAGACCTTCTGATGTTGCATACATGTTTACGTGGGAACTACTTTTGAGATGAAAATCAAATTCATGGGAAGTGCCCTTGATACGTGAAATTGAGTGAAAAGTTGATAGCCTTGACGAATTTGAGCGAATGAGTGAAATTTTAAATACCCTTGTGAGGAAGGCAGTTGTTTGAAATTGGTGATCTTCCCTTTGTGTGTAACTCTGATCCTCAACTTAGATTAATGCTTGCATGAATGATGAGTTCTCAATTATTTAAAGTAAATGAATGTGGGGATTACGTTAATGTAGGGGGGAAATCATTGGAGAAAAACTGTTTTGAGTGCATGAAATTTGTGCGAAATCGATTGATTCCCTTAAGCTTGCCAAGTCTTGAGTCGTTTTTGAGTTTTAAGCTTGCTTGGGGACAAGCAAGGTTTAAGTTTGGGGTGTTTTGATAAGCCTTCGGCTTATCTAGTTTTATAACTAGATGGACCGTGGTTTTTGTGCAAATTATTCGAGTTCAATCTCGTTTTCGCCCAAATTTGCCTTGTTTTGTTCCTAAGTTGGACTTTGACTCGTTTTGCGTCTTTTGTGTAGTTTTTAGCTTATTTTGGATAGAATTATGCTTTTGGTTGCTTTTAGTGTTTTCAGGTCAATAAGTGAAGCTCCGGGAGTCAAGGAAAGTCAAGAAATAGTGGAAATTGCAGTGCGGAGACACTCGCCCCGCGAGTGTATGCTCGCCTCGCGAGACTGAAGGTCAACAAAGCAGCAAAAGTCATCATTTCTGGATCGCCACGCGAAAATCTTCTCGCCCCGCGAGAGTCTGAAGACCTGCAAGACAGAGACTATCACGGCATAGCCGTGATTAAGGTCACGGCTGTGACAAATTTAGGTTTGAAGTCTCGCCCCGCGAGAGACAGATCGCCTCGCGAGAGCCTGAAGACCCTGGAAGACAGAGACCATCACGGCCCAGCCATGATGAATGTCACGGCTGTGACAGATTGAAGTTGGAAGACTCGCCCCGCGAACACACTCTCGCCTCGCAAAAATCCAAACTTGAATGCGCGCCAAAACTAAAATTCGCGTCGCGAGAGTAAGCTCGCCCCGCGAGCTGGCGAGAAACAGAATCCTTATTTAAAGGCTGTCTCAGATCAGAATTGGGTATCAAGTTGTTAGCCACTGTTTAGATCAGATTTGTGCGAATCCTTGTTTCTGGAGCTGCGTCTCCCTTCTCTTTTCTTTTCTTCTTTTAGTTTATTATTATGGAGATTATTGCCGATTGTTTGTGCGTCGTCACGGGCATGAGGAACTAATCCCCTCGTCCGAGGGATCAATGAAGCCACCCATGGCGGTGTAGTGTTCTTGTGATGTATGTTTTTCTCCCCTTCTCTTATGAATGTTTTCCAATTCTGTTTTGATTGCGTTGATCATATGTGTTGCGTGATTAACTAGTTAACGTGTTTGAGGCCGAACGGCGAGTCGCGTTTTAGAACTTCAATTGGAATCATTAATTGAATAATGAGCACAACAGTGGATTTATTTGATTAGTGCAACCATATAGGGAACAAGGTTTAATAGAATTCGAGATTAGGATTATGAGACCTAGTAAGTAATTAATCCAATCGTCGAATACATCCTATTGAGCACGACAGTGGATATAGGAGAATTTGGGGGTCCCGGTTGACATTATAATTGAACTTAGGGAGGAATACATCATCACTTGGGTACTATACATGATTGGGTAGGTGGATTTGAGACCTTGGAGATTTTAATTTCTGAATTTAATCACCTTAGTTTTAATCGATTTGTTACTTGAAATTTTGATCATAATCTCTCTCTCAACCACTTTCTTCGCTTGACCAAACGTATCGGATTTCCCGCGGATTAGTCGAATTGGTAGCCCAATCCCTGAGTTCGACCTCGGTAATTACTTACCGTGTTTCTTTTATTACTTGCGACGACCCGGTACACTTGCCGGCGTCACCAACAAGTTTTTGGCGCCGTTGCCGGGGATTGGCACAACCAATTTTCCTAGTTTTAGGGAAGTTTGATTATTTGGTTAAGTTATTTTTATTTTTCTTTTATTTCTATTATTTTATTTTTATTCACTATTATCTCTCTCTACTTCTTTGATTCCACTTGGTCTTGCCTTGTTTTGTATGCGAGGTACACGAGGAATGCTTCCGGGTTGCGAATATTGTAATGGGAACCATGACACTTGGAGTTGTCCGTCCTACTTCTCTCAAGAATATGTGGAACCATGGCATAATTTCTATGACAGCGTGCCCCAGAACAACTATCAGAGTCAGAATCAGTATTGGGGTGATATGAGTAGAGACCTTCCGGATTTCGCTTGGAGTAATGCTGACGATGGTCTAGCCTGGCAACCACAACCTCAACAAAATTGGCAACAACAACCTCAACAGAATTGGCAACCACAACCTTGGGAGTTGGCTCTTGAGAAGTTGAGTGCGACAATTGAGAAAGTGTCAATCAATACAAACGCAGCCATTGATAAGATGGCCACATCATTTGAGAAGGCTAATGCGGCATTAGAGATGAAGATTGCCCAACTCGCAAGGCAACTAAATGAGCATCCCCCAGAGACTTTCCCAGTTGATACCGAGAACGACCCTAAGAACCAATGCAATGCCACAACAACTAGAAGCAGTGGGGTGTTGGGATATGACTGGGATGTAACTAGTTCTCAGGGAGTTGAGGAAGAACTACCACATGTTGAGGAAGAACAACCGGAGGAAAAGGAATTGACAAGCGACAAGGCCCAGGAACAACCACATGTTGAGGAAGAGCAACCTAAGAAAGAGGAGTTGGCAAGGGACAAGGCAATGGAGCAAGGGGGTAGAGATCAAAATGCGGATAAAGTGGTAGAGGATTCCACCATGCTTGCCAAGCAACCTGAAATTAATGCATTGGATAACTATGTTGGCTTACATGCATGTGTGAACATTGGTAAGTTAGACCCGCCCACTTGTCTGGAACATTTCCTCGTGAAAACACAATTTGACCCGAAAGGAAGTGAGTTCATCATTGCGGAGGTAAAAGAAGTTTTCACACTCAGACTAGATGGAAGTATGGATAGAGTCATATTGCTCCTACAAGGGCCACTTCACAAACCATGGGATCCGGGTGGAGGATTTGATATGATGAGCGTCTCTTGGCCCTTGTACCACAGACTATGGGATCCAGGTGGATGCTTCTTAATAAGTCAGGCTCGGGACGTTAAACAAGCGCTACTTGGGAGGCAACCCAAGCTAGGCATCCCTCTCTTCTCCTAACTTTTGTTTTGTTTTTGCTTTTTGTTTTGTTTTTGTTTGTCACTCTTGAATAATTTGAGAAGATCAAGAGTTTTTGTATGAAATGTCGTGTCGGCAAGCTTGTTGGATTTTAATTAGATTGAGCGTAGATTGATTGCATGAATTATTTGACCATTGATGATTTCCCCCTAGGTTCTGATAATAGAAAAGTTTATCCCCACTTAAAAATTGAAAATTGAACTTTGAGAATTTAATTGTGATTACTTGATTTATGATAAGTTTGGGGTGAGGGGGGTGCACACACTAGGAATCGTATCTCGGTCAAACAATTTGCAAAATGTCCAGGTGAGGATTTGAGCCTCCAACTCTGATTTTGAATGTGTGAATCACTGTTAAGTTGCACTTTCCCGAATTTGCTTGAATCTCTATATGGTTTGCATGTTTATGTGTTGCATCAAATGATTTTGGCAATTTTCTTTGAATAACTACTTGGCCTAAAAAGGACCATCCCTAATGCATGTTCCCTAGTTAGCCAAATTGAGCCCAATTGACCTATTGTTTCTTGATGACCCTATATTACGAGCCAAAATCTGAAAAACCATGTTAACCCAATCTTAGGATTAGGAGAGCATGGAAGCGTAGCAAGAGAATGGTTGTGAGGAACTAAGTTTGGGGTGGCTACAAGGTATGTGTCATATTGGGGGTGAGAAAAAGAAAAATAAAGGTTGTTCAAAAAAAAAATTTGCCAAAAGAAAAGGGGCAAAACAGAAAAAATAGCAAGGAAAAGGATGTAGTCACCCGAGGCAAAAAGAAAAATGAAAAAAGGAATTTGAGTGGAAAATGTGTTTAATGCTCATGCTCTCTTAGTTCCTAGGTACTTAAGCCTAATATCCTTGAATATCCTACCCTAAGCCAGGCCCCATTACAACCTTTAAAAGACCTTCTGATGTTGCATACATGTTTACGTGGGAACTACTTTTGAGATGAAAATCAAATTCATGGGAAGTGCCCTTGATACGTGAAATTGAGTGAAAAGTTGATAGCCTTGACGAATTTGAGCGAATGAGTGAAATTTTAAATACCCTTGTGAGGAAGGCAGTTGTTTGAAATTGGTGATCTTCCCTTTGTGTGTAACTCTGATCCTCAACTTAGATTAATGCTTGCATGAATGATGAGTTCTCAATTATTTAAAGTAAATGAATGTGGGGATTACGTTAATGTAGGGGGGAAATCATTGGAGAAAAACTGTTTTGAGTGCATGAAATTTGTGCGAAATCGATTGATTCCCTTAAGCTTGCCAAGTCTTGAGTCGTTTTTGAGTTTTAAGCTTGCTTGGGGACAAGCAAGGTTTAAGTTTGGGGTGTTTTGATAAGCCTTCGGCTTATCTAGTTTTATAACTAGATGGACCGTGGTTTTTGTGCAAATTATTCGAGTTCAATCTCGTTTTCGCCCAAATTTGCCTTGTTTTGTTTCTAAGTTGGACTTTGACTCGTTTTGCGTCTTTTGTGTAGTTTTTAGCTTATTTTGGATAGAATTATGCTTTTGGTTGCTTTTAGTGTTTTCAGGTCAATAAGTGAAGCTCCGGGAGTCAAGGAAAGTCAAGAAATAGTGGAAATTGCAATTCTGGAGACACTCGCCCCAGTGAGTGTATGCTCGCCTCGCGAGACTGAAGGTCAACAAAGCAGCAAAAGTCATCATTTCTGGATCGCCACGCGAAAATCTTCTCGCCCCGCGAGAGTCTGAAGACCTGCAAGACAGAGACTATCACGGCATAGCCGTGATTAAGGTCACGGCTGTGACAAATTTAGGTTTGAAGTCTCGCCCGCGAGAGACAGATCGCCTCGCGAGAGCCTGAAGACCCTGGGAAGACAGAGACCATCACGGCCCAGCCATGATGAATGTCACGGCTGTGACAGATTGAAGTTGGAAGACTCGCCCCGCGAACACACTCTCGCCTCGCAAAAATCCAAACTTGAATGCGCGCCAAAACTAAAATTCGCGTCGCGAGAGTAAGCTCGCCCCGCGAGCTGGCGAGAAACAGAATCCTTATTTAAAGGCTGTCTCAGATCAGAATTGGGTATCAAGTTGTTAGCCACTGTTTAGATCAGATTTGTGCGAATCCTTGTTTCTGGAGCTGCGTCTCCCTTCTCTTTTCTTTTCTTCTTTTAGTTTATTATTATGGAGATTATTGCCGATTGTTTGTGCGTCGTCACGGGCATGAGGAACTAATCCCCTCGTCCGAGGGATCAATGAAGCCACCCATGGCGGTGTAGTGTTCTTGTGATGTATGTTTTTCTCCCCTTCTCTTATGAATGTTTTCCAATTCTGTTTTGATTGCGTTGATCATATGTGTTGCGTGATTAACTAGTTAACGTGTTTGAGGCCGAACGGCGAGTCGCGTTTTAGAACTTCAATTGGAATCATTAATTGAATAATGAGCACAACAGTGGATTTATTTGATTAGTGCAACCATATAGGGAACAAGGTTTAATAGAATTCGAGATTAGGATTATGAGACCTAGTAAGTAATTAATCCAATCGTCGAATACATCCTATTGAGCACGGACGGTGGATATAGGAGAATTTGGGGGTCCCGGTTGACATTATAATTGAACTTAGGGAGGAATACATCATCACTTGGGTACTATACATGATTGGGTAGGTGGATTTGAGACCTTGGAGATTTTAATTTCTGAATTTAATCACCTTAGTTTTAATCGATTTGTTACTTGAAATTTTGATCATAATCTCTCTCTCAACCACTTTCTTCGCTTGACCAAACGTATCGGATTTCCCGCGGATTAGTCGAATTGGTAGCCCAATCCCTGAGTTCGACCTCGGTAATTACTTACCGTGTTTCTTTTATTACTTGCGACGACCCGGTACACTTGCCGGCGTCACCAACAAGTTTTTGGCGCCGTTGCCGGGGATTGGCACAACCAATTTTCCTAGTTTTAGGGAAGTTTGATTATTTGGTTAAGTTATTTTTATTTTTCTTTTATTTCTATTATTTTATTTTTATTCACTATTATCTCTCTCTACTTCTTTGATTCCACTTGGTCTTGCCTTGTTTTGTATGCGAGGTACACGAGGAATGCTTCCGGGTTGCGAATATTGTAATGGGAACCATGACACTTGGAGTTGTCCGTCCTACTTCTCTCAAGAATATGTGGAACCATGGCATAATTTCTATGACAGCGTGCCCCAGAACAACTATCAGAGTCAGAATCAGTATTGGGGTGATATGAGTAGAGACCATCCGGATTTCGCTTGGAGTAATGCTGACGATGGTCTAGCCTGGCAACCACAACCTCAACAAAATTGGCAACAACAACCTCAACAGAATTGGCAACCACAACCTTGGGAGTTGGCTCTTGAGAAGTTGAGTGCGACAATTGAGAAAGTGTCAATCAATACAAACGCAGCCATTGATAAGATGGCCACATCATTTGAGAAGGCTAATGCGGCATTAGAGATGAAGATTGCCCAACTCGTAAGGCAACTAAATGAGCATCCCCCAGAGACTTTCCCAGTTGATACCGAGAACGACCCTAAGAACCAATGCAATGCCACAACAACTAGAAGCAGTGGGGTGTTGGGATATGACTGGGATGTAACTAGTTCTCAGGGAGTTGAGGAAGAACTACCACATGTTGAGGAAGAACAACCGGAGGAAAAGGAATTGACAAGCGACAAGGCCCAGGAACAACCACATGTTGAGGAAGAGCAACCTAAGGAAGAGGAGTTGGCAAGGGACAAGGCAATGGAGCAAGGGGGTAGAGATCAAAATGCGGATAAAGTGGTAGAGGATTCCACCATGCTTGCCAAGCAACCTGAAATTAATGCATTGGATAACTATGTTGGCTTACATGCATGTGTGAACATTGGTAAGTTAGACCCGCCCACTTGTCTGGCACACTTCCTCGTGAAAACACAATTTGACCCGAAAGGAAGTGAGTTCATCATTGCGGAGGTAAAAGAAGTTTTCACACTCAGACTAGATGGAAGTATGGATAGAGTCATATTGCTCCTACAAGGGCCACTTCACAAACCATGGGATCCGGGTGGAGGATTTGATATGATGAGCGTCTCTTGGCCCTTGTACCACGAGACTATGGGATCCAGGTGGATGCTTCTTAATAAGTCAGGCTCGGGACGTTAAACAAGCGCTACTTGGGAGGCAACCCAAGCTAGGCATCCCTCTCTTCTCCTAACTTTTGTTTTGTTTTTGCTTTTTGTTTTGTTTTTGTTTGTCACTCTTGAATAATTTGAGAAGATCAAGAGTTTTTGTATGAAATGTCGTGTCGGCAAGCTTGTTGGATTTTAATTAGATTGAGCGTAGATTGATTGCATGAATTATTTGACCATTGATGATTTCCCCCTAGGTTCTGATAATAGAAAAGTTTATCCCCACTTAAAAATTGAAAATTGAACTTTGAGAATTTAATTGTGATTACTTGATTTATGATAAGTTTGGGGTGAGGGGGGTGCACACACTAGGAATCGTATCTCGGTCAAACAATTTGCAAAATGTCCAGGTGAGGATTTGAGCCTCCAACTCTGATTTTGAATGTGTGAATCACTGTTAAGTTGCACTTTCCCGAATTTGCTTGAATCTCTATATGGTTTGCATGTTTATGTGTTGCATCAAATGATTTAGGCAATTTTCTTTGAATAACTACTTGGCCTAAAAAGGACCATCCCTAATGCATGTTCCCTAGTTAGCCAAATTGAGCCCAATTGACCTATTGTTTCTTGATGACCCTATATTACGAGCCAAAATCTGAAAAACCATGTTAACCCAATCTTAGGATTAGGAGAGCATGGAAGCGTAGCAAGAGAATGGTTGTGAGGAACTAAGTTTGGGGTGGCTACAAGGTATGTGTCATATTGTGGGTGAGAAAAAGAAAAATAAAGGTTGTTCAAAAAAAAAAATTTGCCAAAAGAAAAGGGGCAAAACAGAAAAAATAGCAAGGAAAAGGATGTAGTCACCCGAGGCAAAAAGAAAAATGAAAAAAGGAATTTGAGTGGAAAATGTGTTTAATGCTCATGCTCTCTTAGTTCCTAGGTACTTAAGCCTAATATCCTTGAATATCCTACCCTAAGCCAGGCCCCATTACAACCTTTAAAAGACCTTCTGATGTTGCATACATGTTTACGTGGGAACTACTTTTGAGATGAAAATCAAATTCATGGGAAGTGCCCTTGATACGTGAAATTGAGTGAAAAGTTGATAGCCTTGACGAATTTGACCGAATGAGTGAAATTTTAAATACCCTTGTGAGGAAGGCAGTTGTTTGAAATTGGTGATCTTCCCTTTGTGTGTAACTCTGATCCTCAACTTAGATTAATGCTTGCATGAATGATGAGTTCTCAATTATTTAAAGTAAATGAATGTGGGGATTACGTTAATGTAGGGGGGAAATCATTGGAGAAAAACTGTTTTGAGTGCATGAAATTTGTGCGAAATCGATTGATTCCTTTAAGCTTGCCAAGTCTTGAGTCGTTTTTGAGTTTTAAGCTTGCTTGGGGACAAGCAAGGTTTAAGTTTGGGGTGTTTTGATAAGCCTTCGGCTTAACTAGTTTTATAACTAGATGGACCGTGGTTTTTGTGCAAATTATTCGAGTTCAATCTCGTTTTCGCCCAAATTTGCCTTGTTTTGTTCCTAAGTTGGACTTTGACTCGTTTTGCGTCTTTTGTGTAGTTTTTAGCTTATTTTGGATAGAATTATGCTTTTGGTTGCTTTTAGTGTTTTCAGGTCAATAAGTGAAGCTCCGGGAGTCAAGGAAAGTCAAGAAATAGTGGAAATTACAATTCTGGAGACACTCGCCCCGCGAGTGTATGCTCGCCTCGCGAGACTGAAGGTCAACAAAGCAGCAAAAGTCATCATTTCTGGATCGCCACGCGAAAATCTTCTCGCCCCGCGAGAGTCTGAAGACCTGCTAGACAGAGACTATCACGGCATAGCCGTGATTAAGGTCACGGTTGTGACAAATTTAGGTTTGAAGTCTCGCCCCGCGAGAGACAGATCGCCTCGCGAGAGCCTGAAGACCCTGGAAGACAGAGACCATCACGGCCCAGCCATGATGAATGTCACGGCTATGACAGATTGAAGTTGGAAGACTCGCCCCGCGAACACACTCTCGCCTCGCGAAAATCCAAACTTGAATGCGCGACAAAACTAAAATTCGCGTCGCGAGAGTAAGCTCGCCCCGCGAGCTGGCGAGAAACAGAATCCTTATTTAAAGGCCGTCTCAGATCAGAATTGGGTATCAAGTTGTTAGCCACTGTTTAGATCAGATTTGTGCGAATCCTTGTTTCTGGAGCTGCGTCTCCCTTCTCTTTTCTTTTCTTCTTTTAGTTTATTATTATGGAGATTATTGCCGATTGTTTGTGCGTCGTCACGGGCATGAGGAACTAATCCTCTCGTCCGAGGGATCAATGAAGCCACCCATGGCGGTGTAGTGTTCTTGTGATGTATGTTTTTCTCCCCTTCTCTTATGAATGTTTTCCAATTCTGTTTTGATTGCGTTGATCATATGTGTTGCGTGATTAACTAGTTAACGTGTTTGAGGCCGAACGGCGAGTCGCGTTTTAGAACTTGAATTGGAATCATTAATTGAATAATGAGCACGACAGTGGATTTATTTGATTAGTGCAACCATATAGGGAACAAGGTTTAATAGAATTCGAGATTAGGATTATGAGACCTAGTAAGTAATTAATCCAATCGTCGAATACGTCCTATTGAGCACGACAGTGGATATAGGAGAATTTGGGGGTCCCGGTTGACATTATAATTGAACTTAGGGAGGAATACATCATCACTTGGGTACTATACATGATTGGGTAGGTGGATTTGAGACCTTGGAGATTTTAATTTCTGAATTTAATCACCTTAGTTTTAATCGATTTGTTACTTGAAATTTTGATCATAATCTCTCTCTCAACCACTTTCTTCGCTTGACCAAACGTATCGGATTTCCCGCGGATTAGTCGAATTGGTAGCCCAATCCCTGAGTTCGACCTCGGTAATTACTTACCGTGTTTCTTTTATTACTTGCGACGACCCGATACACTTGCCGGCGTCACCAACATCTACCACGGCCGTGATGGGCATCACGGCTAGGCCGTGACAGCTTCTGACTTTTGCATTCTTTCTTCTCAATTATTGCTCGATCACGGCCGTGATGGGCTCTACCTGGGTCATTTTCTTCACTTTTCAAGATTTGTCTTCATTCAAGCTCCATCATGGCTAATCTTGGGCAATTTTCCTTAGATTCCTGCAAAACAACACCAAGAAACCGCCTCACCCGTTCCAAGGTAAAGACTAATAAAAATCAAACTAATCATGCCTAAACTATATGAAAATGCATGTAAAAATGTACATGAAATATGATGCAAAATCACACTATCAAATCACCCCAAATTTATTCAATTGCTTGTCCTCAAGCAATCACTAAGACCAGAATAGATAAATAATCATAGCATGGATAGTGAACCAAGAACCCAAGTAAACAATCCAAGTAATAGGCATTTCAAATAATTCATCAAGAGACAATCAATATCAAGTCCAATTTAGAGCTTAGGTTTTCTAAATTCATATTCTCACTGATTCGGACACTCTTTCTCGCCTGAAGATCACCCCAAGCTTGTTCATTTGCTTGGCTCTCTTTCTCGCCTCACTCAAGTGTTTAGGGATATATGACAATTCGCTCCATTTTCCTCAAGGAATGAATTCTACCATAAGCTTGACTATCAACCAAATCTCTACTTTATTAATGAAAACAATTAAGAATCAAGAGGTCTTTTGCTTTGGTTGTAACGGGGCCATGGGATTAATCGTTAGGTGGGGAAATCAAGAAAAGGATATTTCAAAAGGCTACATAAAACATCAAGTATTTCAAATCATGACACCTTCTAAAATACCCTTTTGGGTTTTGATTTACTTTTCCACCTTTCTTTTTTTCTTTTTATTTTATTTCTCACTTTTCTTTTTGTCATCCCCTTCTCTATTTATATTTCTTTTTCTTTCATTTTTCTTTTATTTGGAGAAGGGGAGTTTTTCAGCTCAAGAGAAACATTTTTCTGATTTTATCATCCCATACTTTTTCAACTACCTTTTTACCCTTTGTGCAATACTTTAGAAGGTCACTTATCAATCATCACTCATCAAAGTATTTCAAGGTACCAGGAAAAGTATTTTATTCATGTAGGCTCAAAGTTGGGCAACTAAGGGGTAGCATTTAGTCATTCAAAGCTCAGAAGACCGGAAAAATACCTATTGCCTCAATCATTTTCAAAAATGTTTTCAAAAATCTTTAAGCTTCAAAACGGTTTCAAGTCAAGTTCTAGAGAAAACAATCCAAGAGGAATAACACTCTAACTCAAGGAATGGGGTAGATGTAGTGGGTACCCCTTTATGTCTCAAAATCTCACATTTTAGTAGTTCAAAAATCAATGAGAATTACAAATCTACGAAACCACATGCTAATTATCAACAATCACAGATCATCTTAAAAGCATTTTCATTTGCAGCCTTGTCACAAGAATAAAAAAATTGGGTTCAAGAATTCACTATCACAAGTTATTTGGCACTTAGTTCTCACAATTTGGATGCAACATCTAAACAAGGGGAAATCTAATCATGTGATCATGCAAACCTATACCTATATGAATGAAACATGAAAAATGCAAATACAAAATACCCCTACCCCAAGCTTAAAAATTTACATTTTCCCCAATGTAAACAATCAAGTTGGAGAGAGGAAAGAAAAATTGGAACGACTTACCGAGGCGGTAGAGGGTGCTGGCTCACATGCCTAATCAGAAGGAATTGCATGAAAATTTTGGGTCACGGTCGTGATGCTTATCACGGGCAGGCTGTGATACATTCTGGTCCATAGGGGTAGCCTGTCACAGCCGTGACCTCCATCACGGCTAGGCCGTGATGCTCTCTGATCTTCAGGATCCTCCCATCACGCCCGTGATGGGGATCACGACTAGGACGTGATCCTTTCTGATCTTCAATTCTGGATCATCACGTCCGTGACCAGTGTCACGGCCTGGGCGTGATGGTTGCTGACTTTGTTGTCTCTGCCCTTTTTGCATCTCCTTCCTTCTTACCCTGAAAACACTTAACAAACCTATTAATCTATGAAATTTTTCCTCTTGATCTTCTCAAATTATTCAAGAGGGAAAAATAAAAAACAAAAGGAAAATGAAAAGAAAACTTGGGTTGCCTCCCAATAAGCGCTTCTTTAACGTCACTTGCTTGACAGGTAGGTGACATCAAGGATCATGAAGGCGCACAGCTGAGATCAATCTCTCGATGTCACCACCCAAGTAGGCCTTGAGTCTTAGCCTATTGACTTTGAAGGTCCTTTTTGAAGTAGGATCCTCCACTTCTACAGCTCCATGAGGTGAGATATCTTTGACAATGAACGGTCCCGACCATTTAGACTTCAACTTACCCGGAAACAATCTCAGCCTGGAATTGAATAATAGAACTTGTTATCCCAGCTGAAATGTTTTCATCACAATCTTCTTGTCATGGTAGGTCTTGACTCGTTGCTTGTAAATGGCTGCATTCTCATATGCATTACGGCGCATTTCCTCTAATTCATGCAGCTGATTGACTCTTTTCTCACCCGCCAGAGTGGCATCAAAATTCAAGAACTTCAATGCCCAAAAGGCTCGATGCTCCAACTCTACGGGTAGATGACATGCCTTCCCATAGACCATCTGAAACGGAGATAACCCCACAGAATTTTTCAGTGCGGTCCGGTAAGCCCACAAGGCATCGTCAACCTTCCTTGTCCAATCTCTTCTTGAAACGGCCACAGTCTTTTCCAGAATTTTCTTAATCTTCCGGTTGGAGACCTCTGCTTGCCCATTTGTTTGCGGATGATATGGGGATGCCACCTTATGCCTCACATCATATTTGCTCAACACATTTCTCAGTTGTGAGTTGCAAAAGTGAGATCCTCCATCACTTATAAGGACCATTGGGACACTGAACCGGCCAAAGATGCTTCTCTTGATGAATTTAATCACTGTATGGGCATCATTCTTCTGTGTTGCAATGGCCTCCACCCATTTGGAAACATAGTCCACCGCCACCAAGATGTATTGATTGGAGAATGATGGTGGAAGTGGACCCATAAAGTCTGTGCCCCAGCAATCAAATACCTCAACCTCCAAAATGTTCTGCAGTGGCATATCATCCCTTTTTGAAATGTTCCCAGTCCTTTGGCACTTGTCACAACTCTTCACATGATTGAAAGAGTCCTTGAAGATTGAGGGCCAAAAGAGCCCAGATTGGAGGATCTTTGCAGTTGTCCTCTCCCCATTGTAATGTCCACCATATGGCGAGTTATGACAATGCCACAAAATTTTCCCTGCTTCCTCTTGACTAACACACCTCCTCCATAAGCCATCCGGTCCAACCTTGAACAGAAATAGGTCATCCCACATGAAATGGTTGGCATCCCGGAATAATTTCTTCTTTTGTTGCCAAGTGAGGTGTTCTGGAACAATATTGGCTGCCTTGAAATTTACCATGTCGGCAAACCATGGTCTTTCATGCACCAGAAGTAAAGCCTCATCCGGGAACTCATCCCGAATGTCCTTCTCTTTTGCAGCCACCTCTTCATTCACCAACCGGGACAAGTGGTCAGCCACTACATTCTCGCTGCCCTTTTTGTCCTTGATGACTAAGTCAAACTCCTGCAACAACATAATCCACCTTATGAGTCTTGGTTTAGAATCTAACTTAGTCAACAAATATTTAATTGCAGCATGATCATTAAAAACAGTGACTTGTGAACCAATTAAGCAGGAACAAAATTTTTCCAATGCATACACTATGGCTAGCAACTCTTTTCGGTTGTTGCATAATTTACTTGGTTCTCATTGAGAACCTTTCTAGCATAGTGAATGACCTGGAAAAATTTTTACCTCCGCTGTCCCAAAACTGTCCCAACTGCGTAGTCACTGGCATCACACATTAATTCAAATGGTGACTCCTGTTGTGACTCCGGCAAGTGTACCGGGTCGTCGCAAGTAATAAAAATAAACACGGCAAGTAATTACCGAGGTCGAACTCAAGGATTGGGATACCAATTGGACTAATCCACGGGAAGTCAGATACGTTCGGTCAAGTTACGGAAGAAGGTGGTTGAGAGAGAAGATTAATAGCAAAATTCAACTAACAATCTAAATAAACTAATTAACTAAAAATCAGAAAACTAAAATGTCCAAGGTCACAAATCCACCTACCCAATATGTACACCCAAGTGATGATGAATTCCTCCCTAGGTTCAATTACAATGTCAACCGGGACCCCTAAATTCTCCTAAATCCACTTCCGTGCTCATTAGGACGTATTCGATGATTTGAGTTAATTACTTGCTAGGTCTCTTAACCCTAATCTCGAATTCTGTTAATTCGTGTTCCCTATAAGGTCGCACCGATCTCCTACTCACTCTCGTGCAATATTCGATCGATGATTCTAATTCAAGTTCTAAACGTGAATCGCTGACTAAGCCTCATCAACGTTAACAAGTTAATCACGCAACATGTATGATCAACACATTCAAATCAGAATTAGAAAACAAGAATTGAATTAAAGGAGAAAAACATACATCATATCGGATCTACACTGCCATGGGTGGCTTCATCGTTCCCTAGGACGACGGGGATTAGTTCCTCATGCTCATGGACAAGCAATCGGAATTCATCCTAAGCCTAAGAATTAAGAGAAAAGAAAAGGAGAAGAAATCCCAGAATAAGGGTTACAAAAGGTCTCTGAAAATTCTGATCCAAAAGTCCCTCTTTTCTGTTCTGATCTGCTCTATTTATAAGGAGGCCACGCGTCACGGCCGTGATATCCATCACGGCCAGGCCGTGACGGCTTCTGCTTCTGGTGCACTTCTGGAATTCGAATTCTCGTGACGCGAAGGATGTCTCGTGACGCGAGCCCACCTTTCACGGCCCGTGATGTGAATCACGGCCAGGCCGTGATGTTCTCTGCCTTGTGTGGATTTTGGGTCACGGCCGTGATACACATCACGGCCAGGCCGTGATGGTCTCTGACTTGTATGGCTTTTAGGTCACGGCCGTGATATACATCACGGCCAGGCCGTGATGGTCTCTGACTTCCAAGTCTTCATTATTCGCGAGGCGAGCCTTACATTCGCGGGCGAGACCTCCAAAACTGCTTTTTCCCATTGCTTCTTAACTTCCTTGATTCTCAGAGCTTCATTTATTTAACCTGAAACAACGAAAGCAACCACAAGCGTAATTCTATTCAAAATAACCTAAAAACTACACAAAAGACGCAAAACGAGTCAAAGTCCAACTTAGGAACAAAACAAGGCAAATTTGGGCGAAAACGAGATTGAACTCGAATAAATTGGCACATAAACCCTAGTTCATCTAATCATAAAACTAGATAAGCCAGAGGCTTATCAACTCCCAGTTGGGCGCAACAAGAATGGGAGCGGTGATCAACTTTTCTTTCAAAACCTGAAAAGAGGTAAGACAAGCAGTATCAAACACAAATGGTGTGTCCTTGTTCAAAAGGCCACACAACGGCTTGGCTATCTTTGACAAGTCCTTGATGAACCGCCGGTAAAAGCCTGCATGACCAAGAAAACTCCTCACACTATTGACATTCACTGGTGGAGGTAGTTTCTCAATCACATCAATCTTGGATTTATCCACTTCGATCCCCTTAGCTGAAATTTTGTGCCCAAGCACAATGCCTTCCTGCACCATAAAATGACACTTCTCCCAATTTAAGACTAAATTGGTGTCCATGCACCTCTTTAACACAGCAGCAAGGTTAGACAAACAATTATCATAAGAGGAACCGAAAACAGAAAAATCATCCATGAAAACTTCAATGTATTTTTCTACCATATCAGAGAAAATGGAAAGCATGCACCTTTGAAATGTCACAGGCGCATTACAAAGTCCTAAAGGCATCTTCCGATAGGCAAAAACTCCAAAAGGGCATGTGAATGCAGTTTTCTCTTGGTCTTCCGGGTTAACCGCAATTTGGTTATAACCTGAATAACCATCCAAGAAACAATAGTAAGCTTGCCCAGCCAACCTCTCCAACACCTGGTCCATGAATGGAAGTGGGAAGTGATCCTTCCTAGTAACTTGATTAAGCTTCCAGTAATCTATACACATTCGCCAACCGGTGACCGTTCTAGTTGAGATCAACTCATTCTTCTCGTTGTGCATGACGGTCATGCCACCTTTCTTTGGAACCACTTGTACCGGACTCACCCAAGCACTATCGGAAATCGGATAGATCATTCCGGCTTCAAGGAGTTTCAGCACCTCCTTCCTTACCACTTCTTTCATTGTAGGATTGAGCCTCCTCTGCGGTTGGACCACCGGTTTAAATTCAGTCTCCATCATGATCTTGTGCATACAAAACGTGGGGCTAATACCTTTTAAATCTGAGATGGACCATGCAATAGCTGTTTTATGCTCTCGAAGCACCCTTACAAGTTTCTCCTCTTCCAATTTGGACAATACATTAATTTCTCACTATGACAGGGTCTTCATCATTCTCACCAAGAATTACATACTTCAAGTGGGGAGGTAGAGGCTTGAGCTCCAACTCGAGCTTCTCTTGGACTTCATCCTTCTTGAGCTATTCCTTCTTAGTGTTGACAGCAAGTTGCTTGGGTTGAGCTTCCAAATCACACAAACAGTCTTCTATTTCCTTCTCCTCTTCCTCATCAAGATTTTCAATAGAATTCACAATTACCTTATCAAGAGTAGAGGAATGGTGCTGCTGTGCAAAGGCTTCCTTAGCCACTACTTCCACAAGGTCCATGCGGAAACAATTCTCTTCATCACTCGGGCGATGCATAGCTTCAAATACATGAAAAGTGACCTCTTCATCTTGCACTCTGAGTCAAAGTTGGTCCTTTTGTACATCTATCAAAGCACGACCAGTTGCTATAAAAGGTCTCCCCAATATAAGTGGAACTTCTGCATCCTCCTCCATGTCTAGTATCACAAAATCCGCCGGGAAGATAAACTTGTCCACTTTAACCAAGACATCTTCCAAAATAACATAAGGACGCTTGATTGATCTGTCTGCTAGTTGCAATGCCATCCTTGTTGGCTTCACCGAACCACATCCAAGTTTGTTCAAAATTGAAAGTGGCATCAAATTGATACTCGCTCCCAAGTCACACAAGACCTTCCCAATAGCAACACTCCCAATAGTGCAAGGGATTGTAAAACTACCAGGATCTTTAAGCTTTGGAGGTAGCTTCCTTTGAAGTATTGCACTACACTCTTCTGTCAAGGCAACAGTCTCACCTTCTTTGAACTTTCTTTTCTTAGTGAGCAACTCCTTCATGAACTTTGCATAAGTGGGCATCTGCTCTAGTGCTTCATCAAAGGGTATGTTAATCTGTAGCCTCTTGAAGATGCCAAGAAACTTGGCAAACTGCTCTTCCTTGTCCTTTTTCTTGCTCAAATGAGGATATGGCAACTTCACATAAGAGGGGATCTCTTGAGGCTTGTCTCCATCTTTCAAAATCTCACTTTTAGTCCTCCTCAAAATCGAATTCTCATCCACTAGCTTCTCCCTCTTGTCTTTTTCACTTTCTTTTTCTTCCTCCTCTACTACAACCACTTTAACTTTTTCTTTATTCAAATCAGATTTTTCAGCAATCACCTCTGTTTTTTCATCAACTCTCTGATTTTTCACCAAAGGCTCACCACTCTCTTCCTCAAGGCTTTTACCACTCCTCAAAACAATAGCCTTATAATGCTCTTTAGGATTAGTTTGAGTGTTACCTGAAAAACCGCTGCTAGATTGCTCCGCTAGTTGCTTTGCAATCTGTCCAACTTGAACCTCCAAGTTCTTTATAGAAGCATCGGTGTTTTTCTGGTTTGACATGGACATTTGCATGAACTGATTGAGGGTGTTCTCCAAGATAGAAGTCCGGTCTTGAGGCGGTTGTGTAAGAAGAGGCTTGCTTGCTTGTCCGGCATCTTGTTTCCAACCAAAACTCGATTGATTCCTCCACCCTTGGTTGTAATTGTTGGAGTATTGGTTGTTGCCTTGCCGCCCATAGTTCCCCATATAATTAGCTTCCTCTGTTGGTGTAAGCCCTAAAGGCCAGTGTATTTCTTTAGACTTACATTTGTATCTTGCTATTATATATATATATATATATATATATATATATATGATATGAGGCATTCCAGTTTATTGTGTTACTTGTTTAAACATAATAAAGTCCTTAGAATAGAAATTTCAGTTTAATAGAATATCAAGTATATGACTTGATCGTGAGACACTATTGAACAATGAAATCCTATTCTTAAATATCCGTAGTCAAGTATTTTATTAATAAGGACAATAATAATACATTGAGACTATTATGTGTGCAGGCTGATGGCCATATCTCACGGGTCATGGATATGAGATATCGAGTCGCCACATAGGTACACATTAGAGTAATGATGTACTGGATTGACCCACCATGAGAACACTACATGGAGCGTTATGTGAGTGTCATAAGTAGTTCTCATAGTGACAATGGTGTATGCAATCCTTCGACCTGAAATCACTACGATCCCTACAAGAGGAGTCGTGTGCTTTAATATCGTCAAACGTCATCTGTAATAGGATGATTATAAAGACGGTCATTGGGCATACCACGAGCCATGCAGAGGGATGTGAGTGACCTAGATGGAATTTGTCCCTCCTACATAACAGGAGTAATATCTGTGGGCCCCCTGATAAAGTGAGACTGCAAAATGCATGGCCGTGCTGAAATGAGTCAATATGAGATATTGACCTCATTTGTGTTAAGTCTACTCGGGTCTCAGGGAACATAATATTGAACCATACAAGGGTGACACATTCTATGCCTTGTGTTCAATATAGATATATGGACAAAGGGATAATAATGCACATGAATATTTGTCACAGAAAGGTTTTGTCAAATCACTGACTTTCTCACTACTTAGGTAGCAGTGATGTATTGCTAGATACCGCTCACTGTTTGTAATATTAAATGGGATTTAATATTACAACTAACGTTTTGGGAACCTATAGGGTCACACACATAAGAGCGGATTGAAAGAAGTGTTAAAAGGAGAGTTGGACTTTTCTATTGGGCCTAGCACATAGTACATGGGGATTAGGTCAAACGTTGCTCACTAACTCACTTAAGGAGGTGCTACTATAAGTAGACCACTTAAGCTTTTGTGCACTCACGGTTTTCAACCTAGCCTCACATAGAGAGTAAGTGTGAACAGCAAGTCTCGGTTTTGAAGCTAGCACTGTGAGACAGAGACGCTTCGGGTTCGTGACGTTGAATGTTCACGGAATCTGCTCGTGTGGATACCTTAGAGACATCATTCTTGTGGTGTTCGTGATAGACGAATTCTAATCAACAGCCATCGATTCAAGAGGTAAACCTTCTAATCATGAATCACGACCATTCGCAAGGATCCTTCGATGGGAATTTTTCCGCTGCGTTTCTTTTTGTTTTATACGCAAATTCCCAACATCCTCATGGGAACTAGGTGTTGCCTCACATCTTACATTATCATGATCTCCTCCACAAAAATCACATCTCATTACCTGTTGATGTGGCATGGTTGTCCCTTGAACAGTTTGGAGTTGTTGTGGGAGTTGAGCTAGTTGCTTGGTGATGGACTCCAGTTGTTGTGTCATGAGCTTATTCTGAGTCAAAAGTGCAGTTTTTGAATCTAACTCCAACACTCCCCTTCTTGATGTGGGACCCCGATCATGATGTATCAAATAGTCATTAGATGCCATAGCCTCTATCAAAATCAGTGCTTCCTCCGTTGTCTTTGTGTTCATGGACCCTCCAGCTGAGACATCCAACATATACCTGGTTGACGGTCTCAATCCATTGCAAAATGTTTGCATTTGGGTATGATCGTCAAACCCATGATTTGGGCATCTTCGAAGTAATTCCTTGAACCTCTCCCAGGCGTCATGAAGGGTCTCACCCTCTTGTTGAGCAAAGCTTATGATGTTACCCCTTGTCTTCACAAATCTTGAGGTGGGAAAGAACCTTGCTAGAAATTTTGCCTTTAAGTCATCCCATGTAGTGATGCTCCCCCTTGGTTGAGATTGGAGCCAAGCCTTGGCCCTATCTCTTAGAGAGAAGGGAAATGCCCTTAGGCGAATTGCATCCTCAGAGGCACCATTGTGTTTCATAGTATCACATATCTCAATGAAGTTGGAGATATGACTATTAGGATCCTCCTTTTCCAACCCGGCAAATTGATTTTGTGAAACCAAATTCAAGAGAGCTGGCTTGATTTCAAAATTGTTACAGTTAATTGGGGGCCTCACTATGCTAGTGACATGCCGATTGACATTTGTATTGCCGTGGTCCCCAAGTGTCCTCCGTGGTGGAGCACCTTCACCATTGTCTGCCATTCTGAGTCTTTCTTGATGAACTTGAGAGGTGGAAGTCTCTTGTTCTTCTTTTTGTTGTTCTAACAGTTTCTGCTCTCTTGCTTGCCTCCGATTTTCCCTAGATGTTCTTTCAATTTCAGGATCGTAGAGGACTTGGTCAGCCGAGATAGTACCTCGTATGCACAAACAGTCTAGCAACCAAGAGTGTTAGCAGTAAATGTCAGCACACAAACATCAAGCAAATCAGAGGAAGTATGACATTAAAACAAAAAAAATATGACAGCAAACAGATAATGAAACAAATTTTTTTTTTGCTTTTTCTTAAATTAGTAACCGAGATGGGTATACTAATATTGAAACACAGTCCCCGGCAACGGCACCAAAAATTTGTCGACGGATCTAGGCAAGTATACCTAGTCGTACAAGTAATACGGTGGTGAGACCGTTTTATCGTTCCCACAAGGACTGTGACAAGTACTAGCGCGTACCGAATCAATTACTATCTAAGCGGATATTTGGATTGAAGGGGGCTCAATACTAAATACCAACCCAAATCAGATTTAAAACCTGAAATAAACAAATTAACAAGAAAAGTTCTTTGAGAATTTCTGTCGAACACTTGGAAGGCAGTTAAAAGAATTCTTCAAATCTATGAACGATGTTAGGATTAGGTTCACTAAACTTCATCCCCATGCAATGAAATGACTAATAAACAGTTTCTACTTCAATTATGACAATCAATACACTAGATTACTCAAGCCCCGATTCCTCGAATGACAAGAGCCTAAATCCACTAATAGACCTTAATTCCTTAGGTGGCCTACATTAATGAATTTGCATGATGATTACGGATTACACGATTGCTAAAAAACCTAAATCCATTCCTAGATACAAGGTTTACTAGGTGGTTGATTTCAGTTCTCGTTCTAATACGAATTTTTCAATTGCATACCAAAACAATAATCAAGTCATGGGGGTGCTAGCCATAACAAACATTAGGCATAGAAATCAATCACTCATAAGGAAGTAAAAACTGTATTACAAGATCAAGTCAAATACATGGGTAATTCAGAAATAGCTACACCTAACCCCAACAATGGGGGTTTAGCTACTCATAATCATAGCCAAAACCAAAGAAATAGAGATGAAAAGGAGGAGAGACACCATGGAATCCTTGTGTAGCTGCCCCTGGTTTCAGAGAGAGTGTTTGAAGGTTTCAAAAACTCATTGCTTCTGTTCTGCCCGTGCCTTTTTATACATCAGGATTCGCGTCACGACCGTGATGGCCATCCCGGTCAGGCCGGGACGCTTTCTGCCTTGGGCGCGCTTTCAAAATATGTTTGTCACGGCCGTGACACTCATCACGGCTAGACCGTGACCGCTTCTGTCTCCACCAATTGGTCTGTCACGACCGTGATGGGCATCACGACTAGGCCGTGACAGCTTCTGACTTTTGCATTCTTTCTTCTCAATTGTTGCTCGATCACGGCCGTGATAGTCATCACGGCTAGGCCGTGATGGACTCTGCCTGGGTCATTTTCTTTACTTTTGAAGCTCTGTCTTCATCCAAGCTCCATCATGGCTAATCTTGAGCAATTTTCCTTAGATTCCTGCAAAACAACACCAAGAAACCGCCTTACCTGTTCCAAGGTAAAAACTAATAAATTCAAACTAATCATGCCTAAACTATATGAAAATGCATGCAAAAATGTACATGGAATATGATGAAAAATCACACTATCACCTTCATGGTTAGTTGCAACAATAGTTCCTTTAGGAACCCATATATACTTAGATTTATTGTATGCTAATTTTTTGTATTGACATGTAGAAGATGTGTGACCTTTTCTAGCACAAAAATTGCATTTAACAAATGGTGTGTTTGATGTCTTAGGTGCAGAAAAACATTTCTTAAAGGTGGTTCTAACAATGCATCCAAGTTATCTCTACCATTTGTGAACTTGGCCGAGTCATTTTTCAGCTTTTGAACTTCTTTAGTCAATGTACAACACTTAGAACAATTAGAGCATATAAGTGGTTCCAAAACAATAGCTAATCTTTCTTTTACAGCACAATTTTCTGTTTTTAATTCATCTAGCTCTTTGTTTAAAACATAATTTTTCTCTTCTAGGCATGTGATGGTTTCCTTAGACTTATTTAACAATCTAGCAAGTCTAATGGATTCTTTATGAAGTTCTTCAAAAGCATTTTGAAATTCATCATAAGAAGGTTGACAATAAGAACTTGCTTCACTTTCTGAATCACTATGATTGCTGGCCATCAAGCACAAGTTTGCCTCCTCGGATTCAGATTCTTCAGTGGATTCTAGATCATTATCATCCCAAGCAATGTAGGCCTTTCTTGGCTTTTTCCACTTCTTGTCCTTTGAGTCAAACTTTTCAGTTTTGTCCTTCTTTTGCAGCTTTGGACAGTCAAGCTTCATGTGGCCAATCTTTCCACATTCATAACATGTGATGTTGTTGGAACAGTTGTCACCTTTGATGAGATTTCTCCTTTGAAAAGTGGATGCCTTTCTTTTGAAGTTGCCTTTCTTCTTTAGGAACTTCTTGAATTTTCTAACTAGCATTTTCATCTGTTCTTCAGATTCTGCCTCTTGTGATGAATCATCATCATCACTGTCTTCTACTTCTCTGACGTGTGATTTCAGAGCCAGTCCATTCTTTCTTTTATCAGTTTCTTCACTATCATTCAGTCTGTTCAACTCCAATTCATGCTCTTGTAGTTTTCCAAACAATGTGGCAATGGTCATTGATGAGAGGTCTCTAGATTCTGAGATTTCAGTGACTTTAGGTTGCCACTCTCTGCGCAAGGATCTCATTACTTTGTTAACTTGATCCTCATTTGAGATTGTCTTTCCAACACCAGTCAATTAATTTACAATGTGTGTGAATCTCTTTTGCATTTCCGTCATAGGTTCTCCTCGATTCATTCTGAATAGCTCATACTCATGTGTAAGGGTGTTCATTCTTGCTCTTTTGACATATGTGGTTCCTTCATGTGTTACTTGCAATGTATCCCACATATCCTTTGCTGATTTGCAATTTGAAACCCTGAAAAACTCATCACAACTTAAAGCAGATGTTATAATATTCTTAGCACGTGAATTATATTGAACTCTTTTCTTATCATCCTTATTCCATTCTGTTTTAGGCTTATTTCTTGGAGCACCATTAGCATCTATAGTGGAAGGGACAAATGCTCCATTCTCTACTGCATCCCAAATGTCTACACCTACTGCCTCAAGAAAGATTACCATTCTTTCCTTCCAATAGATATACTCAGATCCATTGAAGGCAGGAGGGCGTGCAAGGGAAGCCCCTTCATTCAAACAGACATTGGAAGCCATACTCTTATAACTGTTAAGCCAAACTTAAGAGTTTAGCTCTGATGCAAATTGTTGTTTTGGCTTCAACAACTCAAGAGGGGGGTGAATTGAGTTTTCTTAAAATCTTTCCCTCTTAAAAAACTTTTCACAAAACTTTACTTTTCAGAGTTGCGGATTTGTGGCCTCAGGATCTTTCAGAAAATTAATGAAAGGTTTATTTAAAATCTTGAATTGGAAGGTGATGAGGATAAGAAAGATTGATTCGGAATTAATTCAGAGAATACGTTCGGGTTCAAAACTCAGTAATAACGAAATACAGAAACTGATTAAAACTTTAAAGATTAATAACAAGTTATGCAAGTTTCAAATACAAGCATTAACAATCAAGAACAAACTTACAGGTTTCGGTTTCAGTATTAGTTCAGTTTCAGCAATCAATAATGGTTTTGATCAACTCAGTTTTAACCGCAGATAACACAGTCTTGATTACATTCGAACTCAAGTTTCAATATAGTTTATACAGATCAAGAACAGAAACTATTTTGAACTCTAAACATCAAAATCACAGGTTCTTGATCATAAACAAAAATTAAAGAGTCTGAGTTTAGAGATACCACACAACTATATTTATCCTGGTTCATTCACCTCCACTGTGACCTACATCCAGTCCCCACTCCACCTATGGTATTTCACACACTAACACACAAGCTTTGCCAGGTAGCTTGAAAAACATTTACACCACATAGCACTCCTTCACCTTGAGATACCACAGTCTTGTGAAAAGCCTTAATGTTCTTCCTTAGGGATACTTCACCCTAATCACTCAGAGAGACTCCCTCTCTCTTTAAAATCGAAAAGTAAAACAAAAATTGATTCCTAACTCTCAATAGTCAGATAAACAAATTGAAGCACTTATGAGAATGAAATACTCTTTTCACAATAAGCTCAAGAAAGATGATGAATGATATGTGTATTGTTATAATGTTATGATATGATATCGTTCTTACGAAAGTGTTCCTTTGATCCCTCTTTATATAGAAAACAAGTTATAGTCGTTGGGATCAATCAAAATAGATTTGGATCTGATTAACTGAATCTATTTTCTTGATTCTAGTTCTTGAAATAAGATTCTGATAGTTCTTATAGAATTCACGTCCATCTTGAAAATAACCGCATCCATCTAGCCATTAAGATTTTACATTCGGACGGGCTAGTAGACGAGCTCCATATGCCACATCATTGGACAGATCTTCTCATTAAGATCTTAGCAAGTCCAAAGACTTGTGTGGACGAGCGCTTCTGTCACCTTAGTGGACGAGCACTTCTGTCACTTTAGTGGACAAGCTCTTGTGTCACTTGTGTTGGACGAGCACTTCTATTACTTCAGTGTTGGACAAGCACTTGTATTACTTCAGTGTTGGATGAGCGCTTGGATTCAAAAAATCTTATTTCCAAAAATCATTTTCATTAACGAAAACTTATTCCTTTGAATGCAGGTTATGAAAACTTGTATTACTTCAGTGTTGGATGAGCGCTTGCATGCATCTTTTTAGTTGAGCTATTTTGTGACTAAGAGATTTCTTTCTCTTACAAATCATCTAAGACTTAAATCTAATTTCTCCATTAAGCTTGTGTCTTGATGATTCTTTGATCTCCGTCTTTGCTTTTTGATTACTCCATGTAGCTCTTTTGTTTTCTTCAAGTTCTTCCTTGAATATTCTCCTCTAATTGCTCACGGAACTTGTTGATCACTACTTGATACCTGTTTTTGCTATTTGACACTAAAACACTTGCATACACATTAAGTTATATTTTTCATATATCAAAATCTCTAAGTCATTGAGTCTAACAGGAATCTTTGGCTTGCATGCTATAAGAAACTCCTCATTAGTTGTGCATAAAATTGTATTAATTATGGGGGGTTACACTTTTAATTGGAGAAGCAAGTGTAACCACCACATAATTAGGGTGATAGAGAGTCATGAAGAGTGGGTGGCATGAACTTAATGTGGCTGAGTTATTCTTGGGAGTTAAGTTGGTTTTTGTGAGTTTTAAGACCATTCAAAGGAGGGGGCGTAACCTTCAAATTGTGGTGGCTGAGTTGAATGATTTGGTGGCTACATTATGAGGGGTTTTAGGCCAATTAACTCCTGATTATGGTGGCTGAGTTAAGTTGGAGTTTGTGGGTGTTTTAGTGCCATAATTAGGTGAGTTAAGTGGAGGTTTTGGAATCCTATGGAAGGCAAAGTGAAGCAAAAGAACTCAGCCATGTTTTCTATATGTAAGATGCCACAAACACATGAATAAACAACTTTGATGTTGATTTTGGATTGAATCCATATTGTGAGAATTTGTTCTCCTAGGATCTTGGTTGAACCAAGCTAAGTTCTTATCAAGAATCCAAGATTCTTATGGCGAACATCATTTGGCTTATCAAACTACATGTTTGTGGCACCATCCATCTCTCATCTTCTTCCTTTTTTTTTTCTTTCTTCATTTGATTTTGGTTACAAATTGGTTACACTAAGTTCTTGACTAAGATTCAACCAAATTGATCATTCCAAAGGCAACTATCCATTTGGTTGTCATCAAATTTTGTAGAGCAAAAGCAGTTTCTTCATCTGCAGAGCTTTTTTGAGTATAAGGATTCCATGTCTCCTTCCAATGGATGTAAGGAATTAATTAGCTTAGCTGCTTTATTTGTTTTGTTGGGACAAGGCTTCTTCTCCAGAGGAAGTTTCTATTCTGGTGCTCTCTTCAAAAGTGATTGTCATGGCTTGAGATGGTTGACTAGTGGATTCAGCTTCCTTCTGAACTTTAGGTGGAAGAATCTCAGGAAGATCCTGAGAATCAGAAGATGAGACACTTAGTCAAGCAGTTTTGCTTCTTTGTCTTGAGGTTGTGGCATGGGCTTTTTGAGAAACTCTAGGTATATAGGCTGAGGGTATATAACGATTATAATCAGGAGGAGAAGTGTATGATGGATAAAATGGAAAGGGACGGACTGACCGAGTATAATAAGTAGGAAATGTTGGAGGATTAAAGAAAGGGTCATCATCAATGATTAGTTTTTTGTGAGCATATTCTTTGTGAGCATGCAAGAAATCATCTGTCTCTTTGACTTGACTTTGTAGCCTTCTAATCTCCTTTTCTTTCTGATCAAAGTCTTTGCCAAAGGTTCTTTCATTCAACATCTTTCTCAAATCATAATCTAACTAAGCAACCTAAGCTTTCAGGTTTTTGTAATGCTTCTGCATCTTTTGGGAGAGAACTTTAAGATTGTCATCAGTTTCTTCCACCTGATCTGGAATCTTTTCCATCTTTTTGTTGAGGTTTTGCAGCATATCATTCTGCGCCACCATATATTTCTATTTTCCAGTTAAGAACGTCTTCAGCTTGCGCTAGAACTTTAAGCTTTCCATCAAATTGAACTTCATTTGCTTGAATGAAAGGTTTAGAGGACCTGTTTGAAATTGGATCAACTTTCCTTTCCAAGGCAGGAAAGTGTTGCTCATAATCTGAAGCTGTGCCCGAGAACATGAAACAAGGAACTGGTTCAGCAGGCTTCAAAGGGGTTGATGATCTACATGATTTAGGAGGAGGCCAGGTGACCAGAGTTGGGTTATCAGGAGGCTTTTGAGAATACAAAAGTCCTTCCTTTCGGAGAATATTGTGAGCTTCTTCATAACATGGAAGAGGTTCCTTTTTCTTGTGAATTCCTAGCCATGGATCATTATCTAGATCTAATCTTCTTCTTGGTGGAGGAGGTGGTTTACACACTCCTTTTTGCTATTGGAAGAAGAGTCTCTTCATCACTATCATCATCGTGCATCCAACAATTACATCTTGGATCACACATACTAGGATCAACGTCCCAGAGGAAATGATCATCAATCTTATCAGTATAGATCGGAGTTCCATAAGTTCTGACAGTATAAACAGGACACCAATTTTCAGTCATAACAGGAGTTAGCATCATGGTCTGGAAAATAGGAGGAGAAGCAGAGCTAGAACCCTTTTTAGGATTCTTGAAAACTATTTTGACGGTTCCATCTGCAGATCTACGAAAAATAGCATCTTAGGTTTGAATTAGCATTTTATCAAGGTGATGCTTTTAGTAGTTGGTTACCCATTCAAGAGGAATGAGCTTTATGAGATCTTCCCGGGAAATTCTCCTGAGAATTTGAACAATCGATGGTACTTCATCATTTTTGTTGGTTACTACCAACAAGGCATCAGAGGAGCATCCAGAAATTGGCAAATCATTGGAATGGTTCTGGAGGCGATAGATTATCTGGTGATGTAGAGTGGCAGATATGGCTTCTGAACTTGATCAGCTCCAGTAAGTTGAACTTGAACCTTTAGTCTTGTGGACAAGGTACTGTCTTTAAGACTCACGTTGTAATTGGGAAATATGGTAAAAAACCATACTTCCAACATGGAGAATGGTGAGGACAGTTCCAATCACAAAATTCTCATGGTGAAGATAGCTCGAATCAAGTAGAGCTAATTTGGAAGAAACATGAAGACTTTTTCTCCCATGAAGAGAGAGAATCAGTCTGACAGCTCCAAAGTGTAAAGCTGTGTATCCTTCATTCTTCCAAGAGTTGATAAGACTTTGAGGAATCTCCAAGTCTACGTATTGTTCTTGGCTTGTGGCTTTAAGAGTACAGTGATCCAGTCGAGATGACTGAACATATTCCTTCATTTAGGTCTATTGGAGGAGATCCACCTCGTGATTGAACGAGTGATAGATCTCTGCCTTTTGAAGATATTGTAAGGGCTGAGAAGTGGAGGAACAATTTCAGTGATTATAGCATCATCAAGAACTTAGGAGTATTCTATGAGATTTCTATTTTATTGGAAAGAGTTTTTGTACAGGAACTGGAAAGAGAAAGAGAAGAGATAAGAGTGATTGGTTGGTTATTTGGTTGTGGTATCTCCATGATCGGGTTGTGTCCTTCCCTACTCACCTTCCTCATTGTATTCATATTGCCATGGCCAAAACTATCATGATCCATTGGATCAGAGTAGTTTGTTCTTCATGAACCATTAATTTGAGAAATTGGAATAAAATTAGTCAAAGAATCATAAAACATAGAAGATTCAACCAAAACGAATTAAGATTATAACAGTGAAATTGTGGGGATAGTCATCAATTCGGAAAGCAGCCCAACATGCTTAATGTGGTATGCAATTTGAAACTATGTCATCATGAGCCATTTCTTATCACTAACACTCCATCATCTCCCACCTCCACCAACCACCACAATTTTATCATGGAGTGAACCATGCCTCTCCTTCACCCCACCACCCAATAAATATAGCAATGATGAGATTGACAATATTAGTCTTTTGAACGCGTCTAAGCAATAATACAACATTATCCATAGCCGTTGCCTCATCTAGAATCTTCTGGAACACTTCATTCACCCCAAAAATACTAATCATATCTCAAACCTTAATGGTACCCCCTCCCATGATGGCCAAAGTTCCATGACTCATATCACGTTTGATAGCAAGGTTAGCCATCAACGCTTCTAGACCAAAAGGTATAGAACCATAAACAATACGAACATCATGCCAGGGGACTCAAAAGAAGATAAAAGCTCATGAACCTGAAGCTCCATGAGTTGAAGAAGCTCATTTTCATCAATCTAATCTTTATTGTTGAGGATCACAACTATGTTGAGAACATCAACTTGCTTTGTGAGGAGGATATGCTCTTTGGTCTAGGGCATGGGGTCTTTGGTACCAAAGACCACGAAGATGGCACGATGATCATGGTCTTCTCGTAGTCGGCGTTGCCGAGGTAGTCAACATGGGAATATTGGTGGTTCTGGTTCTTGTACTCGATGGTGGTGATGTCACAGGAACATTCCTCTGGTGATGTCGACCTCATCACATTTCTTGGGGCGGAGTTGCTCATGGCGATGAAGGTCATGGCTAGGCTCGGTTAGGCGTGGTTCATGGTAGAAGACGTAATGGCTAATGAATGTGTAAAAAAATGGAGTTGGCCTTTTGGGTCAAGTGGTGGGTTCCGAACCAAATCCGAACCAAAAAAGAGAGAGAGTAGGAATCTCTCTTCTTTATCAATTTTTGTTCTAATATCCAGGCCTCCTCTAAATTGAGGATGTTTCTATTGTAAAAAAGTAAGAGTGTATCAACCTTTGATTTGATAAAATAAATAGAGATCTCCACCTCACTAAATGATCTAAAATGACTGTTTTCAGTATTCTTTCTTTCTTGTTCTCTCTCCCTTCTCCAACTCTTTGTGAAGCTCTGTTTTGGTTTTAGACCAAAGCTCTGTTTTGTATACTTTCAAACTCTTTTTTTTTTCCTTGTGCAAATTGAATCTACAGATTTTCATAATCTTTGGTTGGTTTCTTCTTTATCATTTATTGGTTCCAATAGGGTTTGTGTTTAATTTTTTTTAAATAAATCTGCTTCAACAGATAAATAGCATAAAAAGATTGATCCTCCACTTTAACTTTAGAAAACCATAGACAACTCCCGATTTCGCTAGCCATTGCAATTCAATATTGTATTGGCTTGCAACGTAGCAAGGTCATTGCGACCACAATATAAAATCCTTCACTAGATATCTATAAATTCAATAGTATGTAGATAAAGGAGCTAAGTTGCAAGCTTGAATTTTTCAATTGAGAAAATTAAAAGAAATTAATTGATCAAGGAGAAGTGAAACTTACCGATATAATCTTATCTTCGACCCTGCTGAGTAGAACTAGCTTGTTTGCAATTTGAAAAAAAAATTACGTGATCAAATGTCAGAGAATTATAAACATATGCCATGATGTACGAATATAGGTATGGCACGTATGATATCGGTGCACAATATCTTATAAAATCCAACTTGTCTTACCACAATAATTTTAAAATAAATTTACAAGAAATGATAGCAACATCTAAGACGTATCTGATATTGAATTCAAATTTTTTTATAAGATATTGTGCATCAATATAATCACTGCAAAAAACTGTGAACTTGTATTCATCACTGGAAAATAGACTCTAATTGAGCGAAAGAATCTCCACACTACATGCAAATAACTAATTAATAAAATAAAAATCAATTTTGAGAAAACACAAAAACCTGAAAATAGGGCTGAACACATGAAAATTTTGAATATGGCTCAAAATATGATTTCGGAAAAAGATCGAAAACCAGAAGATAAAGATGTTGTTTTCATCAATCAATATAGTTTAATAGGCTTAGCAAGAGAGAGATGGTGAATAAGAAAGAACCTCCTGTATGCGGGAAAGCAATCCTCTGTATGTCACTCTTCTTCAGTACCAACGTTATATGACACCAATGCTATTTAGTACGGATTCATGATGTGTCGAAAGGAAATCAACCAATCCCGTGATAGAGAAAATAATTACTTAGTCAAAATTTAGTCAAAACGCACAATACACTTCAGGCTTGTCTACCTTTGTTGTGTTTTACGGGGAAAAAAAATTATACTTTTAAATTTTTTTCTCGTTATATAATTATGTAATGAATGGAAATTTTGTTTACCAAATAATAACATAAATTTAATATTGCAATTAATTTATTATCAAATTAATAATTAATAATAATTTAATAAATAAAACTTAAATTCTCTTGCAATTAATGTAAAAAATTAGCATACTTGCAAATGTGTGATTAATTTGTGTTGACTCACATTTGAGTGAAAATTAATTGCACCATTTACAACACCCTAAATTTTTTTTTTTTTTTGGATTTGTAAATCATTGCTAGGAGTATCCCCGATCGTTCAGCGAGACTAATCTCCTTCGGGGATTTGAAGGCACTCGAGGTGGGATGCCCTCTCTCAACCAGGTTTTTTCTACACGCAAGAGACAGGAATCGAACTCTGACCACTTGCTTAAGGGATCCAAGCCCATCACCACTTGGACCAACCTTGATTGGTTAGAACACCCTAATTGATGTGACACATGAATAACTTTTTTATTTGAGTTTTTTGTTCTAAGACCTTCGATATCTGTAAATCACATTGAATTCTGACTAATCCGAGTCAACCCAGGAAGTGCTATTTATGGGGTAAAACTCTCCCAAAACCTGTTTTTTATTAAGTTTTGCTATGTATTCATGCAAAATTCTCCAACTAATCCTCCTACTATTAAATAAACAAAATATTAAAACGTAATGCATTCAATTTCATAAAAATATAAGCAGCATTCAATATTTTATTTACTTTATAAGTAGTGGGGTTAAATAGGAAGATTTAGATTTTCTTTTTATAGACTTCTATAGTGTTTGGCTTGTGAGCAGAAAAGAGCGGAATGAAATAGAATAAGAATAGACCAATCTTTAATAGAGTAGTTTTGTCCCATTCTTTTTGGTTCCACCCTGTTTAGTATAACCAAAATATCCAACTCTTTAACCACATGCTAGGCTCTATTTTATTTTTAAAATGCAGTAATAAATTTATAATCAAACTCATATCTTATGAATAACCAAGGCCCAACATAGTTGGTACATAGCTTGATTCTTTAAGCATGTTATAAGGGTTTCTATTCCAACCGTGTGTGCGGAAAACACTTTGCTGGATGAGGCAAAACTCACTACGGTGTTCTCTACGCCTTGGAAGGGACTAGTCTTTGGCACCCAACATAGTTGGTACATAGCTTGATTCTTTAAGCATGTTATAAGGGTTTCTATTCCAACCGTGTGTGCGAAAAACACTTTGTTAGATGAGGCAAAACTCACTACGGTGTTCTCTACGCCTCGAAAGGGATTAGTCTTTGACTATCGACTGAGGGTGATCAGGCTCCTTTAAAATGAGTAAAAGTATAAAGTAAGAAACTAATGATATATATCCACTCTTGATTAGATAAAGATTGTTGAAATCTCAATAAACTTGAACTTTTCAAGGGTGAATATTGTTATATTCCATCCTAAAACTTATTGGTGTTAAGTGGAGTTGCCCACCAGGTATATAAACAGCACCCCGGGATTTGAGAAGACATTGTGGGACTTCCAATACACCTCCTCCACAGATGCCAGCAAGAACATGCGATACACATGAAGATTGTCATAACAAGCAATAAACGATGGATATGGGCTCTTGGCTCTTACACCATGTTAGATTCGATCATAAAATCAACTGGTGTTAATTGGAGTTGTCCAATAGGTATATAAACCACACCCCAGAATTTGAGGCAGGCAATGTGGGACTTTCAACATATACATTTTCACTCAGCTAGAGGATCTCTTAATACACTATATATATATATATATATATATATACATATATATATATATACATATATACATATATATATATATATATATATATATATATATATATATATATATATAGTGTCATATCCCATTCTAGCATGTCTACTGTTATGCTAAAATTGAACTTAAGGGCAAGTGCACCCTATCACACAAGTAATATAGGAGTATTTAAGACTCAAAGTATCGAACCCACAGGGATTAGTGAAAAGTACCAGGTTAATTACTTCCTTATGTTATCTAGACAAACAAATTCGAGTTGCAATTGAATATTTAAAAGTAATAAGATAGTAAAAACATGAAAGACAAAGAATCACAAGAAAAGGTTCAATTATGGAATGCCTACGGTGTCTGGTTTCACTTACGTTACTACCTATGACATGACCCAATTTCTCAATGATATGTGTTTCTTATTGATTGACAATCATTTGCTCTAAAACTATTAATACCCAATGGTCATGCAATAATAATATTCTTCCCCTAATCAGTTACACCCGATGGTCATGCAAGGCAAGCAGTTAAGAGAAGCACAAAGAACCAACAAGCTTATAAATTCAACAACTGGTTGAAAAAAGGGGATTGCGCTTGGTCCCTGCAACCCCAAATCCAATTAATCCTAGAGTTCCGTTAACTAATTGTGGTACGGTCGCCAGTCAATTGATCAAATTAATAAAGGATGATCAAACCTTTTTAGAAATTCAAACATAAGGAAAAATCCAATCAATTAAGAGAAATACTCGATCATATTAAAATTAGGTAAGCATCAAAGGTATTAAGCCATAAGATCCACCATACCCTAGTTATGGATTTAGCTATGGATAGTCATGAAAAACAATACATAAATCAAATCCACATAAGAATCCATAAAAAGAAATAGAAAAACTTAAACCCGAAATACCCTTATGATGCAAATCAGTCCTCAAATCAATCGGGAGACGGTCCATCACTCGATCCTCTTTGCAATTCCAAATTCTACAGAACTCCTCTAAAGCTCTCTCTCTAACCAACCAAAAAATGCTCTGACGGCTGACTGTGCAGAATCCCTCAACACCCATAGCTTTAGGTATTTATAACAGACCAGAAGAATCCCAGTGCAACTCTAATTCTGATAGTATGTACGGTGGTGCTACGTGATGTATGGTCGTGCATAAGTTATACGCTGCTGCATATCAACCTGTACGGAGTGTTCAGAAAATCGATGCAAAACAGGATACAAGTGGGACATAATATGTTCAGGCGGTATATAATATGTACGGTCGTGCATAACTGAGACACCCCGTTGTGCCCCATTGTATTATTACATTAAATCCTTAATTACTTATTTACCTAATCGCGCGCTTATCGTTGAAAATACGTAAAAATTAAAAACTTAATTAATAATTAGATAACTTCTACAAATATACACCACACCAAACTATTTTACATAAATACACACATAAGTATCCTTTATTTTACACAACTTGCTCATAACTAACGGAAAACAAAACATCTTATGTGACTCACTGGCCCTAAACTTACTACGCTACATTATCAGGATCAGTAGGTGGTTCTTCAGCGTCAACTTCATACGGAACGTCGTTCAACTCTTCAACAATCTCCATCTCGTATGGGGTTCCATCCATCTCTTCCGTAACATAGTCGTCCATATGGTCTTCTAACGTAACCAAGTAGACATACACCAAAAATACAGAAATAGGGAGATAAGAAACAGTTCTATCTTCATAAGTGGAAAGGTTCATAGAATATAATACAATAACGGTCACAAACATGCATCACTCACAATTTAAAATCATCCATACTTTATAACATCATCCTTTATGTTGACGTGGCCACTACTACTCCTGTCACACATCCCTCGTTAGGGATGCCAGTCAGTCGTCCAAGTGACACGTTCCCCACACCGGTGCACATTCTCATCCATGGTAGGAATGCTCATGCAAAGCAATGACACTATAGTTGCACAAGCCGTCGCCGGTGCACACCCTGGTTCTCTCTCTCAACTCTATCAAGGGTGCTCATGCATAGCAATGACACTATAGTTGCACAACTTAAATTCTAATTTGGAACGGTCAACAAGAACTTCGGACCTCATGTATCTCAAATACACGGTTATGAACAACGATGCAACATATGATTCTCACTGACTTTTATCAATAGCAACCTAGTACCTCAAGCTTTTCCTCACAACCTCCACTTACATTTTATATCACATCACTTCATAGCGAGGCACCTCTAATTCATATTCAAAACTCTCACCCAAACAAAACACCTCGAATATATATATATATATATATATATATATATATATATATATATATATATATATATATTTCCTTAAAATCATCTAAGCATAGTATTAAACCCAAACAGCTCATGCATAACACATTAATCAACAGAATATTCAAACATCTCAATATCATATAAGGCAATTTATCACAACCAACTCATAATAGTTCAACCAAATAAATAACAAAGTCAGATTCCGTCACGGCCTGGCCGTGATAGCCATCACGGCCGTGACAGACAACAAAGGCAAGTCAGATTCTGTCACGGTCTGGCCATGACAACCATCACGGTCATGACAGACAGCAAACATCCTCAATATCATAATTATTCAAACACTGAAACAATACGTCACATGCAAATGGAATACCTCAACCAGCGTATCACAAACAGTCAAAAGTAAATAATTCAGACATCTTCAAATATGAACAATCAACCTAAGGCGATAAACCTACAATTCCCAAATCATCATTGGTTTTACGGAAAAGTTTCCAATACGATTTTGGTATTGTCGATTACTCGACCACTAGTACGGTTTAGGTCGCCCTACACCATTATTATAAATTATATACTACTTATCGGTTCCGACGATGGAATGGTTCTTTCTCCCACCTGAGTTTGCACCGGAAACACGTACACGATGATCCTCGTTATCCCGCCACGAGTTAACACAACCACGTTCAACCAAAAAACATAATTATAATTAATCAACTAACACCCATCTATGACACTTTAGGTCTAGGTTCGGCCAAGACTTAGAAAATAGGTTTAGGATTATCTTCTTAATGCCATCTTTTGGATCCTAGTTACTAGAGTCTTAACTAACATAGATTACTTATTACAAGACTAAAATTTGAAACAAAATCCTCTAACCTTTATGGTTAGGGTTTTGGCCAAGGCCTGACTTTTAGGGTTCAAAAATCCTTAAAATTTATAATCATGATTAAGTCATAGATTAATGATCCTTGATTAACCTAAATCATGGATTAGTGACTAAACAACTAAAGTTGAAACTCAAAACTTCCTATCTCTTTTATACAAGGATTCGGCCTCAACATGTTCATAGGGTTAGGGTTCTTAGTTTAATAAACCAACTTGGATTTAGTAAGCATACATACTAATAGCTTGATTAACAAGATCATTAATGAAAACCATGAACAAAAACTCTACCAAACCTACTTTGATAGATTGTGTCAAGGCTAGGTTTTTAGGAAAGAAATTTTTGATTACATCATGCTCTTAGATTTAGATAATATGCATGATATCAAGAAGATAGAAAGTAGTTTCATCATCATTAGATTTTTCTAGAATTTATTATGACTTTTCAAAGTTCTAGGGTTAGAAACTTGAAAATGATGAACACATATAAAACAAACTTTGAATCAAGAAACTTTCTAAAGAACATAGGCATGATTAAGTAAGAATATTAGGATTTACCTCTTGAAAATCAATGACAAAGGAAATCCAAGAAATTTACTTCACAAATCTATCACTAAAAGACTTATAACTTTAGGGTTTTTGAACAAATGACAATATAAACTAAGTGAAAAGTGAGAGTATGGTATTTATAGAGCTTGCTTGTGCCATCTTGGGAAGGATATAGAAGTGATGAGTTGTCTTGCTAAAAGGATTAAAATGCAAATACTTCATAGGGACAATTTTGCAAAGATTCCAAAAGTTTAAGGACTAGTTTGTAATTTGCCAATAAATTGTCATGATGACTTTTTACCACATTTAATGTGAGCTTATCTTGACTAACTTTGGATGAATTTATGTCATAGATATTTTTAATAAAAATCATGAAGGTTGAAGAATGTTGAAGACTGTTGAAGAACAAAGTAGAAGAATGGAGAACATTCTAGAAAATCTTGGCTCATCCTAAAATAAATGAGGGCAGCCTTCAATCCCTCATGGGCTTGCGCATGGGCTTGTTAAATTTGGGCTTGGATTCATTTTTGTGGGGCCCACTTAAGGATTTAAGCATTCAGCTTGACTTAGGAGACTTGTATAGTTTCAAATAGGCTTTATGGAATCAATTCATGAACTAGACAATTTGGGCTTCATAGCCACGTCCATTAGAGATTGGTAACAAGGATTCTATCCCAATTTACTTGAAAAAAAAACTTAGAAACTAACTTAGGGACAAAAGGGTAATTTATAGAAAGTTCAGGGACTTCAGCGTAAAATTCATAAATTTTCACTTTAACCCTGAAGAACCTTCTAGAATTAAAAATATGATTCATCCCCTTGAATCATCTCAAAATCCTAATATAAACCCTCTATTGGCTCTTAGAAACTCCGAAATCCCCTCCATCGTCTACCCGATCACGTGTTTCGCCCGAAAAACATAAATTATTTTATTTTTTTTCCAAAATAATTCTAAAAATACAGAATTGTAGGAAATAAAATAATAATCTTAAGTCTTTCGTTCACGAATTAAAATTAGGTCTTTTGAGCAGTAGAATTATACTGTCAATGGAATTCCCGGGCCGGGTTTCACCTGACTTTCCAACCTAAATTTTAATTGTAGCTTCCTACATTCAAGTAGGATTGAGTAGTAAACTCCGTTTATTTAAAATAATTTTCTAAAACTCAAATAAATTTATAAACATATTTATATGTATTACTGTTATTTAAAACATCGAAATACAGGGTGTTACAATAACCATGTAGATGGCGCACATGAATCTGACGCGAAGCTGCAAATGAGTGGTTAAATGATGTCCTTGCTGCACATATATGTACGATCGTGCATAACCATGTAAGATCGTGCTTAACCATCTGGAGCTCTATTTTAGTCTTTTCCGTACCAAATCCTCCTAAAATGCCACCTTTTACACCCAATGTAAAACACCGTTTTCTCGATTGAGGAATCGGACAAGGATTAAGCGTGTGTTATGGATTAATCTTGTTTGTTAAGTGCTAGTGAGTCGGTATTGTTAGAACCAAAGTGGTTTTGGATTAAAATAATCTCTTAAATTTTGATGTTAACAAAAAGGTTAAATTTGTATGGAAAAGTATTTGTCAAAGATCTAACTTGTCTGTTATAAGTATGTAGGGACTATTTGATTTATACGAGTCAGTGGAACTTAAAATCAAGGTATAGAATCTATCGAATTCTATTTCAAACCTCTAGACTAGTCTACAACTCTTGGTAAAATTATTAGTCTTTAGCTTTATGGTAGACGAGATCATTAAAATAAGAATAGACGAGGTCTTAAAATTAACTTAGGAAGACGCGTTACTAAGTCTAAAGAAAAATCAAGTAGACGAGACATTGAAATATAATAAGTCCAAAGACTTGATAGACAGAGTAGCTTCAGTATGCGCCACGTCAGCAGATGAGCTCTTGAATATAGCATGTCCATCTCTCGGAACTAGGAGAAAAGTCTGTAGATGCATTATCAGTAGACGAGCCCGACTCACTGATAAGTTAATCTTGCACGTCCAAAGACCTGCGCATCCACTAGTTTTAAAACGTGAACCCGTCTAAGCTTAAACGTATTTATTTCAAATGATTTCTTATTTAATTCAAAGAATATATGTCTTTTCCTTGCTGCTTCTATTGTATAAAATATTTATCTCTTCGATAAAAGAACTTCATACCATCGAAACCATAAACCTTTGTATTCTGTCAACTACTGATAGAAACATATTCAGATCCATATTAGTGCACTATTATTAGTGGGTTTATTAGATAACAATTAAGTCCAATTTTTATCCTTTTATTTTTAATTTTCATTATATTTTTAGGATGAATTTTCTGATTGAATCCGTATACTTGATTTGGTCATACCTTTAGCTACAAATCTCCGATTGATGCATTCTTTGGTGCGTTGGAAAGCTTAGGACATTATCTACAAATCATATCTCAGGCCTCTTGACCAAATTCGGCTTCTATAATGTTGAAAAACAGGCTGGAAGTTTAATACGAATATTTGGACGAGTTTGAGCTTCAAAGGAGAGTGACTTTTGGCTTGCATGCCTAAGTAACTCCTTTTTAGAAGTCATGGATCACTTTTATTATTTTTCTTAAGTATGGTAGTAACTCCAATTAGTGGAGAGTTATGTCTTTAATTAGCCACTTAGTGGGTAGTAAATATTTTTATTACTCCATTAGTGCAATAGTTATGTTATTCTAGGGGTTATGTCATCTTATGATAACCTTTTGTAAGCCTTCTCTTGGCAGCCCCAATTCCCTATATGTACACACCCGAACATTATGAATGATAACTTTGATGTTCAATTTGGTTTTTACCAATTGTGAGAGTGTTCTCTCTTGGGTTCTTCATTGAGCCAACCCCTTTGATCTTATCAAGAGTCCAAGACCCTTGTGGCGATCCTCACCTTGGCTTATCGATTCTCCTTGGAATTGTGGCTCCTAGCTTCCATTTCTCATCTTATCCATTTTTTTATTTCATCTTCTTCTATAGTTTTTGTTGTCACTCAAGGATAGATCCAAAAACCTACATGCTCCTTTTCAGGATCATATCATTTGGTATCAGAGCCAGGTTATCTAATAAGCCTACCTTCCTTAGCTTTCCAACGCACCAAAGAACGTATCAATCAGAGATCTGTAGCTCAAGATACAACCAAAACAAGAACACAGGTTCATCACAAATGAAAATAAAATTTTCATCAAAAACTAATTTGGCATTAAATTAGACACCATTCTTGGTTTGCACCATTCCCTCCCTCTTGAAGAGAATTTGACCTCGAAGTTATTGCCTTTGGGAATCGTCTTCATCCTCCGAGTTCAAACACAACTCTTTTGAATCCATGGGGAACCTTTCTTGTAATTATTTCTTCAACTTCCTTCAAATTAGAATCATCACCTCTAGGCAAAGATAGGAACATCACCTTGGTTTCGTTTACAATGAGACTCTCAATTATTTTTTCAACCTTTACCTCACTCTTTTGTTGTTTCTGTTTGCTTTTTGTGGTTTAGCCTTCACTATTCTTTTCTTCGACACCTAGGAGTGAAATGTTAGATAAATGAACCAAAGTAGAAGAATCCCAACATTTGTATCGACAAGCTAATATAGAAGAAGGTATTAGAGTAATATATTGCCATGACTTCCCAAGTGGATTTAAGGACTTATTTTCGGCTTTAGGAGTTTAGGGGGAAGCCATTCTCTAGTTGCCTTCATCTCCTTATCTTCCTCTTGCAATTCAACTCCAATTGATACTTTGAATTCTTCCTTGGGAATTTCATTTTCAATGTCCTTGAATGTCTTTCTAGATTCCTTTGGAATCTGTTGATTTGAGCTTCAGATCTGTTTTCCAATCATGTTTCTTCGGTTGAGCCACTACATTGCCACGATCTGATCGGTTCTTGGCGTCTGATTGTTACGAATCTATGTGTTTGGTCCATTTTTCTCAAACCCGGTTCTTCACCATCTGGTGCTCGATTCTTGCCCCTTCCTGTATCTTTCATATATTTGGTTTACTTGCTTCCCTGTTCTTAGCCATCCTGTCAGTGATGGCTTCAGAATAGAAGGGAGGAGAAAGTTGAGAGAAATGAGAAATTGTATATTAGTAAAAATGGTAAAAGTGAAGAATCCAATGAGTAACCTTGGCTTATATAGCCAACTAATCCAAGTAAACTAACTAACCATTAAAACTAATTCTACACGGAAAGAATCTTAAGAGACCCTCAACAACTGGGGTAACTGGACTCAGTTATCCAATCACATGTTCATACCCAAGGGTTCGCATGACTTTAGACTTCGTCTTATGCCATGACTTTGAAATCGTTCTTGTAGGCACCAACCATAGCGGAGCCAGATCGATGGTGGCAGTGGAAACGTCGTGTACAGATAGAGGAGTCGACGACCGAAATGGTGGAGAAGAAGATGCGAAGAAAGAGAGCTTGAAGGAAACCAGATCGAAACAAGATCTGAAACTGAATCGTCGATTTCTGGCACCGATCTCTGAGAAAGTGACTCAAAGCTCTAAGGCAACGGCGACGAAACCATCAGAATCGACATGAACAGATCAACAAGCGGTGCCGAAAAACACCATTTCCGGTCACAAAGAACATCGCCGACACCGGATCGAGAAGCAAGAAACAGATCGCGAAGCGGAGGAAAACGTGATGCAGATATGAGAAAACGACAAATCATATCGCAGGATCACCGATGGTGAAGAAGAAAGGGAAAATAAATGCAAAGGAAAAGTAGAGGGATAATCTGATACGAATAAAAGAGATTTGGGTTTCTCGGGAAAAAGAACGAAAAAGAAATTAAAATAAAGTAAGAAAAGGAATGCAGCGGAAAGTAAAAGGTGGGTGGTATGGCTCTGATACCATGTTGAATTTCATGGTTTCAGAATAGAAGGGAGGAGAAAGTTGAGAGAAATGAGAAATTTTATATTAGTAAAAATGGTAAAAGTGAAGAATACAATGAGTAACCTTGGCTTATATATCCAACTAATCCAAGTAAACTAACTAACCATTAAAACTAATTCGAACTAACTCTAACCAATTATAACTATCTTAACAGAATCACATCTTCAATTTCAATGAATGTCTTGCAAGCTTCCTTTGGAGGAACACAGTCAACTTCCTTCAAAAAAGAATCAACACAACTAGGCAAAGAATTAGGAATAGCATCAAAACAAGTATTCAAGTTTGTTTCTTTCACCTCACTTTCTTTTTTGGCTCTCATCTTTTCTTCAACCATTTTCTTCCAACATGCTTCATTTTCAGAAATTTGTCTTTTCATTCTCTCCTCTTTTCTTTTCATACTCTTTATTCTCCCTTTCAATTTCTCTATCGCATCTCCCATATCTCCTTCCTCCATGCCTCCTCCTTTTTATTTCTACTAACTTGTCAAGAATCACATTGAACTCTTCCATGCTTCTTTGCAATCTTTTCATTTCAAAGAATAGTGTTACCATGATAGGTGGTGGGAAGAAGAATTTTTTTTTTTGGAAAAATGGAAGAACAATATCAAAAATCACTCTAGGAAGGATGGCTTTAGATGCCAAATGATATGATCCTAGAAAGGAACATATAAAATTTGGGATCTATCCTTGAGTGGCAACCAAAATTAGAAGAATAATAATAATAACAAATGGACAAGATAAGGAATGGAAGGTAGGGGCCACAAGTCCAAGGGGATTTGATAAGCCAAATGAAGATCGCCATAAGGGTCTTGGACTCTTGATAAGATCAAAGGGTTGACTCAGTGAAGAACCCAAGAGAGACAATACTCTCACAATTGGACTTAATCCAAAATGGACTCAAAGTTATCATTTCAATGTGTTAGGCATGTTACATATAAGCTTGTGACTGCCAACCTTTGGCTTCCAAAAGATACCATAACCTCCCTCTAATGACTCAATTAACACACCCACTAAATGGCTCACTTAACTAAACTTAATCATGCCACTAAATGGTGATTTAAAGTTCTCTCTCCACCATTATGTGACTGCTACACTTTCTTCTCACATTACAAGTGTAACCCCCCTTATTTAAATTAAAAATAAAAGGCTAATAACTTAAAGGAGTTACTTGAGGCATGAAAGCCAAAAGATTCCTCCCAAATAAGCTACCAAACTCATGTAAAACTGAAAACAATATTGTCACCATGATATAATTCGAATCTGGTCAAGAGGCTTGAAATACAATTTCTAGATGATTTCCTTAGCTTTCACCCCTATGCATGTTGCATGCGCGTCCAGTGGGCATTGCGTCTCTTAAAAGTTTACATGGTTTTATCAGACTCATCTATGCTATCTATGATTATATTTGCATTGATTCATTTGCAAGACATACTTAATAATATCCTTATGCTGAGTCAGTTATTTCCATCAATCCCATCAATAGCTTTTTATGGTTTCAAAAAAAATGTGGCGCATCAGTAACCATTACTCCTTTTCTCACACGTTTTCATTTTATTTAGGGTAAAGGCCCATTTTGGTCCCAGACAAAAAGTGCGTGGTCCGTTTAAGTCCCCGACAAAAAAAAAACTACTCCGTTAGTCCCTGACAATTACTAACATGGGACAAGTTAGTCCCTAACAATTACTATGAGACATTATAGTCCCTAACAATATTTAAAGTGGGACTAATTGGTCCCTAACAATTAGCATCATGGGACAATTTAGTAACGGATGCTGATTAATGGAGTCAACGTAGGGACTAACTTGTCCCAGTTAGTAATTGTCAGGGACTAACGTAGTAGTTTTTTTTGTCAGGGACTAAAATGGCCCACACAATTTTTTTCAGGAACCAAAATGGGCCTTTACCCTTTTATTAATTTATTTGGGAAAACTCTTCAAATTCGAAACCTTTTTAAGTAATACTCTTTCCCTCTGAAAAACCTTTCACAATCTACTCTCTTTGAACCCTCGAGTACTCTGTTTCTTGCTACCAAACCCTAAACTCTCAAACCTCATCAATGGCTTCCTCTTTTGTTGCTTTCAATGTGGACAAGCTGAACCTTGCTACTGAGCACCACTTCAACTTTGGAATTTTGAAAGAATATAACTTAGATGTAAGCAAGAACATCAATGCTGCTGATGAGTGTGATTTCACCACATATTTCAAGTACATTTTTGCATAAATTTTCATATAGTTTAGGCAATTTTAGTTTGATTTTTGTTAGTTTTTCCCTTGGAACGGGTAAGGCGGTTTTGTGGTGTTGTTTTGCAGAATTAAAGATAAAATGCTCAAAATCAACCATGATGGAGCTTGGATGAAGATGTGGCTTGGAAAGTGAAGAAAATGAGTCAAACAGAGCCCATCACGGCCTGGCCGTGATGATCATCACGGCCATGATCAAGCAGAGCTGAAGGCAAAAGTCAAAAGCCATCACGGCCTGGTCGTGATGGCCATCACGGCCGTGATAGATCAGATGAACCAGAACCTCAACAGGCAGAACTGATCACGGCCTAGCCGTGATGAGTGTCACGGCCGTGATAGAAAAAAATTTGAAAGCACGCCCAAGGCAGAACACGTCACGGCCTGGCCGTGATGGCCATCACGGTCGTGACGCGTACCTAATCTATAAATAGGAGAGCAGAATAGAGTCCAAGAGAGACAGCACAGGGGGATCATCTCTGAGGGACTTTTACCCTAGGAGCACTTTTACCCTAGGAAGGCTTGGGACACAAAAGGGCGTGTTCTCTATGGAACCAACGGCTGCGGTGACGGCAGTGGAAAGCTTTCATAGAGTTTCTTCTATCCCTTGTTTCTATTATTCTGGTTTTGGCTTTCTCTATCACTATGAGTAGCTAATTCCCTTTTTGTTGGGATTAGATGTAGCTAAACTGAATATCATGTAATCGCCTTGATTGATTAATCTGTGGTTATGTTTCTCTATTAATGTTTAATTCCTTTGCTTAATGCTTTTTGTGGTTTGATCATCCATAAATTGATTTTGAGATTTGATTTGCAATGGGGACGTTCTTATCAATTCTTGATTTGGAATTAATCACCTAGTAAACCTTGCATCTAGGAATGGATTTTGGTTTATTACTAATCGAGTAATCCTTACTCTTAATGCAAATTCCTAATTAGGCCACCTAAGGAATTAGGGTTTAATTAGTGGATTTAGGCTCTTGTCATCTAAGGGATTAGGGATTGAGTAATTTTGTGGGTTGATTTTGACATTTGAAGCATAAATTGGATTGGTGTTCTTGGTATTGCATGAGGCTAAGGTTTAGTGAAATTTAATCCCAACATTCATCATATTTGAGGAATCCCCTGTTTTGCATCTCAAGTGTTTGATAAAAGTTCTCAAAGACTTTTTTCCTTTTATTTTGTTTATTTTAATCCTTGTTTGACTTGGTATTCAATATCGAGCTCCCTTCCATCCAAAGGTTCGCTTAGATAGTAGTTGATTTGTTACGTGCTAGTACTTGTCACAGTCCTCGTGGGAACGATATTGGTCTCACCACCGTATTACTTGTACGACTAGGTATACTTGCCTAGAATTTGAATCAACAAGTTTTTGGTGCCATTGCCGGGGACTGTGTTTCAATATTAGCATTACCCATTTCGACTACTAATTTAAGCACAATTTTTTTTTGTTTCATTATATGTTTCTCTTTATTTTTATTTTTTGTATATATTGATCTTTTTCTTTTGTGTTTTGGTTGTGCAAGGTGGATGCAATTCATGGACAACTATTATTATCCATCTGATGAGGAAGCTTCAAATCATACTTTGGAGGACAACTTGTGTGGGGAGACGACTTAGATTTGGGAGATCATGATATTCCAGCACAAGTTGATTGTATGACGGGCAAGCTTGTATATATATTCTCCAAGGAGGAATGGGAAACCTTTTGTTCATATTTACCACCTCCACCACCATGTTTACAAGTGATTCCCAAAGAGCCGCGTGAAGCAAAATCTGAGCAAAATATGGTTGCTGGGATGGATCAAAATAGAGATGAAGTGGTGGTGGTAGACGAGTCACAAGAAGAGGAAGTACCTTTCACAAATCCTTGGGAAAGAACAAGTGAGAAGGCAAGTCATTTGGAAAGTAGTCACTTCCACTATGCTTGCTAAGAAACCTGAAATTGCTGCATTAGATAAATATGTTGGCTTACATGCATGTATGGACACTGCAAAGTTAGTGCCTTCCAATTGTCTGTCAAACTTCCTTGTGAAAATGCCATTTGACCCGAGAGGAAGTGAGTTCATTATTGTACTTAAAGAGGTCAATGTAGTTTTCACAAACTTGCTAGGAGGAATTGTGGATAGAGTCATATTGCTTCTGCAATCGCCACTCCATAAGCCATGGGATCCGGGAGGAGGATCCTAGGCCTGTCAAGCTAGTGACGTTAAAGAAGAGCTTATTGGGAGGCAACTCACGTTTTCTTTTCATTTTCTATTTTTTTGGAATTTAACTCTTGAATAATTTGAGAAGATCAAGAGTAATAAGATCATAGATTAATAGATTTGGTCAAGTGTTTTCAGGGCAAGGAGGAAGGAGAAGCAAAGAGGGAAGGACAAATAAAGCAGCAACCATCACGCCAAGGCCATGACAGAGGTCACGGCCATGATGAGCCAGCCATTAAGAACAGAAAGGATCACGGCCCAGCCGTGATACCCATCACGGGTGTGATGAGAGGACCCTGAAGATCAGAGAGCATCACGGCCTAGCCGTGATGGAGGTCACGGCCGTGACAGGTGATACGATTTCGGCAAGTATACCTAGTCGCAAACAAGTAATACGGTGGTGAGACCGGATATCGTTCTCAGGGATCGTGGACAAGTACCACTTCGCAAATTGGACTACTATCTAGGCGATCGTGTTTGGATGGAAGGTAGCTCTAACATGTAACGAAACAAACAAGAATAAAATGTTTTTGATTTTTTAGGAATTTTAACAAACACTTAACAGGCAAATAGAGATGTGATAACAAATGGATGAAATTGTTAGCGTTGGAGTATACTAATCCTCCCTTGATTGCATTGAAATGGTAAATAACACAATTCCTAATTCAATTATGACAATCAAATCTTCTCAAATACTCAAACCCTAATGTCTTAGGTGGAATGAGCCTAAAATCCCAAATTAAACCCTAATGTCTTAGCTGGATTAACATGGGAATTTGCATTAAGAGTCAAGATTCATAAGATTGCAAGCACCCCAAGACCTATGTCTTGGTTCATGAACTACTTGGCATTTGATTCATGAGCATGACTTAACACCAATCTTTCAATTGTCTATCAAAGCAACAAATCATTCCTAGGATGATCGAGCCAAGGAAAGCATTAAGCAATGAATCAAATACTCATAAAGAAAAAGGAATTTGTATTACAATCAAATCATGAGACAAACAAGTTCAGAAAAGTCATCATCTAACCCTAACAAAAGGGGTTTAGCTACACATAATCATATAACAAACCAAAAGAAAAGGAATAGATATGAAGGAAGGAATGAACTCCATGGTAGGATCCACAACAGCCACAGCAGCCAGAGAGTGTGTTCTAGGGTTCAGGACCCCTTTCTATTCTACCCAGATTCGTATCTATCACTTAGGTGTGCGTCACGGCCGTGATGTCAATCACGGCCAGGCCGTGACGTGTTCTACCAAGGCGCTCTTTCAAATTCTGGAGCATCATGGCCATGATGCTCATCACGGCTAGGCTGTGATCGCTTCTGCCTTCACCCATTGGTCTGTCACGGTCGTGATAGCCATCACGGCCAGGCCGTGACCAATTCTGACTTTTGGAGGTCTGGTACAGCTGACAGGTCACGGCCGTGATAGCCATCACGGCTAGGCCATGACAGCTTCTGACTTTTGGCTTCTTTCTCTTCAGTTATTGCTCCATCACGGCTAGGCTGTGATGGGCTCTGCTTGGCTCATTTTCTTCTCTTTTCAAGCTCAATCTTCATCCAAGCTTCATCATGGCTAAATCTTGGGCATTTAATCATAAATTCCTTCAAAACAACACACAAAACCACCTTATCCGTTCCAAAGGAAAAACTAACCAAAATCAAACTAAAATGGCCTAACCATATGAAAATGCATGCAGAAATGTACATGGAAAATGAGGTGAAATCACACTCATCAAATCACCCCAAGCTTAAGACTTTGCTTGTCCTCAAGAAAAAACCAAGGTCAGAAGATAATCAAACAGAGCAAAGATAGTGAACCAAGAACCCGAGTAGTAACTAATCCAAGTAATGGCATTTTCAAATAATTCACCAAGAGACGATCAATTTCAAGTCCAATTAGACGCTTAGGTTACTAGACTCATATTCTCACTGATTCGGGCACTCCTTCTCACCTCACTCAAGTGATTAGGGATATATGATAATTCACTCAATTTCCTCAAGGAATGAATTCTACCATAAGCTTGACTATCAACCAAATCTCTACTTTATTAAAGAAAACATCTAAGAATCAAGAGGTCTTTTACTTTGGTTTTAACGGGGCCATGGGATTTATTGTTAGGTGGGGAAATCAAGAAAAGGAAATTTCAAAAGGCTAGCAAAATATCAAGTATTGCAAAGCACGACACCTTCTAAAATACCTTTTTGGGTTTTGACTTATTTTTCCACCTTTCTTTCTTTCTTTTCATTTTATTTCTCATTTCCTTCTGTCATCCACTTCTCTATATTCTCTCTTTTATTTTATTTTCTTCTTTTCATTCTTTTTTTTTTTTTTTGATTTGGAGAAGGGGAGATTTTCAATTCAAGAGAAATATTTTTCTGATTTTCTCATCCCATACTTTTTCAACTACCTTTCACCCTTTTTGTAATACTTTGCAAGGTGCCATACCAATCATATTCATCAAAGTAATTTAAGGTACCAAGAAAAGTATTTATTCTTTCAGGCTCAAAGTTGGGCAACTAAGGGGTAGAATTTAGTCAATCAAAGCTCAGGGGGCCGGAAAAATACCTAGTGCCTCAATCACTTTCAAAAATGTTTTCAAAAATTTTTTAAGCTTCAAAACGGTTTCAAGTCAAGTTCTAGAGAGATACAATCCAAGAGGAATAACACTCTAACACAAAGAATGGGGTAGATTTAGTGAGTACCCCTTAATGGCTCAAAAGCTTACATTTAGCAGTTCAAAAATCAATGAGAAACACAAATATATGGAACCACGTGCTAATTATCAACTATCAATGATCATCTCAAGCATTTTTTTATTTGTAGCCTTATCACAAGAATAAAAAAATTTGGGTTCGAAAATTCACTATCACAATTTATTTGGCACTCAGTTCTCACAATTGGATGCATAATCTAAGCAAGGGGCAATCTAATCATGTGATCATGCAAAACTATGGCTATATGAATGCAATATGAACAATGAAAAAATTCAAAAATTGACAAAGAAAATACCCCTACCCCAAGCTTAAAAATTTACATTGTCCCTAATGTAAAAAAAATCAAGTTGGAGAGAGGAGAAAAATTGGAACAACTCACCGGGGCGGTAGCGGGTGTTGGCTCACAGGGCTAGTCAAAAATAGGTTGCAAATTGTGTCACGGTCGTGACCACCATCACGGCTAGGCCGTGATCAATTCTGGTTCATAGGAGTGGCCTGTCACGGTCGTGACCTTCATCATGGCTAGGCCGTGATGGCCTCTTATCTTCAGGGTCCTTCCATCACGCTCGTGATGGGTATCACGGCTGGGCCGTGATCCTTTCTGGTCTTCACATTAAGCTCATCACGGCCGTGACCAGTGTCACGGCATGGGCGTGATGGTTGCTGACTTTGTTTCTCCCTGCCCTTTCTTGCTCTCCTTCCTTCAGAACCTAAAAATACTTAAGAAATCTATCTATTAGTCTATGATTTTATTACTCTTGATCTTCTCAAATTATTCAAGAGTTGAAATAAAAAACAAATGGAATTGGGAAAGGAAAAGAAAACTTGGGTTGCCTCCCAATAAGCGCTTCTTTAACGCCACTAGCTTGACGGGTGATTTCTAAGAGGGTGCCTTAAGAGGCATGGAGACTGCTTGATGATCAAAGTCTCCTCCAAGGTAGTGCTTGAGCCTTTGCCCATTAATAGTGAAAGTGTCACCGGACGATGGATCTACCAATTCAACCGCACTAAATGGAGAAACTGACTTAACATAGAATGGATCCAACCATCTTGATCTCAACTTGCCTGGAAACAGCTTGAGACGTGAATTAAAGAGCAAAACTGATTGGCCTTCTTCAAAATGCTTGGGAACAATGTACTTATGATGCCAAAATTTTGTTCTTTCCTTATAGATCCTTGCACTCTCATATGCCAAGAGTCAGAATTCATCCAACTCATTCAATTGCAGCAGTCTCTTGTCCATGGCCAGCCTTGTATCAAAGTTCAGGGCCTTCACTGCCCAAAAAGCACGATGTTGGAGCTCTACTGGAAGGTGACATGATTTTCCAAACACTAATTGGTAAGGTGACATACCGATAGGTGTTTTATATGCAGTCCGATAGGCCCAAAGTGCGTCATCTAGCTTCTTTGCCCAATCCTTTATCGCATTATTCACGGTTTTCTCCAAAATCTTCTTCAATTCCCGATTGGACAACTCCACTTGACCACTAGTTTGTGGGTGGTATGGTGTGGCAACTTTATGATTGACCCCAAACTTAGCAAGAACTGCATTGAACTCTTTGTTGCAAAAGTGAGTACCCCCATCACTAATAATGGCTCTAGGGGTTCCAAATCGGGTGAAGATGTTCTTCCTCACAAAATTAATCACCGGTTTTGCATCATCCTTCATAGTTGGGACAGCTTCTACCCATTTGCTCACATAGTCAACCGCAACTAGAATATACTTGTTGTTGTAGGATGATGGGAAAGGACCCATGAAGTCGATCCCCCACACATCAAAGAGCTCCACCTCTAAAATACCCTTCAAAGGCATCTCATTCCGCTTGGATATACTTCCGGTTCTTTGACACTTGTCACAGTTCATCACCCAAGCTCTAGAGTCTTTAAAAATGGTGAGCCAAAATAACCCGCTTTGCAAGATCTTCATGGCGGTTCTCTCACCACCAAAGTGTCCTCCATAAGGTGAGTTGTGGCAGTGAGTCAGCACCTCATCAACCTCTTCTTCCGGAATACATCTTCTCAGAATTCCATCCGAACCTCTTTTGAAAAGGTAAGGCTCATCCCATACATAATATTTAGAATCATGGATGAGCTTCTTCCTTTGTTGTGTATTGAAGTCCTTCGGAATCTTGTTGGTGGCCTTGTAATTTGCAATGTCTGCAAACCAAGGTGCCACTTGAACCATAAACAACCTTTCATCCGAGAATTCTTCTTGAATTGGCAACTCAGCTTTTGCTTGAACATCTGCTTCTGGAAGCCTAGACAAATGGTCGGCTACCACATTCTCCACTCCTTTCTTGTCCTTTATATCCAAATCAAACTCTTGGAGCAATAGTACCCACCTAATGAGCCTTGGCTTGGCATCCTGTTTAGTTATGAGATACTTCAAAGCAGAATGATCAGTGTACACAGTAGTTTTAGAGCCAATCAAGTAGGATCTAAACTTATCAAATGTAAACACCACAGTAAGCAATTCTTTTTCAGTCGTGGTATAGTTCAATTGAGCATTATTCAGAACACGACTGGCATAGTAAATAACATGCAACAATTTATTTTTTCTTTGACCCAAAATGGCTCCCACCGTATAGTCGTTTGCATCACACATTAACTCAAATGGTAAACTCCAATCCGGAGGTGCAATGACCGGTGCGGTGGTGAGTTTTTCCTTTAAAAGCTGGAAAGCATGCATGCAATCATCATCAAACACAAAAGGAGTATCAACTACCAAAAGTTTGCACAAGGGTTTCACAATCTTTGAAAAGTCTTTTATAAATCTCCTATAGAAACCCGCGTGTCCTAGGAAGCTTCTAACACCTTTCACATTTATGCCTTATCAACTTCTATCCCCCCTGATGAAATCTTATGACCAATAACTATACCTTCCCTAACCATGAAATGACATTTTTACCAATTTAAAACAAGGTTAGTTTCTTGGCATCTTTTCAAAACACATGCAAGATTTTTCAGACAATCATCAAAAGAATTACCAAACACAGAAAAATCATCCATAAATACCTCAATGAATTTTTCAGTCATATCAAAGAATATGGAAAGCATGCACCTTTGAAAAGTGGCGGTTGCATTACACAACCCGAATGGCATCCTCTGGTATGCGTATACGCCATAGGGACAAGTGAAAGCGGTCTTCTCTTGGTCCTTTGGGTCAACCACAATCTGGTTATACCCTGAGTATCCATCAAGGAAGTAATAAAAGGCATGACCCGCCAACCTCTCTATCATTTGATCAATGAAGGGTGATCAGTGCATTTTAATATACCTTTTATAGCATTGCACTTGGTGTTTTTGGATGTGCTTTGTACCCAATATTGGATTCTTAGCATGTTTTCATATCTTTGGGTCTTAATTGGGCTTTAATGAATTTCTTAGTCAATTTTCGGATTTCAGTGCATCCTGACCCGTCTCCCTTCTGCAGGCCATAACATTGGCTATACATGTCCGATTTGAGTGATCTTGGTGGCGTTGGAAATCTAAGAAGCAGATCTACAACTTTCATGTTGACTGATAAGCCCAGTTCTGACGTTTTGATGGTCGAAAATTCTAATTACCGAAGCTGTCTAGATTAGTGCGGGAATTGGAATTATTGTTGTCATATCTCCATGTAATCAATCATTAATGGGCCAATTAATTCCCATTGGTCTCTCTAGGTCAGACATATTAGTTTACCCTAGGATTATAAGTAGCTGGTTTTGAGACCTTGTTTATCATCATTGGAGAGGCGGCTGCTCATAGGGTTTTGTCTCTCTCCTCCTCACTCTTCAATTCTTATTTTGGTTTAAGCCTCCTATGGAAGGCTAAATTCTTAGATTGATTCACTGGTTAGGGATTTTTACAAAGACTTTGAGGTTTGGTTTTCAATGTTAATTTCGTTTTAGTAATTCTATATCTTTTCCTTTTAATCCTTGATCTATTGATCAATGTTTGCAATTCCGTTTTTGTGTTTTGATGCTTAATCAATCAAACTCGTTTTTGCATTCCAATCTAATTATAATCTGATTTGAGATTATTCGAAGCATGTTGAACGCTTGTTTTGATTTGTTACGAATAAGGATTGATAGGATCTATGACGCTTAGTGTAGGTTTGATTGAATTCGGTTATAAGATTGATTATGGTTGTGTGACGCTTGTTCCACAATTATAATGAATCAAATTCTGTGATGCTTAATCCAGTAGGAATTCGTATAGAATTAATTGATGCTTGATCGGTTAATTTTATGATCAAACAAGAATAGAGTCACGAAAAAAGATTAGATCCTCTGAAACCCATGATAGGTCCAAGTGAAATTACCTTTAACCAGTGGATTAGTCGATTTGATACATTGATTCTCATCTCTCTTTTACAATCTATTTTCTTCTCTCATTGAATTCAAAAATTCCCCTTTTTTCTCATTACTTTGCATGATTCTTGTATTTGGTTAATTAAATCAGAGATCCTTGCGAGACGACCAAGGTTATAAACTTGTACTACAGTTTTAAATTTTGATTCATTTGACCCGTGTGCGACAGCGGATGAAATTGGCGTCGTTGCCGGGGATCTTTGATTTTTATTAGCCATATTAGGAATTCAATTCTTTTTTTGGACTGGTTTTCATCTTTTGGTAGTCTCATAGTTATAAACAAAAAAAATTAAAAATTATCTTTTGTGGTTTTGTTTTTTTGTTTTTTGTAGCTTATCAAGTTGTGTAAAATTGCCTATTTTGTGTTTTTGTTATTTTTTATTTTTTTTATTTTGTTGTGATGTTTGGAGCTTATACGTGAGTGTCTTGATCGTATATGTTTATATCATATTGATGGTATTGCACATTGTGATTGTCGTGGTTGTGAATCTTAGTACTTCACATGGATAATTATATGCAAAATTATATGCCTAATGTTGATTATGAGCCATCATCCATATATTATCCTGACTTTACTGGTGATTATGAGTTTAGTAGTGACTTTGGCATGATTGGAGTGAATGAGGTGCAACTTTTCTATTCTGGCCAACATGGTGGAGAACATGGAAACTTGGATGAGTTAGCTTCTTTGGTGCATCAATTGACAATAAGCCAGCATCAAAATCAGCCTGACCCCACACCAGTCCAACCCAGTCTGGAAGAATTGGTGCAACAAATGGCAGAACACACTCTAGAATTCCAACAGAGGACAGAAGCAAGTCTTCAGAATTTGGCCACTCAAATTGGTCACATTGCCTCCACCTTGACTACACTGCAATCACAACATCTCCTTGAAGAGCATTCAGATTCACAAATAGATATTCTTGGCAATACTTCTTCTGTGCATGATTTTGATAATGATGTCAAGAATACTATTGTTGATGAACTTTGTGTTGAATTTCCAGATATTCAAGATTTTTCTGATTCTATTTTATGTACTTCATGTGTTAACTTTAATGATGCTATTTTGTGTGCAGTATGTGTTGAAATTTCATCCCTTTTAGGGTATGAGGAGCAAAAAGTGCATATGGAACATGAGAAACATGAGGTTGAGGACCCTGTTCAGCCAAGAAATGTAGAAAATGGGGATAATGTGGACATGCTACCCACAAAAAGAATACCCATAAAAGATGGTGATCATGTCATGATGGATGATGCAACATTACTTATGTTAGAGACAACCACTAAGGCTTTCATGGTTGATAAAGACTGGCTCAAGCAATTTGGTGAGAAGTTCTTAGAGCAAGCATTGGAGAAGCGCTTGAGCCACAATGAGACTTGCTGCACTACATTCTATAAGGCTTTTTCTCCCCCTTTCTATTTTATTTTTCGTGTCCTCTATGTGAATGAATTTGTTCTTGTTCTTGATTTTAATATGTTCTACATTGAGGACAATGTAGATTTCAAGTGTGGGGGAGATATACTATGTTATGATGTTTTTAAATTGTGTGTTGAACTTTGTTGGCATCTGTTTCTTTTATTGTTTATGTTATTTTTCTCTATTTTTAAAATAAAACGTAAAAAATTGTATTATTTATTTTTGGTGTTTTAGTGTTTTAGGATTTTATTTATATTTTTTTTGTTTGGTTTGCTGTTTTGGGTCTAAAAAAAATAAAAAAATTAAATTTGATTTACCTTTCATTGAAATTCGTAGTATGTGTAAGGTGTGTGATTTCACTATTCTTGGACTATAGGTTTTGTGGCATGATATGAATGACTTTCTTGCATTCTTAGTATGATAAGTTGGATTGGAATACTAAATTATGCTTCATTTGTGATAAAAATTGGTCCTTTGTGAGATTTGAGCCTTAAAATGAATGGAATACACTTTACCATTCTCTTTCCTTCTTGTGTGATTTCGCTCATGATTGTTAGTTACTCTAGAACTTGACTTGACTCTTTTTGAAACTTCTTGTTCACATGCATGTATTGAAGTGATCAAGGCAATTTTTGTTCTTTTTTTTAAACCACTAGCCAAATAAGCCAACCTTAAAATTATTCCCTTGATAGCCCTTTGATCCTATTTATCCCATTCTTTGTTTTATAGCTCATTACAAGCCTAAAAGTGAAAAACAATGATATGACCCAACCTTAGGGGATAAAGGAGCTTTGATTTGAAATTATTTTGGAAATGAATTTTACATAAGTACGGGGGGACTCAAAAGTTGGGACGTGCTACAATATGTAAAGGTTGTTGCTTGATTAGAAATTTGGCAAGTGCAAAAAAAGAAAAAAAAAGAAAAAAAAAAAGTAAAAACAGTTGGTAGTGATGCAAAAAAAAAAGTGAAAATAATGGCCAAAAGTGTGAAGATGGAGAAGTGGATTGGAATTGTATTTCACTGAAGTGCCCTCTCATTGCTCTCTCATGATTATTTAGAAATTAATTTCCTTTGCTCCTCTATCCTCTTGGGTTTATAGCTTAGTTATCCTTTCATTTATCCCACCTTAAACTTGGCCCCATTACAATCTTAACAAAGTCATTTCATGATGTGCTTTTAGTGTAAACACTAGCCAACACCTGAAAGATTGAGAGAATTTTATATCTTGTGAGGATTCTATCACTTTTGATTCACTCTTGGTTATTCTATTCCCTTGATCATTACTCTGAATGTTGTAAGATGTTGTTCATGATTGTCATGGTTCCTTGAATCCTGGATGAGCTTTCACTTGCCACTTTGCATTAATGGAATTCATTGGAAGTGTATCTTTGCTTTCATTCATTTTGTTTTTTTTTTCAAAACTTTTATGTCTTGACCATGAGTTTTGCTCGGAGTGCAAAAGCTTAAGTGTGGGGGAATTTGATCAGTGCATTTTAATATACCTTTTATAGCATTGCACTTGGTGTTTTTGGATGTGCTTTGTACCCAATATTGGATTCTTAGCATGTTTTCATATCTTTGGGTCTTAATTGGGCTTTAATGAATTTCTTAGTCAATTTTCGGATTTTAGTGCATCCTGACCCGTCTCCCTTCTTCAGGCCATAACTTGGGTTATACATGTCTGATTTCAGTGATCTTGGGGGCGTTGCAAATCTAAGAAGCAGATCTACAACTTTCATGTTGACTGATAAGCCCAGTTCTGACGTTTTGATGGTCGAAAATTCTAATTACCGAAGCTGTCCAGATTAGTGCGGGAATTGGAATTATTGTTGTCATATCTCCATGTAATCAATCATTAATGGGCCAATTAATTCCCATTGGGCTCTCTAGGTCAGACATATTAGTTTACCCTAGGATTATAAGTAGCTGGTTTTGAGACCTTGTTTATCATCTTTGGAGAGGCGGCTGCTCATAGGGTTTTGTCTCTCTCCTCCTCACTCTTCAATTCTTATTTTGGTTTAAGCCTCCTACGGAAGGCTAAATTCTTAGATTGATTCATTGGTTAGAGATTTTTACAAAGACCTTGAGGTTTGGTTTTCAATGTTAATTTCGTTTTAGTAATTCTATATCTTTTCCTTTTAATCCTTCATATATTGATCAATGTTTGCAATTCCGTTTTTGTGTTTTGATCCTTAATCACTCAAACTCGTTTTTTCATTCCAATCAAATTATAATCTAATTTGAGATTATTCGAAGCATGTTGAACGCTTGTTTTGATTTGTTACAAATAAGGATTGATAGGATCTATGACGCTTAGTGTAGGTTTGATTGAATTCGGTTATAAGATTGATTATGGTTTTGTGACGTTTGTTCCACAATTATAATGAATCAAATTCTGTGATGCTTAATCCAGTAGAAATTCGTATAGAATTTATTGATGCTTGATCGATTAATTTTATGATCAAACAAGAATAGAATCACGAAAAGAGATTAGATCCTTTGAAACCCGTGATAGGTCCAAGTGAAATTACCTTTAACCAGTGGATTAGTCGATTTGATACATTGATTCTCATCTCTCTTTTACAATCTATTTTCTTCTCTCATTGAATTCAAAAATTTCCCTTTTTTCTCATTATTTTGCATGATTCTTGTATTTCGTTAATTAAATCAGAGATCCTTGCGAGACGACCAAGGTTATCACCTTGTACTACAGTTTTAAATTTTGATTCATTTGACCCGTATGCAACAGCGGATCCAAGGGCAAGGGAAAATGATCTTTTCTGGTGGCCTCGTTCAATCTTCTGTAATCAATACACACTCTCCATCCAGAAACAGTCCTTGAGGGGATGAGTTCATTTTTATCATTCGCAACCTCCGTCATCCCCCCTTTCTTAGGGACCACTTGGACCGGACTCACCCATGGACTATCGGAGATTGGATAGATTATACCTGCATCCAGAAGCTTCACAACCTCCTTCCTTACAACTTCCTTCATGTTTGGGTTGAGTATTCTTTGGGACTGTCTAACCGGCTTGAAGTTTTCCTCCAAAAGGATTTTGTGCATACAAAATGAGGGACTTATCCCTTTCAAGTCGGACATAGACCACCCAATTGCAGATATGTGCTCCCTAAGCACCCTTAACTACTTCTCTTCCTCCAAAGAGTTCAATCCGCTACTAATGATTACCGGGAATGAAGAATTCACCCCAAGGAAAGCATAACGGAGATTAGATGGAAGTTCTTTCAACTCTAGCACAGGAGGTTCACCCTTGTCTTCAATCCGCACATCCTCCACAACTTTGTCTTCATCAGTATTCAAAACTAGACAAGCCTCGAGGGATTTAACCATGAACTCAACTTCTTCCTCACATGCCTCTTCTTCTATATTCTCACCCATAAGAGCCACTTCCAATGAATCTTCAAAAGTTTGTTGCGCACTCTTGTCAGTCAATGATTCAACAAGGTCCACGCTCATACATGTATCTTTGTCACTTGGATGCCTCATTGCTTCAAAAACATTGAAGGTGACCTTTTTCATCTTGGACTCTAAGCACCAACTCCCCTTGATTTACATCGATCAGGGCTCTACCTGTGGCTAGGAATGGTCTTCCAAGAATCAACAGAGTCTCACTATCTTCCGCTATATCCAACACCACAAAATCTGCCGGCAAGATGAATTTGTCTACTTTAACCAATAAATCCTCCACTACACCATAAGGATACGTAATGGAGCGATCCGCCAATTGGAGAGAAATCCCGATTGGCTTGACTTCACCAATTCCCAGCTTCTTGAAAATGGAGAGAGGCATAAGGTTGATACTTGCACCAAGATCACACAAGGCTCTTCCAATGTTCAAATGACCAATAGTCCATGGAATAGTAAAGCTACCCGGATCATTCATCTTCACCGGTAACTTCCTTTGGAGTATGGCACTGCATTCTTCAGTGAGCATGACCGTCTCCTCCTTCCACTTCCTCTTGTTAGTAAGAATCTCCTCCATAAACTTGGCATAGGAAGGCATTTGTTGAAGAGCTTCGGCAAAAGGGATGTTAATTTGCAACTTTTTGAACACATCCAAGAACTTATAGAATTGTTGATCCTTTGCCTCCTTCTTCAACCTTTGAGGATAGGGTATCTTGAAATACGGTGGAAACTCCTTAGGATTGTCAACTTCTTCAAGAATTTGCCTCTTAGTCTTCTTTCTTGCAAACTCTTCATCAACCAGTTTTCCCTCTGTGGTTTTTCAGCTTCAACAACAATAGGACTAGAGGTAGTGGCTTGGGAAGTCTCGGGTTCTTCATTGGTTACATCTTCAACAGTCACCTCATCAACTCCCTCACCAATCGTCTTTTCTTCTCTCTCTTTTTCATGTGGAACTAACGCTTTCCGCTTCTTGTAGTAATTGCCTTGTAATCCTCCCTTGGATTCTTCTCGGTATCTCCGGCAATTGTCCTTGAGGTCTCTCCGTCATTTGATTTGCCAATTGGCCTATTTGGTGTTCTAGATTCTTGATAGAGGCATTTTGATTCTTCATATTATCTTGAGTTGCTTGCATGAATTGGGCTAGAATATTCTCCAATTTGCTTGAATTCTCTTGAGGAGGCTTTGCTTGAGAACTTGAGTCTTGCCCTTGTCTCCAACCAAAGTTAGGATGGCTACGCCATCCTGGATTGTAGGTGTTAGAGAAAGGATCATGCTTAGGCCCTTGGTTTCCCATGTAATTCACTTCTTCTTGCCCAGAACCTCCAACCACACTAATTTCACAGTTGTCGTTGGCATGGTTACCTCCACATAAATCACACACTGAGACAGCTTGAACTTGGACCGCTTATAATTGAGAATTTTGTAGTTGAACGAACCCCAATTGCTTGGTAAGGATGGCCATTTGCGCCTTAAGAGCACCAATTTCATCAAGCTCCAAAACACCTCTCTTGACCAATGATCGAGATCTAGGCATTTGATAATCATTATTAGCCATAGTTTCAATCAAGTCCTTTGCTTCATCGGGTGTCTTTTGGCTCAATGATCCACCTGCAGCCGCTTCAATCATACTTCTGGAATTTCGGTTGAGCCCATTGACAAAGGTTGCAACTTGCTGCCATGTTTCCAGCTCATGATTTGGACAAGCAGTAAGAAAAGATTTGAACCTCTCCCATGCTTCATAAAGCGATTCACCATCCCTTTGTGCAAAAGCATTAATCTCCGATCTCAACTTGATGATTCTTGACGGAGGGAAGAAACGAGATAAGAACTTTCTCACCAAATCATTCCAAGTGATGATGCTCCCATGAGGATGAGATTGAAGCCATGACTTAGCTCTATCCCTCAAAGAGAAAGGGAAAAGCCTTAAACGAATAGCCTCATCGGAAGCTCCATTCAGCTTGATGGTGTCACACAACTCAATAAATGTGCCAATGTGAGAATGGGGGTCTTCACTCTCTAAGCCTCCAAACTGATTTTGCTGCACAAGATTGAGAAGTGATGCCTTTATCTCAGAGATGTTATAGGCCACTGCAGGTCTAACAATTGGAGTTCCACATCTATCGACTCTAGGAGAAGTATAGTCCCCCATTGTCCTCCTTGGTGCATTGTCTTCAGCCATGGTGACAGTTGCTACTTCAACTTGCGGTTCTTGCCCACTTGGTAACTCAACTTGTGGTTCTTGCACCGTAGAGGATGCTCCTTCTCTGTTCTGTCTTGCCTTGGCTTCCTTTCTATTCCTTCTACAAAGTCTCTCGATCTCAGGGTCGAATTGAAGTTCACCTGGGTCGATTGTACCTCGCATACAAGGAACAAACAGAGTAGAACAGAAAAAGAACAAAAAAATAGAACAAACAGAAAACAAAGCAGGAAAACAGAAAACTGAAAAAAACAGCAGTAGGAAAACAATGAAAAATGCCTAAATTAGGAGTCCCCTTTGGTACTAGTGATATTGGCACATCGATCCCCGACAACGGCGCCAAAAACTTGATACGATTTACGCAAGTATACCTAGTCGCAAACAAGTAATACGGTGGTGAGACCGGATATCGTTCTCAGGGATCGTGGACAAGTACCACTTCACAAATTGGACTACTATCTAGGCGATCGTGTTTGGATGGAAGGTAGCTCTAACATGTAACGAAACAAACAAGAATAAAATGATTTTGTTCTTTTAGGAATTTTAACAAACACTTAACAGGCAAACAGAGATGTGATAACAAATGGATGAAATTGCTAGGGTTAGACTATACTAATCCTCCCTTGATTGCACTGAAATGGTAAATAACACAATTCCTAATTCAATTATGACAATCAAATCTTCTCAAATACTCAAACCCTAATGTCTTAGGTGGAATGAGCCTAAAATCCCAAATTAAACCCTAATGTCTTAGCTGGATTAACATGAGAATTTGCATTAAGAGTCAAGATTCATAAGATTGCAAGCACCCCAAGACCTATGTCTAGGTTCATGAACTACTTGGCATTTGATTCATGAGCATGCCTTAACACCAATCTTTCAATTGTCTATCAAAGCAACAAATCATTCCTAGGATGATCAAGCCAAGGAAAGCATTAAGCAATGAATCAAATACTCATAAAGAAAAAGGAATTTGTATTACAATCAAATCATGAGACAAACAAGTTCAAAAAACTCATCATCTAACCCCAACAAAAGTGGTTTAGCTACACATAATCATATAACAAACCAAAAGAAAAGGAATAGAGATGAAGGAAGGAATGAACTCCATGGGAGGATCCACAAAGACCACAAAGAGCGAGAGAGTGTGTTCTAGGGTTCAGGACCCCTTTCTATTCTGCCCAGATTCGTATTTATAACTTAGGTGTGCGTCACGGCCGTGATGGCCATCACGGCCAGGCCGTGACGTGTTCTACCAAGGCTCTCTTTCAAATTCTGGAGCATCATAGCTCCTGACTTTTGGCTTCTTTCTCTTCAGTTATTGCTCCATCATGACCGTGATGGTCATAACGGCTAGGCCGTGATGGGCTCTTCTTGGCTCATTTTCTTCTCTTTTCAAGCTCAATCTTCATCCAAGCTTCATCATGGCTAAATCTTGGGCATTTAATCATAAATTCCTGCAAAACAACACACAAAACCACCTTATTCGTTCCAAAGGAAAAACTAACCAAAATTAAACTAAAATGGCCTAACTATATGAAAATGCATGCAAAAATGTACATGGAAAATGAGGTGAAATCACACTCATCAACAGGCCAGCCATGGGGAACAGAATTGATCACGTCCTGCCCGTGATGAGCATCACGGTCGTGACACACTTTTCAGCCTCCCTTTGCCTAGGCATGTGAGCCAACACCCGCTACCACCTCGGTGAGTTGTTCCATTTTTCTCCTCTCTCCGACTTGATCATTTACAATGGGGACAATGTAAGTTTTAATTTAAGCTTGGGGTAGGGGTATTTTTGCATTTTTCATGTGCATTCATATAGGCATAATTTTGCATGATCACATGATTTGATTGCCCCTTGCTTAGATTGTGCATCAATTGTGAGAACTTAATGCCAATTAAATTGAGATAGTGAATTTTTGAACCCAATTTTTTATTCTTGTGATGAGGCTACAAATAAAAAATTCTTGAGATGATCGTTGATAGTTGATAATTAGCATGTGGTTCCGTAGATTTGTGTTTCTCATTGATTTCTGAACTACTAAATGTGAGATTTTCGAGCCAAAAAGGGGTACTCACTAAATCTACCACATTCTTTGTGATAGAGTGTTATTCCTCTTGGATTGTATTATCTAGAACTTGACTTGAAACCGTTTTAAAGCTTAACCATTTTTGGAAACATTTTTGAAAACGATTGAGGCACTAGGTATTTTTCCGGGCATCTGAGCTTTGAATGACTAAATGCTACCCCTTAGTTACCCAATTTTGAGCCTAAATGAATAAAATAATTTTCTCGGTACCTTGAATCACTTTGATGAATGATGTTTGGTAGGAGACCTTCTAAAGTATTGCACAAAAGGGTAAAAAGGTAGTTTGAAAAAGTTTGGGATGAGAAAGTCAGAAAAATATTTCTCTTGAATTGAAAATCTCCCCTTCAAAAAAAAAAAGAGAAAGAAATAAGATATAGATATAAATATAAAGAAGGGGATGACAAAAGGAAGTGAGAAATAAAATAAAAAGAAAGAAGGAAAGGTGGAAAAATGAATCAAAACCCAAAAAGTTATTTTAGAAGGTGTTATGCTTTGCAACACCTGATATTTTGTTTAGCCTTCTTGAAATTCCCTTTTCTTGATTTCCCCACCTAACAATTAATCCCATGGCCACGTTACAACCAAAGTAAAAGACCTCTTGATTCTTAGGTGTTTTCATTAATAAAATAGAGATTTGGTTGATAGTCAAGCTTATGGTAGAATTCATTCCTTGAGGAAATTGAGCGAATTGTTATATATCCCGAATCAGTGAGAATATGAATCTAGGAAACCTAAGCTTTTAATTGGACTTGAAATTGATCATCTCTTAGTGAATTATTTGAAAATGCCGATTACTTGGATTAGTTACTCGGGTTCTTGGTTCACTATCCATGCTCTGATTATTTATCTCTTCTGGCCTTACTGATTGCTTGAGGACAAGCAAATGAATAAGCTTGGGGTGATTCCATGAGTGTGATTTCACCTCATATTTCATGTACATTTTTGCATGCATTTTCATACAGTTTAGGCAATTTTAGTTTTATTTTTGTTAGTTTTTCCCTTGGAACGGGTAAGGCGGTTATGTGGTGTTGTTTTGCAGAATTAAAGATAAAATGCTCAAAATCAACCATGATGGAGCTTGGATGAAGATGGGGCTTGGAAAGTGAATAAAATGAGTCAAACAGAGCCCATCACGGCCTGGCCGTGATGACCATCACGGCCTGGCCGTGATGACCATCACGGCCATGATCAAGCAGAGTTGAAGGTAAAAGTCAGAAGCCATCACGGCCTGGCCGTGATAGCCATCACGGCCTGGCCGTGATAGCCATCACGGCCATGATAGATCAGATGAACCAGAACCTCAACAGGAAGAACTGATCACGGCCTAGCAGTGATGAGTGTCACAGCCGTGACAAACCAAAATTTGAAAGCGCGCCCAAGGCAGAACACGTCACGGCCTGACCGTGATGGCCATCACGGCCGTGACGCGTACCTAATCTATAAATAGGAGCGCAGAACAGAGTCCAAGAGAGACAACACTGGGGGATCATCTCTGAGGGACTTTTACCCTAGGAGCACTTTTACCATAGGAAGGCTTGGGATACGAAAAGGGCGTGTTCTCTCTGGAACCAAGGGTTGCGGTGACGGCAGTGGAAAGCTTTCATAGAGTTTCTTCTCTCCCTTGTTTCTATTATTCTGGTTTTGGCTTTCTCTATCACTATGAGTAGCTAATTCCCTTTTTGTTGGGATTAAATGTAGCTAAACTGAATATCATGTAATCGTCTTGATTGATTAATCTGTGTTTATGTTTCTCTATTAGTGTTTAATTCCTTTGCTTAATGCTTTTTGTGGTTTGATCATCCATAAATTGATTTTGAGATTTGATTTGCAATGGGGACGTTCTTATCAATTCTTGATCTGGAATTAATCACCTAGTAAACCTTGCATCTAGGAATGGATTTTGGTTTATTAGTAATCGTGTAATCCTTACTCTTAATGCAAATTCCTAATTAGGCCACCTAAGGAATTAGGGTTTAATTAGTGGATTTAGGCTCTTGTCATCTAAGGGATTAGGGCTTGAGTATTTTTTTGGGTTGATTTTGATATTTGAAGCATAAACTGGATTAGTGTTCTTGGTATTGCATGTGGCTAAGGTTTAGTGAAATTTACTCCCAACATTCATCATATTTGAGGAATCCCCTGTTTTGCATCTCAAGTGTTTGATAAAAGTTCTCAAAGACTTTTTTCCTTTTATTTTGTTTATTTTAATCCTTGTTAGGCATGGTATTCAATATCGAGCTCCTTTCCATCCAAAGGTTCGCTTAGATAGTAGTTGATTTGATACGTGCTAGTACTTGTCATAGTCCTCGTGGGAGCGATATCGGTATCACCACCGTATTACTTGTACGACTAGGTATACTTGCCGAGAATTTGAATCAACAGCTGCTGGTTGGGGAGTACTCTTCGTTTAAAAGGTCTCTATCTACCCTAACCTAATTAGGGAATTCTAGAGAAACCTTCAAGTATCACTTGATGAGATTTCTGCTGTGGTTCTCGGAAAAAGAGTAGTGGTCTCTAAAAAGACCATCTCTGATGCTATCAACCGCGCTCAAGAAGGAGTGATTTTTTCTTATACTTGGGAGATGGACCTTGGTGGTTCTGAGGTGATAGCTGCCTTCCTGATGAGAGAACATACCGTAAGAACTAATTCCTGGAAGTCAGTGGAGATGAAGGATGATGTTCACATTCTTCATCAGTTGCTGAACAAGGTTGTGTTGCACAAACTGGGTCTAAGGACAACTTGTCAGCTTTACACAAGTTTTGTCTCTGCCATCTCATCACTGAGACTAAAATCAACCTGCCCAAAATTCTCTATGGAAGATTCAGGGATGCTGCTGTTCACAAGAAGATCTCTGCAATTCCATACTGTCATCTTTTGTCCAAAATCTTCAAGTCTCAAGGAGTCTATGACATACTTGCTGCTAAATCTCATGAAGAACAAGCAAGAATTCTACCTGAAAAAGGAATGTCTGCTGCTGACTTTGGAAAAATGAACATAGCCAACATGAATCTCAGCACATATGTTGCTGTTGCTTTGGCTAAAATAGAAGAGATAATGAAGATTAAGGAGGAACAAATTGAGCAGAATAATGCTGAAGTACTAGGGCTGAAGAGAACAATTAGAAGAAAAACAACTGCTGCAAGGAAACCAATTGCCAGAAAGCCTGTTGCTGGCATTGTGATCAGGGAACCAGAAACTGTTGCCCCTCAACCTGCTCCTTCTCAGAAAAGAACAAGAAATCTCATCTTGTCTCATAATGAAGATGAGGATGATGAAGATAATGTCACTATCGGAACTATTCTGAAGAAGCAGAAAACCACTGCTGCTACTGCTGATGTTGTTGTTCCTACCAGGAGAAGGCAGCCCTCAAGAAAAGCTAAGTCCTTTGTGACTTATGAGGTAAATATCTCTGCTAATGATCCCGTCCAATTAGCAGTAGATGCCTTAGTAGAAAGCTTAGAAAGTTGGGATAATGCTGTTGTTGCTGGTACACTTGACACTGATGTCTACATACCCACACTACAATCCCACAAACCTCTTCACCACAAACAGCCTCACCTGTCTACTCACCTGTACAAACCTCACCAAATAGACCACATTTTCAACCCATATAATACCTTCAAATGATCCCTGGTTCAATCAATCGGATGATGTAAGGATTAACCCTGGAACCCCCTTTAACAAAATACCAAGAACTAAATTCCCTTACACTAACCCTTCAGTTCTCTATGATGGCAAAGCTGAAAGCTGGGCCAAAGTAAAAAGAGATTGGAAAATACTCTATCATAAGCATGAACCTGAACCTGAATCAACCAGACCTTTCTATCCCCTACCTGAATATGAATATGAACCTGAACCTACCTACCCCCCATGGCATCTACCCATTCCTTATGTGCCAAACAACAACAATCCTTTTCCATCCACTCTACACAACCACATTGGACCTTCCCTAACACACCTTCCACTACAAAAATTCCCACCTAGAAAAATCTACCCAAACCTCATCAAATCTCCTCCTTTCAAACCCTTCGCGGATGGTGTCAACAGGCACATCATACCTGTTTGGTCTACTGACCCTTGCAAAGCCAAGGCTCCAACAATTATCCACAAAAGGTCAAGAACATCAGGAAGACCTAAGTTCATTCTGGACAGAGAGACATCTTGGGTGACATTTAGACATCCAAGTTTTTATGGCAGAGCTGTCAGTCTTGTGGACCACCTCTTGTATGCTTTTCTGCAAAATGAATTTGAGCTGCCAAGATATGTTAGAGCTGCAAACTTCGTCCCTCCAACATGGTTCTTTCATACCAAGAAGGAGACAAAGATTGGTATTAGACCTTACATAATTGCTCCAAGACTACCCATGATAGATCTGAACAAAGATAAAGATCTGAAGAAGCAAAGGAGCACTGCAAAGAGTCCTGAAGACAATTTCTGCATGATTAATCCTGATATTGTTGGACCTATTGATCAGAATATGATTGATTTATGGTTGTCACAGCCAGTTGAAGACATAGATGAAGATTCTCCAGTTGTTATTTGGTCAAATCACATGGTGGCTTGTGCTAAGGGAGGTTCATCTTCTGGATTAAGTGAACAAGAGAAGAAAAGTATTCCTAAAGTTAGAGGAAAATGTGGACTCTCAAATGTCAGATTCTTCATTTACAAGGACACTCTTGGAATTCCTGTCATAAGTCATGTCTATGAAGAAGACCCTGTCCACTGGGCTAAAGAGCTGCCTCCTCCCAGACTCGCTCTTGCTTCATCACCACCACCATCTCCTCCTTCTGAGCATACTGAGGAAGAAATCATAGTTGAAGAACAGGATTTGAATGCTGATGCTGTTCAACCAGAAACTGAGAATGAGGAAGTTCCTGAGTCTGCTCCAAGACCAAGCACTTCTGAAAAGCACTCATCTCAGCCAATGGCTCTGACAGTCATCCATCCACATGATCAACCTCAAAATTCTAGAGCTATAAGTACTTTTCATGGTCAAGCACATGCTTAAGACAGTGCTGAAAGCTCCAGACCTTCTCCGCCTCATAATTTTGACGAGATTATTGGAAAGATCATAAAGGAGAGAGTCAAAGTGGAAGTTAAGGAGCAAGTCAAGGAACAAGTTGCTGAAGCCTTGGCACCAACGAATGTAATGATCAACCAAATGATGAGCATTTTACAGAGTTTCCAACAGAGTCACAATCTGCCAGTTCAACCTCCACTACTTCCACCAAACCAGAACCCTCCACCACCACCTCCACCCTCTTCTTAGCTTTCTTTTGTTTCTTTAAACTGACAATGATGGTCCACTCTTGTTTCCTTTTTGTCTGATGACAAAAAAGGGGGGGAGAAAGGATATAGAAATTAATTTTTTTATATATAAAGTCAGTTTTTGGTCGTACATATATGTTTTCACATGCATACTATTTTATTGCATGCATTCACTTGATATGATCTAATATTGCTATATGTGTTTGGACTTATAAGCTCTGATACTGTGTTTTTCTCTGATACTATGTTTTAGTTTTTTACTAAGTTAAAACTGATATGTGCTGGTGCTTATGTGTTTTACTCTTTAAAATTTTGAATGCTTTGTTTTAGGGGGAGCTTTGTAGCTCTCTTAGACTTTGCTCTCTCAAATTTAATTGGTATTTGTCATCATCAAAAAGGGGGATATTGTTAGAACCAAAGTGGTTTTGGATTAAAATAATCTCTTAAATTTTGATGTTAACAAAAATGTTAAATTTGTATGGCAAAGTATTTGTCAAAGATATAACTTGTTTGTTATAAGTATGCAGGGACTATTTGATTTATACGAGTTAGAGGATCTTAAACTTAAGGTACGGAATCTAGCAGATTCTATTTCAAACCTCTAGACCAATCTACAACTCTTGGTAAAATTCTGAGTCTTTTGTTTATGGTAGATGAGATCGTTAAAATAAGAATAGATGAGGTCTTTAAATTAACTTAGGAAGACACGTTACTAAGTCTAAAGAAAAATCAAGTATATGAGACATTGAAATATAACAAGACCAAAGACTTGATAGACAGAGTAGCTTCACTATACGCCACGTCAGCAGACAAGCTCTTGAGTATAGCACGTCCATCTCTCGGAACTAGGTGAAAAGTCTGTAGACGCATTATCAGTAGACGAGCCAGACTCACTGATAAGTTAATCTTGCACGTCCAAAGACCTGCACGTCCACTAGTTTTAAAACGTGAACCCGTCTAAGCTTAAATGTATTTATTTCAAATGATTGCTTATTTAATTCAAAGAATATACGTCTTTTACCCTTGCTGCTTCTATTGTATAAAATATTTATCTCTTGGATAAAAGAACTTCGTACCATCGAAATCATAAACCTTTGTACTATGTCAACTACATTGTGGTAAAGATCAAGTCAAGTACAAAGATGGTAAGTCAGAAAGCAACCTTTGGTACAACAGAGAAGTGACAGTTCTACTTTGAGCATTCCTCTGATAATCAAAAGCACTTCTCAGTGAAGCATATCAAGTTATCAGTCTCAACGGATCCAAGCATTTAATGCTAAGTCTAAACGGATACCATTTGAAGACCGTTGAAGAAGATCAAGACAGAGAAGCACTTCAGCTATATATACTTGAAGAACTTCAAGTAGACATACAAAAATACAAGAACAAAGACATATATAAAGATATACAAGCTTTGATATCATAAGTGCAGAAACTCTATTGAAATTGTAAAACAAGTTTACGTGTAAATCTTGTTGATCTTAAACTTTCAAATCCTCACACATAGTGAGTTCTTAGATCAAATCAGTTAATCTCTTTGTTAGAGTTAGAGCCTGAAGAGGCTTGGTAGAGAAAGAATACTTGTAGCCTGAAGAGGTGTCGAATACTTGTAACCTATTTGGAGAATATTGGATAAAACCTTCAAGTAGAAGGGACTGGACGTAGCTCTTGGTTGGAAGAGAGTGAACCAGGATAAAACTCCTTTGTGATTCTTCTAACCCTTATCTTTTACAGTTTTTGGTTATACTAACTGAGGGGTTTTGAATACGAGTTTGTTAACTCTTCAAAAACTTTTTCCTATTTGTGTGCTTTTTATTTTGATCTGCTTGTAAAAGTGTTTGAGAAAAGGCTTTTTCTAAAATATGTTAAGAAACACAATTCAACCCCACTTCTTGTGTTTCCCTGTGTCAGCTTCAGGTATACCAAGTTTAAAGTCAAACAAATTTAAATTGGACTCAGTGCATCGAAATGGGCAAAATCAGGTAACTGACATCAGTAAGAACGCTCAAACACTGCATGATCAATGATCAAATGTTCCGGGGTGAGGTGACATGTGGCGAAACATGTCAAAATGGATGACATGTGGCTGATTCTTCTTCTTCTCCACTCAGTTTGCATTCATTTTTTCTCATTCTTCAAGCACGAACTAGAAACCTTAGAGAAAGGGCAGAGCTCATCTTAGTGAGAGGAAGTCCATTTCTGAGAGATTCACTTGAACGTTTTCGATTCTGACTTCGGATACGCGTTCAGGGCATCGAGCACGTCAAGTACATACCTTCGATTCGTCAAACATTGGAGGTAATGCTCGAGTCCCAAACTCGTTGACACGTCGACATTGTCATTTACTTTGTTTTGTGAATCTTGCTTCGATTCTAGCTTTGTATGTGAAACTGTTGCAAGATTATGGTTTATGACATTGTCGGGACTCTGTCCATGTGTTCAGGATGAATTTCAGAGCACCGTGGCGTTCATCGTGAGTGAAGCAGCAATTTTTCTATGGAGAGGGGCACGAGTTTCGAGGCGTGGAAGTGACATTACGATTGTCTAAGGTGGGGAGAAAGTATCTTACACGTTGGGGAGGCAAGTGTAGTATTGTATATTATGTTGTATGCGTAGGGTGCCCCAGACCCTACTAGTTGTCGAGTAGCTTTCGATAATTAAATCCCTATTGAAACTGATTTTTAAATCTGTTTAGAGGATTTAATTATGGCATGCTTATCGATGTTAGGACTGCTTTATTGTTTTACGTGCATATGGTGATGTTGTTTGTTTTGCTGCTGGTTGACGTGTGTTGTTTGCTATTTATGCATGATGATGTTTGATGCTATATTTTTTGATTATGTTAAGTTATTATTGGTGTTGAGGATGATGATATTATGATGTTGGCATTGATGCTGTTGAGGTTGTCTAGATTGTCTGTTTGTGCTGGTTGAAACTCTAGTTGACACCTGAGGGTACGCTGTCGAATTATTGATGAGAATGGATTCTGGAAGCGGTATATGGGTTATGAGTTGAGATTGTGGATGCCAAGTGCATCGTAATGCATGTAAGTGAGTAACGATATGGTGTCAACTTAGGTTATGTTGCATTGCATATTTGCCAAAGTGGCGAGTCGTGTGACTGGGAGTCATGCAAGGTTGGTGTACCCGGGTGAGGGTATGGAATGTGAGCGGGATGGTTCAGGGAACTTTGGGTATGTAGCCGGGTTTGGATTGACCGACAGTGGTGGGTTTGCACCCATTGTCTCGTGGTCTCCGCTCGGAGTGTTCCAGTCAATGGTGGACGTTCCGAGGAGACCAAGATACCCCTGTTGGAGTTGAACTCATGAGGGGAAGCACCCTTATTAGTAACAATGAGAGAAACTATTACCAGGACCAACTAGCTGACATTCTTTGGGAGACAGATAAGCCCGAGAGAGAGAAAGAGAATGTCTGGGGGATCAATATCCCTAGTGTGAGAGATCGGCCGAGGGTCCAGACCCTGGGGGACATTGAGATAGTATATCATGATGACCGTGGGTGGCAGGTTGACCACTCACAGTTTTTCATGTGTTATGTCGGCCTAGTTAGCATCTATGTCCATCTTGGAGGAGGACCTAACTTCACCATACTCGGTTCTTACCGGATCTCTCAGTGACTGCCCTTCACAGAGATGTGGTATGTGTCACATCAGCGTGAGTTCCCAGATGACAGGTGGAATAGAAGGGAGCAGTCTGTGGTTCATGATAGAGTTGGCAGAGTGTACAGAGGCAAGAGGAGGAGGCGTACGCAGACGTTGCACCGCTACCAGCATCGTAGGATCGTTATCAGCAACGATGAGTCTGTGTGGGAGCCCCAGATTTATACACGGGATGCCAGAGATTATCATCGTGATTTTGTCGAGGGTGATGGTAGTTCCAGACGCCCATATCGTCTGTGATATGGTTCTTCGGTAGCGTCTGCTACGGAGAGCCTCTACGAACATAGTCTTCTTTTTATCTTTTGATTTTGGATGAATTCTGTGAGAGGCGGGTGGGTAGGTGCTGTCCTTATAAGTTTTTATGTGACTTTCTCTGTGACCAGTTACTGTTTCTTTGACCCGGCTTGTATAGGTTGTAGGATTTTGATCCCTCTATTAGGATCGATGGTACTGTTGGAAACATGATATATATACTATGTACATATCTGTTGTTTTATCTGTAAGATTTTTTTTTCTTTCACGTTTCCGTAAACTTATAATATTTTCGAATTTATATCCGCACTAACGCTAATTAAACGTATTAAAGAATAGTTAAAAATGGCGGTATCATAGAGGTATGCTTAATTCCATGTGCCACTCACAAGGGTGTTACACCCAATCCATTTGTTCTTTCAATTCTGCATGAATAAAGGGGAAATAGGTGAAATACGAGTACAAACAATTAAAAATATGGTACTTTCCATCACAAATTCCTACAAATAAATAGGTAGAATGACGGTTTATCATCTACCATATTGTTATATTAATTTACATAACTCCATAAAAATATTGACATATTATTATTGATCATTAAGGATAAATATATTTTTTAAAACAAAAAGGCATGCTAATACATCATTGCAATGCAAGACATCCCAACTCTGTTGGCACCCCAGGCATTGCAAATCATCCGTGGCACATCTAATTTATTAATAAAAATGAAAAAAATACAAAAAAAAATGGGGGGCATGAACCTAACCCATGACCAAAATTATCTGAACCTATAATTTGGTAATCTAAACCTATTACAGAAAAAATATTCCCTAATAAAATTAGGAATTAAATCTCACCATGTAAATCCCTGGAAACTAGTACCACGAGAAGCAAGTTTGTCAGTGCAGTGGTTTCCTTCTCTAAAATTATGAGAACAAACAAAGTCCATCACTTTCTTGATCTTCATGCAATTTTCCCATATGTTTAAATATTAAATTCTAATAATATATATAAATACGAAATTTATACGATTTTGTATTTATTTAATAAGAATGAAGGCCCAAATTGATCCCTGAAAAATTTCGGAGACCACTTTTAATCCTTGAAAAAAATAAATTAATCATTTAGTCCCTCAAATTTTCAAAACGAGACACATTAGTCCCTAGATTAGTTCCGATGTCTATTTACTTGTTTACGTGCCCCATTAACCAACATACTTGGCCTGTTAGTGGTCTTGCCTGGCCTATGACGAATTTCTGCCGTAAAAAAAATAAATAAAAGTGAAAAAAAATGCATAATTTTTAGGAATTTGAATTTTAAAATTGTACATGTTTTTCACCTTTTATTCGTTTTCCACCAACGAAATTCGTTATAAGTCATGCAGGATCACAAACGGGCCAAGTATGATGGTTAATGTGACACATAGACAAGTAAATAGACGTCGGAACTAAATCTAGGACTATTGTGTCTCGCTTTGAAAATTTGAGGGACTAAATGGTTAAATTTTTTTTTCAAGGACTAAAAGAGGGTCCTTGAAATTTTTGAGAGATCAATTTGGGTCTTCACTCATTTAATAAATAACAGTGAAATACTAATTTTTTTTATGATAATGACATTTCAATTTTTTTAAATGTATACGTTTGCTGTTATTAGTTGTTTTTTTCATTTATTTTAACAAATTATAGCAATTTTCTTCATATACATTTCTGAAGGGTGTTTCCTGAAAATAAAATGATGATAAAGGTCCAAAGTTGTACTTACCTTAGAGCATCGATCAACAATGGTACAACTCCAATGAGTCGCTTGACTCTTTTTACAAGTCCTATCATGTCACTTCACCATTTTTTATTTAATACTACTTTAAGCAGCTTCCCACTCCAATGATGCAACTCTAAAAAGTTCACTAAATAGGTCCCACAAATTATCCATATCTTCATTTACATTTATTTTTATTTCAATTTTCGAATGAAGGTAATTAATGCAATTCTCTATGTTATTTCCGCGTTGTTTATCCACAAACTAATTAATGCAATTGATGTGTGTGACATCGGGGTTAGGTTTTTCTTTATCTGTCATGTTTATGACTTACTATTTTAAAACTATGTTATTTCCGCGTTGTTTTTATTGGTATGTGAAACCTTTTTATCCAGGTTTTTATTTTTTTTCAAATAAATGCATGTTTTATAATTACCTCTTTTAAGTAAATGTTTTATATTAACCTGCGGGGTAGAAAGGTATCACATTTAGTGGTATCAGAGCCGTTCGGCCCTGTCCGGACATGGTATGAGTCTGTCTTGAGTATGTTGTGTGAGTCTTGTTTGAATTGTCTATATTTATATAAACAATGTTACGTGGTACTAAGTACCTATAGCTTTGCTTTGGCTTGACTTACTGCATTTGGCGGTTTGTCTTGAACGATCCAAGGAGCCTTCGGGTGCTTCTTGTGTTTAGGAAGGTTGTTCTATTATCTCTTGATAATATGAACTCTGCAGCTAATCTTGTGCGCTTATTTTTTTTTAAAACCGCTCGATGTTATTCTTGGGATGAACTGGTTATCTTCCAACCATGTTCCCTTTATTTGTTTTGATAAGACCTTAGTTTTTGGAACTCCAACAGAGTCTAAGAATCCGGACCTTCTCTCTGCCAGCCAATTTCAACCTTCGATGAAAGATGAAGCCCAAGTGTACATGATGATAGCTTCCCTGGAAGTAGAGAGCAACCCTCCTAATGTCGCCAGCATGCCTATTGTGCGAGACTTTCCTGAAGTGTTTCCTAGGGATGTTTATAACTTACCCCCAAAGAGAGATATTGAGTTTGCCATAGACTTAGTGTCTGGCACCGGGCCAATCTCCATAGCACCCTATAGGATGTCTCCTCTAGAGCTAGCTAAGTTGAAGGAAGAATTGGATGATCTGAAGAAGAAGCAGATCATTAGGCCTAGTGTGTCCCCGTGGGGAGCACCTGTGTTATTGGTGAAGAAGCAGGATGGTAGTATGAGGTTGTGCGTCGACTATCGGCATCTCAACAAGGTGACCATTAACAATCGGTATACCCTCCCTAGGATTGATGATCTTATGGATCAGTTGATCGGAGCTTGTGTTTTCTCGAAGATAGATATGAGGTCAGGGTACCATCAGATTCGGGTTAAGTCTGAAGACATCTCGAAGTCAGTGTTTAGGACGTGTTATGGTCACTATGAGTACTTGGTTATGCCCTTTGGTGTGACCAATGCCTCTACTGTGTTCATGGAGTATATGAACATGATCTTTCACCCTTACTTGGATAAGTTTGTGGTGGTCTTTATAGATGACACCTTAGTGTTTTCTAAGACTAAGGAAGAACATGAGGAGCACTTGAGGGTTGTCTTACAGACCCTTAAGGAGAAGCAGTTGTATGCCAAGATTTCTAAGTGCGAGTTTTGGTTAGAAGATGTTAGTTTCTTAGGTCACGAGATCTCAAAAGGTGGGATAGCCGTCGATCCGGCTAAGGTTGAGACGGTGCTCTAATGGGAAGTGCCAAAGTCAGTGACAGAGATTAGGAATTTCTTGGGTTTAGTAGGGTACTATAGGCGGTTCATAGAAGGTTTCTCTAAGTTAGCCTTATCCTTAACCCGTCTCACCAAGAAGGGACAACTGTTTGTGTGGGACTCTAAGTGTGAAGAGAGTTTCCAAACCCTTAAGGATAGTTTTACATCAGCACCAGTGTTTGTTTTGCCAGATCATAGTGAACCCTTCGTAGTTTACTGTGATACTTCTAAGCAAGGGTTAGGTGGTGTGTTGATGCAGAATGGTAAGGTAGTTGCTTATGCTTCTAGGTAGTTGAAAACCCATGAGATGAACTACCCTACCCATGACATAGAGTTAGGAGCTGTGGTATTTGCCTTAAATATTTGGAGGCATTACCTTTATGGAGCGAGGTTTGAAGTTTTTAGTGATCACAAGAGTTTGAGGTATCTCTTTGATCAAAAGGAGTTGAACATGAGGCAGCCTAGGTGGATGGAGTTCTTAAAGGATTACGACTTCGAGCTGTCCTATCACCCAGAAAAGGCCAATGTGGTGGTCGATGCCCTAAGTAGGAAAACCTTGCACGTCTCCTCTTTGATGGTTAGGGAGATGGATCTAATAGAGGAGTTTAGAGACCTTAGTCGAGCTTGTGAGTTTATCCCTAAGAGTATTAGGCTTGGAACCTTGAAGGTTACCAACAGCTTGATGGATCAGATTAGAGAGGGTCATAAGTTAGATAAGTTTCTCTTAGACCAGCGAGAATTGCTCGCTCAGGGTAGAGACCTTAGTTTCAAGGATGGGAGTGATGGAGTCTTGAGGTTTAAGGATAGAGTGTGCATACTGGATTTTCCTGAGCTTAGGAAGTTGGTCCTTGAACAAGGACATAGGAGTGGGTTAAGTGTGCACCCAGGTGCCACCAAGATGTATCAGGACCTTAAGAGGATGTTTTGGTGACCTAGGGTGAAAAGGATGTGGCCGAGTTTGTGTATGCGTGCTTGGTTTGTCAGAAAGCTAAGATAGAACACCAAAAGCCATTAGGTAAGTTACAAGCTTTAAGTATCCCAGAATGGAAATGGGATAGCATCTCCATGGACTTTGTGTCTGGACTCCCTAGGACTCCTGCTGGTTTTGAGGCTATACCGATAATTGTGAATAGATTGACTAAGTCTGCCCAATTCATCCCGATGAACATGGAGTAACCTTTAGAGAAATTAGGCAAGCTATACATCAAAGAGATAGTTAGGCTTCATGGTGTACCCTCTAGCATAGTATTAGAAAGAGACCCGAGGTTTACCTCCAGGTTCTGGGAGATTTTTCAGCATGCTTTAGAGACAAAGCTTAGGCTTAATTTAGCTTACCACCCGCAGACTGATGGGCAGTCTGAGAGGACTATCAGTCCTTAGAGGACTTGTTGAGAGCTTGTGTGCTAGAACAGTCTGGTAGTTGGGAGGAGATGTAGGACACCTTTGTGTTGGAGTGAACCTAGTGATAGTGTGGTGCTAGGGCCGGAGATAGTCCAGGAAACAACAGAAAGGATCGAGATGGTTCAGGAAAAGATGAGAGTAGCACAAAGTAGGCAAAAGAGCTACCATGAAAAAAGGAGGAAGGCACTCGAATTCTAGGAATGTGACCATGTATCCTTGAGAGTTACTCCAACAATTGCGGTTGGTAAAGCGATGAAAGCAAGCAAGTCATCTGTTATCAGGAGATCCGAGTCTTTCCTACCTTGGTGAACAAGTGCAGAATTTTTGAGGATGCATATGAGGCCAGGATCGCAAGCCGTAAAAGTTCAGAGATCCAGAGCAGTAAGGACGAAGATCAGAAGAACAAGGTGAGACAATGTCATCGGCATAGACTTCAAGCAGAATGGCAAGGAATCATAATTCTTAGCAGGTAAGCCTAAGGATTTGGATTTTCCTAAACATATCAGATGTGGAAAACGTGGAGAATGTCACTGTACCCATCAATGCAAGGAGCCGAACATCATCTATTTCAAGTGTGGCAAATATGGTCACCTTAGCAGGAACTGTAAAGGAGACAAGTCAGAACCACAGAGTGCTAGCAGGAATCAGAGTGCGCAGTGGAAGCGTTGTGGAGCTGAAGCCTCCAAGTCCGTGGACTCAACCCAACGTATGCTCCTAATTGATGAAAGTTTAACCAATTAAAGTGATAGAAATTTCGAGGATGAAATATTTATAGGGGGGTGGAATTGTTACACCTCAAGATTCACCTTTATGTTTATTTGTGTTAGTTCTAGCATGTATATGTTTGATATTTATATATATATATATATATATATATATATATATATATATATATATATATATGCATATATATTATTGCATATGATAATATGTATATGATTATTTGCATTAATATGAGATTGTGTCTCTTAATGTTTGATTTTATATGTTAATATATGATATGTGATTTTATTAATAATAAGTGATTAAAAATGATATGATAAGATATCTTGTGATTTAGTATTTAAATAGAGATTGAGTTATTCTTAGATTTTAGCCCCTCAACCAATCAGATTTGAGTCCTTATCAATATAGGATCATCCTCTTTTTGTTTACATCTTAAGACCTTATCATAATCTCTTAAGGATCATATCCAGGAATAACTACCAAATCTGTCGCTAAACTTCCATCAAACTTTTGACCATCTTGACCATCTTAGAGTCCGATTTAGGATTCGATCATTAAACATTAATTTGTAGGTATTTCTCGAAGCTTTCTAACCACGCCAAGAACGCCTCAATAGGAAACTTGTAGCTCAAGTTATGGTCAAAATACCAAACTGTATACAGTTTGGGCTGAAATAGGAACCCGTTATGACCCAAACTCATTTATATACCATTGGACTCGACCTAAACCTAGTTTACACGACCCTAACACTCATAAAACTTCCTCCCTTCTTCCTCTTTGAATCCTTATGGTTTTTCTCCCTAAAACTCTCTCTAGGGAACCCGTTCTTGCACCATTCTTCATTGCTTCTTGATAGGAGAACATCTCTACGAATAGGGGTTAGTTGTGCTTGCTGTTTGGGACTTTAGAAAAGGTAAAGTTCGTGCACCTTGTCCCTTGTGTCCTTTCTTTCAAGTTCTTGATCTCTTCCTTTTGACTTCTTGATCTTAGAGTTGAACCATAGTGTCTTTTTGCCGTCCTTGAGGTCATAGACAAGCGCTAGTGAGACGGGACCCTAGTGGATCTTCTTTCCTCTTTTGAAACGCGAACCTCGTACCAGGTATGGGAGAAGAACAATGTATACACTAGGCTAGGGAGTAGCGTAAGATGAGGGATTCCCATAGCCCCATTTATTATCGTTATAATGTATCGATGCATGATCTGCCTGGTTGGATGACTGAATTGTTTATATGTTAAATTGGATTAATTATTATGCCTATTTGTTATAATTGTTGAGTTGGTCATGATGTGGTATGTCCATTTGAATTGTTTTATGCCATTAGTTTTGGTTGAATTGGTTTGAATACCCATGATTATGAATGTTGTTGTTATGACATGGATTATGTTGATCACATTGACTGGATATGTTGTTGATGATGATGTTACCGTTATGTTGAATATGTTAATAAGACTCTAATTGACTTAATTAGGACTCGTAGTTAACATAAGAATTAAGGGATTAATTCCCCAAGCTTCATAAGACATGAACTGTGTTAGTGAGGGGTTAAGTTTCATGCCGAATGTTTTAGTTAAGACCCTAGGATCTGATTTGAGAGAATTATGGAGCCTAAACTCCAAGAACACGTTAAATTCTTCCCAGAACAGTATGACCCTGCCCAGGAGCACAACCGTGAACCAAGTTAAATTCTGGAAAACAGGTCGTGCATTGAGCATCGCCGTACAGGACAGTGAGCACGACCGTGCTCCACTTAAGTGGCAGCACGACCGTGCTGGGGGTTTACTACGCCCGTGCTTCCCCCTACTGGTTAGACCTTAAGATTAATGAATTAAAGGGGTTTTTACCCCAATTATCCCCAGATGATGTAATAATACACTAATCAAATGATAACAAGGTAGATAACTTAATTAAAGATTAATTAAGATAACGAAGACTGATAAGCTGGTTAAGCCGGTACCCGATGGGTTACAGCACGTTGTCACGCTTTGGTGCTTTTGGGCCAAAGTGCTCTCGATGCTTTTTGGTCGAGATGTTGTTATGTTGGACCTTGGTGCTTTTTGGCCAAGGGGGCCTTGACCCCACGGTGTGGGTCTAAGGTGTTAATGTTGATGTTGGTGATAATTCTTGGGTGCTTTTAGGCCCAAGCAAAGGAGGTGGTTGTCTTGTGTTGTTGTGCCATTTGCATAGAGCATTGGAGTTGATGTTGAGGGGGATGTTCAACATAGGGGAGGTCGTCCTAGTTATGATGATCTGGCCCAAGTATCAGGTGGTTCACCTATGTTTTGGTGAACCGGGCGCCCCCCAGGTGGCGTATCTAGTTTTGATACGTCGGCTATCCAAGGGGTTCCTCCATGGTCTGGGGAACTGCCGGTGTTGGTGATTTTTGGCCAATACGGATATGTAACTCCGAAGTTGACTTCTTGAGTTAGTTGGATCCACATGCATTGATGGAGTAAGGGAGTAGGGTTGCATTGCACTGCATAGCATATGTTGGATGATTAACATGTTATGGTATTATATGATGATGTATAAATATTGTATGTTGTTATATTTCTATGCCATGCTATGATGTATGTTCATCTTATTCCCTATTCCCATGCCGTTGTGTTTACATGATTTCTTACTCCCTGCTTTCATGTTTCTGCTGTTGCATGTATTTCCTTTTGCAGAGGACGGTGAGCAGCCAGCGGAGGAGAGACTTTGAGGAGCCGTGAATCTAGTTAGAATGCTGAGTTATAGTTGTTAGTTTTATTAGTTGTTTAGTTTGTTTCCGTGATGTATCCGGATTTTGGTTACACCAGCGCTGTATATGACATCGGGGCTAGGTTTTTCTTTATATGTCTTGTTTATGTTTTACTGTTTTTAAATTGTTATTTCCGCGTTGTTTTTGTTGAGATGTGAAACCTTTTTATCCTAGTTTTTATTTTTTTCAAATAAATGCATGTTTTATAATTACCTCTTTTAAGTAAATGTTTTATATTAACATGTGGGGTAGCAGGGTATCACATTTAGTGGTATCAGAGTCGTTCGACCCTGTCCGGACGTGGTATGAGTCTGTCTTGAGTATGTTGTGTGACTCTTGTTTGAATTGTCTATATTTTTATAGACAATGTTACGTGGTACGAAGTACCTATAGCTTTGCTTTGGCTTGACTTACTGCATTTGGCGGTTTGTCTTGAACGACTCAAGGAGCCTTCGGGTGCTTCTTGTGTTTAGGAATGTTGTTCTATTATCTCTTGATAATATGAACTCTGCAGCTAATCTTGTGCACTTATTTTTTTTTTTAAACCGCTCGATGTTATTCTTGGGATGAACTGGTTATCTTCCAACCATGTTCCCTTTATCTGTTTTGATAAGACCTTAGTTTTTGGAACTCCAACAGAGTCTAAGAATCCGGAACTTCTCTCTGCCAGCCAATTTCAAGCTTCGATGAAAGACGAAGCCCAAGTTTACATGATGATAGCTTCCCTGGAAGTAGAGAGCAGCCCTTCTGATTTCGCCAGCTTGCCTGTTGTGTGAGACTTTCTTGAAGTGTTTCCTAGGGATGTTTATAACTTACCCGTAAAGAGAGATATTGAGTTTTCCAAAGACTTAGTGTCTGTCACCGGGCCAATCTCCATAGCATCCTATAGGATGTCTCCTCTAGAGCTAGCTAAGTTGAAGGAAGAGTTAGAAGACCTGATGAAGAAGCAGTTCATTAGGCCTAGTGTGTCCCCGTGGGGAGCACCTGTGTTATTGGTCAAGAAGAAGGATGGTAGTATGAGGTTGTGCGTCGACTATCGGCAGCTCAACAAGGTGACCATCAAGAATCGGTATCCCCTCCATAGGATTGATGATCTTATGGATCAGTTGATCGGAGCTTGTGTTTTCTCGAAGATAGATTTGAGGTCAAGGTACCATCAGATTCGGGTTAAGTCTGAAGACATCTCGAAGACAGTGTTTAGGACGTGTTATGGTCACTATGAGTACTTGGTTATGCCCTTTGGTGTGACCAATGACCCTGCTGTGTTCATGGACTACATGAACAAGACCTTTCACCCTTACTTAGATAAGTTTGTGGTGGTCTTTATAGATGACATCTTAGTGTACTCTAAGACTAAGGAAGAACATGAGGAGCACTTGAGGCTTGTCTTACAGACCCTTAAGGAGAAACAATTGTATGCCAAGATGTCTAAGTGCGAGTTTTGGTTAGAAGAGGCTAGTTTCTTAGGTCACGTGATCTCAAAAGGTGGGATAGTCGTCGATCTGGCTAAGGTTGAGACGGTGCTCCAATGGGAAGTGCCAAAGCCAGTGACAGAGATTAGGAGTTTCTTGGGTTTAGCAGGGAACTATAGGCGGTTCATAGAAGGTTTCTCTAAGTTAGCCTTATCCTTAACCCGTCTCACCAAGAAGGGACAGCTGTTTGTGTGGGATTCTAAGTGTGAAGAGAGTTTCCAAACCCTTAAGGATAGGTTGACATCAGCACCAGTGTTAGTTTTTCCAGATCCTAGTGAACCCTTCGTAGTTTACTGCGATGCTTCTAAGCAAGGCTTAGGTGGTGTGTTGATGCAGAATGGTAAGGTAGTTGCTTATGCTTCTAGGTAGTTGAAAACCCATGAGAAGAACTACCCTACCTATGACGCAGAGTTAGGAGATGAGGTATTTGCCTTAAAGATCTCGAGGCATTACCTTTATGGAGCGAGGTTTGAAGTTTTTAGTGGTCACAAGAGTTTGAGGTATCTCATTGACCAAAAGGAGTTGAACATGAGGCAGCGTAGGTGGATGGAGTTCTTAAAGGATTACGACTTCGAGCTGTCCTATCACCCAGAAAAGGCCAATGTGGTGGTCGATGCCCTAAGTAGGAAAACCTTGCACGTCTCCTCTTTGATGGTTAGGGAGTTGGATCTAATAGAGGAGTTTAGAGACCTTAGTCGAGCTTGTGAGTTTATCCCTAAGAGTATTAGGCTTGGAACCTTGAAGGTTACCAACAGCTTGATGGATCATATTAGAGAGGGCCATAAGTTAGATAAGTTTCTCTTAGACCAGCAAGAATTGCTCGCTCAGGGTAGAGACCTTAGTTTCAAGGATGGGAGTGATGGAGTCTTGAGGTTTAAGGATAGAGTGTGCATATCGGATGTTCCTGATCTTAGGAAGATGATCCTTGAAGAAGGACATAGGAGTGGGTTAAGTGTGCACCCAGGTGCCACCAAGATGTATCAGGACCTTAAGAGGAAGTTTTGGAGGCCCAGGGTGAAAAAGGATGTGGCCGAGTTTGTGTATGTGTGCTTGGTTTGTCAAAAAGCTAAGATAGAACACCAAAAGCCATTAGGTAAGTTACAAGCTTTAAGTATCCCAGAATGGAAGTGGGATATCATCTCCATGTACTTTGTGTCTGGACTCCCACTACAACAAAATAGACTTTTAATAACGCACCTTTAATAGCATTTCCGTGTGGAAATGCTATTAAAAGTGATGGGGGACTTTTAATAGCGTTTCCCTAAGGGAAACGCTATCTTAGGTATAACCTAAGATAGCGTTTCCGTGTGGAACCGCTATTAAAAGTGTCACTTAGGTAAAGATAGCGGTTCCACACGGAAACGCTATCTTAGGTGATACCTAAGATAGCGTTTCCTGTAGGAAACGCTATCTTAGGTCTTCCCAGTAAAAAAATACGCGCGCTCGGCCTTCCCTCCCTGTTTCCTTCCCTCTGCATGCCATCTCTTTTTCCTTCCTCATTTCTTAGGTCTCCGCCGCTGCTTCGCCATTGCAGGTTTCGTTGGGTTAGCTCAAGTTGCAGGTTATTTCTCTCTTCTTCGTTGCAAATTTAGCTTTTTATGCTTGATGTGCCATCTGGGTATGCTCTAGATTTGTAGGTTTGTGATTTGTTTGGTGCGGAATGCTTTGAGTTTTTGAGGTAGTTTTGGTTGCTTGAAAATGGAAGTAAAGTGGGAAAAGTTTTAACACTGGAACGTGATTTTCGAAATTAGAAGTCGGGTGTGTTGAATGTCGAGCTCGTAGTGAAGTGAGGTTATGCGTTTTTTGGGGATTCTACAACTTTCGATCAGCAGCTCCCTCTCTCTCTTCGTATTCTTTGTGTGTTTTGGTTGTGTTCTGCCTGTGCTCTGTTTACAATTGGTTTTCTCTTGTGCTATGAAGTTTTATCTTTAATTCTTTATAGTGTGTGTTTGGATGAGCGTTTGACAAATGTGATTTTGGATATAATTGATTTTGTAGAATTGATTTTAATAAAATTGAGTTTGTTTTGTGAGCTATGGGTCCGGGTTTGATTCTTGCACTTATATTGATCTTTCGGTTTGCCCCTTCTTTGGTGCTTTCATTTTGCATTTATATCCTGTTTTGGCTTCATAAGTTTTGAGAAACCATTATATATGTAGATCTAGCTTAAACTCATGTGGATCAGCCATAGTAATTGATCTTTGCTTACCTAGAGAGTCACTAACTTGGAACTGCTCCTTCATGACCATTGATTATAATCCACAGAAGGGTTCAACACCCATCCATCTTTTCCACCAACATAGAATTTGTAGGCTTGGGAGCTTGAGAAGAGACTAATGAGAACCAAGAAGAGGCATATAGGTCTCTCAAGCTCCATGAGGAAATAGAAGCAAGTAGTGAATGAGTGTGTATTGAGGTATATATAATATAATATATAGTTATTATAGTGTGCATAATAACCTATGCCTAAGTCCTAGTTGTTATGGATCTCATCCAATGTGTATTGTGTATCCCCTGATCTGATGCCTTGATCCTTATTTATAGAAATTGGGAAGTTAGAGTCCCAAACCAACTCAAAATCTGATCTATTTTGGTTTCTTCAGGTCCAAGTAATGCGCGTCACGGCCGTGATGTCCATCACGGCCGGCCGGCCGTGTCGGTCTCTGTTATGGCCGTGAAGAATTTCACGGCTGGGCCGTGATGTGCTCTGACTTGTGGTGGTTTTGGGTCACGGCCGTGATGGATATCACGGCCAGGCCGTGACGGTCTCTGTTATGGCCGTGATGTGCTCTGACTTGTGGTGGTTTTGGGTCACGGCCGTGATGGATATCACGGCCAGGCCGTGACAGACTCTGACTTCAGTCTTTCTTCTTTTTCAGCATGGATCGGAAATGGATGTCTGCCAATCGTTTAACGAAGGAGTATGAGGATGGGGTGAAAGAGTTCATTAGTTTTGCAGTTCGGCATGCGAAAAACCCTAATACAATCATATGTCCTTGTTTAGATTGTTGTTATGCAAGGCGAGTTAGTGCAGCCGATTTGGAAGAACATTTAGTGTGTAATGGAATCGATCAAAGTTATACATGTTGGACAAAACATGGTGAGACAAGAGCTGAGTCTAGTGAAATGAGGAATCGTGTGAGATATTCATCATACGATACCGACAGAAATACTTATGAGGGCGATCGTTTTGAAGACATTGCAAATGCTGTTGAAGAGGATCTTCGGGATTGTCCACAAATGTTTGGGAGGTTGGTAAGTGATGCAGAGCAACCATTGTATGATGGATGTACTAAATTCACAAGATTGTCGGCGATGTTAAAGTTGTATAACTTGAAATCGGGCAACGGATGGACTGATAAGAGCTTTACGGACTTACTCACACTATTGGTGTGTTTGGTTGCAAGTGGGTTGACAATAATAACGGTGTTCAGATTGATAAGTCAGGGTTCATGCAGGTGGATCTTAATAGGGTGGGGTATAAAGATGAGCCTTTTATATTAGCATCTCAAGCTCAACAAGTGTTCTATGTCACTGATCCAGCTGATATGAAAAGGTCCATTGTTCTTTTGACTAACAAAATAATTACTAATGTTGATGATCAAGACCATCGAGATGTTGATATTGAAGATGATCCTTTCGTCGGGACATTACAATCACTTGAGATTGATCCAACTAGGGATGATGGTATGTATATGAGAGATGATCATGATGAGGGGCTTTTGGTCAATCCACCATTTCGTACTAATAAAGGACAAACAAATCTCAATCAAATGAAGAAAAGAAAAAGGTTGACTTAAACATGTATGTAGTGTTTGTGTTTAAATGAACTTTCGATCCTTTTATATTATAGTTAGCATCTTCCTGGTAATGCTAGTGTTGATTTTGTTATTCATAGTTGTTTTATATTTTGCATCAATTAATGTTATATTAATGTCCATTGATGTTTTACTTGTATCTAATATTTTTGTAGGTAAATGGCATCTTCAAGTAATTCTAGTGATGCCAAAGCGGCGAGACGTGGGCCAACAATTATGAAGGCGGTCATCCGCGCACGGAGTAAAGGACAAAAATTTGATGTAATTTACTTACTAATCTAAGGATTTCATAATGTTGTTTGATATCTAGATTTAATTACTTTATTATTTTTATTAGGTTGAATGGAATTCTTTGGACCAACCTATTCGTGCTAATGGTAAAATATTGAAGAGTTACATTGGGGCCGTTGTTAAAGCAAACGGTCCCAATTATTTGTTCTAATTGGAAGGATGAAGCTTTGGATGGTTTCAAAGAGAGCATATGGGCTGATGTACAGGTAATTGTTAAAATTTATAAATTATATTGTAAACTATGTAAACATACTTACTTTGACACGTTGTTTATATTGTTTTGCAGATGTCTTTTAATGTTGATGAATCTCGGAAAAAATTTGTACTTCAGTAAGCTGGTAACCTACATAGGGCATTCAGAACTAGATTGACCAAAAAATTTCTAAGAGATGCCAACGGGAATATCAATGAGGAGCCTCCATCAAAATATCCACACATATCAAGGGATGAGTGGACAGATTTTATAGCAATACGCACAGGAGATGCTCAATTCCTGGTATGTTTAATATCACGTTAGTCCTTATAATTTTATAGCAATACGTACATATGACATTAACCATGTATTAATATTACTTATATGTGTCTGAATAGAAATTAAGCAATGAAAATCGCAACAGTAGGCGTTAGATCCTGCATGCCCTTACAAAGCATCACGTAAAGGGTATGCCGACATTGAGGATGAATTGGTATGTATATATATATATATATATATATATATATATATATATATATATATATATATATATATATTTAACTGCATTTGTGGTAAATATGACTTTTAAACTGTTTGGTTAATTTATATTATCTCAATATACAGATACAGGGAGGCGGGGCAGAAGTTAAGAAAATTAAACGCCATATTGTGTGGAGGAAAGCCCGCGAGAACAAGGCGGGTGTAATTGACAACAAAAATACGCAGACCGTGTGGAATAAATGTGTTAGTAGACTAACGATTACATTATCAATTGTTATTTTCATATGATAATATATAATAATTTTAACATTTGCATTTCACCAATAACTATGTGTCGGAGGAACCATCACGATCTGCAGTAGAGGAGAGATAGAAGACTTTGGTCGCCGGGATATTCTTGCCAAAGCCATAGGTGTGCCGAGAGAACCCTGGGCGTGTTAGGGGTGTGGGTTTTGGCGTCTCACAAAAAGATTACTTCCCACCCGAAGGACGTGCAAGAAATAACTCGGAAACGAAAAAGTGGGATACATTGGTGTCTCAACTCTCTGATAGATTGAACATTTTGGAAGAAAAGCTGAAACAAAAGGATGATGAGGAGAGGCAAGGCTAATTTCACAGCCCAAGCAAGCGTCAAAGATAGTTGCACTCTACCATCTCGCGCCAAAGCTTCCAGGAGGTACTGCATGCCTTTTTTTTTTACTAGTATTGCATTCGCAGTTAAATACATTCAATTGGATGCCTTAATTCACAGCTTATTAATCTATCATTGGATTAGGGCGTCAACTCATGTCAGCTATATTTATCGACCCCAAACTATCGTATGGTTGCTATGGGTAAAGTATACAATGAGCCGGGTGTTACACTGCACACTCGGACCAGCACCCTTAACCTTGTGATAGTTGGAGTTGATGTTGCAACTGAGGGGGATGCGCCATTGCCGGTACCTATCGTTGATGCAGATGTGATGACTGTAGGAGATGCAATAGGTACTTATGTGGCATGGCCAATTGATCTCGTGGTTGTAATTAATATGGTATGTAATTGCATTTTTCCACCTTTTCATATACGGCATATATGGATTACATTAGTTGATCACTAACTGGCATATTGAAATGCAAAATTTCCAGGCACCCGCAAAAGCTAAAGGCAAGGGCAGAGTGTCTGGATATACAAAGGAGTCAATTACAACCCCAGAAAATAAAGGAGGCAACTCTGAGGCCAACCCACCTACAACTGGTTCAACTACAACTTCTCCGGAATATTTGAATTTCCTTAAAATACATGAACGAAAGAATATGAAAAATGCTGACCAATTGTACGTAGAGATGGAACAAAATATTTTTGGCAACCATTTCATTGAGATGCTCAATACTGAAAATATCGAGAAGTTGTAAATCATGAATGGGTATCTCGCCTCCGTTATTTCCGCATATATCGGGTAATAAATCAGGTTTAAAGTGTACAATATTTTTTAGTCTTTCCATTTAAATATTGATGTATGTCATTGGTGTAATCCATTTTTATATTTTAATTGAAGGTATTTGTATGAAGAATTGTTGCTTCCAAAGGAAATAACGAGGAGGTTTCTGTTCTTGTCCCCACACCAAACAAATACATACGGCTACTTCGGGAGGGATTCACAGACAACGTATCTAGCTGACCGGTTTGCAACTAAAGAAAGAGAATATCAGCCCTTGTTTTTAGCGCCATGCAATGTTGGGTGAGTCGCTTATCCTATAGGACTTAATTCACAATAATGAATTACATAAAAGTTGAGGTGCTTAGGATTTGTTATCTCAACATTTTTGTAGGAATCATTGGGTGCTGTGCGCGATAAATATTGTTGAAGAGATTATTTACTATCTGGATCCCTTGTATGTTGATCCTAGGGATCGCCCAGAATTAAAGAATCTGTTCGATACGTAAGCATGTTTTTATATTTCTGATTTTCTATGATTCTGTTCGATACGTGAGCATGCGTGTGTTTGTGATGATTGAAAATATGTTTCTTAATGAAGTCTGTTTGATTTTGTGATTAGTGGTTTGCAAGTTTATCGCGCAAATATCGGAGCTAAGGTGCCGCGTTTAAAGGCAACCAACATTAAATGGATTCAGATACAGGTATATTTGCAAAAACTTAATGCGCAATTAGATAAAAAAAACTATATTGATTTACTATTTTATTTTTTATAGTGCCCAAGACAACCCAACAAAGACAGATTGTGGGTACTATGTCATGCGTTTCATGAAGGAGACTATCTTGCAGAACCAAGTTAAAATACCAATGGCGGTATGTTGTTTACTAGCTTTTAACTGTGGACTGTTCAAATGTTTTAGCAATTGTAACTTAATTTATTTAATTTTTATGTCGCAAGACTTCCCCCGACTTCAAATGCTCCACATACTCCACTGCTCAACTATCCGAAGTCAAGGAAGAGTGGTGTCGCTATATTGTTGAAAAGTTCGTTTGATTATGTCAAATTGATCACGAGTAGTTGCAGCAATACTCATTGGTATGTGAATAATGCTTTATATTTATCAACCCCAAACTATCTATGTATTTGTTTTTCCTTGGTACATGCCTTCGAGTTGATGTGTCATTGCTAGGAGAAAATAAGTTCAAACTTATTATTTTTGTTACACTTTGTTAATGCTTGATTTGAATTCTGTTTCTTGCTACAAAGAGTATTTACCTAATTAGTCTGTCTGTATCCCAATGTAACAAAGTTAGTCTTTGTGGTGGAAATGCAGTATGTATGCTACAGAGTCTTTGGATCACATTTCGACACATTACTTTGGTGTTGTCTTGGTCTCATGAAAAACAAACAGAAGCTGTAAATGTAGATTAATTGTAGATGTATGTTGGTTTTTTGATTTTGGTTTCTTAAGGATTGAGATCTGGTATAGTTGCTGCACTTTGATTTTGTCTTACTCGTGTGAATTTGAATACTTTAGAAACAGAGTGGTGTACTTATATCTGGTTATATATATATATAGTTGCTGTATAGAGTGTTGCACTTTGATTGTATAGTTACTGGTTTGCTGCACAAACACATGCAGTGCTGCATTGAACACTTATATTTTGAACACATTTTGAACAATTGTGTTGACTGCAACAATTGTGGTTTTTTTGTGTAAATATGCAGGAATAATGGATGTAAAAGTTAAGAAATAAAATTAAAAAAAAAAAGGGGCTTTAGATAGCGTTTCCTTGTACAAACGCTATCTAAAGTCAGACTTTAGATAGCGTTTGTATAAGGAAACGCTATCTAAAGTCTGACTTTAGATAGCGTTTCCGTGTACAAACGCTATCTAAAGTCAGACTTTAGATAGCGTTTGTACAAGGAAACGCTATCTAAAGTCTGACTTTAGATAGCGTTTCCGTGTACAAACGCTATCTAAAGTCACCTATTAATAGCAGTTCCTAAATGCTATCTTTGTTAACGAGTTTTAATAGCGGTAGAATAGATAGCGGTTACAAACGCTATTAAAAGGCATACGGAAACGCTATCTAAAGTCTAATCTGTTGTAGTGTCCCTAGGACTCCTGCTGGTTTTGTGGCTATACCGGTTGTTGTGAATAGATTGACTAAGTATGCCCATTTCATCCCGATGAACATGGAGTATCCTTTAGAGAAGTTAGCCAAGCTGTACATCAAAGAGATAGTTAGGCTTCATGGTGTACCCTCTAGCATAGTATCAGATAGAGACCCGAGGTTTACCTCCAGGTTCTGGGAGATTTTTCAGCATGCTTTAGGGACAAAGCTTAAGCTTAATTCAGCTTACCACCCGCAGACTGATGGGCAGTCTGAGAGGATTATCAGTCCTTAGAGGACTTGTTGAGAGCTTGTGTGCTAGAACAGTCTAGTAGTTGGGAGGAGATGCAGGACACCCTTGCGTTGGAGTGAACCTAGTAATAGTGTGGTGCTAGGGCCGGAGATAGTCCAGGAAACAACAGAAAGGATCGGGATGGTTCAGCAAAAGATGAGAGTAGCACAAAGTAGGCAAAAGAGCTACCATGACAAAAGGAGGAAGGCGCTCGAATTCCAGAAAGGTGACCATGTGTCCTTGAGAGTTACTCCAACAACTGCGGTTGGTAAAGCGATGAAAGCAAGCAAGCCATCTGTTATTAGGAGATCCGAGTCTTTCCTACCTTGGTGAACAAGTGCAGAATCTTTGAGGATGCATAGGAGGCTAGGATCGCAAGCCGTAAAAGTTCAGAGATCCAGAGCAGTAAGGATGAAGATCAGAAGAACAAAGTGAGACAATGTCATCGGCAGGGACTTCAAGCAGAATGGCAAGGAATCACGATTCTCAGCAGGTAAGCCTAAGGATTGGGATTTTCCTAAACATATAAGACGTGGAAAATGTGGAGAAGGTCACTATACCCATCAATGCAAGGAGCCGAACATCATCTATTTCAAGTGTGGCAAATATGGTCACCATAGCATGAACTGTAAAGGAGAAAATTCAGAACCACAGAGTGCTAGAAGGAATCAGAGTACGCAGCGGAAGCATAGTGGAGCTGAAGCCTCCAAGTCCGTGGACTCAATCCAACGTATGCGCCTAATTGATGAAAGTTTAACCAGTTAAGGTGATAGAAATTTCGAGGACGAAATTTTTATAAGGGGGTGGAATTGTAACACCTCAAGATTCACCCTTATATTTATATGTGTTAGTTCTGGCATGTATATGTTTGATATTTATATATATGTGTATATATTATTGCATATGATAATATGTATATGATTATTTGCATTAATATGAGATTGTGTCTCTTAATGTTTGATTTTATATGTTAATATATGATATGTGATTTTATTAATAATAAGTGATTAAAAATGATATGATAAGATATCGTGTGATTTAGTATTTATATAGAGATAGAGTTATTCTAAGATTTTAGTCCCTCAACCAATCAGATTTGAGTCTTTAGCAATATAGGATCATCCTCTTTTTATTTATATCTTAAGACCTTTCATAATCTCTTAAGGATCATATCTAGGAATAACTATCAAATCTGTCGCTAAATTGCCATCGAATTTTTGACCATCTCGACCATCTTAGAGTCCGATTTAGGATTCGATCATCATACATTATTTTGAAGATATTTCTATGAGCTTTCTAACGACACCAAGAACGCCTCAATAGGAAACTTGTAGCTCAAGTTATGGTCAAAATACCGACCTGTATACAGTTTGGGCTAAAATAGGAACCCGTTATGACCCAAACTCCTATATATACCATTGGACTCGACCTAATCCTAGTTTACACGACCCTAACACTCATAAAACTTCCTCCCTCCTTCCTCTTTGAATCCTTATGGTTTTCTCCCTAAAACTCTCTCTAGGGAACCCGTTCTTACACCGTTCTTCATTGCTTCTTGATAGGAGAACATCACTACGAATATCGGTTAGTTGTTCTTGCTGTTTGGGACTTTAGAAAAGGTAAAGTTCGTGCACCTTGTCCTTGTGTGCTTTCTTTCAAGTTCATGATCTCTTCCTTTTGACTTCTTGATCTTAGAGTTGAACCAAAGAGTCTCTTTGGCGTCCTTGAGGTCGTTGACAAGTGCTAGTGAGACGGGACCCTAGTGGATCTTCTTTCTTCTTTTGAAACGCGAACCTCATACCAGGTATGGGAGAAGAATAATGTATACACTAGGCTAGGGAGTAGCGTAAGATGAGGGTTCCCATAGCCCTGTTTATTGTCATTATAATGTATTGATGTCATGATCTGCCTGGTTGTATGACTGAATTTTTTATGTTTTTAATTGGATTAATTAGTATGACTATTTGTTATAATTGTTGAGTTGTTCATGATGTGTTATGCCCATTTGAATTGTCTTATGCCATGAGTTTTTGTTAAATTGGTATGAATACCCAGGATTATGAATGTTGTTGTTATGACATGGATTATGTTGATCACATTGACTGGATATGTTGTTGATGATGATGTTACCGTTATGTTGAATATGTTAATAAGACTCTAATTGACTTAATTAGGACTCTTTATTCAACATAGGAATTAAGGGATTAATTCCCCAAGCTTCATAAGACATGAATTGTGTTAGTGAAAGGTGAAGTTTCATGCCGAATGTTCTAGTTAAGACACTAGGATCTGATTTGAGAGAATTATGGAGTCTAAACTCCAAGAACACGTTAAATTCTTCCCAGAACAGTATTGCCCTTCCCGGAGCACAACCTTGCTCCCAGTTAAATTCTGGAAAACAGGCCGCGCATTGAGCACGACCGTGTAGGATAGTGAGCACGACTGTGCTCCACTAAAGTGGCAGCACGATCGTGCTGGGGATTTAGTACGCCCGTGCTTCCCCCTGCTGATTAGACCTTAAGATTTATGAATTAAAGGGGGTTTTACCCCAATTATCCCCAGATGATGTAATAATACACTAATCAAATGATAACAAGTTAGATAACTTAATTAAAGATTAATTAAGATAACAAAGACTGATAAACTGGTTAAGCCGGTACCCGATGGGTCACAGCACGCTGTCATGCTTTGGTGCTTTTTGGCCAAAGTGCTCTCGATGCTTTTTGGTCGAGATGTTGTTATGTTGGACCTTGGTGCTTTTTGGCCAAAGGGGCCTTGACCCCACGGTGTGGGTCTAAGGTATTAATGTTGATGTTGGTGATAATTCTTGGGTGCTTTTAGGCCCTAGCAAAGGAGGTGGTTGCCTTGTGTTGTTGTGCCATTTACATATAGAATTGGAGTTGATGTTGAGGGGGATGTTCGACATAGGGGAGGTCATCCTAGTTATGATGATCTGGTCCAAGTCTCGTGTGGGTCACCCATGGTTTGGTGAACCGGGCGCCCCCGAGGCGGCGTATCCAGTTATGATACGTCAGCTATCCAAGGGGTTCCTCCATGGTTTGGGGAACTGCCGGTGTAGGTGATTTTTGGCCAATACGGATATGTAACTCCGAAGTTGTATTCTTGAGTTAGTTGGATCCACATGCATTGATGGAGTAGTGGAGTAGGGTTGCATTGCACTGCATAGCATATGTTGGATGATTAACATGTTGTTATGGTATTACATGATGATGTATAAATATTGTATTTTGTTATATTTCTATGCCATGCTATGACGTATGTTCATCTTATTCCTTATTCCCATGCCGTTGTGTTTACATGATTTCTTACTCCCTGCTTTCATGTTTCTGCTGTTGCATGTATTTCTTTATGCAGAGGACGGTGAGCAGCCAGCAAAGGAGTGACATTGAGGAGCCGTGACTCTAGTTAGAATGCTGAGTTATAGTTCTTAGTTTTGTTAGTTGTTTAGTTTGTTTCCGTGATGTATCCGGATTTTGGTTACACCAGCGCTGTATGTGATATCGAGGTTAGGTTTTTCTTTATCTGTCTTGTTTATGTTATACTGCTTTAAAACTATGTTATTTCCGTGTTGTTTTTGTTGAGATGTGACACCTTTTTATCCAAGTTTTTATTTTTTTTTCAAATAAATGCATGTTTTATAATTACCTCTTTTAAGTAAATGTTTTATATTAACATGCGGGGTAGGAGGGTATCACATTTAGTGGTATCAAAGCCGTTCGGCCCTGTCCGGACGTGGTATGAGTCTGTCTTGAGTATGTTGTGTGACTCTTGTTTGAATTGTCTATATTTATATAGATAATGTTACATGGTACTAAGTACATATAGCTTTGCTTTGGCTTGACTTACTGCATTTGGCGGTTTGTCTTGAACGATCCAAGGAGCCTTCGGGTGCTTCTTGTGTTTAGGAAGGTTGTTCGATTATCTCTTGATAATATGAACTCTGCATCTAATCTTGTGCGCTTATTTTTTTAAAAAAAAAACCGCTCGATGTTATTCTTAGGATGAACTGGTTATCTTCCAACCATGTTCCCTTTATCTGTTTTGATAAGACCTTAGTTTTTGGAACTCCAACGGAGTCTAAGAATCCAGACATTCTCTCTGCCAGCCAATTTCAAGCTTCGATGAAAGACGAAGCCCAAGTGTACATGATGATAGCTTCCCTGGAAGTAGAGAGCAGCCCTCCTGATGTCGCCATCTTGCCTGTTGTGCGAGACTTTCCTGAAGTGTTTCCTAGGGATGTTTATAACTTACCCCTAAAGAGATATATTGAGTTTGCCATAGACTTAGTGTCTGGCACCGTGCCAATCTCCATAGCACCCTATAGGATGTCTCCTCTAGAGCTAGCTAGGTTGAAGGAAGAGTTGGAGGACCTAATGAAGAAGCTGTTCATTAGGCCTAGTGTGTCCCCGTGGGGAGCACCTGTGTTATTGGTGTAGAAGAAGGATGGTAGTCTGAGGTTGTGCGTCGACTATCGGCAGCTCAACAAGGTGACCAATAAGAATCGGTATCCCCTACCTAGGATTGATGATCTTATGGATTAGTTGATCGGAGCTTGTGTTTTCTCGAAGATAGATTTGAGGTCAGGGTACCATCAGATTCGGGTTAAGTCTGAAGATATTTCGAAGACAACGTTTTGGACGTGTTATGGTCACTATGAGTACTTGGTTATTCCCTTTGGTCTTACCAATGCCCCTGCTGTGTTCATGGACTACATGGACAAGACCTTTCACCCTTACTTGGATAAGTTTGCGGTGGTCTTTATAGATGACATCTTAGTGAACTCTAAGACTAAGGGAGAACATGAGAAGCACTTGAGGGTTGTCTTACAGACCCTTAAGGAGAAGCAGTTGTATGCCAAGATGTCTAAGTACGAGATTTGGTTAGAAGAGGTTAGTTTCTTAGGTCACGTGATCTCAAAAGGTGGGATAGCCGTCAATCCGGTTAAGGTTGAGATGGTGTACCAATGGGAAGTGCCAAAGTCAGTGACAGAGATTAGGAGTTTCTTGGGTTTAGCAGGGTACTATAGGCGGTTCATAGAAGGTTTCTCTAAGTTAGCCTTATCCTTAACCCGTCTCACCAAGAAGGGACAGCTGTTTGTGTGGGACTCTAAGTATTAAGAGAGTTTCCAAACCCTTAAGGATAGGTTGACATCAGCACCAGTGTTAGTTTTACCAGATCCTAGTGAAACCTTCGTAGTTTACTGCGATGCTTCTAAGCAAGGGTTAGGTGATGTCTTGATGCAGAATGGTAAGGTAATTGCTTATGCTTATAGGTAGTTGAAAACCCATGAGAAGAACTACCCTACCCATGACGTATGTGTTGACGAATCTGGGCAAGTATACCCAGTCGTGCAAGTGATACGGTGGTAAGACCGGTTATCGTATCCACGGGGATTGGATGTCAACTACCAATTCGCAAACTCAGCAACTATCTAGACTAAACTATTAATAAAGAGAAAGTAAAACAAACAAAAGAAAAGAAATAAAATATTTTTGTCTTTTTGGGGACTTTTGACAAACACTTGACGTGCAGAAAGGATATGTTGGGACTAGACTTCACCAAACCTCTAAGTCATGCACTATCAGGACTAGATACCTCCCATTCATGCTTCAGATATTAAAATCAATCCACTAAACTACTCAAACCCCGATTCCTCGGATGGCAAGAGCCTAAATCCACTAATAGACCCTAATTCCTTAGGTGGCCTAGATTAATGAATTTGCATTAAGATTAGGGATTACGCGATTACTAATAAACCTAGTTCCATTCCTATATACAAGGCTTACTAGGTGATTAAATTCAATTCCGGTTATGATACGAACGTCCCCATTGCATACCAAAACACAAATCAAGTCATGGGGGTGCTAGCCACAACAAGCATTAAGCACAGAAAAATAACCACTAATATGAAGACATGAACATAGAATAATCTGTCAAGATAAATACATAAACATAGGTTTGATTACATCTAATCCCAACACAGGGATTTAGCTACTCATAAAACAAAGAAAACCAAACCAGAGAAATAGGAAGGAAGAGGAGAGAAGAGGCTCCATGTGAGCTTTCCTTCTTCTTCAAAGCAATCCCTCTTGGCTCCCTTCTAGGGTTGAAACCCTAGCCCAGCTGCAGCCTCCAAATGCCTCCCTCTGGACCCTAAAAACTCCCTCTTTTCTGTCTGCTGCGTTCTTATTTATAGGGCTGTTGCGCGTCACGGCCGTGATGGCCATCACGGGCTGGCCGTGACGCGTTCTGAAAAATTTCTGGTTGGTCACGGCCGTGATGTCTGTTACGGGCTGGCCGTGACAGTCTCTGACTTTTTCCTTCTGCTCTGCTTGATCACGGCCGTGATGGTCATCACGGCCAGGCCGTGATGGTCATCACGGCCAGGCCGTGATGGGCTCTGTTTGGCTCATATTCTTCACTTTTCAAGCTTTATTTCATCCAGGCTCCACCATGGCTGATTTTGATCATTTTTACATTGAATTCCTGCAAAACAACACCAAGAAACCGCTTCACCCGTTCCAAGGGAAAATCTAACTAAAATCAACTAAAGAATGCCTAATCTATATGAAAAATGCATGCAAATATGTACAGGAAACATCATGTAAAATCACACTATCAGTATGGTTAGGAGCTGTGGTATTTGCCTTAAAGATCTGGAGGCATTACCTTTATGGAGCGAGGTTTGAAGTTTTTAGTGATCACAGGAGTTTGAGGTATCTCTTTGATCAAAAGGAGTTGAACATGAGGCATCGTAGGTGGATGGAGTTCTTAAAGGATTATGACTTCGAGCTGACCTATCACCGAGGAAAGGCCAATGTGGTGGTCGATGCCTTAAGTAGGAAAACCTTGCACGTCTCTCCTTTGATGGTTAGGTAGATGGATCTAATAGAGGAGTTTAGAGACCTTAGTCTAGCTTGTAAGTTTACCCCTAAGAGTATCAGGCGTGGAACCTTGAAGGTTACCAACAGCTTGATGGATCAGATTAGAGAGAGCCATAAGTTAGATAAGTTTCTCTTAGACCAGCGAGAATTGCTCGCTCAGGGTAGAGACCTTAGTTTCAAGGATGGGAGTGATGGAGCCTTGAGGTTTAAGGATGGAGTGTGCATATCGGATGTTCCTGAGCTTAGGAAGTTGATCCTTGCAGAAGGACATAGGAGTGGTTAAGTGTGCACCCAGGTGCCACCAAGATGTATCAGGACCTTAAGAGGATGTTTTGGTGGCCTAGGGTGAAAAAGGATGTGGCCGAGTTTGTGTATGTGTGCTTGGTTTGTCAGAAAGCTAAGATAGAACACCAAAAGCCATTAGGTAAGTTACAAGCTTTAAGTATCCCATAATGGAAATGGGATAGCATCTCCATGGACTTTGTGTCTGGACTCCCTAGGACTCCTGCTGGTTTTGAGGATATACCGGTTGTTGTCAATAGATTGACTAAGGGTGCCCATTTCATCCTGATGAACATGGAGTATCCTTTATAGAAGTTAGCCAAGCTATACATCAAAGAGATAGTTAGGCTTCATGGTGTACCCTCTAGCATAGTATCAGATAGAGACCCGAGGTTTACCTCCAGGTTTTGAGAGATTTTTCAGCATGCTTTAGGGACAAAGCTTAGGCTTAATTCAGCTTACCACCCACATACTGATGGGCAGTCGAAGAGGATTATCAGTCCTTAGAGGACTTGTTGAGAGCTTGTGTGCTAGAACAGTCTGGTAGTTGGGAGGAGATGTAGGACACCCTTGTGTTGGAGTGAACCTAGTGATAGTGTGGTGCTAGGGCCAGAGATAGTCCAGGAAACAACAGAAAGGATCGGGATGGTTCAGCAAAAGATGAGAGTAGCATAAAGTAGGCAAAAGAGCTACCATGACAAAAGGAGGAAGGCGCTCGAATTCCAGGAAGGTGACCATGTGTCCGTGAAAGTTACTCCAACAACTGCGGTTGGTAAAGCGATGAAAGCAAGCAAGCCATCTGTTATTAGGAGATCCGAGTCTTTCCTACGTTGGTGAACAAGTGTAGAATCTTTGAGGATGCATACGAGGCCAGGATCGAAAGCCGTAAAAGTCAGAGATCCAGAGAAGTAAGGACGAAGATCAGAAGAACAAGGTGAGACAATGTCATCAGCAGATACTTCAAGCAGAATGGCAAGGAATCACATTTCTCAGCGGGTAAGCCTAAGGATTGGGATTTTCCTAAACATATCAGATGTGGAAAACGTGGAGAAGGTCACTATACCCATAAATGTAAGGAGCCGAACATCATCTATTTCAAGTGTGGCAAATATGGTCACCTTAGCGGTAACTGTAAAGGAGAAAAGTGAGAACCATAGAGTGCTAGCTGGAATCAGAGTTCGCAACGGAAGCGTAGTGGAGCTGAAGCCTCCAAGTCCGTGGACTCAGCCCAACATATGCACCTAATTGATGAAAGTTTAACCAGTTAAGGTGATAGAAATTTCGAGGACGAAATTTTTATAAGGGGGGTGGAATTGCAACACCTCAAGATTCACCCTGATGTTTATATGTGTTAGTTCTGGCATGTATATGTTTGATATTTATATATATATGTGTGTGTGTGTGTGTGTGTGTGTGTGTGTGTGTGTGTGTGTTAATGCATATGATAGTATGTATATGATTATTTGCATTAATATGATATTGTGTCTCTTAATGTTTGATTTTATATGTTAATATATGATATGTGATTTTATTAATAATAAGTAATTAAAAATGATATGATTAGATTTTAACCCCTCAACCAATCAGATTTGAGTCCTTATCAATATAGGATCATCCTCTTTTTGTTTATATCTTAAGACCTTATCATAATCTCTTAAGGATCCTATCTAGGAATAACTACCAAATCTGTCGCTAAACTTCCATCGAACTTTTGACCATCTTGACAATCTTAGAGTCCAATTTAGGATTCAATCATTACACAATAATTTGTAGATATTTTTCTGAGCTTTCTAACGACACCAAGAACGCCTCAATAGGAAACTTGTATCTCAAGTTATGGTCAAAATACCGAACTGTATACAGTTTGGGCTGAAATAGGAACCCGTTATGACCTAAACTCATGTATATACCATTGGACTCGACCTAAACCTAGTTTACACGACCCTAACACTCATAAAACTTCCTCCCTCCTTCCTCTTTGAATCCTTATGGTTTTCTCCCTAAAACTCTCTCTAGGGAACCCGTTCTTACACCGTTCTTCATTGCTTCTTGATAGGAGAACATCACTACGAATAGGGGTCAGTTGTGCTTGCTGTTTGGGACTTTAGAAAAGGTAAATTTGTGCACCTTGTCCCTTGTGTGTTTTCTTTCAAGTTCTTGATCTCTTCCTTTTGACTTCTTGATCATAGAGTTGAACCAAAGTGTCTCTTTGGCGTCCTTGAGGTCGTAGACAAGCGCTAGTGAGACGGGACCCTAGTGGATCTTCTTTCTTCTTTTAAAATGCGAACCTCGTACCAGGTATGGGAGAAGAATAATGTATACACTAGGCTAGGGAGTAGTGTAAGATGAGGGGTTCCCATAGCCCCGTTTATTGTCGTTTTAATGTATTGATGTCATGATCTGCCTAGTTGTATGACTGAATTGTTTATATGTTTAATTGGGTTAATTAGTATGCCTATTTGTTATAATTGTTGAGTTGTTCATGATGTGGTATGCCTATTTGAATTGTCTTATACCATGAGTTTTGGTTGAATTGGTATGAATACCCATGATTATGAATGTTGTTGTTATGACATGGATTATGTTGATCATATTGACTGGATATGTTGTTGATGATGATGTTACCGTTATGTTGAATATGTTAATAAGACTCTAATTGACTTAATTCGGACTCTTTGTTAACATAGGAATTAAGGGATTAATTCCCCAAGCTTCATAAGACATGAACTGTGTTAGTGAGGGGTGAAGTTTCATGCTGAATGTTTTAGTTAAGAACCTAGGATCTGATTTGAGAGAATTATGGAGCCTAAACTCCAAGAACACGTTAAATTCTTCCTAGAACAGTATGGCCCTGCCCAGGAGCACAACCGTGCTCCCAGTTAAATACTGGAAAACAGACCGCGCATTGAGTACGGCCGTGCAGGACAGTGAGCACGACCTTGCTCCACTTAAGTGGCAGCACGACCGTGCTGGGGGTTTAGTACGCCCGTGCTTCTCCCTACTGGTTAGACCTTAAGATTAATGAATTAAAGGGGTTTTTACCCCAATTATCCCCAGATGATGTAGTAATACACTAATCAAATGATTACAAGTTAGATAACTTAATTAAAGATTAATTAAGATAATAAAGACAGATAAGCTGGTTAAGCCAGTACCCGATGGGTTACAGCACGTTGTCATGCTTTGGTGCTTTTTGGCCAAAGTTCTCTCGATGCTTTTTGGTCGAGATGTTGTTATGTTGGACCTTGGTGCTTTTTGGCCAAGGGGGCCTTGACCCCACTGTGTGGGTCTAAGGTGTTAATATTGATGTTGGTAATAATTCTTGGGTGCTTTTAGACCCAAGAAAAGGAGGTGGTTGCCTTCTCTTGTTGTGCCATTTTCATAGAGCATTGGAGTTGATGTTTAGGGGGATGTTCAACATAGGGGAGGTCGTCCTAGTTATGACGATCTGGCCCAAGTCTCGGGTGGTTCAGCCATGGTTTGGTGAACCGTGCGCCCCCGAGGTAGCTGTTGGAACCCAAGTGGTTTTGGATTTAATAATCTCTAGGTTTTGATGTTAACAAAAGGATTAAATTTACTTGGCAATGTGTTAGTTGAGATCTAACTAGTTCTTTCAGTTATGCAGGAACGCTTTTATAAGTAAAATAAACTTGGGATAAGTTTCAATTGAAAAATATGCGTCCACCCCTATAGATGGCCTGCTCAAGAACTGTGGTTAAATTTACCTCGTTGTTTTCTTTATTAAACGAGGCTATAAATGAATACCTAAATAACTTGTTAGGTACTGCATGTCCAAAGACTTGAAAATAAGCACGTCCATCTTACCACGTCAGCAGACGAGTGCTATCCTTGAAACTCAAGTATACATCCATAGTGCCTAACTAAAATTCAGTAGAAGTCCATAGTGCCATGTCATTGGACGGAGTTTCTCTAAGGACTTAGCAAGTCCAAAGACTTGTGTGGATGAGCGCTTCTGCCACATCAGTGGACGAGTAGAAATAAAATCTTGTGTAGATGTGTTCTTCAAACTAAGTGGACGGTTCTATATGTTCTATATCTTTACTACCTTGAATATGATTTAATGCAATCTGGTCCACGATGAATTTATTTCAAATGAATATTTGTTCTTCCCATTTGTTTTTATCTGATTAATGTCTTGTTTCCTTTGAGAAAATTCATAGTACTATCAAGGAAATACAAAAAGCAAAAGGTAGAATTGGAATTACAAAACGTTCTGTATGATGACATCTTTATTGTTGGACAAAAGCTCGGTTATTAACAAAGGAGGAAAGAAAGTTTTTAAGGTATAATTGCTCAGAACAGTGAGCCTCCATTTTGTGATTTTCTGATAAACAAGGATGCTTTTCAACATGTCCAAAATCAAGCTATCAGTCTCAACGGATATCATGCATTTAATGCTACCCTCACATATAGTGAGTTAAAAAGATCTTAGAAATATCTGTGATAGAGTTAGAGCCTGAAGAGGCTTGGCAAGAAAGCAATACTTGTAGCCTGGAGAGGTGAAGAATACTCGTTGTAGAAACTATTTGGAGATAGTGGATAAAATCCTTCAAGTAAAAGGGACTGGATGTAGCTCTTGGTTGGAAAAGAGTGAACTAGGATAAAATACCTGAGTGAATTTTCTATCCCTTATCTTTTATAGTTTTAATTATTTTTACTAACTGTGGGATTTGATTTTGGTTTTGTTAATCTTTTAAAAAGGATTTCTTGTGTGCTTAATCTCTTTATCTTCTGCTTGTGAAAAAGTTTTTCAAAAAGGGTTTTTGCGAAAATAATTAACAAACACAATTCAACCCCACCCCTTCTTGTGTTTGCCTGTGCCAATTTCAGTTGGTATTAGAGCTCAGCCTTGACAGGGTTGAGCATCTAAAAAGTGCTTAGGCAGTATGATCCTACAATCATGGATGTAGAAGGATAAGCTATCAACAGACCCCCTCTCTTTGATGGAACTGATTATGACTATTGGAAAAAGTGGATGATGGCATTCTTGGATGCACAGAATGCTGACATCTGGGAACTAATAGAAAATGTCTACACTGAGCCAAGGAGTGAAGCTGGAGCTGTAGTGCCTAGAGCTGAATGGACTCAAGAGCAGAAAAGCCAACATTAACTAAACTTGAAAGCTAAGCACTATCTCATGTGTGCTATCACCAGATCTGAGCATGACAAGGTTCATAGTTGCAACACAGCTAAAGAAATCTGGGATACTCTTGTACTAGCTCACGAAGGTTCTTCACAAGTGAAGGAATCAAAGATAAGCATGTTGGTTCACCAGTATGAGCTATTCAAGATGGCTGATCATGAAACTATAGACCAGTTGTTTGGAAGATTCCAAACAATCACCAATAGTCTCAGGTCTCTTGGAAAGGTCTTTGAGATCAAAGATCATGTGAGAAAAATTTTGAGAAGTCTCTCAAAGCAATGTAGACCTAAGGTAACTGCTATCCAGGAAGCAAAGAATCTGAATACTCTTTCTCTGGAAGAGCTTCTGGGTTCATTAAAAGTTGATGAACTTGAACTTAATGAAGAGGAAAACTCCAGAAAAGGAAAGTCCATTGCCTTAAAGGCCAAGAAAGCTAGTTCCTCAAAGATGCTTAAAGTTGTTGAGTCCTCAGATGAAGCCGATTCATCAAATAATGAAGATGACTCGGATGAGGATGAACTATCTTTCATCTCCAGAAAAATCCAACACATGTGGAGAAAGAAATGTGGATTCAGAAGGAAGCAGCTCAACAAAAAATTCTCCAAGGAGAAGTCAGATTCCAAAGAGAAAGGCCCACCCCAGTGCTTTGAATGTAAGAAACCAGGACACTTCAAAGCTGACTGGCTAGAGCTTAAGGGGAAAAAGAAATTCTTCAAAAAGAAAAAAGGCTTGATGGCTACATAGGAGGATCTTGACCTGTCTTCTTCAGATGAAGAAGATAAAGCGGGAGAAGAAGAAAACATTTGCTTCATGGTCGACCTTCGCTTGTAAAGTGAATTAACGTCTTTGAGGTAATAGAATCTAATCCATCTACTCTTCAAACTGTTTTTGATGAATTGATGCATGGATCATGCATATTGTCTAAAGATTATAAGAGTATCAAAAAGAAGTTTACTAAACTTTCTAGAGAATATGATAAGGTCTGTGATAAGCCTCTGGCTTATCTAGTTTTATAACTAGTAAGATTGTGGTTTATGTGCTAATTATTCGAGTTCAATCTCAATTTCGCCCAAATTGGCCTTGTTTTCTTCTTAAGTTAGACTTTGACTCGTTTTAGGCATTTTTAGTAGTTTTTAGTATATTTTGAATAGAATTACACTTTTTGTTTCTTTTTATTGTTTCAGGTTAAAAGGGGAAGCACTTCGAGTCAAGGGAATGAAGAAAACAGTGGAAATTGCCATTATGGAGATACTCGCCCTGCGAGAGGATTCTCGCCTCGCGATCCCGAAGACCAGCTGAAGCAGCAACAGTCATCCTTTCTGTCTCGCCCCGCGAAGATAACACTCGCCTCGCGATCCTGAAGGCCTGACTGTGTCACAATTGTCATCCTCTCTGTGTCGCCTCGCGAGAGTCCAATTTGAAAGCGCGCCAATTTTAATATTCGCCTCGCGAGAGCTTGCTTGCCTCGCGAGTTCGCGCAGATCCTGAATCCTATATATTGCAGTTTTAGGGCAGAATTGAGGAGCTTTTTGATTCTCCACTGATTTTGTAGCATTTAGGCCGAATCCTTGTTACTCTGGAGCTGCGTCTCCCTCTTTTCTTCTTTTATTTTACAATGGTGGTTAATTCCGATTGTTCATTTGTCGTTACGGGCATGAGGAGTTAATCCCCTCGTCTAAGGGATCAATGAAACTACCCATGGCGGTGTAGAATTCGATGTGATGTATGTTTCTCTCCCTTTTCTCAATTAGTGTTTTCCAATTCTGATTATATTGCGTTGATCATATGCATGCGTGATTGACTAGTTAAACGTGTTTTAGAACTTGAATTGGGAACATCGATCGACTATTGCACGAGAGTGAGTAGGAGATCGGTGCAACCTTGTAGGGAACAAAAATTAATAGAGTTTGATGATTAGGGTTACGAGACATAGTAAGTAATTAATCCAATCGTTGAATACGTCCTATTGAGCACGACAGTGGATATAGGAGAATTTGGGGGTCCTGGTTGAGATTGTAATTGAACTTAGGGAAGAATCATCATCACTTGGGTGCTACGCATGATTGGGTAGGTGGATTTGAGACCTTATATATTTTAATTTCTGATTTTAATACCTTAGCTTAATTGATTTGTTAATTTGAATTGCAATCCTATTTTCTCTCTCTCAACCATTTGCTGTCACTTAACCAACTTATCGAATTTCTCGCGAATTAGTTGAATTGGTAGCCCAATCCTTGTGTTCCACCTCGGTAAATTCTTACCGTGTTTATTTTATTACTTGCGACGCCCCGGAACACTTGCCGGTGACTCAACAAGTTTTTGACGCCGTTGCCGGGGATTGGCACAACCAATTTTCCTAATTTTTAGGGGATTTGATTATTTGGTTAAGTTATTTTTTATTCTTATTCTTATTTTTTACTATTTTTATTTATTCACTATTATCTCCCTCTACTTCTTTGATTCCACTTGGTCTTGGCTTGTTTTTGTATGCGAGGTACCCTTTCACAGGAGTACTTGCTATTCGATTCAGAGATCACCAGGACCGAGAAGCGTTTAAGGAAAGAAGCCAGAGAAAGAAAGAGGCTTGAAGCAATTAGGATGGCCGAAGATAACCCTCCTCGTCCTCCTCCTCCTCGTTACAAGCCTCTCTTCGAGGACGATCTACCCAACTTGGATGATTGTGCTTCTTCTATCGTGAGGGGCAACTTGAATACAGATTCCTTCAGAGTGGAAGGATGTGTCACAGCCCAGATCCACGAGAATCAGTTTGATGGGAGTGGCAAGCAAGACCCTCATAGACACATCACTCGCTTCCTTGAGGCTTGTGACATGCAGAAGACAAGAGGAGTCGCACAAGATGAGTTTCGCTTGCGGCTATTCCCTCTCTCTTAGGGATGTCGCTCGCGATTGGTTTAACAGCTTGGATAGGAACAGTATCAGAACATGGGAGCAAATGGCACAAAAGTTCCTCACCAAGTATTTTCCTCCTCAGAAAGCGGCACAAGCAAGGGTAGCTGTCACGTCTTTCAGACAGACAGAAGATGAAACTTATAATGAAGCTTGGGAGAGGTACAATGTGCTCTTGAGAAGATGCCCCTCGGCGTTCTTTGACCCGGTCTCCAAGGTTCAACATTTCTTTAACGGGTTAAGGGGGCAATATCAGATGAACTGTGATGCCGCAGCTGGCGGTTCCTTTTCTTATTTATCAACCGAGGATGGATGGGCATTATTCGAGAAAATGTCGTACAGTGATTACAACCGTGGTAGGGAAACCTCAAGTGGAGTCAATTCTGCAACAATGGAATCCATTCTAGAGGAAGTTAAATCGTTGAAGATGCAAGTTGCGGCATTGTCTGGGAACAAGAAGGTTAATGTGATACATGAAGGAATGCCTCCGGGTTGTGAATATTGTAATGGAAATCATGACATTCAGAGCTATCCGTTCAACTTCTCTCGAGAACATGTGGACTCATGCCACAATTTCTATGACAGCGTGCCCCAGAACAACTATCAGAGGAACAGGCAGAATGATTACAGTCAGAATCAGAATAGGGGTTATATGAGGAGAGACCATCCGGTTTTCGCTTGGAATAATGCTAGTGGTGGTCTAGCCGGGCAACAACAACCTCAACAGAATTGGCAACAGCAACCTCCACAGGGTCAGAGGCCTAACTATGGAATCCATCAACGCAATACTCAGCAGACTCTTCCGGGACCTAATCAATTGCAAATAACTGATGGTGGAAGGTAACCTTGGGAGTTGGCTATTGAGAAGATGAGCACGGCAGTTGAGAAGTTTTCAATCAGTACAGGCACAGTCGTTGATAAGTTGGCAACTCATACAGGGGCGGCAATTCAGAATCTAGAGACGCAGATTGCCCAGCTCGCAAAGCAACTAAATGAGCGTCTCCCAGGCACTTTCCCAGGTGATACTGAGAACAACCTTAAGAACCAATGCAATGTCGTAACAACTAGAAGCGGTAGGGTGTTGGAATCTACCAGGGGTGCAACCAGTTCAGAGGAAGACAAGGCCCCGAAACAACCACATGTTGAGGAAGAGCAACCTGAGAAAGAGGAGTTGGCAAGTGACAAGGCGCCGGAGCAAGGGGGAAGGTTAAAACTTGTAGATGAAGAGTTCCGAAAAAAGAAGTGGGTTGAACCCCAGGACCTCCCGCCCTACATGAAGGTACCATATCCTGAAAGATTGAAGAAGCCTCAACAAGATCAACAGTTCAATAAATTCCTTGATGTCTTCCGCAAACTTCAGATTAACATTCCATTTGCGGATGCGTTGGAACAAATGCCCTCTTATGCTCGGTTTATGAAGGAGCTTCTCTCCAACAAGCGGAAAATAGTGGATGAGGAAACGGTTGCTTTAACCGAGGAGTGCAGTGCAATTCTTCAAAGAAAACTACCTTCAAAGTTGAAGGATCCCAGTTCTTTTTCTATACCATGTACCATTGGGGAGATGACTCTAGGGAAGGCATTGTGTGATCTAGGGGCAAGCATCAACTTGATGCCCCTCTCTATGATGAAGAAATTGGGGATCAAAGAAGTCAAGGATACACAGATGTCACTTCAACTAGCTGATCGTTCTATAAAATATCCTTATGGGGTGGTCGAAGACTTGTTAGTGAAGGTGGACAAGTTCATATTTCCGATGGACTTTGTGGTGCTTGATATGGATGAAGATGCCGAGATCCCTCTCATATTGGGTAGGCCCTTCTTGGCCACTGGGCCTGCCTTGATAGATGTGCAAGAAGGGAAACTCACTCTAAGGGTGCAACATGAGAATGTAGTCTTCAATGTCTTTGAAGCAATGAAGCACCCCACTGAGAGGTCGGATGTGTATCGAGTGGATATGGTGGACTCGATTGTCAAGGCAAAGGCCACTAGAGAAGCCCATGGTTCTTCACTTGCACGAGTGTTGGTAAAATCCCATGATGATGATAGTGAGGAAGAAGACCCTTTGGGGGATGAGGACTATCTTGAGTGCTTGAAACACATGGAAGCCTTACCGAGTCTCCCAAGGGATGAATGTGCAAAGGAAAAGCCCAACAAGGAAGGAGTGGAAGAAGATAACAAGGCACCGGAGTTGAAGCAACTCCCAACCCACTTAAGGTATGCATTCTTGGGGGAGAAGGGACAACATCCGGTAATCATTAGCAATGCCTTGAAAAAGGATGAAGAAGAGAAGCTATTGAGAGTTCTTAGGGAACACAAATCCGCCATTGGGTGGAAGATTTCGGACCTAAAAGGTATAAGCCCTTCCCTATGCATGCATAAGATTTTGATGGAGGATGATCATAAGCCGGTGGTTCAACCACAAAGACGGTTAAATCCCATCATGAAAGAAGCTATGCGTAAGGAAGTGATTAAACTTTTGGATGCCGGAATCATCTATCCAATCTCGGATAGCAATTGGGTTAGTCCAATTCATGTGGTCCCAAAGAAAGGAGGCACAACAGTGGTGGTCAATGAAAGCAATGAATTGATCCCAACAAGGACCATCATGGGGTGGAGAGTATGTATCGACTATAGAAAGCTAAATGAGGCCACAAGGAAAGATCACTTCCCTCTTCCCTTCATTGATCAAATGCTAGAAAGGTTAGCCGGACATGAGTACTATTGTTTTTTGGATGGTTACTCCGGCTATAATCAAATTGTGGTGGATCCTCAAGATCAAGAGAAGACGACTTTCACTTGTCCATATGGAGTCTTTGCCTATAGGAGGATGCCCTTTGGATTATGCAACGCTCCTGCTACTTTCCAAAGGTTCATGCTTTCTATTTTCTCGGACATGGTGGAGAAATGCATTGAGGTGTTCATGGATGACTTCTCAGTCTTTGGGACCTCATATGACAATTGCTTGAAGAACTTGACTTTGGTGCTTAAAAGGTGCCAAGAAACTAACCTTGTGCTCAATTGGGAGAAATGCCACTTCATGGTCAAGGAAGGTATAGTCTTGGGGCACAAAATCTCCCAAAGGGGGATTGAAGTTGATAAATCAAAGATTGAGTTGATTGAGAAGCTTCCCCCACCAACCAATGTAAAGGGGGTGATGAGTTTTCTGGGGCATGCCGGGTTCTACCGGAGATTCATCAAGGACTTCTCCAAAATCGCAAATCCGCTGTACGACCTTCTTGTGAAGGATGTATCCTTTGAGTTTAATGCTTGTTTAAATGCCTTCACTATTTTGAAAAATATGCTTGTCACCGCACCCATAATCACTGCACCTAATTGGAATTTACCTTTTAAAATCATGTGTGATGCTAGTGATTATGCGGTGGGGGCTGTTTTGGGACAAAGGGTGGAAAAGTTAGCTCATGTCATTTATTATGCAAGTAAAGTTTTGAATGAGGCACAAGATAATTATTCCACAACTGAAAAAGAACTACTTGTTGTGGTTTTTGCTTTGGATAAGTTTAGATCCTACATTGTCGGGTCTAAGATTGTTGTTTACACTGATCATGCGGCCATAAAACACTTGATGACAAAAAAATTGGCAAAACCTAGATTAATTCGGTGGATTCTTCTTTTGCAGGAATTTGATCTGGAGATTAAGGACAGGAAGGGGTCCGACAATGGTGTGGCGGACCACTTATCTAGGTTGGTCAATCCCAACACCGAGGAGGAATTGTTAGACATCAAGGAAGAATTTCCTGATGAAAAACTTCTTGCTCTCATTGAAAATTCCCCTCCTTGGTTCGTGGACATGTCCAACTTCAAATCTTCAAATGTGGTTCCGCAAGGTTGGACTAGTCAACAAAGGAAGAAGTTCTTCTCGGATGCAAGGTACTATGTGTGGGAGGACCCCTAACTTTTCAAGCAATGCTCGGATGGGATCCTAAGAAGGTGCATTCCCCATGACCAAATCGGAAACGTGTTGTGGCATTGTCATAGCTTGGATTATGGTGGGCATTATGGGGGAAAGAAGACAGCAGAGAAAATCCTCCAACGCGGGTTTTATTGGCCAACTCTCTTCAAGGATGACCACACCTTTGTTGAGAATTGTGATCGTTGCCAAAGAGCTGGCAACATCTCCAAGCGGCATGAGCTCCCCTTGAATAGCATGCTTGAAGTAGAACTCTTTGATGTATAGGGGATAGATTTCATGGGACCATTCCCACCATCTTTCTCCTATCAATACATTTTGGTGGCTGTGGACTACGTGTCAAAGTGGGTAGAATCAATCCCATCAACCACGGATGATACGCGGGTAGTCATGGAATTCCTAAGGCGCAATATCTTCTCAAGGTTTGGGGTTCCTAGAGTGTTGATTAGTGATGGGGGATCCCACTTTTACAACAATCAAATGCACAAGCTTCTTGAGAAGTATGGCGTCAAGCATAGAGTCTCTACTCCTTATCATCCCCAGACCAATGGGCAAGCGGAGGTATCCAATCGTGAGTTGAAGCATATTCTTGAGAAAACCATCAACTCCTCACCGAAGGATTGGTCAAAAAAGTTAGATGATGCCTTATGGGCTTATAGGACTGCCTTCAAGACTCCAATTGGAAGGTCTCCTTACAATTTGGTGTTTGGAAAGGCGTGCCACTTGCCGGTGGAATTGGAGGAACAGTCTTATTGGGCAATTCGAGAAATCAACTTTGATTTGATGAAGGCCGGTGAGAAGAGGCTTTTGGACTTAAATGAGTTGTCCGAAATCCGCATGCAAGCATATGAAAATGCAAGAATCTACAAAGAGCGGACTAAGGCATGGCATGACAAGCACATCTTGCCTAGGAGGTTTGAGCCCAGACAAATGGTACTTCTTTATAACTCAAGGCTGAGACTCTTTCCTGGAAAGCTGAAGTCAAGGTGGTCAGGACCATTCAAGGTCCTCCATGTTTTTCCACACGGAGCAGTAGAATTAGAAGGGGCCTCTGGAAATTTCAAGGTAAATGGGCAAAGGCTAAAGCATTATCATGGGGAACCAATCCCAAATGGCAAGCAAGTGCTTCTTATGAGTTAACCCTTAGGGGCGACTTGAGTCAGGCTCGGGACGTTAAACAAGCACTACTTGGGAGGCAACCCAATCTAGGTATCCTTTATTTTTAGTTTTTGTCATTTTCATTTATATATTAAAAAAAAGAGAAGCTTGATTCGCCACACGAATCCACAGTGGCCACGCGAGACAGAAGCCCTGAATCTCAGAGGCTTGCTCACGCTTCTGTCTCGCGTCGTGATGGCTACTTTCGCCTCGCGATTCTGGGCATCAGCATCTGTTGGAATTCTAGATTCGCCTCCCTGGATACTACTCGCCTCGCGATTCTGGAAAGTGTGAAGAACAATTTTCCAGATCCGCCTCGCGAGTGATCTCTCACCTCGCGAATATGCAATTAAGTTTTTGATTTGCAGGATTTCTTCCAGGAGAGGCCTTTGGCCCAGCAGAGGGGTGCCCGAGGGAACAATTGGATGAGGATGCAACTGTAGAAGAACTTTCCGTGGAAGCGTCCACATCCACTAGTATTTGATCAGGGAGCACCCTCTCCTTTCCTCACTCTTATTTTATATATCTGTGTTCTTTCATTGAGGACAATGTATGCTTTAAGTGTGGGGGAGGGAACCAATTGTTGTTTTTGTTTTTGTTTTTGTTTTTGGTTTTGTTTTTGTTTGTCACTCTTGAATAATTTGAGAAGATCAAGAGTTTGTGTATGAATGTTGTGTCGGCAAGCTTGTTGGATTTTAATTAAATTTAGCATAGATTGATTGCATGAATTATTTTGACCATTGATGATTTCCCCCTAGGTTCTAAAAATAGAAAAGTTGATCCCCATGGAAAAATTGAAAATTGAACTTTGAGAAACTTTATTGTGATTGCTTGATTTATGACAAGTTTGGGGTGAAGGGGTTCACACACTAGGAATTGTATCTCGGTCAAACAATTTGCAAAAATGTCCAGGTGAGGATTTGAGCCTTCAACTTTGTTTTTTGATTGTGTGGATCACTTTCAAGTTGCACTTTCCCGAATTTGCTTGAATCTCTTCATGGTTTGCATGTTTATGTGTTGCATCAAATGATTTAGACAATTTTCTTTGAAATAGCTACTTGGCCTAAAAAGAACCATCCCTAATGCATGTTCCCTAGTTAGCCACATTGAGCCTAATTAGCCTATTGTTTCTTGATGACCCTATATTATAAGCCAAAAATCTGAAAAACCATGTTAACCCAATCTTAGGATTAGGAGAGCATGGAAGCTTAGCAAGAGAAGGGTTGTGAGAAACTAAGTTTGGGGTGGCTACAAGGCGATATGTCATTTTGGGTTGAGAAAAAGAAAAATAAAGGTTGAAACCCAAGGCAAAAAAAAAAAAAAAAGAAGAAAAAAATTGCCAAAAGAAAAGGGGCAAAACAAAAAGCTTAGCAAGGAAAGGGCTGTAGTCACCCAAGGCAAAAAGAAAAATGAAAAAAAGGAATTGAGTGGAGATTCAATGTGTCAAATGCTAATGCTCTCTTAGTTCCTAGGGACTTAAGCCTAGTATCCTTGAATATCCTACCCTTGACCAGGCCCCATTGCAACCTTTAAAAGACCTTCTGATGTTGCATGCATGTTTTCGTGGGAACTATTTTTGAGATGAAAATCAAATTCATGGAAAGTGCTCTTGATATGTGAAATTGAGTGAAAAGTTGATAGCCTAGACGAATTTGAGCGAATGAGTGAATTACTAAATGCCCTTGTGAGGAAGGAAATTGTTTGAATTTGGTGATCTCCCTTTTGTGTGTAACTTGGATCCTCAACTTAGATTAATGATTACATGCATGATGAAGTTCTCAATTGTTTAAAGTAAATGAATGTGGGGATTACATTGATGTAAGGGGGGAAACATTGAAGAAAAACTGTTTTGTAAGATTGCATGAAATTTGTGTGAAATTGATTGAATCCTTTAAGCTTGCCAAGTCTTGAGTCTTTTTTAGTTTTAGCTTGCTTGGGGACAAGCAAGGTTTAAGTTTGGGGTGTTTTGATAAGCTTCTGACTTATCTAGTTTTATAACTAGTAAGACTGGTTTATGTGCTAATTATTCGAGTTCATTCTCGATTTCGCCCAAATTGGCCTTGTTTTATTCTTAAGTTAGACTTTGACTCGTTTTAGGCATTTTTAGTAGTTTTTAGTCTATTTTGAATAGAATTACGCTTTTTGTTTCTTTTTATTGTTTCAGGTTAAAAGGGGAAGCACTTCGAGTCAAGGGAATGAAGAAAACAGTGGAAATTGCCATTCTGGAGATACTCGCCCCGCGAGAGGAGTCTCACCTCGCGATCCTGAAGACCATCTGAAGCAGCAACATTCATCCTTTCTGTCTCGCCCCGTGATGAGCCTCTGTTTGACTGGTTTTATAACTAGTAAAGACCTTGGCTTTGTGCTAATTTTATATCATTTTTACCCAAATTAGACTTGATTGTCCTTAAGTAGTATTTTGAGTCTGTAAAGTGTTTTTAAGTTAATTTAGTTGATTTAGAGTTAAATAAATCACTTATGTTATTTTCTTATTTTCAGGTTAATAAATAGGAAATAATTCCGGTTCGCCCCGCGAAGGATATCTCGCGTCGCGAGTCACCCAGCCCTGAAAAGTCAGAGACGATCACGGTTTACCCGTGTTGAAGATCACGGCTGTGGCAGTTTTGAAGTTGAAGCGTTCGCCTCGCGAGCATTCATTCGCCTCGCGAGTCTGGAAGTCAGAATATAATTGCTGTCACTGGAACCTGAACTGGTCATGAAGATTGGGCCATAACTTGGGCTGTAGATGTCGGTTGGAACTGAAACCGGTGGCAAATGAAAGATCAAACAAAGAGCTTTAACTCTCATGAAGACTATTATTCCAAATAGATCCGTTTTGAAGGTCTTTAATCCATGTGAAGTCAGAGGCGTTTCAGCTGCCCTATGAGTTGAATGTGGACATAACTCCCTCATCTTAATTCATAATTAAGCAAATTAAGTGGCTTTGGAAAGCTAAGAGGCAGAGGTTGAAGTGAATTAAAGGAGTATTCAGATATTGAGAGGTCTTGAGAGATTTTGTATAAATAGGAGTCATAGTTAGGCAGAGGAGGAGTCAGTAGGAGTAGTGGTAGTTTCAATAGTTTATTTTCCTTTTCTTTTCTTTTCTGCTTATGTCTGTAATGGAGAATTAGTCTCCTAGATTAATCTACTGTGATTGGTTTCTGTTAAGACTTGAGGTTTCTGTAATCCTGTTTCATTTGCTTTTCTCTTTTCAATGCCATGCTTTATATTTCTGTTTGCTTAATTCAGGAGTATATTGTGTTGTGTTGGTTTATCTCGGTGATATCATGTTCCTATAATTAATCGCGTTTGCTTAATTCGCGTGTGTTCGTTTCGTGTTCGCTTAGTTCACGAAGGGCTTAACCCCGTTTGCTTAATTCGGGAATAGGGACATATATCTGTAGTAGTGGTTTCGCTTGTAAATTGTTGCTACAACCGGGAGGGGATTAGAATCTGCTTAGGGCTAGGAATTTGCATGAACCGATGATAGTTGGGAAACCAAAAGCAGTAGGTTAATCGTTTTAGTTTATTTGTTAATCTGTTTTACTGCTCTGTTTTCTTTCTTTGTTCTGTTTTGATTTCTTTATTTTTATTTCAATTACTCAAAACCCCCCAAATTCTGACTTTTACTAATTCTCTGTTAGTAACAACAACAACTAAAGAGTCCTTGAGAGACGATACTCGAGTTGTCGCTCTATACTACATTATTTTAATAATCGCTCGTTCTTTTTGGCGCGTGGCGACAGCGCGTTCAAAAATTGGCGCCGTTGCCGGGGACTCTTGTTTGTTGTTATTAGCAGAAAGTTACATTTTAAAAAAGAAAAAAAAAAAACCTTTTGCATTCCTGAATTAGTTCTGTCTGCTTTGTCTGGATGTTTGATTGCCATGGATAATTACATGTATGGATATTTGCCTAATGTTTATTATGAACCACCACCTTGCATGTATTATCCTAATTTTAGTGAGCCACCACCATACTATCCTAGCCAAGTGACCACCTCTGCACCTTCCGAACCTTCACAGAGCACCTTGGATGAGATTGCTTCAATGCTACAACAAATGGAAGAGAACAATCAACGGATGGCACAACAAAATCTCGAATTTCAACGGATGATAGAGGAAAATCAACAGAGGATGGAGGCTGAATACCAGAGGGACCAAGCTGAATCTCGGAAGTTGTGGGCTCTAATTGATCAAGTTACCGCCAACTCAGCTGCAATGCCAACTCCATAGCCCATTGAAGAACATAAAGATTCACAAGTCATTCTTGAAAATATTTCTAATGATGATTTTGATAATGTTTCTGTTGATGATGAATTATGTGTTGAATCCCCTGATCCTAATGCTTGTTATTGTGATGGAACTGCTTTGTGTGTAGAATGTTTTACAGGTTTATACTTTTCAGGAAAAATAGAAAATGCAGATCGTTTTGCAGGTTTATTATTTTCAGGAAACTTAGAAAATGAGGATCAGGAGGATCAGGAGGACATCCGCTCCCCCGTGCCTGAAGATAAAGAAGAACCTTTGGGAGTAGATGATTCAAGTAAAACAATTGCATGTATTGAGAGTAATGGGGTGGATGCACTGTGTGAAGAATTCCCAGACATTCTAACTTTTTCTGATTCATTTTCTTGTAATATATGTACTAACTCTAACCTTTGTGTGGTGTGTGCTGAAATCTCTGCATGTATAGCAGGTGATAACTTTGTTAGTGCAGTGAATGAAGACCTTGCAGGAGTTGAAGCAGCACCAGTAACCCCAGCTAACTGTTTGCCACCTCCCCCTGTGGAACCAAAAGCTCTGGATTTTACACCCTTGGATTTTGCACCATGGCCAGTCCAAGAGGTTGAAACCCACTTCTATTGGGGAGACATTATTGAGAAGGAGGTCATCTGTGACCCGAAGGGGAGTGAGAAGTCCGCCGCACTCGGCGAAGTCATCATAATTGTCAAGTGCTCACTCCCACAAAAAGGCTGCAAGTTAGGGAAGCTTGGAATGAATTTCAGTCCTTTGGCTACCACGTGGGCCTTATGCTACAAGCAATGGGATCCTGGTGGAACCGCCCTTAATGAGTTTTCTTAACCCTTTATCCTTTTTAATTTTCTTTTTCTTGCTTTATTTCTGTTTTATTTTCAATAAAGCTCCTGAATAATTTGAGAAGCTCAGGAGTTGTGTTTGTGTCTTGGTTATGGCAAGTTTGATGGATTTGGTTGAATTTGCATAGATGATTGCATGTTATGTGTTGACTGTTTTCCCCCTAGGATATGAAATTTTTTTGAAAAAGTGATCCCCATATGATTGAAAACTGAACTTTGGGATTTTTGTTATGATGGCATGATTTATGATAAGTTTGGGGTGATAGGAAGCACACACTAGGGATAGAATCTTTTTCAAATAATTTGCAAAAATATCCAGGTGAGGTTTTTGAGCCTCCAACATGTTTTAAACTGTGTGAAATCACTTTTTAAGTTGCACTTTCCTGAATTTGATTGAATCTCTTTTTGGTTTGCATGATTATGTGTTTGCTTCAGATGATTTAGGCATTTTCTTTGTAAATAGCTACTTAGCCTAAAATATCCAAATCCTAATGCATGTTCCTTAGTTAGCCCCATTGAGCCTATTAGCCTGTTAATTCTTTGTAACCTTATGTTACGAGCTAAAATCTGAAAAACCATATTAACCCGATCTTAGGATTAGGAGAGCATGGAAGCTTAGTGAGAAATTGGTTGCAAGAAATTAAGTTTGGGGTGGCTACTCGGTGCAATGTGTTGTTTGGGATTGAAAAAAAAAAAAAAAAAAAAAAGAAGAAAAGTGTAAACATAAAAAAAAAAGAAAAAAAAAGAAAGAAAATAAAAAAATACATATATAAAAAAAAAAAAAGAAGAAGAAGAAAAAATTTTAAAAGTGAAAAAAAAATGCCAAAAAGAAATAAAAGAGGCTGTAGCCACCCAGAAGTGTAAAGAAAATAATAAAGAAAGGAACTTGAGTGAATTTCAAGGTGTAAATATAGTTCATGCTCTCTTAGTTCCTAGGGTCTTCAGCCTAGTTCCTTTGTATATCCTACCCTTAGTCAGGCCCCATTACAACCCATAAAAGACCTTTTGATGTTGCATGCATATTTTCTGTGGGAATCATTTGGAGATGAAAATCAAATTTATGGGAAGTGCTTCTGAAAAGTGAAATGAGTGAATTGTTGATAGCCTGACAAAAACTGAGCGTTGAGTGAACACAAATTTCCCTTGTGAGGAAGGCAATTGTTTGATTTTGGTGATCTCTCTTTTGTGTGTGACTTGGATCCCCTGCTTAGATTAATGAGTGTTTGAATGATGAAATTCTCAATTGTTTAGAATAAATGATTGTGGGGATTACTTTGCTAGAAGGGGGGAACATTGAAAGAAAAATTGTTTTGTTAAATTGCTTGAAATCTGTGTAAAGTTGATAGAGTCCTTAAGCTTGCCATGTTTTGCCAGGTCTTGAGTCTTTTTAAGTTTTTGAGTTTTAGTTTGCTTGGGGACAAGCAAAGTTTAAGTTTGGGGTATTTTGATGAGCCTCTGTTTGACTGGTTTTATAACTAGTAAAGACCTTGGCTTTGTGCTAATTTTATATCATTTTTACCCAAATTAGACTTGATTGTCCTTAAGTAGTATTTTGAGTCTGTAAAGTGTTTTTAAGTTAATTTAGTTGATTTAGAGTTAAATAAATCACTTATGTTATTTTCTTATTTTCAGGTTAATAAATAGGAAATAATTCCGGTTCGCCCCGCGAAGGATATCTCGCGTCGCGAGTCACCCAGCCCTGAAAAGTCAGAGACGATCACGGTTTACCCGTGTTGAAGATCACGGCTGTGGCAGTTTTGAAGTTGAAGCGTTCGCCTCGCGAGCATTCATTCGCCTCGCGAGTCTGGAAGTCAGAATATAATTGCTGTCACTGGAACCTGAACTGGTCATGAAGATTGGGCCATAACTTGGGCTGTAGATGTCGGTTGGAACTGAAACCGGTGGCAAATGAAAGATCAAACAAAGAGCTTTAACTCTCATGAAGACTATTATTCCAAATAGATCCGTTTTGAAGGTCTTTAATCCATGTGAAGTCAGAGGCGTTTCAGCTGCCCTATGAGTTGAATGTGGACATAACTCCCTCATCTTAATTCATAATTAAGCAAATTAAGTGGCTTTGGAAAGCTAAGAGGCAGAGGTTGAAGTGAATTAAAGGAGTATTCAGATATTGAGAGGTCTTGAGAGATTTTGTATAAATAGGAGTCATAGTTAGGCAGAGGAGGAGTCAGTAGGAGTAGTGGTAGTTTCAATAGTTTATTTTCCTTTTCTTTTCTTTTCTGCTTATGTCTGTAATGGAGAATTAGTCTCCTAGATTAATCTACTGTGATTGGTTTCTGTTAAGACTTGAGGTTTCTGTAATCCTGTTTCATTTGCTTTTCTCTTTTCAATGCCATGCTTTATATTTCTGTTTGCTTAATTCAGGAGTATATTGTGTTGTGTTGGTTTATCTCGGTGATATAATGTTCCTATAATTAATCGCGTTTGCTTAATTCGCGTGTGTTCGTTTCGTGTTCGCTTAGTTCACGAAGGGCTTAACCCCGTTTGCTTAATTCGGGAATAGGGACATATATCTGTAGTAGTGGTTTCGCTTGTAAATTGTTGCTACAACCGGGAGGGGATTAGAATCTGCTTAGGGCTAGGAATTTGCATGAACCGATGATAGTTGGGAAACCAAAAGCAGTAGGTTAATCGTTTTAGTTTATTTGTTAATCTGTTTTACTGCTCTGTTTTCTTTCTTTGTTCTGTTTTGATTTCTTTATTTTTATTTCAATTACTCAAAACCCCCCAAATTCTGACTTTTACTAATTCTCTGTTAGTAACAACAACAACTAAAGAGTCCTTGAGAGACGATACTCGAGTTGTCGCTCTATACTACATTATTTTAATAATCGCTCGTTCTTTTTGGCGCGTGGCGACAGCGCGTTCACCCCGCGAAGATAACACTCGCCTCGCGATCCTGAAGGCCTGACTGTGTCAGAATTGTCATCCGCTCCGTGTCGCCTCGTGAGAGGCTACTCGCCTAGTGAGAGTCCAATTTGAAAGCGCACCAATTTTAATATTCGCCTCGCGAGAGCTTGCTCGCCTCGCAAGTTCGCGCAGATCCTGAATCCTATATATTGATGTTTTAGGGTAGAATTGAGGAGCTTTTGGTTACCACTGTTTTGTAGCATTTAGGGACGATTCCTTGTGTTTCTGGAGCTGCATCTCCTCTTTTCTTTTTCTTATTTTACTATGGTGGTTATGTCCGATTGCTTGTCTGTCTTTACGAGCATGAGGAACTAATCCCCTCGTCTGAGGGATCAATGAAACCACCCATGGCGGTGTAGAATTCGATGTGATGTATGTTTTTCTCCATTCTTTCAATTAATGTTTTCCAATTCTGATTTGATTGCGTTGATCATATGCATGCGTGATTGACTTGTTAAACGTGATGAGGCTTAGGAGGCAATTCGCGTTTTAGAACTTGAATTGGGAACATCGATCGAATATTGTACGAGAGTGAGTAGGAGATCGGTGCAACCTTATAGGAACCAGGTTTAATAGAGTTTGATGATTAGGGTGATGAGACCTAGTAAGTAATTAATCCAATTGTTGAATATGTCCTATTGACCAACGACAGCGGATATAGGAGAATTTGGGGGTCCTGGTTGACATTGTAATTGAACCTAGGAAAGAATCATCATCACTTGGGTACTATGCATGATTGGGTAGGTGGATTAGAGACCTTAGATATTTTAATTTCGGATCTTAATACCTTAGTTCTATTAGATTTGTTAATTTAATTTGCGATCATATTTTCTCTCTCAACCATCTGCTGTTACTTGACCAACTTATCGAATTTCTCGTGGATTAGTCGAATCGGTAGCCCAATCCTTGTGTTCGACCTCGGTAATTACTTACCGTGTTTATTTTATTACTTGCGACGACCCGATACACTTGCCGGTGACTCAACAAGTTTTTGGCGCCGTTGCCGGGGATTAGGAGTAGGAGAGCATGGAGCCGAATCCTTGTTACTCTGGAGCTGTGTCTCCCTCTTTTCTTCTTTTATTTTACAATGGTGGTTAATTCCGATTGTTCGTTTGTTATTACGGGCATGAGGAGCTAATCCCCTCGTCTAAGGGATCAATGAAACCACCCATGGCGGTGTAGAATTCGATGTAATGTATGTTTCTCTCCCTTTTCTCAATTAGTGTTTTCCAATTCTGATTATATTGCGTTGATCATATGCATGCGTGATTGACTAGTTAAACGTGTTGAGGCTTAGGATGCAATTCGCGTTTTAGAACTTGAATTGGGAACATCGATCGACTATTGCACGATAGTGAGTAGGAGATCGGTGCAACCTTATAAGGAACAAGAATTAATAGAGTTTGATGATTAGGGTTACGAGACATAGTAAGTAATTAATCCAATCGTTGAATACGTCCTATTGAGCACGACAGTGGATATAGGAGAATTTGGGGGTCCTGGTTGAGATTGTAATTGAACTTAGGGAAGAATCATCATCACTTGGGTGCTACGCATGATTGGGTAGGTGGATTTGAGACCTTAGATATTTTAATTTCTGATTTTAATACCTTAGCTTAATTGATTTGTTAATTTGAATTGCAATCCTATTTTCTCTCTCTCAACCATTTGCTGTCACTTAACCAACTTATCGAATTTCTCGCGAATTAGTTGAATTGGTAGCCCAATCCTTGTGTTCGACCTCGGTAAATTCTTACCGTGTTTATTTTATTACTTGCGACGACCCGGTACACTTGCCGGTGACTCAACAATCTGCACAGTAAATCAAAACCATAACGATGAGAATAAAACATTAAAATCAAATAATGTCAGTATAGCCGACAAGACTAAGTGTGAGTCTAATAGCTCTTGTGAAGCTGAACAACTGAAACAAGATGAGACATACTTGACAGACTCTATGTCAAAACTGGTTGGTAGCTTAGATAAATTAAATCTTATATTGAGATATTCTAGATCACCGCATGACAAATCTGGCATTGGTTATGATAAAGAGAAGCAAGATGCATCTATGAATAAACCAAAATTTCATACACAATATAAGGCTTTTAAAGTCCGTCCACGGCATACTAAGTCAAAATCAAGCCTTTCCAATACTTACTGCAAAGTATGTGGATAAAGTGGGCATGTGTCATCTAAAGGCATACATAACAAGCATGCAAAGCATTCACGACCTATGAACACTAACAAGAAAGAACCCAAGTCAATTTGGGTACCTAATGATAAGATAATACTTGTTGCAGATATGCTTAACAACAGGAAAGAAACAGAAGTCCTGGTACTTGGACAGTGGGTGCTCACGACACATGACAGGAGAAAGGTGTATGTTCCAAGACCTTAGACCCAAAGATGGTGTCTGGGTCACTTTTGGAGGAAACCAAAAAGGAAAGATCATTGGTATAGGTAAAATTGGTAAACATCATTTTCCCTCCATTGATAATATTCTGTTAGTAAATGGTCTTAAACACAATCTGCTTAGCATTAGTCAATTATGTGATAGTGGGTTTGCTGTTTCATTTAATAAGAATATGTGTTCTGTCAAGAAAGCTAATGGATCACTCTTATTCACTGTCCAGAGGCAAAACAATCTGTATAAGATTGACTTAGAGGACCTCTCAAATCAAAGTGTGTCATGTCTAGTGTCCATTGAGGATGAACGATGGATTTGGCACAAAAGGTTGGGTCATGAAAGTTTGAGATTAATCTCAAAACTGAAAAAGCATAACCTTGTAAGAGGTCTACCAAACCTTAGTTTCCAATCTGATGCTCTTTGTGATGCTTGTCATAGGGGAAAACAAGTCAAAGGTTCCTTTGAATCAAAGAATGTTGTTAGTACCAACAGACCACTAGAATTGCTACACCATGATCTCTTTGGTCCAACAAGGACTGCATCTGTTAGTGGTAAGAAATATGGTATTGTCATAGTAGACAACTACACTAGATGGACATGGGTTATGTTCCTTGCTCACAAGGATGAGTCATTCAAGGTCTTTTCTATATTCTGCAAACGTGTACAGAATGAAAAAGGCATGTGTATAGCTTCCATTAGAAGTGATCATAGGGGAGAATTTGTCAATGAGTTATTCCATGAGTTTTTGAAGAAGGTGGTATTCAACACAACTTCTCAATACCAAGAACACCACAGCAAAATGGTGTGGTAGAGAGAAAGAACAGATCTCTTCAAGAGATGGCTAGGACTATGCTCAATGACAATTATGTCCCTAAGCACTTATGGGTTGAAGCTGTGAATACTGCCTGCTACATTCAGAACAGAATATACATTAGACCTTTTCTGAATAAGACTACTTATGAATGTAAAATTTGATGACAAACAGCCTGATAAGAGGCTATCAGAGCTAGATGAAGCTTTTGCAGATCTTGATCTAAATATCTCAGGAGAGAAACCAGAAATCAAGTCTGATATCCAAGTAGACGACACTTCTCAACAACAACCAGAAATGTCTATCTTTCAATAGGAAAATGCTCAGAAATCTTGGTATTTCAAAAATTACCATCCTCAAGATCAAATCATTGGTGACCCCAATGACAAGCTAAGAACTAGGTCAACCTTCAGAGAACAAAGTGATTATGATCTTGTCTCTGAATGTGAACCGAAGACAGTGGATGAAGCTCTACTGGATGAAGGATGGATTCTAGCTATGCAACATGAGATTAATCAGTTTGAGAGAAGTGAAGTTTAGACGCTTGTAGCCCTGCCTGAAGACAAGTCAGTCATTGGAACAAAGTGGGTCTATAGAAACAAGCTTGATAAAGATGGTAAGGTTGTGAGAAACAAGGCAAGACTTGTTGCTCAAGGCCACTCTCAAGAAGAAGGTATAGACTACATTGAAACTTTTGCACCAGTTGCAAGACAAGACGCTATAAGAATTTTAATATCGTTTCCTGCACGTCATAGCTTCATGGTTTTTCAAATGGATATTAAAAGTGCCTTCTTAAATGGCTTTATTAATGAAGAAGTATATGTCATGCAACCTCCTGGCTTTGAAAATACAAATCACCCTAAACATGTTTATAAGCTTAAGAAAACACTGTATGGACTTAAACAAGCTCCTCGAGCTTGGTACGTTAGGTTAAGTTCGTTTCTAATGGAAAGTGGTTTTAACAGAGGAAAAGTAGACACAACTCTATTTAGAAAGCCTATTAAGTCAGATTTCATTATAGTACAGATTTATGTTGATGATATCATTTTCGGTGCTACTAATGAATCTCTGTACAAGGAATTCTCTAAGTTAATGCAAAAATAATTTGAAATGAGCATGTTGGGAGAACTCAAATTCTTCCTTGGACTTCAAGTTAAATAGTCTATGGATGAGGTGTACATCCATCAGACTAAGTATACAAAGGAACTTCTAAAGAGGTTTAAGATGGATGATTGCAAACCATCTTCTAAAGTGGTTTTGGATTTAATAATCTCTAGGTTTTGATGTTAACAAAAGGATTAAATTTGCTTGGCAAAGTGTTAGTTGAGATCTAACTAGTGCTTTCAGTTATGCAGGAACGCTTTTATAAGTAAAATAAACTTGGGATAAGTTTCAATTGAAAAATATGCATCCACCCCTGTAGACGGCCTGCTCAAGAACTATGGTAAAATTTACCTTGTTGTTTTCTTTAGTAGACGAGGCTATAAATGAATACCTAAATAACTTGTTAGGTACTGCAAGTCCAAAGACTTGAAAATAAGCGTGTCTATCTTGCCACGTCAGGAGACGAGTGCTATCCTTGAAACTCAAGTATACATCCATAGTGCCTAACTAAAAATCAGTAGAAGTCCATAGTGCCATGTCATTGGACGGAGTTTCTCGAAGGACTTAGAAAGTCCAAAGACTTGTGTGGACGAGCGCTTCTGCCACATCAGTGGACGAGCAGAAATAAAATCTTGTGTAGATGCGTTCTTAAAACTAAGTGGACGGTTCTATATGTTCTATATCTTTACTACCTTGAATATGATTTAATGCAAGCTGGTCCGCGATGAATTTATTTTAAATTAATATTTGTTCTTCTCATTTGTTTTTATCCGATTAATGTCTTGTTTCCTTTGAGAAAATTCATAGTACTATCAAGGAAATACAAAAAGAAAAAATGTAGAATTGGAATTGCAAAACGTTATGTACGATGACATCTTTATTGTTGTACAAAAGATGGGTTATACACAAAGGAGGAAAGAAAGTTTTTAAGGTACAATTGCTCAGAACAGTGAGCCTCCATTTTTTGATTTTCTGATAACCAAGGATGCTTTTCAACATGGACAAAATCAAGCTATTAGTCTCAACGGATATCATGAATGTAGTGCTATCTCTAAACGGGATTATTCAAAGTAACCGTTGAAGATTTACAAGAGAAGTTGAAGACCACTATATATATAGAAGGTCTCAAGCACTTGTAACACCCCGATTTTCACTGTTTCAAAATAATCGAAATGCGAACGATTTAGAAAATTATTTTAAATAAACGGAGTTTACTACTCAATCCTACTTTAATGAAGGAAACTACGATTGAAAATTAGGTTGGAAAGTCAGGCGAAACCCGGCCCACGAATTCCATTAACAGTATAATTATACTTCTCAAAAGACCTAATTTTAATTCGTGAACGAAAGACTTAAGATTATTATTTTATTTCCTACAATTCTGTATTTTTAGAATTATTTTGGAAAAAAATAAAATAATTTATGTTTTTCGGGTGAAACTCGTAATCGGGTAGACGACGGAAGAGATTTCGGAGTTTCTCAAAACCGATAGAGGGTTTCTCTTAGGACTTTGAGATGATTCAAGGGGATGAATCATATTTTTAAGTCTAGAAGGTTTTTCAGGGTTAAATAGAAAATTTATGAATTTTATGCTTAAGCCCCTGAACTTTCTGTTAATCACCCTTTTGTCCCTAAGTTAGTTTCTAAGTTTTTTCAAGTGAATTGGGCTAGAATCCTTGTTCCCAATCTCTTAATGGACGTGGCTATGAAGCCCAAATTGTCTAGTTCATGAATTGATTCCATAAAGCCCATTTGAAACTATACAAGTTTCCTATCTTAAGCTTAATGCTTAAATCTTCAAGTGGGCCCCACAAAAATGAATTCAAGCCCAACGTTACTAAGCCCATGCGCAAGCCCGTGAGGTATTGAAGGCTGCCCTCATTTGTTGTTGGATGAACCAAGATTTTTCTAGAATGTTCCACAATCTTCCACATTATTCTATATCATTCTTTAATCTTCTTCAACATTCTTGATTTGTCTTCAACCTTCATGATTGTTCTTAAAAAATATCTATGACATAAAATCAGCCAACTTTGGTCAATATAATCTCGCATTAAATGTGGCAAAATCATCATCATGACACTTTATTGACAATTTGCAAACTAGTCCTTCAACTTTGGGAATCTTTGCAAATTGGTCCTTAGAACTTAATTGCATTTGAATCCTTTTAGAAAGACAACTCATCACTTATAGATCCTTCCCAAGATGGCGCCATTATCTCTATAAATACCATACTCTCACTTTTCACTTAGTTTCTAATGCCTTTTTGTTCAAAACCCTAAGTTCATAAGTTCTTTAGTGATAAGTTTGTGAAGCAAGTTTCTTGGATTTCCTTGGTCATTGATCTTCAAGAGGTAAATCCTAATCTTCATTCTTAATCATGCCTATGTTCTTTAGCAAGTTTCTGGATTCAAGGTTTATATTATAGTTGTTCATCACTTTAAAGTTTCTAACCCTAGAACTTTGAAAAGTCATAATAAATTCTAGAAAAATCTAATGATGATGAAACTACTTTCTATCTTCTTGATATCATGCATATTATCTAAATCTAAGAGCATGATGTAATCAAAAATTTCTTTCCTAAAAACCTAGCCTTGACCGAATCTATCAAAGTAGGTTTGGTAGAGTTTTTGTTCATGGTTTTCATTAATGATCTTGTTAATCAAGCTATTAGTATGTATGCTTAATAAATCCAAGTTGATTTATTAAACTAAGAACCCTAACCCTATGAACATGTTGAGGCCGAATCCTTGTATAAAAGAGATAGGAAGTTTTGAGTTTCAACTTTAGCTGTTTAGTCACTAATCCATGATTTAGGTTAATCAAGGATCATTAATCTATGACTTAATCATGATTAGGAATTTTAAGGATTTTGAACCCTAAAAGTCAGCCCTTGGCCGAAACCCTAACCCTAAAGGTTAGAGGATTTTGTTTCAAATTTTAGTATTGTAATAAGTAATCTATGTTTGTTAAGACTCTAGTAACTAGGATCCAAAAGATGGCATTAAGAAGATAACCTTAAACCTAATTTTTAAGTCTTGGCCGAACCTAGCCCTAAAGTGTCATAGATGGTTGTTAGTTGATTAATTATAGTTATGTTGTTTGGATAAAGGTGGTTGTGTTAACTCGTGGCGGGATAACGAGGATCGTCGTGTACGTGTTTTCGGTGCTAGCTCAGGTGGGGAAAAGAATCAACCTATCGTCGGAATCGATAAGTAGTAAATTATATGATAATTGTGTAGGGCGACCTAAACCCTACTAGTAGTCGAGTAATCGACAAGACCAAAATCCCATTGAAAACCTTTTCTGTAAAACAAATGGTGATTCGGGGATTGTAGGTTTATCGACATTAAGTTGATTTTAAGTATTTTAGGATGTTTGATTTATTGATATCAAATTTACTGTGATACGCTGGTTGAGGTATTCCATCTGCATGTGACATATTATTTCGGTGTTTGAATATTTAAGATATTGAGGATGTTTGTTGTCTGTCACGACCGTGAGGGTTGTCATGGCCAGGCCGTGACAGGTTCTGTTGTGCAGAGTTCTTGCGTTTGATGTCTGTCACGGTCGTGATGGCTATCACGGCCAGGTCGTGACAGAGTCTGACTTTGTTAATTATTTGGTTGTGATAAATTGCCTTATATGATATTGAGATGTTGGAATATTCTGTTGATTAATGTGTTATGCATGATCTGCCTGGGGTTTAATACTATGCCTAGTTGATTTTAAGTAAGGATATATGTTGTTTGGGAGATGATTGTTTGGGTGAGAGAATGAATTGACTTAGAGATGCCTAGCTTAATTAAGTTATCTAATGGATGAGATGTGACATAGAATGCGAGTTGAGGTTATGATGGGAGCTTGAGGTACAAGGTTGTTATCTTATCCTATCGAATGATAGAAGGGCACTATGTTGAGTCTTATCCTATCGAAAGATAGAAGGGCACTATGTTGAGTCTTATCCTATCGAAAGATAGAAGGGCACTATGTTGAGTCTTATCCTATCAAAAGATAGAAGTGTACTATACTGAGTTCTTTGCATCGGACTACCCTGGACTACTAACGAATGTGAAAGGAATACAGACAGTTATGATAGTATAAGTGTTTAGACTACATGAGCGGAGGGTAGAGGACAATATTATAATTTGGGGATGATTTGTTAGTTATGTGTGTTGCTTGTCTCTGACATTTATTGTATAATTTACTATTACTCTTTTCCGCTTTTTGATGATAGAATTGTTTCTTATTCCCTATATCTTTATGTGTGTTGTATTTTATTTCTGATGTGATCGTACGAGAAGACCCGATGGAGGAACCAGTTGCTGAGGAGTTAGATGGAACTCCGTATGAACCGGATGTTGGAGGTTGTGCTATGATCCATGGCGATTAGAGTATAGACATTATGGCCAGTGTGTCTACGTAGTATTTATAATTCCGCTAAGTATGTTTGTAGTGAAGTTTATGCCTGTGAGGGATCCTACTGAGAGGATACCCTCAACAGTGTTTTGGTAATGTAATAAATAAACATGTGTGTAATTATATAGTACAACTTTGGTGCGTTTTATATTTGTAGAAGTTATATGATTGTTTAACTAAAGTTTTTAATTTTTACGTATTTTCAACAGTAAGCGCGCGATTAAGTAAATAAATATTAAGGTTTTAATGTAATAATAATAAGATGGGGCACAACGGGGTGTCTCAACACTGAAGAATAACTTTTTGCCATTTGATCAATTACAAGATATTAAAAGCTCATATTCTCGTTGTTAAACAAAAAGTCTGTAATTCTTAAGGATTGAATATTTGTAAAAATATTTAGTAGATATTAAACCTTCATACCCTCACATATAGTGAGTTAGAAAGATCTTAGAAAAATATGTGATAGAGTTAGAGCCTGAAGAGGTTTGGTAAGGAAGCAATACTTGTTGCCTGGAGAGGTGAAGAATACTTGTTGTAGAAACTATTTGGAGATAGTGGAGAAAATCCTTCAAGAAGAAGGGACTGGACGAAGCTCTTGGTTGGAAAATAGTGAACCAGGATAAAATAGCTGAGTGAATTTTCTATCCCTTATCTTTTTTAGTTTTAATTACTTTTACTAACTGTGGGATTTGATTTTGGTTTTGTTAATCTTTTAAAAAGGATTTCTTGTGTGCTTAATCTCTTTATCTTCTGCTGGTGAAAAAGTTTTTCAAAAAGGGTATTTGCGAAAATAATTAACAAACACAATTCACCCCCCCCCCCTCCTGTGTTTGCCTGTGCCAGCTTTAGTGGCGTATGCAGTTATGATACGTCGACTATCCAAGGGGTTCCTCCATGGTTTGGGGAATTGCCGGTGTTGGTGCTTTTTGGCCAATACGGATATGTAACTCCGAAGTTGACTTCCTGAGTTAGTTGGATCCACATGCATTGATGGAGTAGTGGAGTAGGGTTGCATTGCACTGCATAGCATATGTTGGATGAGTAACATGTTGTTATGGTATTATATGATGATGTATAAATATTGTATGCTTTCATTTTGCGACCGTCATGGAACCCTATCAGTGTTTCTTTTATTTTGTAGAACTTTTCTTATGGCTCCGTTCTATGATAACCTTAATCTTTTAAGGGAAATATGTGGGACTTTATTCTGAAACATTGCCAGGTGTATGTTTTTAATTTTCTGCATTTTTTTCCTTTTTATTTACTGCTTCTGACTAGTATAATCACGAATATCTTAAATAATAATAAAATAATTTAAATATAATGGTTCAGGATTTGGGGGAGCCACATTAGTTGGTATCATAGCAGTTCATCCTGATTTGAGCCTAGGGTATGGGTTGTTATGTTTTTGTCTGTGACTGGCTTGTTGCCATGTTTTCTTTCCCTGCTGTGAGAATTTTAGGATTTTGATATGCATGGCATGCCTATGATATGTATCTGTTGTTTATTTGTTGCACAGATTGTGCATCATTGGGATTGATCAACCCAATAATGTTTCTAACCGATCAATGATCTACAGAAGTCAATGGCACGATCAAGGCAAAACCCTGGATCACCTACCACTCCAGGAGCTAACCCAGAGATGGTTGGGATTGCTAGAGCAGTACGTGACATGGCTCATCGCCATCACGCTCTTGCCCAAGTGCTGTTGTTTTAGCTTCAACGACTCAAGAGGGGGGGGGGGGGGGGGGGTGAAATGAGTTTTCAAAAAAAAGATTTCCCTCTTAAAAACTTTTCACAAAACTTTTCAAATCAGAGTTGCGGCCTCATGATCTTTTACAAAATCAATGAAGGGTTTATATAAAATCTTGAATTGAAAGATGACGAAGATAAGAAAGATCGATTCAGAATTAATTCAGAATAGATTCAGGTTCAAAAACTCAGTAATAACAAAATATAAAAATTGATTATGCCTTTAAAGATTAAGAACAAGTTATGCAAGTTTCTGATACAAGTATTAACAATCAAGAACAAACTTACAGGTTTCAGTTTCAGTATTAGTTAAGTTTCAGCAATCAAGAATGGTTTTGATCAACTCAGTTTTGAACGTAGATAACACAGTCTTGATTACAATTAGACCCAGGTTTCAATACAGTTTATACAGATCAAGAACAGAAATTATATTGAACTTTAAACATCAAAATCACAGGTTCTTGATCATAAACAGAAATTAAAGGAGTTTGAGTTTAGAGATACCACACAACCAAATTTATCCTGGTTCGGTCACCTCCACTGTGACCTACATCCAGTCCCCACTCCACCTGTGGGTGTTCACTGACTAACACACAAGCTTTGCCAGGTAGCTTGAAAAACCTTTACACCACAGAGCACTCCTTCACCTCGAGATACCACACTCTTGTGAAGAGCCTCAATGTTCTTCCTTAGGGATACCTCACCCTAATCACTCAGAGAGACTCCCTCTTTCTTTACAATCAAATAAAAAATGAAAATTTGATTCCTAACTCTCAATAGTCAGATAAACAAATTGAAGCACTTATGAGAACGAAACACTCTTTTTCACAATAAGCTCAAGAAAAATGATGAATGATTTTCACAATTGATATTCGATATGTTATACATAAAAGTGTTGCTTTGATCCCTCTTTATATAGAAAACAAGTTATAGTCGTTGGGATCAATCAAAACAGATTTGGATCTGATAACAGAATATGTTTTCTTGATTCTAGTTCTTGAAATAAGATTTTACATCGGTTCTTAGCATTCGCGTCCATTTTGAAAATAAGCGCGTCCATCTAGCCATGTTGAATTAAGATTTTACATCGGACGAGCTCCAATTAGTAGACGAGCTCCATATGCCACATCATTGGACGGATCTTCTCATTAAGGTCTTAGCAAGTCCAATGACTTGTTATGATGAGCGCTTCTGTCACTTTAGTGGACGATCACTTCTGTCACTTTAGTGGACAAGCGCTTCTGTCACTTTAGTGGACGAGTGCTTCTATCACTTGTGTTGGACGAGCGCTTCTATTGTAACAGGCTGATTTTAATTATGTTGTTCAACCGGTTAAAATATAATCAAATTATATTTTAATTTGAGATTTAGAAAGTTTTTTTGATTAAAATAAAATAATATTTACAGTCTACTTTATGGTAGAGGGTTACGGTAAAATTTTCGGTTGAAAATTCAGACGAAAGTTGATATGCGTTTTCACTGCCAGTACAAGTTTACTGTGCAGAAAATCTAATTTTGACCCGTGAACGAGACGCTTAGTGTTTTTAATATGTTTCCTTCAACTTTGGTTATTTTGAAAATTTTCGTTCAAAAATAGAATATAATATTTTATTCGGGCGAAAACGTCGGAAGAATTACGATCGGAAAATACAACCGGGTATGAAATGGAGCATATTAGGGAGAACAAAAGAATTGAAGTGACTTGATGTGATTTGATGGAAATGGGTTATGACACACTCCAAAAGTGATCACACTTTTCAAATTATAACATATTATATTCTAAAAACCTATTTTTCTCTCTCTTCTCAAACCAAACAAGGCACAAGATCAAAACTTGCTCTCCAAGCTCATTCCTCTCTCCTCAATTTCGTGCCACTCTCTCCCTTCTCTATATATGCACCTCTCATTTTCACTTCATCATCTTCCTTCTTCAAACTCCATTAAACCTTCATCTTCTTCCTTTCTTCTAAAAGTTCAATCTCTTAAAGCTTTAGTTTTTATTCATCTTTTGTACTTAAGTTCTTCATTAAATTTCTTCATTATACTAAGTGTAATGCTCTCATATGAATCTTCTTGCAAGTTTCATATTTTATTTCTTAGTTTACTTTATGTGTTCTTTATATGCTTTAAACTTCTAAAATCTCTCTAAAATGGTAGAAAACTCCTTTTGAGTTGAAATCACTTTCTATAGTCTTGTATTAACTTATATTTTCACATACTAAGAGGTCGTGTAAAATAAAAATCTCTACCTATCTCTTCCAATGAAGGCCAAATGCTTGCATTTGTGACCTAGGAAGTTTTTGTTTCAACTTTTGGAATATGATCATGTGTTTGAGTTTCTAACTATCCATTGATCTTAAATCTATAAATCTTGGAAGTTTTGATAGCTTGTTCTTATGATGGCTGAAAATATGAATAAGTAAGCCTAGGATACTATGTTTCAACTTTCCAAGTATGATCATGGATTTAGAACTCTTAATACCTTGTGATTCTAAACCTAAGAGTTATTGTTAAACAAAGAATATTTTCCTCATCATCCTATGATGGCCGAAACTTAGTGTTTAGGTGCTAGGATGTTTGAGTTTTTATTTTTCCAAAATGATCATGGACTTAAGCTCCATAATATATTTGGATGCTAAGTCTAAGAGATTGGAAAGTTTAAGGATTTCTAACTTGTTTATTCTATGTTATTAAAGCTAGGATGTATTACATTCATTTTTCCAAGATGATCATGGACTTGAGCTCCATAAGATATTTGGATGCTAAGTGTAAGAGATTGGAAAGTTTAAGGATTTCTAACTTGTTTATTTTATGTTATTAAAGCTAGGATGTATTACTTTCATTTTTCCAAGACGATCATGGACTTGAGCTCCATAAGATATTTGGATGCTAAGTCTAAGAGATTGGAATGTTTAAGTTTCCATTGTTTTCCAAAATGATCATGGACTTGAGCTACATAATATATCGGGATGCTAATTCTAAGAGATTGGAAATTTAAAGACTTCTAACCTATAAATCCTATGAAGGCCGAACCTAGAAGGTTATGGACCTAGGATACTTTGTTCTTATTTTTCCAAAATGATCATGGTTTTGAGCTCCTTAATACATATGGGTGATAAACCTAAGAGATTGGAAAGTTTAGTGAATGCTAGCCTATTTTAATAGTCTTGACCGAATACCCTAAGTTTATAACTTAGTGGTATTTTAATTCAACTTTGTTAAGTGATCGTTGTTTATGAACTCCTAACACTTAAGGATCATAAATCCATGAGTTGAATAATTTTCGGGAATCTCTAATCCTAAGAACTAGTCTTGACCGATCCTATACCTTGTGGTTTAGTGTTCTTGTTTGATTTTAACTTGTAATTTTGTGTTCATAACCTTATACTTCCATCACTGGGGAAACGAGGACGTTCATGGTATACCTCTTCGAGCATCTAATCTCCTTACCTTCACAGAAGGTGGAGTTAGTACTTTGTGGTGAGACAACGAGGAGCTTCGAGTTCGAGAGTTCGGTGATAACCCATGTGGGGGAAAGAATCAACCTATCATCGGAATCGATAAGTAGTATATTATATAATAATTGTGTAACCTAAACCTTACTAGTAGTCGAGTAATTGACAAGACCAAAATCACATTGGAAACCTTTTCTGAAAAACCAATGACGATTCGGGGATTGTAGGTTTATCGATATTAGGTTGATTTGATTTTATTATCTTTATTGAATTGATTTTGTGCTATGTTGGTGATATGGGAATATTTTGATTGATATTGTGTTATGCTTGATCAGTTTGCATTATTATGCTTAGTGGTATCAGCAAAGTATATATTATTATGCTTAGTGGTTTTTAAGCAAAGATATATATATTGTCTAAGAGATTATTGTTTTGGGTGTGAGGATAATAATGATCTAGAAGTGCCTAACCTAGATGATGTATGTTAAAGAGGTGTTACGGCATAGAATATGTGTCAAGTTCGAATGGAAGGTTAAGGCACTAGGATGTTGTTAAAACGGGTTGGTGAGATTCAAGTATAGGTGTTGTTGTCCACAACCGTGTATTGGTAATATAATACACAAGGACAAAGGTGTATTGGTAATATAATACACAAGGACAAAAGTGTATTGGTAATATAATACGCAAGGACATCTGTGTATTGGTAATATAATACACCGTGTATTGGTAATATAATACACATAAAACACTTCTGTGTATTGGTAATATAATACACCGTGTATTGGTAATATAATACACGTAAAATCAAGAGTTCCCGCGAGACCACTTCCACCTTAGGAAATAGGTGTGCAGCTATGGTGTCTTTGAGTAGCATGAGATTAGGGGTAGAGGATGATATATATTAACTTGAGGATGATCTGTTAGTTATGTGTGTTGTTTGTTTGTGACAATTACTGTATAATGTACTATGACTCTTTTCCGCTTTTTGATGATAGAACTGCTTCTTAACCCCTATGTTTTTGTATTGTTGTCGGTTACTTTGGTTTACGTTAGAAGACCCGATGGAGGTTTATGTTGCTAAGGAGCTGGACGAAACTCTGTATGAAACGAAGATTACTGAGGAGTTGGATGGAACTTCGTACGAACCAGACGCTGGGGGCCGAGATGTGGTCCATGGCGATTAGAGTATAGACATTATGGCCAGTGTGTCTAAGGAGAATTTTTATATTTCCGCTAAGTATGTCTGTTGTTATGTTTATGCCTGTGAGGGATCCTACTGAGAGGATACCCTCAACAGTGTTTTGGTATTGTAATGAACAATTAGGTGTGTATTTACATATGTTAAAGTTGTTGTGTTTTAAATTTGCAGAAGTTATATGATAATTAAATAAGTTTTAATTTTTACATATTTTCGCGATTAAGAATTGATTTAAGAAGGTAATTAATCTAATAAAACACCGGGGCACAACGGGGTGTCTCACTTCTATCACTTGTGTTGGGCGAGCGCTTCTATTACTTTTGTTGGACGAGCGCTTCTATCACTTGTGTTGGACGAGCGCTTCTATTACTTTTGTTGGACGAGTGCTTCTTATGAAATCTTATTTCAAAAAAATCATTTTCATTAACGAAAACTTATTACTTTTAATGCAGGTTATGAAAATTGATTTTCTTCATGCATCTTTTTAAATGAGCTATTTGTGAATAAGAGATTTCATCTCTTACAAATCATCTAAGACTTAAATCTCATTTCTCCTTTAAGCTTTTATCTTGATGATTCCTTCATCTTTGTCTTTGCTCTTTGATTCCTCCATGTAGCTCTTTTGATTTCTTCAAGTTCTTCCTTGAATATTTTCCTTGAATTCGCTTAATGAACTTGTTGATCACTGTTTGATACTTGTCATTGCTATTTGACACTAAAACACTTTCATTCACATTAAATTGTATTTGTACACATTAAATTGTATTTTTCATATATCAAAATCTCTAAGTCATTGAGTCTAACAAGTGCTACAACATATGCACGAGGGACAGCAAGAGCCACACAGAGAGGTACCCGAATTCCAAGGTCTCTGAGTTTAGGAAGAACAAACCTCCGAAGTTCAAGGGAGAATATGATCCGGTAGCTACAGAAGCATGGTTGAAGGACACATAGAAGATTTTCCGAGCTATGGGCTACAGTGATGAGTAGAAGCTGGTTTTTGCTACTTACTTCTTGGTTGGAGAAGCTGAACACTGGTGGAAAGGAACTCGGAGAATCCTGGAAGCTGAAGGAACAAAGATCACCTGGGAACTTTTTAGATCCTAATTTCTGAATGAAAACTATGGTTTGTAAAACCATGTGAATTTTTGGAAAAAAGGTAAGTGGTTTTGATAATAAATAATTAAATAATATAATAAATAATAATTCAATTAAATGATGATTAATTAATTAATAATTAAATAATAATTAATTAAATAATAATTAATTATAATAATAATAATTAATTAAGTAAGTAATAAATAAATATTCAAGAAAATTAATTTTAAAAATTTATTTAAAAGACAGTTTGGTCCTTAAAAATTAATAAGTGTGTAATGTATGTAGGCCAACCCATGTAAAGAAGAATTAAATGTGAGAAAGAGATGAATGCAACTGAGTATTGCATAATGAGCCCGTGTGACTAAAGAATACGAGCCTAAGTGTCTAAGAATAATTCTCACAAAGACTTGATAAGAATGATTGTGTTGATTGTAAGACTAAGCCTTCATTCATGTTTTGATGTATGACAAACAAAGTGTATTCAGCATAAGATTTTTGATTTGACTGTACTTATTACGTGCTAAGTTACATGCAAGATCATTCATGAAAAAGAAAAATCACTGAAGTAACCAGCAGCTCGCGTCCACTAAAATAACAAGCAGCTCGCATCCACTAAAATAACAAGCAGCTCGCGTCCACTGAAGTAACAAGCAGCTCGCGTCTACTGAAGTAACAAGGAGCTCGCGTCCACTGAAGTAACAAGGAGCTCACATCCACTGAAGTAACAAGAAGAGCTCGTCTCCTGAACTACAATATGGAGCTCAACCACCACATGGAGCTCGTCTGCTGATGTGGCACATATAGCTCGTCTACTGAAAGTAACAGAAGTGCGCGTCTACTGAAGTACCATATGGAGCTCGTCTACTGAAACTAACAGAAGCTCGCATCTACTGAAGTACCACATGAAGCTTGTCTACTAAGGTGGCATATAAAGCTCGTCTACCAGTTGGAGCACGTCCAATTACCTTGTGTTAGTACTCCCGTCTGCTGACGTGGCAAATGGACTCGCCAATTTTTTTTTCTCTTCAAATGGACTCAGCTATTCTTTCAAATGAAAACGGTTATTTTCAAGAAGGACGCAAACTCAACAAGAACCAACATAATCTTATCTCAATAACAAGAATCAAGAAAACATATTTTGTTAAATCATATCCAAATCTGTTTTAATTGATCCCAACGGCTATAATTTGCTTTCTATATAAAGAGGGATCAAAGGAACACTTGAAGAGAACAATCTTACTCATTCTGATTTTGAAAATATAGAAAGAAGTAGAACAACAACCTTACTGCTTCCAAAAAGTGCTTCGTCGTTGTGAGAAAAGTGTGATATTACTTAGAACTTCAATTTGTATATTCAGACTTCTAGAGTCTTTCTACTACTCAATTCTTTCTGTGAATTAGTGTGATTAAGAGAGGGAATCTCTTAGGCTTGAACAAGGATAGAAGGGATCCTTGGGTATAAAAAAGCAAGTGTGCTATCTGGTGAATTCTTGAGCAAGGAGGTTATCCTTGTGTTGCTGTAATTGGAATTTTGTGATTACTGATTATAGTGGAGAAAACCACAGAGGTGTGGGACTGGATGTAGGCTTACCAGAGGAGGTAGCTGAACCAGGATAATTTGGTTTGCGTGTTCTTCTTATCTATAAACTCCATATACTTGTTATATGCACTTGTGTGTTGTGAATGAGTTTTAAGAATACTTGTTAACTTGAATCTTTGATCTACAATCTGTGTTAAACTTGTTGTTACTTCTTATAATGCTTCTTAACATCATCACTTGTTACATAACCTGATTCTTGGGAATTAAAATTGAGTGAAAACCAATTTTCTTTAAGAAAACTCTGTTTTTCTTTAAAGTGTTGAAAAAGTTTTTCAATATCTCAATTCACCCCCCCTCTTGTGATCGTAGCCACTACCAACAATTTGCATCAGGGCTAAAACTCTTGTTACAAAGCTTAATTGCTTCAAGAGATGGCTACAAATGATATCCTGGGTGATTGGGCTTCACTCACTAGACACCCTACCTTTAATGGCTCCCAATACATGTATTGGAAAGAGAGAATGCTTATCTTTCTTGAGGCTACAGGTTTAGATGTATTAGATGCTGTTGAAAATGGTCCCTATGTTCCATTTATTATTGATGTTAAGGAAAATAAACAAACTAAACCAAAAGATGATTGGAATGATTATGATAAAAGAAGAGTTGGTTATAATGCTAAGGCAAAAATATTATAACAACTGCTTTGAATTATGATGAGTTTTTTAGGGTCTCCAATTGTAAAACGGCAAAGCAAATGTGGGATACTCTACAACTCACTCATGAAGGAACCAACGATGTGAAAAGAGCAAGAATGAATGCACTAGTCCATGAATATGAACTTTTTCACATGAAGAATGGTGATGAGATAGATGAACTGCAAAAGAGGTTTACACATATTGTGAACCAGCTAGAAGGACTCGGACATACAATCACATATGAGAAAAAGATTAACAAGATAATGAGATGTTTGAGTCGTGAATGGCAGCCAAAAATCGCTGCAATTGTTGAAGCAAAAGATCTAGACACCATGCAGATTGCTACTTTATTTGGCAAGTTGAAAGAACACGAATTGGAACTCAATAGATTGAAAAGTCATGAAGATAAGGAGAAAATGAAGAAAAGACTCTCACACAGGGCTCATATCTCCAAAGAATCAATAGAAAGTGATGATGATGAAGACCTTGATGAAAGTGAAGAATACGAAGAAGAAGACATGGGATTGCTTGTGAGGAAATTTAGAATATTCATCAAACAGAATAGAAACAAGAAGCAATTCAGTTTTCCTACCAAAATGAACCCGAACAAAGGTGAAAGCTCTTCCTCAACAATCAAATGCTTTGAATGTGGAAAGCTTGGACACTACAAAAATGAATGTCCAAAGCTACAAAAGAAAGAAAAGTATGAGAAGAATGAAATCAAAGAAAAGAAAGGAAGAAAGCCAAGGAGAGCATACATAGCTTGGGAAGAAAATGATATGGATTCCACTAGTAGTGAATGTAATAGCCTGATTTTCATTATACTGTTTAATCAATTAAAATATAAGTAATTATATTTTAATATGAAAGTATAAAATATTTTTTTTAATAAAATAAAATCATATTCCTAATCCACCTTATCATATGAAGTCACAGTAAAATTTTCGGTTGAAAATTCAGACGAAAGTCGGTCTGCGTTTTCACTGCCAGTATAAGTTTACTAAGCAGAAAACCTAATTTTGACCCGTGAACAAGTCGGTTAGTGTTTTTATCACGTTTCCTTCAACTTTGGTTATTTTGAAAATTTTCATTCAAAAATAAAATAAAATAAAATATTTTATTCGGATGAAACCTTCAGAAAATACGATCAGATGTGCAACCGGTTACGTATTTAAGCCGTTAAAGGAACCTTAAAGGATGAGAGAAGGCTTTATGGGATGCCTAGTTAAATGCTTATGACACACTTTAAAGTGATCATGATTACTTTTTCAAATTGTAATCTATTTTATTCCAAAAACCCATTAAACCTTCCTTAAATGATCCAAACAATGCCCTAAACCAAAACTTCCTCTCCAAGCCTTGCTCCCTCTCCTCTAGGCCATGAACCCCTCCCCCTTCCTCTATAAATGCAACTCTTCATCCTCACTTCATCACTTTCCTTCCTTCTACTCCATTAAAACTCTTAAGCTTTCATATTTTTCTTAACTTCAAGCTTCCAAAGCTCTGGTTTTTCTTCTTCTTTTCACCAAGTGTTCTTCACCAAAGTTGTTCCTCTTGCTTAGGGTAATACTCTCATGTATTCTTTTCTTTAAAAACTTCATCTTTTTCTAAAGTTTCTTCTTTATGTCATATATGAGCTTTTATCTTCAAAAATCTCTCAAAATGGTAGAAAACTCCTTTTGAGTTGAAACCAATTTCTATGGTCTTGTATTTACTTGTAGTTTAACATACTAAGAGGTTGTATAAATCAAAAATCTCCATCCTCTATTTCTTGAGGAGGCCGAATCTACTCATGATGGCCTAGGGAGTGTTTTGTTTCAACTTCTTTTACATGATCATGTGTTAGTTTTTTTTTAAGTGTTCCTTGAGCATTGAATCCATAAATCTTGGAAGGTTTTGATAGCTTGTTTTCCCATGATGGCCAAAACTATGTATTAGTGGCCTAGGATACTATGTTTCAACTTATCCAAGTGTGATCATGAACTTAGAACCCTAATACATTGTGATGCTTTACTTTATTCTTGCTTCATTTATTTATTGTGCTTTCTTTATGGCTTTCCTTATTTGTGCTTATTTATTTTTATGTCATTATGTTTCTGTTCATGTCATTTACTTCCATGTTCTTTATATTCATGTCTTTTACTTTATGTCATTTACATTATGCCATTTACTTTTATGTCATTTATGTTAATGTCATTTATGATTCACTTACTTATGTCATTATGCTGTAATTACTTATAGGCTTATGTTGTTCTTACTTTATGTGCTTATGAGCTTTGTTATTTAAAGTCCTATGTTGCTTCCAAGATGATCATAGACTTGATCTCCATAAGTTATTGGATGCTAAAAGGTCTAAGAGATTGGAAAATTTAAAGATTTCTATCATGAAAACCCAAGGATGGCCGAATCTTAAAGGTTATGATCCTATGGTGTTTCGTTTTTCATTTTCCTATGTGATCATGGTTTTGATCTCCTTACTATTAATGGATGATAAACCAAAGAGATTGGAAAGTTTAAATGTTCCTAGGCTGTCTTATTGGTCAAGGCCGAATCTCCATCAAGTGTAACTTGGTGGGATTTTTGTTCAACTTTGTTTAAAGTAATCTTGTTTTAAACTCCTAGCACTTAAGGATCATAAATCCCTAAGTTGCATGTGTTTTGGAAACTTCTAACACTTAAGGGTCATAAATCCAATAGTCGCATAAATTTCGGAAACATCTAATCCTAGTTTATTGTATGAACCGAACCTATACCTTGTGGTTAGTGTTCTTTGATTGATTTTTAACTCGTGATTTCATGTTTTGTAACCTTAGACTACCATCTCGTAGGAAACGAGGACATTCGTGGTATACCTCTTCGAGTATCTAATCTCCTTACCTTCACGAAGGTGGAGATAATACTGTGTGGTGTGACACCGATGAGCTTCGAGTTCGGGAGTTCGGTGATAACCCAGGTGGGGGAAAGAATCAACCTATCATCAGAATCGATAAGTAGTAGATTATGTAGTAATTATGTAGGGCGACCTAAACCCTACTAGAAGTCGAATAATCGACAAGACCAGAATCGCTTGAAATTGCTTTTATAAAACATCCATGGTGATTCGGGGATTGTAGGTTGATCGATATTAGGTTGATGTTTATATTGTTGATGGTTGATTTAAGTTTTATTACCTTTATTGAACTGATTTAGTGCTATGTTGATGTTTTGAAATATCTTTGATTGACTTGATGTTATGCATGATCTGTATGGTATTTACTTTATGCTTAGTGGATTAAGCGAGGATATATATGTGGTCTAAGAGATGAGTTGTTTTGGGTGTAAGGATCATGATGATTTTTTTAGAGGTGCCTAACCTACATTCTATATGTTAAAGAGGTGTTGTGACATAGAGCATGTGTTGAGGTCTTGATGAGAGGTTAAGGCACTAGGTTATGACCATAGGAGTCTGCGAGGTTCATAAGTTGTGTTGTTTCTATAATCGTATGTGGGACACATACAAGACCCAAATTCCTTGTGAGTCCATCCAAAGGGTAAACTTAACTTGTGTAGCTACGAGTGTCATTACTTTGCATGAGCACCTCTGGGAGTGGACGAGGTGTGCACCGGGATCATCGTGCAGCTGTAGTGTCACGCTTTGCGTGAGCGTTCTTACCATGGTGAAGGTGTGCACCGGGATAATCGTGCAGCTATAGTGTCATTGCCTTGCATGAGCACCCACGGTCCGGGGTGTGCACCGGGTTTAATGTGCAACTATAGTGTCATTGCTTTGCATGAGCATTCTCACCATGACTAAGGATGTGCATCGGGAATGGGACGTGTCGCTTGGACGACTGACCGATAACCATAACTATGATAGGGAAACCATAGCCATTTTCAGTATCGAGTTTTAGTTGCAGGAGTGAGGGTAGGATGGATATAAGAATTTTATAGAAGATGGATGACTTGACTGATGTTGTGTCTGTGATAATTACTGTATAGTTTACTATGACTCTTCTCCGCTTTTGATGATAGAACGGTTTCTTATCCCCTGTATATTTATGTAAGTTGTATTTTGTCTCCTTGTGGAACCGTACGAGAAGACCCTGTGGATCAATGTAACCAGGAGGAGTTGGATGGAACTCCCTACGAACCGGATGCCGGAGGACGAGATGTGACCCATGGTGATTAGGGACTAGTTAGTTATGGCCAGTGTGTCTGTGTCGTGAAGCTTTATCTTTCCGCTTATGTTTTGTATAACTATGCACTAGTTCGGGATCCCATTGATGGGATGCCCTGAAACACTGTTTTGATAACTCTGATGCTTTAAGTATGTTTAATATATTTATGTTTTCATATTCTGTTCTATATGAATCTATTTGCTTAAGAAATTAAGTTTTAATTTTTACGTAATTTTCACGTTAAGCGTGCTATTAAGTAATTAAATAATGAGGTTTTAAACTAAATGACACAAAGGGGCATAACAGGGTGTCTCATTTGGTATCAGAGCAGTTTAATTCTGATCAGACTGCTAAAAGTTTAGGATGTTGTTACTGGCCGTGTCTAGTTGAATCCACATCGGATATTGACTATGCTTAGAAATTGGGTAGTGAGTCCGAACACGATAACTAACATTGGTGTGCAACTGTCGGTAGCTGATGATAGAGGAGCCAGTGTTCAGAGAGGAAGAACTGAAAAAAAAAGGAGTTCCAGCTGCAGGACTGCAGATGGCTAGACCTCAGACCACTGGGAGAGTGTTTATTGTGAGGGGAGCTGAATCCTCTCAATCTGGGGATCTTATACAAGGTATGTATTTGATATCTGGTAGACTTTGTTTGTTTGTCTAAGTAGCATGATAGACAAGAAAGTGATGAGAGTTTGGTTGAGAATAGTTCTGACTGGTAGGATGTGAACCCTTAAGATCAATATCAGTGAGTGAGACCATTACCATACGCCAAATGTTGATCGAGGCATAGTATTACTAATAATATCTAAGGTAATGATCAAATACTCGCAGTTAGTATGGATGGTATAAATTTGGAAGATTAAAGAAACAGTACCTATAGTAGTTTTACCTAAGATGAATATGAATAGGAAAGATAACTTCTTTTGGTTTTAATTACATTAAGAGGTGCAATAATATTCTTTTGAGGATTAAGATGTGTGATTTTGATATAATCTGGAATAGTGGAGTACGCTACAAGGATCTAAGACTAATAAATGATACAACTTTTGTATGGACGGACAAGTGTGAGCAGAGTTTTCAAGAGTTGAAGGAAAGGTTGACTACATCACCTGTGTTGATCTTACCAGACCCTCTAGGACAGTTTGATGTATAATGTGATGCGTCATACCAAGGTTTAGGTTGTGTTCTGATGCAAGAGGGAAGAGTTGTCGCTTATGCTTCCTGACATTTGAGGATTCATGAGAGGAATTATCCGACTCATGATTTGGATTTAGCAGCAATAGTGTTCGCTTTAAAGATATGGCGACACTTTTTGTATGGAGCAAGGTATAATGTTTTCAGTGGACATAAGAGCCTGAAGTACCTATTCGATCAAAAGGAATTGAATATGAGGCAGCGGAGGTGGATGGAGTTCATAAAAGATTATGATTTTGAGTTATTGTATCACCTTGGTAAGGCCAATGTGGTAGTAGATGCCTTAAGTAGGAAGTCCTTGCATGTATCCGCAATGATGGTTAAGGAGTTAGAATTGCTTGAACAATTCAGAGATCTGAGCTTAATAATGGAATTACGGAAAGATAAAGTTTGCTTAAGTATGGTCACTATTAGTAGTGATTTCTTGAAAGATCTTAAAGATAAGCAAGTTCAGGATCTATACCTTCGGGAGATTAGTAAGGGGATAGACGGGGGTAAAGTTTCTGAGTTCACTAGGGGAGAAGATGGTGTGTTAAGGTTTAAGGATAGGATATGTGTGCCAGAGGATGCAGAACTTAGGAAGATGATTTTGGAAGAAGCACACAAGAGTAAGTTGAGTTTTCATCTTGGATCCACAAAGATGTATCAAGATTTGAGGAAAATGTTTTGGTGGACCAGAATGAAGAAGGAAGTAGCAGAGTATGTTTTATCTTGCTTGGTGTGTCAAAAGGCGAAGATTGAACATCAGAAACCAGCAGGATTATTACAATCTTTAGATATCCCAGAATGGAAATGGGATAGTATAGCTATGGATTTCTTGGCCGGATTACCACGAACTCCTAAGAAGCATGATGCGATTTGGGTTATCATTGATAGGTTGACGAAGTGTGCTCACTTCTTACCTATTAGAGAAGGTGATAAATTAGAAAAGTTAACCCAGATTTACATCAGCGAAGTGGTTAGATTGCATGGTGTGCCATCAAGCATTGTCTTAGATCGAGATCCTAGATTTACCTCTCAATTTTGGAAACAATTGCAACATGCCTTGGGAACGAAATTGAGAATGATCTCTGCCTATCATCCCTAAACCGATGGGCAATCAGAGAGGACAATTGATCCGCTGTCGCACACGGGTCAAAAACGAGTGATTAGAAAAAAAAACTGCAGTTAGGGCACGATAACTCGAGTATCGTATCTCAAGGACTCTTGGATTGTTATTAACCTACAAATCGATTTTTTTTTGGTGGGGGGGGGGGGGGGATTAGATTCAATGAGAGAAGAATTGATTAAGAAAACAGTGCAATTAAGTGATTATCAATAAGCTGAAACGATTAATCTGCTGTTTCGGTTTCCCAACTATCATTGATTCACATAAATTCCATGCCCTAAGCGGATTCTAATCTCTTTTCGATTGTAGCAGCAATTAGACAAGCGCAATTGACACTACGAGATATATGTTCCTAATTTCCGAATTAAGCAAACGTATTGAAGCTCTCGTGAATTAAGCAAACACGACAAACACACGCGAATTAAGCAAACACGATCAAGGTATAGGAACATAGAATCATCGAAATTAATCAATACTTATTCTATACTACTTGAATTAAGCAAACAAGGCATATAGCATAATATTGAAAAAGACAAGCAATTTGATCGGGAATTATGGGACCTCGAGTGTCGGCGGAAATCAATTACAGCAGACTAATCCCTGGTGATTAGTTCTCTATCACAAACATAATACAAACCCTTGAAAAGTATTGTAAAGAGTGAAAATTCTCTCCCATTTGCGTCTGCCCTGGTGTCTTTTATAGATCAGGATTCACGTCACGGCCGTGATGGCCATCACGGCTAGGCCGTGACGCATTCTGCCAAGGGCGCGCATTCAAATTCCAGTCTGTCACGGCCTTGATGCCAATCACGGCCAGGCCATGATCGATTCTATCCATGGGTACTGATCTGTCACGGCCGTGACCTCAATCACGGCTAGGCCTTGATCAATTCTGGTCTTCATGGTCTTCTCATCACGCCCGTGATGGGTATCACGGCTGGGTCGTGATGCTTTCTGACTTTCAGGGTCTTCTCGTCACGCTCGTGATGGGCATCACGACTGGGCCGTGATGCTTTCTGGTCTTCAGGGGTATCTCATCATGGCCGTGACCAGTGTCACCGCCTGGCCGTGATGGCTTCTGCTTTAGGTGTCCTTCCCTTTTTGCTCTTCTTATTAACCTGAAAACATGAAATAGCAGTAAATGCTTTATTTGACTCCAAATTAACTAAAATATCCTAAAACTACTTAAGAGACTCAAAATGTTGCTTGAGGACAATTAAATCCAAATTTGGGCGAAAACGAGGTTAAACTTGAGTAATTAGTACAAAAGCCATGGTCTTACTAGTTATAAAACAAGTCGAGCCAGAGGCTTAACAAAATACCCCAAACTTAAACTTTACTTATCACCAAGCAAACTAAAACTCAAAAAGACTCAAACCTGGCAAGCTTAAAGGATTCAACCAATTTCGCACAAACTTCATGCAATTTTGACAAGAAAATTTTTCTTCAATGTTTCCCCCCTTTTCAACAATGTAATCCCCACATTCATTTACTTTAAACAATTGAGAATTCCATCATTCATGCAATCAGTAATCTGAGTTGGGGATCCAAGTTACACACAAAAGGGAGATCACCAATTTCAAACAATTTCCTTCCTCACAAGGGCATTTAATATTTCACTCATTCGGTCAATTTGTCTAGGCTATCAACCTTTCACTCGATTTCACATTTCAAGAGCACTTCCCATGAATTTGATTTTCATCTCAAACAAAGTTCCCACGAAAACATGCATGCAACATCAAAACGTCTTTTAAAGGTTGTAATGGGGCCTGACTAAAGGTAGGATATTCAAAGGTACTAGGCTTAAGTCCCTAGGAACTAAGAGAGCATGAGCATTTTGATACATTGAACTTCCACTCAAATTCCTTTTTCCATTTCTCTTTTTGCTTTGGGTGACTACAGCCTTTTTCTTCTAATACCCTTTTTTTGACATTTTCGTGCTTTTCCTTTTTCTTTTTTTTTTCTTTTCTTTTTTTTTCTTTTTCCCTTGCCTTTGGCTCCAACCTTTATTTTTCTTTTTCTCAACCCAAAATGACATATCAAACCTTGTAGACACCCCAAACTTAGTTTCTTACAACCCTTGTCTTGCCAAGCATCCATGCTCTCCTAATCCAAGAATTGGGTTAACATGGTTTTCTAGATTTTTGGCTTATAGCATAAGGTCATCAAGAAACAATAGGCTTATTAGGCTCAACGTGGCTAACTAGGGAACATGCATTAGGGATGGTTCTTTTAGGCCAAGTAGTTATTTCAAAGAAAATTGCCTAAATCATTTGATGCAACCACATAAGCATGCAAACCATGAAGAGATTCAAGCAAATCAGGGAAAGTGCAGCTTAAAAGTGATTCACACAATTAAAAACATGTTGGAGGCTCAAATCCTCACCTGGACATTTTTCGGAAATTGTTTGACCGAGATTCAATCCCTAGTGTGTGCATCCCTTCACCCCAAACTTATCATAAATCATGCAATCACAATAGAATATCTCAAAGTTTAATTTTCAATTTTTCACATGGGGGTCAATTTTCAATTTTCAAAACCTAGGGGGAAATCATCAAAGTCAACACATATCATGCAATCCATTTTTGCAAAATTTAACAAAATCCATTCAAGCTCACCGACACAATACTCACACACAAACGACTCAAAGCAACACAAACAAGGAAAACAAAACAAAAATAAAACAATTGGTTCCCTCCCCCACACTTAAGACATACATTGTCCTCAATGAAAGAACATAAATATAAAATAAGAGTGAGGGAAAGGAGAAACTGCTCCCTGATCAAGTTGCAGTGTAGGTGGGCTCTCCCAAGGAAAGCTCTTCAACGGTTGCATCTTCAGGCACCGAGCTCTCATGGGATAGCTTCAAGCGCTGCCCATTAACCTTAAAAACCTTGTTTCTACCTGCACTTTTTATTTCTACCGCACCATGAGGGAAACCATCAGTGACAACAAATGGGCCAATCCACTTGGATCGAAGTTTTCCAGCCATCACTTTCAGGAAGGAGTTGAACAATAAAACCTGTTGGCCCACAGAGAATTCCTTCCTAGAAATCATCTTATCATGGAAGTGCTTAGTTTTCTCTTTATAAATTCGAGAGCTTTCATAGGCTTCCAACCTAAGCTCTTCAAGCTGCTGTAATTGGAGTTTTCTTTCAATGCCTGCTTTTTACATTTCCAAATTACAGCTTTTGACCGCCCAATAAGCACGGTTCTCAATCTCTATAGGAAGATGGCATGCCTTACCGAACACAAGTCTATAGGGAGACATCCCTATTGGTGTCTTGAAAGTTGTTCTTTGAGCCCAAAGTACGTCTTCTAGACGGCGGCTCCAATCCTTCCTATTTGGCTGCACCACTTTCTCTAAGATCTGTTTGATTTCTCTATTTGAGATCTCAGCTTGCCCATTAGTTTGGGGATGATATGCAGTGGAGACCCTGTGCACAACTCCATACCTTCGGAGTAAAGCTTCCATGGTGCGGTTACAGAAATGAGTGCCTTGGTCACTTATGATAGCACGAGGTATTCCGAACCTGCAGAAAATATTGGACTTGACAAAATTTGCAATAACTCTAGAATCATTAGTCCTAGTGGGGACAGCTTCCACCTACTTTGAAACATAATCAACAGCAAGTAGAATATAGAGAAAACCAAAAGATGCAGGGAAAGGACCCATAAAGTCAATTCCCCACACATCAAACACCTCACAAAAAAGCATAGGTTGCTGACGCATTTCACTCTTACGAGTGATTGCTGTACCTGCTGTCTGACACTCTTTACAAGTGCGGTAAATCTCATAAGCATCCTTAAAAATGGTGGGCCAGTAAAAACCTGAATCTAGGATTTTTCTTGCAGTCCTTTGTGGCCCAAAATGTCCCCCTACTTGAGAAGCATGAGAAAAATGCAAAATAGACTCAATCTCATAGTCGGGGACACATCTCCTAATTACCTAATCACTACCAAATTTCCATAGATATGGATCACCCCAAACATAATATTTGGCATCACTCTTGAGTTTGTGAATTTGTGACCTAGTTGCACCTGTCGGAAAAACACCGGCAACAAGATAATTAACAATATCATCAAACCAAGGAGTTGCCCCATGTAATTGTAAAAGTTGCTCATCAGGAAAGTCATCCTGAATGGGGGGAGGATCTTCATCCCTCTCTATTCTGCTCAAGTGATCAGCCACTAAATTCTCAGCTCCACTTTTATCTTTAATATCCACATTAAACTCTTGGAGCAACAACATCCATTGAATCAATCTCGGTTTTGCTGCTGGTTTCTTCAACAAGTACTTTAAAGCTGCATGGTCAGTGAAAACAACAACCTTGGAACCTAGCAAATATGACCTGAATTTATCAAGATCAAAAACAATAGCTAGAAGTTCCTTTTCAGTAGTGGTGTAATTAGCCTGTGCAGCATCCAAAGTTCTAGAAGCATAATAAATCACATGGGAAGCCTTGCCCACCCTTTGTTGAAGGACCGCCCCACAGCATAGTTAGAGGTATCACACATAATCTCAAAAGGGAAGGTCCAGTCAGGAGGCTGGATGATGGGAGTGGAGGTCAATGCTTGCTTCAAGAAATCAAACGCCTTTTTGCAGTTGTCATCAAAGTTGAAAATGGCATAATTCTTCAACAGGTTTGACAGAGGAAGAGCTATCTTGCTGAAATCCTTTATGAAGCACCTGTAAAAACCTGCATGACCAAGAAAAAAGCGAATCTCGCGAACGCAAGATGGGTAAGGCAGTGTAGAAATCACCTCAATCTTAGCAGGATCTACTGCAATACCTTTTTCAGAAATGATATGCCCCAAAACAATCCCCTGTTCAACCATAAAATGGCATTTTTCATAATTCAAAACAAGGTTAGTTTCAATGCATCTCTCCAAAACCAGATTCAAACTATGCAAGCATGCATCAAATGAGGAATCATAAATAGTTAAATCATCAATAAAACTTCCATGAAATTCTCAATATATTCAGCGAAAATACTAATCATGCATCTCTGGAATGTGCCAGGAGCATTGCAAAGACCAAATGGCATCCTCCTGTAAGCAAAAGTGCCGAAAGGGCACGTGAAAGTTGTCTTTTCTTGATCCTCTGGTGCAATGTGGATCTGGAAGTAACCTGAAAAACCATCTAGAAAACAATAGTGTGATTTACCAGCTAGCCGTTCAAGCATCTGATCGATGAACGGCAATGGAAAGTGATCCTTTCTAGTAGCCTGGTTCAATCTCTTGTAATCAATGTAAACTCTCCAGCTATTCTGAACTTTAGTGGGAACAAGTTCATTGTTTTCATTTTTTACCACAGTGAGTCCAGATTTCTTAGGTACAACTTGCACTGGACTCACCCAATTACTGTCAGAGACAGGGTATATGATACCTGCATGCAAGAGTTTTGTTACCTCCTTCTTCACAACATCAAGAATCAAGGGGTTAAGCCGCCTTTGGGGCTGCCTAACTGTTTTAGCCCCATCCTCCAACAGAATCCTATGCATACACCTGGATGGGCTAATACCTGGTATGTCGGCCAAGGTCCACCCAATCGCCTTCTTATGCTTCTTCAAATACTGCAAGAGCTTAGTTTCCTGGTCAAAATCAAGGTTAGAGGAAATTATAACCGGAAGTTTTTCATTCCTCTCTAAATAAGCATATTTCAGATTTCTAGGAAGCGACTTAAGCTCTAAGGAGGGTGGCTGCTCAATAGATATATGGTATGTTTGGGGCAGTCGTGCTGTCAAGAACTTCAGCTAAACAAACAGCTTCACTAACACTGTCACCCTGCAAGGCAGCATCAATCTCAGCACAAACAGCACAAAGGTCAGTGTTAGTATAATCAGCACATGAATAAACATCATCAAAACCAGAAATAGATGGAAAATCAGCAGTTGCAGCCAAATCATCATAAGTGTCATCAACAATTTCAGAGAGCAACTTTATTTGAAAAACAGAATGCTCTTCCAAGGGATGCTTCATATCATTGAAAATGTTGAATTTTGCAACAATGTCACCAAATTCCATGGACATGGTTCCATCGTCAACATCAATCTTTGTCTTTGCCGTTTTAATGAACGGTCTGCCCAGAATGATTGGTGATCTGCTTGAATTCGTTTCCCCTGCCATATCCAGGATGTAAAAATCAGCAGGGAAAATCAGGTCATTGACTTGAACAAGCACATCTTCTACTACTCCAATGGGGCGAGCATTGGTCCTGTTTGCCAACTGAATAGTAAGACTTGTATGCTCCAAAGGACCAAGATCAAGATTGCTGAAAACAGAAGTAGGCATGACATTAATAGAAGCTCCTAAATCCAATATGCAATTGTCGAATTTAGTATCCCCAATGGTGCATGGAATAGCAAAAGTTCCCGGATCCTTGCATTTCTGTGGCATTGCCTGAGTGAGGGCTGAAATGGTAACCTTTTCAGGTGCAGGCTTAGGTTGAATGAGGGCTGAAACATTTTTCCCCAAATTGACTCTCTCATTACCCTTCAACCTCCTCTTGTGTGTGCACAAATCCTTCAGAAACTTTGCGTATTTCGGAACCTGCTTAATCGCATCAAGGAGCGGAATGTTTACTGCCACTTTTCTGAATACATCTAGAATCTCTCTCTCTTTGTCTTCCTCATCAATCTTTTTACTTTTCAGTACTCTTTGCGGGAAGGGAATTGGTGGCACATACTCTTTTTCAGCCTCAACAACAACAGAAGGTTCAGGTGCTACCTCAACAGTTTTTTTTTATTTTCAGGGGCTGGTTCTGCAACCTTTCCGTATCTCAAAGTAATTGCACTCACATTAGGATTTGGGACATTAGGATTCACCACTGGTTGTGCAGGTAGTTGGTTTGATCCTTGAGCTTGCTGCATGGCATTCATCGAAGTGGCAAGCTGCCCAATCTGTGTCTGCAAGGCATGAATACTAGAATTTGTTCACTGCTGAAACTGGAGATTGTTTGTAGCCATTTGCTTGACAAGGTCCTCTAGTGAAGGTCCGGAAGGTGCAGAGGTGGTCACTTGGGGAGAATTCTGTGGTGGTAACATCAGCTGTTGTTCTGTGGATGAGTTTCCATACTGAAGGTTTGAATGGTTTCTTCAGTTGGGGTGGTACTTATTAGTGGAAAGGCCAGGAATGTTGTACCTGCTCTGATTGCTGCCTTGATTGTAAAGATTGGCTGCATATGCTTGAGGCAAATCAGTGACCGACTCATCTTTCAGAATGGGGTATGTATCGGTCAGGTGTTAGGAGAAGTACAAATACCACACAACCTTATTGTTTTAGCTTTATCCACTGCCAACTGTTTCACTAAAGAAGTAAGATCATCAAGTCTGGTTTCAAGGGCTTTGTTGGAAGAAGAAACATGGATCTCGTTCACACCCCTTGTTTCGACAGAATTATTTCTAGTTGTGAACTGTTGGGAGTTGAGTGACATGTTCTCAATCAATGACTTGGCGGCAGCTGGAGTCTTATCAACAAGTGCTCCCCTGCTAGCAACATCTAAAATGTTTCTGTCCATTGGTAGCAATCCCTCATAAAATTACTGAATGAGCAGCTGCTCGGAAATCTGGTGCTGAGGACAACTGGACACCAACTTCTTAAATCTCTCCCAGTACTCGGCCAATGATTCATTGCCTTGTCTAATACCACATATCTCCTTCCGGATTGATGCAGCTCTGGAGGCAGGGAAGTATCTCTCTAGGAAGACTTTCTTCAAATCATTCCAGGTTGTAACAGAATTTGACTCGAGATATTACAACCAATCCTTCGCAGCACCTTGAAGTGAGAATTGGAAGGCTCTCAGCTTGATATGGTCTTCTGTTATTCCTTCAGGTCTCAAGGGTGTAGAGCAAACAACCTAGAATTCTTTCAGATGCTTATGCGGATCCTCACCTGCAAGACCACTAAACCTTGGCAACAAGTGTATTAAACCTGATTTTAATTCAAAAGGAGCAACGACATCAGCACACTCAATACACAAACCATTGTAATTAACATCAGGAGCAGCAAGCTGTCTTAATGTTCTTTGATCAGCCATGTTATCACTATTGGTTGGTGAACTAGTGCTAGCCTGAATTGCTCTACGGCGTGTGTGCAAAGTTCTCTCAATTTCAGGATCGAAATCAAACAAGTCAGAACAACCAGACCTAGTAGCCAGAACTAATTCAGAAAGTAACCAACAAATCTGTGAATAACAACAAGAGTCCCCGGAAACGGCGCCAATTTTGATCCGCTGTCGCACACGGGTCAAAAACGAGTGATTAGAAAAAAAAACTGCAGTTAGGGCACGACAACAAGAATATCGTATCTCAAGGACTCTTGGATTGTTATTAACCTACAAATCGATTTGGGGGGGCGGGGGTGTTAGATTCAATGAGAGAAGAATTGATTAAGAAAACGTTGCAATTAAGTGATTATCAATAAGCTGATACGATTAATCTGCTGTTTCGGTTTCCCAACAAACATTGATTCACATAAATTCCATGCCCTAAGCGGATTATAATCTCTTTTCGATTGTCGCAGCAATTAGACAAGCGCAATTGACACTACGAGATATATGTTCCTAATTTCCTAATTAAGCAAACGGATTGAAGATCTCGTGAATTAAGCAAACACGACAAACACACGCGAATTCAGCAAATGCGATCAAGGTATAGGAACATAGAATCATCGAAATTAATCAATACTTATTCTATACAACTTGAATTAAGCAAACAAGGCATATAGCATAATATTGAAAGAGACAAGCAAATTGATCGGGAATTATGGGACCTCAAGTGTCGGCAGAAACCGATTATAGCAGACTAATCCCTGGTGATTAGTTCTCCATCACAAACATAATACAAACCCTTGAAAATTATTGTAAACAGTGAAAATTCTCACCCATTTGCGTCTGCCCTGGTGTCTTTTATAGATCAGGATTCGCGTCACGGCCGTGATGGCCATCACGGCTAGGCCGTGACGCATTCTGCTAAGGGCGCGCATTCAAATTCCAGTCTGTCACGGCCGTGATGCCAATCACGGCCAGGCCGTGATCGATTCTGTCCATGGGTGCTGATCTGTCACAATTGGTCTAGAAAATCTAGAAAACTTACTCCTCGTTTCATGGGACCTTTTCAGATTCTTCGACGAATTGGTCTAGTAGCTTACCAAATTGCCTTACCACCAAATCTTTCCAACATTCATGACGTCTTTCATGTTTCTCAGTTGAGAAAGTACTATCCTAATCCATCTCATGTGATTGAGTCTGAGTCGATACAACTGCGAGAGAACCTAGAGCATGAGGCCTTACCTGTGAGGATCACAGATAGACGGATTAAGGAGCTTTGTGGTAGACATATTCCTTTGGTTAAGGTCATATGGGATGAAATTACTGGAGATGCAACTTGGGAATGCGAGGCGGATATGCAACAACAATATCCACATCTTTTCTGAGGTATGTAAATTCCGAGGACGAAATTTTCTTTTAAAAGGGGTAGTAATGTAACAGCCTGATTTTCATTATACTGTTTAATCAATTAAAATATAAGTAATTATATTTTAATATGAAAGTAGAAAATATTTTGTTTTAATAAAATAAAATCATATTCCTAATCCACCTTATCATATGAAGTCACAGTAAAATTTTCGGTTGAAAATTCAGACGAAAGTCGGTCTGTGTTTTCACTGCCAATATAAGTTTACTGAGAAGAAAACCTAATTTTGACCCGTGAACGAGACGGTTAGTGTTTTTATCATGTTTCCTTCAGCTTTGGTTATTTTGAAAATTTTTCGTTCAAAAATAAAATAAAATAAAATAAAATAAAATATTTTATTCGGGTGAAATCTTCAGAAAAAACGATCGGATGTGCAACCGGTTACATATTTAAGCAGTTAAAGGAACCCTAAAGGATGAGAGAAGGCTTGATGGGATGCCTAATTAAATGCTTATGACACACTTTAAAGTGATCATGATTACTTTTTCAAATTATAATCTATTTTATTCCAAAAACCCATTAAACCTTCCTTAAATGATTCAAACAATGCCCTAAACCAAAACTTCCTCTCCAAGCCTTGTTCCCTCTCCTCTAGGCCGTGCACCCCTCCCCATCTTCATCCCCACTTCATCACTTTCCTTCCTTCTACTCCATTAAAACTCTTAAGCTTTCATATTTTTCTTAACTCCAAGCTTCCAAAGCTCTAGTTTTTCTTCTTCTTTTCACTAAGTGTTCTTCACCAAAGTTGTTCCTCTTGCTTAGGGTAATACTATCATGTATTCTTTTCTTTAAAAACTTCATCTTTTTATAAAGTTTCTTCTTTATGTCATATATGAGATTTTATCTTCAAAAATCTCTCAAAAATGGTAGAAAACTCCTTTTGAGTTGAAACCAATTTCTATGGTCTTGTATTTACTTGTAGTTTAACATACTAAGAGGTTGTATAAATCAAAAATCTCCATCCTATATTTCTTGAGGAGGCCGAATCTACTCATGATGGCCTAGGGAGTGTTTTGTTTCAACTTCTTTTACATGATCATGTGTTAGTTTTTTTTAAGTGTACCTTGATCATTGAATCCATAAATCTTGGAAGGTTTTGATAGCTTGTTTTCCCATGATGGCCAAAACCATGTATTAGTGGCCTAGGATACTATGTTTCAACTTATCCAAGTGTGATCATGAACTTAGAACCCTAATACATTGTGATGCTTTACTTTATTCTTGCTTCATTTATTTATTGTGCTTTCTTTATGGCTTTCCTTACTTGTGCTTATTTATTTTTATGTCATTATGTTTCTGTTCATGTCATTTACTTCCATGTTCTTTATATTCATGTCTTTTATTTTATGTCATTTATATTTATGCCATTTACTTTATGCCATTTACATTATGTCATTTAATTTTATGTCATTTATGTTTATGTCATTTATGATTCATTTACTTATGTCATTATGATGTAATTACTTATAGGCTTATGTTGTTCTTACTTTATGTGCTTATGAGCTTTGTTATTTAAAGTCCTATGTTGCTTCCAAGATGATCATAGACTTGAGCCCCATAAGTTATTGGATGCTAAAAGGTCTAAGATATTGGAAAATTTAAAGATTTCTATCATGAAAACCCAAGGATGGCCGAATCTTAAAGGTTATGGACCTATGGTGTTTCGTTTTTCATTTTCCAAAGTGATCATGGTTTTGATCTCCTTACTATTAATGGATGCTAAACCAAAGAGATTGGAAAGTTTAAATGTTCCTAGCCTATCTTATTGGTCAAGGCCGAATCTCCATCAAGTGTAACTTGGTGGGATTTTTGTTCAACTTTGTTTAAAGTAATCTTGTTTTAAACTCCTAGCACTTAAGGATCATAAATCCCTAAGTTTCATGTGTTTTGGAAACTTCTAACACTTAAGGATCATAAATCCAAGAGTCGCATAAATTTCGGAAACCCCTAATCCTAGTTTATTGTATGAACCGAACCTATACCTTGTGGTTAGTGTTCTTTGATTGAGTTTTAACTTATGATTTCATGTTTTGTAACCTTAGACTTCCATCTCGGAGGAAACGAGGACATTCGTGGTATACCTCTTCGAGTATCTAATCTCCTTACCTTCACAGAAGGTGGAGTTAATACTTTGTGGTGTGACGACGAGGAGCTTCGAGTTCGGTAGTTCGGTGATAACCCAGGTGGGGGAAAGAATCAACCTATTGTCGGAATCGATAAGTAGTAGATTATGTAGTAATTATGTAGGGCGACCTAAACCCTACTAGAAGTCGAATAATCGACAAGACCAGAATCGCTTTAAATTGCTTTTATAAAACATCCATGGTGATTCGGGGATTGTAGGTTGATCAATATTAGGTTGATGTTTATACCGTTGATGGTTGATTTGAGTTTTATTACCTTTATTGAACTGATTTAGTGCTATGTTGATGTTTTGAAATATCTTTGATTGACTTGGTGTTATGCATGATCTGTGTGGTATTTACTTTATGCTTAGTGGATTAAGCAAGGATATATATGTGGTCTAAGAGATGAGTTGTTTTGGGCGTAAGGATCATGATGATTTTTTTAGAGGTTCCTAACCTACATTCTATATGTTAAAGAGGTGTTGTGACATAGAGCATGTGTTGAGGTCTTGATGAGAGGTTAAGGCACTAGGTTATGACCATAGGAGTCTGCAAGGTTCATAAGTTGTGTTGTTTCTATAATTGTATGTGGGACACATACAAGACCCGAAGTCCTTGTGGGACCATCCAAAGGGTAAACTTAACTTGTGCAGCTACGAGTGTCATTGCTTTGCATGAGCACCTCTGGGAGTGGACGAGGTGTGCACCGGGATCATCGTGCAGTTGTAGTGTCACGCTTTGCGTGAGCGTTCTTACCATGGTGAAGGTGTGCACCGGGATAATCGTGCAGCTATAGTGTCATTGCTTTGCATGAGCACCCACGGTCCGGGGTGTGCACAGGGTTTAGTGTGCAGCTATAGTGTCATTGCTTTGCATGAGCATTCTCACCATCACTAAGGATGTGCACCGGGAATGGGACGTGTCGCTTGGACGACTGGCTGATAACCATAACTATGATAGGGAAACCATAGCCATTTTCAGTATCGAGTTTTGGTTGCATGAGTGAAGGTAGGATGGATATATGAATTTTATGGAAGATGGATGACTTGACAGATGTTGTGTCTGTGATAATTACTCTATAGTTTACTATTACTCTTTTCCGCTTTGATGATAGAACTGTTTCTTATCCCCTGTATATTTCTGTATGTTGTATTTTGTCTCCTTGTGGAACCGTACGAGAAGACCCTGTGGATGAACGTAACCAGGAGGAGTTGGATGGAACTCCCTACGAACCGGATGCAGGAGGACGAGCTATGACCCATGGTGATTAGGGTCTAGTTAGTTATGGCCAGTGTGTCTGTGTCGTGAAGCTTTACCTTTCCGCTTATGTTTTGTATAACTATGCACCAGTTCGGGATCCTATTGATGGGATGCCCTGAAGCAGTGTTTTGATAACTCTGATGCTTTATGTATGTTTAATATATTTATGTTTTCATATTCTGTTCTATATGAATCTATTTGCTTAAGAAATTAAGTTTTAATTTTTACGTAAGTTTCACGTTAAGTGTGCGATTAAGTAATTAAATAATGAGTTTTTAAACTAAATGACACAAAGGGGCACAACGGGGTGTCTCAGTGAATCTGAAAATGAAGAAGCCAACCTATGTCTCATGGCAAATCAACAAAGTGACAGTGAAACCGAGGTAAATGATTCTTCTCCTACCTATGATGAGTTACAAGATGCTTTTGATGAATTGCATGAAGAATATGTTAAAATTGGTAAACAACTTATATCCTCTAGGAAGATCATCGCAAAACAATGTAGTGACTATGCATCTTTACAAATAAAGGTTAAAGAACTAGAAGCTAAAAATTCACAATTAATTGCATCTAGTTCAATCTGCACCAATGCACTACACTAGAAAAGGAAGTTGAAAAACTGAATACAACTCTGTCTAAGTTTACTTTGGGTAGAGATAACTTGAATGCCATTCTAGGACAGCAAAAGGGTGTGTATGACAAAGCTAGATTTGGATATAAGCCAATGGTACATGAAAAATCTTTTAGGAAACTTTTTGTTGCACCTATTTCCTCGACTAGTCCTTTTGTTAAATGCTATTATTGTCTAAAGAAAGGTCATACAGTTGCTACTTGTAGACTTAGAAAGACCATTCATGTTGGCATTAAACAAATCTGGGTTCCAAAAGGAACTTATGTTGCTACTAACACCAGAGGACTCGACCAGATTTGGGTACCTAAAGAAAAAGTATAAAAAACTGTTTTGTAGGTGTGTTTGAAGGCCAAAAGCTCAAGCTGGTTTTTAGATAGTGACTGCTCCAAATACATGACCGGAGACATCACAAAATTTACATCTTTCACTCCCAAAGAAGGTGGAAACGTCACCTATGGAGACAACAACAAAGGAAGAATTCTTGGCATTGGAACAATAGGAAAAAGTCCAGCAATCAAGACTGAGGATGTTCTCTATGTGGAAGAGCTCAAACACAATCTACTAAGTATAAGCCAATTATGTGATAAAGGCTACAAGGTAAACTTTAACTCAAATTTGTGTATGATCGAAACTATTCATGATAATAACATAAAATTGATTGGGAACAGAATCAATAACATCTGTATGCTAGACTTAGACAATTTAATTTCCAATGATGCATGTTGCTTAATTTCCAAAGAAGATGAAAATTAGCTCTGGCATAGGAGAATATATCACATTCATTTGGATCACTTGAATAAATTGATTTCCAAAGAACTTGTAATTGGTTTACCAAATAAAAAGTTTGTTAAAGAAGGCTTATGTGATGCATGCCAAAAGGGTAAACAAGTGAAAACCTCATTTAAGGCTAAAAACACTGTTTCAACTAGTAGACCCTTACAATTGCTGCACATGGACCTTTTTGGACCTTCTAGGACAAAAAGCTTTGGTAGAAATCTTTATGCTCTTGTAATTGTTGATGACTTCTCTAGATTTACTTGGACCTATTTCTTAGCACAAAAGAATGAAGCTTTTAAAGCTTTTAAGAAAATGGCTAAGGTTGCTCAAAATGAGAAAGACGTGAAAATTGTTTCAATTAGGAGTGACCATGGAGGAGAATTCCAAAATGGGGAGTTTGATAACTTTTGTGATGAACATGGTATAAAACACAATTTTTTTACACCTATAACTCCACAACAAAATTGAGTAGTTGAGAGGAAAAATAGGTCACTTGAAGAAATTGCTAGAACCATGTTAAGTGACTCTAATTTACCAAAGTATTTTTGGGCTGATGCTGTGACAACTGCATGTTATGTCTTAAATAGATTTCTAATAAGGCCAATTTTAAAGAAAACTCCATATAAACTTTACAAGGAAAGAAAACCTAACATTTCTCATTTTCATGTCTTTGGTTGTAATTGTTTTGTGCTAAATAATGGCAAGGATAATCTTGGGAAATTTGATCCCAAAGCTGATGAGGGTATTTTCCTAGGTTATTCATTAATTAGAAAATCATATAGAGTGTTTAATAAGCGTACTTTATCAATGGAAGAATCTGTTTACATAACATTTGATGAGTCTAACCCCAAAAGGTTGGGAAAGGACATTTTTGAGATGATGCAGAAACTCTTGAGGATGAAGTGAAATCTCATGAAGTAAAGGAGAGCAATAAGGAAAAGGAAGATGAAGAGAGCAATAAAGAACCTCAAGCAGAACTTCAGCAAGAAAATCTTCCTAAGGAGTTGCAAGTTTCAAAGAATCATCCCTTAGACAATATTATTGGTGAGATCACCAAAGGGATAACCACTAGAAACTCTTTAAGGAATAATTGCAATGCCATGGTGTTTGTATCTCAAATAGAACCAAAATGTGTTGATGATGCTATTAATGATGAACATTGGATGATTGCAATGCAAGAGGAGTTAAATCAATTTAAAAGGAGCAAAGTTTGGAATTTAGTTCCAAAACGCAAAAGTAACCAGATAATCGGAACTAAATGGGTGTTTAGAAACAAAATGGATGATAATGGAATAATAGTTAGAAAAAAGGCTAGACTAGTAGCTAAGGGATATAATCAAGAAGAAGGAATTGATTATGATTAAACATATGCTCCCGTAGCTAGATTAGAAGCCATAAGAATGCTCGTAGCCTATGCGTGTATAATGAACTTTAAACTGTACCAAATGGACGTGAAACGTGCCTTTTTAAATGGAATAATACAAGAGGAAGTATATGTAAGCCAACCCCCTGACTTTGTTGATAGTGAGTTCCCAAATCATGTCTATAAACTGACTAAAGCCCTCTATGGACTCCAGCCATCTCCTAGAGCTTGGTATGAGAAGTTGAGCAATTTTCTCCTAGAGAAAGGCTTTAAAAGAGGAAAAGTTGATACAACACTATTTACTAAAACAAAAGCACACAATATATTACTTGTTCAAATATATGTTGATGACATTATTTTTGGTGCTACTAATGAGTCTTTATGCAAGAAATTTGGTGAACTAATGCAAAGTGAATTTGAAATGTTCATGATGGGAGAGATTGCCTTCTTTCTTGGACCTCAAATTAAACAAATGCCAAGATGGAACCTTCATAAGCCAAACAAAGTATTGCAAGGAACTACTAAAGAAGTTTGGAATCGAAAGTGCAAAGGAAATGGCAACACCAATGAGTCTAGCCTGCTACTTGGACAAAGATGAACATGGTAAATCTATGGATGTATCCAAGTATAGAGGTATTATCGGATCCTTACTTTATCTCACTGCAAGTAGGTAAGATATAATGCTTAGTGTGTGTATGTGTTCAAGGTATCAAGCTAATCCTAAAGAATCACATCTTACTGCAGTTAAAAGAATCATGAAGTATCTTTTAGGAACAAAAGAAATGGGGCTGTGGTATCCCAAGGGATCCACTTGCACAATAATAGGATATTCCGACTCTGACTTTGCTGGATGCAAGTTAGATAGGAAGAGCACAAGTGGAACATGCCATTTATTAGGAAATTCCCTAGTGTCCTAGTTTAGTAAAAAGCAAACTAGTGTGGCCTTATCCACAGCTGAAGAAGAATATATAGCTGCTGGGAGTTGTGCTCAAATCCTATGGATGAAACAACAATTAATTGACTATGGTGTTTGTCTAGATCATATACCAATAAAGTGTGATAACACTAGTGCAATTAATCTAACAAAGAACCCAATTATGCACTCAAGAACCAAGCATATTGAAATTAGGCATCATTTTATCAGGGATCATATTCAAAGTGGTGATGTTGTGATTGAACATATAGATACAACCAAGCAATTAGTTGATATTTTCACCAAACCACTAAATAAGGAGAGTTTCTTCTTTATAAGAAGGGAACTTGGCATAATTGATCCTCAAAATAATTGATATCAGATGTTATTTTTGATAATATAGTCAATATGGCAAGCAAGGCAGCACAAGTTGCTGAAAATTATGAAGGACATGGGCAAGATGCTTTTATCTAGTCTCAGTTTAGACTAAGTGTCCTTAGGTGTCTGTAATTCTTTTTCTTATTTTAGTGTTTTGGATGTTTTGATGTATTGCATAAGTTCTGAAATGATTTATTATCAATGAATGCAAGACCATTTTTCAGTTTGATCTCAATATTCTCCATAGTTTCTTTTTGATAATGACAAAGGGGGAGAAAGATGAACCATACAACCATTAATTATGTCTTGCATTTGCTGTAAAATTTTTCTCTCTGATATGTAAATTTTTTTCTCGGTTACCTAAGTATGAACTGCTTTGAAAAGACATACTTGAATTTATAATAAATGCAAGTTGATTTTTTTTCATGACAATGATATGATAACACTTGATTTTTTTTGAAAGATATCAATGACACAGGGGGAGGATGAAAATGACTCAAGAACCATGCTTACTGAACAGTTGCACTCTGATTTCTTAATAACTAAGGTTAAGTATGGTAAGGTTTGTCATAATCAAAAATGGGGAGTTTGTAAGACTAAGTCCTCATTCATATTATGATGTATGACAAACAAAGTGTATTTTGCATAAGATTTTTGATTTTGACTATGTACTTATTACGTGCTACGTTACATGCAAGATCACTCATGAAAAAGAAAAATCACTGAAGTAACAAGCAGCTCGCGTTCACTGAAATAACAAGCAGCTCGCATCCACTGAAATAACAAGCAGCTCGCGTCCACTGAAATAACAAGCAGCTCGCGTCCACTGAAGTAACAAGAAGCTCGCGTCCACTAAAGTAACAAGGAGCTCGCGTCCACTGAAGTAACAAGAAGAACTCATCTACTGAACTACAATATGGAGATCAACCACCACATGGAGCTCGTCTGCTGATGTGGCACATATAGATCGTCTACTGAAAGTAACAGAAGTGCGCATCTACTGAAGTACCACATGGAGCTCGTCTGCTGATGTGGCACATATAGCTCGTCTACTGAAAGTAACAGAAGTGCGCGTCTACTGAAGTACCACATGGAGCTCGTCTACTGAAAGTAACAGAAGCGTGCGTATGCTGAAGTACCACATGAAGCTCGTCTACTAAGGTGGCATAAAAATATCGTCTATCAGTTGGAGCACGTCCAGTTACCTTGTGTTAGTACTCCCGTCTGCTGACGTGGTAAATGGACTCAGCTATTCTTTCAGATGAAAACAGTTATTTTCAAGAAGGACGCAAACTCAACAAGAACCAACAGAATCTTATCTAAAGAACAAGAATCAAGAAAACATATTTTTTTAAATCAGATCCAAAACTGTTTTAATTGATCCCAACCACTATAATTTGTTTTCTATATAAAGAGGGATCAAAGGAACACTTGAAGAGAACAATCTTACTGATTCTGATTTTGAAAATATAGAAAGAAGAAGAACAACAACCTTACTTCTTCCAAAAAGTGCTTCGTCGTTATGAGAAAAGTGTGATATTACTTAGAACTTCAGTTTGTATATTCAGACTTCTAGAGTCTTTCTACTACTCAATTCTTTTTGTGAATTAGTGTGATTAAGAGAGGGTATCTCTTAGGCTTGAACAAGGATAGAAGGGATCCTTGGGTATAGAAAAGCAAGTGTGCTATCTGGTGAATTCTTGAGCAAGGAGGTTATCCTTGTGTTGCTGTAATTGGAATTTTGTAATTGCTGATTATAGTGGAGGAGACCATAAAGGTGTGGGACTGGATGTAGGCATACTAGAGGAGGTAGCCGAACCAGGATAAATCGGTTTGCGTGTTCTTCTCATCTCTAAACTCCATATACTTGTTATATGCACTTGTGTGTTATGAATGAGTTTTAAGAATGCTTGTTAACTTGAATCTTTGATCTACAATCTATGTTAAACTTGTTGTTACTTCTTATAATTCTTCTTAACATCATCACTTGTTACATAACTTAATTCTTGGGAATTAAAATTGAGTGAAAACCAATTTTCTTTAAGAAAACTCTGTTTTTCTTTAATGTGTTGAAAAAGTTTTTCAATATCTCAATTCACCCTCCCCCTCTTGTGATCGTAGCCACTACCAACATTGATGTTGTTCTTGCATACATATATACATATGCATGTCCCGCACTGGATGCGATGCCGCAATGATCTACGAAGTGGCCACCTGTGTTGATGGTGTGCCAGGTCCCGCAACTTGGTTGCGATACCTCAAAAGAAGCGATGCGTTAGTTCTGACTCTCGACCGCCTGAGATAACGTGAGCCTTATGCCTGCAGCCTCGGTCGCATGTGATGGCATGAGTCGTGCGTTCGCACTAGAGTTGTGTGGACACACGACTACGAAGTGGCTGCCTGTGATGATGGTGAGTGCCAGGTCCCGCAATTGGGTAGTGATGCCGCATGGGAAGCAATGCTGCAGTGAATTTCAAAGTGGCCACCTATTATGGTGTGTCAAGTCCCGCAACTGGGCCGGGATGTAGCATAGGAAGCGATGAATTTGGGTCTGACATACATTGCATTTGTCTAATCCGTCTAATTGACTGTATGATTATGATACCGTATTGAATGTCTATGTGAACCTTATTTCTGTTTGATGGCATGCGAGTGAGGATAAAGCACGTCTATTAGTGGGCTACTATCATATTGAGAAATAAGGGATTTCTCACCCCTGCTTTTATGTTTCCCTTCTCCTCTTCTATTCTCTATCTTCTTTGACAATCATCATGGACAGGGAACCGGAGGAACGAGTGGAGGTAACCCTGTTGGCGGGCCAGTAGGAGATAGACCGCTACAATAATTTATTTACCTTATGGGGATTAGTGGATCTTAAAGTCACAGCTGTAGTAGGGGTAAGGTATGATCCTTTTTGGATGATTGGATGGATGCGGGTAAAGATCAACATCGGAGATGACGGGAATGATGGTGAGGTCTGAGCTACCGAAGCACCCGCCGATGAAGAATGGGTTTGTGTTGTTTAGCCACTTTCATGTTTTGTATGAGGATTTGTTTCCTCGAACGTATATGTATGCTTTCATTTTGCGGCCGTCATGGAACCCTATCTATGTTTCTTTTATTTTGTATAACTTTTCTTATGGCTAAGTTCTCTAATAAACTTAATCTTTTAAGGGAGATATGTGGAACTTTATTATGAACCATTGCCGCGTGTATCTCACATATCATGAAACTATACATAGTGGTAGAGTCAAGCGAGACATAAGCTAGCCTACCACATGCATTCAATCGTCTCAAGTACAGACTTGCTACTAAGACTATCATTTCATGATAGAGAGGACCGTAGCTTGGATCAATAGTCAGAAGCATTCTGATACACAGGATCCTCATTGCTGAGTTAAGTTAGAGCGTACTAACATCTCTATGGAAGTGCTTATGATATGAACATGATAATTCTGGTTTTTAGGAAGAAAAGAATAAGTTTAGCAACACATGTTTATAGAACACACAAGTTTATTTATGTCTTGGTTTGTCTCTGCCTCAATATGTTACAAGACTGCTCCTTATATAGAGATGGAGCTTGAGAAAAGACAAATCCTAATCTAGTAGCCTTTTTACAAAGTCTTTGGCTACTCTAGTAGGCTTTTTGACTTATGAAATATGACAAAGACTTTTTGACACCTAACTTAGACTTTTGGACACCTAGTTCTAACCCTTTGACAAAGTTGTCTAGGCTTTTGACTTCTAGGTACCTAACAAGGGCTTATAGCTACCTAACATTTAGCCTTTTTGACTTATTACTTATTACATCATTATCTTACAGACATATTTTACAGACATATCTGATACACTTGCCGAGTCATCTTATCTTGAATTCTGGCTGGGAGAGAGATTGTAGTCTCTCCATTCTTTTGATGTGACACATCCATACATCTGGTATTGCCAAGTAGTGTTATCTGTATTTAATTTTTCTTCCATGATTTCTTCCATATTCTCTGAGTTTGGATTTTCTACCAGATTCGAATCTGGGTTGTATGGTAGGTTCATATCTTGGTCAAGATATGGTTCTAAGCTGGCAAGATTGTCAATAATCATTTGATGATTTATGGCCATCTGTTGATCATTGCTTGGCTGTTGACTGGTCGAAGCTTTGTTTTCCACTAGTTGCCATTGACTGGGTGGAGGATTGTTGACAAATTTTCCATGGCTGCTACATGTTGAAGTAACTACCTCCTCTTTAAGTTCATAACAATTTTCTTGACAGACAAGATTCATTAATTCCTTTTCAAGTCTTGAATCAAGAGGATAATCATCAAGGGTCTCCCATAGATATGCATAATTGTTAGAACAAAGGAGTTTAGTATGAGAATCTTGATAGTAAGGTCAGTATAAGATGAACAATGACTTCCATTTTTTAACTGTTTCAGACTTTTAAGTTTCTTCTTCTTGCTTCCTTAAGAATAGTGTTTAATTCACTTCTCCACCATTCTAGTGAAGAGAACCATTCTAATGCAGTCCATATCAAGGAATCATGTATCTTGGTATTTGTGAGGAATAAGAACATGTCCACTGTTGGTAAGAGAATTGGCATACTGTATAGTACAGTTGCACACCACAGATACCACAAATGATCTTCTGAGAAATTGGTATTTGGATTAACCAGGAAAGGGACGAAAAATGGAGTATCAGGAAAAAATATTTTTCTTCAGGAACATTACTGGTTCTTCTCAGGGCTCTGGACATGAAATGGTGGAGATGGTTTCTGGCAAACCTTTTGAGTTTGGTAGGAGAAAATGATGAGTCAACACTGGGAGGAAATATTTTGTTGACTGAGGCAGATGGTAATAGGTGGAACATGTAGATCAAAGGAAAAATATGGGCTTCAGTAATGATCTGGATAGGTTTCATTGGACTTGAAAGCAGGTCAGGAATCAAGTTTTGATTTCCTTTGATATGTTTGACAGAGAAATCACATCTAGAAAATCAATCCTTTAATCTTAGAGTTTAAGGATCTGGAGGCATTTTATTCTTGAACTCAAGAATTCTGGGAAAGGAGGAATTATCCATTTGAACTTCAAAATGATAACCTCTCAGATGGAAATAAAATTTTTGAATACCATACTTAACTGCAAGAGCTTCTTTATAGGTGGTATGGTAGTGCATCTCAGAGTCTTTGAATTGTCCACTTGCATGACCACAGTAGTGCTGAACATTATTGATTTCTTCAATCAAAACTGCACCCCAGTATAAATCACTGGCACAGTCTGCAAGATCCTTTTTCCATCACCAGGAATTTTCAATGCTGGTGGTGACTAAGCGATTTGCTTTAAAGCTTTGACAACATCAGTCTATTGTGATCCCCATGAAAGGATGTTTCCTGAGTAACTTTGACAACTGGATGGTATATTTGGCAACTTGAGGAATAAAATTCCTAATATAGTTGACAATTCGAAGAAACTGATGTATTTGTTTCACAGTGAGATTTTCATCAGGAAAATTCAAAAGTTCTTCAGCAATGTGTGGCTGAGGCTGATACTTTCCTTGGGAAAAATGCATTCCCAAAAAATCAGTTTCAGTCTGGCCCAATTGACTTTTCTTTTCAGAGAGCATGATCCCATATTTTTGGACTAACTGGAAAAATTGGCCCAATAACTGTTTGTGGGATTCTTCATCTTTTGAGAATTGTAATACATAATCAATGTAGATGACAATACTGTCCAAGATGGGTTCAAAAATTCTAGTCATGGTCTTCTGGAACAGTGATGGAGCCACCTTGAGCCCGAATGGTAAAACCTTCCATTGGTATTGGGCATTAGGAATGCTGAAGGCTGTTCTATAACGATCAGGAGGGTCAACACCCAATTGCCAAAATCTTGACTTCATATCAAATTTGGAATAGATCTGGGCCTCTTTGATGAGGACATTGAGTGATGAGGCCTTTGGAATTGGAAATTTATCATCTTTGAGAAAATGATTAAGAGGCCTATAATCAATCACCAACCTCTTTTTTCCTCTTAACTTTTCAGACCTTTTTTCAACATAGAATGCTTGGCAAGCCACTCAGATTTCGTGGGCTCAATCAATCCTTGTTTGATTAATTTAGCACATTATTCTCGTGCTATTGCTAAATCAGATGGACTCATACCGGGATGAGTAGCTTTTGTGGGATTGACGTCTTCATTGAGCTTGAAAGGCAATAGAATAAATAAGTCTTCATTTTCCTATAAGGGATGTGGTTGAGAAAACTTTTCATGACTATCTGCACATAACTTGAGCAAATCTGCCTTGATTTTATCATACTTTGTTGGAACATCAGAGAGGGAATATAATTTCAGAGTTTATGAATAAGGCTTGAATTATTTTTTGAATTTTATCCTGGTTGGTAAAATATGGAGTTTTTTAGCTGCTGAATAGACATCTATCCCAATGAAAATGTCTTTGTTGGGGAGATTGCTGCCAATAGCCTTTGTCAAAACTATACATTCAGGAAAAAATATGATTCCAATCTTGTTCTTAGAAATCAGATCAGTTCTGAATACTTTGCCATCAACTACTATAAAGAATACGGTATGTTTCACCCATACTTCTGTGGGAAGTATTTTTTGGATTCATCATTGTTTTCTAGGCACCAATATCCATATAGGCTATGACTTTTTTGGGATGAGAAAATTTTGAAGGTAAAAGGTGGATTTCAACACAAGGTTGTGGAGGAGTGGATAAAAAGCTATCTATCTCCTTAAATGAGTACACAGGAAAATACTCATCTTCAAAATCAATGATAGATTCTTCACTGGAAGAGGAATTTTGATGTAAGCCCAATGGAACCCATCATGGATCAAGATGCCATTCAAGGACTTGGTGGGCCCATGACAAGAGCTAGGACCAAAAAGGCCCAACAAGCTCTAAATCAAATGGTGGCTCTTTTAATGGACACAAGCCTAAGTGCAAGTTCAAGTAATGAAGTCAATGAGCTCAGGTTAATAACTTTGCTCATCCAAACCCAAGAAGCATGAAGGGGGCGTGCAAGTCCATGTCTTGGTTGTTTTCTTTTATTTCCAATAAGTGTAATGGTTAGTGTGATTAAGCCTAATTAATTTGTGATATTTTTTGGGGTCAAGTCCACTACTTTCCATGTTTTACACGAGTTCTAGAGAGTCTTGAGAGGGAATCTTTGGCTTGCATGCTAAAAGAAACTCCTCATTAGTTGTGCATAAAATTTTATTAATTATGGGGGTTACACTTTTAATTTGAGAAGCAAGTGTAACCACCACATAATTAGAGTGATAGAGAGTCATGAAGAGGGGTTGGCGTGAACTTAATGTGGCTGAGTTATTCCTGGGAGTTAAGTTGGTTTTTGTGAGTTTTAAGGCCATTCAAAGGAGGGGGAGTAACCTTCAAATTGTGGAGGCTGAGTTGAATGATTTTGGGGCTACATTATGAGGGGTTTTAGGCCAATTAACTCATGATTACGGTGGCTGAGTTAAGTGGGAGTTAGTGGGTGTTTTAGTGCCATAATTAGGCGCGTTAAGTCGAGGTTTTGGAATCCCTATGGAAGGTAAAGTAAAGCAAAAGAACTCAGTCATGTTTTCTATATGTAAGACACCACAAACACATGAATAAACAACTTTGATGTTGATTTTGTATTGAATCCATATTGTGAGAATTTGTTCTCCTAGGTTCTTGGTTGAACTAAGTTAGAATGGTTCTGGAGGCGATAGATTATCTGGTGATGTAGAGTGGCAGATATGGCTTCTGAACTTGATCAGCTCCAGTAAGTTGAACTTGAACCTTCAGTCTTATGGACAAGGTACTGTCTTTAAGACTCACGTTGTAATTGGGAAATATGGTAAAAAACCATACTTCCAACATGGAGAGTGGTGAGGACAGTTCCAATCACAACATTCTCATAGTGAAGATAGCTCGAATCAAGTAGAGCTAATTTGGCAGAAACATGAAGACTTTTTCTCCCATGAAGAGAGAGAATCAGTCTGACAGCTCCAAAGTGTAAAGATGTGTATCCTTCATTCTTCCAAGAGTTGATAAGACTTTGAGGAATCTCCAAGTCTACGTATTGTTCTTGGCTGGTGGCTTTAAGAGTACACTGATCCAGTTGAGATGACTGAACATATTCCTTCATATTAGGTCTATTGGAGGAGATCAACCTCGTGATTGAACGAGTGATAGATCTCTGCCTTTTGAAGATATTGTAGGGGATGAAAAGTGGAGGAACAATTTCAGTGATTATAGCATCATCAGGAACTTAGGAGTATTCTATGATATTTCTATTTTATTGGAAAGAGTTTTTTTTATAGGAACTGGGAAGAGAAAGAGAAGAGATAAGAGTGATTGGTTGGTTATCTGGTTGTGGTATCTCCATGATCGGGTTGTGTCCTTCCCTACTCACCTTCCTCATTGTATTCATATGGCCATGGCCAAAACTATCATGATCCAATGGATCAGAGTAGTTTGTTCTTCATGAACCATTACTTTGAGAAATTGGAATAAAATTAGTCAAAGAATCATAAAACATAGAAGATTCAACCAAAACAAATTAAGATTATAACAGTGAAAATTTTGAGTTGGATGAGCGTCATCATTGTACTTTAGTGAAGAATATAAAAACTGGATCTTTGATCCGAAATCCATAAGACTTAGTATATTTCAGGTGTTTTTGAAAATTAAATAAATTAAAATTAAAATTAGGCCATGATGGGTGTAAGCCTAGACCAAGTGCATGTTGGACACATGGCACTCATATAGTCTTGCCTGTCAAGACACTTGACAAGCTAGGAATAGGTCATGATGACCTTAGATTTAAAATGAAGTCATGGAATCTTGAAAAGATTTTGGAAGATACGATTTATAAGGAAGATTCCTTCATATTTTCATGGAGTGACGACAACCGTTAAATATGTAATTCTTCAATAAATAACTAATTAATTAAATATGAAATTTAATTAATTAATTTGAAATATATGAATTTTTAATAAACAAATACTAATTAAATTAATTATAAATAAATAAATAATTTAATAATAATTCATTCAAAAATATATCAATAAATAATAATAAATTCCTAAACAAATAAATAAAATTATAATAATTATTAATCAATTAAATATAATAAATAAATACACCTAAACAAATACAGGAATAGTCTACGAAACAAGTCTAGAACCAACGGTTGAGCAATGAGTGTTTAGCATGTCATGATGACAGAGCAATGAGAATTAGATGTGTGAAATAAGACCTTTCTGGTCCAAATGGGTTGCAAGAATGAGAATAAGTTTGTGGTGGTGACCACATAATGACATTGAAAACACTGTCTATGATGATGCGAATGGCAACACATGCATGCATACATGATCATGAATGATTGAATTTATATTAAAGATATTGAATAGAAAATGTTTTGAATGATTAGCATCTGTTGTGAATTATTGTAATGATGATATTGAAAAACAACAAAGGCTTGTATATGAATGTCGATGTGGTGGTTTGAAATGCTATAACTGTTACAACTTTGCTAATGTCTTCACTAAGTGTGCTTAAGAGTTATTAAAGTATACAGGATGCGTTGATGAGTGTGATTTCACCTCATTCTCCATGTACATTTCTGCATGCATTTGCATATAGTTAGGCCATTTTAGTGTTTATTTTGTTTAGTTTTTCCTTTGGAACAGATAAGGTGGTATTGTGTGTTGTTTTGCAGATATTCGTGATTAAATGCCCAAGAATTAGCAAGTCTGAAGCTTGGATGACTTAGAGCTTTAAAAGATAAGAAATTGAGCCAAGCAGAGAGTATCACGGCCTAGCCGTGATGGCCCTCACGGCCGTGAGGGAGCGATGAGTGAAGAAAGAATTGAGCCAAAAGTCGGTCGTCACGGCCTAGCCGTGATGGCTATCACGGCCGTGACGTGTCAGCTGTGCCAGATCTCCAAAAGTCAGAAACGATCACGGCATAGCCGTGATGGCTATCACGGCCGTGATGAATCAGTTGGAAAAGTCAGAAACGATCACGGCCTAGCCGTGATGGCTATCACGGCCGTGATGAATCAGTTGGAAAAGTCAGAAACGATCACGGCCTAGCCGTGATGGCTATCACGGCCGTGACCTGTTAGTTGGAAAAGTCAGAAACGATCACGGCCTAGCCGTGATGGCTATCACGGCCGTGATGAATCAGTAAATGAAGAGGCGCCCATGTCAGAAACCATCACGGCCTGGCCGTGATGGCTGTCACGGCCGTGACGGGCCGTGAGTTATAAAAGGGTCTCTGAGCAGAACAGAAAGGGATCGAGAAAAACCTAAAAATAAGACCTTTGCTGCTGTGGCTGCTGTGCAACCTTCTATGGAGCCCCTTCCCTTGTTCATCTCTGTAACTCTTTCTTTGATTCTATCTTTAGTTATGTGTAGCTAAACTCCCCTTTGTTGGGGTTAGATGATTGCTCTTCTGAACTTGATTGTAAAATGACTTGATTGTAATGCAGATTCCTTGTTCTTTATGAGTGTTTGATTCCATGCTTAATGCTTTCTTAGGCTTGATCACCCTAGGAATGATTAGTTGCTTTAATAGATAACTGGAAGGTTGGTGTTAGAGCTTGCTTATGAATCAAATGCCAAGTAGTTCATGAGCCTAGACATAGGTCTTGAGGTGCTTGCAATCTTATAAGTCTTGACTTAATGCAAAATCTCAGGTTAATCCACCTAAGGCATTAGGGTTTAATTTGGGATTTTAGGCTCAATGCACCTAAGACATTAGGCTTGAGTATTTCAGAAAAGACTTGATGTCATAATTGAATTAGGAACTATGTTACTTGTCATTTCATAACAATCAAGGGAGGATTAGCTTAGTCTAACCCTAACAATTCTATCTAATTGTTATTCACATTTCTGTCTGCATTCTAACTGTTTGATAAAATTCCAAAAAGAACAAAAACATTTTATTCTTGTTTGCTTGTTAGATGATAGAGCTACCTTCACTCCAAAATTTGATCGCCTAGATAGTAGTCTAATTTGCGAAGTGGTAATTGTCCACGATCCCTGAGAACGATATCCGGTCTTACCGTTTTATTACTTGCAACGAACCGGTACACTTGCCGAGTCCGTGTCAAGTTTTTGGCGCCGTTGCCGGGGATCGGTGTGCCAATATCACGAGTACCAAAGGGGACTCCTAATTTAGGCATTTTTACTGTTTTCCTACTGTTGTTTTTCTTTCTTATTTTCTGCTTCTCTGCTGTAATTTTCTGTTGTGTGTTGTTTTCTGTTTTTCTGTTCTTTTCTTCGCTACTCTGTTTGCTCATTGTATGCGAGGTACAATCGACCCAGGTGAACTCCAATTCGAACCTGAGATCGAGAGACTTTGTAGAAGGAATAGGAAGGAAGTCAAGGCAAGACAGAACAGAGAAGGAACATCCTCTGCAGTGCAAGAACTGTTAGTTGAATTACCAGCTGTCACCATGGCTGAAGATAATGCACCAAGAAGGACAATGGGGGACTACACTTCCCCTAGAGTTGATAGATGTGGAACTCCGATTGTGAGACCCGCAGTGGCTTGCAATAATTTCGAAATCAAGGCATCACTTCTCCATCTTGTGCAGCAAAATCAGTTTGGAGGTTTGGAGAGTGAAGACCCTCATGCTCACATTGGTACTTTCATTGAGCTGTGTGACACCATCAAGCTAAATGGAGCTTCTGATGAGGCCATTCGGTTAAGGATTTTCCCTTTCTCTTTGAGGGATAGAGCTAAGTCATGGCTGCAATCTCATCCTCATGGAAGCATCATCACCTGGAATGATTTGGTCAGCAAGTTTTTATCTCGCTTCTTCCCTCCGTCAAGAATGATTAAGTTAAGATCAGAGATTAATGCCTTTGCACAAAGGGATGGTGAGTCACTCTATGAAGCCTGGGAGAGGTTCAAGTCCCTACTCACAGCTTGTCCAAATCATGAACTAGAGACATGGCAGCAGGTTGCAACATTTGTTAATGGGCTCAACAGGAATTCAAGAAGTATGATTGAAGCGGCTGCAGGAGGGACATTGAGTCAGAAGACGCCCGAAGAAGCAAAGGACTTGATTGAGAACATGGCTAACAATGACTATCAAATGCCTAGTTCTCGATCAATGGTCAAGAGGGGTGTTCTAGAGCTAGATGAAATTGGCGCTCTCAAGGCACAAATGGCTATTCTGACCAAGCAATTGGGGTCGGTTCAACGGCAGAATTCTCAACTACAAGCTGTCCAAGTTCAAGGTACCTCAGTGTGTGATTTCTGTGGAGGCAACCATGCAAATGGAAACTGTGAGATCAATGTGGTTGGAAGTTCGGGACAAGAAGAGGTAAATTATATGGGCAATCAAGGGCCTAGAAATGATCCTTACTCCAACACCTACAACCCGGGGTGGCGCAGCCATCCTAACTTTGGTTGGAGACAAGGGCAAAGTTCAAGTTCTCAAGCAAAGCCTCCTCAAGAGAGTTCAAGCAAATTGGAGAACATTCTAGGCCAGTTCATGCAAGCGACTCAAGAGACTATGAAGAATCAAAATGCCTCAATCAAGAACTTGGAGCATCAAATAGGCCAACTGGCAAGGCAGATGGCAGAGAGACCTCAAGGACAATTGCCTGGGGATACTGAGAAGAACCCAAAGGAAGAGTGCAAGGCAATTACCACAAGAAGTGGGAGAGTGTTAACCCCACAAGAAAAAGAAAGAGAAGAAGAGGCAAGAGGAGCTAGAGATGATAAGGTACAATTTGAAGAGGTAAACAATGAAGAACCCGGAAATTCCCAAGATACTACCTCTATTCCTACTGGTGTAGAAGCTGAAAAACCGCAGAGGGAGAAATTGGTTGATGAAGAATTTGCGAAGAAGAAGACTAAAAGACAGATTCTGGAAGAGGTTGATAATCCCAAAGAGCTGCCCCCATATTTCAGAATCCCATACCCCCAACGGTTGAAGAATGAGGCAAAAGATCAGCAGTTTTCTAAGTTTCTGGATGTATTCAAAAAGCTACAAATCAACATCCCGTTTACTGAAGCTCTACAGCAGATGCCTTCCTACGTAAAATTCATGAAAGAGATTCTTACAAACAAAAGAAGGTGGAAGGAGGAGACAGTGATGCTTACTGAAGAGTGCAGTGCTATACTTCAAAGGAAGCTGCCAGTAAAGATGAAGCACCCGGGCAGCTTCACTATCCCATGCACGATTGGTCATCTGAACATAGGGAGAGCATTGTGCGATTTAGGGGCAAGTATTAATCTGATGCCGCTCTCCATTTTCAAGAAGCTGGGGATTGGTGAGGTAAAACCAACAGGGATTTCTCTTCAACTGGCAGACCGCTCCATTACATATCCCTATGGTGTTGTAGAGGATTTGTTGGTGAAGGTAGATAAATTCATTTTTCCAAAGAGATTTTGTGGTGTTAGATATGGTGAAGATGGTGATACTCCTCTGATTCTTGGGAGACCATTCCTAGCAACAGGTAGAGCCTTGATCGATGTCAATCAAGGGGAATTGGTGCTTCGGGTACAAGACGAAAAGGTCACCTTTAATGTGTTTGAGGCAATGAAACACCCAAGCGACAAGGACACATGCATGATAGTGGACCTCATTGATTCATTATCTGACAAGAGTTTGCACCAGAAGTTTGAAGATTCGTTAGAAGCAGCTCTAATGGTAGAAGATGTAGAAGAAGAAGTATGTGCAGAAGAAGTTGATCTCATGATTAAATCTCTGGAGGCTTGTCTGGTTGTGAATACTAATGAAGACAAAGTGGTGGAAGATGTGAGAATTGAAGACAAGGGTGACCCACCGGTGCTAGAGTTGAAAGAATTGCCATCCCATCTCCGTTATGCTTTCCTTGGGATGAACTCTTCATTCCCAATTATCATCAGTAGTGGGTTGAATTCCTTGGAAGAAGAGAAGCTGTTGAGGGTGCTTAGGGAGCATAAATCTGCAATCGGGTGGTCTATGTCCGATTTGAAAGGGATAAGCCCCTCCTTTTGCATGCACAAAATCCGTGTGGAGGAAAATTTCAAGCCGGTTAGACAACCCCAAAGAAGACTCAACCCGAATATGAAAGAAGTTGTGAGGAAGGAGATTGTGAAGTTGTTGGATGCGGGCATTATCTATCCCATCTCCGATAGTCCATGGGTGAGTCCGGTCCAAGTTGTGCCGAAGAAAGGGGGGATGACAGTGGTAGCAAATGAAAAGAATGAACTTATTCCCTCTAGGACCGTGTCTGGATGGAGGGTATGCATTGATTACAGAAGACTGAATAAGGCCACCAGAAAAGATCATTTCCCTTTGCCCTTCATTGATCAGATGTTAGAGAGGTTGGCGGGCCATGCTTTCTATTGTTTCCTTGATGGGTACTCCGGGTATAACCAAATTGTGGTTGACCCAGAGGACCAAGAGAAGACTGCCTTCACTTGTCCCTATGGCGTCTATGCATACAGGAGAATGCCATTCGGGTTGTGTAATGCACCCGCCACTTTTCAAAGGTGCATGCTATCCATATTTTCTGATATGAATGAAAAATTTATTGAGGTATTTATGGACGATTTTTCTGTGTTTGGTGATTCTTTTGATAACTGTTTGAATAATCTTGCCTGTGTTCTAAAAAGATGCCAAGAAACTAACCTTGTTTTAAATTGGGAAAAATGTCATTTCATGGTTAGGGAAGGTATAGTTCTTGGGCATAAAATTTCATCACGGGGGATGGAGGTTGATAGAGCCAAAATTGAAGTGATTGAAAAACTTCCTCCTCCCTTAAATGTGAAAGGTGTTAGAAGCTTCCTAGGGCATGCAGGTTTTTATAGAAGGTTTATAAAAGACTTTTCAAAGATTGTGAAACCCCTATGCAAGCTTTTGGTAGCTGATACTCCTTTTATATTTGATGATGATTGCATGCATGCCTTCAAAGTTTTGAAAGAAAAACTCACCACCGCACCGGTCATTGCACCTCCAGATTGGAGTTTACCATTTGAGCTAATGTGTGATGCAAGTGACTATGCGGTGGGAGCCATTTTGGGCCAAAGAAAAAATAAAGTGTTGCATGTCATTTACTATGCCAGTCGTGTGCTTAATGATGCCCAATTGAATTATACCACGACTGAAAAAGAATTGCTTGCTGTGGTATTTGCATTTGATAAATTTAGATCCTACTTGATTGGTTGTAAAACTACTGTCTACACTGATCATTCTGCTTTGAGATATCTTATGACTAAACAGGATGCCAAGCCAAGGCTTATTAGGTGGATACTACTACTCCAAGAGTTTGATTTGGAAATAAAGGACAAGAAAGGAGTGGAGAATGTGGTAGCCGACCATTTGTCTAGGCTTCCACAAGCAGATGTTCAAGCAGAAGCAAAGTTGCCAATTCAAGAGGAATTCCCAGATGAGCAGTTGTTGGTGGTGCAAGTGGCACCCTGGTTTGCGGACATTGCAAATTACAAGGCCGACAACAAGATTCCAAAGGACTTCAATGCACAACAAAGGAAGAAGCTCATCCATGATGCCAAATTCTATGTATGGGATGAGCCGTATCTTTTCAAAAGGGGTTCGGATGGAATTCTGAGGAGGTGCATTCCGGAAGAAGAAATTAACGGGGTGTTGACCCACTGCCACAACTCACCCTATGGAGGACACTTTGGTGGTGAGAGGACTGCCATGAAGATTTTGCAAAGCGGGCTATTTTGGCCCACTATTTTCAAGGACTCCAGGGCTTGGGTGATGAATTGTGATAAATGTCAGAGGACCGGTAGTATTTCCAAGAGAAATGAGATGCCCTTGAAGGGTATACTTGAGGTGGAGCTCTTTGATGTATGGGGGATTGACTTCATGGGCCCTTTCCCGTCATCTTACAACAACAAGTACATTCTGGTGGCAGTTGATTATGTGAGCAAGTGGGTGGAAGCCGTACCAACTCTGAAAGATGATGCAAGAACTGTGATCAGTTTTGTGAGGAAGAATATTTTTACCCGGTTTGGGACCCCTAGAGCTATCATTAGTGATGGGGGTACTCACTTTTGCAATAAGGAGTTCAATGCAGTGCTTGCCAAGTTTGGGGTGAACCACAAAGTTACCACACCATACCATCCCCAAACCAGTGGGCAAGTGGAATTGTCCAACCGGGAGTTGAAGAGAATTTTGGAAAAAACTGTGAACAATGCAAGGAAGGATTGGGCGAAGAAATTGGATGATGCACTTTGGGCCTATCGGACTGCTTATAAGACACCTATTGGTATGTCACCTTACCAATTAGTGTTCGAGAAATCATGTCACCTTCCGGTAGAGCTACAACACCGTGCTTTTTGGGCAGTGAAGGCCCTGAACTTTGATACAAGGCTGGCCATGGATAAGAGGATGCTTCAATTGAATGAGTTGGATGAGTTCCGACTCTTGGCTTATGAGAGTGCCAGGATATACAAGGAAAGAACCAAGTTCTGGAATGATAAGTACATTCTTCCCAAGCAATTTGAAGAAGGTCAGTCAGTTTTGTTGTTCAACTCAAGACTCAAGCTTTTCCCGGGCAAATTGAGATCAAGATGGTTAGGCCCATTCTATGTCAAGTCAGTCTCTCCATTTGGTTCAGTTGAATTGGAAAATCCATCATCCGGAAATACTTTCACTGTCAATGGGCAAAGGCTCAAGCACTACCTTGGAGGAGATTTTGATCGTCAGGCAGTCTCCATCCCTCTTGAGGCACCATCTTAGAAATCATCCGTCAAGCTAGTGACGTTAAAGAAGCGCTTATTGGGAGGCAACCCAAGTTTTCTTTTCATTCACTCTTTTATTTTTGATTTTTCCCCTCTTGAATAATTTGAGAAGCTCAAGAGGTTTGTTAATAGTTTTGTTAAGTGCTTTCAGATTTTGAAGGAAGGAGGAGAAGAAGGGCAGGAGGGAATAAAACCAGAAAACATGTGATTCAGTACCACTACCACCTTGGTGAGTTGTTCCAGTTTTCTCCCCTCTCTAAACTTAATTATTTACATTGAGGACAATGTAAGTCTTTAAGCTTGGGGTAGGGGTAATCTTTTTGCTTGCATTGTAAATATTGCATTCATATAGGCTTAATTTTGCATGATCGCATGATTCGGTTACCCCTGCTTAGATTGAGCTTTTGATTGTGAGAGCTAAGTGCCAATTTTTCTGTGATAGTGAATTTTTGGACCCTGAATTGTCTATTCTTGTGATATGGCTTCAATAAATATTCTTGAGATGGTCTTGGATAGTTGATGATTAGCATGTGTTTCTTTAGACTTGTGTTTCTCACTGGTTTTTGAACTGATAAATGTGAGCTTTTGAGCCATTAGGGGGTACTTACTAACTCTGCCCCCGTTCTTTGTGTAGAGTGTGTTCCTCTTGGATTGTTTTTCTCTAGAACTTGACTTGAAACCATTTCGAAGCTTGAAAATTTTTGAGAATATTTTTGAAAAGGATTGAGGCAATAGGTGTTTTTTCTGGCCTTCTGAGCTTTGAATGAATAATGCTACCCTTAGTTGCCCCATTTTGAGCCTGAATGAACAGCATGCTTTTCTTGGTACCCTGAAATGTTTTGTTAAATATGCTTATGAGGGACCTTCTAAAGTACTGTGCAAAAAGGGTTGGAAAATGTAGTTGAAAGTTTGGGATGATGAAAAGAAAAAAAAATGAATCTGAAAAAATTGTTTCTCTTGAGTTGAAAATTCTCCCTTCTCCAAATAAAAAAAAATAAAAGGAAAAGGAAAGTATATGGAGAAGGGTATGACAAAAGAAAGTGAGAAATAAAGAGCAAAAATAAAAGGAAAGAATGGTGGAAAAGTACACTGAAACCCAAAGAAAGGTATTTTAGAAGGTCGTGCCTTGCAATGCTTGATTGTTTGTATAGCCTTTTGAAATTTCCTGTTCTTGAATTTCCCACCTGAAAATTGATCCCATGGCCCCATTGCAACCAAAGAATAAGACCTCTTGATTCTTAGATGTTTTCATTAATAAAGTAAAGATTTGGTGTTTGCTTGAGGACAAGCAAAGTCTTAAGCTTGGGGTGATTTGATGAGTGTGATTTCACCTCATTCTCCATGTACATTTCTGCATGCATTTGCATATAGTTAGGCCATTTTAGTGTTTATTTTGTTTAGTTTTTCCTTTGGAACGGATAAGGTGGTATTGTGTGTTGTTTTGCAGATATTCATGATTAAATGCCCAAGAATTAGCAAGTATGAAGCTTGGATGACTTAGAGCTTTAAAAGATAAGAAATTGAGCCAAGCAGAGAGTATCACGGCCTAGCCGTGATGGCCCTCATGGCCGTGAGGGAGCAGTAGCTGAAGAAAGAATTGAGCCAAAAGTCAGAAGCTGTCACGGCCTAGCCGTGATGGCTATCACGGCCGTGACGTGTCAGCTGTGCCAGATCTCCAAAAGTCAGAAACGATCACGGCCTAGCCGTGATGGCTATCACGGCCTAGCCGTGATGGCTATCACGGCCGTGACCTGTTAGTTGGAAAAGTCAGAAATGATCACGGCCTAGCCGTGATGGCTATCACGGCCGTGATGAATCAGTAAATGAAGAGGCACCCAAGTCAAAAACCATCACGGCCGTGACGGGCCGCGAGTTATAAAAGGGTCTCTGAGCAGAACAGAAAGGGATCGAGAAAAACCTAAAAATAAGACCTTTGCTGCTGTGGCTGCTGTGCAACCTTCTATGGAGCCCCTTCCCTTGTTCATCTCTGTAACTCTTTCTTTGATTCTATCTTTAGTTATGTGTAGCTAAACTCCCCTTTGTTGGGGTTAGATGATTGCTCTTCTGAACTTGATTGTAAAATGACTTGATTGTAATGCAGTTTCCTTGTTCTTTATGAGTGTATGATTCCATGCTTAATGCTTTCTTAGGCTTGATCACCCTAGGAATGATTAGTTGCTTTAATAGATAACTGGAAGGTTGGTGTTAGAGCTTGCTCATGAATCAAATGCCAAGTAGTTCATGAGCCTAGACATAGGTCTTGAGGTGCTTGCAATCTTATAAGTCTTGACTTAATGCAAAATCTCAGGTTAATCCACCTAAGGCATTAGGGTTTAATTTGGGATTTTAGGCTCAATGCACCTAAGACATTAGGCTTGAGTATTTCAGAAAAGACTTGATTGTCATAATTGAATTAGGAACTGTGTTACTTGTCATTTCATAACAATCAAGGGAGGATTAGCTTAGTCTAACCCTAACAATTCTATCTAATTGTTATTCACATTTCTGTCTGCATTCTAACTGTTTGATAAAATTCCAAAAAGAACAAAAACATTTTATTCTTGTTTGCTTGTTAGATGATAGAGCTACCTTCACTCCAAAATTTGATCGCCTAGATAGTAGTCTAATTTGTGAAGTGGTAATTGTCCACGATCCCTGAGAACGATATCCGGTCTTACCGTTTTATTACTTGCAACGAACCGGTACACTTGCCGAGTCCGTGTCATGCGTCAATAAGAAAAAGAAATTTAAAAAAAAAAGATCAAGAGCATGATCCATGACATCAGTAGACATCTTGAAGAAGTATAAAGCATCTCCCAAGATCAAGCATCCAAGACTAACGGTTTCTTATCAACAAGATTGATGAATATGACTAGAGGTTATATGCAACAATTACAAGGGAACATGCTATGAAGGTCAACAAGAAATCAATCTTCAAATGCAAAATATGTCATATCATGAGCTACACTTATCCAAATAAGGTGGAGAATCCCAAAGGGTGAAGAGGGCTAGCTCTTTCATGTAAAGGTTACAAACAATTGGTTGAAGCTTATTGATTAGTAAACAAATCCTAAGAAGAGGTTCTTGGAGACTGGATGTAGCTCACCATGATTTGGTGGTTGAACCATGATAAATAGGTTTATGTGTTCTTCTCTCTCTCTTAAACTTTTATTTTCTGATTTCTTGTGTTTTCTTTCATAATCATTGAATTAATTCCTATTATTATTGTTGTTTTTTTTGAAACATTATTATTGTTGTTGTTGTTGTTAAACACACATTATTTCATATTCATTACATAGCCTAAATGAAGATTGTTATTGAAATTGATTTTGTAAATATTTTTTGAAAAGTATTGAAAACTCAATTTACCCTTTCTTGAATTTGAAGTCATAACAAAAATACTATATAGTCTTATCCATCATTAGCAAAAACACTGGTACTAAGTCCACACATGAAATGACAAGAAGAAACCCCGAAACAATAAATAATTAAATATGGTCACATATGCAAATGTAACTCTTCTTATCTATTATATACTTCCTTATCTTTTATCATTAAGGACCATCCTAGGGAACACGGTGCTTGTTGTAGGTATGCATTGCCTGTTTGTGATTGGAGCACCACCAAACCAACCTTTGGAATAACATGCTGAAATTGAATGAATATGTACACTAGTGCACAAAAGATTAACATTTATTCCTAGTTTGGTTCTTTACCAGCAGAGTTGTATTTTTCATTATTTTGTAGCCACGTTATTGGCAAGACTTGGTATACATTTTAAAAACTATAATGGTATGGTAATGATATTTCTTTACTTGTAGATAAATTAGTGCTCCTTTTGTTCATTCTGTTAATTATTCTTTCAATGTAGACAAACAATATCAATGTCCCACTAACTTGAAGTCCTTGAACCTACATGTCTTAACCACGATATTTTTTCTACAAAAATTATGGCATCTTCCTAATTACTTCTCTATTCGAAGCATAAACATTATTTTCCTACTATTATGAGTTTTATGACATATAGAAGAACAATTTGAAATAGTTCAATCTAAGATAGATTTGATCACATGATTAAACGAGTCTCCAAAGAGTATAGATCAATTAAAGAACCAACATATTTGAAGTAAGGTTCATACTTCTTAACCAGGTAGACCAATGAAAGCATCAACATATTCACTAGAGAAATGGTATCCATATATAAAGCATTTCATCTCCTACTACATATCCTCTTTCAATGCGAAACAAAATAATAAAAATAAATTTGAATACCACAGGTTGCTGAACATTTCAATAGACAAAGCCATCAAATGAGGTCAACTAAAATGGGGAATAAATAACATATGAACTTAAGGTTCAAAATAGTTCCAATAATCAATCGAAGACAAATCACGAAGCAAGTCTACAAGTTTTAAGACCAAAGCAAATCTTTGAACATATAAACCAGAGTACCACATTCAAAGTTGATTACCAAATGTCAACTTCAAAAGCTTACTAAAGTATTCAAAGAAAACTAAAGTTTGTTTAAATTTTCATAGCACATATGTAGCATATGTGGCTGGATACACTCCTAGCAAGAGGAACTCCTTTCATGTGATCAATTCAAATCTTGTTCGTCATTGTTGCCTGCTAACATGAATATAAACACATAAGAACATAGATCTAGCAAGGCCTTCCACTCTATGTGCATATAGAAAATATTCATCTCACAACTTTCTTTATTAGACCATTCTTTTATACCTATATCTTATGCATCTGTTATTTACTAATTGGTTTTTCCAAGGCAAAAGGGATTTTATCAATGGTTATAAAGTAGGTAAAAAAATATGGTAAAAAGAATTAGTATGAGAATATCATTGTTAATCTACATATACAACAAAAGTCTAAAAGAATTAGCAATATGATAGACACAATGATCAAAACTTGCCTTCATTATGCTTGGCCCAATGCAGTATCCTTAAATGGGGGTCTATATGCAAGCCCATTGCTTCATATGCTGGATCATAAATTGAGTTTGTTACAACAGTCTACAACAGTCTACTATTAATATAGTTTTTATTACCATTAAAAATATCAAAATCTGTCCATGCTCCTTAAAGCAACTCCAATGGGAGTTGCTTATCAAGTTCTTAAAGTGAAGGAAAAGTTCTTAGTGGGTAGCAATGGAGCAATATGATGTGGATGCCACGTGTAAGTACAGCTGCCTCTATAAGCAACCGGTTCTTATAGAAGGACCACCAATAGAAAAAGAGAGAACCACAATATTGAGCAGCTTAATCACAAAAGAATTAATATTTTAAATTGAAACAAAAATAAATGTAAATTAAGATGTAAGGTAACTTGTGGGACCCATTATTGAACTTTTAAGAGTTGCATCATTAAAGTTTAGAGTTTCTTAAACTAGTATAAAGTAACAAGTGGTTTGTTAGCATGGCTGGGCTCATAAAAGGTAAAGTTATGCAACTTTAATGGAGTGCACTATTGGAGATGATGATTAAAGCACTCTCACTTTGGGGTGTGTCTCGTAAAGGAATTCTTTTTACTTACTCAGGAATCCTAACTTGGGAATCCTAAATTCTCATATTTGATTTTTTTAAAAAAAAATCTCATTAAACTAGGATTCCCCCAAAATATTGAAATATTTATATATAATAAATAGTAATTATAAATTATAAAATATAATTAATATTAGTAATTAATATATAATAAAATAATAATTATTATAAGTTATAAGAAAAATAATTAACATTGTTTTGAATTCAGCTTTGATTGCTGAATCCAAAAGATCAAACTCACACACGCATGTTTACCAGTTAAAGAACTACCAAAATAAATAAATAGCAAGACACAGAATTATAGTGGTTCTTGGTAAAAAAATTAACCCCTACATCCACATTGTAGTCGATTTTATTGCTTCTTGATCACAGCCTTTGCAGACTCGTAGCAGCAAGAATTTCCAAGTGAGTTTACAATATCCCTCCTCACTTGCACTCGGTGTTTCTTTGATCAACAAAATGAATATCCTATCTACAACTACATTAGTTGAGACTTATATACCTATACAAATTCTACAAATAGAACTTTAGTTACAACAACAACAATTTGTAACTAACTTTCATAACTAATTCTAGATACAATAAGCATCACAAGGCTAATACAAGTACAAGACTAGAACTAACTAACTAATTAATTAATTATTGATGATCCATATGCATACCAATCTCTACCTTGGTTCTTCAATACTAGGACCAGTCAGCTCTCCTTCACATAGTCAATTGCAGAGACTTCAAGTATCACATGTTCCAATGTTTACTAAGTTTAAACAGTGAGTAAACTTATTGCTGGAACAACTTTTGTTAGCATATCTGCATGATTGTCTTAACCATCCACTTTTCTCACTTAAACTTCACCTCTAGAAATGATGTCTCGGATGTAATGCATCCTAATATCAATGTGTTTATCCTCTCATAGAATACCTAATTCTTAGAGAGACAAATTGCACTTTGACTATCATACCATACTACAATAGGACCAATCTTACCTTCAAGTTCATCAACAAGATCTTTAAGCCATATAACTTCCTTTTTAGCTTCAATGAGAGCTATATATGTTGACGAAAAATCTAGGCAAGTATACCCAGTCGTACAAGTAATAAAGAGGTAAGAGGGATATCGTTCCCACAAGGACTGAGACAAGTACTAGCACGTACCAAATCAACTACTATCTAAGCGAACCTTTGGATGGAAGAGAGCTCAATACTAACTACCAAGCCCAACAAGATTTAAAATAATCAAAATAAAAGGAAAAAGTTCTTTTTGGGTTTTTATCAAACACTTGGAATGCAGAAAAAGGGATTCTTCAAATAGATGAAAGATGTTGGGATTAAACTTCACCAAACCTTAGCCTCATGCAATACCAAGACCACCAATCCAGTTTATGCTTCCAATATTAAAATCAACCCACAAGATTACTCATGCCCTAATTCCTTAGATGACAAGAGCCTAAATCCCCTAATTAAACCCTAATTCCTTAGGTTCCCTAATTAGTGAATTTGCAATAAGAGTAGGGATTACACGATTACTAATAAACCAAAATCCATTCCTAGATGCAAGGTTTACTAGGTGATTAATTCCAGATCAAGAATTGATAAGAACGTCCCCATTGCAAATCAAATCTCAAAATCAATTCATGGATGATCAGACCACAAAAAGCATTAAGCATTGGAATCAAACACTAATACGAAAGCATAAACACAGATTAATACATCAAGGCAAATACATGAGATTCGGTTTAGCTACATCGAATCCCAACAAAAAGGGAATTTAGATACTCATGATAATAGAGAAAGCCAAAATAAAAGAAATAGAGATAAAGGAGAGAAGAAACTCCATGGAAGCCTTCACAGCAGCCACAGCAGCCCCATGGTGCAGAGAAAACCTTTTTAGGGTTCCAAGCTTCTAGGTCCAAAACTCCTTTTTTTTTATCTGCCCCTGATGTCTATTTATAGATTAGGCGCGTGTCACGGCCGTGATGGCCATCACGGCCAGGCCGTGATGGGTTATGTCATGGGCGCGTTTTCAAATTTTGGTTTGTCACGGCCTTGATGCTCATCACGGCTAGGCCATGACCAGTTCTCCCTGTGAGGGTCTGGTTCAGCTGACAGGTCACGGTCGTGATGGTCATCATGGCTAGGCCGTGATGGGATCTGCTTGGCTCATTTTCTTCACTTTTCAAACTCTATCTTCATCCAAGCTCCATCATGGTCAATCTTGAGCATTTTACCCTTAATTCCTGCAAAACAACACCACAAAACCGCCTTACCCGTTCCAAGGTAAAAACTAACAAAAATCAAATAAAAATTGCCTAAACTATATGAAAATGCATGCAAAAATGTACATGAAATATGAGGTGAAATCACACTCATCAAATCACCCCAAGCTTGTTCATTTGCTTGTCCTCAAGCAATCACCAAGGCCAGAAGAGATAAATAATCAGAACATGGATAGTGAACCAAGAACCCGAGTAACTAATCCAAGTGACAGGCATTTTCAAATAATTCACCAAGAGACAACCAGTTTCAAGTCCAATTAGAAGCTTAGGTTTCCTAGACTCATATTCCCACTGATTCGGGCAATCTTTCTCACCTCACTCAAGTGTTTAAGGATATATGACAATTCGCTCAATTTCCTCAAGGAATGAATTCTACCATAAGCTTGACTATTAACCCAATCTCCACTTTATTAATGAAAACACCAGAATCAAGAGGTCTTTTACTTTGGTTGTAATGGGGCCATGGGATTAATCGTTAGGTGGGGAAATCAACAAAAGGAAATTTCAAGAAGGCTAAACAAAATATCAAGCATTGTAAAGCATGACACCTTCTAAAATACCTTTGTGGGTTTTGATTCATTTTTCCACATTTCTTTCTTTCTTTTTATTTTATTTCTCACTTCCGTTGACATCCCCTTCTCTATATTTTTATCTTATTTCTTTCTTTCTTTTTTTGACGAAGGGGAGATTTTCAATTCAAGAGAAATATTTTTATAACTTTCTGATCCCATACTTTTTTCAAACTACCTTTTTACCCTTTTGTGCCATACTTTAGAAGGTCTCCTACCAAGCATCATTCATCAGAGTGATTCGAGGTACTAAGAAAAGTATTTTATTCTTTCAGGCTCAAAATTGGGCGACTAAGGGGTAGCATTTAGTCAATCAAAGCTCAGAAGGCCGAAAAAATACCTAGTGCCTCAATCATTTTCGAAAATGTTTTAAAAAATTGTTAAGCTTCAAAACGGTTTCAAGTCAAGTTCTCGAGAATACAATTCAAGAGGAATAACTCTCTATCACAAAGAATGGGGTAGATTTAGTGAGTACCCCTTTTTGGCTCAAAAAATCTCACATTTAGTAGTTCAAGAATCAATGAGAAACACAAATCTACGGAACCACATGATAATTATCAACTATCAAAGATCATCTCAAGCATTTTTATTTGTAGCCTTATCACAAGAAAAAAAAATTGGGTTCAAAAATTCACTATCTCAAGTTAATTTGGCACTAAGTTCTCATAGTTGGATGCATAATCTAAGCAAGGGGCAATCGAATCATGTGATCATGCAAAGCTATGCCTATATGAATGCAACATGCAAAATGAAAAAATTCACAAATTTGCAAAAATACCCCTACCCCAAGCTTAAAAACTTACATTGTCCACAATGTAAATAATCAAGTCGGAGAGAGGAGAAAAATGGAACAACTCGCCGAGGTGGTAACGGGTTCTGGCTCACATGCCTAGTCAAAGGGATGCTGGAAAATGGGTCACGGAGCATCACGAGCAGGCCGTGATCAATCCTGTCCATAAGAGCTGGCCTGTCACGACCGTGACCTGTATCACGGGTAGGCCGTGATACTATCTGATCTTCAGGGTCCTTCTCATCACGCCCGTGATGGATATCACGACTGGGCCGTGATCCTTTCTGACTTCTCCGGTTAGCTCATCTCGGCTGTGACCACTTTCACGGCCTGGGTGTGATGATTTATGACTGTGTTTGGCCTTGCCTTTTTGCTCTTCCTTCCTTCATAACTTGGAATCACTTACAAATCTATTAGTTTATAATTTTTTTCCTCTTGATATTCTCAAATTATTCAAGAGTTAAATTCAAAAACAAATGGAAAAGGGAAAGAAAATTTGGGTTACCTCCCAAGAAGTGCTTCTTTAACGTCACTAGCTTGACGGGCCTAGGATCCTCCTCCCGGATCCCATGGCTTGTGGAGTGGCAATTGCAGAAGCAATATGAATCTACCCTCGGTTCCTCCTGGGTCAGATGGCAAGTGATAAACTCCTTTTTTGACCTCTTCATGCATAAATGTTCCATGAAGCACATGAGGTTTTACTTTTGGAGCCAATTTTGTAGTATCCACACATGCATGCAAACCAATATATTTATTCAAGGCAGCAATATCAGGTTTCTTAGCAAGCATGGTGAAATATAGATCCTCTTTGATCTCCACCCCATGTTCTTTTTCTTGTGACTCATCTTCCACTACCACTTCATCTACACTTTGATCCATCCCCACAACCATATTTTGCTCAAATAATGCTTCATGTGGGTCTTGTACTAACTGTTTGCAAATTTCCTCAACTTGCCTTTTGAAGTTTTGCATCAGAGCTTCGATACAATCATAATTGGATCTTGCTTTGGACTCAGAGATGGATAGCTCTTGGGAATATTGTTCTAGAGCAACTTTCAAAGGTGTTTACCGATTCCATTCCCATTCCTCCTCGTGCTTCATTATTACACTATAAGCTTGTGCGTGAGGGCATCGATATCCCCAGAGACTGTAGTCTCCTATGACTACATTAGGCCCAAAGTGATATTTTGTAACACCGTCCAAGGTTGGAAAATAATAAGTCTCCATATGTTGCATCCACCTTGCATAAACAAAACTCAAAAGAAAAAATCAAATATATACAAAAAAATAAAAAATAAAGAGAAACAGATAATGAAACAAAAAAAACAAAAGTGTGCTTAAATTAGTAGTCGAAATGGGTATGCATATATTGAAACTCAGTCCCCGGCAACGGCACCAAAAACTTGTTGACGAAAAATCTAGGCAAGTATACCCAGTCGTACAAGTAATAAAGATGTAAGAGGGATATTGTTCCCACGAGGACTGAGACAAGTACTAGCACGTACCAAATCAACTAATATCTAAGCGAACCTTTGGATGGAAGAGAGCTCAATACTAACTACCAAGCCCAACAAGAGTTAAAATAATCAAAATAAAAGGAAAAAGTTCTCTTTGGGTTTTTATCAAACACTTGGAATGCAGAAAAAGGGATTCTTCAAATAGATGAAAGATGTTGGGATTAAACTTCACCAAACCTTAGCCTCATGCAATACCAAGACCACCAATCCAGTTTATGCTTCAAATATTAAAATCAACCCACAAGATTACTCAAGCCATAATTCCTTAGATGACAAGAGCCTAAATCCCCTAATTAAACCCTAATTCCTCAGGTGACCTAATTAGTGAATTTGCATTAAGAGTAGGGATTACACGATTACTAATAAACAAAAATTCATTCCTAGATGCAAGGTTTACTAGGTGATTAATTCCAGATCAAGAATTGATAAGAACATCCCCATTGCAAATCAAATCTCAAAATCAATTCATGGATGATCAGACCACAAAAAGCATTAAGCATAGGAATCAAACACTAATACGAAAGCATAAACACAGATTAATACATCAAGGCAAATACATAAGATTCGGTTTAGCTACATCTAATCCCAACAAAAAGGGAATTTAGCTACTCATGATAATAGAGAAAGCCAAAAATAAAGAAATAGAGATAAAGGAGAGAAGAAACTCCATGGAAGCCTTCACAGCAGCCACAGCAGCCCCCTGGTGCAGAGAAAACCTTTTTAGGGTTCCAAGCTTCTAGGTCCAAAAGTCCTTTTTTTTATCTGCCCCTGATGTCAATTTATAGATTAGGCGCGCGTCACGGCCGTGACGGGTTCTATCATAGGCGCGCTTTCAAATTTTGGTTTGTCACGGCCGTGATGCTCATCACGGCTAGGTCGTGACCAGTTCTGCCTGTGAGGGTCTGGTTCAGCTGATAGGTCACGGCCGTGATGGTCATCACGGCTAGGCCGTGACCAATTCTGACTTTAGCCTTTCTTCCTTTTTAGCTCTGCCTTACCCGTTCCAAGGTAAAAACTAACAAAAATAAAATAAAAATTGCCTAAACTATATGAAAATGCATGCAAAAATGTACATGAAATATGAGGTGAAATCACACTCATCAATATACTCTGCTTCAGTGGTGGATAGTGTGACACCCGGGGCTGACGGACGAGGAGCGGCTCCTGGTAGGCTTCTACGCAGAGGGGTGCATGAATGAACCGATTACACACAAGAATGAGAGGAATCGTGAGATTGTGTAGGTATGAGACTATACAGTTGAGGATGACTTATATGAATTGATTGATACTACCTATACCAACAAGATGCGTCTTCTTTTCGGGAGCCCATCACTTAAGAACTCAAAAGTTAAGCCTGGTTGAATTGGAGCAATTCTGGGATTGATGACCTTGTGGGAAGTTTTCCCAGGAAGCGTGTGAGTAAGGACAAAGCACGTTGAAAAGACTCGTGTTGGTTTGTTGGGCAGTCGTCAATCCATAGAGTAGTAAGGGATGTTACAGATAGAGCCACGACCGACTTGAAATTAGACTTCCAGCTTATCACACTACCTTACAAAGTGAACAAGTACCAGGTTAAGGACCTTCTCTTATCAATATACCCTGCAAAATTAGCATAAACAAAACCAGATAGACCATTCATGCGACACCCTACTCTAGGGTCATCACATTTAATACCCAAACTCAATTCTATAATTATATAACACTGGTTACTTTCGGAAAATATAATTTAGAGTGACTAACCTTATATGAAAATAGTGCTGAAATTTTTTTTTTCTTTAAACATACAACATAAAACCATTATAACATAAACAACATATATGTACATCTATATATATATATACTTCATCGTTTATATACACAACACCTATATTAGGAGATATCAAAAAGGCCTTTAGAAGCATAGGCTATTCTCCATCAAACTAAACAAAGGTGATAAAGATATATACATACCAACAACAACTGGTTCAGAACCATCTCAAAAACTAATGGCTCTAAGAAGCCAAAATAAAACTATCAAGACTCACTACCCCCGGAAACTATACCTAAAGCTGGTCAAGCTAGTGAAACCCATTGGGAAGACCATAAGGATCAATCCCACCTACAACTGATGAGTCTGATGATGATGCCTCCGCTTCCACTGCGTCATCTGAAGAATCTTCATCATCAACTGCAGGAGGTTGAAACTCAATATCATCCTCTAGGTATTCCTCTGGATCTTCCTCACCTTCAACTAACTCCACTTCAGCTGGAGGTTCCCCATTTCCTAATATCTGAAGAGGTTGTGGTTGAGGTAAAGGATCCATCATTCCATGCTCTTCCAGATATTGAAGGTACAGCCAAACTGGTGGTAGCGATACCTCAACTGTTTCCACTACATGGGTTCTCTGATTGGGTCCTTCTTCTATTGTTCCAATCACTTCCGTACTAGGGCCATGGTAGGTGGCGCTAAGTGCCCCAATATTTATCTCCCAGGCACCACCATACTGTGCCCGATCAAAAGTGATTGTACGAATCCTCGACTGCACCAACGGTACGTCCGGATTCATCTGGATATGTTGTAAGAGTGAGAAACCAATACATGGATCTTACTCAATAACCACACTCTAGCCATCAATTAACACATCAACTTTTATCACGTACAATTAGTTATAAACTAACAGTTTATCAGTGGGTTTAACACCCCAAACATCATCCATAAGATTATACATGACACTTCTATTCATCATCTAATTTTCGTCCTAATCTCATGAGATATCCCAACATCATACGAGTTGATCAGACTCCATAGCCACACTGGCTAACTTGGCCAACTGCCAACAGGTGCGCAACCTCTTCCCATCTTAAAAAGGCATACATAGCCAGGCACACACAAGGCCAAACACATTGTTAACGTCCGCAACCAGTGGCAATACCTATTAGCAAGTAAGATGGGGTCCAAATCTCCATGTCCTCACTAGGCACATGAGATAAATGCACATCAGAATTACCTTTCGCCGCTGGTAATTAATGCATTATGTCACAACCGCAGGCACGTATGCCAAATGCATGTAAAACACTTTTGTTTTGTTCTTTTCTTTGTGATCAATCTTTCTTTTGCCGAAGCTCAAAATGGCTTACGACTCACATAGTTTTAAAACACTTTTTTAAAACTTTCATTACAACACAGGACCTTACTGTCCGAGTGCTCAATCACGACACCTCTCGACCGATGCACCAGTCTTAGGTTCGTGCTACTAGAAAACATCTTCAATGTTTCATCACAGTATACCTCATGTATACAATATAGGCCCTCAAAGTCCAAATGACTGAGTCCATCACAACACAGAACATTAGTACCCCGACGTCTCGGTTACTAAGTCCAACTGTATTTTCAACACGGTTAAATCAACTTTTGATTTGTTTAGAAATTCCTTTCCAATGGTAGAAATTCATTATAAAATCCTTAACAAATAAAACTTAGTTTTTTTCAAACCAATGAGTCACTTGAGGTTTAATTTCCTCAAAATAGGCACTGCTGTTTCGAAAATACTTACTGTCTACACTTTTCCAAACTTGCCGTCAAATATTATTTTTTTAAAACTTTTAAGCCAAAAACCTAACTTTTTCCACTTAATTATTTTTCTAAAATTATGATTAACTTGTTTTCACCAATTAATTTAATAAAAGAATATTTTGTAATATTCTGGGTTTTCTTACATAAAATTTAGCAGTACCAAAATATTTTCACAGTTTCGCACTCGTTGTGACTCATAATTCACTTTTCCAAAACTAAATTATTAGAATAATAATATTTTTCAAAACTCTTTATTTTTCTCAAAATAAATTCCCTTTGATATCATATATCAATAATTTGCCGCTAAAACATTGAATATAATTTGGCGAAGCTTCTTAAAGCTTTTATCCAACTTTCTTAATTGTGCACTGACCACTGTCAGGCTTCTCACACATCAAACAACAATTATATCACAGATATTTCCCAGGCAGATCATGCATCACAGTTCATAGTATAATTGCAAATAAACAATTAACGCAAAGTAAACCACACAGATACAAATAACACAACAATAAACAACATAAATAAATAAATACTAACAAACAAATAATTACAAACAACCATTGGATAGCATATAGCCATTGAATAGAATCCTCCTCGGTGTTCCCCCCTTACCTCTTGAAGACTCCTTGCTCAACTTACAGACTCCTTCAGAATTTCAATTACCTTGGAAACGTCGTACTCAACTAACCTTCAATCATTATAACCAAATAGTTACAATTCAAGAAACTAAAACATTCTAAACCCTAATACATAGTCACGACCTCTAGGGTTTTCAAATGATTAAAACTTCTAATCATGATTAAGTTATGGATTAATAATCCTTAATTAACCTAAATCATAGATTATCAACTAAACAACTAAGTTCCAAACTCAAAACCTCCTAACTCTTTTATACATAGATTCGGCCTCAATAGGTTCATAGGGCTAGGGTTCTTAGTTTAACAAATCAACTTGGATTTATAAAGTATATATACTAAGAGCTTGATTTCTAAGATCATCTATGAAAATCATGAACAAAACTCACCCATTTAGGGTTCGGCCAAGATGAATATTTTTTAGAAAAATAGTCATTTTAAGAGACTAACATGGATTAGAGTGTGTAGTCATACATGCCATATAGAATACATGATCATACATGAAAACACATGAACAAAACTCTACCAACCCTAAGGTGATAGGTTCGGCCAAAGCTAGGTTATCAAGAAAAAGATTTTTGATTACTTCATGCTCTTGGATTTAGATAGTAGACATGATATCTAGAAGATAGAAAGTAGTTTCATCATCATTAGATTTTCCTAGAATTTATTATGATTTTTCAAAGTTCTAGGGTTAGAAACTTGAAAATGATGAACAACCATGATATAAGCTTTAAATCAAGAAACTTACTAAAGAACATAGGCATGATTAAGAATGAAGATTAGAATTTACCTCTTGAAAATCAATGACAAAGAAAATCCAAGAACTTGCTTTACAACTTAGAACTAAGAAACTTGGAAACTTTAGAGTTTTTAGAAAGCAAATGACAAAAGAACTAAATGAAAAGTGAAAGTAGGGTATTTATAGTGAAAGTGGCGTCAATGTTGGAAGACTCTAGATGATGGTGAGTTGTCATGTTAAAGGATCAAAATGCAATTAAGTTCTAAGGACCAAATTGCAAAGATTCCAATAGTTGAAGGACTAGTTTGCAAATAGACAATAAAATGTCATGATGATGATTTTTGTCACATTAAATGCTAGCTTATCTTTGACTTGGTTGGCTGATTTGATGAGTCAAAGATAGATTAAGATTTTTCAAGAACACTTGAGAATAATCTAGAATGTTGAAGAAAAACCAAAAATGATGTAGAAAAGTGTGGAACATTCTAGAAAAATCTTGATTCATCCATCAAATGAGAAAGTCATCTTCTCTCATGGGCTTATGTATTTGGGCTTGACACATTTGGGCTTGGTTTCATTTTCTTGTTTGTTGTGGGGCCCACTTGAAGATTTAAGCCTTTAAACTTAAGATAAGAAACTTAAATGGGCTTTATGGACTCAACTATGAACTAGAAAAGTTTGGGCTTATAAGCCACGACCATTTAAGGTTAGAAACAAGGATTCTAGCCCAATCCACTTGGAAAAACGAAAAAAACTAATTTAGGGACAAAAGGGTAATTTACAGAAAGTTCAGGGACTTAACCGTAAAATTTCTAAATTTCTATTTAACCCTGAAAAACCTTCTAGACTTAAAAGTATGATTCATCCCCTTGAATCATCTCAAAATCCTAAGATAAACCCTCTTACTACTCTTAGAAACTCTAATTTCCCTTCCATCGTCTACCCGATTACGCTTTCCGCCCGTAATACGTAAATTATTTTATTTTTTTAAAAAAAATTCTAAAAATACAGAATTGTAGAAAATAAAATACTAAACTTAATTCTTTCGTTCACGAATTAAAATTAGTTCTTTTGAGCAGTATTACTATACTGTCAATGGAATTCGCGGGCCGGGTTTCGCCTGAATTTCCAACCTAAATTTTAATCGTAGCTTCCTACAGTCAAGTAGGATTGAGTAGCAAACTCCATTTATTTAAAATAATTTTCTAGAACTCAAATAAATTTATAAACATATTTATATGTATTACTGTTATTTAAAACAGTGAAATACAGGGTGTTACATTACTACCCTACTAAAAAAAAAATTTCGTCCTCGAAATTACGTACCTGCAAATAATTCAGGATACTGTAACTTCATTTTGTCTTCTACTTCCCATGTTACTTCTCCAGTCACGTCATCCCAAATAACTTTGACCAATGAGATTTGTTTACCTCTGAGCTACTTAATCATCTTATCCGCAATTCTCACAGGTAAAGTCTCATAAGACATGTTTTCTTTTAGTTGTACTAGATCAGGTTCAATTACGTGAGATGGATCAGGAATATACTTCCTTAATTGTGAAACATGAAAGACGTCATGAAGATTGGATAGAAACGGTGGTAAAGAAATTTTATAAGCTACAGGACCTATCCGATGAAGAATTTGATATGGTCCAATGAATTTAGGAGTGAGTTTCCTGGATTTAATTACCCTACCAACCCCAGTCGTTGGTGTGACTCTCAAAAACACATGCTCACCTTCCTCAAACTCAAGAGGTCGTCGTCTCTTGTCAGCATAACTTTTCTGTCGACTTTGAGTTGTCCGCATTTTCTCTTGGATCATTTTCACCTTTTCCGTCGTTTGTTGCACTATATCTGGTCCAACCATGAAACTCGCACCATCCCGGTACCAACATAAAGGCGTTCTACACCGTCGACCATACAGCGCTTCATAGGGTGCCATACCTATGCTAGAATGAAAACTATTATTATAAGTGAATTCTATCAATGATAGATATTCATCCCAGCTTCCAGCATTTTCCAATACATAAGCTCTCAATAAATCTTCAAGAGACTGAATAGTCCTCTCTGATTGTCCATCCGTCTGAGGATGATACGCAGAACTCAACCTAAGTTTCGTTCCCAACGACTCTTGCAGACTTTTCCAAAACCTTGATGTAAATCTCGGATCACGATATGAAACAATACTCAAAGGCACTCCATGTAACCTAACAATTTCCTCGATGTTCAACTGAGTTAATCTTTCCAATGAGTATTTCACATTAACTGGTAAAAAGTGAGCTACCTTTGTCAACCTATCAACTATTACCCATATAGAGTCATACCCTTTCCGAGTCTTTGGCAAACCTGACACAAAATCCATTGCAATACCATCCCATTTCCATTCTGGAATATCCAAAGATTGTAGCATTCCCGCTGGTCTTTGATGTTCTACTTTAACCTTCTGACAAGTTAAACACGCAGCTACAAATTTCATTACATCTTTCTTCATACCATGCCACCAATACAATTTCTTTAGATCCTGATACATCTTAGTAGCTCCGGGATGCAGACTCAACTTACTCCTATGAGCTTCTTCAAGAATCAACTTCCTCATCCCAACATCATTTGGTACACAAATCCTTTCACCAAACCTTAAGATTCCATCATTTCCTTCTTTAAATTCCGACACAGCTCCTTGCCGCATTAATTCTCTTTCTCCTTGTAGGTACTGATCACTTTCTTGTTTCTCTTTAATTTGTTTCATCAGTTCATTTGAAACAGTAATCATAGCCAAACACAATTTTCCCGGAAAACGTCTCAATTGTCAATCGCATATCTCGGAATTGTTCCAACAACTGTTGTTCTTTAACCATCATTGCCGATATATGCATTGATTTCCTACTCAAAGCATCTGCCACAACATTCGCTTTTCCAGGGTGATACTGCAGTTGAAAATCATAATCCTTTAAAAATTCCAACCAACGCCTCTGCCTCATATTTAACTCCTTCTGATCAAACAGGTATTTCAAACTTTTATGGTCACTGAAAACATTAAAAGTTGCTCCATACAAATAATGTCTCCAGATTTTTAAAGCAAATACCACTGCTGCTAACTCCAAATCATGTGTAGGATAATTCCTTTCATGAATCTTCAATTGTCTTGAAGCATATGCCACGACTTTCCGATTTTGTATCAATACACATCCTAACCCTTGATGTGAAGCATCACAATACACCTCAAAAAGCTCATAAGGATCAGGTAGTATCAATACCGGTGAAGTAGTCAACCTTCGCTTTAACTCTTGAAAACTTTCTTCACATGCTTCAGTCCATACAAACGCTTGATCCTTTCGAGTCAATTGGGTAAGAGGTCCTACTATTTTAGAAAATCCCTCAATGAATCTTCTATAGTATCCCGCTAGACCCATAAAACTACGAATTTATGTTACCGTCTTAGGTCTTTCCCATTGCAAAACAGTCTCAACTTTTGACGGATCTACAGCAATTCCCTCACTCGAGACTATATGTCCTAAGAATTGAACTTGGTCTAACCAAAATTCACACTTCTCAGGTTTCACGTGAAGTTGTTTCTCCTTTAAAATTTGGAGAACCACACTGAGATGTTCAACATGTTTTTCTTTACTTGGAGAATAGATTAGAATATCGTCGATAAAAACAACGACAAACTGATCTAAGTAAGGACGAAAAATCCTATTCATGTAATCCATGAATATCGCTGGAGCATTCGTTACTCCGAACGGCATCACAAGATACTCGTAATGACCATAACGTGTCCTAAACGCAGTTTTACAAACATCCTCCGCCTTCACTCGAATCTGATGATAACCCGAACGTAAATCTATCTTTGAGAAAACAGCTGCTCCACGTAACTGATCCATTAAGTCGTCTATCCTTGGAAGTGGATACTTGTTCTTAATCGTCACCTTATTCAGCTGTCGAAAATCTACACACAACCGAGAAGTTCCATCTTTCTTCTTCACTAATAACACTGGAGCTCCCCAAGGTGATACACTAGGTCTAATGAATTCCTTCCGCATCAGTTCCACTAGTTGTCCTTTTAATTCCTCAAGTTCTGATGTCGACATTCGATATGGTGCTATAGATATTGGTCCAATGCCTGGAACCAGATCAATTGCAAACTCAATCTCCCGAACAGGTGGTAATCCAGGTACATCTTCAGGAAAAACTTCCAGAAACTCATTGACAACTGGTATACACTGCAAGTCTAACTCACTCTTAATGTCTAAGGAAAACAATAGTATGTATCCTTGCGCTCCCTCTCTTAAAGAAGCTTTTACTTGATTAGCAGTTAACAATCCAGAAATCTCATCCATAGGAAAAACTAGGGTTTTACGAGCACAGTCAATCAAAATATGATTAGAAGACAACCAATCCATGCCTAAAATTACATCTAACTGTATTAAAGGCAAACAGATCAGGTTAACAAGAAAACGTTTATCCTGAATAATGATAGGACAATTTAAGCAAACAGAAGTAACCACAACTGGCTTAGCAGTAGGAGTTGAAACAATAAGATCACACAACAAGGAAGAAACAGGCAATTTCAACAGTTTCACACAATCCATCGAGATAAAAGAATGCGTTGCACCTGAATCAAATAGTACAGTTAAAAGATTACCGTTTATATCACACTTACCTTGTATGAGATCGTCAGAATTCGAAGCCTCAGCTCCACTCATCGTATAAACTCTCCCCTTGGCTGTCGGTTTATTTGTTCCAACATGATTGACAGTCGACTCCCGCTTTGGTATCTTGCAATACTTCGCCATATGTCCCATTTGATCACATTTAAAACATCTCACTTCATTCCTAGGACAAACATTTGACATGTGACTGGGATCTCCGCAATTAAAGCATCTCCTAGTCTGACCTTGATTTTGATTTCTTTGACCTCCACTTTCTGATGCAACAAAATTCGAACGGTTTTGTTGTCAATTCTGATTATTCCCTTGCGAACGAAAATAAGGCTTCCTCTGATTCTGTTTTCCTTTCCAATTCTGATTTTGATTCTTAAATTTAGAAGGTCCACCAACACTCCCTCTATTATCTTTTCCTTTCCTCATTTGCTCAATCTTACGACTCATTTCTACTAAAGCTTGAAAATTACGAAGTTGCAAAGGTAAAACAGACTCCTTAATATCACATCGCAATCCCGCTTCAAATCTTTCACACTTCCAGCTTTCATTTGGTTGAGCTAGAAAGAAACGGAAGTATTTGGCCAACGACTCAAACTTCGCCGCATACTCCTCCACCGATAAATCTTTCTGATATAACCCCAGAAATTGTCGTTCTCTCTCAATCCTTATACTCTCCGGAAAATATTTATCCATAAACGCAATTCGAAAAACATCCCAAGTAATATCTTGATGCTTAGCCTCCAAAAGTAGCCTAGCACCTTTCCACCAATACTCTGCATCTCCTACCAGTAGAAAAGCAGCATAAGTAACTCGAACATCTGCCGGCGTTGCAACTAACTCGAAGATCTTTTCCAATTCCTGGATCCACAGATCAGCCTTCTCAGGATTTGCATCCAGACCAAACTGTAAAGGATTTTGACTTCGAAACGCAATCAAAGCCTTGCCCTCTGTAGCTTGCAAATTCTGGACATTCATCGCTGCAGTCTGATTTGCAATTGTCGCTGCCATATTCTCCATTGCTTGAGCCGCATAGTCTACTCCTTCTTCATACTCCTCATTCATATTACCACGACCTCCTACACGACCCCCTCTACGACCTCGTCCACTGATGTGGCGTAAGTCGACGTGCGACGACGCGCGTGCGATTCCGGCAAGTGTACCGGATTGCCGTCAAGTAATAAAAGATACGAACCCACAGAGACTGTGTTCTCGAATCGCAATCGGTTTTCGAATCGATTAGATCTGGACTTTTTAGAGGATTTTGAAAAAAAGTTTGAATTGACAGATAAACAAACAGAATCAAATAAAACAGAAAACAAATCTTTTTGGGGTTTTGATCTAAATGGATTCCTAGGGATTTGGGTTACCTTTGAGGTTGTTTATGTTGCTAATCTGATTTACCTTTGTTGATTACCGAAATTGCCTTGAAGGCGAGTTTATCCTCTAATAGCTTAAGCTCCCTCTCGGGTTACAAAAGCCGTGCCCAATTGACCCGACCCCTACTCTCGTGGTAGTCGATCCCAGATTGACCCCTTTGCGTTCCGTGACAACTCGTTGCTCCTCGAGGGACGGCTTCTAACTCTCGTGATTTCAGTCCCAAGTCTGACTTCTATAGGTCCGACACCTAAGTTCACCGCTAGGTTCCTCCTTAGAATGTCTCAGTCATGCAAATGACCTAAGTTCACCGCTAGGTTCCTCCTTGGATCATCCACATCTCACAAACCAGTGGCCGCCGAATTTTACGAGTGAAATACCCTAGAAATCCTAAGTTCACCGCTAGGTTCCTCCTTAGAACGTCTACGTCACGCAAATAAACGGTTGCCGAATTTACGAGTGATTAACACACTAGAAACCAGATCTAAAACAATAACGAAATCAACAACGATTTTACATCAAATCAACAACATTTACAAAACTCGGGCAGAGCCCCAATCCCTAGAAACTAAGCTACTACTCCAGTCTTGCCATGGAGATGACAAGCTGGGTTGACAACATAATAGAAAATACAAAAATCAGAGAAGAGAATAGGAGAGGAGAAGAGAGATCTATGCCTAAGTCCTAGTTGTTATGGATGTGATCCTTCATCAATGAATGTTTTTTCTGCATCTGCCTGGTCCATATTTATAGAAATTGGGAAGTTAGAGTCCCAAACCAACTCAAAATCTGATCTATTTCGGTTTCTTCAGGTCCAAGTAATGCGCGTCACGGCCGTGATGGCCATCACGGCCAGGCCGTGACGGTCTCTGCTTCTGGAACTTTTGCAAAATTCCAGTCTCTCGCGAGGCGAGCCTATGCTCGAGTCGCGAGCCCTCTGTTATGGCCGCGTTCTGAATCATGACTGGGCCGTGATTTGCTCTGACTTGTGGTGGTTTTGGGTCACGGCCGTGATGGCTATCACGGCTAGGCCGTGACAGACTCTGACTTCAGCCTTTGTTCCTTTTCAGTTTTTGCTCGATCATGGCCGTGATGGGCATCAAGGCTAGGCCGTGATGGGCTCTGTTTGGCTCATTTTCTTCACTTTTAAAGCCCTATCTTCATCCAAACTCCATCATGGTTGATCTTGAGCATTTTACCCTTGATATCTGTAAAACAACACACGAAAACCGCCTTACCCGTTCCAAAGGAAAATTAACCTAAAATCTAATAAAAATATGCCTAAACTACATGAAAATGCATGCAAAATGATGGACAAAGATGAGGTTAAATCACACTCATCAAATCACCCCAAGCTTAAAACTTTGCTTGTCCTCAAGCAATTACTCAGGCCATAAAATAAATCAATCAAAGCGTGGATAGTGAACCAAAAACCCTAGAAGCTAATCCAAGTAATAGGCATTTTTAATAAGCACTCAAGAGATAATCAAGTTCAAGTCTAATTAGAAGCTTAGGTTCTTCAAGTTCATGTTCTCACTGATTTGGGCACTCATCTCACCTCACTCAAGTATTTTAGGGTATATGACAATTCACTCCATTTCCTCAAGGAAAGTATTCTACCATAGGCTTGACTATTAACCAAATCTCTACTTTATTTATGAAAACACTTAAGAATCAAGAGGTCTTTTCCTTTGGTTGTAATGTGGCCATGGGATTTATTGTTAGGTGGGAAAATCAAGGAAAGGGAATTTCAAGAAGGCTAGACAGATTATCAAACATTGCAAAGCATGACACCTTCTAAAATACCCCTTTTTGGGCTTTGGTTTACTTCTCCACCTTTCTTCCTTCTATTATTTTTTTTTCTTTTTCTTTTTCTTTTCATTTCTCACTTTCTTTGTCATCCCCTTTTCCATTTTTTTTCCCTTTGTGTTTATTTCATTTTTATTGGTTTGGGGAAGGGGAGATTTATAGCTCAAGAGAAATTACTTTCTAAATTTTTTCATCCCATACTTTTTCCAACTACCATTTTGCCCTTTTTGTAATACTTTAAAAGGTGCCATACCAAGCATTATTTATCAAAGTAATTCAAGGTACCAAGAAAAGTATTTTTTTTTCTTTTAGGCTCAAAATTAGGCAACTAATGGGTAGCATTTAAACATTCAAAGCTCGGGAGGCCGGAAAAATACCTAGTGCCTCAATCATTTCCAAAAATGTTTTCAAAAATTTTTAAGTTTCGAAATGGTTTCAAGTCAAGTTCTAGAAAATACAGTCCAAGAGGAATTACAACACTCTATCACAAGAAATGGGGTAGATTTAGTGAATACCCCTTTTGGCTCAAAATCTTACATTTAGTAGTTCAAAAATCAGTGAGGTACACAAGTTTAAGGAACCACATGCTAATTATCAACTATCAAATGACTATCTCAAGAAATTTCATTTTTAGCCATATCACAAGAATAATGAAAAATTGGGTTCAAAATTCACTATCTCAATTCATTTGGCACCAAGTTCTTACATTTGGATGCATGTTCTAAGTGAGGGGCAATCTAAAGAATGTGATCATACCAATCTATGCCTATGTGAATGCCATATGAATGCAACAATGCAAATGCAAAAATAAATACCCCTACCCCAAGCTTGATTACTTACAATGTCTCCAATGTAAATAATCAAGTCGGAGAGAGGAGAAAAATGGAACAACTTACCGAATCGGTAGCGGGTGTTGGCTCACATTCCAGTCAAAACTTGGGTGGAAATTTCATCACGGCCGTGAGGCTCATCACGGGCATGCCGTGATCGTTTCTGGTCCTCAGGAGTTGCCCTGTCACGGCCGTGATGCTCTCTGATCTTGGCATCCTACTCATCACGCCCGTGATGGTTGCCACGGCTAGGCCGTGATCCTTTTTGTGCTCTTGTTTAGTTCATCACGGCCGTGACAGCGTGATGGCCTCTGACTTTATTTTTCTCTGCTCTTCTTCCCTTTCTCAACCTGAAAACACTAGATAAACCTATTAATGATATTTTTGCCTCTTGATCTTCTCAAATTATTCAAGAGGTTAAATCAAAAAAAAAAACAAAAGGAAAAAGGGAAAGAAAACTTGGGTTGCCTCCCAAGAAGCGCTTATTTATGGTCTTAAGCTTGATCATACTTCCTTTAATCAACCGGGGTCGGCTGGGCGTAGAAGTGCCGGAACACTTTTCTTCCATGGAGCTCCTTCAAATAGTCGTTTCTGCTCATACGGCCAATAACGCTTCCGCTTTGCTCTTTTCTCTCGGAGCTTCCTAGCCTTCCTTTCTTCCGGCGGAAGTTTTGTTTCCGCATGGACAGCAATTCCGACTTCACCACTGCTGGGTGCATCATCAACCATGCATATCTTCGGGGTTGCTTCCATGCTAAGTTCTTTCTCTACCGCTGGAGATGTTACATCAATTCTGCACACATGGCTCTCAAAAGGAGGGTTATTATAAGAGTTAGTCAACTGAAAATTTACCCTACCTTCCTCTACATTTAGAGAGAGTTTACCATTCCTTACGTCTATCACTGCCCCAGCGGTTGCCAAAAATGGCCTTCCTAAAATGATGGGGAATTCGGAATTCCCTTTCATGTCTAACACCAGGAAGTCGGTAGGGATGAGAATTTTCCCTACCTTTACAGGAACATTCTCTAGTATGCCTAGAGGAGTCCTAGTTGAGCCATCCGCAAATTGTAAGGAGAATTTGAATGGTCTCAACTCTTTACTTTCCAACCTTTCCATGATAGTGAGGGGCATCAAGCTCGCACTAGCCCCTAAGTCACACAAGGCTCGGTCTATTTCCACTTTTTCAATTGAGCAATTGATAGAGAAACTACCTGGGTCCTTCAGTTTAGTAGCCATTTTAGTCTCTACATCTACTTGCTTTTTCCTGACCAACCTTTGTGGGAAAGGTATCGGGGGTTGGTACGGTGGTGGAGGGACATACTTCGGTTCTGGCTCTTCCTTTTCGCTTGTGTCCTCCTCCGGTTCCACCTCCATTTCAGCTACCCCCACCCCAAGCTTATCATCCCTTAAGTGTATGACATTGCAATGCTCATTGGGATTTGCTTCGGGTTGCCCCGGGAATGCACCCTTAGGTCTCGAGTACGTACTGGCTTGTTGGGCAATCTGTGTTTCTAGCATCTTGTTATGAGTTGCTAAGTTGTCTACCTTAGATGCTAGCTCCTTTATTGCTTCGCTCATTGCCCTTCCTTGTTGTCTAAACTCATCATTCTGTTTTGTCTGAGTTTCAACAAAACTTTCAAATAAAGTCTCGAGTTTAGATCTTTGTACCTGAGGATACCCCGATGCTGCTCTCTTATTACCTTGACCCTCTTGGAACTCATGGTTGAGCGTGTTGCTGTAGTTGCCGTAGGAGAGGTAAGGGTTGTTCCTTCTTTGGTTGTAGGGATTTGGGGGAGCATAGTTGGGCAGCTTCGGGTTCGTATCGTAGAAGTTGTTACAAGAGTTCACTTGTTCACCCGAAGCACCGGATCCGTGACCAATACCTCGTGGGCACTCCATGATGTCGTGTCCCTGCATTCCACAAATCTCACAAACAAGGTTAGTAGCACCTATTGCACTCACATTAGCTCTTTCAAGCCGATCAAAACGTTTATTAAGTGAGTCTATTTTTGACATAATAAGGTCTGTGCTATTTACCTCAAACTTACCCCCCGAAATCTTGTTCGGGTTATTACCTCTTTCGGATCCCCATTGGTGGTAGTTGGTGGCGACATTCTCGATGATGTTGAATGCCTCAGTCAGAGGCCTATTCATAAACGCTCCACCGGCTGCAGAATCTAGTGACACCTTCGAAGAGTAGTCCAATCCGTTATAGAAGGTGTGCACTATTAACCACCTCTCGAGTCCGTGATGTGGGCAAGACTCAAGCAGTCCCTTGTATCGATCCCAAGCTTCCGATAATGTTTCTCCGTCTTTCTGGAAGAAGCCGGTGATCTGGGTTCTTATATAGGCCGTCTTTGATGGAGGGAAGAATTTCTCCAAGAACGCCTGCTCCAGTTGGTCCCAAGTGGTCAAGGTGTTAGCGGGGATTTGCTTTAGCCAGGCCTTCGCCTTTCCAGTGAGAGATGAGGGGAACAATCTCAAACGCACAACATCGACTGAGGCTCCATTAATCCTGATTGCATCAGTGAACTCTAAGAATGTTTCTATGTGATCGGTCGGGTCCTCCGAAGGCAATCCTCCGAATTGATGTTGCCTAATCATGTTGATTAGCATAGGTGGTATGGTATAGTTTTCCGCCTCAATCTCTGGCCTTGCAATCCCAGTTCGCAAGCCTCTTGCATTTGGGGCTGCGTAGTCCTTCAAAGGTTTTGTATCCGGTTGATTTGCCATGAGTGGAACGGGACTCAACCTTTCTCCCTCTCTTTGTAGTCTTCTACGTCTGTGGAAGGTCCTCTCGATTTCCGGATCAATCTCACTAAGGCTCCCAAGACTTAGGGATCTTTGCATATAACACACAGAGAGATGGATACAATAGAAGGAAAAGAATTTTTTTTTTGATTTTTGATTTTTGATTTTTTTTATATTTCAGAAATAAAAATCAAAAGAAAAAGGTCCAGAAAAATCAATTTAAAAACTAATTGAAATTCGAAAAGGCACAGTCCCCGGCAACGGCGCCAAAAACTTGATGTGGCGTAAGTCGACGTGCGACGACGCGCGTGCGATTCCGGCAAGTGTACCGGATTGCCGTCAAGTAATAAAAGATATCGAACCCATAGAGATTGTGTTCTCGAATCGCAATCGGTTTTCGAATCGATTAGATCTGGACTTTTTAGAGGATTTTGAAAAAAGGTTTGAATTGACAGATAAACAAACAGAATCAAATAAAACAGAAAACAAATCTTTTTGGGGTTTTGATCTAAATGGATTCCTAGGGATTTGGGTTACCTTTGAGGTTGTTTATGTTGCTAATCTGATTTACCTTTGTTGATTACCGAAATTGCCTTGAAGGCAAGTTTATCCTCTAATAGCTTAAGCTCCCTCTCGGGTTACAAAAGCCGTGCCCAATTGACCCGACCCCTACTCTCGTGGTAGTCGATCCCAGATTGACCCCTTTGCGTTTCGTGACAACTCGTTGCTCCTCGAGGGACGGCTTCTAACTCTCGTGATTTCAGTCCCAAGTCTGACTTCTATAGGTCCGACACCTAAGTTCACCGCTAGGTTCCTCCTTAGAATGTCTCAGTCATGCAAATGACCTAAGTTCACCGCTAGGTTCCTCCTTGGATCATCCACATCTCACAAACCAGTGGCCGCCGAATTTTACGAGTGAAATACCCTAGAAATCCTAAGTTCACCGCTAGGTTCCTCCTTAGAACGTCTACGTCACACAAATAAGCGGTTACCGAATTTACGAGTGATTAACACACTAGAAATCAGATCTAAAACAATAACGAAATCAACAACGATTTTACATCAAATCAACAACATTTACAAAACTCGGGCAGAGCCCCAATCCCTAGAAACTAAGCTACTACTCCAGTCTTGCCATGGAGATGACAAGCTGGGTTGACAACATAATAGAAAATACAAAAATCAGAGAAGAGAATAGGAGAGGAGAAGAGAGATCTATGCCTAAGTCCTAGTTGTTATGGATGTGATCCTTCATCAATGAATGTTTTTTCTGCATCTGCCTGGTCCATATTTATAGAAATTGGGAAGTTAGAGTCCCAAACCAACTCAAAATCTGATCTATTTTGGTTTCTTCAGGTCCAAGTAATGCGCGTCACGGCCGTGATGGCCATCACGGCCAGGCCGTGATGGTCTCTGCTTCTGGCACTTTTGCAAAATTCCAGTCTCTCGCGAGGCGAGCCTATGCTCGCGTCGCGAGCCCTCTGTTATGGCCGTGTTCTGAATCACGGCTGGGCTGTGATGGGCTCTGTTTGGCTCATTTTCTTCACTTTTAAAGCCCTATCTTCATCCAAACTCTATCGTGGTTGATCTTGAGCATTTTACCCTTGATATCTGCAAAACAACGCACGAAAACCGCCTTACCCGTTCCAAAGGAAAATTAACCTAAAATCTAATAAAAATATGCCTAAACTACATGAAAATGCATGCAAAATGATGGACAAAGATGAGGTGAAATCACACTCATCATCCACGACCACGTCCACGTCCACGTCCAGCTTCTGGTTCCATAACTGACCTACAAATCACAATCAGTTAGACCAAAACCAGAAACTGAAACACAAACTCACTCATTACTACACATTACTTCTAATAAGTAATTAAAATAAGTCTAAGTCAGAGATCACACAACATAGACATAACAGACCTATTTCCCAACATTCCCGAAAGACTCGACCAGCTCTGATACCTCAAAATGCGACACCCTACTCTAGGGTCATCACATTTAATACCCAAACTCAATTCTATAATTATATAACGCTGGTTACTTTCGGAAAATATAATTTAGAGTGACTAACCTTATATGAAAATAGTGCTGAAATTTTTTTTTCTTTAAACATACAACATAAAACCATTATAACATAAACAACATATATGTACATCTATATATATATATATATATATACTTCATCGTTTATATACACAACACCTATATTAGGAGATATCAAAAAGGTCTTTAGAAGCATAGGCTATTCTCCATCAAACTAAACAAAGGTGATAAAGATATATGCATACCAACAACAACTGGTTCAGAACCATCTCAAAAACTAATGGCTCTAAGAAGCCAAAATAAAACTATCAAGACTCACTACCCCCGGAAACTATACCTAAATCTGGTCAAGCTAGTGAAACCCTTTGGGAAGACCATAAGGATCAATCCCACCTACAACTGATGAGTCTGATGATGATGCCTCCGCTTCCACTGCGTCATCTGAAGAATCTTCATCATCAACCGCAGGAGGTTGAAACTCAGGATCATCCTCTAGGTATTCCTCTGGATCTTCCTCACCTTCAACTAACTCCACTTCAGCTGGAGGTTCCCCATTTCCTAATATCTGAAGAGGTTGTGGTTGAGGTAAAGGATCCATCATTCCATGCTCTTCCAGATATTGAAGGTACACCCAAACTGGTGGTAGCGATACCTCAACTGTTTCCACTACATGGGTTCTCTGATTGGGTCCTTCTTCTATTGTTCCAATCACTTCCGTACTAGGGCCATGGTAGGTGGCGCTAAGTGCCCCAATATTTATCTCCCAGGCACCACCATACCGTGCCCGATCAAAAGTGATTGTACGTATCCTTGACTGCACCAACGGTACGTCCGGATTCATCTGGATATGTTGTAAGAGTGAGAAACCAATACATGGATCTTACTCAATAACCACACTCTAGCCATCAATTAACACATCAACTTTTATCACGTACAATTAGTTATAAACTAACAGGTTTATCGCTGGGTTTAACACCCCAAACATCATCCATAAGATTATACATGACACTTCTATTCATCATCTAATTTTCGTCCTAATCTCATGAGATATCCCAACATCATACGAGTTGATCAGACTCCATAGCCACACTGGCTAACTTGGCCAACTGCCAACAGGTGCGCAACCTCTTCCCATCTTAAAAAGGCATACATAGCCAGGCACACACAAGGCCAAACACATTGCTAACGTCCACAACCAGTGGCAATACCTATTAGCAAGTAAGATGGGTTCCAAATCTCCATGTCCTCACTAGGCACATGAGATAAATGCACATCGGAATTACCTTTCGCCGCTGGTAATTAATGCATTATGTCACAACCGCAGGCACGTATGCCAAATGCATGTAAAACACTTTTGTTTTGTTCTTTTCTTTGTGAACAATCTTTCTTTTGCCGAAGCTCAAAATGGCTTACGACTCACATAGTTTTAAAACACTTTTTTAAAACTTTCATTACAACACAAGACCTTACTGTCCGAGTGCTCAATCACGACACCTCTCGACCGATGCACCAGTCTTAGGTTCGTGCTACTAGAAAACATCTTCAATGTTTCATCACAGTATACCTCATGTATACAATTCATCACAGTATACCTCATGTATACAATATAGGCCCTCAAAGTCCAAATGACTGAGTCCATCACAACACAGAACATTAGTACCCCGACGTCTCGGTTACTAAGTCCAACTGTATTTTCAACACGGTTAAATCAACTTTTGATTTGTTTAGAAATTCCTTTCCAATGGTAGAAATTCATTATAAAATCCTTAACAAATAAAACTTAGTTTTTTTCAAACCAATGAGTCACTTGAGGTTTAATTTCCTCACAATAGGCACTGCTGTTTCGAAAATACTTACTGTCTACACTTTTCCAAACTTGCCGTCAAATATTATTTTTTTAAAACTTTTAAGCCAAAAACCTAACTTTTTCCACTTAATTATTTTTCTAAAATTATGATTAACTTGTTTTCACCAATTAATTTAATAAAAGAATATTTTGTAATATTCTGGGTTTTCTTACATAAAATTTAGCAGTACCAAAATATTTTCACAGTTTCGCACTCGTTGTGACTCATAATTCACTTTTCCAAAACTAAATTATTAGAATAATAATATTTTTCAAAACTCTTTATTTTTCTCAAAATAAATTCCCTTTGATATCATATATCAATAATTTGCCGCTAAAACATTGAATATAATTTGGCGAAGCTTCTTAAAGCTTTTATCCAACTTTCTTAATTGTGCACTGACCACTGTCAGGCTTCTCACACATCAAACAACAATTATATCACATATATTTCCCAGGCAGATCATGCATCACAGTTGATAGTATAATTGCAAATAAACAATTAACGCAAAGTAAACCACACAGATACAAATAACACAACAATAAACAACATAAATAAATAAATACTAACAAACAAATAATTACAAACAACCATTGGATAGCATATAGCCATTGAATAGAATCCTCCTCGGTGTTCCCCCCTTACCTCTTGAAGACTCCTTGCTCAACTTACAGACTCCTTCAGAATTTCAATTACCTTGGAAACGTCGTACTCAACTAACCTTCAATCATTATAACCAAATAGTTACAATTCAAGAAACTAAAACATTCTAAACCCTAATACATAGTCACGGCCTCTAGGGTTTTCAAATGATTAAAACTTCTAATCATGATTAAGTTATGGATTAATAATCCTTAATTAACCTAAATCATAGATTATCAACTAAACAACTAAGTTCCAAACTCAAAACCTCCTAACTCTTTTATACATAGATTCGGCCTCAATAGGTTCATAGGGCTAGGGTTCTTAGTTTAAACAAATCAACTTGGATTTATAAAGTATATATACTAAGAGCTTGATTTCTAAGATCATCTATGAAAATCATGAACAAAACTCACCCATTTAGGGTTCGGCCAAGATGAATATTTTTTAGAAAAATAGTCATTTTAAGAGACTAACATGTATTAGAGTGTGTAGTCATACATGCCATATAGAATACATGATCATACATGAAAACACATGAACAAAACTCTACCAACCCTAAGGTGATAGGTTCGGCCAAAGCTAGGTTTTCAAGAAAAAGATTTTTGATTACTTCATGCTCTTGGATTTAGATAGTAGACATGATATCTAGAAGATAGAAAGTAGTTTCATCATCATTAGATTTTCCTAGAATTTATTATGATTTTTCAAAGTTCTAGGGTTAGAAACTTGAAAATGATGAACAACCATGATATAAGCTTTAAATCAAGAAACTTACTAAATAACATAGGCATGATTAAGAATGAAGATTAGAATTTACCTCTTGAAAATCAATGACAAAGAAAATCCAAGAACTTGCTTTACAACTTAGAACTAAGAAACTTGGAAACTTTAGAGTTTTTAGAAAGCAAATGACAAAAGAACTAAATGAAAAGTGAAAGTAGGGTATTTATAGTGAAAGTGGCGTCAATGTTGGAAGACTCTAGATGATGGTGAGTTGTCATGTTAAAGGATCAAAATGCAATTAAGTTCTAAGGACCAAATTGCAAAGATTCCAATAGTTGAAGGACTAGTTTGCAAATAGACAATAAAATGTCATGATGATGATTTTTGTCACATTAAATGCTAGCTTATCTTTGACTTGGTTGGCTGATTTGATGAGTCAAAGATAGATTAAGATTTTTCAAGAACACTTGAGAATAATCTAGAATGTTGAAGAAAAACCAAGAATGATGTAGAAAAGTGTGGAACATTCTAGAAAAATCTTGATTCATCCATCAAATGAGAAAGTCATCTTCTCTCATGGGCTTATGTATTTGGGCTTGACACATTTGGGCTTGGTTTCATTTTCTTGTTTGTTGTGGGGCCCACTTGAAGATTTATGCCTTTAAACTTAAGATAAGAAACTTAAATGGGCTTTATGGACTCAACTATGAACTAGAAAAGTTTGGGCTTATAAGCCACGACCATTTAAGGTTAGAAACAAGGATTCTAGCCCAATCCACTTGGAAAAACGAAAAAAACTAATTTAGGGACAAAAGGGTAATTTACAGAAAGTTCAGGGACTTAACCATAAAATTTCTAAATTTCTATTTAACCCTGAAAAACCTTCTAGACTTAAAAGTATGATTCATCCCCTTGAATCATCTCAAAATCCTAAGATAAACCCTCTTACTACTCTTAGAAACTCTAATTTCCCTTCCGTCGTCTACCCGATTACGCTTTCCGCCCGTAATACGTAAATTTTTTTTTTTAAATTCTAAAAATACAGAATTGTAGAAAATAAAATACTAAACTTAATTATTTCATTCACGAATTAAAATTAGTTCTTTTGAGCAGTATTACTATACTGTCAATGGAATTCGCGGGCCGGGTTTCGCCTGAATTTCCAACCTAAATTTTAATCGTAGCTTCCTATAGTCAAGTAGGATTGAGTAGCAAACTCCATTTATTTAAAATAATTTTCTAGAACTCAAATAAATTTATAAACATATTTATATGTATTACTGTTATTTAAAACAGTGAAATACAGGGTGTTACAATTCATCCTTTATGCATTTCTCCCATATATAAGACCAACAAATTTGGAGCCTTTTGGGTATGTGAAGATCTATTTTACTGCACACCAGTGTTCCTTTCCTGGATTAGCCATAAATCTGCTCACAGTGTTAGCTGAGTATGCTAAATTAGGTCTTATACAGACCATAGCATATGTGACACATTGGGCTGACGAGGATGGGGAGTGGTCCTCGGTTCATGAAGCACGATCAAGGAGTGTCTCCTGGAAGACTTCTAGGTGGAGGGAAACATGAATGAATCGATTACACATCAGAACGAGAGGGTTCCTGAGACTGTATAGGTATGGGACTATATAGTTGATGATGGCTTATAAGAATTGAATGGTACTACTTATATCAACAAAGATGCATCTTCATCCGGAAACCCATCATTTAAGAATTCCACTGTTAAACGTGTTGGACTAGAAGCAATTATAGGATGGGTGACCTCCTGGGAAATTTTTCAAGGAAGCGTGTGAGTGAGGACAAAGCATGTTGAAAAGACCCTTGTTGGTTTGTGTGAATAGTCATTGATTCGTAAAGCAACATGGGATGTTACAGTATATGTCAAGCTACATGTAGCATTTGAGTAGTGTACGTTACTCATAAATATGATATCTTCATCTATTTGTGGACAATGATATATTGACAATTTAAAATGTCCAGCAATATGTGTTGTCATAGGCTTGGTATCATCCATATTGAATCTTCTTTGCTTCTTCTGTATGTAGTTTGACTGAGATAGGAATAACAGGCCTTCATCTCTTTTCCTGACAATATCCATACCCAAAATTCTCCTTGCAACCACCAAATCTTTCATTTCAAATTTATATTGCAACAAATTTTTCATATTTTTAATAGACGTTATATATGCACTTGCAATCATCATGTCATCTAAATAGGGTAGCAAGTAGATGAAGCAATCAAACTTTATCCTTCTAAAGTATTGTAACCATTAGAAACTACAAAAGAATCAAATCTTTTCTCTACCTTGGTGACTGTCTATGTTCAGACAATGATTTTTTCAGTAACAAAACCATCTCCTCTTTTCCTTTTACTTGATACCCCCAGGGCTGGTTCATGTAGATTGTTTCTTCTAACTTTCCATGTAACAATGCTTTTTTTTTTGCATCCACTTTCTCTAATTCTAGATTGTGTATTGCAACAAGAAACGAGATGATTCATATACTTGTATTCTTCACAACTGGAGAACAAAAACTCATTGTAGTCTATTCCCTTTTTTTTGTGAATCCCCTTTCCACAAGCCTAGATTTGTGTATGCTTTTCTCAACTCATAATACCTCTGGTTTCCTTTTGAGAATCCATTTTCACCTTGATTACTTTTGATTTGCTAGTTTTCCTACAAGTTCCCAAGCGCCGTTCTTTATTAAAGAGTCAATCTCCTCTTGCATAGCTAACCTCCAATGCTCACTATCATTTCTAGAGATTGCATCTTTATATGAAATTGGATCAAAGCCTTGATCATCAACTTCAACACTTAGGGCATAGGTTATGAGGTCTGCATCGCCAAATATTTGTAGAGCTTTAATTTGTCTCCTCTATTTATCGCTGACTAGGTTGTAAGAGGTCTCAACAGGTTCGGGAGTGTGTGAGTCCATTGACTCATGTTGAGGTGTTGCTACAGAGTCCTCTACAGAACTTGACTTTTTTTGCATGTTTCTCTGATTAATTTGTTCATCCTTCTCAACTTGCTCATTTTTATGAGCTGAGTGAACCTTATTTGGATCACTTTCAATCATGTCTTCTTCTCTGCAAAATACATCCCTGCTAACAACTGATTTAGAGCCTGCAAGGTCCAATAACCACACCTTGTACCCTTTCAATCCTTCTTAACTCTAGGTTCAAGCTTCCCATATTTAAATGAATATATTCAATGCACCCGAAAATCCTCAAGTTCTTATAACCCTCTTTCACTCACATGGCCTAATATATAATGCCAAAGCTTAATAGCATTTGATCTAGAAATGGAAACTAGGCTATACAAGTTTAAGATTGTGTTACCTTGTAATTTGTAGAGATCTTCTTTGTACCCTTCATTATTTGCAATGAATCGTTGAATATCTTCAAGAGTCCACCTTCTCCTTTGAATGAACAACCGGCTTGATCTAACATTCCTAATGAGAGCAAATTCCTCTTTAGCTCAGGAACATGTCTCATATCTGAGAGCAATTTCATAGATCCATCCTTCATTTTCAGCTTTACAGTCCCAATACCAATGACCTCGCATGCCATATTGTTTCCCATGAGAATTTTTCCTCCATCTATTTCCTTGCAAAAGCTTAACTAATCTTTATTGGGAGTCATGTCGAAAGAACACCCCGAATCAAGAATCCATTCCTCATTGTGATTCTTAGTTGAAATAACCAACCTTTTTACTTTCATATACATCAGCCACCACCGCTCTATCACTCTCATACTTGTATTTTCAATTTTTATTCCTCTTTCTTTTAGGGCATTCCTTTCTGAAATGACCTTCGTTGTAGTAGTGCTAGTAAGTTTTCTTTGACTTAGAATTTCATCTCTTCTTGTTCTTGCCCTTTGAATCCCTTTTTTTTTTATCTTCCTCTGGCTAGTAGGGCTTTAGAATCTCCACCTTCACCTTTATTATCTGTTATTTTCTTCTTTAATTCTCTAGAATTTAGAGTAGCTTTAACTTCTTGCAAGGTGGGGGTTTCACTTCCAAACAACATTGTATCTACTAAATTCTCAAAGGATGAGGGAATAGAACATAGCAACATTACAACCTGATCCTCTTCATCTATATTTACATCTACACTTTATAAATCAAGAACTGCTTTTGTAAACAAAGAAATGTGTTCATTGATCGAATAACCATCCTCCATTTTTAGTTGATGTAATATTTTCTTCAGATACAACTTTAGACAACACATAGTCTTTTTTTTTTTATCATCAACCCTCCTCTCACTTACACACCTATTTCCTACATTTTGATTTAATTTTCTCCCTATATTGGCTCCAAATACTCGAGCATAGACACTCACTTAACACATCACACTTCATTTTATTTCACTCACTTGAATCAAAGTTCAAACATTCAATAACAAACACAAAACTCTCTCTCTTATCAGTTTTCCTTCAATATTCGGTCAACCCATATTCACCATCATCCATTTTTTTTCTCCAAATTCTATGTTCATAGCCTTAATTGTCTTGACCATCTAAACACTTCCTATTTCACTAAGATCTTCATTTGGAGGACTTTTGTTCTTCATCTTCAAATGAACTCAAGAACACTTGTCAAGTTCATCCTTTTCCAATTTGGTAAGTCTTATTTACAATCCTGCCTCCCATTTTCATGTTTAGAATCATGAATACAACTCTTTTAGTTCATGATTTTTCAAAATACAAAGTTTTAACTTTATGTTAATCTTAGGTTTTCTTCAAAGTCCTTCAAGCTCAACAATAATTTCTTGAAACCAACTTCATCACCTTCATCTAAGAGTGTCTACCAGAGGTAATGGGGGAGACTAACCAAAGCATACCATATTGTTGGATGTGTGGATGGTTTCTTTACTTTGATGTTTTCTTGAAAACCCTAATCTTAAAAGTTTTTCATTTATATTCATTTGGTTCTCTTCGAGAACATGTTTGTAATATTTATTTGGTGTTTGGTTGTGGTCGGTTGATGTGTTTATACATGATTGAAAATATTTTGGTTTGATGAAAAATATCATCTTTGGATCAAATATTGGATTTTTATGCTTGAAAATGTGAAAGTATATGCTTTTATTGTTCTTATTGATATATTGATGCATAAACTTGAATATGAGCTTGTTTGGTGAATCACAAATCTTCACTTAGATTATATTAGGGTTTCGGCCAAGCTAGGGAAAGAAAGATAAACAAGTTTCAATTTTAAAACCAAAGTGATTTTATGCTAAATCATGGGTTTTGAGGACTAACGAAACCAAGAAAACAATGTTGTATATCAAACGTTTTTGTGGTAGCCAAATATGACATATATTGTCTAAAAGCTATTAAAATATTTTTGATCCAAGTTTGAGTCACAGAGGAATTAAATCTTGTTTTAGTAGTCAAAGGAATTATGTTTTCATGAGTTTAAACTTGCAAAGTGGACCAATAATACACATTTCAGCCAAGAATATTTTTGATACTTAATTAAGTTCTCTAAGACTCTAACAAAAGTCATGAACCTTTAGTATTAAACAATCAATAAAAGGAATTACCCGATTTTCGAATTTAGAGGCTTCTGGCCAAATTTTAGGGTTTTGCATCAGATATTATGCAAAGTCTCAACTTAGTGTTTTAATATCTTAAAATGAGTATTAAAACTTTGGTAATTAAAGGATTTGACCGAAATAATCATATTTTGTAAGTATATGATTTTAGGTCCAAAATAAAGTAAAAGGGGGAAACCATCTTTATAAATCTTTCAAGTATTTTCAAGGATTTATTTAGTGATTTAGTACCAATGTACATAAGCATCCAATTTATTTCAAGATGATTTAGTTTTGGTAAAAAGGTTTTTGCTTTAGACAAAAGAAATTTTGGTATCCAAGACTTGTATTTTAAGCTAAAACATAAAACCTGAGTCAAGGATAACTTAGAGAAAGACATGGGCTCAATAATTGTTACTCATGGTGAAACAGGGCCATATGTCATAAAGTGTGGATGATTTAATCATCCATACCTCCATAAAATTTGATGGAATAAAGAGTATTTTTTTTTGTTTATTTATAAGCCAAGCAAAAGGCTCAACGTTGAAAAGTGCAAAGAAAGTAATTATTGGACCTTTGGTCCAATTCCATAATATATTCGACGAAAAGGCCGGTGATTCAAACCCGAGAACATCGTTCATCTGAAAAAGCACATCGAATAGATTCTTGCAGAATCACGGTTGATAGACAAATTAAACTCAACGGCATTATTTCCTAAACACATAGTTGATAGTTTGTTCCATTAAGGTCGTTGAGCCTAGGAGATTGAGACGACACTTCAATGCGGGTGCGAATTCCATAGTGACGATCTGGTTGATAGTTGGAGGTGTTATGGTATGAAATACCAAGATGGGACGGGTTGGTCATTCCTCCCGTGTCGTGGTGATCTTGTAATACACCGACATTCTCGACTAGACGCTACTGTATTATGGTTAGTGTAGGGTGTTCCCGAAAAATCCTAGTGTGCACATTACAAAGCATTATTACCAAAGGCTAGTGCAATGAGGAACAATCCTCTGAATCACTCTCTACAACAATTCTTTAGCACCATGGTGCAGGGGTCATAGTCTTCCCTCGAGTACTAGATGTCTCATGTCTAGGTTGACTCTACCTAGTGACTGTTTATTCTCAATTTATGAATGTTCTGACATGACTTATTGTTATTATTATACTTTGATAATTATATGTGTATGTGTGATGTATCTCTACAGGTCTGCCATATGTAGTATGATAAATGTGGATCTCACCTCATTTTTGTGTTGTTTGTTGTTGCTTTATTTTTATGTTATGCAAAGACAATGGCAGCACTATCCCCTCATCACATAAGACTTGAGTTGCTCGGTGGCCCGGGTGCATGGACTCATCATCCTAGTGGTCGACATAAGGAGTATGTGGGAAGCACTTCTGTCGAGGTGCAGGAGTCCCAAGGCAGGGCTATCTAGTTATCTTTCTTGATGTACACACATCTAGAGTTAATTTGTATAACGAGGAGACGGGCTCTAGGAGACTATGTGGAGGCTTCCTCCTATGGTTCCTGTAGCTTCGGTGTGGCATTTGCACCATGAGTTGTACCCCCATGTATTGACGATGTTTCATCCTCAGCTTCAGTAGTAGTGGCTCCCGCGGTGGTCTATTCAGTGTCCCCACCAGTAGTGGTAGTGGCACCTATATGGTCTTTTCGTTGGTTCCTCCAATCATAACACGTGAATTTCCCTCTGTGATTCTCCCTGTGGGACATCTTAGTCATAGGTGCTATAGACTGACTGCCCCAAATAGCATTCCTTGTCTCGCGGCTCTATGTACATCGTGGAGCTCTCCTCGCCGCTACGGTGATTGATATTTCTTATGACTCCGAGGAGGAGGATGAAGACGAGGAGATGGAGGATAAACCGGATAACCCCAAGGAGATTGTCTCAGAGGAATAGGACGACGCCTTGTCATAATCCTATGTAGGCTAGCGAGATGTGTCCTTGTGTCAGAGGCTAGGTTTTTGTGGAGTTGCGTCTCTAAGTTTATTATATTTATTTTAGTTCATGTTGCATTTTGTTGGAGATTGTATTTCTACCATTTTTAGTTTCTATTTTGGATTATGTTTTTGTACCTCTTGAAGGTGTAATACCCGCCAAAAAATGGTACAAGGTTTTTTTTAAAATAAAATAAATAAATATTAAAATGAAGAATTTGTTTGGTATGTTATAAATTATTTATAACATGAGGAAATTATTAGAGAAAAATAATTATTATTAGTGTACTTATTAAAAATAAGAAAAAAAAAAATATAAATGGGTTATCATAATTAAGTTAGAGACATATTTCATTTGCACCCAAGGGCTAAGTAATGAGTTAACATAACATTAAGGACGTTTTGGTAAAAGTGATATGGTATAAATGGTTAGATGGAGGAGGATGGGCAGTCATTAGCAACCCTATAAGAAAAGGCGAAGAAGATGAGAAGAAGAGAAGAATAAAAGAGTGAAAGGAGAAGACAAAGAGGAAATAGTAACAACAAAGGGAGAAGGAAAGAGATATCCAAGAACTTCAAACAAGGTGAGGGATCTGTGATTTTTTTTGGGTTAATTTTCGTGGATATTTTTGAGGGATATGAAATGGGTTGATGATGGTTGAAATAGGGATGTTTGTGAGTTGTTTTGGGTGAATCCCTTTCATGAAAATTGTTTGGAAATGTTTAGGTTGATTATTCTTTGACTAATATGTTAATGGTGAGTTATTATATCTGTTTGGTTGAACCCTAAAAATTGGGGGTGAGGAAACTCCATTGTTGGAGCTTGACGTTTGGTGTTTTTCTTAGGGGATCTCGGTTTTTTCTTAAATTCTGACAGGCATGCGATAAAAAAATTATAACTTGAGTTTTAGATATCAGATTAATATGAAATTGGTCTCGTTGGAAATCTAACATCTATAGATACATAGTGTATAAATTTCGTGATTTTTAGAAACCTGGGATATTCTCAGTTACATTTTTAAAACAGGGTTAAGGCTGTCCCGAATGTACCCTGACAGCCTGCGCTCAGAAAATCATATCTTGGTTAATAAAATTCGGGTTGAGATGAAACTTGTTGTATTTGAAAATTGAAGTGTATAAGTATGTTGTGGTTAAGTTTCGTGATTTTAGGAGATCTGAGGAGGTCCCGGTTTAATTTTTAAAATAGAGCATTGTAAGAGGATGTACTGAAACAGATTTTACTTCAAAATTCATATATGGAGTTGTAGAGTATCTTTTTATGTGAAACTAGTGTCACTAGTGCAGAAAAGGGATTCTACATCGGAGTTTACACATCGGTTTAGTATAAACCGATGTGTAAAACGAGGCGGTGGCATTTTTGAAATTAAAACGAAAGTATTACACATCGGTTTAGAGAATAACCGATGTGTAAAACTTTTCCACATCGGTTATTTATAACCGATGTGTAAAATTAAAATAAAAAAAATTAAAACTCGGAATTTTTAACATTCAACATCGGTTCTTTTAAAACCGATGTGTAAAATGGTGAGTAACCACATCGGTTTTTAAATAACCGATGTATAAAATTATAAAGAAAAAAAAATAGAAATTTAGATTTTACTTTTACACATCGGTTTTTATTAACCGATGTATAAAATTTAAAAGAAAAAATCAGAATTTAAAAGTTTAATGTTTACACATCGGTTTTGTCATAACCGATGTGTATAAGATGTTTAACACATCGGTTTTCCTTATAACCGATGTGTAATAGTCCCAATTTTTCTATTTCCCTCCTTGTGTTTTGCGCCCTCATTCTTGATTTTGAACGCATTCCCTAAAACACAACACTCCCTCCCTCTGCTAACGCGCGGCTTGTTTCTGTTCTGCGTTGTCACTGCTTTTCCATCTCTCTCACTGCACTCACATCCGCGAGCTACCCTCAGGTATGCGTCTCTCTCTCTCTCTCTCATTCTCATTCTCTCTCTGCATTTCCTTCTTCTCATTCTCTCTCTCTGCATTTCCTTCTTCTCATTCTCTCTCTTTCTTTCTCTTTCTCTCTCTCGCTCCCTTCTTCACGTCCTTTTTCCCTTTTCAATCGTAGACAAAGAAGACCACTGCGACTGCGAGCCTTCATTTTCTGTTTCGTAAGAGAACCACTGAGAACGATCATCCGCGATCTACCCTCGTTTGCGTGAAGAGCGCCATTTTTGCTCGTCCCTCAGGTATATATTTGTTTCTTGTTTAGAAAAGTTATGAACTTTGACTCGAAATGGTTGGATAATATACTTGCATGTGTTGTTCTGTTGCTCCAAGACTGGATTTTTCCAGTGGTGGTATCACCCGTCACGGCCGTCTTTTACTCGCGGCTAAGCCGTGACGGATTCTCCGCCTGGAGGTTGCTTCACGGTTGTTCTGTCACGGCCGTGACCACCATCACGGCAAGGCCGTGATCGTTCTCTACTGTGAGGGTCTGGTTCGATTGGCATGTCACGGCCGTGATGGCCATCACGCCAGGCCGTGATAGGTTCTGCGCTTGGAGGTTGCTTCACTGGTTGGTTCTGTCACGGCCGTGACCACCATCACGGCTGCCCGTGATCAGTTCTGCTGTGAGGGTCTGGTTCAGTTGGCATGTCACGGCCGTGATGGCCATCACGGCCAGGCCGTGATAGGTTCCCGCCTTGGAGGTTGCTTCACTGGTTGGTGCTGTCACGTGCGTGACCACCATCACGGCTAGGCCGTGATCGATTCCGCTTTGTGAGGGTCTGGTACGGTGACATGTCACGGCCGTGATGGGCATTCACGGGATGGCCGTGACCAGTTCTGACTTTTCCATTCTTTCTTTTAAGCTATACTCGATCATGGCCGTGATGGCTTTCAAGGCTAGGCCGTGAAGGGCTCTGTTTGGCTAATTTTCTTCACTTTTCAAGCCCCATCTTCATGCAAGCTACATAAATAGTAAAGCCTTAGTTTCCCGTTTGAGATGCAATACTAATGAGCGTACGTGTACGTGCTTAATGTACCGCTCATTGTGTTGGATCTTGAATTGTCCAAAGTTGGACAGTTTGGGAAAAAACTTTTTCTTAATTCAGTTAAAATAGTTATTCATTGGTTCTAATGTTATATACTTGATGAAAGTTCGGATTGATACATTTCCTTTCGTTCTCCGGGTGCATACTTTATCGTGGTGGATGTCATCGCGTTCAAGTAGTGTACGTCGGAGACCGCGGGGAAATGCTGCCGAAATTTTGTCGAGTATGAGCATGAGAGTTAAGGACTAACTGTTAACCGAATGTTGGAAAAGTTTCTTCTCGAATGGGATAGGGCCATACCCTGTCATAAGAAGTGGTTGATGAATATGTTGGACTAAGTACGAAGGTATTGGTTTAGTCATGGATCGCGGTTGGATGAATGCTAGACGGACAAGTGATGAGTATGAGAATGGAGTGGAAGATTTTCTACAGTTTGCAAAAACAAATGCTCCGTATAGTGGTAACGTAAATTATAATTTTCCGTGTGTTAACTGTTTGAATTAGAGACGACTAGAAGGTGAGGAGATACGTGATCATCTTATTTGTGAGGGGATTTGCAAGAGTTATACAACATGGATATGCCATGGTGAATCGTTAGACAGGCCGAGGGTGTCGGATAGAGAGGAAGTTGATGACGTGGAAATGGACGATGGACTAGAGGACATGATCCGTGATGTTGGGCAAGAGTCTTTTCGGCGCGCACATGTGTATGATACTTTGTGCAGTGATGCGCAAGTGGCTTTGTATCCGGGGTGCACTAATTTCACACGGTTGTCAGCGGTGTTAAGATTGTTCAATGTGAAGGCGAGAAATGGGTGGAGCGATAAAAGCTTTACCGAATTGCTTGAGTTGTTGAAAGAAATGCTTCCAGAAGGCAACACATTGCCATCTCGAAACTATGAGGCGAAGAAGATATTGTGTCCGATGGGTATGGAGTATAAGAAAATACACGCTTGCCCCAATGATTGCATATTGTACAGGAAAGAGTTTGAAGAGATGCACGAGTGCCCCAGGTGTGGGGTATCACGCTACAAAGTGAAGGATGGTGATTCTAGTTGTGATGTGGTCACCAAAGGTCCTCCTGCGAAGGTGTTATGGTATCTTCCCGTGATTCCGCGGTTCAAGCGATTGTTTGCTAATGTAAATGACGCAAAGAACATTAGATGGCATGCAGATGAGAGGAAGTGTGATGGACAGCTTCGCCATCCGGCCGATTCTTTGCAATGGAAGAGAATTGATAGTTTGTTTCCGGATTTCGGCAATGAGCCCAGAAACCTCAAGCTTGGACTTGCTACCGATGGAATGAATCCATATGGAAACTTAAGTAGTATTCATAGTTCATGGCCTGTTCTCCTTGTAATTTACAACCTGTCTCCTTGGTTGTGCATGAAGCGCAAATACATTATGTTAAGTATGATGATTTCGGGTCCTAAACAGCCAGGAAATGATATTGATGTTTATCTGAGTCCCTTGATTGAAGACTTGAGAATGATGTGGGATGAAGGCGTTGATGTGATCGACGGGTATTGCCGTGAGACATTCAGATTGCGTGCCATGTTATTTTGCACCATCAATGACTTTCCAGCATACGGGAACCTGTGTGGGTATAGTGTTAAGGGGCATAAAGCATGTCCAATATGTGAAGAAGGCACATGTTACCATCAACTGCAACATGGAAGGAAGATGGTCTACCTTGGGCATAGGAGATTTCTCCGACGTAATCATCCTTATCGTAGATTGAGGAAAGCTTTCAATGGACTTCCGGAGAATGAAATTGCTCCGGTGGCCTTGACTGGAGAGCAAGTTTATGAAAGGGTGAACAACACTAATGTTATCTATGGGAAGACCCGGAAGAAGGCTACGAGAGAAGAAAATATGTAAGAAGAGGTCGATCTTCTTTGATCTTCCATAGTGGTGCAAGCTTGTTGTAAGACATTGTATTGATGTGATGCATGTAGAGAAAAATGTGTGTGACAGTTTAATCGGAACGCTTCTCAACATTCAAGGCAAGACAAAGGATGGTGTGAATGCTCGTCTGGATCTAGTTGCGATGGGTATACGAGAGCAGTTAGCTCCACTTAAAGTGGGGGATAAGAAGACTTATTTGCCCCAAAGCATGTCATACTTTATCAAAAAAAGAGAAAAGAAGTTTCTGTGAATGTCTACGGGAGTCAAAGTGCCACGGGGTTACTCTTCAAATATCGAAGACTTGTCTCAATGAAAGATCTCAAATTAGTTGGCTTAAAGTCTCATGATTGTCATGTCTTGATGCAACAACTACTACCGGTGGCCATTCGTGACATATTGCCTAAAAAAGTCAGACATGCCATTACTAGGTTATGCTTATTCTTCAATGCTATATGTAGCAAGGTCATTGACACTAAAAATTTGGATGAGTTGGAAAATGAGGCAGCCATTGTATTGTGCCAATTGGAGATGTATTTTCCACCTTCATTTTTTGACATCATGGTTCATTTGATTGTTCATCTAGTGAGGGAGATTAGATTGTGCGGTCCCGTTTATTTAAGGTGGATGTACCCGGTTGAGCGATACATGAAGATCCCGAAAGGATATATGAAAAATCCACACCGTCCCGAAGCATCTATTGTTGAAAGGTATGTTGCAGAAGAAGCTATTGAGTTTTGTACAGACTACATGTCGAAGCGGAACTCGTAGGGCTTCCGAAGTCTCGTCACGAAGGAAGATATGATGGTAAGGGTACACGAGGTATCACTGTTAAGAGCATGGATCGGGAGGAAGTGCTTCAAGCACATTTGTATATATTGAATAACACCGATGAGGTTGAACCATACTTATGTGAGCATAAAAGCATTATCAATGAAACTTACCCTAGAATGAATGAAAAATGGTGTTTGAACAAGCATAACAAGACTTTCTTGAACTGGTTTAAAAAAAAAATTGCAAAGGATGGTACTGCTTCGCTACATTAAAATGGCTAGCACAGGGGCCTAACTTTGATGTCATATGCTTTGGAGTGGGTACGATATCAATAAGTTTTCCTTCTATACAAAGTCCCAGGATGACAAAAGTACTATGCAAAACAAAGTGGGGTTATGGTCGTCGCCGAGTCCATGCATTTCTCTAGTTCGAAAGATAAAAACCCCTGTTATGGCATCAGTTTCATACTTTGGAATCATTGAAGAGATATGGGAGGTTGATTACACGAAGTTTAGAGTACCTGTTTTTAAATGTCGGTGGGTCGACAAGAATAACAATGGTGTGCAAACCGATGAGTTAGGATTCAAATTGGTGGACCTTAGTAAGGTAGGTAATAAAGAGGAACCTTTCATCATGGCATCCCAAGCAAAACAAGTGTTTTATATCCGTGATCCTTCTAACAAAAGGTGGTCAGTGGTTCTCCGGGGAAAAAACATGTATAACGGTAGTGAGGGAAATCACGATTCAACTCTTGATATTTCGATACTCCTTCTTTCTCAACACGAGTGCCTAATTTCAATGAGGAAAATGAAGTGGATGATGTACATGCTACTCGTAATGATCACCAAGAAGGGTTATGGGAGAACTTTACTAATTGACCACAAAGTAAGTTTAGTTTGATATTACCATCAAGTTTGGCATATTATGTGTTTACGTTGATATTTATAAGTTATGTTTATGTACGTTGATCGATATTTATAAGTTATGTTTGATATTTATCCCCGACATACTAACAAGTTTTTTTTTTGTTTTGTGTTTAAACAGTATACATGGCTGATCATGAGGATACACCTCCTTCATGCGGGCGTGTCGAGACCCCGTCTACCGGTAGAAAGGGTAGACGTGCCACACGGATGAGGCATTTGACTGCCAACCGTGGGTCAAATCGGAGGATAAGAGTAGATTTTGATGATAACCTCAAACCTATTGGGCCAATGGAAGATCAGTTTACCGATTTTGTGGCGACCCTTGCTAGGAACAGGCCTAGTATACTCATTGATAGGTGGAGAGATGTACGGCGGACGTGAAGGAGCAGATATGGGAGAGTATTTTGGTATCTATACTTCTACGTCCTGTGTTTGTCTGTATCTACTTTATTTTTATCTTAATAATATCATACAAGAATTCGTTGATTCTTTTGGTCTTAATGTAGTTGACATTTGACATTTTGGATACATACGCTATGAAGAAGCGTTCTTTCAAGTATCTTGGGAGAGCGTTGGAGGGGTTTTAAGGCCGACACGGGCGGATACTATATATTCGGTCCAAAAAGTAAAAAGAACCCACTTGAGGTGTATCCGTTTCTTGACAAGGCGACGTGGGATCGCTTTGTTCTGAGCCGACGTGATCCCGACTTTCAAAGGTTAACTTATTTGATTTGTCTCTAAATTTATGTAATTGCATTAATTTCATTTACTTATGTAATTTAATTGTCTTTTATTTATAACGAGGAGAAGAGGAAAAAGGGGCAGGAAAACCAAAGCAAGAATGTCTACCCCCATGTCATGTCTCGTGGGGGATATAAAAAGCTTGTTAAGAAAATGGTTGAAGAGGAAAAGAAAGCACGTCGCCAGGAAAGCATCTCGGTCGGATCCTAATGCTGAAAATCTTCCAGAGGTTGTTGATCCACCTCCACCCCCACGCCATCGTTCATGGAAGAGGGGCCGACAAAGAAAAACGGGACAATATACATCCGAGGAGGCCCGCCAAGTAGCCGAGAGGATTGTAAGTATAGTTTGTTGTAATTGTCATTTTAAGATTGTTACCGAATTGTAAATTGACCTGATATTTTTATGTGATAGGATGCCTTGTATGATCAGCTAACCCAAGGAACCTTTGTTCCTAGAGGACGCCATGATAGCTTATCTACGCCATCGGTAAACCAGACCACCGGGCCGTGTCATTGGTGTTGGATGGGAGTCGGCATTCGCCAATACCATGGTTCATCTTCACACCAATGCCACAGGGGATTTTGCGAGATAGAGCACAACTAAAACAGGAGATTGCAGGTGAGCTTCGACGGGGAGATGAACGAGCGGTTGCCCAAGAGATGGCAATATTTACTTCTTTGTCCCAGCAGATGACAGCCGGTGTCCAACCCTCTGTCCAACCCTCTGTCCATGTGAGCACTAAGGGCTCATGTGATCCTCCTCATCATCCTGAAAATGATGATGATGCTGCTGCTGATGATGATGATGATGATGATGACGACCCTGATATGTGTGAGCTGTATGTTGATGATCATCATCATCATCGCCGCTTAGTGGCATTGGGTAGGGCATACAATAAGTTAGGTAATACCATACACCATCGGTTATTACCAGGATGATCATCCGAGGGTGTCCGTTGAGATTATTCGAGATGTCGATGCTCGAGTCCCCGTGCCCACCGAGGAGGTTCAAACAAGTGGGTCGGGCCCCTGTAACTTCATCCTACGGCCAAGAAGACTGGTCAGCTTTCTTGTTGCATCTGAGGTATTCGGTTAGTTGTGTTTTTCTATATTCATAGTTGAAATATATTTATTATTGTTTAAAGATAATGCTTTATTTGTATTTGTTATAGGATGTTGGAAATGATATTGTGCCTAAAAGGTCGGATCTAGGAAGACCAGAGATGTCTCCGCTCTGTCAAGGTATTCATTTGACCATTTAGTTCATAACGAATTAAATAACTTAATTATCCGTGATTACTAATATATATCTATGTTGTTTAGGGGATCGACAAAGGGGCACCTGGCCATGGTGATGTTTTCAAAGATCTTGCTATACGAGGTTGTCACCATGGAGGATGATGCAGCATTGGTAACGTTGGAACATGATGCCATCCCGGTGAACTGTATATACCAAAGAAAGAACTTATGGAGATGGCACTCAATAAAGAAATGGCCAGTTCTGCACACATATTGTTTTGGTGCACGTAAGTACATTTTATTTATAAGTTAAGTACGTAATTAATTTTTAAATACAATGATAATTAACATGTTTTTCCAATATATTAGGTATCTGCATCGTATGTTAGTCGATCAGGGTAACCTCGCCCTTTATGGGTTCATTGACCCCATGTTCATTCAGGGTGATGTTCTCGTAGCATCGGAAGACCCGGTCACTACCATACGTGATATACTTGCCCGAGACGATCATCAATTCTATCTTGCGCCTTATCTCAATAAGTAAGTACCGGTTATTAATTTAAGTATAACTATATATGACTTACAGTCACTAATTGTTCCACAAATACAGCAAGCATTGGCAACTGTTGCTCTTGTACCCAAGAATGAACGTCGTGGTCTTCTTGTGCTCATTGGGACATAAGCCGGCGAATCAACTGAAGACGATCATCGAAACGTAAGCGTTAAAATACTTTATAATCAGTAATGCAGTTGTTTTAATTATCTGAAATCTATTATATATACTTTAATTAATGTTTTTGTCATGATAGGTCTATTAATGCATCCCACATGCAGCGTGGTGAAAGGCGTACTCGGGCTATCAGATGGATTATTCCCAGCGTAAGATATTTATTAGTTCAAATGCATCAAATGCAGTGGGTACAATAATTGATTTCTATTTTATTTAATTCCTCATATTCTAATTGGGTTTCATTTGTACGTAGTCACGTATACAACGTGGGTCATGGGAATGTGGCTACTATGTGATGCAAAGTGGATGTTGGAAATTATCTCCTCGGGATCACCGAAAGATGGAGTGAGGTAAATGTTAATTGACACAATTAGAAGTAATAGTATAGATTCGTTATATGTTTTATGTTAGTTTATTACTTAAAAGATATAATCTTTTGTCCAATTAAACTTGCAGATATTCAACAATCCATCTCCATTGTCTCGATTCTCGACATCAACATCATAAAGAGGCGTTGGGCAACTTTCTTTCTTGAAGTGTACCACCCATAGTTTGTATATATGTAGTTAGTTTAAAAACTTATCATATACTAGCTATAGTGTACGTACCTTTGACTGATTATATGTATTAGTGCTCATGTCTGGTTCAATTCTTCTTCTCTCGTGTTTTGATGTAGCTTTGATAAAGTGTTGATTTCATACATTCGAAATTAATTAGGCATGAAGCCCTCTGTTTTCAGATTCTGTGCTCACTAGTCATTTGATGAAATGTCAGTATTTTTAACCATATGTGTAAGAGCTAATTGGCTGTGCTAAGAAAATTGAATGAAGTATGTTTTGCTTTTGAATGATTGTGTCAAAACTGGTTTGGTGTTCTGTTGTTGTTTCTTGTTTGATCGTGTGGTACTGCTGGTTTGTTTATTGATCTGCATTAGTGAAACAGGAATGATTGAAATGTAAATAATAGATTAAAAAAAAATGAGATTTTACACATCGGTTCTCAATAACCGATGTGTATATTTAACTTTATACATCGGTTTTGCTTAAAACCGATGTGTAAATTTAACTTTACACATCGGTTCTTTAGAAAACCGATGTAGAAAGTCAATTTTACACATCGGTTTTAAGCAAAACCGATGTAGAAAGTTAAATTTAAAACTGCTTAACAATTGCTAAATTAATTTTACACATCGGTTAGTATAAAACCGATGTTTAAAATATACTTTAAACATCGGTTTTAAAACCGATGTGTAAAGTGGCAATAAACCACATCGGTCGTTTCCACATTGGGTGAATCCCTTTCATGAAAATTGTTTGGAAATGTTTAGGTTGATTATTCTTTGACTAATATGTTAATGGTGAGTTATTATATCTGTTTGGTTGAACCCTAAAAATTGGGGGTGAGGAAACTCCATTGTTGGAGCTTGACGTTTGGTGTTTTTCTTAGGGGATCTCGGTTTTTTCTTAAATTCTGACAGGCATGCGATAAAAAAATTATAACTTGAGTTTTAGATATCAGATTAATATGAAATTGGTCTCGTTGGAAATCTAACATCTATAAATACATAGTGTATAAATTTCGTGATTTTTAGAAACCTGGGATATTCTCGGTTACATTTTTAAAACAGGGTTAAGGCTGTCCCGAATGTACCCTGACAGCCTGCGCTCAGAAAATCATATCTTGGTTAATAAAATTCGGGTTGAGATGAAACTTGTTGTATTTGAAAATTGAAGTGTATAAGTATGTTGTGGTTATGTTTCGTGATTTTAGGAGATCTGAGGAGGTCCCGGTTTAATTTTTAAAATAGAGCATTGTAAGAGGATGTACTGAAACAGATTTTACTTCAAAATTCATATATGGAGTTGTAGAGTATCTTTTTATGTGAAACTAGTGTCATTTGAAAGTAGACATGTAAGTATTGTTGTGGTTAAAATTTCAGAATTTATGGACCTCTATAATATTCCTAGTTTTAATTTAAAGTTGGCCTAGGCTTGCTGGAAACATTATCATCAGTCATGTACTGGTGGATTTATGACTATGCTATGATGTGTATCTCAGTGTGGTTGCCTTTCGAATGTTGATTCCCTCTATGGTTGAATTTTAGTGAGGGTGTTTATTCAATGGATTTTTATCTACGTTGTGAATATATTATATTAGATTATATTAATGTACATCTTGGAAAGTATCAATAAAGTGATGAAAGTGTGTGAATGAAATGATTGTATTGTTGTCACCATGGCTATGATATGAATAGAATAGTTGTGAATATGTTAAATTATGTGTTTGATTATATGGTATGTGAATAAAGAAATTAGTGGTGATATGCTAAATGTGACTATGTGTATGTTCATGGTGTAACTTTTGGAATGAACTTATCAAGTGATGATAGTATGTGAGTGAAATGACTACAATGTTGCCTATATGTAATTGTGATTATGAATGTTATGGACTTCATTGAATACCGCTGAGATGGTTATTCAAGATTTATTATGAAGCACAGTGAGCGTACATTATGATAAGGCATGATTTATTGTACTTCGTGCTTTGGTATGATGCTTAGACATTGGACAAGACTTGTGTATCCGACCGGTCAACGGATTCGACCGGTATATAAATGTGACCGTTGGAGCGTGGGGCCTCTAGTGAAGAACCCCAGAGTTCGGATGGTGGTTATGTAGTGACCGAGGTCACTTGCCGGTCAGCGGACTCGACCGGGATATAAATGCGACCGTCGGAGTAGGAGACTCTAGTGAGCAGCAACAAAGGGAGACACAAGCATCTTGCCCAATGGCAAATTGACTTCATAGCGAGTGAAGATTTGTTATGTAAGCTTATGTACAATGTGAAGAACTCAATGAGATATTTATGGAGATGCTTATATATATTGTACTATTTTGCTATTATGTTTTATTTATCCCTCACTGAGTTCTGGGACTCACCCCCACCTTTTTTGGTTTTAGCTTCAGGTATTCCACGAGTGGAGCCATCTCAGGGAGCCCATGCACTTGTGTAGTGAGGGCAGCTGCTGCTGTTTCAGTTTCTTGTGGCTTGGTTTATTGTCATATGAGAATCTTCTGTTGTTTGGAGTTTTAAACTTCATTCTAGTTGTAAGCCCATTTGGGCTTTGTTTTTTTTTTAAACTATTGATGTTGACTCGAGGCCACCCTTGGCTTACTTTTGGTATGATATTTTACTCTGATAATTACTTATGATATTCAATATATCTTGTTATGATGTGACTTATACGTGCTTGAAAGACCTTGGGAATGGGACAATGAAGTTCTATTCTGGCCGGTCAGGGACACCTAAGTCGGGTCCTGACAGAAGGATATAACTTTTTATATATGAAGTTATTACGTTGATATCAGTGGAGTAATATTTAATAAATGTGTATACCTTTGTGAAAAGAAAAAAAAATGTAAACCCGTATTTTCCAACATTTATTTTGCGCTTTATTCAGTCTTATAAAACGTCACAAACAATGTAGTGCTAAGAAGAGTGTTATAATTTAGTTATTAGCAGTCCATGTAGCGGATTTTAGAGTCACTGGTGGTGGTCGAGATTGGCATTTAACAATGGTAGCTAAAGGGATTAGTTGTTTAAGGCACAAGAGCTCAGTGGGAGAGTGGCTTACTGATACCATGTAGAAATGAGAAAAGATTTGATAAAACTACTTGAGTTATATGACACTTAGCATCATATATTTATACCCACTACTAATACAATTCACAAGTTTAAGTAAGTGGAAGCTATTTCCTAGACCTCCGTTCCTAGACATTAATTCTTGTATAGGCTAAATACAATTTTTAGAATTTGGGTTTGGGCCTAACTCAACCCCAAAAGCTAGCTTGTAAGGTGAGGGTTGTAACTTACTTAGAGGCACTCTTCAGGCCATATCACTATCCAATGTGGACTCCAACACATCCCACTCATGCCCAGGACTGGATGTCTGGAGCGTGAAGTTTGCAGGACTGGACATCTGCGGGTGGCCCAACTTGTAACACCCCGATTTCAATGCTTTCCAATATCTGTAACAATATTTATAGGTTTATATTTTTATCCGAAACCTAGAAAATGATTTTAACTAAAACAAAATCATATCTAGATTATACTAGATAGTAAAATGTTCCCGGTTAATTTTGGGTTGAAAATTCAGACGAAACCCGGTCTGCGTTTTCACTGACAGTACAAATTACTGATTAGAAAACCTAAATTTGACCCATGAACGAAACATCAATGATTCTTATCCCTTTCTAGGAGATATGAGTCATTTCTATTTTTTTTTCTCTAAAATAAATATTATATTTTATTCGGTTGAAATAATTAAATGAAACGTGCGTAAGAACCTTAAGTCGGGTTAACGATAGAACTAGATGTGGTGCAGAGATTATATGGAGCAGAGATGATGGAAGTAATTGATGGGACTAGTGAAAATTGCCACATTCATGACTCATCAAAATCATGATGGCAACTTTAAAGATACGATTTTTATATTAAGCCAAAAACCTATTAATTGAACACTAAAGATCCAAACCCCAAGTCCCACAGCTGCACCCCCACCCCCCCCCCCCCCCCCAAAAAAAAATCCATTATAAGCCTGTTCCCTTCATTTTCTCTTCACAAAAACCTAAGACACAAAACCATCTTCAAGAGCTCAAGGTAGAAAACTCCATTGAAGGACTTGTTTAGATCATCAATCTTCTTCTACTTCCTTCATCACTTGAGGTAACCTCATCATTATTGATCACTTCCTTCATCACTTGAGGTAACCTCATCATTATTGATCATCCTTTCTTCTTCTTGATCATCATCTTCATCTCTTTCATGATTCATTTTATTTGAAAACCCATTTGTCATTTTCATGGAAAATGGTATCAACGTGAGTTATATGAACATGATTCTTGTACCGTGATCATTTATATCATCAATCTAAGGTTCAACACATTGTATTTGATTGATTTGATGAAAAGAAAAACCCTAACCCTATAAACCCATTTTGACCGAAACCCTCAAGGAGGAAGGGTTTGATGTTTTTGTTTCATTTTTGAAATCTAATCCGTGATTTAAGCTCTCTAGTATCTATATAATCAAAATCTAAGAGCTTAAATCCAACTAAAAATCGTAGCCTATTTTTCCTATAGAGGTCGAATTTCACTCTTAGGAGAGTTAGTAGGATTTTTCCAAAATTTAACTTGTTCTATGATATTTTGTGAAGGAATCGTTGAATAGTTTGTTGTTTGGATTTGTGTGGAGGAAACTGAAGCCTAGACGATCACTTTCAGAACAAGAAGTCACATTCTGAGGCAAAAAGTGTTTACCTGGGGAGTTTTTGCTAGTCATGTACCTTGTTGAGTTTTGATTGATAATATGTTGATTGAAAATATGTTGTCATGTTATTTTAATTATTGAAAATATATATGTTGTTATTGAGTTTTGTAAATTGGTTTTGTATGTATCAGATGATATTTACTGTATTGATTGATTGAGATTGGCTGAGGGCATGATACCGATCATTACTTGTTAATAAAGATTAAAATATTAAAAATACCTTAACTCAAAAACTGAAAAAAGTGATGTTTTGATTCTGTAGAAAGTGAGAAGAAAACTCTAATGATGCAAGTGTGGAAATAGAAGAAAGTTTAGGAAGATAAAGAACATGGAAAACATCAAAATCCATGAAAAGGTTTAAAATAATTTTTGAAGGGAAAAGTCTTTCGAAAATAAAGATTTTCTTTTAGGTTTTACAAAAAGTTGTTCAAAATAGAAATATTTAAAGAAAATAATCTCTTTGATAAATCTATTTCCAAGAGTTTTGTATTTGGTTCTAAGTTGAGAAAAAGATTTCAGTGGTTTTCTAAGTTTTCAGAAAATGGATTTCTAAAAGAAAAAGTTTTAGTGAAAGTGTATTTATAAGAATGAAAAAGTATTTATGACAAAAAGTTGAGAAGACTTTTGTATTTTTGTTTTTCGATTTAGTTTTCACTAAATGAAAAAGAAAACCAAGTCGAAGGAAATGAAAGTGGAAAGGACCTAGATTACCAAAATGACGGGCTAGAGTTCCTGATTGAGTTTTGAGGAAAGTAAAGAACCTATGTAACACCCTGTATTTTACTGTTTTAAATAACAGTAAATACATATAAATATGTTTATAAGTTTATTAGAGTTTTATAAAGTTATTCTAAGTGAACGGAGGATAGTATTTAATCCTACTTGACCGTAGGAAACTACGATTAAAATTTAGGTTGGAAATTCAGGCGAAACCCAGTCTGCGAATTCCATTGACAGTATAATCATGCTGCTCAAAAGACCTAATTTTAATTCGTGAACGAGAGACTTAAGCTTAGTATTTTATTTTCTACAACTTTGTATGTTTAGAATTTTTTCAGAAAAAAATAAAATAATTTGAGTATTACGGGTGGAAAGCATAATCGGGTAGACGACGGAAAGGAGATTAGAGTTTCTAAGAGTAGTAAGAGGATTTATCTTAGTATTTTGAGATGATTCAAGGGGATGAATCATATTTTTAAGTTTAGAAGGTTTTTCAGGATTAAATAGAGAATTTCGAAATTTACGGTTAAGTCCCTGAACTTTCTGTAAATTACCATTTTGTCCCTAAATTAGTTTTTTTCGTTTTTTCAAGTGGATTGGGCTAGAATCCTTGTTTCTAATCCAAGATGGTCGTGGCTTATAGGCCCAAATCTTTTTAGTTCATAGTTGAGTCCATAAAGCCATTCAAGTTTTCTTATCTTATGTTTAAAGGCCTAAATCTTCAAAGTGGGTCCCACAACCAATAAGAAAATGAAATCAAGCCCAAATGTTTCAAGCCCATACGAAAGCCCATGTGAATTGTGGCTGCCCATTTTTGTTGGAATTGTCAAGTTGATTCTAGAATTTTCTATAGGTTTCTACTTATCCTAGATTTGTCTACAAGTTTCTTGATTCTTCTTAATACATTGAATTATCTTACTTTCTTAACTTGTCTTGCACTCATAAAACTCAGCCAAGTAAGTCAAAGATAAGATGGCATTTAATGTGATTAAACTCATCATCATGACATTCTATTGTCTATTTGCAAACTAGTCCTTCAACTATTGGAATCTTTGCAATTTGGTCCTTGGAACTTAATTGCACTTTGATCCTTTTAACATGACAACTCATCTTCATCTAGATCCTTCTTGAGATGTCGCCACTCACACTATAAATACCCTTCTCTCACTTTTCATTTAGTTCTTTGGTTAGTTGTCTTCTAAAACTCTAAAGTTCTAAGTTCTTAGTTCTAAGTTTCAAAGCAAGTTCTTGGATTTTCTTCATCATTGATTCTCAAAGAGGTAAATCCTAATCTTTGTCTTAAATCATGTCTATGTTCTTTAGATAGTTTCTTGATTCAAGACTTATATCATGGTGGTTCATCATTTTCAAGTTTCAAACCCTAGAACTTTGAAAAATCATAATAAATCCTAGGAAAATCTAATGATGATGAAACTACTTTCTATCTTCTAGATATCATGTCTACTATCTAAATCCAAGAGCATGAAGTAATCAAAAATCTCTTTCTTGAAAAACTAGCCTTGGCCGAATCTATCACCTTAGGGTTGGTAGAGTTTTGTTCATGTGTTTTCATGTATGATCATGTATTCAATATGGCATGTATGACTACACACTTTAATCCATGTTAGTTTCTTAAAATGACTATTTTACTAAAAAATGTTCATGTTGGCCGAACCCTAAGTGGGTGAGTTTTGTTGAGTTTTGTTCATGATTTTCATAAATGATCTTAGAAATCAAGTGTCTAGTAAGTATGCTTTATAAATCCAAGATGATTTGTTAACCTAAGAACCCTAGCTTCATGAACCTATTGAGGCCGAATCTATGTATAAAAGAGTTAGGAAGTTTTGAGTTTAAAACTTAGTTGTTTAGCTGATAATCTATGATTTAGATTAATTAAGGATCATTAATCCATAACTTAATCATGATTAGAAGTTTTAGTTATTCAAAAACCTTAGAGGCCGTGACTATGTATTAGGGTTTAGAATGTTTTAGTTTCTTGATTTGTAACACTTTGGTTATAATTGAAGGTTAGTTGAGTACAAGTTTACAAGGTAACGGAAATTCTGAAGGATTTTGTAAGTTGAACAAGGAGTCTTCAAGAGGTAAGGGGGGAGTACCGAGAAGGATTCTATTCAATGGCTATATGCTATCCAATGGTTGTTTGTAATTAATTGTTTGTTAGTGTTTATTTATGTTCTTTATTGTTGTGTTAGTGATATCTGTGTGGTTTATTTTGCGTTAATTGTTTATTGGCAATTATATTATGAACTGTGATGCATGATCTGCCTGGGAAATATCTGTGATATAATTGTTGTTTGATGTGTGAAGCTTGACAGGGTGGTCAGTGCATAATTAAGAAAGTCGGATAAAAGCTTTAAGAAACTGTATTGAATTATATTCAAGGTTTTAGTGGCAAGTTATTGGTATATGATATCAAAGAGAATTTCTTTTGAGAAGAATAAAGAGTGTTGAAAAATATTATTATTTTAATAAGTTGTTTTTGGAAAAGTGAATTATGAGTCACAATGAGTTCGACACGGTGAAAATATTTTAGTATTGTTAAATTTTACGTAAGGAAACCCAGAATAATACAGAATATTCTTTTATTAAATCAATTGATGAAAACAAGTTAAAGGTGATTTTAGAAGATTAATTAAGTGGAAAAAGTTAAGTTTTTGGCTTAAAAGTCTTAAAAACAAAATTTGACGGCAAATCTAGAAAATCTAGACGGCAAGTATTTTTGAAACGACAATGCTTATTTTGAGAAAGTTAAACCTCAAGTGACTCATTGGTTTGTGAAAACTAAGTTTTATTTGTTAAGAATTTTTATAATGAATTTCTACCATTAGAAAAGAATTTCTAAAAATCGAAAGTTGATTTAACAATGTTGAAAATACAGTTGGACTTAGTAACCGAGACGTCGGGGTACTAATGTTCTGTGATTGTGATGGACTCAGTCATTTGGACTTGGAGTGCCTATGTTGTATACATGAGGTATACATGAGGTATACTGTGATAAAACATTGAAGATGTTTTCTAGAAGCACGAACCTAGTACTAGTGCAATTTGGTCGAGAGGTGTCGTGATTGAGCACTCCGGACAAAGAAGGTCCTGTGTTGTAATGAAAGTTTTAAAAAGTGTTTTAAAACTATGTGAGTCGTAAGCCATTTTGAGCTTCGGCAAGAGAAAGATTTAGCACAAAGAAAAGAAAAAAACAAAAGTGTTTTGCAAGCATGTAGCAGACGTGCCTTCGATTTGGGGTGTAATGCATTAATTACCTGCGGCTGATGTAATTACGATATGCATATCTCATTGTGACTTGGAGGACTTTGGGATCCCCATCTTACTTGCTAATGGCGGAGCCACCGATTGTGGGCATTAGCAATGTGTTGGCCTTGTGAGTGCCCTGGCTGTGTATGCCTTTGTTGTTTTCAAGATGGGAAGAGGTCGCGGACTGTTGGCGATTGGCCAAGTTAGCCTGGTGTGGCTTTGGAGTCCGATCAACTCAGATGATGTTGGGATATCTCATGAGATTAGGACGAAAATTAGATGATGAATAGAAGTGTCATGCATAATTTTATGGATGATGTTTGGGGTGTTGAACCCATTGATAAACTGTTAGTTTATAATTAATTGTATGTGATAAATGTTGATGTGGTATTTGATGGCTAGAGTGTAGTTATTGAGTAAGATCCAAGTATTGGTTTCTCACTCTTACAACATATTCAGATGAATCCAGACGTACCACTGGTGCAGTCGAGGGTTCGTACACTCACTTTTGATAGGGCACAGTATGGTGGTGCCTGGGATATAAATATTGGGGCACTTAGCGCCACCTACCATGGCCCTAGTACTGAAGTTATTGGCACGATAGAAGAAGGACCCAATCAGAGGATGCATGTAGTAGAAACAATCGAGATATCGTTACCACCGGTTTGGCTGTATCTTCAATATCTGGAGGAGCATGGAATGATGGATCCTTTACCTCAACCTCAACCTCTTCAGATATTAGGAAATGGAGAACCTTCAGTTGAAGAAGAGCTAGTAGAAGGTGAAGAAGATCCAGAGGAATACCTAGAGGACAATCCGGAGTTTCAACCTCCTGCAGTAGATGATGGTGGTTCTTCAGATGAAGCAATGGAAGCGGAGGCATTATCAGACTCGTCAGCTGTAGGTGGGATTGATCCTTATGGTCTTCCCAATGGGTTTCATTAGCTTGACCAGCTTAGGTATAGTTTCCGGGGTAGTGAGTCTTGATAGTTTTACTTTGGCTTCTTAGAGCCTTAGTTTTGAAATGGTTGTGAACCAGTTGTTGTTGATATGTATATATATCTTTATCTTCTTTGTTTAGTTTGATGGAGAATAGTCTATGCTTCAAAAGGCTTTTTGATATCTCCTAGTATAGGAGTTGTATATGTAAACGATGAAGCATATGTATATATATGGATGTACATATATGTGGTTTATGTTTATAATAGTTATATGTTGTATGTAAAGAAAAGAAAAAAATTTAAGCACTATTTTTATATAAGGTTAGTTACCTTAATTATATTTTCCGAAAGTAACCAGCGTTATATAATTATGATTTATAATTGGGTATTAATGGGATGACCCTAAAGTAGGGTGTCGCAATTTTGTGGTATCAGAGCTGGTCGAGTCTTTCGGGAATGTCGGGAAGTAGGTCTGTTATGTCTATGTTGTGTGATCTCTGACTTAGGTTTGTTTGAATTACTTATTAGAAGTAATGTGTGATGACGAGTGAGTTTGCGTTTCAGTTTCTGGTTTTGGTCTAACTGATTGTGATTTGTAGGTCAGTTATGGAACCAGTGGTAGAACCAGAATCTGGGCGTGGATGTGGTCGTGTACGAGGCCGTAGAGGGGGTCGTGTAGGAGGTCGTGGTAATATGAATGAGGAGTATGAAGAAGGAGTAGATTATGCGGCTCAAGCAATGGAGAACATGGCAGCGGCAATTGCAAATCGATCGCAGCCGATGAATGTTCGGAATCCGCAAGTCGTGGGAAGGCAAGGCTTTGATTGCGTTTGAAGTCAAAATCCTTCACAGTTTGGTCGGATGCAAATCTCGAGAAGGCTGATCTTTGGATCCAGGAGTTGGAGAAGATCTTCGAGCTAGTTGCTACGCCGCGCAGATGTTCGGGTCACTTATCTTTGTTTTCCTCTTGGTGGGAGATGCAGAATATTGGTGGAAAGGTGCTAGGCTACTGTTGGAAGCTGAACATCAAGACATTACTTGGGAGGTTTTTCGAATTGCGTTTATGGACAAATATTTTCCGGAGAGTATAAGGATCGAGAGGGAACGGCAATTTCTGGGGTTATATCAGATAGATTTATCGGTGGAGGAGTATGCGGCGAAGTTTGAGTCATTGGCCAAATACTTTCGTTTATTTCAAGCTCAACCGAGTGAAAGCTGGAAGTGTGAACGATTCGAAGTGGGATTGCGATTTGGGATTAAGGAGTCCGTTTTACCTTTACAACTTCGTAATTTCCAAGCACTAGTGGAAATGAGTCGAAAGATCGAGCAGATGAAGAAAGGAAAGGATACTAGAGGAAGTGCTGGTGGATCTTCAAAATTTAAGAATCAGAATCAGAGTTGGAGAGGGAAACAAAATCAGAGGAAGCCTTATTTTCGTTCGCAAGTGAATAATCAGAATCGACAACAGAACCGTTCGAATTTTGCTGTATCAGGAGGTGGAGGTCAAGGAAATCAGAATCAAGGTCAAATTAGGAGATGTTATAACTGTGGAGATCCCAGTCACATGTCAAATGTTTGTCCTAGAGGTGAAGTGAAATGTTTCAATTGTGATCGAATGGGACATATAGCAAAGTATTGTACGATGCCAAAGCGGGAGTCGACTGTCAATCATGCTGGAACAAATAAACCGACGGCTAAGGGAAGAGTTTATACGATGAGTGGAGCTGAGGCTTCGAATTCTGACGATCTCATACAAGGTAAGTGTGATATAAACGGTAATCTTTTAACTGTACTATTTGATTCAGGTGCAACGCATTCTTTTATCTCGATGGATTGTGTGAAACTGTTGAAATTGCCTGTTTCTTCTTTGTTGTGTGATCTTGTTGTTTCAACTCCTACTTCTAAGCCAGTTGTGGTTACTTCTGTTTGTTTAAATTGTCCTATCATTATTCAGGATAAACGTTTTCTTGTTAACCTGATCTGTTTGCCTTTAATACGGTTAGATGTAATTCTAGGCATGGATTGGTTATCTTCTAATCATATCTTGATAGACTCGTGCTCGTAAAACCTTAGTTTTTCCTACGGATGAGATTTCTCGGATTGTTCACCGCTAATCAAGTAAAAGCTTCTTTAAAGGAGGGAGCACAAGGATACATGCTATTATATTCCTTAGACAAGAAGAGTGAGTTAGACTTGCAGTGTATACCAGTTGTCAACGATTTTCCGGAAGTTTTTCCCGAAGATGTACCCGGATTACCACCGTTCGGGAGATTGAGTTTGCAATTGATCCGGTTACGGCACTGGACCAATATCTATAGCACCATATCGAATGTCGACATCGAGCTAGAGGAATTAAAAGAACAATTGGTGGAACTGATGCGGAAGGAATGTATTAGACCTAGTGTAGCGCCTGGGGGAGCTCCAGGGTTATTAGTGAAGAAGTAGGATGGAACTTCTCGTGTATGCGTAGATTTTCGGCAGCTGAATAAGGTGACGATTAAGAATAAGTATCCACTTCCAAGGATAGATGATTTAATGGATCAATTATGCGGAGCAGCTGTTTTCTCAAAGATAGATTTACGTTCGGGTTATCATCAAATTCGTGTGAAGGAGGAGGACGTTTGTAAAACTGCGTTTAGGACACGTTATGGTCATTACGAGTATCTTGTGATGCCATTCGGAGTTACGAATGCTCCAGCGATATTCATGGATTACATGAATAGGATTTTTCGTCCTTATTTAGATCAGTTTGTCGTTGTTTTTATCGACGATATTCTAATCTATTCTCCAAGTAAAGAAAAACATGCTGAACATCTCAGTGTGGTTCTCCAAATTTTAAAGGAGAAACAACTTTATGCGAAACCTGAGAAGTGTGAATTTTGGTTAGACCAAGTTCAATTCTTAGGACATATAGTTTCGAGTGAGGGAATTGCTGTAGATCCGTCAAAAGTTGAGACTGTTTTGCAATGGGAAAGGCCTAAGACGGTAACATAAATTCGTAGTTTTGTGGGTTTAGCGGGATACTATAGAAGATTCATTGAGGGATTTTCTAAAATAGTAGGTCCTCTTACCCAATTGACTCGAAAGGATCAAGCGTTTGTATGGATCAAGCATGTGAAGAAAGTTTTCAAGAGTTAAAGCGAAGGTTAACTACTTCACCGGTATTAATACTACCTGATCCTTATGAACTTTTTGAGGTGTATTGTGATGCTTCATATCAAGGGTTAGGATGTGTATTGATGCAAAATCGGAAAGTTGTGGCATATGCTTCAAGGCAATTGAAGATTCATGAAAGGAATTATCCTACTCATGATTTGGAGTTAGCAGCAGTGGTATTTGCTTTAAAAATCTGGAGACATTATTTGTATGGAGCAACTTTTAATGTTTTCAGTGACCATAAAAGTTTGAAATACCTGTTTGATCAGAAAGAGTTAAATATGAGGCAGAGGCGTTGGTTGGAATTTTTAAAGGATTATGATTTTCAACTGCAGTATCACCCTGGAAAAGCGAATGTTGTGGCAGATGCTTTGAGTAGGAAATCAATGCATATATCGGCAATGATGGTTAAAGAACAACAGTTGTTGGAACAATTCCGAGATATGCGATTGACAATTGAGATGTTTCCGGAGAAATTATGTTTGGGTATGATTACTGTTTCAAATGAATTGATGAAACAAATTAAAGAGACACAAGAAAGTGATCAGTACCTACAAGGAGAAAGAGAATTAGTGCGGCAAGGAGCTGTGTCAGAATTTAAAGAAGGAAATGATGGAATTTTAAGGTTTGGTGAAAGGATTTGTGTACCAAATAATGTTGAAATGAGGAAATTAATTCTGGAAGAAGCTCATAGGAGTAAGTTGAGTTTGCATCCCGGAGCTACTAAGATGTATCAGGATCTAAAGAAATTGTATTGGTGGCATGGTATGAAGAAAGATGTAATGGAATTTGTAGCTGCGTGTTTAACTTGTCAGAAGGTTAAAGTAGAACATCAAAGACCAGCGGGAATGCTACAATCTTTGGATATTCCAGAATGGAAATGGGATAGTATTGCAATGGATTTTGTGTCAGGTTTGCCAAAGACTCGGAAAGGGTATGACTCTATATGGGTAATAGTTGATAGGTTGACAAAGGTAGCTCACTTTTTACCAGTTAATGTGAAATACTCATTGGAAAGATTAACTCAGTTGTATATTGATGAAATTGTTAGGTTACATGGTGTGCCTTTGAGTATTGTTTCAGATCGTGATCCAAGATTTACATCAAGATTTTGGAAAAGTCTACAAGAGTCGTTGGGAACGAAACTTAGGTTGAGTTCTGCGTATCATCCTCAAACGGATGGACAATCAGAGAGGACTATTCAATCTCTTGAAGATTTATTGAGAGCCTGTGTATTGGAAAATATCGAAGTGGGATGAATATCTATCGTTGATAGAATTCACTTATAATAATAGTTTTCATTCTAGCATAGGTATGGCACCCTATGAAGCGTTGTATGGTCGACGGTGCAGGACGCCTTTATGTTGGTACCAAGATGGTGCGAGTTTTATGGTTGGACCAGACATAGTGCAACAAACGACAGAAAAGGTGAAAATGATTCAAGAGAAAATGCGAACAACTCAGAGTCGACAGAAAAGTTATGCTGACAAGAGACGACGACCTCTTGAGTTTGAGGAAGGTGAGCATGTGTTTTTGAGAGTCACGCCAACGACTGGGGTTGGTAGGGTAATTAAATTCAGAAAACTCACTCCTAAATTCATTGGACCATATCAAATTCTTCGTCGGATAGGTCCTGTAGCTTATAAAATTTCTTTACCACCGTTTCTATCCAATCTTCATGATGTCTTTCATGTCTCACAATTAAGAAAGTATATTCCTGATCCATCTCACGTAATTGAACCTGATCTAGTACAACTAAAAGAAAACATGTCTTATGAGACTTTACCTATGAGAATTGCGGATAAAAAGATTAAGCAGCTCAGAGGTAAACAAATCTCATTGGTTAAAGTTATTTGGGATGACGTAACTGAAGAAGCAACATGGGAAGTAGAAGACAAAATGAAGTTACAGTATCCTGAATTATTTACAGGTACGTAATTTCGAGGACGAATTTTTTTTTAGTGGGGTAGTAATGTAACACCCTGTATTTTACTGTTTTAAATAACAGTAAATACATATAAATATGTTTATAAGTTTATTAGAGTTTTATAGAGTTATTCTAAGTGAACGGAGGATAGTATTTAATCCTACTTGACCGTAGGAAACTACGATTAAAATTTAGGTTGGAAATTCAGGCGAAACCTGGTCTGCGAATTCCATTGACAGTATAATAATGCTGCTCAAAAGACCTAATTTTAATTCGTGAACGAGAGACTTAAGCTTAGTATTTTATTTTCTACAACTTTGTATGTTTAGAATTTTTTCAGAAAAAAATAAAATAATTTGAGTATTACGGGTGGAAAGCGTAATCGGGTAGACGACGGAAAGGAGATTAGAGTTTCTAAGAGTAGTAAGAGGATTTATCTTAGGATTTTGAGATTATTCAAGGGGATGAATCATATTTTTAAGTTTAGAAGGTTTTTCAGGATTAAATAGAGAATTTCGAAATTTACGGTTAAGTCCCTGAACTTTCTGTAAATTACCATTTTGTCCCTAAGTTAGTTTTTTTCGTTTTTTCAAGTGGATTGGGCTAGAATCCTTGTTTCTAATCCAAGATGGTCGTGGCTTATAGGCCCAAATCTTTTTAGTTCATAGTTGAGTCCATAAAGCCATTCAAGTTTTCTTATCTTATGTTTAAAGGCCTAAATCTTCAAAGTGGGTCCCACAACCAATAAGAAAATGAAATCAAGCCCAAATGTTTCAAGCCCATACGAAAGCCCATGTGAATTGTGGCTGCCCATTTTTGTTGGAATTGTCAAGTTGATTCTAGAATTTTCTATAGGTTTCTACTTATCCTAGATTTGTCTACAAGTTTCTTGATTCTTCTTAATACATTGAATTATCTTACTTTCTTAACTTGTCTTGCACTCATAAAACTCAGCCAAGTAAGTCAAAGATAAGATGGCATTTAATGTGATTAAACTCATCATCATGACATTCTATTGTCTATTTGCAAACTAGTCCTTCAACTATTGGAATCTTTGCAATTTGGTCCTTGGAACTTAATTGCACTTTGATCCTTTTAACATGACAACTCATCTTCATCTAGATCCTTCTTGAGATGTCGCCACTCACACTATAAATACCCTTCTCTCACTTTTCATTTAGTTCTTTGGTTAGTTGTCTTCTAAAACTCTAAAGTTCTAAGTTCTTAGTTCTAAGTTTCAAAGCAAGTTCTTGGATTTTCTTCATCATTGATTCTCAAAGAGGTAAATCCTAATCTTTGTCTTAAATCATGTCTATGTTCTTTAGATAGTTTCTTGATTCAAGACTTATATCATGGTGGTTCATCATTTTCAAGTTTCAAACCCTAGAACTTTGAAAAATCATAATAAATCCTAGGAAAATCTAATGATGATGAAACTACTTTCTATCTTCTAGATATCATGTCGACTATCTAAATTCAAGATCATGAAGTAATCAAAAATCTCTTTCTTGAAAAACTAGCCTTGGCCGAATCTATCACCTTAGGGTTGGTAGAGTTTTGTTCATGTGTTTTCATGTATGATCATGTATTCTATATGGCATGTATGACTACACACTTTAATCCATGTTAGTTTCTTAAAATGACTATTTTACTCAAAAATGTTCATGTTGGCCGAATCCTAAGTGGGTGAGTTTTGTTGAGTTTTGTTCATGATTTTCATAAATGATCTTAGAAATCAAGTGTCTAGTAAGTATGCTTTATAAATCCAAGATGATTTGTTAACCTAAGAACCCTAGCTTCATGAACCTATTGAGGTCGAATCTATGTATAAAAGAGTTAGGAAGTTTTGAGTTTAAAACTTAGTTGTTTAGTTGATAATCTATGATTTAGGTTAATTAAGGATCATTAATAAATAACTTAATCATGATTAGAAGTTTTAGTTATTCAAAAACCTTAGAGTCCGTGACTATGTATTAGGGTTTAGAATGTTTTAGTTTCTTGATTTGTAACACTTTGGTTATAATTGAAGGTTAGTTGAGTACAAGTTTACAAGGTAACGGAAATTCTGAAGGATTTTGTAAGTCGAACAAGGAGTCTTCAAGAGGTAAGGGGGGAGTACTGAGAAGGATTCTATTCAATGGCTATATGCTATCCAATGGTTGTTTGTAATTAATTGTTTGTTAGTGTTTATTTATGTTGTTTATTGTTGTGTTATTGATATCTGTGTGGTTTATTTTGCGTTAATTGTTTATTGGCAATTATATTATGAACTGTGATGCATGATCTGCTTGGGAAATATCTGTGATATAATTGTTGTTTGATGTGTGAGAAGCCTGACAGTGGTCAGTGCATAATTAAGAAAGTCAGATAAAAGCTTTAAGAAACTGTATTGAATTATATTCAAGGTTTTAGTGGCAAGTTATTGGTATATGATATCAAAGAGAATTTCTTTTGAGAAGAATAAAGAGTGTTGAAAAATATTATTGTTTTAATAAGTTGTTTTTGGAAAAGTGAATTATGAGTCACAATGAGTTCGACACGGTGAAAATATTTTAGTATTGTTAAATTTTACGTAAGGAAACCCAGAATAATACAGAATATTCTTTTATTAAATCAATTGATGAAAACAAGTTAAGGGTGATTTTAGAAGATTAATTAAGTGGAAAAAGTTAAGTTTTTGGCTTAAAAGTCTTAAAAACCAAATTTGACGGCAAATCTAGAAAATCTAGACGGCAAGTATTTTTGAAACGACAATGCTTATTTTGAGAAAGTTAAACCTCAAGTGACTCATTGGTTTGTGAAAACTAAGTTTTATTTGTTAAGAATTTTTATAATGAATTTCTACCATTAGAAAAGAATTTCTAAAAATCGAAAGTGGATTTAACAATGTTGAAAATACAGTTGGACTTAGTAACCGAGACGTCGGGGTACTAATGTTCTGTGATTGTGATGGACTCAGTCATTTGGACTTGGAGTGCCTATGTTGTATACATGAGGTATACATGAAGTATACATGAGGTATACATGAGGTATACATGAGGTATACTGTGATAAAACATTGAAGATGTTTTCTAGAAGCACGAACCTAGTACTAGTGCACTGGTCGAGAGGTGTCGTGATTGAGCACTCGGACAGTAAGGTCCTGTGTTGTAATGAAAGTTTTAAAAAGTGTTTTAAAACTATGTGAGTCGTAAGCCATTTTGAGCTTCGGCAAGAGAAAGATTGAGCACAAAGAAAAGAACAAAACAAAAGTGTTTTGCATGCATGTGGCAGACGTGCCTGCGATTTGTGGTTTAATGCATTAATTACCGGCGGCTGAGGTAATTACGATATGCATATCTCATTGTGCCTTGGAGGACTTTGGGATCCCCATCTTACTTGCTAATGGCGGAGCCACTGATTGTGGGCATTAGCAATGTGTTGGCCTTGTGAGTGCCTGACTGTGTATGCCTTTGTTGTTTTCAAGATGGGAAGAGGTCGCGGACCCGTTGGCAGTTGGCCAAGTTAGCCAGTGTGGCTTTGGAGTCTGATCAACTCAGATGATGTTGGGATATCTCATGAGATTAGGACGAAAATTAGATGATGAATAGAAGTGTCATGCATAATTTTATGGATGATGTTTGGGATGTTGAACCCATTGATAAACTGTTAGTTTATAATTAATTGTATGTGATAAATGTTGATGTGGTATTTGATGGCTAGAGTGTAGTTATTGAGTAAGATCCAAGTATTGGTTTCTCACTCTTACAACATATTCAGATGAATCCAGACGTACCACTGGTGCAGTCAAGGGTTCGTACACTCACTTTTGATAGGGCACAGTATGGTGGTGCCTGGGATATAAATATTGGGGCACTTAGCGCCACCTACCATGGCCCTAGTACTGAAGTTATTGGCACGATAGAAGAAGGACCCAATCAGAGGACGCATGTAGTAGAAACAATCGAGATATCGTTACCACCGGTTTGGCTGTATCTTCAATATCTGGAGGAGCATGGAATGATGGATCCTTTACCTCAACCTCAACCTCTTCAGATATTAGGAAATGGAGAACCTTCAGTTGAAGAAGAGCTGGTAGAAGGTGAAGAAGATCCAGAGGAATACCTAGAGGACAATCCGGAGTTTCAACCTCCTGCAGTAGATGATGGTGGTTCTTCAGATGAAGCAATGGAAGCGGAGGCATTATCAGACTCGTCAGCTGTAGGTGGGATTGATCCTTATGGTCTTCCCAATGGGTTTCATTAGCTTGACCAGCTTAGGTATAGTTTCCGGGGTAGTGAGTCTTGATAGTTTTACTTTGGCTTCTTAGAGCCTTAGTTTTGAAATGGTTGTGAACCAGTTGTTGTTGATATGTATATATATCTTTATCTTCTTTGTTTAGTTTGATGGAGAATAGTCTATGCTTCAAAAGGCTTTTTGATATCTCCTAGTATAGGAGTTGTATATGTAAACGATGAAGCATATGTATATATATGGATGTACATATATGTGGTTTATGTTTATAATAGTTATATGTTGTATGTAAAGAAAAAAAAAATTTTAAGCACTATTTTTATATAAGGTTAGTTACCTTAATTATATTTTCTGAAAGTAACCAGCGTTATATAATTATGATTTATAATTGGGTATTAATGGGATGACCCTAGAGTAGGGTGTCGCAACCTAGATTTCCGAGACGTCGGGCTAGTGTTCGATTGAGGAGGAGATTTTGAACCATTGATTTTGTTTGAAATCCTAAGTTGGTATTAAAGTTTATTTAATACTTGAACAAAAGTAGTCGGGAGCTTTAAGCCTCGACGAGGAATGAAAGAAGTGAAAAAGAAAAAGAAAATGAAAAATCATTGTTTTACATGCATAGTTAGGCAGACGTGTCGTTGTGTATCGAGCTACAGTTTCACATAAGATGGACTGACAAACTGAATAGTTACAGACCAAAGACATAGTCTTTAATTTTTGGGTATTTAGGGACATTCGAGTTCGAACTCCACGGGATACTCGGGGCCTTGCAATCTCTGGTAGTGGAAATCGGTTACCTCGCACGAAATGTACTTAATCAGGACCTATTCTATATTATTTAGGTGAGATGCGATACCCTAGAACAATTGGGGATCAGACCAAAATTGATAGGCCGACCCAACGCGAAACCATTGTGTTATAGCATTATTGTGATCCTATCATGCTCGACGAAGGGAAGTTAGGATCTCCGGAGAATTATGAAATAGATAGTGAATATTGAGGTGACATGAAATGTTTTACAAAATGCATTTGGTTGTCGGGAATGAATACCTGTGGATATAATTATGATGTTATGTTCTGTATTGTTGTCATATGTTGTTGTTTTGTGAGTCGTGTATGTGACTGCTATGATAAAACTCATATATTGGTATCTCACCTTTACATTTTTATTTTTTGTTTAGTTCTCTTTTTCTTGTATACTTTTATACGTATATAGATGGACCCGATAAATCATTTGACTCACTCGGGGTTCATGGGCCTGGCGTTTGAGCATAAAGATGATGGCGGCGCTTAGGTTATAAACCCGGGAGCCTGAAGCGCCACTACAACAAAATAGACTTTTAATAACGCACCTTTAATAGCATTTCCGTGTGGAAATGCTATTAAAAGTGATGGGGGACTTTTAATAGCGTTTCCCTAAGGGAAACGCTATCTTAGGTATAACCTAAGATAGCGTTTCCGTGTGGAACCGCTATTAAAAGTGTCACTTAGGAAAAGATAGCGGTTCCACACGGAAACGCTATCTTAGGTGATACCTAAGATAGTGTTTCCTTCAGGAAACGCTATCTTAGGTATCACCTAAGATAGCATTTCCTGTAGGAAACGCTATCTTAGGTCTTCCCACTAAAATTAGACGCGCGCTCGGCCTTCCCTCTCTGTTTCTTCCTCATTTTCATTTTCTTAGGTCTTCTCTTGGCTTTCTTGTTGGGTTCAGGTAACACTATTCCAAGCTTCAATTTCTTCTCTCTAAGATCGTGCAATAGACGCCTCCGCTGCCCCAACACGTCGGAGCCACCACTGCGTAGAGGTGGCCATACTCGTTTGACTCTATGCGGCGATTCCAAGCTTGATCCATTGCTTTCCAAGCTTCTTCCTATCTCAATCTCTTTTCTCTACTCACAATCCATCCAAGTCCGCAACAAGGTCAGTCAATTTCAATGCTTTCTTCATTTGTTTTCCTGATGCATGTGGATTTTGGATCAATTGATAAGCTGTCAATGTTGGGAAAGAAAGGAAAATTTTCAAACTTGGTATTAGTGTTATGGGTATGGATCATTACTGGTATGTGTTACTGTAAGTTAATCTCGCAGAATAATGGATATTAGTAGTATGTGTTGTGACTTTTAAGTCTAGTATTACTTACTCAAGTTATTTTACTTTGTTTCTTGTGATGGATTGGCATGATGCAGAATGCAATATGACTTGAGAAAAGAATGAGGATCGGGTCAGTTGCTTGTATAGCTAGTGTGAAATGTGTCAGTCATTCAAGAAACAAGACTTGAGTCATATCTTAATGTTTGAGACTCGGAATTTGAGAGTTTTCCATCTACTTTGCTTCATTCTAGGGGGCCAAGAAAGTGAAAGAAAATCCAAGAAAACTATTAGGTTTTGGTTTTATTTTACTTGCTCTTTAATTTTCGGTTTGATTGGTGTTGAATGGAATGTGACTTGTTTGTGTGTCAATCATTATTTGAAAATATGAATATGGATTGAAGGATTGACTGTATGCATTTTGAACCTAATGCTGCTGGTATCCTATTTTGTTTTGTTTCAATGTTTTTCGGAATGTGAAGAATGGGTTCATATGTTTGTTTTTGTTGCTTCATTTGTTGATTCTTTCCTTTTATATCTCATTTAATTTAATGTTTGTTGCTCTGATTTTGTTGGTTTTGGGTCACGGCCTTGATGGTTATCTCGGCCAGGCCGAGACGGTCTCTGATTCTGGTTGCTCTGCGAAATTCCAGTCTCTCTCGAGGCGAGCCTATGCTCGCGTCGCGAGCCCCTGTTATGGCCGTGAAGAATTTCACGGCTGGGCCGTGATGTGCTCTGACTTGTGGTGGTTTTGGGTCACGGCCGTGATGGATATCACGGCCAGGCCGTGATGTGACTCGACTTCACCTTTCTTCTTTTTCGATTTTGCTCGATCATGGCCGTGATGGGCATCACGGCTAGGCCGTGATGGACTCTGTTTGGCTCATTTTCTGCACTTTTAAAGCCCTATCTTTATCCAAACTTCATCATGGTTGATCTTGAGCATTTTACCCTTGATATCCGCAAAACAACACACGAAAACCGCCTTACCCGTTCCAAAGGAAAATTAACCTAAAATCTAATAAAAATATGCCTAAACTACATGAAAATGCATGCAAAATGATAGACAAAGATGATGTGGAATCACACTCATCAACAAGTCGACATCTTGGTTCCTTCAAAGAATACTCAATGACAATGTGTTTTGTTTGCAGCCTTTCATTCCTTTAATCTGTATACATTGCATGTAGACCTCAACCACTCTAAACTCAAAGTAAATATGTTTAATAAATATTTTTGTAGATCGGAAAAGCATGGATCGGAAATGGATGTCCGCCAATCGTTTAACGAAGGAGTATGAGGATGGGGTGAAAGAGTTCATTAGTTTTGCAGTTCGGCATGCGAAAAACCCTAATACAATCATATGTCCTTGTTTAGATTGTTGTTATGCAAGGCGAGTTAGTGCAGCCGATTTGGAAGAACATTTAGTGTGTAATGGAATCGATCAAAGTTATACATGTTGGACAAAACATGGTGAGACAAGAGCTGAGTCTAGTGAAATGAGGAATCGTGTGAGATATTCATCATACGATACCGACACAAATACTTATGAGGGCGATCGTTTTGAAGACATTGCAAATGCTTGTTGAAGAGGATCTTCGGGATTGTCCACAAATGTTTGGGAGGTTGGTAAGTGATGCAGAGCAACCATTGTATGATGGATGTACTAAATTCACAAGATTGTCGGCGATGTTAAAGTTGTATAACTTGAAATCGGGCAACGGATGGACTGATAAGAGCTTTACGGACTTACTCACACTATTGAAAGACATGTTGCCAGATGATAATGTGCTTCCTAGTCGGACATACGAGGCTAAACAAATGTTACGCTCTATTGGCATGAGCTACGAGAGGATACATGCTTGTCCTAACGATTGCATTTTATTTGAATGAATATGCATCGTTACAGATGTGTCCTAAATGTAATGCCTCACGATATAAGAAGAAAGAATCAGATCCGAGAGAAGGTTGTGTGGTATTTTCCCATAATACACAGATTTAGGCGCATGTACCGTAGTTCCGAAGATTCAAAGCACTTGACATGGCATGAGGATGAAAGGATCAAAGATGGCAAGCTGCGGTACCCGGCAGATTCTCCGCAATGGAAGAAATTTGATCATGATTATCCTGATTTTGGGCAAGATTCAAGAAACCTACGACTTGCATTGGCTACTGACGGATTTAACCCGCATGGTGTTCAAAGTAGCTCTCACAAAGACATGGCCTGTGATTTTGGTGATTTACAACCTATCCCCATGGCTATGCATGAAGCGCAAATTTATGATGTTATCTATGTTAATTTCTGGGCCCAAACAACCAGGAAATGATATAGACGTCTATTTGACTCCTTTGATTGAAGACTTGAAACAACTGTGGGAGACATGTGTGGAGGTGTATGATGGGTATAAGGAAGAAAGTTTCAATTTGAGAGCTATGTTGTTTGGGACAATTAATGATTTTCCAGCCCTACGTGTCTGTCAGGATATAGCATCAAGGGTCAGTGTGCATGCCCTATATGTGAAGAGGGTACGGATTGGATACGGTTAGAACATTGTAAGATGAATGTCTTTCTTGGGCATCATAGATTTTTGCATCCAAGTCATCATTACCGGTGGTGGAGAAAGGCGTTCAATGGGAACTCGGAAGAAGGTAGAGCGCCTTCACCTTTGACGGGTGGTCAACTTTTTGAAAAGGTAAAGGATTTGAATATCCAATTCGGTAAACCTTTTGCGAGAGATATTGTCACAAGAGGGTGGAAGAAAAGGTCGATTTTCTTTGAGTTGCCATATTGGAAATCATTATATGTAAGACATTTCCTCGATGTGATGCACGTTGAAAAAAATATCTGTGATAGTGTCATTGGTACGTTACTCAATGTGCCAGGGAAGACTAAAGATGGCATCAATGCAAGGTTGGACTTGGTTAGTATGGGAATAAGAAGAGAATTGGGACCGACGAAGAAGGGTAAAAGTACATATCTTCCTCCGGCTGCTTACACTCTATCTAGAAAAGAAAAAACTGTTTTTTGTAAGTTTCTTGAAGGAGTTAAGGTTCGGAAGGGTACTCTTCAAACATTAGGAACCTCAGATCGATGAAAGATCTCAAGTTAAAAGGTCTAAAGTCCCACGATTGTCATGTTCTCATGGAGCAGTTGATACCCATTAGTATACGGTCTATTTTACCTAACAAAGTGCGGGGGGCCTTAACTAAACTCTGTTTCTTCTTCAAGGCAATTTGCAGCAAAGTGATTGACCCTGGGAAGTTGCCATCATTGCAAAGAGAAATTGTTGTGACTTTATGCGAGCTTGAGATGTACTTTCCACCTTCATTCTTTGACATAATGGTTCATCTAACCATTCACCTTGTTAGAGAGACACAAACCGTGTGGGCCACCTTATATGATTTGGATGTACCCGATTGAGCGTTATATGAAGATATTAAAAGGGTATGTGAAAAATCGATCACGACCAGAAGGTTGTATTGTTGAACGGTATATTGTCGAAGAAGCTGTTGAATTCTGTACCGAATACCTATCCAATGCTGAATCTATAGGGCTGTCAAAGTCTCGTCACACATGGAGAATGATGGGGCAAGGAATTACTGGAAATGAAATAGTGACTATAACAAGGACAGAATGGGAGCAAGCACACTTATATGTTCTGCACAATGCCGATGAGGTTGAGCCATATGTTGAAAAACACAAGGACATGCTTAAGAGTTTGTATCCAAATAAGAATCAAAATTGGCTAACTAGAGAACACAATCGTTGTTTTATAACGTGGCTAAGAGATCACATTTATGCAGAGTTGACTGAAAATGATACTTCAGTTTCAAATAGATTGAGATGGTTAGCCAAAGGTCCAAGTTTGCATGTGTTCTCTTACCACGGTTATCAAATTAATGGGTACACATTCTATACAAAAGAACAAGATGGTCGGAGTACAATGCAAAACAGTGGTGTGACTCTAGTAGCTCAGTCGATGCATATCTCAAGTGCCAAAGACAGAAACCCGATATATGCAAATATGTCATACTTTGGCGTCATTGAACGCATATGGGAGTTGGATTACACAAAGTTTAAGGTTGGTGTGTTTGGTTGCAAGTGGGTTGACAATAATAACGGTGTTCAGATTGATGAGTCAGGGTTCATGCAGGTGGATCTTAATAGGGTGGGGTATAAAGATGAGCCTTTTATATTAGCATCTCAAGCTCAACAAGTGTTCTATGTCACTGATCCAGCTGATATGAAAAGGTCCATTATTCTTTTGACTAACAAAATAATTACTAATGTTGATGATCAAGACCATCGAGATGTTGATATTGAAGATGATCCTTTCGTCGGGACATTACAATCACTTGAGATTGATCCAACTAGGGATGATGGTATGTATATGAGAGATGATCATGATGAGGGGCTTTTGGTCAATCCACCATTTCGTACTAATAAAGGACAAACAAATCTCAATCAAATGAAGAAAAGAAAAAGGTTGACTTAAACATGTATGTAGTGTTTGTGTTTAAATGAACTTTCCGATCCTTTTATATTATAGTTAGCATCTTCCAGTAATGCTAGTGTTGATTTTGTTATTCATAGTTGTTTTATATTTTGCATCAATTAATGTTATATTAATGTCCATTGATGTTTTACTTGTATCTAATATTTTTGTAGGTAAATGGCATCTTCAAGTAATTCTAGTGATGCCAAGCGGCGGAGACGTGGGCCAACAGATTATGAAGGCGGTCATCCGCGCTAGGAGTAAAGGACAAAAATTTGATGTAATTTACTTACTAATCTAAGGATTTCATAATGTTGTTTGATATCTAGATTTAATTACTTTATTATTTTTATTAGGTTGAATGGAATTCTTTGGACCAACCTATTCGTGCTAATGGTAAAATATTGAAGAGTTACATTGGGGCCGTTGTTAGGCAAACGGTCCCAATTATTTGTTCTAATTGGAAGGATGAAGCTTTGGATGGTTTCAAAGAGAGCATATGGGCTGATGTACAGGTAATTGTTAAAATTTATAAATTATATTGTAAACTATGTAAACATACTTACTTTGACACGTTGTTTATATTGTTTTGCAGATGTCTTTTAATGTTGATGAATCTAGGAAAAAATTTGTACTTCAGGAAGCTGGTAACCTACATAGGGCATTCAGAACTAGATTGACCAAACAATTTCCAAGAGATGCCAACGGGAATATCAATGAGGAGCCTCCATCACAATATCCACACATATCAAGGGATGAGTGGACAGATTTTATAGCAATACGCACAGGAGATGCTCAATTCCTGGTATGTTTAATATCACGTTAGTCCTTATAATTTTATAGCAATACGTACATATGACATTAACCATGTATTAATATTACTTATATGTGTCTGAATAGAAATTAAGCAATGAAAATCGCAATGCAGGCGTTAGATCCTGCATGCCCTTACAAAGCATCACGTAAGGGGTATATTTGACATTGAGGATGAATTGGTATGTATATATATATATATATATATATATATATATATATATATATATATATATATATATATATATATATATATATATATTTAACTGCATTTGTGGTAAATATGACTTTTAAACTGTTTGGTTAATTTATATTATCTCAATATACGGATACAGGAGGCGGGGCCAGAAGTTAAGAAAATTAAACGCCATATTGTGTGGGAGGAAAGCCCGCGAGAACAAGGCGGGTGTAATTGACAACAAAAATACGCAGACCGTGTGGAATAAATGTGTTAGTAGACTAACGAATACATTATCAATTGTTATTTTCATATGATAATATATAATAATTTTAACATTTGCATTTCACCAATAACTATGTGTCGGGAGGAACTCATCACGATCTGCATGTAGAGGGAGAGATAGAAGACTTTGGTCGCCGGGATATTCTTGCCAAAGCCATAGGTGTGCCGAGAGAACCCCGGGCGTGTTAGGTGTGTGGGTTTCGGCGTCTCACAAAAAGATTACTTCCCACCCGAAGGTCGTGCAAGAAATAACTCGGAAACGAAAAAGTGGGAGACATTGGTGTCTCAACTCTCCGATAGATTGAACATTTTGGAAGAAAACCTGAAACAAAAGGATGATGAGGAGAGGCAAGGCTAATTTCACAGCCCAAGCAAGCGTCAAAGATAGTTGCACTCTACCATCTCACAAAGAAGGCTTCGAGGTAATGCATGCCTTTTTTTTTTACTAGTATTGCATTCGCAGATTAAATACATTCAATTGGATGCCTTAATTCACAGACTTATTAATCTATCATTGGATTAGGGCGTCAACTCATGTCAGCTATATTTATCGACCCCAAACTATCGTATGGTTGCTATGGGTAAAGTATACAATGAGTCGGGTGTTACACCGCACACTTGGACCAAAGCCCTTAACCATGTGAAAGTTGGAGTTGATGTTGCAACCGAGGGGGATGCGCCATTGCCGGTACCTATCGTTGATGCAGATGTGATGACAAGAGGAGATGCAATAGGTACTTATGTGGCATGGCCAATTGATCTCGTGGTTGTAATTAATATGGTATGTAATTGCATTTTTCCACCTTTTCATATACGGCATATATGCATTACATTAGTTGATCACTAATCGGCATATTGAAATGCAAAATTTCCAGGCACCCGCAAAAGCTAAAGGCAAGGGCAGAGTGTCCGGATATACAAAGGAGTCAATTACAACCCCATAAAATAAAGGAGGCAACTCGAGGCCAACCCACCTACAACTGGTTCAACTACAACTTCTCCGGAATATTTGAATTTCCTTAAAATACATGAACGAAAGAATATGAAAAATGCTGACCAATTGTACGTAGAGATGGAACAAAATATTTTTGGTCACCATTTCATTGAGATGCTCAATACTGAAAATATCGAGAAGTTGTAAATCATGAATGGGTATCCGCCTCCGTTATTTCCGCATATATCGAGGTAATAAATCAGGTTTAAAGTGTACAATATTTTTTAGTCTTTCCATTTAAATATTGATGTCATTGGTGTAATCCATTTTTATATTTTAATTGAAGGTATTTGTATGAAGAATTGTTGCTTCCAAAGGAAATAACGAGGAGGTTTCTGTTCTTGTCCCCACACCAAACAAATACTACGGCTACTTCGGGAGGGATTCACAGACAACGTATCTAGCTGACCGGTTTGCAACTAAAGAAAGAGAATATCAGCCCTTGTTTTTAGCGCCGTGCAATGTTGGGTGAGTCGCTTATCCTTTAGGACTTAATTCACAATAATGAATTACATAAAAGTTGAGGTGCTTAGGATTTGTTATCTCAACATTTTTGTAGGAATCATTGGGTGCTGTGTGCGATAAATATTGTTGAAGAGATTATTTACTATCTGGATCCCTTGTATGTTGATCCTAGGGATCGCCCAGAATTAAAGAATCTGTTCGATACGTAAGCATGTTTTTATATTTCTGATTTTCTATGATTCTGTTCGATACGTGAGCATGCGTGTGTTTGTGATGATTGAAAATATGTTTCTTAATGAAGTCTGTTTGATTTTGTGATTAGTGGTTTGCAAGTTTATCGCGCAAATATCGGAGCTAAGGTGCCGCGTTTAAAGGCAACCAACATTAAATGGATTCAGATACAGGTATATTTGCAAAAACTTAATGCGCAATTAGATTAAAAAAACTATATTGATTTACTATTTTATTTTTATAGTGCCCAAGACAACCCAACAAAGACAGATTGTGGGTACTATGTCATGCGTTTCATGAAGGAGACTATCTTGCAGAACCAAGTTAAAATACCAATGGCGGTATGTTGTTTACTTAGATTTTAATTGTGACTGTTCAAAAGTTTTAGCAATTGTAACTTAATTTATTTAATTTTTATGTCGCAGTACTTCCCTGACTTCAAATGCTCCACATACTCCAATCGCTCAACTACCTGAAGTCAAGGAAGAGTGGTGTCGCTATATTGTTGAAAAGTTCGTTTGATTATGTCAAATTGATCACAGTAGTTGCAGCAATACTCATTGGTATGTGAATAATGCTTTATATTTATCAACCCCAAACTATCTATGTATTTGTTTTTCCTTGGTACATGCCTTCGAGTTGATGTGCCGCTGCTAGGAGAAAATAAGTTCAAACTTATTATTTTTGTTACACTTTGTTAATGCTTGATTTGAATTCTGTTTCTTGCTACAGTAGTATTTACCTAATTAGTCTGCTGTATCCCAATGTAACAGGTTAGTCTTTGTGGTGGAAATGCAGTATGTATGCTACAGAGTCTTTGGATCACATTTCGACACATTACTTTGGTGTTGTCTTGGTCTCATGAAAAACAAACAGAAGCTGTAAATGTAGATTAATTGTAGATGTATGTTGGTTTTCTGATTTTGGTTTCTTAAGGATTGAGATCTGGTATAGTTGCTGCACTTTGATTTTGTCTTACTCGTGTGAATTTGAATACTTTAGAAACAGAGTGGTGTACTTATATCTGGTTATATATATATATATATATATATATATATAGTTGCTGTATAGAGTGTTGCACTTTGATTGTATAGTTACTGGTTTGCTGCACAAACACATGCAGTGCTGCATTGAACACTTATATTTTGAACACATTTTGAACAATTGTGTTGACTGCAACAATTGTGGTTTTTTTGTGTAAATATGCAGGAATAATGGATGTAAAAGTTAAGAAATAAAATTTAAAAAAAAAAGGGGCTTTAGATAGCGTTTCCTTGTACAAACGCTATCTAAAGTCTGACTTTAGATAGCGTTTGTATAAGGAAACGCTATCTAAAGTCAGACTTTAGATAGCGTTTCCGTGTACAAACGCTATCTAAAGTCACCTATTAATAGCAGTTCCTAAATGCTATCTTTGCTAACGAGTTTTAATAGCGGTAGAATAGATAGCGGTTACAAACGCTATTAAAAGGCATACGGAAACGCTATCTAAAGTCTAATCTGTTGTAGTGCGCTGTATATACCGGGCCTTTACTCACTACTAAGGGGACAGAAGCAGGGATGACGTCTTGTACCCATAGCATAAAGATAGTTGAAGTTCCATTACCACCGATTTGGCTTCTCTTGAGGACCTTTGTGGAGACATAAATACTTACCATCAGCCCCCACCACTACATTTTGCACCGGGATCAGCACCTGCATCTCTAGTGGCAGAGCTACCTGCACCCATTGTCCTTGTTAGAGGGGAGAACGACAATGATGATGTCATGGTTGAAGAAGACCCCGAAGAAGAACATCCGATTGAAGAGGATCCTACAGAGGATGAGGAGGAGGTGGTTGAGTACCACTCTCTGGATGATGAGGTTGTTGATCCCATCGATGATGTGGATGTCGGAGGAGGTTCACCCAATCCTTCTCCAGATAGGGATGGCCATGGAGGTCTCCCTAACAGGTTCCATTAGATGACCAGCTTAGGTTGTTAGTTTTTTTGGGGTAGTGTTAACTTCTTATAGTGGTATGTCGAGCTGATGAGAGCCATGTATTTTTGTAATATCGGTTCTCTGCTTAACCCTTTGATCTTTTTGGAATTGTATAACTATGTATGTATTTTATTTTACAACTGTTAGAACTCTGATCCCTGACCCGTAACTATAAGGGTCCTGACAGTAGACATGAAAACAAATGATGTAAGTATGTGGGCAATGTGTAGATGTATGCATATGTATGTATGTATGTATGTATATATATATATATATATATATATATATATATATATATATATATATATATATATATATATATATATATATATGCAAGTGATGTTCTTATGTATAAGTCAAAAGTTTTTTTTTTTACATCGGTTTTTTTTTAACAAAAACAAGTAATAATTTATTTTACGAAAGTAACCAGCAAATTATTTTCTTTTATTTTCCATGATTTGAGTTTTAATCATGTAACGCCGAGGGAGGCGTTACACAATAGATATAGGATAGGCTCTGATACCATCTTAGAATTGGGGTTTGGGTCTATCTCAACCCCAAAAGATAGCTTGTAAGGTGAGGGTTGACCCTTACTTATAGACACTCTTCAGGTCATATTACTATCGAATGTGGGACTCCAACAAACATATGATACATGAGTTGAATATGTTCATTCAATTAATGTCTTCCTAATCAATAACAATCATTCGAATTCAAACTATTTAAAGATTCTCGAAGAAAATGTTGCATAAGATAGATTTTAAATCAAAACTTTGAGTCGTAATAAAATTGAATTGATATTAGTTTGTGCATAATTATATTTTATGATAAACTATTTAAAGATTCTCGAAGAAAATGTTGCATAAGTTAGATTTTAAATCAAAACTTTGAGTCATAATAAAACTAAATTGATATTAGTTTGTGCATAATTATATTTTATGAAAGAATGAAAAGTAATATTTGTTAATAATATATGCCAAAAATGATAAAATTTAAACATTTGGAAAATATATGTTAAATGCAAAATAGTATAACAATTGTCAGTATTTTTTTCATGTACAAATACGATAATTAATGGTAAAAAAGTCTAATTTCGTAAACATAAAAACCAAAATATTAAAATATTTATTGATGTATATATTCAAAAGAAGATAAGTCATATAAAGTAATTTCAAAATAGTAAACAAAGTATATAGCTTAAATGTCATTTAAAATGTTGTAACATTATATTTTAACACAATCAATCTTGTTTAAAAAAGTAGATAAATTAAAAAAAAATGTTTGGAGAATCAATATATGACAAATTGACAACAGTAAAAATAACAATTTTCCTTCTCCTTTAGTCAAATGAGAAAAAAAAAGAGAGATAGGGAAAATTATTAAAATTGAATAGTTTTTGTCAAATTATTTAATATGACATGATTATTTCTATTGTACATGACCTGAACCCTACTCTAGTTTACTAATACAGTCAATCATGCCTAATTGAAATAGTATTTCACATAATTAAGTTTTTGAATTAAAAGCAATTTTATTCTGAACTAAAAAAGAAGAAAAAAAAACATACTTGTTCAGAGTTTAGGAATTGAAATTGATTAGCAGACCCTCCACTAGGATAAAGTGCTCCTCCTCTAGGACCCACTATTCCTTGGAATTGTATCTCTTTATTTGTTGTCCTGGTAAATATGGAAAAGTAATTACTGTTTAGCCAAATGATTTGAAGGCAAAGAACACTAATGTAGAGAAAAAAAATACTAAAATTAAATAAAATGAGCACTCATTTTAATTACCTTGGGCTAGAGGATAGCCGATAATTCTGTGGCTGCCAATTAGGATAATTTGCCATCACATAAATCATTGGAAATACACTTCTAGCTCCAAGTGGATTCTAAAGGACAAATAACAATGAATTAACAATATGAACGATATCATAGGAAGGTGCAACGTGAAAATTGTAATTCTTCTCATATTTATATTTAAAAATAACATATATATATATATATATATATATATATATATATATATATATATATATATATATATTTATATCTATATATATACATACATACATACATATACACACACACTACAACTATAGCTTTAATTAATTTCTAGCATGTATATGATGCCATTCATTTCATACATACATGTGGGGATGGTTACTGAATAGAGGGAAATTGAAGCCTTGAGGAACTTCCCAGGAGAAACTGTGATAGCATGTTTGATGTTGGAAGATTGTAATGACTGCCCGAACCAATCCCAATGTTTTTGACAATTGGGGGATCCATAGAAAATTGACCTCCAAAATTTCTTGCTATCCCCATATTCCCAAATCTGAATTTAATTTGACAATTGACATAGTTAATTTACATATAATAATTCAATTGTAGTCTCATTGACTCATTATTCCTTAAATACAATATTTCACTAAGTAATTTACAATGTAATAACTCTATTTGTGTAAATTTTAAAATAGCTACAGCTCACTGATACAATTGTTCGGGATAGAAAACATATTGAGATATCAATAGTAAACCTGACCTCAGCTGAGAATTGAGGGGGTTGAAAGCTCTCTCTTGTCCCTGCATGTTTCAATTGAATATACATATATTTAAGCAAACAATTTTGTAAAATTTTGTATACTGTAAAATTAAATTAGATATATCTTAAATATATGTGTGATTGAAATTTTGGAACATACACCAGATGGAGGGGTGAACTGCCCTATTCTTATAGTTGATGGCCCAGCTTCTTGTTGGTATGTGGTCCTAAGAGGGTCACCACCAGCACCCATATTAGATATGGATGGCAAACTATCATATACATGTGTGTATGTATAGGATAATTAGATATCAATATAATTAACTGGAATGTCTCAAAATAGAGTGACCAGTAAACTTAGACAAAAACTGTTATGTGAGATCATTACCTTTTACCCAATGATGTTGCACTGTTCATGACATCCTGTAGAGATTTTGGCTGACTTGTTCCATCAGAGTTATGAGAGGACGACCACATCTTGGATCCTACTTCTACTTGTGAATCCTGCCAAACCATTTAAGAATAATTTATAAATATTATATGTAACAAACAGACCATTAATGCATACATTTTATTCATTTCATCTTTGCTCTTAAACAATATTTCCTCCATGTAGCTGACATTAAAGCCAAACCAAAAGTTTAAGGTATTTGAGAAATTCAACATTAAAGCAATATATATAATCACTCTACATGCAGGAGTATTTCTTGAAACTATTGTAAAATATAAGAATTTTGAAAGTTCAAAATACAAAACCAAAAAAAATCTCAATCATCAAAATTTTTTTTTATTCAAACTTATATCAAGCAAGGTAATACCTCATGCGAATGAGTTAGTTCAGTTGACATGATGATATTACGAAACAACTGAAAATTCCTAAAACATGCACAAAGAGGAAAAAAATGCTTAGTAATTCACTCCAAAATCAAGCTTAATATTTTTTTTTTAACTCATGTATATAATGTTGGAACAAAATCCATCTTGTTAGGTATATTCTGGAAGTCATACATGAAAAATAAATAACCAGGGAATGATAAATTAGAGCAGTCAAATAATTTTCTTCGTTATCTATCCTTTATCAACATTTCCTTTTTCTAAAGAAAGTAACTTAAGCCACATGTCAAAGTTAACTTCTATTTTAATGCATGAAAGATTTTGGCATATCAATTTGGTCCTAAAATGATAATTTTTTGCATCAAAATAGTCTAAAAGTAAATATTTACACTTGGATCAAATTGATGTCATTGGATAATAAAATAAACCATTTAAGGAGCAACTTTATGTCACTAAACTTTTAAGGACCATATTAATGTTTTGAAAATTTTCAAAACAATACTCCAATATATAACAAGTCTAGAAATGTATGTAGGCTATGACAAGTAAGCTTTCTCTCTTATACACAAACACTTCTAATATATAGAAATTGATTTGACGAAGATCGCCACACAAAATACAAACATTTATGTGTCAAACAAAAAAATTCAAACATTCAGAGAGAATACATGTGAACTTATTTTTTCATGGTAAATTAATAGCAAAGAAACAATTTTACGAAACAAAAAAGCACTAAAGAAGAAGAGGATACAACCAAGCGATCTACTTGGGAAAAGTGTTGTCAAAGATCTAATACTTTTGGGATCAAGAGCAATTAGTGTTAAATATGACAACATTTTCAACCTTTAGTGTAAATAAAAATTTTTGAAGGCATTTAAAGAAAAATTATAACAATTCCGTTATTTTAACAATAGGATACAACATTATATATTTATATGGTTTTCCCATATACATATACGATAGTTTCGTATTCTATTTTTTATTCTTCTATTTTTTTCTCTTTGCTAACCACCACCACTATCATTGGTTGATATCACCAGCCAAACACTACTGCCATCTGCTAGATTTCGGCAATCACAAGCAACATCCTAGTGACCTTTTCGGTAAGCTCTGGCAGCCACTGATGACTCGTCGTATCGACCACCACTTTAGCCATTGCAAGCCTCTGCCCACTACTATATTATAACAATTTCTTTTTAAAAAAATATTTTAAAAAAAGTTGGTGTGGACAAAGTTGTCAACCTTGGGGTGTACTACAAACATTTTTAAAGTGTCATCCTTGAAAGCACTACCCGCTCTTCTTTTTCCTTTTACTTGTGGAGATAAAGTTGATAGATATTGATGCCTATAAAAAAATCATTTGGGTGTTGGGATGGTTGAGGGTTCTTTATGTGGAGATGGTACAACTTTGGGAGTTGAATTTGTTGTAGAGGTTGGGTTTTGGAGTAAAGTATTTTAGTAGGTTTGATCGGAAGTCTAATTCGCATTATTTGTGATTGATCTCATGTTCTATTTATGTTAGATTCAAGGTGCGACTTCTATGTTTAGGACTAATGTATGATTGTGTTGTTTCATGGAAATTTCTACTATGCACCATTTTGGGTTATTGTAGATGTGGTACACCTTGTTGATTTATCTGGTATTAGAACTAACATTGCTTTCAAGCCAGTTTCAATTATTTATTTTCCTTTACCCTATAACCTTTTACTTCCATCAGTAATGGATTCTCACCAATCAACTATGGATTTCAACCACCACCTACACCTCGGTCCACATTCTGACGATTTCAACCATACCACCACACCATTTTTAATTGTGGTTGCAGGCACAATTGTCATCACAATCACAATGATCGCTTCCATTGCGGGCATTGTGGTCATCACGATGCAAATTGTGGGCGTTGAGATGTGAAGTTTTTTTATCGCAAATTTTCTTTTGTATTTGATATGGTCATGTGCGACCTGATGTGAAACCCATGCGGCCACATCACTATGATTTGAAACTATACCTCAATTTCTGGGTGATGTGGTTTTGGCGGTTATCGAAACCACAATATTGCAGCTACATCAAGTGATGTGTGACACCCGGGGCTGAAGATGATAGGGAATGATCACATATTCAAAAGGAAGAATGAACAACAACGGCTCCTTACAGGCTTCTAAGCGGAACGAGATGGATCTTGAGAGTGTGCATGTATGAGACTGTACAGTTGAGAGTTTATGAGACTGTGCAGGTTAGAGACTATATTGTGGAGGAAATTTTAAAAGCATTGATAGGTATTAATGATAACAAAAGATGCATCTTATTTTCGATAACTCATCACTTAGGAACTCCAAGGTTAAGCATGCTTGAGCTGGAGCAACCCTGGGATGGGTGACCTTCTTGCAAATTTTTCTATGAAACATGTGAGTGAGGAGAAAGCACACTAAAAAATACTCGTGTTGGTTTGTGGGGATAGTCGTCGATTTGGAAAGCAGTCCAACAAGCTTAATGTGGTATGCAATTTGAAACTATGTCATCATGAGCCATTTCTTATCACTAACACTCCATCATCTCCCACATCCACCAACCACCACAATTTTATCATGGAGTGAACTATGCCTCTCCTTCACCCCACCTCCCAATAAATATAGCAATGATGAGATTGACAATATTAGTCTTTTGAACGTGTCTAAACAATAATACAACATTATCCATAGCCATTGCCTCATCTAGAATCTTCTGGCACACTTCCTTCTCCCCAAAAATACTAATCATATCTCAAACCTTAATGGTACCCCTTCCCATGATGGCCAAAGTTCCATGACTCATAATGGGAAAATACATCTTCAATGGCAGTGAGAGGGAAGATCCATTTGATACTAAAGGATAGGAATGTACCAGTCCACAAAGTCCATAAACTCATAAATCTTATCAACCCACTCATTTTCATCACGTTTGATAGCAAGGTTAGCCATCAACGCTTCTAGACCAAAAGGTGTAGAACCAGAAACAATAGGAACATCACACCAGGGGACTCAAAAGAAGATAAAAGCTCATGAACCTGAAGCTCCATGAGTTGAAGAAGCTCCTCTTCATTAATCTAATCTTTATTGTTGAGGATCACAACTATGTTGAGAACATCAACTTGCTTTATGAGGAGGATATGCTCTTTGGTCTAGGGCAAGGGGTCTTTGGTACCAAAGACCACGAAGATGGCACGATGATCATGCTCTTCTCGTAGTCGGTGTTGCCGAGGTAGTCAACATGGGAATATTGGTGGTTCTCGTTCTTGTACTCGATGGTGGTGATGTCACAGGAACATTCCTCTGGTGATGTCGATCTCATCACATTTCTTGGGGCGGAGTTGCTCATGGCGATGATGGTCATGGCTAGGCTTGGTTAGGCGTGGTTCATGGTAGAAGACGTAATGGCTAATGAAGGTGTAAAAAATGGAGTTGGCCTTTTGGGTCGAGTGGTGGGTTCCGAACCAAGAAAAGAGAGAGAGTAGGAATCTCTCTTCTTTATCAATTTTTGTTCTAATATCTAGAATTCCCTCCTCTAAATTGAGGATGTTTCTATTTTAAAAAAGTAAGAGTGTATCAACCTTTGATTTGATAAAATAAATAGAGATCTTCACCTCACTAAATGATCTAAAATGATTGTTTTCAGTATTCTTTCTTTCTTGTTCTCTCTCCTTTCTCCAACTCATTGTGAAGCTCTGTTTTGGTTTTAGACCAAAGCTCTGTTTTGTATACTTTCATACTCTTTTATTTTTCTTGTGCAAATTGAATCTACAGATTTTCATAATCTTTGGTTGGTTTCTTCTTTATCATTTATTGGTTCCAATGGGGTTTGTGTTTAATTTTTTTAATAAATCGGCTTCAACAGATAAATAGCATAAAAAGATTGATCCTCCACTTTAACTTTATAAAACGATAGACAACTCCCGATTTCGCTAGCCATTGCAATTCAATATTTTATTGGCTTGCAATGCAGCAAGGTCATTGCGACCACAATATAAAATCCTTCACTAGATATCTATAAATTCAATACTATGTAGATAAAGGAGCTAAGTTGCAACCTTGAATTTTTCAATTGAGAAAATTAAAAGAAATTAATTGATCAAGGAGAACTGAAACTTACCGATATAATCTTATCTTCGACCCTGCTGAGTAGAACTAGCTGCTTTGCAATTTGAAAAAAAAAATTACATGATCAAATGTCAGAGAATTATAAACATATGCCATGATGTACGAATATAGGTATGGCACGTATGATATCGGTGCACAATATCTTATAAAATCCAACTTGTATTACCAGAACAATTTTGAAATAAATTTACAAGAAATGATAGCAACATCTAAGACGTATCTGATATTGAATTCAATTTTTTTTATAAGATATTGTGCATCAATATAATCACTGCAAAAAACTGTGAACTTGTATTCATCACTGGAAAATAGACTCTAATTGAGTGAAAGAATCTCCACACTACATACAAATAACCAATTAATAAAATAAAAATCAATTTTGAGCAAACACTAAAACCTAAAAATATGGCTGAACACATGAAAATTTTGAATATGGCTCAAAATATGATTTCGAAAAAAAATCGAAAACCAGAAGATAAAGATGTTGTTATCATCAATCAATATAGTTTAATAGGCTTAGCAAGAGAGAGATGGTGAATAAGAAAGAACCTCCTGTATGCAGGAAAGCAATCCTCTGTATGTCACTCTTCTTCAGTACCAACGTTATATAACACCAGTGCTATTTAGTACGGATTCATGATGTGTCGAAAGGAAATCAACCAATTCCGTGGTAGAGAAAATAATTACTTAGTCAAAATTTAGTCAAAACGCACAATACACTTCAGGCTTGTCTACCTTTGTTGTGTTTTACGGGAAAAAAAATTATACTTTTAAATTTTTTTCTCGATATATAATTATGTAATGAATGGAAATTTTGTTTACAAAATAATAACATAAATTTAATATTGCAATTAATTTATTATCAAATTAATAATTAATAACAATTTAATAAATAAAACTTAAATTCTCTTGCAATTAATGTAAAAAATTAGCATACTCGCAAACGTGTGATTAATTTGTGTTGACTCACGTTTGAGTGAAAATTAATTGCACCATTTACAACACCCTAATTTTTTTTTATTTTTTTTTGGATTTTCAAATCATTGCTAGGAGTATCCCTGATCGTTCAGCAAGACTAATCTCCTTCGGGGATTTGAAGGCACTCGAGGTGGGATGCCCCCTCTCAACCAGGTTTTTTCTACACGCAAGAGACGAGAATCAAACTCTGACCACTTGCTTAAGGTATCCAAGCCCATCACCACTTGGACCAACCTTGATTGGTTAGAACACCCTAATTGATGTGACACATGAATAACTTTTTTATTTGAGTTTTTTGTTCTAAGACCTTCGATATCCGTAAATCACATTGAATTCTGACTAATCCGAGTCGACCGAGGAAGAGCTATTTATGGGGTAAAACTCTCACAAAACCTATTTTTTTTATTAAGTTTTGCTATGTATTCAAGTAAAATTCTCCAACTAATCCTCCAACTATTAAATAAACAAAATATTAAAATGTAATGCATTCAATTTCATAAAAATATAAGCAGCATTCAATATTTTGTTTACTTTATAAGTAGTGGGGTTAAATAGGAAGATTTAGATTTTCTTTTTATAGACTTCTATAGTGTTTGGCTTGTGAGCGGAAAAGAGCGGAATGAAATAGAATAAGAATAGACCAATCTTTAATAGAGTAGTTTTGTTCCATTCTTTTTGCTTCCACCCTGTTTAGTATAACCCAAATATCCAACTATTTAACCACATGCTAGGTTCTATTTTATTTTTAAAATGCAGTAATAAATTTATAATCAAACTCATATCTTATGAATAACCAAGGCCCAACATAGTTGGTACATAGCTTGATTTTTTAAGCATGTTATAAGGGTTTATATTCCAACCGTGTGCATGAAAAACACTTTGTTGGATGAGGCAAAACTCACTACGGTGTTCTCTACGCCTTGAAAGGGATGAGTCTTTGGCGCCCAACATAGTTGGTACATAGCTTGATTCTTTAAGCATGTTATAACGGTTTCTATTCCAACCGTGTGTGCGGAAAACACTTTGTTGGATGAGGCAAAACTCACTACGGTGTTCTCTACGCCTCGAAAGGGATTAGTCTTTGACTATCAACTGAGGGTGATCAGGCTCCTCTAAAATGAGTAAAAGTATAAAGTAAGAAACTAATGATATATATCCACTCTTGATTAGATAAAGATGGTTGAAATCTCAATAAACTTGAACTTTTCAAGGGTGAATAATGTTAGATTCCATCCTAAAACTTATTGGTGTTAAGTGGAGTTGCGCACCAGGTATATAAACCGCACCCCGGGATTTGATCGACGGATATGGGCTCTTGGATCTTACACCATGTTAGATTCGATCATAAAATCAACTAGTGTTAAGTGGAGTTGTCCAATAGGTATATAAATCGCACCCCATAATTTGAGGCAGGCAATGTGGGAATTTCAACATATACATTTTCACTCGGCTAGAGGATCTCTTAATACACAATATATATATATATATATATATATATATATATATATATATATATATATATATATATATATATATATATATATATATATATTGTCATATCCCATTCTAGCATGTCTACTGTTGCGCTAAAATTGAACTTAAGGGCAAGTGCACCCTATCACACAAGTAATATAGGAGTATTTAAGACTCCAAGTATCGAACCCACAGGGATTAGTGAAAAGTACTAGGTTAATTACTTCTTTATGTTATCTAGACAAACAAATTCGAGTTGCAATTGAATAATTAAAAGTAATAAGATAGTAAAAACATGAAAGACAAAGAATCACAAGCAAAGGCTCAATTATGGAATGCTTACGGTGTCTGGTTTCACTTAAGTTACTACCTATGATATGACCCAATTTCTCAATGATATGTGTTTCTTATTGATTGAAAATCATTTGCTCTAAAACTATTAATACCCAATGGTCATGCAATATTAATATTCTTCCCCTAATCAGTTACACCCAATGGTCATGCAAGGCAAGCAGTTAAGAGAAGCACAAAGAACCAACAAGCTTATAAATTCAACAACTGGTTGAAAAAAGGGAATTGCACTTGGTTCCTGCAACCCCAAATCCAATTAATCCTAGAGTTCCGTTAACTAATTGTGGTACGGTCGCCAGTCAATTGATCAAATTAATAAAGGATGATCAAACCTTTTTAGAAATTCAAACACAAGGGAAAATCCAATCAATTAAGAGAAATATTCAATCATATTAAAATTAGGTAAGCATCAAAGGTATTAAGCCATAAGATCCCCCATACCCTAGTTATGGATTTAGCTATGCATAGTCATGAAAAACAATACATAAATCAAATCCACATAAGAATCCATAAAAAGAAATAGAAAAACTTAAACCTGAAATACCCTTATGATGCAAAGCAGTATTCAAATCAATCGGGAGACGGTCGACCTTCACTCGATCCTCTTTGCAATTCCAAATTCTACAGAACTCCGCTAAATCTCTCTCTCTAACCAAGCAAAAAAGGCTCTGACTGCTGAGTGTGCAGAATCCCTCAACACCCATAACTTTAGGTATTTATAACAGACCAGAAGAATCCCAGTGCAACTCTGATTCTGATAGTATGTACGGTGGTGCTACGTGATGTACGGTCGTGCATAAGTTATACGCTGCTGCATATCAACCTGTACGGAGCGTTCAAAAAATCAATGCAAAACAGGATACAAGTGGGACATAATATGTTCAGGCGGTATATAATATGTACGGCCGTGCATAACCATGTAGACGGCGCACATGAATCTGACGCGAAGCTGCAAATGAGTGGTTGAATGATGTCCTTGCTGCACATATATGTACGACAGTGCTTAACCATGTACGACCGTGCTTAACCATCTGGAGCTCTATTTTAGTCTTTTCCGCACCAAATCCTCCTAAAATGCCACCTTTTACACCCAATGTAAAACACCGTTTTCTCAATTGAGGAATCGGACAAGGATTAAGCGTGTGTTATGGCTTAATATTGTTTGTTAAGTGCTAGTGAGTCGGTATTGTTAGAACCAAAGTGGTTTTGGATTAAAATAATCTCTTAAATTTTGATGTTAACAAAAAGGTTAAATTTGTATGGAAAAGTATTTGTCAAAGATCTAACTTGTTTGTTATAAGTATGTAGGGACTATTTGATTTATACGAGTCAGTGGAACTTAAACTTAAGGTATAGAATCTATCGAATTCTATTTCAAACCTCTAGACCAGTCTACAACTCTTGGTAAAATTCTTAGTCTTTAGCTTTATGGTAGACGAGATCATTAAAATAAGAATAGATGAGGTCTTAAAATTAACTTAGGAAGACGTGTTACTAAGTCTAAAGAAAAATCAAGTAGACGAGACATTGAAATATAACAAGTCCAAAGACTTGATAGACGGAGTAGCTTCACTATACGCCACGTCAACAGACGAGCTCTTGAGTATAGCTTGTCCATCTCTCGAAACTAGGAGAGAAGTCTGTAGACGTATTATCAGTAGACGAGCCCGACTCACTAATAAGTTAATCTTGCACGTCCAAAGACCTTGGCGTCCACTAGTTTTAAAACGTGAACCCGTCTAAGCTTAAATGTATTTATTTCAAATGATTGCTTATTTAATTCAAAGAACATATGTCTTTTCCTTGCTGCTTCTATTGTATAAAATATTTATCTCTTGGATAAAAGACTTTGTACCATCGAAATCATAAACCTTTGTACTCTGTCAACTACTGATAGAAGCATGGATGGCTTGAGTATGTGGAAAGAAACATATTCAGATCCATATTAGTGCACTATTATTAGTGGGTTTATTAGATAACAATTAAGTCCAATTTTTATCCTTTTATTTTTAATTTTCATTATATTTTTAGGATGAATTTTTTGATTGAATCCGTATACTTGATTTGGTCATACCTTGAGCTACGAATATCCGATTGATGCATTCTTTGGTGCGTTGGAAAGCTTAGGAAATTATCTACAAATCATATCTCAGGCCTCTTGACCAAATTCGGCTTCTATCATGGTGAAAAATAGGCTGGAATTTTAATACGAATATTTAGACGAGTCCGAGCTTCAAAGGAGAGTGACTTTTGGCTTGCATCCCTAAGTAAATCCTTTTTATAAGTTATGGATACTTTTATTATTTTACTTAAGTATGGTAGTAACTCCAATTAGTGGAGAGTTATGTCTTTAATAAGCCACTTAGTGGGTAGTAAATATTTTTATTACTCCATTAGTGCAATAGTTATGTTATGCTAGGGGTTATGTCATCTTATGATAACCTTTTGTAAGCCTTCTCTTGGCAGCCCCAATTCCCTATATGTACACACCCGAACATGATGAATGATAACTTTGATGTTCAATTTGGTTTTTACCAATTGTGAGAGTGTTCTCTCTTGGGTTCTTCATTGAGCCAACCCCTTTGATCTTATCAAGAGTCCAAGACCCTTGTGGCGATCATCACCTTGGCTTATCAATTCTCCTTGGAATTGTGGTGCCTACCTTCCATTTCTCCTCTTATCCATTTTTGTATTTCATCTTCTTCTATAATTTTTGTTGTCACTCAAGGATAGATCCGAAAATCTACATGCCCCTTTTTAGGATCATATCATTTGGTATCAGAGCCAGGTTATCTAATAAGCCTACCTTTCTTAGCTTTCCAACGCACTAAAGAACATATCAATCAGAGATCTGTAGCTCAAGATACAGCCAAAACAAGAATACAGGTTCATCACAAATGAAAATAAAATTTTCATCAAAAACTAATTTGGCCTTAAATTAGACACCATTCTTGGTTTGCACCATTCCCTCCCTCTTGAAGAGAATTTGACCTCGAAGTTATTGCCTTTGGGTCTTCATCCTCTAGGTTCAAACACAACTCTTTTGAATCCATGGGGAACCTCTCTTGTAATTATTTCTTCAACTTCCTTCAAAATAGAATCATCACCTCTAGGCAAAGATAGGAACATCACCTTGATTTAGTTTACAATGAGACTCTCAATTATTGTTTCAACCTTTGCCTCACTCTTTTGTTGTTTGTTTACTTTTTGTGGTTTGGCCTTCACTATTCTTTTCTTCGACACCTAGGAGTGAAATGTTAGATAAATTTAGCAGAATCCGAATATTTGTATCGACAAACTAATCTAGAATAAGGTTTTAGAGTAATAGATTGCCATGACTTCCCAAGTGGATTTAAGGACTTATTTTCGGCTTTAGGGGGAAGCCATTCTCTAGTTGTCTTTATCTCCTTATCTTCCTCTTGCAATTCAACTCCAATTGATACTTTGCATTCTTACTTGGGAATTTCATTTTCAATTTCCATGAATGTCTTGAAAGATTCCTTTGGAATCACATCTTCAATTTCAATGAATGTCTTGCAAGATTCCTTTGGAGGAACACAGTCAACTTCCTTCAAAAAAGAATCAACACAACTAGGCAAAGAATTAGGAATAGCAACAAAACAAGTATTCAAGTTTGTTTCTTTCACCTCACTTTTTTTTTCCTCTCATCTTTTCGTCAACCATTTTCTTCCAACATGCTTCATTTTCAGAAATTTGTCTTTTCATTCTCTACCCTTTTCTCTTCCTTTTTTCATACTCTTTTATTCTCCCTTTCAATTTCTCTATCGCATCTCCCATATCTCCTTCCTCCATGCCTCCTCCTTTTTATTTCTACTAACTTGTCAAGAATCACATTGAACTCCTCCATGCTTCTTTGCAATCTTTTCATTTCAAGGAATATTGTTGCCATGATAGGTGGTGGGAAGAAGAATCTTTTTTTTTGGAAAAATGGAAGAACAATATCAAAAATCACTCTAGGAAGGATGGCTCTAGATGCCAAATGATATGATCCTAGAAAGGAACATATAAAATTTCGGATCTATCCTTGAGTGACAACCAAATTTAGAAGAAGAATAATAATAACAAATGGACAAGATAAGGAATGGAAGGTAGGCGCCACTATTCCAAGGGGATTTGATAAGCCAAATGAAGATCGCCACAAGGGTCTTGGACTCTTGATAATATCAAAGGGTTGGCTCAGTGAAGAACCCAAGAGAGACAATACTCTCACAATTGGACTTAATCCAAAATGAACTCGAAGTTATCATTTCAATGTGTTAGGCATGTTACATATAAGCTTGTGACTGCCAACCTTTGGCTTCCAAAAGATACCATAACCTCCCTCTAATGACTCAATTAACACACCCACTAAATGACTCACTTAACTAAACTTAATCATGCCACTAAATGGTGATTTAAAGTTCTCTCTCCACAATTATGTGGCTGCTACACTTTCTTCTCACATTACAAGTGTAACCCCCCTTATTTAAATAAAAAATAAAAGGCTAATAACTTAAAGGAGTTACTTGAGGCATGCAAGCCAAAAGATTCCTCCCAACTAAGCTACCAAAATCATGTAAAACTGAAAACAATATTTTCACCATCATATAATCTGAATCTGGTAAAGAGGCTTGATATACGATTTGTAGATGATTTCCTTAGCTTTCAAACGCACGAAAGAACGTATCAATCAGAGATCGGTAGCTCGAGATATAGCCAAAACAAGAATATGGGTTCATCACAAATGAAAATAAAATTTTCATCAAAAATTAATTTGGCCTTAAATTAGACACCATTCTTGGTTTGCACCATTGAAACTTAATCTCAACTGATTGATACATTCTTTGGTGCATTGGAAAGCTTAGGAAATCATCTACAAATCGTATTTCAAGCCTCTTGACCAGATTCGGCTTATATCATGGTGAAAATATTGTTTTGTTTTACACGAGTTTGGTAGCTTACTTGGGAGGAATCTTTTGGCTTGCATGCCTCAAGTAACTCCTTTAAGTTATTTGCCTTTTATTTTTTATTTAAATAAGGGGGGTTACACTTGTAATGTGAGAAGAAAGTGTAGCAACCACATAATGGTGGAGAGAGAACAGTAAATCACCATTTAGTGGCATGATTAAGTTTAGTTAAGTGAGCCATTTAGTGGGTGTGTTAATTGAGTCATTAGAGAGAGGTTATGGTATCTTTTGGAGACCAAAGGTTGGCAGCCACAAGCTTATATGTAACATGCCTCACACATTGAAATGATAACTTTGATGTTCAATTTGGTTTTAACCAATTGTGAGAGTATTCTCTCTTGGGTTCTTCATTGAGCCAACCCCTTTGATCTTATCAAGAGTCCAAGACCCTTGTGGCGATCCTCTCCTTGGCTTATCAATTCCCTTGGAATTGTGGTGCCTCCCTTTCATTCTTACCTTCTCCATTTTTGTATTTCTTCTTCTTCATATTTTGGTTGGTCACTCAAGGATAGATTCGAAATTTTACATGTTCCATTCCTCATCTTTTCCATTTTTGTATTCATCTTCTTCTATAATTTTTGTTGGTCACTCAAGGATAGATCCGAAAATTTACTTGTTCCTTTCTAGGATCATATCAACTACATTGTTGTAAAGATCAAGTCAAGTACAAAGATGGTAAGTTAGAAAGCAACCTTTGGTACAACAGAGAAGTGACAGTTCTACTTTTAGCATCTGATAATCAAAATCACTTCTTAGTGAAGCATATCAAGTTATCAGTCTCAATGGATCCAAGCATTTAATGCTAAGTCTAAACGGATACAATTTGGAGACCATTGAAGAAGATCAAGACAGAGAAGCACTTCAACTATATATACTTGAAGAACTTCAAGTTGACAGGCAGATATACAAGAACAAAGACATAGACAAAGATATACAAGCTTTGATATCATAAGTGCAGAAACTCTGTTGAAATTGTAAAACAAGTTTACATGTAAATCTTGTTGATCTTAAACTTTCAAATCCTCATACATAGTGAGTTCTTAGATCAAATCAGTTAATCTCTTTGTTAGAGTTAGATCCTGAAGAAGCTTGGTAGAGAAAGAATACTTGTAGCCCGAAGAGGTGTTGAATACTTGTAACCTATTTGGAGAATAGTGGATAAAACCTATGAAAATAGAGATCATGTCAGAAAAATTTTGAGGAGCTTACATAAACAGTGGAGACCTGAGGTCACTGCTATTCAAGAAGCAAAGAACCTCAATACTCTCACTTTGGAGGAACTTCTTGGATCTTTAAAAGCTCGTGAGCTTGATCTCAATGAAGAAGAATGTTCCAGAAAAGCAAAATCTTCCCTAAAGGCAAAGACGGCTAGCTCTTCTAAAGTTCTTAAATATGAGGAATCCTCTGATGAAGCAGACCCTTCTGACAGTGACGAAGGATCTGATGAGGATGAACTGTCTTTCATCTCCATAAAGATTCAACATATGTGGAGAAAGGATGGTGCTTTCAGAACGAAGCAGTTCAACAAAAAGTTCATCAAGGAGAAATCTGACTCTAAGGAAAAAGGTCCACCTCAGTGTTTCGAGTGCAAAAAGCCTGGTCATTTCAAAGATGACTTCCCAGAACTGAAGGACAAAAAGATGTTCTTCAAAAAGAAAAAAAGGCTTGATGGCTACTTGGGAGGATCTGGATATGTCTTCATCTGATGAAGAAAATGAAGCAAAGGAAGAGGCAAATATCTGTCTCATGGCTGGTACATCATCAGAAAGTGATTACACTGATGTAGAGGTAATGGATTCTAACCCTTCCATTCTTCAAGATGCATTTGATGAATTATTGCAAAACTCATCAATTCTGTCTCATAAGTATAGAAGTCTCAAAAAGAAATTTTCCAAACTATCTAAAGAATTTGATAGGGTTTGCATGGAGAAAATAAGCCTTGTAAATGAAAATGACAAACTAAAATCTAAGAATGTCAGTCTAACTGACAAACTCAAGTGTGAGCCAACTGTCTCTTGTGAAGTTACAAAACTAAAACAAGATGTGACATATCTGACAGACACTGTCTAAATTTGTAGGTAGCTCGAATAAGCTAAGTTTAATTTTAAGGTACTCTAGGTCCCCTCGTGATAAGTCTGGTCTTGGTTATGACAAATAAAAGGATGAAGCATCTTATAAAAAGTCAAAACAACAAATGCATAGTAGAACCTCTTAAGCTCAAACACTGGATGTTAAAACTAAACTGAGCTCGTCCAACACTTACTGTAAAGTGTGTGGAAAAAGAGGTCATATAACATCTAGATGCATACATTACAACATATTAAACATGCTCGTCCAGTGACTACTAACAAGGAAGTACCCAAGTCAATTTAGGTAACTAAAGATAAGATTGTACCTGTTGCAGACTTGCTTAACAACAGGAAAGAAACACATATCCTGGTACTTGGACAGTGGTTGCTTACGACACATGACGGGAGAAAGGTGTATGTTCCAAGACCTTAAACGTAGGGATGGTGGCTGGGTGACCTTTAGAGGTAATCAGAAAGGGAAGATCATTGAGATAGGTAAAATTGGTAACCTTTTCCCTCCATTGATAATGTTTTATTGGTAAATGGTTTAAAACACAATCTGCTAAGCATAAGTCAATTGTGGGATAGTGGATTTGCTGTTTCTTGTGATAAGAATGTGTACAATGTCAAGAAACCTGATGGATCACTCTTATTCACTGCCAAGAGGCAAAAAAATCTGTATAAGATTGACTTGGAGGACCTTACGAATCAAAGTGTCTCATGTCTAGTGTCCATTGAAGATGAGCAGTGGATTTGGCTCAAAAGGCTAGGTCATGCAAGCTTGAAGTTAATTTCGAAGCTAAATAAGCATAACCCCATGAGAGGATTACAAAAACTTAAGTTCAAATATGATGCTCTCTGTGATGCTTGTCAAAAGGGAAAACAAGTCAAAGGTTCCTTTGAATATAAGAATGTTGTTAGTACCAACAGACCACTATAATTGCTACACCTTGATCTCTTTGGTCCAACAAGGACTGCCTCTGTCAGTGGAAAGAAATATGGTCTAGTTATAGTAGACGACTACACTAGATGGACATGGGTTATATTCCTAGCTCACAAGGATGAGTCTTTCAACGTCTTCTCTATATTTTACAAACGTGTATAGAATGAAAAAGGCATGTGTATCACTTCAATCAAAAGTGACCATGGGGGAGAGTTTGAAAATGAGCTATTTCATAAGTTCTGTGAAGAAAGTGGTATACTTCACAACTTCTCAATACCTAGAACACCACAGAAAATGTTGTGGTAGAGAGAAAGAACATATCTCTTCAAGAGATGGCTAGAACAATGCTCAATGATAACTCTGTCCCTAGATACTTCTAGACTGAAGCTATTAATACTGCCTGCTACATTTAGAACATAATATACATTAGACCAATTTTGAATAAGACTCCTTATGAATTGTGAAAAGGACAAAAACCCAACAAAACTTACTTTCATCCTTTTGGGTGTAAATGTTATATATTGAATACTAATGATCAACTTGGTAAGTTTGATGCTAAAGTAGATAATTGGATTATGTTAGGATTTTCTGAATCATCAAAAGGGTTTAGAGTTTATAGTTCTAGAACTTTAGTAGTAGAAGAATGTATACATGTTAATTTTGATGACAAGCGGCCTGATAAGAAATTATCAGAGCTTGATGAAGCTATTGCATATTTGAATCTCAAGGACTTTGAAATTCAAGCAAATGTCAAACCTGATGATGGACGACCTTCAACAACATGAGTCGGAAACTTCAACTTCTCAACAAGAAAATGTTCAAAGATCTTGGTACTTAATCATTGGGAATCCTAATGATAAGCTAAGATCCAGATCTACATTCAAAGAGCAAGATGATTCTGCCTTAGTCTCTGAGTTAGAACCAAAGATAGTAGACGATGCTCTACAGGACGAGGGCTGGATTCTTGTAATGCAGGAAGAACTAAACGAGTTTGAGAGAAGTGAAGTGTGGAATCTTGTGCCTTTACCAAAAGACAAATCAGTTATTAGAACCAAATGGGTTACATAAAAAATCTTGATGAAAATGGTAAGGTGATAAGAAATAAAGCTAGACTTGTTGCACAAGGTTATTCTCAGGAAGAAGGTATAGACTACACTGAAACTTTTGCATCGGTTGCTAGATTAGAGGCGATTCACATCTTATTATCATTTGCTGCACATCACAATATAATGCTATATCAAATCGATGTAAAAAGTGCCTTTCTAAATGGTGTTATTATTGAGGAGGTATATGTTATGCAACCTCCGGGTTTTGAAAGTGAAACCCAACCTGAACATGTATATAAGCTAAAGAAAGCTTTATACGGCCTGAAACAAGCTCCTAGAGCTTGGTATGAAAGGTTAAGTTCATTCTTAATCGACAATGGATTTAGTTGAGGAAATGTTGACACAACCTTATTTAGAAAATCCAATAAATGCAGTTTTATTGTTGTTCAAATATATGTTGATGACATAATTTTTGGTGCTACTAATGAATCTCTTTGTAAAGAATTCTCCAATCTTATGCAGAAAGAGTTTGAAATGAGCATGATGGGAGAACTCAAGTTCTTTCTTAGACTTCAAGTTAAGCAAACAGTGGACGAGGTGTAAATCCATCAGACTAAGTATACAAAGGAATTGTTAAAGAAATTCAATATGGATGATTGCAAGCCTATGAACATCCCTATGCATCCCACGTCCATACTGAACAAAGATGATAAAGTTAAAAAGGTAGACCAAAAGGTATATACAGGTATGATAGGATCTCTGCTATATCTTACTACGTCTAGACCTTATATTATGTTCAGTGTATGCTTATGTGCTCGATTTCAATCTGATCCAAGAGAATCTCATTTATCAGCAGTTAAAAAAATATTTAGATATTTAAAAGGTACTACTAGTATGGGTTTGTGCTTTAAGAAAAATGGTGATTACATATTAGTTTGTTTTTGTGATGTTGACTATGCTGGAGATAGAATAGAAAGAAAGAGTACCAGTGGAGGATGCCACTTTATTAGAGCTAATATAGTCTCATGGTCAAGTAAAAGACAAAGAACTATTGCCTTATCAACTGCTAAAGCTGAGGATATTTAAGCTACTAGTTGCTGCTCACAACTTTGCTGCTCACAACTTCGATGGATCAAACATCAATTGGAGGACTACAATGTGTTTATAAGTAGTATTCCACTTATGTGTGATAATACTGCTACAATAAATCTATCTAAGAATCCAATATTGCATTCAAGGACTAAGCATATAGAGATTAAACATCACTTTATTAGAGATTATGTGCAAAAAGGCATTATTGATATACAATTTGTAGATACTGACCATCAATGAGAAGATATCTTTACTTAACCACTTGCAGATGACAGATTCATATTTATTAGAAAACATCTTAATATGATTTGTGTGGATTGATTGTGCATCCAATGCATATTGCATGCGCGTCTATTGCTTAAATGCGTCCAATGCATGTTGCATGCGCGTCCAATGGGCATTGCGTCTCTTAAAAGTTTACATGGTTTTATCAGACTCATCTATGCTATCTATGATTATATTTGCATTGATTCATTTCCAAGACATATTTAATAATATCCTTATGCTGAGTCAGTTATTTCCATCAATCCCATCAATAGCTTTTTATGGTTTCAAAAAAACTGCGCCGCATCAGTACTCATTACTACTTTTCTCACACGTTTTCATTTTATTTAGTGTAAAGGCCCATTTTGGTCCCTGACAAAAAGTGCGTGGGCCGTTTTAGTCCCCGACAAAAAAAAAACTACTCCGTTAGTCCCTGACAATTACTAACATGGGACAAGTTAGTCCCTGACAATTACCATGGGACATTATAGTCCCTAACAATATTTAAAGTGGGACTAATTGGTCCCTGACAATTAGTATCGTGGGACAATTTAGTAACGGATGCTGATTAATGGATTCAACATAGGGACTAACTTGTCCCAGTTATTAATTGTCAAGGACTAATGTAGTAGTTTTTTTTTTGACAGGGACTAAAATGGGCCACACACTTTTTGTCAGGGACCAAAATGGGCCTTTACCCTTTTATTAATTTCTTTGGGAAAACTCTTCAAATTCGAAACCTTTTTAAGTAATACTCTTTCCCTTTGAAAAACCTTTCACAATCTTCTCTCTTTGAACCCTCGAGTACTCTGTTTCTTGTTACCAAACCCTAAACTCTCAAACCTCATCAATGGCTTCCTCTTTTGTTGCTTTCAATGTGGACAAGCTGAAACTTGCTACTGAGCACCACTTCAACTTTGGGATTTTGGAAGAATATAACTTAAATGTAAGTAAGAACATCAATGTTGTTGGTTGGGAAGTACTCTTCGTTGAAAAATTCTCTATCTACCCTAACCTAATTAGAGAATTCTGGAGAAACCTTCAAGTATCAGTTGCTGAGATTTCTGTTGTGGTTCTCGGAAAAAGAGTAGTGGTCTCTAAAAAGACCATCTATGATGCTATCAACTGTGCTCAAGAAGGAGTGATTTTTTCTTCTACTTGGGAGATGGACCTTGGTGGTTCTGAGGTGATAACTGCCTTCCTGGTGAGAGAAGATACCGTAAGAATTAATTCCTGGAAGTCAGTGGAGATGAAGGATGACGTTCACATTCTTCATCAGTTGATGAACAAGGTTGTGTTGCACAAAACTGGGTCTAAGGACAACTTGTCAGCTTTACACAAGTTTTGTCTCTGCCATCTCATCACTGAGACTAAAATCAACCTGCCCAAAATTCTCTATGGAAGATTCAGGGATGCTGTTGTTCACAAGAAGAAGATCTCTGTAATTCCATACTGTCATCTTTTGTCCAAAATCTTCAAGTCTCAAGGAGTCTATGACATACTTGCTGCTAAATCTCCTGAAGAACAAGCAAGAATTCTACCTGAAAAAGGAATGTCTACTGCCGACTTTGGAAAAATGAACATAGCCAACATGAATCTCAGCACATATGCTGTTGCTGCTTTGGCTAAAATAGAAGAGATGATGAAGATTAAGAAGGAACAGATTGAGCAGAACAATGCTGAAGTACTAGGGCTGAAGAGAACAATTAGAAGAAAAACAACTGCTGCAAGGAAACCAATTGTCAGAAAGCCTGTTGCTGGCATTGTGATCAGGGAACCAAAAGCTGTTACCCCTCAACCTGCTCCTCAGAAAAGAACAAGAAATCTCATCTTGTCTCATAATGAAGATGAGGATGATAAAGATAATGTCACTATCGAAACTATTCAGAAGAAGCAGAAAACCACTGCTGCCACTGCTGATGTTGTTGTTCCTACCAGGAGAAGGCAGCCCTCAAGAAAAGCTAAGTCCTTTGTGACTTTTGAGGTAAATATCTCTGCTAATGATCCTGTCCAATTAGCAGTAGATGCCTTAGTAGAAAGCTTAGAAAGTAGGGATGATGCAACTGTTGCTGGTACACCTGACACTGATGTCTACATACCCACACTACAATCCCACAAACCTCTTCACCACAAACAGCCTCACGTGTCTACTCACCTGTACAAACCTCACCAAATAGACCACATTTTCAACCCATAATACCTACAAATGATCCCTGGTTCAATCAACCAGATGATGTAAGGATTAACCCTGGAGCCCCCTTTAACAAAATACCGAGAACCAAATTCCCTTACACTAACCCTTCAGTTCTCCATGATGGCAAAGCTGAAAGCTGGGCCAAAGTAAAAAGAGATTGGAAAATACTCTATCATAAGCACGAACCTGAACCTGAATCAACCAGACCTTTATATCCCCTACCTGAATATGAATATGAACCTAAACCTACCTACACCCCATGGAATGTACCCACCCATTCCTTATGTGCCAAACAACAACAATCCTTTTCCATCCACTCTACACAACCACATTGGACTTGCCCTAACTCACCTTCCACTACAAAAATTCCCACCTAGAAAAATCTACCCAAACCTCATCAAATCTCCTCCTTTCAAACCCTTCACAGATGGTGTCAACAGACACATCATACCTGTTTGGTCTACTGACCCTTGCAAAGCCAATGCTCCAACAGTTATCCTCACAAGGTCAAGAACATAAGGAAGACCAAAGTTCATTCTGGACAGAGAGACATCTTGGGTGACATTTAGACATCCAAGTGTTTATGGCAGATCTGCCAGTCTTGTGGACCACCTCTTGTATGCTTTTCTGCAAAATGAATTTGAGCTGCCAAGATATGTTAGAGATGCAAACTTCGTCCCTCCAACATGGTTGTTTCATACCAAGAAGGAGACAAAGATTGGTATCAGACCTTACATAATTGCTCCAAGACTACCCATAATAGATTTGAACAAAGATAAAGATCTGAAGAAGCAAAGGAGCACTGCAAAGAATCCAGAAGACAATTTCTGCATGATTAATCCTGATACTGTTGAACCTATTGATCAGAATATGATTGATTTCTGGTTGTCACAGCCAGTGGAAGACATAGATGAAGATTCTGCAGTTGCTAATTGGTCAAACCACATGATGGCTTGTGCTAAGGAAGGTTCATCTTCTGGATTAAGTGAACAAGAGAAGAAAAGTATTCCTAAAGTTAGAGGAAAATGTGAACTCTCAAATGTCAGATTCTTCATTTACAAGGACACTCTTGGAATTCCTGTCATAAGTCCTATCTATGAAGAAGACCCTGTCCACTAGGCTAAAGAGCGACCTCCTCCCAGACTCGCTCTTGCTTCATCACCACCACCATCTCCTCCTTCTGAGCATACTGAGGAAGAAATCATAGTTGAAGAACAGGATTTGAATGCTGATGCTGTTCAACCAGAAACTGAGAATGAGGAAGTTGTTGAGTCTGCTCCAAGACCAAGCACTTCTGAAAAGCACTCATCTCAGCTAATGGCTCTAACAGTCATCCATCCACATGATCAACCTCAAAATTCTAGAGCTATAAGTACTTTTAAAGGTCAAGCACATGCTTAAGACAGTGCTGAAAGCTCCAGACCTTCTCCGCCTCATAATTTTGACGAGATTATTGGAAAGATCATAAATGAGAGAGTCAAATTGGAAGTTAAAGAGCAAGTCAAGGAGCAAGTTGCTGAAGCCTTGGCACCAACGAATATAATGATCAACCAAATGATGAGCATTTTACAGAGTTTCCAACAGAGTCACAATCTGCCAGTTCAACCTCCACCACCTCCTCCAAACCAGAACCCTCCACCACCACCTCCACCCTCTTCTTAGCTTTCTTTTATTTCTTTAAACTGACAATGATGGTCCACTCTTGTTTCCTTTTTGTCTGATGACAAAAAAGGGGGGAGAAAGGATATAGAAATTAATTTTTTTTATATATAAAGTCATTTTTTGGTCGTACATATATGTTTTCACATGCATACTATTTTGCTGCATACATGTACTTGATGTGATCTGATATTGCTATCTGTGTTAGGACTTATAAGCTCTGATACTATGTTTTTCTATGATACTATATTTTAGTTTTTGACTAAGTTAAAACTGATATGTGCTGCTGCTTATGTGTTTTACTCTTTAAAAGTTTGAATGCTTTGTCTTAGGGGGAGCTCTGTAGCTCTCTTAGACTTTGCTCACTCAAATTTAATTGGTATTTGTCATCATCAAAAAGGGGGAGATTGTTAGAACCAAAGTGGTTTTGGATTAAAATAATCTCTCAAATTTTGATGTTAACAAAAAGGTTAAATTTGTATGGAAAAGTATTTGTCAAAGATATAACTTGTTTGTTATAAGAATGCAGGGACTATTTGATTTATTCGAGTTAGAGGAACTTAAACTTAAGGTATAGAATCTAACAGATTCTATTTCAAACCTCTAGACCAGTCTACAACTCTTGGTAAAATTCTGAGTCTTTTGTTTATGGTAGACGAGATTGTTAAAATAAGAATAGACGAGGTCTTAAAATTAACTTAGGAAGACGTGTTACTAAGTCTAAAGAAAAATCAAGTAGACGAGGCATTGAAATATAACAAGTCCAAAGACTTGATAGATGGAGTAGCTTCACTATAAGCCACGTCAATAGACGAGCTCTTGAGTATAGCACGTCCATCTCTCGGAACTAGGAGAAAAGTCTATAGACGCATTATCAGTAGACGAGACCGACTCATTGATAAGTTAATCTTGCACGTCCAAAGACCTGCGCGTCCACTAGTTTTAAAACATGAACCCGTCTAAGCTTAAATGTATTTATTTCAAATGATTGCTTATTTAATTCAAAGAATATATGTCTTTTACCCTTGCTGCTTCTATTGTATAAAATATTTATCTCTTGGATAAAAGAACTTCGTACCATCGAAATCATAAACCTTTGTACTATGTCAACTACATTGTTGTAAAGATCAAGTCAAGTACAAAGATGGTAAGTCAGAAAGCAACCTTTGGTACAATAGAGAAGTGACAGTTCTACTTTGAACATTCCTCTGATAATCAAAAGCACTTCTCGGTGAAGCATATCAAGTTATCAGTCTCAACGGATCCAAGCATTTAACGCTAAGTCTAAACGAATAAAATTTGAAGACCGTTGAAGAAGATCAAGACAGAGAAGCACTTCAGCTATATATACTTGAAGAACTTCAAGTAGACATACAGAAATACAAGAACAGAGACATATACAAAGATATACAAGCTTTGATATCATAAGTGCAGAAACTCTATTGAAATTGTAAAACAAGTTTACGTGTAAATCTTGTTGATCTTAAACTTTCAAATCCTCACATATAGTGAGTTCTTAGATCAAATCAGTTAATCTCTTTGTTGGAGTTAGAGTCTGAAGAGGCTTGGTAGAGAATGAATACTTGTAGCCTAAAGAGGTGTCGAATACTTGTAACCTATTTGGAGAATAGTGAATAAAACCTTTAAGTAGAAGGGACTGGACGAAGCTCTTGGTTGGAAGAGAGTGAACCAGGATAAAACTCTTTTCTGATTCTTTTAACCCTTATTTTTTACAGTTTTTGGTTATACTAACTGAGGGGTTTTGAATCTGAGTTTGTTAACTCTTCAAAAACTTTTTCCTGTTTGTGTGTTGTTTATCTTGATCTGCTTGTAAAAGTGTTTGAGAAAAGGGTTTTTCTAAAATATGTTAAGAAACACAATTCAACCCCCCTTCTTGTGTTTCCATGTGTCAGCTGCAGGTATACCAAGTTTAAAAGTCGATCAGATTTAAATTGGACTCAGAGTGCATCGAAACACACAAAATCAGGTAACCGACATTAGCAAGAACGCTCAAACGCTGAATGATCAATGCTCAAACGTTCCGGGGTGAGGTGACACGTGGTGAAACATGTCAAAATGGATGACATGTGGCTGATTCTTTTTCTTCTCCACTCACTTTGCATGCATTTTCTCTCATTCTTCAAGCACGAACTAGAAACCTTAGAGAGAGGGAAGAGCTCATCTTAGTGAGAGGAAGTCCATTTCTGAGAGATTCGCTTCAACGTTTTTGATTCTGACTTTGGATACGCGTTCAGGGCATCGAGCACGTCAAGTACATACCTTCGATTCGTCAAACATTGGAGGTAATGCTCGAGTCCCAAACTCGTCGACACGTCGACATTGTCATTTACTTTGTTTTGTGAATCTTGCTTCGATTCTAGCTTTGTTTGTGAAACCGTTGCAAGATTAGGGTTGATGACATTGTCGGGACTCTGTCCATGTGTTCAGGACGAATTTCGTAGCACCGTGGTGTTCATTGTGAGTGAAGCAGCAATTTTTCTATGGAGATGGGCACGAATTTCGAGGCATGGAAGAGAGATTACGACTGTCTAAGGTGGGGAGAAAGTATCTGACATGTCGGGGAGACAAGTGTAGTATTGTATATTATGTTGTATGCGTAGGGTGCCTCAGACCCTACTAGTTGTCGAGCAGCTTTCGATAATTAAATCCCTATTGAAACTGATTTTTAAAGCTGTTTACAGGATTTAATTATGGCATGCATATAGATGTTAGGACTGCTTTATTGTTTTATGTGCATATGGTGATGTTGTTTGTTTTGCTGCTGGTTGAAGTGTATTGTTTGCTATTTATGCATGTTGATGTTTGATGCTATATTTTTTGATTATGTTAAGTTATTATTGATGTTGAGGATGATGATATTATGATGTTGGCATTGATGCCGTTGAGGTTGTTTGGATTGTCTGTTTGTGCTGGTTGAAACCCTAGTTGACACCTGAGAGTACGCTATCGAATTAGTGATGAGAATGGATTCTGGAAGCCGTATATGGGTTATGATTTGAGATTGTGGATGCCAAGTGCATCATAATGCATGTAAGTGAGTAACGATACGGTGTCAACTTAGGTTATGTTGCATTGCATATTTGACAAAGTGGCGAGTCGTGTGACTGGGAGTCATGCAAGGTTGGTGTATGATCAGCCTCTGGTTGACTAGTTTTATAACTAGTAAGACCATGGCTTTTGCACTAATTACTCGAGTTTCAATCTCGTTTTAGCCCAAATTTGGATTTAACTGTCCTCAAGTAACATTTTGAGTTTCTTAAGTAATTTAGGACATTTTAATTGGTTTTCGAGTCAAATAAAGCATTCACTGTTATCTCATGTTTTCAGGTTAAAAAGGGAAGCACTTAAAGTCAAGAAAATGAAGAAAGCAGTGGAAAATGCAAGTCTGGAAGTTTTCGCCTCGCGAGAAGCTATTCGCCTCACAAGCCTGAGGACCAGTCTGAGCAGCAACAGTCACCCTCTCTGTCTCGCCTCGCGAATCATTGTCTCGCCTCGCGAGCCTGCAGGCCTGATTGTACCAGAGAATGTCACCCTTTCGGTCTCACCCCGCGAATCACATCTCGCCTCTCGATAACTCAATTTTGAACTCGCGCCACATTTAATATTCGCCTCACGAGAGGCTACTCGCCTCGCGAGCGGGCGCAGATGCTGAAGGATATAAATTGATGTTTTAGGGCAGAACTTGGGGGATCTTCTTTTCTTTTCATATAGTGACGGCTGCGAATTCTTCTTTTAGGTTTTTGTCATATTTGTAATGGAGAACTAATCTCCTTGGATTGATCTGCTGTAATCGGTTTCCATTACCACTTGAGGTTATGTGATTCCCATTCTCATTGCTTTTCTCTTTCAATATTGTTCTATATGTTCTGTTTGCTTAATTCAGGATTGTATAGAATAGGTATTGATTTATTTCGATGATTGTGTGTTCCTTTACATAATCGCGTTTTCTTAATTCGCATGTGTTCAATCGTGTTTGCTTAATTCACGAGAGCTTCACCCCATTTGCTTAATTCTGGAATTAGGAACATACATCTCGTAGTGCCAATTTCGCTTGTTAATTGTTGCTACAATCGAAAAGAGATTAGAATCCGCTTAGGGCTTGGAATTTACATGAATCAATGATAGTGGGAAACCGAAAACAGTAGATTAATCGTTTTTATCTTATTTGATAATCATTCATTTGCATTGTTTTCTTAACTGTTTTCTTAATTTGAATCATCCAACCAACCCCCCCAAACTGATTTTTCTGCGAATAACAATCCAAGAGTCCTTGTGAGACGATACTCGAGTTGTCGCGCCCTAACCACAGTTTTTATAAACCGCTTGCTTTTTGACGCGCGTGCGACAGTGTGTCAATGTACCCGGGTGAGGGTACGCAATGTGAGCGGGACGGTTCAGGGAACTTTGGTGATGTAGCCAGGTTTGGATTGACCGACAGTGGCCAATGGTTTGCGCCCATTGTGTCGTTGTCTCCGCTGGTACTCGACTATCTCGGCATCTGGGCCCGGAGTGTTCCAATCTATGGTGGACGCTCCGAGGAGACCAAGATACCCTTGTTGGAGTTGAGCTCATGAGGGGAAGCACCCTTAATTGTCCCAATGAGCGGAACTATTACCAGGACCAACTAGCTAACATTCTTTGGGCAACAGATAGGCCTGAGATAGAGAAAGAGAATGTCTGGGGGATCAGTATCTGACGCGCTGTCGCGCACGTGGCAAAAAGCGATCGGTTTACAAAATATGTAGTTAAGGGAGCGACAATTTGAGTATCGTTTCACAAGGACTCTTGGATTGTTATTTACCACAAAAATCGGTTTTGTGTGTGTGTGTGGGGGTGGGGGGGGGGGGGGGTGGTTGGAAATTCAATTGGAAAACAAAGCAAAAACAGAGCAATAAAAACAAAGCAGTTTAAAGGATTATCAAATAAGCTAAAGACGATTAATCTACTGGTCTCGATTTCCCAACTATCATCGGTTCATGTAAATTCCAAGCCCTAAGCAGATTCTAATCCCCTTTCGGTTGTAGCAACAATTAACAAGCGAAATCGCTACTACGAGATATATGTTCCTAATTCCCGAATTAAGCAAACGGGGTGAAGTACTCATGAACTAAGCGAACATGAACGAACACACGCGAATTAATCAAACGCGATTCAATATAGGAACATAACATCACCGAAATAAATCAACACAAACACTATACACTCCTGAATTAAGCAAACCGAAATATATAGCATAGCATTGAAAAGGGAAAAGCAAACAAAACAGGAATTACAGAACCTCAAGTGCGGTGGAAATCGATTACAGTAGACTAATCCAGGAAAATTAGTTCTCCATAAAAACGAAACACAACCAGAAATTCTATAAAAAAAACAGTGGATGATAAAAAAGTTCTCCTAATCTGCCCAAAACAGCAATTTATAACATTTAGGAACTGCGCCCACTCGCGAGGCGAACACTCACTCGCGAGGTGAATCAAATGAAGAAATCTGAAACGTTTGAACTTCTCGTGAGGCGAAGAATGGCTCGCGAGGCGAGGAATTGAAGAGTCTTCTTATTACGCCCGTGATGAGTATCAGGGCCTGCGCGTGATGCTTTCTGACTTCCAGGCTCACGAGGCGAGAAGAGGATTCGCGGGGCAACACAGAAATCTTGCATTTTTCTGGAACAGTCAGCCTTCCTGCTCGCGTGGCGAGAATAGGATTCGCGGGGGGAGACAGAGTGAATGACATTCTGCTACTCAGCTGGTTTTCAGGTTCGCGAGGCGAGTGGACTCCCGCGGGGCGAATACCTCCAGGATTGAAATTTCCCCTGTTTCTTTATTCCCTTGACTTCTAACTTAACCTGAAAACAATGAAATAGCCATAAGTGCTTTATTTGACTCAAAACTGGCTAAATTAACCTCAAACTACTTTAGAGACTCAGAATGATGCTGAAAGACAATCAAGTCTAATTTGGGTGAAAATGAGATATAATTAGCACAAAACCCTGGTCATACTAGCCATAAAACTAGATGAGCCAGAGGCTTATCAAAATACCCCAAACTTAAACCTTGCTTGTCCCCAAGCAAACTAAAACTCAAAAATGAAAAAGACTCAAGATATGGCAAGCTTAAAGATTCAATCAAATTCCGCACATATTTCAAGCACTTCATCAACAATTTTTTTTCTTAATGATTCCCCCCTTTTAAACAAAGCAATCCCCACATGCGTTCACTCTAAACAATTGAGAAGTTCATCATTCAAACAATCATTAATCTAATCAAGGGATCCAAGTTACACACAAAAGGGAGATCACCAAATTCAAACAACCGCCTTCCTCACAAGGGCATTTAGTGTTTCACTCAATCGCTCAGTTTTTGTCAGGCTAACAACATTTCACTTAATTTCACTTTTTAGAGCACTTCCCATGAATTTGATTTTTATCTCAAAATTGTTCCCACAGAAAACATGCATGCAACCTCAAAAGGTCTTTTAAGGTTGTAATGGGGCCTGGCTAAAGGTAGGATATTCAAAGGTACTAGGCTTAGGTCCCTAGGAACTAAGAGAGCATGAAACATTTTTATACATCGAATTTCCACTCAAGTTCCTTTTTTCATTTTTCTTTATGCTTTTGGGTGACTTCAGCCTTTTCCTTCAAATAGCCTTTTTTGACATTTTTGTTCTTTTATTTCCCCTTCTTTTTTTTCCCCTTGCCCTTGGCTCCAACCTTTATTATTTAATTTTTTTTCTCAATCCCAAACAACACATCACACCTTGTAGCCACCTCAAACTTAGTTTCTTGCAACCATTCTCTTGCTAAGCTTCCATGCTCTCCTAATCCTAAAATCGGGTTAACATGGTTTTTCAGATTTTTGGGTTGTAACATAGGGTCAACAAGAAACAATAGGCTAATCAGGCTCAAAGGGGCTAACAAAGGAACATGCATTAGGAATTGGTTCTTTTCAGGCCAAGTGGTTATTTACAAAGAAATTGCCTAAATCATTTGATGCAAACACATAAACATGAGAACCATAAAGAGAGTCAAGCAAATTCGGGAAAGTGAAACTCAAAAGTGATTCTCACAATTAAAAACATGTTGGAGGCTCAAATCCTCACCTGGACATTTTTGCAAATTGTTTGACTGAGATTCTATCCCAAGTGTGTGCTTCTCATCACCCCAAACTTATCATAAATCATGCCATCACAACAAAATATCTCAAATTTCAATTTTCAATTTTTCTTAAATGGGGATCACTTTTCAAAAACAAAAATTTTTTTAACCTAGGGGGAATCATCACATAAATCATGCAATAAATATGTGCCAAATCAATCAAAATCAATCAAGCTCACCGACCAAGGACTCACACAAATTATTTTTCAATAGCTAAAAGAAAAACAAGACAAAACACAAAACGAAACTACAATTGGTTCCCTCCCCCACACATAAAACATACATTGTCCCCAATGAAACAACATAACTATAAAATCAAAGTGAAGGAAAGGAAAGGCTGTTCCCTGATCAAGTGCCAGTGTAGGTGGGAGCTTCCGCCTGGATCCCATTGCTTGTAGCATAAGGCCCAAGTGATGGACAAAGAGAGGGAGTTCATTCCATGGTCCCATAACTTGCAGCCTTGATATAGGAGTGAGCACTTAACAATTATGGTGAACTCGCCCAGTGCGGCGGACTCATCACTCCCTCTTGGGTCAAAGATGACCTTTTTCTCAACAAAGTCCTCCCAATAAAATTGGGGTTCAACCCCTTGGACTGGCCATGGTGCAAAATCTAGTCTCTCTGGTGGTTCCACAGGGGAAGGTGGCAAATAGGTAGAAAGGGTCTCCGGTGCTGTTTCAACTTCTGAACGATCTTCATTCACTGCGCTGACAAATCCATCACCTGCTATACATGCAGAAATCGCAGCACACACCACACAAGGGTTAGTGTTAGTACAATCAGTACATGAATAAATATCATCATAGCCAGAAACAAATGGAAAATCAGAAACCAAGTCCTCATGGGTGTCATCAATAATCTCAGAGAGCAACTCTATTTGGAAAACAGAGTGCTCTTCCAGGGGATGCTTCATAGCATCGAAGATGTTAAACTTTGCCACAATGTCACCAAACTCCATGGACAGGGTCCCATCATCAACATCAATCTTTGTCTTTGCCGTCTTCATGAACGGTCTGCCCAGGATGATTGGTGATCTACTGGAATTTGTTTCCCCTGCCATGTCCAGGATGTAAAAGTCAGCCGTGAAAATCAACTCATCAACTTGTACCAGCACATCTTCTACCATTCCCATGGGGCGAGCATTGATCCTGTTGGCCAACTGGATAGTGAGACCTGTATGCTGCAAGGGACCAAGATCAAGGTTATTGAAAACAGAGGTGGGCATGACATTTATGGAGGCCCCCAAATCCAACATGCAATTTTCGAATTTGCTGTTCCCAATAGTGCATGGAATAGCAAAAGTGCCCGGATCCTTGCACTTCTGTGGTAGTGCCTGAGTGAGGGCTGAAACAGTAACCCTTTCAAGTGCAGACTTAGGCTGAATGAGGGCTGAAACATTTCGCCCTAGATTAACTCTCTTATTACCCTTCAACCTCCTCTTGAGGGTGCATAAATCCTTCAAAAATTTAGCATACTTAGGAACCTGCTTGATCACATCCAAAAGGGGAATATTTACCGCCGCCTTTCTGAACACATCTAAAATTTCCCTCTCTTTTTCTTCCCCACCAATCTTCTTATTTTTCTGCACTCTTTGTGGGAAGGGGATTGGTGGCACATATACTCTCTCAGCTTCAACATCAACAAAAGGCTCAGGAGTTACCTCAACAGTTTCTTCATTTTTTTTCAGAGGCTGCCTCGACAACTTTTCCAGATCTCAAAGAAATGGCACTCACATTCGGATTGGAGACATTGGGATTCATCACTGTTTGTGCAGGTAGTTGGTTTGATCCTTGAGCTTGCTGTATGTTATTTATGGATGTGGCAAGCTGTCCAATCTGTGTCTGTAAAGAATTAATGCTAGCATCCGTTCGCTGCTGAGATTGTCCAAATTGTGTCTGCAAATTGTGAATGCTAGCATCTTGCTCTTCTTTGAAATCGTGGCTCGTGAGGCCTGAAACTGTCCAAATTGCTGCTGCAACTGGAGATTCATTTGTTCAGTCATTTGTGAAGTCATTTGCTTGAACATGTCCTCTAGTGAAAGTCCGGAAGGTGCAGAAGTGGTCACTTGGGGTGGACTCTGTGGTGGTGCCATCGGTTGTTGTTGGGATGAGTTCCCATACCGAAGGTTGGGATGATTCCTCCAGTTGGGGTGGTACTTATTTGTGGAGAGGTCAGGAATGCTGTACCGGTTCTGATTATTGCCTTGATTGTAAGGATGGACTGCATAAGCTTGAGACAAATCAGTAACTGGCCCTTCTTTTAGAATGGGGCATGCATCATATAGGTGCTCAGGAGAGCTACACATGCCAATTGCTTCACCAAAGAAGTGAGCTCATCAATTCTATTCTCAAGGGCCTGGTTGGAAGAAGAGCTATGGGCCTCATTCACACCCCTTGTCTCAACAGAATTTCTCCTGGTCGTAAACTGCTGGGAGTTCAGTGACATATTTCAATTAATTGCTTGGCAGCAGCTGGAGTCTTATCAACAAGGGCTCCCCCACTAGCAGCATCCAAAATATTTCTATCCATCGGTAGTAACCCCTCATAAAAATACTGAATAAGGAGCTGCTCGGAAATCTGATGCTGAGGGCAACTGGATACCAACTGCTTGAATCTCTCCCAATACTCAACCAATGACTCATTGCCTTGTCTGATGCCACATATTTCCTTCCTGATTGATGCAGCTCTGGAGGCAGGAAAGTATCTCTCTAAGAAGAGCTTCTTCAAATCGTTCCAGGTGGTAACAGAGCTTGGCTCAAGATAGTACAGCCAATCCTTTGCAGCGCCCTGTAGTGAAAACGGGAAGGCTCTCAGCTTGATGTGATCCTCAGTTATTCCTTCTGGTCTCAAGAGTGTGGAGCAGACAACCTGGAATTCCTTCAGATGCTTGTGTGGATCCTCACCTGCAAGACCACTAAACCTTGGTAACAAATGGATTAAACCAGATTTTAATTCAAAGGGAGTAACAGCACCAGCATATTCAATACACAAGCCATTATAATTAACATCAGGGGCAACAAGCTGTCTTAATGTCCTTTGGTCACCCATGTTATCAAAAACAGTTTCAGAATTAGAATCACCACTAGTGCTAGCCCAAATTGCTCTACGGCGTGTGTGTAGTGTTCTTTCAATTTCAGGATCAAAATCACACAAGTCAGGGCAAGTAGACCTAGTAGCCAGACTAATTCAAAACAAAAACGAAAGTAAAAGAAGAAAGAAAAAAATGTGAAAAAAAAAACAAGAGTCCCCGGCAACGGCGCCAATTTTGACGCGCTGTCGCGCACGTGCCAAAATGCGAGCGGTTTACAAAATATGTAGTTAAGGGAGCAACAACTCGAGTATCGTCTCACAAGGACTCTTAGATTGTTATTTACCACAAAAATCATTGTTTGGGGGGGTGGGTTGGAAATTCAATTGGAAAACAAAGCAAAAACAGAGCAATAAAAACAAAGCAGTTTAAAGGATTATCAAATAAGCTAAAGACGATTAATCTACTGGTCTCGATTTCCCAACTATCATCGGTTCATGTAAATTCCAAGCCCTAAGCAGATTCTAATCCCCTTTCGGTTGTAGCAACAATTAATAAGCGAAATCGCAACTACGAGATATATGTTCCTAATTCCCGAATTAAGCAAACGGGGTGAAGTACTCATGAACTAAGCAAACATGAACGAACACACGCGAATTAAGCAAACGCGATTCAATATAGGAACATAACATCACCGAAATAAATCAACACAAACACTATACACTCCTGAATTAGGCAAACCGAAATATATAGCATAGCATTGAAAAGGGAAAAGCAAACAAAACAGGAATTACAAAACCTCAAGTGCGGTGGAAATCGATTACAGTAGACTAATCCAGGAAAATTAGTTCTCCATAAAAACGAAACACAACCAGAAATTCTATAAAAAAAACAGTGGATGATAAAAAAGTTCTCCTAATCTTCCCAGAACAGCAATTTATAACATTTAGGAACTGCGCCCACTCGCGAGGCGAACACTCACACGCGAGGCGAATCAAATGAAGAAATCTGAAACGTTTGGACTTCTCGCGAGGCGAAGAATGGCTCGTGAGACGAGGAATTGAAGAGTCTTCTTATTACGCCCGTGATGAGTATCAGGGCCTGCGCGTGATGCTTTCTGATTTCCAGGCTCGCGAGGAGAGAAGAGGATTCGCGGGGCAACACAGAAATCTTGCATTTTTCTGGAACAGTCAGCCTTGCTGCTCGCGTGGCGAGAATAGGATTCGCGGGGCGAGACAGAGTGAATGACATTCTGCTGCTCAGCTGGTTTTCAGGTCCGCGAGGCGAGTGGACTCCCGCGTGAGTGAATACCTCCAGGATTGAAATTTCCCCTGTTTCTTTATTCCATTGACTTCTAACTTAACCTGAAAACAATGAAATAGCCATAAGTGCTTTATTTGACTCAAAACTGGCTAAATTAACCTAAAACTACTTTAGAGACTTAGAATGATGCTTAAAGACAATCAAGTCTAATTTGGGTGAAAATGAGATATAATTAGCACAAAACCCTGGTCATACTAGCCATAAAACTAGATGAGCCAGAGGCTTATCAGTATCCCTAGTGTGAGAGATCGGCCGAGGGTCCAGACCCTGGGGGACATTGAGATAGTATATCATGATGACCGTGGGTGGCAGGTCGACCACTCACAGTTCTTCATGTGTTACGCCGGCCTGGTTAGCATCTATGTCCATCTCGGAGGAGGACCTAACTTCACCATACTCGGTTCTTACCAGATCTCTCAGTGACTGCCCTTCACAGAGATGTGGTATCTGTCACATCAGCACGAGTTCCCAGATTGCAGGTGGAATAGAAGGAAGCAGTCTGTGGTTCAGGATAGAGTTGGCAGAATGTATAGAGGCAAGAGGAGGAGGCGTACGCAGACGTTGCACCGCTATCAGCATCGTAGGATCGTTATCAGTAGCGATGAGTCTGTGTGGGAGCCACAGATTCATACCCGGGATGCCAGAGATTATCATCGTACTTTTGTCGAATGTGATGGTGGTTCCAGACACCCATATCGTCTGTGATGTGGTTCTTCGGTAGCATCTGCTACGAAGAGCCTCTGTGAACATAGTCTTCTTTTGATCTTTTGATTTTGGATGAATTATGTGAGAGGCGGGCGGGTAGGTGCTGTCCTTATAAGTTTTTATGTGACTTTCTCTGTGACCATTTACTGTTTCTTTGACCCGGCTTGTATAGATGGTAGGCTTCTGATCCCTCTATTAGGATCGATGGTACTGTTGGAAACATGATATATATACTATGTACATATCTGTAGTTTTATCTGTAAGATTTTTTTTCTTTCACGTTTTTGCAAACTTATAATATTTTCGAATTTAAATCCGCGCTAATGCTAATTAAACGTATTAAAGAATAGTTAAAAATGGTGGTATCAGAAAGGTATGCTTAATTCCATGTGCCACTCGCAAGGGTGTTACACCCAATCCATTTGTTCTTTCAATTCTGCATGAATAAAGGGGAAATAGGTGAAATACAAGTACTAACAGTTAAAAATATGGTACTTTCCATCACAAATTCCTACAAATAAACAGGTAGAATGACGGTTTATCATCTACCATATTGTTATATTAATTTACATAACTCCATAAAAATATTGACATATTATTATTGATCATTAAGGATAAATATTTTTTTAAACAAAAAGGCATGCTAATACATCACTGCAATGCAAGACATCACAACTCTGTTGGCACCCCAGGCATTGTAAATCATCTGTGGCACACCTAATTTATTAATAAAAATTAAAAAATTAAAAAAAAAATGGGGGACATGAACCTGACCCATGAACAAAATTATTTGAACCTATAATTTGGTAATCTAAACCTATTACAGAAAAAATATTCCCTAGAAACTAGTACCACGAGAAGCAAGTTTGTCAGTGCAGTGGTTTCCTTCTCTAAAATAATGAGAACAAACAAAGTTCATCACTTTCTAATAATATATATAAATACGAAATTTATACAATTTTGTATTTATTTAATAGAATGAATGCCCAAATTGATCCCTGAAAAATTTCGAGGACCACTTTTAGTCCCTGAAAAAAATAAATTAATCATTTAGTCCCTCAAATTTTCAAAGCGAGACACATTAGTCCCTAGATTAGTTTCGATGTCTATTTACTTGTTTACGTGTCCCATTAACCAACTTACTTGTCCTGTTAGTGGTCTTGTGTGGCCTATGACGAATTTGTGTCGTAAAAAAAATAAAGAAAAGTGAAAAAAAAAATGCATAATTTTTAGGAATTTAAATTTTAAAATTGTGCATGTTTTTCACCTTTTATTTGTTTTCCACCAACGAAATTCGTTATAAGTCATGCAGGATCTTTTTACGTCAGTTAAAATTGATTTTTTACGTCAGAATACTGACTGACGTAAATACAGCTGATGTTAAATATAAAACTATTAATGTTGGTTCTTTAACACAACAGACGTTAATTTTGTCAAAATTAACGTCAGTTGTTTAAACAACTGACGTTAAACATAAAACTATTAACGTCAGTTCTTTAAGACAATGGACGTTAATTTTGTTAAAACTAACGTCAGTTGTCATAACGAAACTGACGTTAAAGGTTTTAATTTTAACGTCAGTTGTTTTACACAACTAACGTTAATTGTGTACTGTATATTTTATAAAATATTATTAACGTCAGTTGTTTGATACAACTGACGTTAATAGATATTTTTTTTAAAAAATCAGTTTTAAAATATCACTCCCCTCAGCTATCCCTGCATTCAGTAAATATCCCAGCAACACAGAATATCACACACATTACAGAATTGCAAAGGAAAAATGGAACAATGATCCATATGCATGCCTGTTCAGAAACAATATATATTTATTAACATAGGTTACATCTCAAAATAAATACAGAAATATAAATAAAAATAAATGTATACTAAGTTTAAACTACCTATATCAATATCCCTTCGTGATGATCATCACGAGTGGCATGTACATCGTCCACCTGTGTCTCCTCGATTATAGTAGGCATGTTTGTTGAAAAAGAAGGAGTCTCAGGAATATCAAGATTTGAATCTTCATTTTCATCACTACCATTATACATGCTTTTTCCTTGGAGAACCACGGACAACCTTTTGTTAGAAGGATCAGTGATGTAGAACACTTGTTTTGCTTGGGATGCAATTATGAAAGGCTCATTTATATGACCTAACTTGTTGAGGTCTACCAATGTGAACCCCAATTCGTCGGTTTGTACACCACCGTTACTATCAACCCACTTACATTTAAAAACCGGCACCGTAAGCTTAGTGTAATCGAGCACCCAAATATCTTCAATATATCCAAAGTAAAGTGTCGGTGCTTTAACGAGTTTTGTGTCCTTTGCACTAGAGAAGTGCATTGCTTCGGCCACGATCATAACCCCACTATTTTACATGGTACTCTTGTTATCTTGTTCCTTTGTATAAAAGGAAAAGTTATTTATGTCGTATCCGCTCCAACATATGACGTTGAAGCTAGGCCCACGTGCTAGCCATCTTACGTCATCAAAAGCAGTACTACCATCCTTAAGCATTTCTTCCTTGAACCATGGTAAGAATGTCTTGTTATACTTGTTCAACAACCACTGTTCGCTCATTCGAGGGTTTGCTTGATTGACTTTTCTTTTATGTTCAAATAAGAATGGCTGAACACATTCGATGTTGTTCAATACATACAAATGTGCTTGAAGCACTTCCTCCCGATCCTTGCTATTAATTCTTAAGCCATGTGTACCCTTACCTTGACATCTGATCTCATCATGCCAAGGCTTAGGAACCCCTATAGGATCCGTGTTATGAAGGTAGTCCGAACAAAACTCAATAGCTTCTTCTGCAACATACCTTTGAACAATAGATGCTTCCGGACGATGAGGATTCTTCACGTACCCTTTCAAGATCTTCATGTAGCGCTCAACTGGGTACTTCCATCTCAGAAAAACCGGCCCACATAATCTAATCTCCCTCACCAAATGAACAATTAAGTGAACCATTATGTCGAAAAAGGAAGGAGGAAAATACATCTCCAATTGGCACAAGATTGTAGCAGCCTCAACTTCCAAGTCATCCAACATACGGGGGTCAACGACTTTGCTACATGTAGAATTGAAGAATGAGCACAACCGAGTAATGGCATGTCTCACATTTTTTGGAGCAATGCCATGAATAGCAACAGGCAGAAATTGTTGCATCAAGATGTGACAATCATGAGACTTTAAGCCAACCAATTTAAGATCACTAGAGACAAGCCTCTTCTTATTTGAGGAGTAACCATGTGGAACTTCGATGCCCTGAAGACACCCGCAGAAACTTTGTCTCTCTTTTTTTGACAAAGTATGACATGCTGGCGGCAAATAAATCCTCTTACCATCCTCAACAACTGGAGCTAACTGCTCTCGTATACCCATAGAACCGAGGTCAAGACAAGCATTCACACCATCCTTTGTCCTGCCCTGAATGTTGAGAAGCATCCCGATCACACTATCACACACATTTTTCTCCACATGCATCACATCAATGCAGTGTCTGACATCAAGCTTGCGCCAGTATGGAATATCAAAGAATATCGACCTCTTCTTCCATATGTTTTTCTCAGCAGCTTTACCTTTCTTTTTGGACTTGCTGAATATAACATCGATGCCCTTTACCCTCTGATAAACCTGCTCTCCAATTAAGGCCGCCGGTGCTTCTTCTGTCTCTTGGCATCCATTAAAAGCTTTTTTCATTTTACGATATGGGTGATCACGTCTAAGAAATCTCCGATGCCCAAGGTAAACCGTCTTCTTTCCATGATGCAACTGAGTGTAGCATGTGCCTTCTTCACATATAGGGCATGCTTTGTGCCCCTTGACACTGTACCCGGACAAGTTACCGTATGCTGGAAAGTCGTTGATGGTGCAAACTAACATGGCACGAAGCTTGAAAGTCTCATGAGAATACCCATCAACTACATCAACACCTTCCACCCACAGCGTTTTCAAGTCTTCAATCAAGGGACCTAGATAAACATCTAAGTCATTTCCCGGTTGCTTTGGGCCCGAAATCATCATAGACAACATCATGTATTTGCGCTTCATGCACAACCAAGGGGGCATGTTGTAAATTACCAACAGAACAGGCCATGAACTATGAATACTACTCATGTTACCATAAGGATTCATTCCATCCGTAGCAAGTCCAAGCCTTAGGTTTCTTGGCTCATCGGTGAAATCCGGAAACATAGTATCGATATTCTTCCATTGCATAGAATCAACAGGATGACGAACCTTTCCATCACGTTTCCTCTCATCATTATGCCATCTAAGATTCTTCTCATCATTCGCATTGGCAAACAATCGCTTGAACCTTTGAATTATTTGAAGATACCACAACACCTTCGCAGGAGGACCCTTTTTTCTCACATCATCAAGATCATCATCATCATCACCACCCTTCACTTTGTATCGTGATAACCCACATTTGGGGCAATCGTGATTGTCTTCATGAACACCGGTGTACAATATGCAATCATTGGGGCGTGCGTGTATCTTCTTATAATCCATACCCATAGGACACAATACCTTCTTGGCCTCATAGTTACTGTTAGGCAATGTGTTGTCCTCCGGAAGCAAGTCTTTCAACACTTCAAGAAATTCCGTGAAGCTTTTATCGGTCCAACCATTTCTCGCCTTCACATAAACCTATTTTAGCACCGCCGACAACCGTGTATGAGTAGTACACCCTGGATATAAAGGCTTATCCACATCACCGCACAACCTATCATACACATGAGCTCGATGAAAAGATTCTTGTCCAATATCACGGTTCATGTCCTCTACTCGATCATCCTCCATATCTACGTCAACGTCCTCACTTTGGGAGACACTTGCCGTACTACTCAACAACACATCACCATGCCATATCCATCTTGTATAACTCAAATAAATCCCTTCACAAATCAAATGAGTACGTATATCCTTCACCGTACATTTCCTCGTATTCAAACACTTGACACAAGGACAACGGAACATTCCATTACTATTAGGAACATTCCTTTGAGTAAATTCTATAAATTCTCCCACCCCCTTCAAATACTCAGCACTAGTGCGCTTACAAACCATCCAACTACGATCCATAACTAGATAGGTCCTGTAGATATACAAAACATATATCCAATTTAAGGACAATACGGGAGATTGAAAACTATAGTTTTTGAAGATTGCCAAGCACTGGTCACGGCCTGGTAGTGATGTCCATCACGGCCGTAACGTGCACAATCAACCTGCACCATCACGAGCGGGAACCGATCACGGCCTAGCCGTGATGAGCATCACGGCCATGACAGATCAACCAGTAGAGCAACATGCACTCAAAACCAAAAATATAGACATTCCAAACAACTCAAACTCACGGTTTCAAGTTTCAACTACTGAGACTACAGTTTCAACATACACTCAAAACCAAAAATAAAAATATTTGCCATAAAGACTCACCAGAAATAGGTGCTCGCGTGGTGGTGGGGAGGGGAGCTCGAGTGGTGGCCAACGTTCGATGGGGTTACTGAGAGCAGAGGGACAAGGAGAGTTAGTGCGCGGGAATGGGAAAGAGAGATGTCAAGTTATTGCAAAGAATGAATGGAAAGACAGAGTTAGGGTTAAGAGTGTATCTCACGGTGGTGGCGAAGAAGCCCTCGCGGTGGTTGCGGTGGAGATGAGCTCGTGATTAGGGCAGAGTGATAGTGAGAGTGAGAGTGAGGGTTGAGCGTGATGAAAAGAGAAAAGAGACGTACAGAGCGAAGTGCAGAAGGCGCGCTGGTGTAAACCAAAATAAAACAACATTTGACGTCAGTTGTTTGTAAAAACTGACGTTAAAGGTCATATATTTAACGTCAGTTGTCTTAAGAAACTGACGTTAAAAGTGTATACGTTTATCCAAAAACATTAATTCCTTTGACTATTTATTTAATTGAAGTAAAAATCAAACATTTAACGTCAGTTGTATTAAACAACCGACGTTAAAAATAAATATTTTTTTATTTTAAAAGCACTTTTAATGTCAGTTGTTGAAGACAACTGACGTTAAAAGTGTATAAGTTTCTGCAAAAAAAAATCATTCCTTTGACTACTGTGCTAACCCATGCACCTTGTAGCTTAATCCTCTTAATGAGCATTAAGTTTATTGATAAGTTTTCAAGAAAATAAGAGAGACTCTATTCTCTATATAAAGTGCCATTCTTCTATATCAGTCTGTAAATACACCCTCTTCTTTTCCTCTATATTTCGTGCGTTTTCTATTCCTTCACAATATGGTTCTATCACATTTGAGACTTTTGTTATTTCTTCCTATACCTAAACTTAAAGGTCTGTCTTAATGGTCAAAAAACTTCTGAGGTTGAGTAAATCACATAATATGACTCCCTCACTTTATTCCATCTCCTCCCCAAGTGACTGTGGATAAAGCACAGATGGAGCATCAAGGACTTCAAATGAGGGAGGGGATCGATGCATCCATTGGAGTTTATGAGGATAGAACTGGGAAGAAATTGATGTTGAAGCAGAAACTTTTTAATATTTTAGTGCTATGTTGTAGAAATTTTTCATCTTTTAATCATGTAATTGTAACTTATGAATCGCTTCAATGAGATACGATTTGATTATACATATAACACTTTTATGTTAAGTGTTTATTTATTTTAATTTTCACAAGAATATGTTTACTAATTCAAGATAATTAATGAAGATTCAAAATAAACTTGTTTAATATTTACACAAGTTTATTTTTAATCTTCATTAAAAATAAACTTGTTTAATATTTGCACAAGTTCTTTACACAACTGACGCAAAAAGTGATTTAATATTTACAAACTGCCACCACCTCATTTTTAACGTCAACTTAATTTATGACTGTCAAGTTCCCATATATTACATTATTTCCAATATTCATTCTGCACGTTTATAATATATAGGATTATTTACGTCAGCTATTTATTATACTGAAGTAAAAATCACACTTTTAACGTCAGTTGTATAAAAAACTGACGTTAAAAGTAAATATTTTTTATTTTAAAAACACTTTTAACGTCAATTGTATTAAACAACTTACGTTAAAGGTGTATAAGTTTCTGCAACATTCATTCCTTTGACTACTGTGCTACTTACCCATGCACCTTGTAACTTAATCCTCTTAATGAGCATTAAGTTTATAGATAAGTTTTCAAGAAAATCAGAATAGCTTAGTAACTTCATCCCCTGCTCCTATAAATAGCTTCCTTCCATCCTTTTAATTTTCTGCTTCACAATATGGCTCTGCCATGGAGATTAACTTCATCACTCTTTCTTCCTATTCCTAGACTCAAAGATCTTTGTCTTAATGGTCAAACAACTTCCGAGGTTGTGTAAATCACATAACATGGGTGATAAGATTGTGTAAATCACATAATGTGAGTTGCTCACCTTGTCATCTTTCTGGAGAATCGGCAGCTACAACTCCAGAACCTCAGCTTTGGAAGCAAATGACTGTTCCAAGACCATTGCTGAAACAGATCGGGTGCACCCTTGCTTAGCCGCTCTGGAAAACTCAGTCGCTTGACTCTCCTCCCTTTCTCACCCGTGAAGGGAACGAAGCCTCAACAAATGTTTAGGATCTTAAACCCTTTCAATGTAACTTTTTATAGGATTTTAAACCCTTTCAATCTTCTGTATCAGTCTGTATTACACTTCATGAATGAGATCCGGTTTGGTTTATTGATTCAACTTATACTTCGCACATATATTTTAGTTTACAAAACAGAAACACAAAACATCAAAGCAATTGTGAAACTGAAACTTTGAGGAAGGCAATGCGGAAGGGAACGTATACTAGATAAAAAAATTATTAAAATAACCTTTAACGTCTATTGATGAAAGAACAGAAGTTAAAAGTGAAGTGACTCACTTTTAACGTCAGTTCAATGAAGAACTGACGTTAAAAGGTTCACTTTTAACATCAGTTGTTTATTGAACTGACGTTAAAAGTGAGTCACTTCACTTTTAACGTCAGTCTTTACAACAACTGACGTTAAAATTGAATTAACGAAGTCTGATATTTACAAAACTGCCACCGCCCCCTTTTTAACGTCTAGCTTTTGGTTAACTGACGTAAACCTTTACCATCTAATGTATATTTTCCACTAGTGCGGGCCAAGTATGATGGTTAATGTGACACATAGACAGCTAAATAGACGTCGGAACAAAATCTAGGACTAATGTGTCTCGCTTTGAAATTTTGAGGGACTAAATGGTTAATTTATTTTTTTCAAGGGCTAAAAGAGGGTCCCCGAAATTTTTGAGGGATCAATTTGGGTCTTGCTCATTTAATAAATAACAGTGAAATACTAACTTTTTTTATGATAATGACATTTCAATTTTTTAAAATGTATATGTTTGCTGTTATTTATTTATTTATTTCATTTATTTTAACAAATTATAGCAATTTTCTTCATATAAATTTCTGAAGGGTATTTCCTGAAAATAAAATGATGATAAAGGTCAAAAGTTGTGCTTACCTTAGAGCATTGATCTCCAATGGTACAACTCCAATGAGTTGCTTGACTCTTTACGAGTCCTATCATGTCTCTTCACCATTTTTTATTTAATACTAATTTAAGCAACTCCCCACTCCAACGATGCAACTCTAAAAAGTTCACTAAATAGGTCCCACAAATTATCCATATCTTCATTTACATTTATTTTTATTTCAAGTTTCGAATGAAGGTAATTAATACAATTCTCTATTATTTTTCTCTCTCATTTTCTTATTGAATGTTCTTGTATAAGAACCGGTTGCTTATAGAAACAACCACCCTTATATATGGCATCCACGACAACTTGTTCCATATGCAACTCAATAAGAACTTGTCATTAATCTTAAGAACTTGTTAAACAACTCTCATTGGAGATGCTCTTTAAGAGGATTAAAAACACTACAATGAGTTATTAATTGTTTGGATTTCTCCCCTCCTTTTTAAATGCATTTAATCTAATCCCTGGGCGTGGTTGAGTTGGCAGTATGAATTATAATGTGAGTACACATTACCTGTAGAAATGCAACGCTATGAATCTCATCGGGTTGCCAACTTATTAATTGCCAACACATCAATGCAGGAGGTTACATCGAGGTTAGGCTTTCATCATCAGGTGCTGGCTAAACGTGAAGAAAAATCGTAGGACATCTTAAAATATGCATCTAGTTTCATTTAATCTATGGACATGTTTTAAAAGGGTTTCATAAATTATATGCAAATTAATGAGCTAATAGTAATGGTTTTAATTGCACAACACTACCCCAGAAAAGCGTTTGTGAGTGGAAATGATATAAAATATGAATACGCGCATAATCGTTAAATAAACGTTATTTAAGATAGTGTTTCTTCGAACAAGTGCTATCTTAAGTCTTTTTTATGATGACGCATCTCAAATGCTATATTCACTTAACAATATATTTGATAACGGGAACATAGATAGCACTTACAAGCGCTATTAAAAGCCACACGAAAGCTCTATTAAAAGCCTTTCTATCGTAGTATAATTAATTTTTAAAAAAAACAAAGAAAGAAATAAAGTCTCAGATGTAAAACTTGTTAGAACCAAAGTGATTTTGGTTAAAATAATCTCTTAAGTTTTGATGTCAACAAAAAAGTTAAAATTGTATGGCAAATTTGTGTCAAAGATCTAACTTGTTTGTTCTACCTTCTTTGGTTTGTTATAATATTGATAGATAAGGAAGCATACTTGTAACTTCTCGATTTTACTATGAAACAGTATCGGGTCGAAGTTCTCAACCGCTAGACGAGCCTTCAAATACCTGGTAAAACTCTAAAGTCTATAAGGTTACCACTAAACGAGATATTAATTTTTGGCTAAGTTAAATAACACTAGACGAGCATCTAAGTCTAAGTGTAAAATGAGAAATAGATGAGCCGCTTAATAACTCTCAGGAGAATAGCAAGTCCATAGACTTGAAGTCTAGACGAGTAATTAACTAGATGCCATGTCAGTAGATGAGCCCGTTTTACTGTTAAGTTAAAATTGCGGGTTCAAAGACTTGCGCGTCCACTAGCTACTGAAAATGAACCCGTCTAGTAGAAGTGAATTTATTTCAAATGATTGAATATTTAATTCGTATGAATGTATGTCTCTTTCCCTTTCTGCTTCAATTGTTTACTCTTTGTTTCTTGAGAATAGAAACATAGTACCATCAAGAACATAAACCTTTGTACTCTGTCACCTATATTGCTGTAAAGTTAAACCAAGTACAAAGAAGGAAAGTCAGAAAGCAACCTTCGGTATAACAGGGAAGTGACAGCTCTACTTTAAGCATTCCTCTTATAACTAAGAGCACTTCCCCATGAAGCATATCAAGCTATCAGTCTCAACAGATCTCAAACATTAAATGTTACCTCTAAACGAATATTTTCTCAAGACCGTTGAAGAAAGGATGAAGATGTCTATATATAGTAGACGGCCCTAAGAGAAGAATAACTCGATGCTGTGAAATTTTCAAAGTGTCAAATATCAGATCAAATTTCATTTGAATATTTTCAGTTGTATTCTTCCTGATCTTAAACTTTCATATTCTCACATATAGTGAGTTCATAGATCAAAATCTGTAAATCTGTTTGTTAGAGTTAGAACCCGAAGATGCTTGGAAGAGAAGAATACTTGTAGCCTGAAGAGGTGTTGAATACTTGTAATCTATTCGGAGAATAGTGGAGAAAAACCTTGAGCTAGAAGGGACTGGACGTAGCTCTTGGTTGGAAGATAGTGAAACAGGATAAATCACTCATGTGAATCTTCTATCCCTACTTTTTACAGTCTTTGTTTATACTAACTATGGGGATTTGGATCTGAGTTTGTTAAATCTTTAAAAATGTTTTCTTGTTTGTGTGTACTTATCTTGTTTTGCTTGCAAAAAGGTTTGAGAAAAAAGGCTTTTTCAAAAAATTGTTAAGAAACACAATTCAACCCCCTTCTTGTTTTTTCCTGTGTCAACTTCAGTCATATTTTATAATTGGTCTAATAAATATTTTGGCCCCTAATGTAACATCCCTGGCTGCTCTATGGATTGACGACTGACCTCACAGATCAACACGGGTCTTTTCAGTGTGCTTTGTCCTCACTCACACACTTCCTGGGAAAACTTCCCAGGAGGTTACCCATCCCAGAATTGCTCCAAGTCAAGCACACTTAACTGTGGAGTTCTTAAGTGACGGTCTCCCGAAAAGAAGATGCGTCTTATTAGTATAGGTAGTACCAATCAATTCATATAAGCCTTCCTCAACTGTATAGTCCCATACCTACACAGTCTTTGGATCCCTCTCATTCGGGTGTGTAATCGGTTCATTCATGTATCCCTCCACCTATAAGCCTGTCAGGAGCCGCTCCTTGTCCGTGCCTTCTTGCAGCGGCGACCACTCCCCGCCCTCGTTGGCACCCGGGTGTTACACCTAAAATAGGACGAGATTTGATTTTAGTTCCTCCAAAAAATTTCCTTTGGTTCTAATGCTCAAATGTTTAAAATTTTGTATTGGTCCCTCCTGATAGAGAGCTTCTGTTAACTGATGACGTGGCAGATAAAGACCCATGTCATCCATGGCACGTATAAGAAAAAATTAATATTTAATTCACATGTGTATTTTTTATTATTTCTTGTCCACGTAGATTAATAATAAATATTATTTATTTTTAGATGATAAAATAAATTATTTTATTTTATTCTGATTTAATAGTTTATTAATTTGTTAATATTAAAATAATTAGAAAAACTTAATTAATCCATATTTAATTGTACTAATTATTCCTAATTTAATTACAATCCCTAATTAGTGTATTTAAGTTGCCATTACACTAATTATCCCTAAATAGGGATGGTGACTAAGTTAGGACTGATTAGTGTAATTAATTCAGGGTTAGTTAAGGTGATTTGATTATTTTAATATTAGCAAAATATTAAATAATAATTAAATGAATAAAATAAGCTAATTTATTATTTTAGACAAACAAATAATATTTATTATTAGTTTACATAGACAAAAAATAATAATAAATACACGTAGAATTAAATATTATTTTTTGGTATATGTGGCATCAATGATGTGACACTTGGCCACGTCATAAGTTAAAGGAAACTCCCTATTGACATGGATCAATTTCAAAATTTTAAAACATGTGAGGATCAGAATCAAACGAAAATTTTTGGTCAAAGAGACAAAACAGATGCATATAGATGGTGAAACCGTGTGTCCCAACTACACAACGGAGTCCGTTTTATATAGGTTTAATGAAATAATTACACAATGAATATAGGAGATTCTATTCCTATTTACAAGATGTGATATGATATGCTTAAACCTATACATTAATTACAAGATTATAATCATATTTTCAACCCCCCCTCCCTCAAGGTGGGTCATATAAATCATATGCACCCAGCTTTTTACATAGATAACTAATACGGGGACCTCCCAGAGAGTTTGTGAAGGCATCTGCCAGCTAATCATTGGAGTTGACAAATCTAGTGGTGATGTCCCCTGATTGGATCTTCTCCCTTACAAAATGACAATCTACCTCAAATGTTTGGTCCTCTCATAGAACACATGATTAGAGGCAATATGAAATGCTGCTTGATTATCACATATTAGCGTCATTTGCATAGTTTCTTCAAATTGAAGTTCTTTGAGTAATTGTTTCAACCAAATGAGTTTGTAAGTCACTAGTGCTATGACCCTGTATTCAGCTTCTGCACTGGACCTTGTAACTACATTCTGTTTCTTCTTTTCCAGGATATCAGGTTTCCTCCAATAAGTACACAATACCCAGAAGTAAATCGCCTATCAATGAGTGAGCCTGCCCAATCACATATAAGTAACCAACTATTTGACTATGTCCTCTGTCTTCATAAATGAGACCTTTTCCTGGAGCACCTTTAATGTATTTCAGGATCCGTATCATGGCATCCCAATGGTCCTGACAAGGAGAATTCAAGAATTGGCTTACCACACTGACTGCAAATGAAATGTTTGGACGGGTGACTGTTAGGTAGTTTAATTTCCTAACCAATCTCCTGTATCTTCCTGGATCTGACAGTGGCTCCCCCTGATTAGGTAGAATTTTGACCTTTGAATCCATAGGAGTGTCAATTGGCTTGGCATTCAATAGTTCAGTCTCTTCAAGAATTTCCATAGCATATTTCCTTTGTAAAATCACAATGTCATCCTTAGATTGAGCTACCTCAATACCAAAGAAATAACGGAGCTTACCAAGGTCTTTAGTCTGAAACTGGTGAGAGAGATGTTGATTCACTTGTAGTATGCCATGCTGATCACTACCAGTTATGATAATATCGTCCACATAAACAATCAGATAAATACATATTTGGGCCGAATGACGATAGAATACAGAGTGGTCAGCTTCGCTGCGAACCATACCAAACTGTTGCATTACAATACTGAATCTACTGAACCAAGCATGAGGAGATTGTTTAAGATCATAAAGCGACATGCGAAGCCGACAGACCATGGTAGATGACTCCCCCCGAGCAACAAACCCAGGTGGTTGCTCCATATAGACTTCCTCTTCAAGATCATTGTGTAAGAAGGCATTCTTAATGTCAAGTTGATGAAGTGGTCAGTGTTGAATTGCAGCAATGGAGAGGAGAAGTCGAACAGAGGCCATTTTGGCCACATGAGAGAAAGTATCACCATAATCAAGCCAAAATATCAAAGTGTAGCCTTTGGCCACAAAACGGGCCTTAAACCGATCAATCTTACCATCAGGACCCACCTTCACATTATAAAGCCAGCGACAACAAACTAAAGATTTCCCAGGAGGTAGAGGGACCAATTCCCAAGTACCACTGCTTTGAAGAGCACACATCTCATCAATCATCACTTGCCGCCATTCAGGGTGAGATAAAGCTTAACCTGTAGAGTTGGGAATGGAGACAGGCTACAAAGAAGAAAAACAAGCATAATTTAAAGGAGAAAGGCGATGATAACTCAAAGCAATAAAATTGGGAGACGGGTTACGAGTAGATTGTATACCTTTACGGAGAACAATGGGAAGGTCTGGTTCAGGCGGCGGGGCTGGGACAAGTCCGGTGAAGGAGTTGGTGCAAGAAAGAGCATCTTCAACTATGAGCTTTGATCAAGATTACAATAGAGATCCCTTGGTTCTTCACTCCACAATGCTTAAGGTGAACATACAAGAAAACTCAAGCCTTTCGTGTCACTATTTTCGATCAAACTCTTGATCTCTCAAATCCTCTATTGGTTTTCTCTCAATTCACAATAGAACCAATACAAGACTAAGTGAAAGTATTCAAAGTGTCTTTCTCACATTTTTGCATTCTATTTTTTGCGCCTCAAGATTCCCCAATATATATCTAAAGCTCTAGAACCCATTTTATTGTAACAACTTCAAATTTCTGAACTGAGTGATAATCGATTAAGAAGGAACAAATAATTGATTAACTTAATCGATTATGGACTTTAACTTAATCAGTAAATCGATCTCTCTCCACAAGCTTGGCTACTCAAAACTTCAGGACTGATGCTGCATAATCGATTACGGCTGACCACATAATCGATTATACCCTCCCACCTTGACTCCAAATCGAAGGAAGAAGTTAAACCTTATAGTGGTGGCTCTCCCACTTATGGAATTATGCTTTAACGAAGTTGATCAAGTCCAAGCAATGTTTAAACTTTGATCTAGGTAGTGACTTTGTGAATGCATCGGTTGGATTGTCTTCAGAAGCTATCCTTCTCAATTTAAATTTCCTTTAATTCAACCACGTCTCTAATGAAATGATGCCTTACATGGATATGCTTAGTTCTCTCATGATATATTTGATGATTAGCAAGATGAATTGCGCTTTGGCTATCAAACCGAATAGTCACACTCTTTTGCATAATTTCTAATTCACCAATCATCCGTTTTAACCGTGGAGCTTTCTACACTCCATCCGTGAGAGCTATATACTCTGCTTGTGTAGTTGACAAAGTAACCACAGGTTGTAATGTAGACTTCCAACTGATAGCAATCCCAAACAAAGAAAACACATACCCCAAAAGAGAATTTCTTGTATCAACATTCCCGACATAATCCGTAAAAACATAACCCAATATAGCATCTTCTCCTTGAGATGCCTTCTTGTACGAAAGTCCAAAATTTAGAGAACCATTCAAATACCTCAGAACCCACTTCAAAGCCTCCCAATGAGCTTCCCCCGGTGATGTCGTGCGAATGCACGTGCGATTCCGGCAAGTGTACCGGATCGTCGCCAAGTAATAAAAGATATCGATCCCACAGAGACTGTGTTCTCGAATCGCAACTAATTATCAAATCGATTAGATCTGGACTGTTTAAAAAGATTTTTATATTTTTGAAATGGTTTTTGAATTTGAATTTAAGAGATAAAACAGAATCAAACAAAACAGAAAACAAATCTTTTTGATTTTTCAGATCTAAATGGGTTCCTAGGGATTTAGGTTACCACAAGATCGTTTACGTTATGAAGTTGATTACCCTTGTTAATTAGCGAAATTGCCTTGAAGGCGAGTTTATCCTCTGATAGCTTAAGCTCCCTCTCGGGTTACAAAAGCCGTGCCCAATTGACCCGACCCCTACTCTCGTGGTAGTCGATCCCATATTGAACCCTTTGCGTTTCGTGACAACTCGTTGATCCTCGAGGGACGGCTTCTAACTCTCGTGATTTCAGTCCCAAGTCTGACTCTATAGATCCGACACCTAGGTTCACCGCTAGGTTCCTCCCTAGAATGTCTAAGTCATGCAAATAACCTAAGTTCACCGCTAGGTTCTTCCTTAGAATATCTACGTCTCACGATAAGCGCCGCCGAACTTTACGTGTGAAACACACTAGAAATCCTAAGTTCACCGCTAGGTTCCTCCTTAGAACGTCTATGTCACGCAAATAAGCGGTCGCCGATTTTACGATTGATTAAACACTAGAAATCAGATCTAAAGTAAATCGTAATTAACAAAGAGTTTACATCAAATTTACATCATAAACAAACTTGGGCAGAGCCCTAATCCATAGAAACTATGCTACTACTCACGCCTTGCCATGGAGATGACAGGCATGATTACAAATAACATGAAAATAACTAAGAGAAGGAGGAGGAGAAGAGAAGAGATCTATAATCTATGCCTAGAGTAGTAGCCCCAAAGGTCTGATGATTTCTGCCTCTGCCTGGTCCCTTATTTATAGAATTGAGCAGTTAGAGTCCTAATCCAACTCAAATTAGATCCAATTCTGTTACTTTTGAGCCAAGTAATACGCGTCACGGCCGTGATGGCTATCACGGCCTGGCCGTGACGGATTCTGCCTTGAAAATTCTTCACTGGTTGGTCTGTCATGGCCGTGATACTCATCACGGCCTGGCCGTGATGGTCATCACGGCCGTGATGGCCATCATGGCCTGGCCCGCCTGACGACTTCGACTTGTGTTGGTTTTGGGTCATGGCCGTGATGGCTATCACGGCTAGGCCGTGACAGACTCTGACTTCAGCCTTTGTTCTTTTTCAGTTTTGCTCGATCATGGCCGTGATGGGCATCACGGCTAGGCCGTGATGGGCTCTGTTTGGCTCATTTTCTTCAGTTTTAAAGCTCCATCTTCATCCAAACTTCATCATGGTTGATCTTGAGCAATTTACCCTTGATATCTGCAAAACAACACACGAAAACCGCCTTACCCGTTCCAAAGGAAAATTAACCTAAAATCTAATAAAAATATGCCTAAACTACATGAAAATGCATGCAAAATGATAGACAAAGATGAGGTGGAATCACACTCATCAAATCACCCCAAGCTTAAAACTTTGCTTGTCCTCAAGCAATTACTCAGGCCATAAGATATAAATCAATCAAAGCATGGATAGTGAACCAAAAACCCTAGAAGCTAATCCAAGTAGTAGGCATTTTTAATAAGCACTCAAGAGATAATCAAGTTCAAGTCTAATTAGAAGCTTAGGTTCTTCAAGTTCGTATCCTCACTGATTTGGGCACTCATCTCACCTCACTCAAGTGTTTTAGGGTTTATGACAATTCACTCCATTTCCTCAAGGAAAGTATTTTACCATAGGCTTGACTATTAACCAAATCTCTACTTTATTTATGAAAACACTTAAGAATCAAGAGGTCTTTTCCTTTGGTTGTAATGTGGCCATGGGATTTATTGTAAGGTGGGAAAATCAAGGAAAGGGAATTTCAAGAAGGCTAGACAGATTATCAAACATTACAAAGCATGACACCTTCTAAAATACCCCTTTTTGGGCTTTGGTTTACTTTTCCACCTTTCTTCCTTCATTTAATTTTTTTTTTCTTTTTCTTTTCATTTCTCACTTTCTTTGTCATCCCCTTCTCCATTTTTTTTCTTTGTTTATTTCATTTTTATTTGTTTGGAGAAGGGGAGATTTATAGCTCAAGAGAAATTACTTTCTAGCTTTTTCATCCCATACTTTTTCCAACTACCATTTTGCCCTTTTTGTAATACTTTAAAAGGTGCCATACCAAGCACTATTTATCAAATTAATTCAAGGTACCAAGAAAAGTATTTTTTCTTTAGGCTCAAAATTGGGCAACTAAAGGGTAGCATTTATCATTCAAAGCTCGGGAGGCCAGAAAAATACCTAGTGCCTCAATCATTTCCAAAAATGTTTTCAGAAATTTTTAAGTTTTGAAATGGTTTCAAGTCAAGTTCTAGAAAATACAGTCCATGAGGAATTAAATCACTCTTGCACAAGAAATGGGGTAGATTTAGTGAATACCCCTTTTGGCTCAAAATCTTACATTGAGTAGTTCAAAAATCAGTGAGGTACACAAGTCTAAGGAACCACATGCTAATTATCAACTATCAAATGACTATCTCAAGAAATTTCATTTTTAGCCATATCACAAGAATAATGAAAAATTGGGTTCAAAATTCACTATCTCAATTCATTTGGCTCCAAGTTCTCACAATCGGATGCATGTTCTAAGTGAGGGGAAATCTAGAGAATGTGATCATACCAATCTATGCCAATGAGAATGCAATATGAATGCAACAATGCAAATGCAAAAATAAATACCCCTACCCCAAGCTTGATTACTTACATTGTTTCCAATGTAAATAATCAAGTCGGAGAGAGGAGAAAAAATGGAACAACTTACCGAGTCGGTAGCGGGTGTTGGCTTCACATTCCAGTCAAAACTTGGGTAGAAATTGTATCACGGCCGTGAGGCTCATCACGGCTAGGCCGTGATCGTTTCTGGTCCTCAAGAGTTGCCCTGTCACGGCCGTGATCTACATCACGGCTAGGCCGTGATGCTCTCTGGCTTTGGCATCCTACTCATCATGCCCGTGATGGTTTTCACGGCTAGGCCGTGATCCTTTCTGTGCTCTTGTTTAGTTCATCACGGCCGTGACCACTGTCACGGCCAGGGCGTGATGGCCTCTGACTTTATTTTTTTATGCTCTTCTTCTCTTTCTCAACCTGAAAACACTAGACAAACTTATTAATGATATTTTTGCCTCTTGATCTTCTCAAATTATTCAAGAGGTTAAATCAAAAACAAAACGAAAAAGGGAAGAAAACTTGGGTTGCCTCCCAAGAAGCGCTTATTTATGGTCTTAAGCTTGACCAAACTTCCTTCAGTCAACCGGGGTCGGCTGGGCGTAGAAGTGCAGGCACACTTCTCTTCCATGGAGCTCCTTCAAATAGCCGTTTCTGCTCATACGGCCAATAATGCTTCCGCTTCGCTCTTTTCTCTCGGAGCTTCCTAGCCTTCCTTCCTCCCGGCGAAAGTTTTATTTCAGTATGGACAGCAACTCCAATTCCATCACTGCTGGGTGCATCATTAGCCATGCATACCTTCGGAGTTGCTTCCATGTTCAGTTCTTCTTTTACCACTGGAGACGTTGTATCAATTCTGCACACATGGCTCTCAAAAGGAAGGTTGTTATCAGAGTTAGACAATTGAAAATCGATCCTTCCTTCCTCTACAGTTAGAGAGAGCTTCCCATTCCTTACGTCTATTTATTGCTCCAGCGATTTGCCAAGAATGGCCTTCCTAAAATGATGGGGAATTCAGAATTCCCTTTCATATCCAATACCGAGGAAGTCGGTAGGGATGAAGAATTTCCCTACCTTCACAGGGGACATTCTCTAGTATGCCTAGAGGAGTCCTAGTTGAGCCGTCGCAAATTGTAAGGAGAATTTGAACGGTCTCAACTCTTTACTTTCCAACCTTTCCATGATAGTAAGGGGCATCAAGCTCGCACTAGCCCCTAAGTCACATAAGGCTTGGTCAATGTGCACTTGTTCAATTGAGCAAGCGATGGAGAAACTACCTGGGTCTTTCAGTTTAGTAGGCATTTTAGTCTCTACATCTACTTGCTTTTTCCTAACCAACCTTTGTGGGAAAGGTATCGGGGGTTGGTACGGTGGTGGAGGGACATATTTCGGTTCTGGCTCCTCTTTTTCGCTTGTGTCCTCCTCCGGGTCCACGTCCATTTCAGCTACCCCCACCCCAAGCTTATCATCCCTCAAGTGTATGACATTGCAATGCTCATTGGGATTTGCTTCGGGTTGCCCCGGGAATGTACCCTTAGGTCTCGAGTACGTGCTGGTTTGTTGGGCAATTTGTGTTTCTAGCATCTTGTTATGAGTTGCTAAGTTGTCTACCTTAGATGCTAGATCTTTTATTGCCTCACTCACTGCCCTTCCTTGTTGTCTAAACTCCTCATTCTGTTTTGTCTGAGTTTCGACAAAACTTTCAAATAAAGCCTCGAGTTTAGATCTTTGTACCTGAGGATACCCTGGTGTTGTTCTCTTATTACCTTGACCCTCTTGGAACTCATGGTTGAGCGTGTTGCTGTAGTTGCCGTAGGAGAGATAAGGGTTGTTTCTTCTTTGATTGTAGGGATTTGGGGGAGCATAGTTGGGCAGCTTCGGGTTCGTATCATAGTAGTTGTTACAAGAGTTCACTTGCTCACCCGAAGCGCCGGATCCATGTGGGCATCCCATCATGTCATGTCCTTGCATTCCACAAATCTCACAAACAAGGTTAGTAGCACCTATTGCACTCACATTAGCTCTTTCAAGCCGATCAAAACGTTTATTAAGTGAGTCTATCTTTGACATAATAAGATCTGTGCTATTTACCTCAAACTTACCCCCCGAAATCTTGTTCGGGTTATTACCTCTTTCGGATCCCCATTGGTGGTAGTTGGTGGCGACATTCTCGATGATGTTGAATGCCTCAGTGAGAGGCCTATTCATAAACGCTCCACCGGCTGCAGAATCTAGTGACACCTTCGAAGAGTAGTCCAATCCGTTATAGAAGGTGTGCACTATTAACCACCTCTCGAGTCCGTGATGTGGGCACGACTCCAGCAGTCCCTTGTATCGATCCCAGGCTTCCGATAATGATTCTCCGTCTTTCTGGAAGAAGCCGGTGATCTGGGTTCTTATGTAGGCCGTCTTGGATGGAGGGAAGAATTTCTCCAAGAACGCCTGCTCCAATTGGTCCCAAGTGGTCAAAGTGTTAGCGGGGATTTGCTTTAGCCAGGCCTTCGCCTTTCCAGTGAGAGATGAGGGGAGCAGTCTCAAACGCACAACATCGGCCCGAGGCTCCATGAATCCGGATTGCGTCGGTGAACTCTAAGAATGTTTCTATGTGATCGGTTGGGTCCTCCGAAGGCAATCCTCCGAATTGATGTTGCCTAATCATGTTGATTAGCATGGGCGGTATGGTATAGTTTTCCGCCTCAATCTCTGGCCTTGCAATCCCAGTTCGCAAGCCTCTCGCATTTGGGGCTGCGTAATCCTTCAAAGGTTTTGTATCCGGTTGATTCGCCATGAGTGGAACGGGACTCAACCTTTCTCCCTCTCTTTGTAGTCTTCTACGTCTGTGGAAGGTCCTCTCGATCTCCTGATCAATCTCACTAAGGCTCCCAAGACTTAGAGATCTTTGCATATAACACACAGAGAGATGGATACAACAGAAGGAAAAGAATGTTTTTGATTTTTATTTTTTATTTTTTTTTTAAATTTTAGAAATAAAAATCAAACAAAAAGAAAAGGTCCAGAAAAATCAATTCAAAATTTGAATTGAGATTCGAAAAGGCACAGTCCCCGGCAACGGCGCCAAAAACTTGATGTCGTGCGAATGCACGTGCGATTCCGGCAAGTGTACCGGATCGTCGCCAAGTAATAAAAGATATCGATCCCACAGAGACTGTGTTCTTGAATCGCAACTAATTATCAAATCGATTAGATCTGGACTGTTTAAAAAGATTTTTATATTTTTGAAATGGTTTTTGAATTTGAATTTAAGAGATAAAACAGAATCAAACAAAACAGAAAACAAATCTTTTTGATTTTTCAGATCTAAATGGGTTCCTAGGGATTTAGGTTACCACAAGATCGTTTACGTTATGAAGTTGATTACCCTTGTTAATTAGCGAAATTGCCTTGAAGGCGAGTTTATCCTCTGATAGCTTAAGCTCCCTCTCGGGTTACAAAAGCCGTGCCCAATTGACCCGACCCCTACTCTCGTGGTAGTCGATCCCATATTGAACCCTTTGCGTTTCGTGACAACTCGTTGATCCTCGAGGGACGGCTTCTAACTCTCGTGATTTCAGTCCCAAGTCTGACTCTATAGATCCGACACCTAGGTTCACCGCTAGGTTCCTCCCTAGAATGTCTAAGTCATGCAAATAACCTAAGTTCACCGCTAGGTTCTTCCTTAGAATATCTACGTCTCGCTTATAAGCGGCCGCCGAACTTTACGTGTGAAACACACTAGAAATCCTAAGTTCACCGCTAGGTTCCTCCTTAGAACGTCTACGTCACGCAAATAAGCGGTCGCCGATTTTACGATTGATTAAACACTAGAAATCAGATCTAAAGTAAATCGTAATTAACAAAGAGTTTACATCAAATTTACATCATAAACAAACTTGGGCAGAGCCCTAATCCATAGAAACTATGCTACTACTCACGCCTTGCCATGGAGATGACAGGCATGATTACAAATAACATGAAAATAACTAAGAGAAGGAGGAGGAGAAGAGAAGAGATCTATAATCTATGCCTAGAGTAGTAGCCCCAAAGGTCTGATGATTTCTGCCTCTGCCTGGTCCCTTATTTATAGAATTGAGCAGTTAGAGTCCTAATCCAACTCAAATTAGATCCAATTCTGTTACTTTCTGGCCAAAGTAATACGCGTCACGGCCGTGATGGCTATCACGGCCTGGCCGTGACGGATTCACCCTTGAAAATTCATCACGGGATGGTCTCTCATGGCCGTGAGGCTCATCACGGCCTGGCCGTGATGGTCATCACGGCCGTGATGGCCATCATGGCCTGGCCCTGACAGCTTCTGACTTGTGTTGGTTTTGGGTCACGGCCGTGATGGCTATCACGGCTAGGCCGTGACAGACTCTGACTTCAGCCTTTGTTCTTTTTCAGTTTTGCTCGATCATGGCCGTGATGGGCATCACGGCTAGGCCGTGATGGGCTCTGTTTGGCTCATTTTCTTCAGTTTTAAAGCTCCATCTTCATCCAAACTTCATCATGGTTGATCTTGAGCAATTTACCCTTGATATCTGCAAAACAACACACGAAAACCGCCTTACCCGTTCCAAAGGAAAATTAACCTAAAATCTATTAAAAATATGCCTAAACTACATGAAAATGCATGCAAAATGATAGACAAAGATGAGGTGGAATCACACTCATCACCCGGGTTAGCCATAAATCTGCTCACAATGCTAATAGTGTATGCCAAATTCGGTCTGCTACATACCATCTCGTACATGATACTACACACTCCACTTGTATAAGGGATAGAGTTCATTCTTTTTCTTTCCAAGTCAATGCTGGAAGCTTGATTAATAGAGAGCTTTGTGTGATTACCCAAAGACATAGAAACCGACTTGGATTGATGCATCCTATACCTTTCTACAACTTTCATTAAGTAAACTTGATGAGATAATAACAATTCCCCTTTATTTCTGTCTTTGATTATGTCCATCACAAGAATCCTATGTGCATTACCTAGATCTTTAACCTCCAATTCAAAGTTTAATAGGTCCTTGAGCTTGCTTATTTTTCCCTTGCTAGAATTGGCTATAAGAATGTCATGTACATATAGGAGTAAGAAAAGTACACAGTCCTCCTCAATATGTATACAAAGTTGTCATAACTACTCCTAAGAAATCCCAATCTCAAGAGAAAATCATCAAATTTCTTATACCATTATCGAGGACTTTGTTTTAATCCATAAAGTGATTTTCTCAAGACCAATCTTCCTTTTCTTCTCTTCGAAAGATTCAAGGAACACTGCATAGAGGTGGTAGATGTGAAGACCATCACATATGCCATCCTTCAGTCATGAATCTTGGAGGCTCAAGGAGTGTATAGGATGATGCATGACCTCCCTACAAACAGGCATGCTGAGTTCAAGATTGCCAACTGCCTTATCTTTAACAAGGAAAATATTTCTAATATGCACCTGCCCTCCATCATTGCCTCTGAGATAGAACTAGCTGCTCGAGCTCAAGTCATAAGACAAGAAGTCTTTAGAGAAGAAGGAAGGAAAACCAGCAAGCCGAGGAACCTACTATAGCAGCTGCCAGAGAACCTGTGCTGTGAACCAGGAATAGGAAGTTCAGTGGACTGGACAATATTAGATGAATACAAAGTCAAGCTTGATATTGAGTATAAGATGATGCTTGAAGGTATACCCTACAACATCAATGGAATAGTCATACCCTACATTTGAGGAAGTGGATTGATGTGATCCTAGGAAGAACAACCTTAATGGACCAATGGGGGCAAGTCAACTTTGAAACAAATCCCAATCAAACCTGCTTCACTATTTTGGATGTATCTTAAGTTTTAGATGTCTGACTTAAGTGATATTGGATGCGTTGGAAATATTAGAAGATTATCTAAAAATCTTGTTTCATTACTCAAGACCATATTCGGCCTCTATAATGACTAAAACTGGGCTACAAGTTTAGAACAAAATTCTGGACAGGTTTTGATTTAGTTAGGCTTGTACTTGGGCTTAAGAGTGTTCCAAGCCCATCAAGACTTAGAGAGGTGCATGAGCTGATACTCACATGTCACACCTATAAATAGGTGTCTTGTACTCCTTTTTAAAAGATTGAATACATTTGCAAAGTTTCTCATACTTGAGAGCTAGAGTGAGTTGAGAGAGTTCTCCTCCTAGAGGTTCATGAATTGAACCATAGATTCTTATCTTGAGTATCCTTACTCAAGTGGTGAATCATATTTGGCTTATCTTTCAATCTTGCATTCACAATTTGAATGTGGCGCCATTCCCTTCCCCTTCTACCTCTTCCATTTTCTACTTCATTTTCTTCTTTAATTCTTGCAATTTATATTTCATAGTTTAGATCTATTTTCTTGTTCTTGAATTCAATTCATATAACAATTGTTTCTCTTCAACTCTTTTGTTTTCTCTTGATTCTCACTTGAGGATCAAGCTTCATTCAATTGTATCCTTGTTTTGTTGTTGATCTTGAATTCTTAAACAATTTGACCAAAGAAAGATCCCATCAATTTAGTGATCTATGTTAGATCACATCATGGTTGATCCAGACTATAGGCAAAGGATAAGGGTTAGCCAAAATGAGCAAGTTACTGCACCTGCACCTCCACCTGCTCAGACTCAACATCAGGAAGTTGAATCGTCCAGAAAGGGAAAGAGGAACGCTCGGAAAGAAATTGCTGTTGCATCAAGGGAAAATGAAGAGGAGTATGAAGATGTCATTTCCATAGCTCTTCTTCTAAATAAAAGTAAGCTTTTTGCCACCTCTTGTAACACATCAAGATTCACCCTTATTTTTATATGTGTTAGTTCTGGCATGTATATGTTTGCTATTTATATATATGTGTATATATTATTGCATATGATAATATGTATATTAATATAAGATTATTGCATTAATATGAGATTGTGTCTCTTAATGTTTGATTTTATATGTTAATATATGATATGTAATTTTATTAATAATAAGCGATTAAGAATGATATGATAAGATATCGTGTGATTTAGTATTTAAATAGAGATAGTGTTATTATTAGATTTTAGCCTCTCAACCAACAATATTGGAGTCCTTATCAATATAGTATCATCCTCTTTTTGTTATATCTTAAGACCTTATCATAATCTCCTAAGGATCCTATCTAGGAATAACTACCAAATTTGTTGCTAAACTTCCATCAAACTTTTGACCATCTTGACCATCTTAGAGTCCGATTTAAGATTAGAACATTAGAGAATAATTTGTAGATATTTCTATGATCTTTCTAACGACACCAAGAACGTCTCAATTGGAAACTTGTAGCTCAAGTTATGGTCAAAATATCGAACTGTATACAGTTTGGGCTGAAATAGGAACCCGTTATGACCCTAACTCATATATATACCATTAGACTCGACCTAAACCTAGTTTACACGACCCAAACACTCAGTAAAATGCCTCCCTCCTTCATATTTGAATCCATATGGTATTTCTCCCTAAAACTCTCTCTAGGGAACCCGTTCTTGCACCATTCTTCGTTGCTTCTTGAAAGGAGAACATCGCTACGAACAGGGGTTCGTTGTGCTTGCTGTTTGGGACTTTAGAAAAGGTAAAGTTCGTGCACCTTGTCCCTTGTGTCCTTTCTTTCAAGTTCTTGATCTCTTACTTTTGATTTCTTGATTTTAGAGTTGAACCAAAGTGTTTTTTCGGCGTCCTTGAGATTGTAGACAAGTGCTAGTGAGGCGGGACCCTAGTGGATCTTCTTTCTTATTTTGAAACGCGAACCTCGTACCAGGTATGGGAGAAGAATAGTGTATACACTAGTCTAGGGAGTAGCGTAAGATGAGGGGTTCCCATAGCCCCGTTTATTGTCGTTATAATGTATTGATGTCATGATCTGCCTGGTTGTATGACTGAATTGTATATATGTTTAATTGGATTAATTAGTATGCCTATTTGTTATAATTGTTGAGTTGTTCATGATGTGGTATGCCCATTTGAATTATCTTATGCCATGAGTTTTGGTTGAATTGGTATGAATACCCATGATTATGAATGTTGTTGTTATGACATGGATTATGTTGATCACATTGACTAGATATGTTGTTGATGATGATGTTACCGTTATGTTAAATATGTCAATAAGACTCTAATTGACTTAATTAAGACTCTTAGTTAACATAGGAATTAAGGGATTAATTCCCCAAGCTTCATAAGACATGAACTGTGTTAGTGAGGGGTGAAGTTTTATGCCGAATGTTTTAGTTAAGACCCTAGGATCTGATTTGAGAGAATTATGGAGCCTAAACTCCAAGAGCACATTAAATTCTTCCCATAATAGTATGGCCCTGCCTAGGAGCACGGCCGTGCTAAACAGGGAGCATGAGCGTGCCCCCAGTTAAATTCTGGAAAACAGGCCGCGCATTAAGCACGGCCATGCAGGACAGTGAGCACGACCGTGCTCTACTTAAGTGTCAGCACGACCGTGCTGGGGGTATAGTACGCCCGTGCTTCTCGCTACTGGTCAGGACTTAATATTAATGAATTAAAGGGGTGTTTACCCCAATTATCCCCAGATGATGTAATAATGCACTAATCAAATGATAACAAGTTAGATAACTTAATTAAAGATTAATTAAGATAACAAATACTGATAAGCTGGTTAAGCCGGTACTCGATGGGTTATAGCACGTTGTCACGCTTTGGTGCTTTTTGGTCAAAGTGCTCTCAATGCTTTTTGGTCGAGATGTTGTTATGTTGGACCTTGGTGCTTTTTGGCCAAGGGGGCCTTGACCCCACGGTGTGGGTCTAAGGTGTTAATGTTGATGTTGGTGATAAGTCTTGGATGCTTTTAGGCCTAAGCAAAGGAGGTGGTTGCCTTGTGTTGTTGTGCCATTTGCATAGAGCATTGGAGTTGATGTTGAGGGAGGTGTTCAACATAGGGGAGGTCGTCCTAGTTATGATGATCCGGTCCAAGTCTCGGGTGGTTCACCCATGGTTTGGTGAACCGTGCGGCCCCGAGGTGGCATATCCAGTTATGATACGTCGGCTATCCAAGGGGTTCCTCCATGGTTTGGGGAACTGCCGGTGTTGGTGATTTTTGGCCAATACGGATATGTAGCTCCGAAGTTGACTTCTTGAGTTAGTTGGATCCACATGCATTGATGGAGTAGGGTTGCATCGCACTACATAGCATATGTTGGATGATTAACATGTTGTTATAGTATTATATGATGATGTATAAATATTGTATGTTGTTATATTTCTATGCCATGCTATGATGTATGTTCATCTTATTCCCTATTCCCATGTCGTTGTGTTTACATGATTTCTTACTCCCTGCTTTCATGTTTGTGCTGTTGCATGTATTTCCTTATGCAGAGAACGGTGAGCAGCCAGCGGAGGAGTGACTTTGAGGAGCTGTGACTCTAGTTAGAATGTTGAGTTATAGTTGTTAGTTTTGTTAGTTGTTTAGTTTGTTTCCGTGATGTATTTGGATTTTGGTTACACCAGCGCTGTATGTGACATCGGGGTTATGTTTTTCTTTATCTGTCATGTTTATGTTTTACTGTTTTAAAATATGTTATTTACGCATTGTTTTTGTTGAGATGTGAAACCTTTTTATCCAAGTTTTTATTTTTTTCAAATAAATGCATGTTTTATAATTACCTCTTTTAAGTAAATGTTTTATATTAACATGCGGGGTAGAAGGGTATCACATTTAGTGGTATCAGAGCCTTTCGCTCCTGTCCGGATGAGGTATGAGTCTGTCATGAGTATGTTGTGTGACTCTTGTTTGAATTGTCTATATTTATATAGACAATGTTACGTGGTACGAAGTACCTATAGCTTTGCTTTGGCTTAACTTACAGCTATTGGCGGTTTGTCTTGAATGATCCAAGGAGCCTTCGAGTGCTTCTTGTGTTTAGGAAGGTTGTTCTGTTATCTCTTGATAATATGAACTCTGCAGCTAATCTTGTGCACTTATTTTTTTTTTTTAAAAAACCGCTCGATGTTATTCTTTGGATGAACTGGTTATCTTCCAACCATGTTCCCTTTATCTGTTTTGATAAGACCTTAGTTTTTGGAACTCCAACGGATTTTAAGAATCCGGACCTTCTCTCTGCCAACCAATTTCAAGCTTCGATGATAGACGAATCCCAAGTGTACACGATGATAGCTTCCCTGGAAGTAGAGAGCAGCCCTCCTGATGTCGTCAGCTTGCTTGTTGTGTGAGACTTTCCTAAAGTGTTTCCTAGGGATGTTTATAACTTACCCCCAAAGAGAGATATTGAGTTTTCCATAGACTTAGTGTCTGGCACCGTGCCAATCTCCATAGCACCCTATAGGATGTCTCCTCTAGAGTTAGCTAAGTTGAAGGAACAGTTGGAAGACCTGATGAAGAAGCAGTTCATTAGGCCTAGTGTGTCCCTGTGGGGAGCATCTGTGTTATTGGTGAAGAAGAAGGATGGTAGTATGAGGTTGTAAGTCGACTATCGGCAGCTCAACAAGGTGGCCATTAAGAATCGGTATCCCCTCCCTAGGATTGATGATCTTATGGATCAGTTGATCGGAGCTTGTGTTTTCTGGAAGATAGATTGAGATCGGGGTACCATCAGATTCGGGTTAAGTCTGAAGACATCTCGAAGACAACGTTTAGGACGTGTTATAGTCACTATGAGTACTTGGTTATTCCCTTTGGTGTGACCAATGCCCCTGCTGTGTTCATAGACTACATGAACAAGACCTTTCACCCTTACTTGGATATGTTTGTGGTGGTCTTTATAGATGACATCTTAGTGTACTCTAAGACTAAGGAAGAACATGAGGAGCACTTGAGGGTGGTCTTACAGACCCTTAAGGAGAAGCGGTTGTATGCCAAGATGTCTGATGAGCCTCTGTTTGACTGGTTTTATAACTAGTAAAGACCTTGGCTTTGTGCTAATTTTATATCATTTTCACCCAAATTAGACTTGATTGTCCTTAAGTAGTATTTTGAGTCTGTAAAGTGTTTTTAGGTTAATTTAGTTGATTTAGAGTGAATAAAGTACTTGCTGTTATTTTCTTATTTTCAGGTAAATAAAAAGGAATAAATCTGGAGTCTTTCGCCCCGCGAAAGCTATACTCGCCACGCGACCCCGAAGCTTACTGTTCCAAGAAAATGCAAGGTCTCTGGTTCGCCCCGCGAAGAAGAGCTCGCCTCGCGAGTCACCCAACCCTGAAAAGTCAGAGACGATCACGGCTTGCCCGTGTGAAAGGTCACGGACGTTGCAGTTTGGGAATTTGAATAGATTCGCCCCGCGAATATATGCTCGCCTCGCGAGAAGATGAAAGGTTGCAGACTGTTCGTAATATTCGCCTCGCGATCAGTGCTTCGCCTCGCGAGGACGTGGATTCCAGGAGTTGTATAAAAGCCTATTTAGGCAGAACTTAGGAGTTAGTCATAGTGAGGGAGTGATAGTTAGTCAGAGTTAGCCAGTTTTGGCTAATCTTTGATAGACAGTAGTAGTAGTTTTTCAGTAGTTTGTCTTCTTTTCTTAGATATGTTTTGTTTTCCTTTTGTAATGGAGAATTAGTCTCCTAGATTAATCTACTGGGATTGGTTTCCATTTACATTTGAGGTTCTGTATTTCCTGTTTTCACTTACTTTTCTCTTTTCAATACGATGCTATATGTTTCTGTTTGTTATTTCAGGAATGTATAGTGTTGTATTGATTCATTTCGGTGATGTTATGTTTCTATACTTAATCGCGTTTGTTATTTCGCATGTGTTCATTCATGTTCGTTTGTTCATGAGGGCTTAACCCCGTTTGTTATTTCGGGAATAGGAACATACATCCGTAGTAGTGATTGCGTTGTTAATTGTTGCTACAACTGGGAGGGGATTAGAATCCGCTTAGGGCTTGGATTTATTTGAACCAATGATAGTGGGAAACCAAGAACAGTAGGTTAATCGTCTTTAGTTTATTTGCTATTCTCTTTAACTGCTTTGTTTTCATTGTTTTGTTTTATTTATTTTATTTCAATCCAAAACCCCCAAAACTAACTTTTGATTTTCTGTTAATAATAACAACAACTAAAGAGTCCTTGAGAGACGATATCCGAGTTGTCGCTCTATACTACATTATTTTTGTAAACGCTCGTTCTTTTTGGCGCGTGGCGACAGCGCGTTCAATGTCTAAGTACGAGTTTTGGTTAGAAGAGGTTATTTTCTTAGGTCACGTGATCTCAAAAGGTGGGATAGCCGTTGATCCGGCTAAGGTTGAGGCGGTGCACCAATGGGAAGTGCCAAAGTCAGTGACAGATTAGGAGTCTCTTGGGTTTAGCAGGGTACTGTAGGCGGTTCATAGAAGGATTCTCTAAGTTACCCTTATCCTTAACCCGTCTCACCAAGAAGGGACAACTGTTTGTGTGGGACTCTAAGTGCACAACAACATATTAGACTTTTAATAACGCACCTTTTATAGCATTTCCGTGTGGAAATGCTATTAAAAGTGATGCGGGGACTTTTAATAGCATTTCCTTAAGGAAACGCTATCTTAGGTATCACCTAAGATAGCGTTTCCTTAAGGAACCTCTATTAAAAGTCAAGCTGCAGGAAAAGATAGCGCTTCCTTGTGGAAGCGCTATCTTAACTAACCACCTAAGATAGCGGTTCCTCTTGCAAACGCTATCTTTTCTAATTCGCAATAAATAAATAAAATAAAATCAACTTTTAATAGAATTTGTTTAATGAAATGCTATTAAAAGGTAACCTTTAGATAGCGTTTAAAGTCTGAAACGCTATCTTAGGTGATTACCTTTGCTGATTTTAGAAATACCCGCACGCGCGTATGCTTTGATCCTTCGATTCTCAATTTCTGCGTACCCTAACATCCTCAGTTCATCACTGACCTTCGTTACACGACAAAGCTTGTTCATCGCAAGGCGAAATTTAGATTGGGTATTCTCTGATCCCCACCGCAAGGCGAGACCACTTCTCTGCCAGGCGAAATTCCAAACTGGAGCTTCCCGACTGACTTCGCAAGGCGCTTCTTTGCTAGGCGAAATTCCAACTCCTTAGCTACTACCTCTCGTCGTGGCGAAGCTCGTGCATCGCAGTGCGAAAGTCTGCACTATAAAAGCTTCACAAGTCTTACCCTAAGACTCATCAGTTCAAAGTAGTGGTAACAAATCCCTCTCTTCCTTGCACACATCCCATATCATGTATGCATCTTAAGCTTGTTCCTACACCACTCTTATCAATTGACGTATACACATGACCATGAGAATGGGGAAAATTTCTGGGGATCCATTTTTTAATGTGATTTGGTTTGATACTCCTTGGTTGATAATGTGATTTCTGATTTCATTTTTCCAATTTGGGGATTTATTGATATGCTAACCATGCATTTATGTTAGAAGGATTTCACATGCATCACTTCTGTTTGATAAAATGCCTCCATGAAAATATTTTTGTTGAACACCACATCCCTAGTTATAATTCTTTCCCATACAAATAACAAGAAAAAATGGTGAACTATCAGCCTTATGATGGTTACTTTGGTTTGGGGGAGTGTTCTAAATTTCTTTTTTCCGTTTTTGATATTCGTTAAAGATTTGCTCCAGTAGGGGAAGCAAATGGCAACTGCACTTGACCTCGGAATAAATTTGCTTATTCTCTGTATTTTTTTAGCAACCAACATAAGTTTGTATCACATCATCTCTTATATGTACAAACAAATTCAGGCGAGAAAGATAGTAGACTTTGTAATATATGTTTATGACACTGGATGCATGAAGCTTATTTTTATTACCTCATAATATTGGATATATAATTTTGGATTTTGTTCATCCAACTGCATCCTCAACAGGGATGACACTACCTCTATTGTGATTATCTTTACTTGCTGCCATTAGCATTTTTATCGGTAAAATACAATTAATCCATCCCAATTTGTTTTAACAATATGCTAGAAAACAGAGAAATTCATAGGTAGGCACTATCTAGCTATGCTTGATGTATTAGCTTTGGCTTCACTTTTATGAAATTTGGAAGTAAGCTTGGTGTTGTTAAATATGATCTAAAGAGTATGGGGTTTGAAAACAAAACTGAGTCATCAATATGTTTAAGTTAATTGCTGCTACACATGATCCGTTTTATGGTTACCATTCATTTTTGTGTATTAGTGGAGATCAGGATCGGTCACCTGTATTGTGATTTAATGCTACACATCGTACGGTTGTTGAATTTTTTTTATTTATAATCCTATAACAAATTGATCACCAAGATATAGTCCTATTTATAAGGTTGGGCAATTTGAATCCTAAACAAATACAAAAACCAGATCAAATCAGTTGTTGAAGATCCATAGAATGCTAGTCACGGCCGTGATGGGCATCACGGCCTGGCCGTGACAGCTTCTGCCTTGAACGTTAGTTCACTAAATGGTCTGTCACAACCGTGATGGGTATCACGGCCTGGCCGTGACAGATTCTGCCTAGAAGGGGTCTGGCTCAGTTGACATGTCACGGCCGTGATGGGCATCACGTCCTGGCCGTGACAGATTCTGCCTTGAACGTTGCTTCACTAAATGGTCTGTCACGGCCTGGCCGTGACGGCTATCACGACCTGGCCGTGATAGATTCTTCCTAGAAGGGGTCTGGCTCAGTTGACATGTCACGATCGTGATGGGAATCACGGCCTGGCCGTGACAGATTCTGACTTTTCATTCTTCCTTTTCAGCTTCACTTGATCACGGCCGTGATGGGCATCACGGCTAGGCCGTGATCAATGTATTCTCCTAGTTTATAAATAACATGAATTAGTTTCAATCTGTATACATTGCATGTAGACATCAACCACTCTAAACTCAAAGTAAATATATTTAATAAATATTTTTGTAGATCGGGAAAACATGGATCGAAAATGGATGTCTGTCAATCGTTTAACGAAGTAGTATGAGGATGGGGTGAAAGAGTTCATTAGGTTTGCAGTTCGGCATGCGGAAAACCCTAGTACAATCATATGTCCTTGTTTAGATTGTTGTTATGCAAGGCGAGTTAGTGCAGCCGAGTTGGAAGAACATTTAGTGTGTAATGGAATCGATAAAAGTTATACATGTTGGACAAAACATGGTGAGACAAGAGATGAGTCTAGTGAAATGAGGAATTGTGTGAGATATTCATCAAACGATACCGACACAAATACTTATGACGGCGATCGTTTTGAAGACTTTGCAAATGCTATTGAAGAGGATCTTCGGGATTGTCCTCAAATGTTCGAGAGGTTGGTAAGTGATGCAGAGCAACCACTATATGATGGTTGTAATAAATTCACAAGATTGTCGGCGATGTTAAAGTTTTATAACTTGAAATCGGGCAACGGATGGACTGATAAGAGCTTTATGGACTTACTCACACTATTGAAAGACATGTTGCAAGAGGATAATCTGCCTCCTAGTCGGACATATGAGGCTAAACAAATGTTACGCTCTATTGGCATGAGCTACGAGAGGATACATGCTTGTCCTAACGATTGCATTTTATTTCGGAATGAATATGCATCGTTAAAGATGTGTCCTAAATGTAATACCTCACGATATAAGAAGAAAGAATCAGATCCAGAGAAGGTTGTGTGGTATTTTCCCATAATACCCATATTTAGGCGCATATACCGTAGTTTAGAAGATTCAAAGCACTTGACATGGCATGAGGATGAAAGGATCAAAGATGGCAAGCTGCGGCACCCGGCAGATTCTCCTCAATGGAAGAAATTTGATCATGATTATCCTGATTTTGGGCAAGAATCAAGAAACATACGACTTGCATTGGGTACTAACAGATTTAACCCGCATGGTGTTCAAAGTAGCTCTTACAATACCGATAGTGTGATTTTATATGATGTTTCATATACACTTTTGCATGCATTTTTCATATAGATTAGCCATTCTTTATTTGATTTTAGTTAGTTTTTCGCATGGAACGGGTGAAGCGGTTTCTTGGTGTTGTTTTGCAGGAATTAATGTAAAAATGAGCAAAATCAGCCATGATGGAGCCTGGATGAAACAGAGCTTGAAAAGTGAAGAATATGAGCCAAACAGAGCCCATCACGGCCTGGCCGTGATGACCATCACGACCAAGATCAAGCAAAGCAGAAGGCAAAAGTCAGAAGCTGTCACGGCCTAGTCGTGATACGCTTCACGGTCGTGACAGACTAGAAATTAAAGTCACGCGTCGCGAATCTTCTTCTCGCCTCGCGAGAATCCAATTTTGAAAGCGCGCCCACTCCAGAACCCGTCACGGCCTGGCCGTGATGGCCATCACGGCCTGGCCGTGATGGCCATCACGGCCGTGACGCGCAGCAGATCTATATATAGAAGCGCAACAGACAGAAACAGGAGAGCTGGGAACCCTAGTGGAGACCAGAAACACCCAGAAAAACAGAGGATTTGAACCTAGGAGCACTTTCACCCTAGGGAGACTCTTGGGAAGCAAAAAGGGGTGGTTTTTCTCTGCTCTCGGATTGAAAGAAGTGTGGAGGATTCATCATGAGTTCACGTCATCCCTTCTCTCTTTCTCTTTTTGTAATTTCTGTTACAATGAGTAGTTAAATCCCTATTGTTGGGATTAGATGTAATCAAACTGATTATTATGTATGTGCCTTGACGGATTATTCTGTGTTCATGTCTTCATATTAGTGATTGATTTTCCATGCTTAATGCTTGTTGTGGGTAGCACCCCCATGACTCGATTTGTGTTTTGATATGCAATTGGGGAATTCGTATTAGAACCAGAAATGAATTTAATCACCTAGTAACCCTTGCATCTAGGAATAGAGTTTGGTTTACTAGTAATCGTGTAATCTCTAATCCTAATGCAAATTCATTAATCTTGGCCACCTAAGGAATTAGGGTCTATTAGTGGATTTAGGCTTTTGCCATCCGAGGAATTGGGGCTTGAGTAGTTTAGTGGATTGATTTTAATATTTGAAGCATGAATGGGAGGTATCTAGTCCTGGTATTGCATGAGGTAGAGGTTTGGTGAAGTCTAGTCCCAACATATCCTTTCTGCACTCCAAGTGTTTGTTAAAAGTCCCCAAAAAGACAAAAAGATTTTATTTATTTTGTTTTGTTTGTTTTGAATTCTCTGTTTAGTCTAGATAGTTGCTGAACATGTGAATTGGTAGTTGACATCCAATCCTCGTGGGTACGATAACCGGTCTCACCACCGTATTACTTGCACGACTGGGTATACTTGCCCAGAACCGTCCAACAAGTTTTTGGCGCTGTTGTCGGGGACTGTGTTTCAATATTAGCATATATATTTCGGTTACTAATTTAAGCAAAAATAAAAATAAAAACAAAAATAAAAATTTCTGTTATAAACGGTTTGCTATCATTTTTTTTCTGTTCTGTTTTTGCTGTCATTTTTATGGTGTGTTTGTTGTTTGTGTGCTAACCTTTACTACTAACACCCGTGTTGCTAGACTGTTTGTGTATGCGAGGTACTATCCCAGCTGACCAACTCCTATACGATCCAGAAATTGAAAGAACAGCTAGGAAGAATAGGAGGCAAGCACGACAGCAGAATTTGTTAGAACAACAAGGAGAAGAACAAGAGACTTCCACCTCTCAAGTTTGTCAAGAAAGACTCAGAATGGCAGACAATGGTGAAGGTGCTCCACCACCACGTTGGACACTTGGTGACTATGCCAATACAAATGTCAACCGGCATGTCACTAGCATAGTGAGGCCTCCAATTTACTGCAACAATTTTGAAATCAAGCCAAATCTCATCAATATGGTTTCACAAAATCAGTTTGCTGGGTTGGAGAAGGAAGATCCTAACAGTCATGTTTCCAATTTCATAGAGTTGTACGATACGGTGAAGATAAATGGTGCCTCCGATGATGCAATTCACCTGAGGTTGTTTCCTTTCTCTCTAAGAGATAGAGCCAAGTCTTGGCTCCAATCACAACCAAGGGGGAGCTTCACTACATGGGATAACTTAGAGGCAAAATTTCTGGTAAGGTTCTTCCCCACCTCAAGATTTGTGAAGACAAAGGGTTACATCATAAGCTTTGCTCAACAAGAAGGTGAGACTCTGCATGACACCTGGGACAGGTTCAAAGGCTTACTCCAAAGATTTACAAATCATGGGTTTGATGATCTTACTCAGATGCAAACATTCTGCAATGGATTGAGGCCGTCAACCAGGTATATGTTGGATGCCTCAGCTGGAGGTTCCATGAACACAAAGACAGTAGAGGAAGCATTGGTTTTGATAGAGGCTATGGCATCTAATGACTACTTGATGCATCATGATCGGGGTCCCACATCAAGAAGGGGAGTGTTGGAGTTAGATTCACAAACTGCATTGTTGGCTCAGAACAAGCTCATGACACAACAACTGGAGTCTCTTACCAAGCAACTAGCTCAACTCCCACAACAACTCCAAACTGTTCAAGGGACAACCATGCCACACCAACAGGTAATGCGATGTGATTTTTGTGGAGGTGATCATGATAATGGAAGATGTGAGGCACCGCCTAGTTCCCATGAGGAAGCTAATTATATGGGGAACTATGGGTGGCAAGGCAACAACCAATTCCCTAACAACTACAATCAAGGGTGGAGGAATCAACCAAATTTTGGTTGGAAGCAAGATGCCGGACAAACAAGCAAGCCTCTTCCTACACAACCGCCTCAAGACCGGATTTCTAACTTGGAAAACACCCTCAATCAGTTCATGCAGGTGTCCATGTCAAACTAGAAAAACACTGATGCTTCTATAAAGAACTTGGAGGTTCAAGTTGGACAGATTGCAAAGCAACTAGCTGAGCAATCTAGCAGCAGTTTTTCAGGTAATACTCAAACTAATCCTAAAGAGCATTGCAAGGCTATTGCGTTAAGGAGTGGTAAAAGCCTTGAGGAAGAGAGTGGTGAGCCCTTGGTGGAAAATCAGAGAGAGACTGAAGAAACAGAAATGAATTCTGAAAAAATTGAACTGAGTGAAGAACAAGGTAAAGAGGTTGTAGTTGAGGAAGAAAAAGACGGTGAAAAAGAGAAGAGGGAGAAGTTAGTAGATGAAAATTCGATTTTGAGGAGAACTAAAAGTCAGATCTTGAAAGATGGAGACAAGCCTCAAGTGATCCCCTCTTATGTGAAGTTGCCCTATCCTAACTTGAGCAACAAAAAGGAGAAAGAAGAATAGTTTGCCAAGTTCCTTGACATCTTCAAGAGGCTACAGATCAACATACCCTTTGCTGAAGCACTAGAGCAGATGCCCACTTATGCAAAATTCATGAAGGAGTTGATCACAAAGAAAAGAAAGTTTAAAGAAGGCGAGACTGTTGCCTTAACTGAACAGTGTAGTGCAATACTTCAGAGGAAGCTACCTCCAAAGCTTAAAGATCCTGGTAGTTTTACAATCCCTTGTACTATTGGGAGTGTTGCTATTGGGAAGGCCTTATGTGACTTGGGAGCGAGTATCAATTTGATGCCGCTTTCAATTTTGAACAAGCTTGGAGGTGGAGAGGTGAAGCCAACAAGGATGGCATTACAACTAGCAGACAGATCCATCAAGCGTCCTTATGGTATTCTGGAGGACGTCTTGGTTAAAGTGGACAAGTTTATCTTCCCAGCAGATTTTGTGATATTAGACATGGAGGAGGATGTTGAAGTTCCACTTATATTGGGGAAACCCTTTCTTGTAACCGGTCGTGCATTGATAGACGTACAAAAGGGCCAACTTCGACTCAGTACAAGATGAAGAGGTTACTTTCAATGTGTTTGAAGTCATGCATCACCATAGTGATGAAGAGAATTGCTTCCGCATGGATATTGTGGATGTAGTGGCCAATGAGGTCCTTGCACAGCAGCACCATTCCTCTACTCTTGAGAAGGTGATTATGAACTCTATTGAAAATCTTGATGAAGAAGAGGAGAAGGAATTAGAAGACTGTTTGTGTGATTTGGAAGCCCAACCCAAGCAACTTGCTGTGAACACTGAGAAAGAAGAACTCAAGAAAGATGAAGTCCAAAAGAAGCTCGAGTTGGAGCTTAAACCTTTACCTCCCTACTTGAAGTATGTCTTTCTTGGTGAAAATGATGAAGACCCTGTCATAGTGAGCAATTTACTTTCCAAATTAGAAGAGGAAAAACTTGTAAGGGTGCTTCGAGAGCATAAGACAGCCATCGGATGGTCCATCTCAGATTTGAAAGGTATTAGCCCCACGTTTTGTATGCACAAGATCATGATGGAGGCTGAATTTAAACCGGTGGTCCAACCGCAGAGGAGGCTCAATCCTACTATGAAAGAAGTAGTGAAGAAGGAGGTGCTGAAACTCCTTGAAGTTGGAATGATATATCCGATTTCCGATAGTGCCTGGGTGAGTCCGGTGCAAGTGGTTCCAAAGAAGGGTGGCATGACCGTTGTGCACAACGAGAAGAATGAGTTGATTCCAACTAGAACGGTCACCGGTTGGGGGATGTGTATAGATTACCGGAAGCTTAATCAAGCTACTAGGAAGGATCACTTCCCACTTCCATTCATAGACCAGATGTTGGAGAGGTTGGCCGGGCAAGCTTACTATTGTTTCTTGGATGGTTATTCGGGTTATAACCAAATTGTGGTTAACCCGGAAGACCAAGAAAAAACTGCTTTCACATGCCCGTTTGGAGTTTTTGCCTATCGAAAGATGACTTTCGGTCTTTGCAATGCGCCTGCGACATTTCAAAGGTGCATGCTTTCCATTTTTTACGATATGGTAGAAAAATATATTGAGGTTTTCATGGATGATTTTTCTGTTTTTGGTTCTTCTTATGATAACTGTTTGTCTAACCTTGCTGCTGTGTTAAAGAGGTGCATGGACACCAATTTAGTCTTAAATTGGGAGAAGTGTCATTTTATGGTGCAGGAAGGCATTGTGCTTGGGCACAAAATTTCAGCAAGGGGGATCGAAGTAGATAAATCCAAGATTGAAGTGATTGAGAAACTACCTCCACCAGTGAATGTCAAGGGTGTGAGGAGATTCCTTGGGCATGCAGGCTTTTACCGGCGGTTCATCAAGGACTTTTCACAGATATCCAAGCCGTTGTGTAGACTTTTGAATAAGGACACTCCATTTCTGTTTGACACTGCTTGTCTTAACTCTTTTCAGATTTTCAAAGACAAGTTGATTACCGCCCCCATTCTTGTTGCACCCAACTGGGAGTCACCGTTTGAATTAATGTGTGATGCCAGTGACTACGCAGTTGGGGCAGTTTTGGGGCAGCGGAGGAACAAATTTTTCCATGCCATTCACTATGCTAGCAAGGTTCTCAATGAGAACCAAGTAAATAATGCAACAACCGAAAAAGAGTTGCTAGCTATAATGTTTGCACTGGAAAAATTTTGTTCCTACTTAATAGGGTCACAAGTCACTGTTTTTACTGATCATGCTGCAATTAAACATTTGTTGACTAAGTTAGATTCTAAACCAAGACTCATAAGGTGGATTCTATTGTTACAGGAATTTGACTTAGTCATTAAGGACAAAAAGGGCAGCGAGAATGTGGTGGCTGACCACTTGTCCCGATTGGTGAATGAAGAAGTGGCTGCAAAGGAAAAGGACATTCGGGATGAGTTCCCGAATGAGGCTTTATTGTTGGTACATGAGAGACCATGGTTTGCCGACATGGCAAACTTCAAGGCAGCCAACATTGTCCCAGAGCACCTCACTTGGCAACAAAGAAAAAAGTTCTTCCGGGACGCCAACTATTTCATGTGGGATGACCCATTTCTGTTCAAGGTTGGACCAGATGGCTTATGGAGGAGGTGCGTTAGTCAAGAGGAAGCAAGGAAAGTTTTGTGGCATTGTCATAACTCTCCATATGGTGGACATTACAATGGGGATCGGACAGCTGCAAAGGTCCTCCAATCTGGGTTCTTTTGGACCTCAATATTCAAGGACTCTTTCAATCATGTGAAGAGTTGTGACAAATGCCAGAGGACCGGGAACAAGGAGGGATGAGATGCCACTGTAGAATATATTGGAAGTTGAGGTATTTGACTGTTGGGGCATTGATTTTATGGGTCCACTTCCACCTTCATTCTCCAATGAATATATCTTAGTGGTGGTGGACTATGTCTCTAAATGGGAGGAGGCCATTGCAACTCCAAAGAATGATGCCCAAACAGTGATCAAGTTCATCAAGAAGAATATCTTTGCCCGGTTTGGTGTCCCAAGGGTTCTTATAAGTGATGGAGGATCTCACTTCTGAAACTCACAACTGGGAAATGTACTGGCCAAGTATGATGTGAGGCACAAGGTGGCATCCCCCTATCATCCGCAAACAAATGGGCAAGCGGAGGTCTCTAACCGAGAGATTAAGAGAATTCTGGAAAAGACTGTGGCCGCTTCAAGAAGAGATTGGGCAAAGAAGTTGGACGATGCCTTGTGGGCCTACCGGACTGCACTGAAAACTTCTGTGGGATTATCCCCGTTTCAGATGGTCTATGGAAGGGCATGTCACTTGCCCGTAGAGTTGGAGCATCGAGCCTTTTGGGCGTTGAAGTTCTTGAATTTTGATGCCACTCTGGCGGGTGAGAAAAGAGTGAATTAGCTGCATGAGTTAGAGGAGATGCGCCTGAATACATATGAGAATGCAGCCATTTACAAGCAGCGAGTCAAGACCTACCACGACAAGAAGATCGTGATGAAAAAATTTCGGCCGGGACAACAAGTTTTACTGTTCAATTCCCGACTGAGATTGTTTCCGGGCAAGTTGAAGTCTAAATGGTCGGGACCGTTCATTGTCAAGGAAGCCGCACCTCATGGAGCTGTGGAAGTGGAGGATCCTACTTCAAAAAGGACCTTTAAAGTCAATGGTCAAAGACTTAAGTCCTACTTGGGTGATGACTTCGAGAGATTGATCTCAGCAGTGCACCTTCATGATCCTTGAAGTCATCTACCCGTCAAGCTAGTGACGTTAAAGAAGCGCTTATTGGGAGGCAACCCAATTTTTCTTAACTCTTCTCTTTAGTTAGATTTTGTTTTTGATTTTAACCTCTTGAATAATTTGAGAAGATCAAGAGGAAAATATCATAGATTAATAGGTTTGTTAAGTGTTTTCAGGGAAGGAGGAAGGAGAAGCATCAGGCCGTGACCCAATTTTCATGCAATTCCTCCTGACTAGACATGTGAGCCAGCACCCGCTACCGCTTCGGTAAGCCGTTCCAATTTTCTTCCATCTCCAACTTGATTGTTTACATTGGGGACAATGTAAATTCTTAAGCTTGGGGTAGGGGTATTTTGCATTTGCATTTTTCATGTTGGATTCATATAGTTTTGCATGATAGTTTTGCATGGTCACACAATTAGATTGCCCTTGTTTAGATTTTGCATCCGATTGTGAGAACTGAGTGCCAATTAACTTGTGATAGTGAATTTTTGAACCCATTTTTTTTTCATTCTTGTGATATGGCTACAAATGAAAATGTTTGAGACAATCTTGGATAGTTGATAATTAGCATATGGTTCAGTAGATTTGTGTTTTTCATTGATTCTTGAACTACTAAAATGTGAGATTTTGAGCCAAAAGGGGTACTCACTAAATCTACCCCATTCTTTGTGTTAGAGTGTTATTCCTCTTGGATTGTTTTCTCTAGAACTTGACTTAAAACCATTTTGAAGCTTAAAAATTTTTTTGAAAACATTTTTGAAAATGATTGAGGCACTAGGTATTTTTCTGGCCTTCTGAGCTTTGAATGACTAAATGCTACCCCTTAGTTGCCCAATTTTGAGCCTGAAAGAATAAAAATACTTTTCTTGGTACCTTAAATTACATTGTTAAATGATGCTTGATAAGGGACCTTCTAAAGTATTAAAAAAGGGTAAAAAGGTAGTTGAAAAAAAATATGGGATGAGAAAATCAGAAAAATATTTCTCTTGAGCTGAAAATCTTCCCTTCTCCAAATAAAAGAAAAACAAAAGAAAAAGAAAGCAAAAATATAAAGGGGATGACAAAAAGAAATGAGAAATAAAATGAAAAGAAAGAAAGAAAGGTGGAAAAAGGAATAAAATCCCAAAATGGTATTTTAGAAGGTGTCATGTGTTGAAATGTTTGATACTTGGTTTAGCCCTTTTGAAATGTCCTTTTCTTGATTTCCCCACCTAACGATTAATCCCATGGCCACGTTACAACCAAAGAAAAGACCTTTTGATTCTTAATTGTTTTCATTAATAAAGTAGAGATTTGGTTGATAGTCAAGCCTATGGTAGAATTCATTCCTTGAGGAAAGTGGAGCGAATTGTCTTATTTCCCTAACACTTGAGTGAGGTGAAAAAGAGATCCAAGCAAATGAATAAGCTTGGGGTGAGCTTCAGGTGAGAAAGAGTGCCCAAATCAGTGAGAATATGAATCTAAGAAACCTAAGCTTCTAATTGGACTTGAACTGATTGTCTCTTGCTGAATTGTTTGAAATGCCTATTGCTTGGATTAGTATTTACTCGGGTTCTTGGTTCATTATCCATGCTTTGATTATCTTGATCTTCTGGCCTTAGTGATTGCTTGAGGACAAGCAATTGAATAAGCTTCGGGTGATTTGATAGTGTGATTTTACATGATGTTTCATATACACTTTTGCATGCATTTTTCATATAGATTAGGCATTCTTTATTTGATTTTAGTTAGTTTTTCCCTTGGAACGGGTGAAGCGGTTTCTTGGTGTTGTTTTACAGGAATTAATGTAAAAATGAGCAAAATCAGCCATGATGGAGCCTGGATGAAACAGAGCTTGAAAAGTGAAGAATATGAGCCAAACAGAGCCCATCAAGGCCTGGCCGTGATGACCATAACGGCCTGGCCGTGATGACCATCACGACCATGATCAAGCAGAGCAGAAGGCAAAAGTCAGAAGCTGTCACGGCCTAGCCATGATAGGCTTCACGGCCGTGACAGACTAGAAATTACAGTCTCGCGTCGCGAATCTTCTTCTCGCCTCACGAGAATCCAATTTTGAAAGCGCGCCCACTCCAGAACGCATCACGGCCTGGCCGTGATAGCCATCACGGCCGTGACGCGCAGCAGATCTATATATAGAAGCGCAGCAGACAGAAACAGGAGAGCTGGGAACCCTAGTGGAGACCAGAAACACCCAGAAAAACAGGGGATTTGAACCTAGGAGCACTTTCACCCTAGGGAGACTCTTGGGAAGCAAAAAGGGGTGGTTTTTCTCTGCTCTCGGATTGAAAGAAGCGTGGAGGATTCATCATGAGTTCACTTCATCCCTTCTCTCTTTCTCTTTTTGTAATTTCTGTTACAATGAGTAGTTAATCCCTATTGTTGGGATTAGATGTAATCAAACTGATTATTTTGTATGTGCCTTGACTAATTATTCTATGTTCATGTCTTCATATTAGTGATTGATTTTCCATGCTTAATGCTTGTTGTGGCTAGCACCCCCATGACTCGATTTGTGTTTTGATATGCAATTGGGAAATTCGTATTAGAACCGGAATTGAATTTAATCACCTAGTAACCCTTGCATCTAGGAATAGAGTTTGGTTTACTAGTAATCGTGTAATATCTAATCCTAATGCAAATTCATTAATCTAGGCCACCTAAGGAATTAGGGTCTATTAGTGGATTTAGGCTCTTGCCATCCGAGGAATCAGGGCTTGAGTAGTTTAGTGGATTGATTTTAATATTTGAAGCATGAATGGGAGGTATCTAGTCCTGGTATTGCATGAGGTAGAGGTTTGGTGAAGTCTAGTCCCAACATATCCTTTCTGCACTCCAAGTGTTTGTTAAAAGTCCCCAAAAAGACAAAAAAGATTTTATATCTTTTGTTTTGTTTGTTTTGAATTCTTTGTTTAGTCTAGATAGTTGCTGAACTTGTGAATTGGTAGTTGACATCCAATCCTCTTGGGTACGATAACCGGTCTCACCACCGTAGTACTTGCACGACTGGGTATACTTGCCCAGAACCGTCCAACAAGTACACGGCCTGTGATTTTGGTGATTTATAACCAATCTCCATGGCTATGCATGAAGAACAAATTTATTATGTTATCTATGTTAATTTCTGGGCCCAAACAACCATGAAACGATATAGACGTCTATTTGACTCCTTTGATTGAAGACTTGAAACAACTGTGGGAGACAGGTGTGGAGATGTATGATGGGTATAAGGAAGAAAGTTTCAATTTGAGAGCTATGTTGTTTGGCACAATTAATGATTTTCCAGCCTACGGTAATCTGTCAGGATATAGCATCAAGGGTCAGTGTGCATGCCCTATATGTGAAGAGGGTACGGATTGGATGCGGTTAGAACATTGTAAGAAGAATGTCTTTCTTGGGCATCGTAGATTTTTGCATCCAAGTCATCATTTCCGGTGGTGGAGAAAGGCGTTCAATGGGAACTCGTAAGAAGGTAGAGCTCCTTCACCGTTGACGGGTGATCAACTTTTTGAAAAGGTAAAGGATTTGAATATCCAATTCGGTAAACCTTTTTCGAGAGATATTGTCACAAGAGGGTGGAAGAAAAGGTGGATTTTCTTTGAGTTGCCATATTGGAAATCATTATATGTAAGACATTTCCTCGATGTGATGCACGTTGAAAAAAATATATGTGATAGTGTCATTGGTACGTTACTCAATGTGCCAGGGAAGACTAAAGATGGCATCAATGAAAGGTTGGACTTGGTTAGTATGGGAATCAGAAGAGAATTGGGACCGACGAAGAAGGGTAAAAGTACATATCTTCCTCCGGCTGCTCACACTCTATCTAGAAAAGAAAAAAACTATTTTTTGTAAGTTTCTTGACGGAGTTAAGGTTCCGGAAGGGTACTCTTCAAACATTAGGAACCTCGTATCGATGAAAGATCTCAAGTTAAAAGGTCTAAAGTCCCATGATTGTCATGTTCTCATGGAGCAGTTGATACCCATTGGTATACGGTCTATTTTACCTAACAAAGTGCAAGGGGCCTTAACTAAACTTTGTTTCTTCTTCAAGGCAATTTGCAGCAAAGTGATTGACCCTGGGAAGTTGCCATCATTGCAAAGAGAAATTGTTGTGACTTTATGCGAGCTTGAGATGTACTTTCCACCTTCATTCTTTGACATAATGGTTCATCTAACCATTCACCTTGTTAGAGAGACACAACTGTGTGGGCCAGATTATATGAGATGGATGTTCCCGATTGAGCATTATATGAAGATATTAAAAGGGTATGTGAAAAACCGATCACGACCAGAAGGTTGTATTGTTGAACGGTATATTGTCGAAGAAGCTGTTGAATTCTGTACCGAATACCTATCCAATGCTGATTCTATAAGGCTGCCAAAGTCTCGTCACACATGGAGAATGATGGGGCAAGGAACTGGAACTGAAATAGTGACTATATCAAGGACAGAATGGGAGCAAGCACACTTATATGTTATGCACAATGCCGATGAGGTTGAGCCATATGTTGAAAAACACAAGGACATGCTTAAGAGTTTGTATCCAAATAAGAATCAAAATTGGCTAACTAGAGAACACAATCGTTGTTTTATAATGTGGCTAAGAGATCGCATTTTTGCAGAGTTGACTGAAAATGCTACTTCAGTTTCGAATAGATTGAGATGGTTAGCCAAAGGTCCAAGTTTTCATGTCTTCTCTTACCACGGTTATCAAATTAACGGGTACACATTCTATACAAAAGAACAAGATGGTCGGAGTACAATGCAAAACAGTGGTGTGACTCTTGTAGCTCAGTCTATGCATATCCCAAGTGCCAAAGACAGAAACCCCATATATTCAAATATGTCATACTTTGGCATCATTGAACGCATATGGGAGTTGGATTACACAAAGTTTAAGGTTGGTGTGTTTGGTTGTAAGTGGGTTGACAATAATAATGGTGTTCACATTGATGAGTCTGGGTTTATGGAGGTGGATCTTAACAGGGTGGGGTATAAAGATGAGCCTTTTATATTAGCATCTCAAGCTCAACAAGTGTTCTATATCACTGATCCAACTGATATGAAAAGGTCCATTGTTCTTTTGACTAACAAAACAATTACAAAGATTGATGATCAAGACCATGGAGATGTTGATATTGAAGATGATCCTTTCGTCGGGACATTACAATCACTTGAGATTGATCCAACTAGGGATGATGGTATGTATATGAGAGATGATCATGATGAGGGGCTTTTGGTCAATCCACCATTTCGTACTAATAAAGGACAAACAAAGCTCAATCCAATGAAGAAAAGAAAAAGGTTGACTTAAACATATATGTAGTGTTTGTGTTTAAATGAACTTTCTGATCCTTTTATATTATAATTAGCATCTTCCGGTAATGCTAGTGTTGATTTTGTTATCCAGTGATGTTTTATATTTTGCATCAATTAATATTATATTAATTTCCAATGTTGTTTTACTTGTGTGCCTAATTTTTTTGTAGGTAAATGGCATCTTCCAGTAATGCTAGTGCTGCCAAAGTGACGCGACGTGGGCCAACTGTTATGAAGGCGGTCATCTGCGCTAGGAGTAAAGGACAAAAATTTGAGGTAATTTACTTACTAATCTAAGGATTTCATAATGTTGTTTGATATCTAGATTTAATTACTTTATTATTTTTATTAGGTTGAATGGAATTATTTGGACCAACCAATTCATGCCAATGGAAAAATATTGAAGAGTTACATTGGGGCCATTGTTCGGCAAACGGTACCAATTATCTGTTCTAATTGGAAGGTTGAAGCTTTGGATGCTTCCAAAGAGAACATATGGGCTGATGTACAGGTAATTATTAATGGTGCTACACAGTTTTTTGGTGGAATACTTTCTATCAAAGTAGCTTGTTATATGCATATGGTTTGGTACGAGTAACTTAGGTGTCTGGGTTTTATTTGCTACCCATAATTTGGATTGTGCTTCATTTCTTTGTGTAAACCTTCTGTTTTTTATAAACATGCAGGATGGAGGTAAAGTTAACAAATAGGTAAACTAAAAAAAAAGGGAATAAATAGTGTTTGCTTAGAAAATGCTATCTAATGACATGCCTTTAGATAGCGTTTAGTAAAATAAACACTATCTAAAGGCAGACTTTAGATAGCATTTGTTAATACAAACGCTATCTAAAGTCTGCCTTTAGATAGCGTTTAGTAAAGCAAACATTATCTAAAGTTTGCCTTTAGATAGCATTTATTAAAACAAACGCTATCTAAAGTTACACATGACTGCAGAAAACACACACTAAAGATAGCATTTTGTAAATATGAAACGCTATCTAAGGTCATCTTTTAATAGCACTTCTTAAATGTTATCTTTGCTAACTACTTTTAATAGCGGTGGCATAGATAGTGCTTAAAAACGCTATTAAAAGGCATCCGGAAATGATATCTAAAGCCTTTTCTATTGTAGTGGTGTGAAGAGAGTTTCCAAACCCTTAAGGATAGGTTGACATCAGCACCAGTGTTAGTTTTGCCAGATCCTGGTGAACCCTTCGTAGTTTACTGCGATGCTTCTAAGTAAGGCTTAGGTGGTGTGTTGATGCAGAATGGTAAGGTAGTTGCTTATGCTTCTAGGTAGTTGAAAACCCATGAGAAGAACTACCCTACCCATGACGTAGAGTTAGGAGCTATGGTATTTACCTTAAATATCTGGAGGCATTACCTTTATAGAGCGAGGTTTGAAGTTTTTAGTGATCACAAGAGTTTGAGGTATCTCTTTGATCAAAAGGAGTTGAACATGAGGCAGCGTAGGTGGATGGAGTTCTTAAAGGATTATGACTTCGAGCTGACCTATCACCCAGGAAAAGCCAATGCGGTGGTCGATGCCCTAAGTAGGAAAACCTTGCACGTCTCTGCTTTGATGGTTAGGGATATGGATCTAATAGAGGAGTTTAGAAACCTTAGTCTAGCTTGTGAGTTTACCCCTAAGAGTATTAGGCTTGGAACCTTGAAGGTTACCAACAGCTTGATGGACCAGATTAAAGAGGGCCATAAGTTAGATAAGTTTCTCTTAGACCAACGAGAATTGCTCGCTCAGGGTAGAGACCTTAGTTTCAAGGATGAGAGTGATGGAGTCTTGAGGTTTAAGGATAGAGTGTGCATATTGGATGTTCCTGAGCTTAGGAAGTTGATCCTTGAAGAAGGACATAGGAGTGGTTTAAGTGTGCACCCAGGTGCCACCAAGATGTATCAGGACCTTAAGAGGATGTTTTGGTGGCTTGGGGTGAAAAAGGATGTGGCCGAGTTTGTGTATGTGTGCTTGGTTTTTCAGAAACATAAGATAGAACACCAAAAGCCATTAGGTAAGTTACAAGCTTTAAGTATCCCAGAATGGAAATGGGATAGCATCTCCGTGGACTTTGTGTCTGGACTCCCTAGGACTCCTGCTGGTTTTGAGGCTATACCGGTTGTTGTGAATAGATTGACAAAGTATGCCCATTTCATCCCGATGAACATGGAGTATCCTTTAGAGAAGTTAGCCAAGCTGTACATCAAAGAGATAGTTAGGCTTCAAGGTGTACTCTCTAGCATAGTATCCGATAGAGACCCGAGGTTTACCTCCAGGTTCTGAGAGATTTTTTAGCATGCTTTAGGGACAAAGGTTAGGCTTAATTCAACTTACCACCCGCAGACTGATGGGCAGACTGAGAGGATTATCAGTCCTTAGAGGACTTATTGAGAGCTTATGTGCTAGAACAGTTTGGTAGTTGGGAGGAGATGTAGGACACCCTTGTGTTGGAGTGAACCTAGTGATAGTGTGGTTCTAGGGGCGGAGATAGTCTAGGAAACAACATAAAGGATCGGGATGGTTCAGGAAAAGATGAGAGTAGCACAAAGTAGGCAAAAGAGCTACCATGACAAAAGAAGGAAGGCGCTTGAATTCCAGGAAGGTGACCATGTGTCCTTGAGAGTTACTCCAACAACTGCGGTTGGTAAAGCGATGAAAGCAAGCAAGCCATCTGTTATCAGGAGATCCGAGTCTTTCCTACCATGGTGAACAAGTACAGAATCTTTGAGGATGCATACAAGGCCAAGATCGCAAGCCGTAAAAGTTCAGAGATCCAAAGCAGTAAGGACGAAGATCAGAAGAACAAGGTGAGACAATGTCATCGGCAGAGACTTTGAGCAGAATGGCATGGAATCACAGTTCTCAGGAGGTAAGCCTAAGGATTGAGATTTTCCTAAACATATCAGATGTGGAAAACGTGGAGAAGGTCGCTATACCCATCAATGCAAGGAGCCGAACATCATCTATTTCAAGTGTGGCAAACATGGTCACCATAGCAGGAACTGTAAAGGAGAAAAGTCAGAACCACGGAGTGCTAGCGGGAATCAGAGTGCGCAGCAGAAGCGTAGTAGAGCTGAAGACTCCAAGTCCGTGGACTAAGCCCAACGTATGCACCTAATTGATGAAAGTTTAACCAGTTAAGGTGATAGAAATTTCGAGGATGCAATTTTTATAAAGGGGTGGAATTGTAACACCTCAAGATTCACTCTTATGTTTATATGTGTTAGTTCTGGCATGTATATGTTTGATATTTATATATACATGTATATATTATTGCATATGATAATATGTATATGATTATTTGAATTAATATGAGATTGTGTCTCTTAATGTTTTATTTTATATGTTAATATATGATATATGATTTTATTAATAATAAGTGATTAAAAATGATATGATAAGATATCGTGTGATTTAGTATTTATATAGAGATAGAGGTATTCTTAGATTTTATTCCCTCAACCAATTATATTTGAGTCCTTATCAATATAGGATCATCCTCTTTTTGTTTATATCTTAAGACCTTATCATAATCTCTTAAGGATCCTATCTAGGAATAACTACCAAATTTGTCGCTAAACTTCCATCGAACTTTTGACCATCTTGACCATCTTAGAGTCCGACTTAGGATTCGATCATTAAACATTAGTTTGTAGATATTTCTCTGAGCTTTCTAACGACACCAAAAATGCCTCAATAGGAAACTTGTAGCTCAAGTTATGGTCAAAATACTGAACTGTATACAGTTTGGGCTGAAATAGGAACCCGTTATGACCCAAACTCATATATATACCATTGGACTCGACCTAAACCTAGTTTAAATGACCCTAACACTCATAAAAATGCCTTCCTCCTTCCTCTTTGAATCCTTATGGTTTTTCTCCCTAAAACTCTCTCTAGGGAACCCTTTCTTGCACCGTTCTTCATTGCTTCTTGATAGGAGAACATCACTATGAATAGGGGTTAGTTGTGCTTGCTGTTTAGGACTTTAGAAAAGGTAAAATTCATGCACCTTGTCCCTTGTGTCCTTTCTTTCAAGTTCTTGATCTCATCCTTTTGACTTCTTGATCTTAGAGTTGAACGAAAGTGTCTCTTTGGCATCCTTGAGGTCGTAGGCAAGCGCTAGTGAGAAGGGACCATAGTGGATCTTCTTTCTTCTTTTAAAATGCGAACCTTGTACCAGGTTTGGGAGAAGAATAATGTATACACTAGGCTAGGGAGTAGCGTAAGATGACGGGTTCCCATAGCCCATTTTATTGTCGTTATAATGTATTGATGTCATGATCTGCCTGGTTGTATGCCATGAGTTTTGGTTGAATTGGTATGAATACCCATGATTATGAATATTGTTGTTATGACATGGATTATGTTGATCACATTGACTGGATATGTTGTTGATGATGATGTTACCGTTATGTTGAATTTGTTAATAAGACTCTAATTGACTTAATTAGGACTCTTAGTTAACATAGGAATTAAGGGATTAATTCCCCAAGCTTCATAAGACATGAACTGTGTTAGTGAGGGGTGAAGTTTCATGCCGAATGTTTTAGTTAAGACCCTAGGATCTGATTTGAGAGAATTATTGAGCCTAAACTCTAAGAACACGTTAAATTCTTCCCAGGACAGTATGGCCCTGCCCAGGAGCACAGCCGTGCTCCCAGTTAAATTCTGGAAAACAGGTCGCGCATTGAGCACGCAGTGCGAGAGATGCTGAGCACGACCGTGCTCCACTTAAGTGGCAGCACGACCGTGCTAGGGGTTTAGTACGCTCGTGCTTCCCCCAACTGGTTAGTCCTTAAGATTAATGAATTAAAGGGGTTTTTACCCCAATTATCCGCAAATGATGTAATAATACACTAATCAAATGATAACAAGTTAGATAACTTAATTAAAGATTAATTAAGATAACAAAGACTTATAAGCTGGTTAAGCCGGTACCCGATGCGTTACAGCACGTTGTCACGCTTTGGTGCCTTTTGGCCAAAGTGCTCTCGATGCTTTTTGGTCGAGATGTTGTTATGTTGGACTTTGGTACTTTTTGGCCATGGGGACCTTGACCCCACGGTGTGGGTCTAAGGTGTTAATGTTGATGTTGGTGATAATTCTTGGCTGCTTTTAGGCCCAAGCAAAGGAGGTGGTTGCCTTCTGTTGTTGTGCCATTTGCATAGAGAATTGGAGTTGATGTTGAGGGGGATGTTCAACATAGGGGAGGTTGTCCTAGTTATGATGATCTGGCCCAATTCTCGGGTGGTTCATCCATGGTTTGGTGAACCGTGCGCCCCCGAGGTAGCTGTTGGAACCAAAGTGGTTTTGGATTTAATAATATCTAGGTTTTGATGTTAACAAAAGGATTAAATTTTCTTGGCAATGTGTTAGTTGAGATCTAACTAGTGCTTTCAGTTATGCAGGAACGCTTTTATCAGTAAAATAAACTTGGGATAAGTTTCAATTGAAAAATATGCGTCCACCCCTGTAGACGGCATGCTCAAGAACTGTGGTAAAATTTACCTTGTTGCTTTCTTTAGTAAACGAGGCTATAAATGAATACCTAAATAACTTGTTAGGTACTGCAAGTCCAAAGACTTGAAGATAAGCGCATCCATCTTGCCACGCTAGCAGACGAGTGCTATCCTTGAAACTCAAGTATACATCCATAGTGCCTAACTAAAATTCAGTAGAAGTCCATAGTGGCATGTCATTGGATGGAGTTTCTCTAAGGACTTAGCAAGTCCAAAGACTTGTGTAGACAAGCGCTTCTGCCACATCAGTGGATGAGTAGAAATAAAATCTTGTGTAGATGCGTTCTCAAAACTAAGTGGACGGTTCTATATTTTTTTATATCTTTACTAACTTGAATATGATTTAATGCAATCTGGTCCACGATGAATTTATTTGAAATGAATGATATTTATTTCAAATGAATATTTGTTCTTCCCATTTGTTTTTATCCGATTAATGTCTTGTTTCCTTTGAGAAAATTCATAGTACTATCAAGGAAATACAAAAAGTAAAAGGTAGAATTGGAATTACAAAACGTTCTCTACGATGACATCTTTATTGTTGGACAAAAGCTGGGTTATTAACAAAGGAGGAAAGAAAGTTTTTAAGGTACAATTGCTCAGAACAGTGAGCCTCCATTTTGTGATTTTCTGATAAACAAGGATGCTTTTCAACATGGCCAAAATCAAGCTATCAGTCTCAACGGATATCATGCATTTAATGCTACCCTCACATATAGTGAGTTAAAAAGATCTTAGAAAAATCTTTGTGATAGAGTTAGAGCCTGAAGAGGATTGGCAAGAAAGCAATACTTGTTGCCTGGAGAGGTGAAGAATACTTGTTGTAGAAACTTTTTGGAGATAGTGGATAAAATCCTTCAAGTAGAAGGGACTAGACGTATCTCTTTGTTGGAAAAGAGTGAACCAGGATAAAATACCTGAGTGAATTTTCTATCCCTTATCTTTTACAGTTTTAATTATTTTTACTAACTGTGGGATTTGATTTTGGTTTTGTTAATCTTTTAAAAAGGATTTCTTGTGTGCTTAATCTCTTTATCTTCTGCTTGTGAAAAGTTTTTCAAAAAGGGTTTTTGCGAAAATAATTAACAAACACAATTTAACCCCACCCCTTCTTGTGTTTGCCTGTGCCAACTTCAGTTGGTATCGAGATCTCGGCCTTGGAGGGGTTGAGCATCTAACAAGTGCTTAGGCAGTACGATCCTACAATCATGGATATAGAAGGATAAGCTATCAACAGACCCCCCTCTCTTTGATGGAACTGATTATGACTATTGGAAAAAGAGGATGATGGCATTCTTGGATGCACAAAATGCTGACATCTGGGAACTAATAGAAAATGGCTACACTGAGCCAAGGAGTGAAGCTGGAGCTATAGTGCCTAGAGCTGAATGGACTCAAGAGCAGAAAAACCAACATTAACTAAACTTGAAAGCTAAGCACTATCTCATGTGTTCTATCACCAGATCTGAGCATGACAAGGTTTATAGTTGCAACACAGCTAAAGAAATCTGGGATACTCTTGCACTAGATCATGAAGGTTCTTCACAAGTGAAGGAATGAAAGATAACCATGCTGGTTCACCAATATGAACTATTCAAGATGGCTGATCATGAAACTACAGACCATATGTTTTGAAGATTCCAAACAATCACCAACAGTCTCAGGTCTCTTGGAAAGGTCTTTGAGAACAAAGATCATGTGAGAAAATTTTTGAGAAGTCTCTCAAAGCAATGGAAACCTAAGGTAACTGCTATCCAGAAAGCAAAGAATCTGCATGCTCTTTCTCTGGAAGAGCTTCTGGGTTCATTAAAAGTTCATGAACTTGAACTTAAGGAAGAGGAAAACTGCAGAAAAGGAAAGTCCATTTCCTTAAAGGCCAAGAAAGCTAGTTCCTCAAAGATGCTTAAAGTTGCTGAGTCCTCAGATGAAGCTGATTCATCAAATAATGAAGATGACTCAGATGACGATGAACTATCTTTCATCTCCAGAAAAATCCAACACATGTGGAGAAATAAATGTGGATTCAGAAGGAAGCAGTTCAGCAAAAAATTCTCCAAGGAGAAGTCAGATTCCAAAGAGAAAGGCCCACCCCTGTGCTTTGAATGTAAGAATTCAAAGCAAACTGCCCAGAGCTGAAGGAGAAAAAGAAATTCTTCAAAAATAAGAAAGGCACGATGGCTACATGGGAGGATCTTGACCTGTCTTCTCAGATGAAGAAGATGAAGCAAGAGAAGAACCAAACACTTGCTTCATGGCTGACACTGCATCAGAAAGTGAATTCACTGATGCTGAAGTAATAGAATCTGATCCATCTACTCTTCAAACTGTTTTTGATGAATTGTTGCATGGATCATGCATATTGTCTAAATAGTATAAGAGTCTCTAAAAGAAGTTTACTAAACTTTCTATAGAATATGATAAGGTCTGCACAGTAAATAAAAACCTTAAGGATGAGAATAAAACATTAAAATCAAATAATGTCAGTCTGGCCGACAAGACTAAGTGTGAGTCTAATAGCTCTTGTGAAGATGAACAACTGAAACAAGATGAGACATACTTGACAGACTCTGTCAAAACTGGTTGGTAGCTTAGATAAATTAAATCTTATATTGAGATATTCTAGATCACCGCATGACAAATCTGGCATTGGTTATGATAAAGAGAAGCAAGATACATCTCTGAATAAACCAAAAGTTCATACACAATATAAGGCTTTTAAAGTCCGTCCACAGCATACTAAGTCAAAACCAAGCTCTTCCAATACTTACTGCAAAGTAAGTGGAAAAAGTGGGCATGTGTCATCTAAATGCATACATAACAAGCATGCAAAGCATTCACGACCTATGATCACTAACAAGAAAGGACCCAAGTCAATTTGGGTACCTAAAGATAAGATAATACTTGTTACAGATATGCTTAACAACAGGAAAGAAACAGAAGTCATGGTACTTGGACAGTGGGTGCTCACGACACATGATAGGAGAAAGGTGTATGTTCCAAGACCTTAGACCCAAATATGGTGGCTGGGTCACTTTTGGAGGAAACCAAAAAGGAAATATCATTGGTATAGGTAAAATTAGTAAACATCATTTTCCCTCCATTGATAATGTTCTGTTAGTAAAGGGTCTTAAACACAATCTACTTAGCATTAGTCAATTATGTGATAGTGGGTTTTCTGTTTCATTTAATAAGAATATGTGTTCTGTCAAGAAAGCTGGTGGATCACTCTTATTCACTGCCCAGAGGCAAAACAACCTGTATAAGATTGACTTAGAGGACCTCTCAAATCAAAGTGTGTCATGTCTAGCGTCCATTGAGGATGAATGATGGATTTGGCACAAAAGGTTGGGTCATGCAAGTTTGAGATTAATCTCAAAAATAAAAAAGCATAACCTTGTAAGAGGTCTACCAAACCTTAGTTTCAAATCTGATGCTCTCTCTGATGCTTGTCAGAAGGGAAAACAAGTCAAAGGTTCCTTTGAATCTAAGAATGTTGTTAGTACCAACAGACCACCAGAATTGCTACACCTTGATCTCTTTGGTCCAACAAGGACTGCCTGTTAGTGGTAAGAAATATGGTGTTGTCATAGTAGACAACTACACTAGATGGACATGGGTTATGTTCCTTGCTCACAAGGATGAGTCATTCAAGGTCTTTTCTGTATTCTGCAAACGTGTACAGAATGAAAAAGGCATGTATATAGCTTCAATTAGAAGTGATCATAGGGGAGAATTTGTCAATGAGCTATTCCATGAGTTTTTGAAGAAGGTGGTATTCAACATAACTTCTCAATACCAAGAACACCACAGCAAAATGGTGTGGTAGAGAGAAAGAATATATCTCTTCAAGAGATGGCTAGGACTATGCTCAATGACAATTCTGTCCCTAAGCACTTCTGGGTTGAAGCTGTGAATACTGCCTGCTACATTCATAACAGAATACACATTAGACCTATTCTGAATAAGACTCCTTATGAATTGTGGAAAGGTAGAAAACCCAACATTTCATACTTTCACCCTTTCGGATGTAAATGTTACATTTTGAATTCAAAAGATCAATTTGGTAAATTTGATGCTAAAGTAGATAATGGAATCCTTCTAGGATTTTCTGAAACTTAAATGGCTTTAGAGTTTATAATTCTAGAACTCTAGTTGTAGAAGAATGTATTCATGTAAAAATTGATGACAAACAGCCTGATAAGAGGCTATCAGAGCTAGATGAAGCTTTTGCAGATCTTGATCTAAATATCTCAGGAGAGAAACCAGAAATCAATTCTGATATCCAAGTAGACGACACTTCTCAACAACAACCAGAAACGTCTATCTCTCAACAGGAAAATGCTCAGAAATCATGGTATTTCAAAAATTATCATCCTCAAGATCAAATCATTGGTGACCCCAATGACAAGCTAAGAACTAGGTCAACCTTCAGAGAACAAAGTGATTATGCTCTTGTCTCTGAATGTGAACCGAAGACAGTGGATGAAGCTCTACTGGATGAAGGATGGATATTATCTATGCAAGATGAGATTAATCAGTTTGAGAGAAGTGAAGTTTGGACGCTTGTACCCCTGCCCGAAGACAAGTCAGTCATTGGAACAAAGTGGGTCTATAGAAACAAGCTTGATAAAGATGGTAAGGTTGTGAGAAACAAGGAAAGACTTGTTGCTCAAGGCCACTCTCAAGAAGAAGGTATAGACTACACTGAACCTTTTGCACCAGTTGCTAGACTAGAAGCTATAAGAATTTTAATATCGTTTGCTGTACGTCATAGCTTTATGATTTTTCAAATGGATGTTAAAAGTGCCTTCTTAAATGGATTTATTAATGAAGAAGTATATGTCATGCAACCTCCTGGCTTTGAAAATACAAATCACCCTGAACATGTTTATAAGCTTAAGAAAACACTGTATGGACTTAAACAAGCTCCTAGAGCTTGGTATGATAGGTTAAGTTCGTTTCTAATGGAAAGTGGTTTTAACAGAGGAAAAGTAGACACAACTCTATTTAGAAAGTCTATTAAGTCAGATTTTCATTATAGTATAGATTTATGTTGATGATATCATTTTCGGTGTTACTAATGAATCTCTGTGCAAGGAATTCTCTAAGTTAATGCAAAAAGAATTTGAAATGAGCATGATGGGAGAACTCAAATTCTTCCTTGGACTTCAAGTTAAACAGTCTATGGACGAGGTGTACATCCATCAGACTAAGTATACAAAGGAACTTCTAAAGAGGTTTAAGATGGATGATTGCAAACCAATGAATACTCCTATGCATCCCACTACAATGTATTTGTAAGTAGTATTCCACTTATGTGTGATAATATTACTGCAATCAATTTATCTAAGAATCCAATATTGCATTCTAGAGCTAAGCATATAGAAATCAAACATCATTTTATTAGGGATTATGTGCAAAAAGGTGTGTTTGATGTTCAATTTGTAGATACTGACCACCAATGGGCAGATATCTTCACTAAACCTCTTGCTGAGGATAGATTTATCTTTATAAGAAAGCATTTGAATATGTTGTATGTGGATTGAGCTAGTATATTTATTGTTAATTTGGTCGTCCATTGCATGTTTTCTCTACACGTCCACTAGTCATGACGTCCAGAGCAAGTAAAATTTACAGGTCCACTACATATGTCTTTACACGTCCACCCTTAGTCTTGTGTGGTCTCGTCTATGCACACATTTATTGCTTATATTATTTTGTCCTTGAACATATTTACTTAAAACGCCTCTCTTTTCTTGCTGAGTCAGCTATTCTCATCAATCCCATCATAATTTTTTACGGTCCCAAGATTACCAATGCCGTTTTACACTTAATGACATGTCTTGTCATTATTTTTTTGGAAACTGTTGGTTTTTCAGAAATCTTTAAAAGTAACCTCTTTCCCTCTGAAAATCTTTTCGCATCTCTTCATCCCTATCAACCTATCTCTCTGAATCTTTCGAACTCTCTGTCTCCCTTGTTCATCCAAAACTCATCTTACTCAACAATGGCTTCAACCACTGCTCCCATGCCTGCTTTTGCAACTGATACTATGTCCATATATGTGGAACATCACTTCAACTTTGGAATTCTACAAGAATACATTTTGGATGTGAGTAAGTTCATTAACGCTGCTGGATGGGATGGAATCTTTCTTGAAAAGGTCTCAGTGTATCTAGACTTAATAAGGGAATTCTGGAGGAGACCAAAGATCTCAGAAACAAGTTTTTGGATTCGTTCTGGGAAGGAAATTGATAGTATCATAGAAAACCATCTCTGATGCGATTGCTTGTGCTCAAGAAGGATTGGTCTTCACTGAAAACTGGGAAGAAGACCTAGGTGGTCCAAAGACAATTGTCGTTACCCTTATGAGGCAAGACAGCATGAGAACTCATTCTTGGAAATCATCTGAGATGAAAGATCACATCAGGATTCTTCACCATATTCTGAACAAAGTGGTGCTGCATAAGATTGGCTCTAAGGACAATTTTTCAGTACTTCACAAGTTCTGCCTTTGCCATTTGGTTTTTGAAACAAAGATTAACCTACCCTGGATCTTATTTCATCGCTTCAAGGATGCCATTACCAACAGAGAATATGCTTATCACATTACCTTCACCCATCTTCTGTCAAAAATTCTCAAGTCGCAAGGCGTGTACGATATTCTAAGTGCAAAGCCTAAGGATGAACAAGAAAGACTCCTTCATGAGAAAGGATTACAAGCTGTTTACTTTGGTCGAGTTATTCTCATTGGCATGCAACTCAGCACTTACAAGCAAGTGGAGTTGGCAAAGCTTGAAGAGAAAATGAAGATTAAGGAAGAGTTACTTGAGGCCAACGATGCTGCAATTCTTGGTTTAAAGAAAGGAACCAAGAGAAAGACTATGGTTGTAAGGCAACCCATTCCCAAGAAGACTACTATAGGATCTGTCCCCTCTGTATCTTCTGGTGCTACTCTTCCACCTGCACCAAAAAGGATAAGGAAAGTCATCATGTATGAAGAAGAAGATGATGATGAACTTCTTAAAGTTGCCATTCTAGAAAAAAAAAAAGCTGATGTTGTTGCTGGTCCTATTGCCAAGAAGAAGAGGCAACCAGCAAAGAGGGCTAGAACAACCTTGGCTTCTGAGGTAGTAATCTCTTTTGATGACCCTGTTAGGATAACAGTAGATGAATTAGTGTCTAACTTGAGAACTCAGGATGATAATATCTCTGCTCCACATGATGTGAATAATGTTTATATTCCTACCCTACCACAATCACCACCCTCACCTCTACCACATATAGACAATAGCATTACCATTGGAGCCCCCTTTCCTAAACCCTTAAAAACCTTGTTTCCACCCATAATTCCCTCTTCCATTCTCTATACCGGCAAATATGAAAATTGGGCCAAAGTACACAAAGAATGGAAAATACTTTTCCACACCATTCCACAAGAACCAGAACTCATTCTAACAAAATGGTATCCCCTGACTGAGTATGAGTATGAACCCCTCAACATCTATTCATACTGGATCAACCCTGAACCTCACCCTCCAACTGGCCCAACCCAGAAAGAGTTATCATATCTGCCTGGCATACTGATCCAAGCAAGAAGAATCTTGGGAGTGTTCTCTAGAAAATAGCCAGATCCTTCAGGAAAATTCCTTTTGTCATGGACAAGACTACACAATGGATGACTTTCAAACATCCAAGAATATATGGAGCTGCTGTTGACCAGTTTGTGGACACTCTGATGTATGTGATGCTGAAACGGGAATTCAGCTACTTCAGAGCAGACAGAGTTGTACGACTTGTCCCTCCAACCTAGTTAAGACACTCCACTTCTACAAATGTTGGAGTCAATCCCATCAAGATCTGTCCTAGGTTGTCAATGATTGATCTAAACAAGGACAAGGACAGGAAACATCCAAGGCACAAAGGAAAAATGCTAGTAGTTGAAGACATTATGCTTGATCTCAATTCTGAACCCTTTGACCACTCACAGATGGATTACATTCAATCCTTGCCAATTGAGATGGTCGCTGAGGCTAACTATGCAGTAGCTTTCTGGCAATGTCACTTGATTCACTGCACCAGAGAAGCCTCCACTTCTGGCCTGACTACTGAAGAGAAGAAGAAAACTCCAAAATTCAGAGGCAAATGTGGACTCTCTAGTGTCAGATATATGATCTTCAAGGATCTGTGGGGTCTGCCAATAACCAGTCGTGATGTGGAAATTCCTAATCCAATTCACTGGGCAAAAGATATCTCTGAGCCAATTCTACAATATGCTTTTTCCTTAGCTTCAACCTCATCCTCTGAGCATACAACTGAAGAATTAATTATAGAAGGCCAAGAGCTGAATGTTGAAATCCTTTCAAAACCTGCTACTGAACCTTCAACTCCCATTGTTGATGTTGTTGCTACTATTGAGCCAACTCTGACAGAGCAGTCTGATGAGATATGTGCTTCTAAGAAAGGTGTTGAGTCTGCTAAGACATCTTCTCAACCATTAGCTGTTGCTATGGTTCATCCTCCTGCTCAAGCTCAAGACATTATCTCATATTTTGCTGAGAGCTCAAGACAATTATTCTTGCCACCGAATCTTGAGGACATAATTGGAAGGATTGTTGATGATAAGGTTGGTAAGATAGTTGAAGAGAAGACAGAGCAGGTGGCACAACAGAGTACAAAAGCAAGTTCAAGATACCTTCGCCCCTACGAATGCTTTGGTGACTCAAATGCTGGCCTTATTAATGGAATTTCAGAAAAACCAAAATCCAACCCAACCCCCTCCACCACCTACTTCTTCCTAAATCTCTTCTTTCTTATTTATTTTGCTGACAGTGATAATCCTCTTCTTTTTACCTTTTTGACTGATGACAAAAAGGGGGAGAAAGGAAAAGAAAGACAATTATATATAATGCCTTTTGTTGAAAAGCTCTTATGTGTTTGCATTTGCATATTCTCTTCTACTTGATAAATTGCTATGCTTTACTTATGTTTAAATTATTTGCTTTTATATCTGCTGCTATGATACTTATGTTTATATAGATTCTAAGAATGATAAGTGTTTGTACCTATCTCTCTTAGACTTGGCTATTTAAATTTAATCAGTTTTTGTCATTATCAAAAAAGGGGAGATTGTTGGAACCAAAGTGGTTTTGGAGTTAATACACTACAACATTTTTTAGTTTAGGCAACAACAAAAAACCGTTCCTAGAAGTATGAAAACCGTTGCCTAAACTTTAGGCAACGGTTTGGCAACGGTTAAAAAAGTGTTCTCTAGGTGGTCGTTGCCTATTCCCTTAGGCAATGGTTTTTCGCTTTAGGCCACGGTATCTCAGTAACCGTTGCCTAAATTAGGGGAATAGGCCACGGTTTTTAAACCCGTCCAATGGCAACGATTTTAGTTCATATTATTTAGGCAACGGTTTCTTAATTGTTACTAGATGTTTCAGCCACGGTTATATAAATGTTGGCAAATATAATCAGGAACATTTATTTAACTATTGGTGGATGGTATAGGCAACAATTTCGTAACTGTTTCTAGACGTTTTAATATAGACAACACTTATTTTACTGTTGGTAAATAATATAGAAATCGGTTAACTCAACTTTAGGGGACATTTTTGTAACTATTATAGAATAAATCGACAACGATGTTAGCTTTTATTATATTGCGAGGAAAGTCTTTTATATGTTTATACATAACTAAATATATATTTTAACCTTTCAATTACAACACCTAAAAACATACTCGTCAAATGTAATTCTGCAACAAGATATCAACTGTTTTTTATTCTTTCAACTCCCAAGCACCGAAAAACGTACTCATCACATGTAATTCTGCAACAAGATATCACAGATTCAATAATACACCAAAGCCAAAGACAGCCAGACCTGTAGAGCATACTCCTAGTTGCATAACAAACAGAGTCTTCAAATGACACTCTTAGACTATGAGAGCCATCACAAACAGAGCAACCACCCATTTGAACTAATACCACTTAAAAAAGCTAACATAATAGTTTTCTTCTAAAATCCTAAAGAAAAAAGAAAAACATCCATAAAGATTATATGCTTCAATGTATGTTAATATCATCATTCATCTTCTATGTCTTGATATTGTTCTTCCTCGCCAAGAAAATCTTCCTGCATATATGACAAAAGATATAAAAGTTAGAAGTTGAGTTGTATAGTTCAATTAGATTATGAAATGAGGAGAAAATGGAATCATGCTACTGTACTTTATATAACATGAGTCTTTATAAGCTACCTAGTCTCTTCGCTCCCTAATGATACCAAGAAAACAAGTATCAAGCATTATTGCCAAGTAATGAACCAATAATATAATAGGTCATTCTCCACCATTTTATATCAAGTATCAAAAGCATGACAAGCAACATTTTTTTATGTGTGCTAAACTGTATTTATATTTGAGTACAAGGGGTACCTGAACCCGTATATAATAAAAGAGAACACTAAGGTAAAATTTCAACCAAGGGTAACAATTTACAACTAGGTTGAAATTCTCACTTGTGATCCAACAAAAACACATCCCCATGGACATAGTACAGACCAACAGGACCTAACACATCTAATGACCATACAAGGCCAAAACCAAAACCAAAAACCAAACTCACGTGTAAAAGCTAGCTGAATATTCAAAGGCCCGCCAAATATATTTAAGAATTTTTTGAAAAGACCAAAGCTCACCAGAATTACACAACACCACATTACCGACTTGAAGAACCATGGAACGAAAAAACAAGAAACAAAAGCTACCCATATAAGGTACAAACTAATATCAGTAGAAGCATAAACCATGTAAAGCCTTCAAACTAGAAAAAATCATGAAGGTAGAGGAATGAGGGATGCCAAGGAAACAAGTTTTAGACGGGATGAGGGATTTATATTGGAGCAATTTATATACAATGAAAATGATCTTCAATTTTTCTAAGTGAACTGCATTATTGAAATTATGCATCTTAAGGATATTTTAAATGCTAATTCATGTAGAATCCAAACTAAAACATAAAGAAGTAATCCAATCCTCCATCACCAGAATTCATATTGTTACAAATTGCACAACTTTTGAGCACAATAATAGTCAAAAGCTATTATTAATGACTTGAAACCTATTTAACTAGTAGCTACAACTAATAACTTGTTTATTGTAGTATCCATTGCTTCCTCAACTTGGAACAAATAATATTATTAGCGGACAAATTAAATACACAAATAAAGTTTTGATAAATATTGTTATACCTGTTCGTTATTTGGAACATGAGTTGATGTAGAAGAATGTGATGCTGCATTGTTTTCGTTGCCTAAAGCATTTGCCATCATATCATCCAAATCCTCTTCATCCAAATTTGGCTTGTTTTGCTTCAATAAACTTCTTACAAGTGCTTCCAATCCATCAACCTTCTTAAACATCTTATTCATCTCATGCAAATGTTGTTTCTTAATCGCAGCAATTTCTTCATTTATTTTTAACATAGATGGTGTGACGGTTCTTTCAAAGCAACGCACTTTCCCCGACTTTTCTTTGCCAAAGAGTGATCGAAAAGTTTGTCCAGCAGATTCAGTTGAGTTTTGAATTGAATCTTTAAGTGTAGTCTAATAAAAGAACATTAATGTTAAGGATAAAATCAAGACTTTAAATACACTTGATGGATAACACTAGACTTACAATAACAACTTCCGTTTCTGGATCTACTTCCTTTCCATTTCGGCTTTGGCGAGTCTCGACGAACATTTCAGCTTGAAGGACATCCCCTCCCTTCTTGTTTGCAGGCTCCATCAATTAGTTGAGCAATAGGGAACACATATTGATTAGAAGATTTATTTGTTTTAGATATGGAAAATAACACACACATACACACTTATAAATTCACTACCAATCGAGCACGAATTCTAGCAAAATTTTTTGGCCCCATTCGGTGAATATATTTCTGCTTAGCTCTATTCGCAGCATTTTTTTTGCTAATTTTCTGCATTATAGAGGAACAAATGAAAGTGAGAAAATAAAATAATTTAAAATTAAAAAGTGTATAATTATCTTACTTGGATAGTATCGTGGTTCCAATAAGCCATCAATTGTCTAAAATGGGCTTCAGGTATGGTCTCTGGACGATGTTTTAACCTTTCCCTCAAATTAGAGTATTTCAAAAAATGCTTCTTCTTGATAGAGTTCTTGTAGTGTCTCCAAGCATCATTTATGCGAGAAAATACCACTTTCCTTCCTTTATTGGGAACAAGGTATTTATCCTACAAAAATGAAAGAAACAAAAGAATATCATTGACATCAACTTAATTATTAAATATTAAAGTATTCAATGAAATCCAATGAAATATGAAAAATGCCTTCCCCATACATTAACAAATTCCCACATGCGATCCTTGTAATCAACGGGAACAGCTTTAAAGTTTGTGTAAATCAAGGGACAATAGTCTGAATTCCTTGCTATAGTGCCCAAGAAATAACTTAAGTCAGAAACTATTTTGTCAGTGGGCCCAATTGGCTCTCCATAATCATCTAAGATAATTTCTTGATGATCTTGCGTAGGTCTTGCATGAATGCTCAAGCATTGTGTCGGTCCTCGCGTTCGTTTCTTAGATGCCCCTATATTGACATAGAAGTTTTGCAACAGAAGATAAAATACAAAAGATGGCATACATATATAAGGTGTAGAACAAATTATAACTAACCAATTCCATATAACTAAACAAATATGGCATACATACATTCCTTACCATTTGTTTCACCACCTTCCTCTTGGAGTGCATATTCTTCTTGTTCGATGTCATTTTGTTCTTCATCTTCACTCTCATTTCCTATCTCTTCTTGCTCACCAACCTCTCCATTTTCTTCAAGAAACTCATCAATTAACGTTGGTGGGCAAATTGGGATTCTTTTTGTCTTCTTCATAGGGCTTTGCTGCATTGCCATTGATTCATCATCTTGAGTCATTGCCTTTTTCACAGCTTGCCTCTTTAAACCTTGCTTTTGGCTAGATCCTTTGATTTCAGTCATGGATGCTTTCATAGGTAACTTCTTTTGGCTTGCACTCACAGATTGGCTCTTCGGATCTTGATTTTGATTAGATCCTTTTCTGTCTCATGGTTGACAACTTCTTTGGATCATGATTTTGTCTAGATCCTTTAGGTAGAGTGATGGTTGGTTCCATTGGCAACTTCATTTGACTTGTACCAACAGATTGATTCTTTGGATATTGACTTTGACTAAATCCTTTGCTTTGAGTCATGATTGCTTCCATTGGCAACTTCTTTGGAACATTATTTTGTCTAGATCCTTCAAGTTGAGTGATAGCTGGTTCCATTGGCAACTTCTTTTGACTTGTACTCACAGATTGGCTCTTTGGATCTTGACTTTGACTAAATCCTTTGCTTTGAGTCATGATTCCTTCCATTGGCAACTTCTTTGGAACATTATTTTGTCTAGATCCTTTAGGTTGAGTGATAGCTGGTTCCATTGGCAACTTCTTTTGACTTGTACTCACAGATTGACTCTTTGGATCTTTATTTTGACTAGATCATTTGCTTTGTGTCAGGATTGCTTCCATTGGCAACTTTGTTGGATCATGATTTTGTCTAGATCCTTTAGGTTGAGTAATGGCTGGCTCCACTAGCAACTTGTTTTGACTGGTACTCACAAATTGACTCCTAAACATAGGCTTGTGTATGGATCCTTGAACTTTCATCCTAGTTGCATTAGTACTTTCAGCATTGCGAACCAGCTTCTCACGCTTGATTTTAAACCTCTTAAGCAATTCAGTGCTTGATCTTACATTTTCCTGGATATTGAAAGTAAAACTTTCACCCTTGTCTTGCTTTAAGCTTGCTTCACTCATTTTCTAACAAGAAAAACATACTACAAATTTAGGAAATGCAACATATAATTAGTAGATAACAGTGAATTTTATAACATCGATATTAACCATCCAGCCATCTATACACCTAGATATTATAGCATAACAAGTGTTTTGCAGATTTTGTGTTACTTGAGACAACACAAAGATCACCAAAACACCCACCCACCCACACAAATGACCATTGTTTCCTCGAAGATTTCTGAGCTAAATTTGCAGCCCTAGAAAAAGTTCTAGTAGCAATTCAAACTTAAAACATTTCTAAAGGATCCAAAAACAATGACCTAGGATCCAAAAAAATTATTAAAACTAAACCATAAAATAAGCTAAATCTGGAGAAGAGATTATGGAAGCAAAATGAATTGTTGACATTGTCAAAACTTATATGCATTAGTCCATGAAGTCCAACAAAGTGTCATCAAAATCAGAATCCTCTTCATGTCCTGTTGCATGCATAACATGGGAAGGCTTCTCGGTGATGGTTGCAGGTATATCTTCCCTAATCAAATTGAGTTCACCATCATTATTTGGTGCATTTATATTTCTTCTATCATCATATGGTTCACTCCAAAAAGATTCTTAAGCATCTAAATCTGATTGGTCACCCATGTTAAATAAATCTCTTGGAACTGTCTTTATAACATAATGCCTATTTGCTTCAAAAGGATCATTGACATAAAAACATTGGTGAACTTGCCTAGCTAGTACAAAAGGATCATCTTGGTAACATTTTTTGTTGAAGTGTACACAAGTAAGTCCATATTTGTCTTCTTCAACCTCAAACCAATCACACTTAAACAACACAAATTTGAAGTGACCATAATAGTCTAACTCAATTATATCGTTAATTGCTCCAAAATAAGTAATAGGTTCTGTTTTGGGGTTTTCATCCTTAGAGCTTGCAAAACTTGGAGTTAATGAAACCAAAGTCACACCATAATTTTGGGTTTTACGTCTTGCGTCTCGTTTCTTAGTGTGGAATCTATATCCATTAATGAGGTATCCTGAAAACCTCTTTGCAACAGTATTTGGTCCTCTAGAGAATTGTTTAAGTCGAATTGATATATCATCTTTCATGGCACGATCCTTAAACCATTCACCAAAATCTTGACTCTGAGCTTTTGCTTTGGTCCACTTTCCTCCTTTAGTGTGATCATTAACAGTGTCTTCATGCTCTCTACAATGACAACAATGTTATTTATTAGATTACTCTAAAATATATTTTATAGACGAGTAGTCGGATGATGAGCTATTATGATACCTGATGTATATTTGAACTTCATCGCAATTGAACAAGAGGTATCGATGGGCTTGGCCTTTTGATTTAAAATCTAGAGAAAATGGTTTACCATTTTTCTTTCCCCCTAAAGGACGACCAATACTTGAAAAGTAATCAGCTGAATCTAACTCAAACGAATCTTTATGATCATAGTTTCGACTCCTTCTATTTAGCATTGTCTCTACACTTTTATGCAAATATCTTGAGCAAAATGTTAAAGCTTCTTCGGCCAAATACCCCTCAGCAATAGAACCTTCAGGATGACTTCTGCTACGAACATAAGTCTTAAGTTTACATAAATGTCTTTCTGGGGGATACATCCATCTGAATTGAACTGGACCACCTAACCCGACCTCATTTGGTAGATGAATAGGTAAATGAACCATTATGTCAAAAAAGGCAGGGGGAAAAATCATCTCCAATTGACAAAGTATTTCCGTAATCTCTATTTCTAAGTAATCCAAATCTTGCACTTGGATAGCTTTCTGACATAGAGAGTGAAAAAAAGAACCAAGATGAATGAGAGGGTGAGCCACTACATTTGGCATTGTGCTTCTTATTGCTATTTGTAACAAGTAATGTAACATAAAATGTGCATCATGACTCTTATAACCAGATATTTTCTTTTCAGCAACCTGGACACATCTTGATATATTTGATGCACTACCATCTGGTAATTTGGCATCTTTCAAAACACTGCAAAAATTACCCTTCTCTTCCGGAGTCATTGAGAAACATGCTTTTGCAAACTCTGCACGACCTCCACCAATCTCCCTTGGATGAAGTTTCTTTCTAATTCCTATTTCTTGAAAATCATAACGAGCATTGACATGATCTTTTGTTTTCCCTGAGATATCCAAAAGAGTCCCAATAATATTATCACATATGTTTTTTTCTATGTGCATCACATCAAGATTATGACGTAATGTATTATGTGCCCAATATGGCAACTCAAAAAAAATTGACCGCTTTTTCCACGGACCATCAATTTCTGTTTATTCTTCTTCCCAAATACATTGTTGAAAGATTTTAAGTTTTCTAAGATCTCTGACCCTTCTAACAAAGGCGCTGCAGATCTAAGTTCTGTTCTTCCATTAAAAGACTTTCTATTAGCTCTCCAAGAATGGCCTATTGGCAAAAAAAACACGATGATCCACATAACACATCTTATGACTATGTTTCAAGTAGATTGAAGAAGTGTTATAATTACAAGATGCACATGCTAACTTTCCTTTAGTGCTCCCCATACAACATAGCATACCTAGGGTAGTCACTAATAGTCCATAAAAGAGCTGCACGCATTGAAAATGTTTGATTTCTTGAGGCATCATATGTCTCCACTCCTAATTCCCACAAATCCTTCAACTCCTCAATCAATGGTTGAAGGTACACATCGATATTATTTCCGGGTGATTGTGGTCCAGGAATTAGTAATGACAATATAGTATATTCAGACTTCATGCAAAACCATGGTGGATAATTGTATACCATCATCATGACAGGCCATGTACTGTGAGATATACTCATAGTCCTAAATGGATTGAATCCATCACTAGTCAAACCAAGTCTTACATTATGAGGCTCAAATGCAAAATCAGGATGAAGCCTATCAAAGTCTTTCCATGCTTGGCCATCAGCGGGATGCCTCAATTTCCCATCCTTTGAGCGCTCTTCTTCATGCCACCTCATTGACTCAGATGTCTTTGAACACATAAATAGCCTTTGAAGTCTAGGAATCAAGGGAAAGTGTCTCAAAATCTTTGCAGGGACTTTATGCTCATTTTTTGGTTGCTCAAACTCACAATTTACTTTAGGGAATTCCTTCCATCGTGAAACTTTACAAAACCTGCAGGAATCGTCATTCTCATGCTCTCTCCAATATAACATGCAATCATTCGGACATGCATGAATCTTTTTATAATCAAGACCTAAGTCCTTAATCATGGCCTTTGTTTTGTTGAAAGATTCAGGAATGTTTAGATGAGGCATCGCTTCTTTCAATAGTTCTAAAAGCGCGGTGAATGATGCATTGCTCCATCCAAGAAGACACTTCAATAAGTACATTCGTATTATGAATGATAAAGTAGAGAACTTTTTGCATCCCGGATACAATTCTTGTTTTGCCTCATTAACCAAATTGTAGAATTTTCTTTCACCCTCATTAGGACCTTCATTAACTCCCTCTACTTCTGCCACATCTCTGAATGTGTCATACAATAAGCCATCAATGTCATCATGTGAGTCCTCTTGATCTTCCATGTTATTATCGATTTCCATTGGCAGCATTCGCTCCCCATGGTTTACCCAAACATCATAGCCTTTTAAAAATCCTGTGCCTATTAAATTATCATAAACCACATTTCTTTTTGCCCAACAACGATTTCTACATTTGGCACAAGGACACAAAATCTCATCTCCTTGAGGTCTTCCTATAGTGTAGGAAAAATCTAATAATGACTCAACACCATTGAAATACTCTTCACTAAACCTTGGCAATTTAGTCCACTCTTTGTCCATGACTTTTAATCTAATACAAAATAAAATGATGCACTATGTCATTATAAGTTTTATTTAATGCGTTAAGTTGTTCAAAACTTTATATTCTATAACAAACAACATATCCTTAGAATTATCATATTAGGAAAAATTGTGATAATAAAAAGAACAAAGTATAGGTTGTCAACAATATTAAAAAAGAAAATAAAAAAAGGTTGAAGGTTAAATTTCACATTTCACAAAAGACATTTTACATTCAAAATATAAGGTTTTCATGTTCAAGCTAAAGTAAGTGGCAACTTACTTCCAGAAGCAAGTAATGGCCCAATATTCTTGTAAGAGAGAGCTGTCACACCATAACCGCTAGCTACCTGCAACCAAAACAGTTTACATTTGATGATTGATGATAAATAATAACCAATCAAAAGTTATTTATTTTTTTTAACTTATTGTACCTTCACTCTTTTTTCTATACTTTTAAGAAGCATATCAATAGATTCTTTCAAAGTCAATAATTTTAGACTTTATTATATCTTTCAGCATGGAGAAGAAGGAGAACAAAGGTGTTTCACTGAAGAAATTGTTTGCTAAAGGTTTTAGTCATGCAAGATGAGACTACTATGATTTAGGGAAATTAAGTACATAGGCAGTGAATTCTCTGCCATGCAGTGTAAACACATAGAGATAGACATCAAACACTAATGCAGGTTTTGTCGCATATGGATGAAGTAAAAGTTACGTCAAAAAATAATGAAGGAAAGTAACTTCGAAAACGTGAGCAAGTAATAATTTCAAAACCTGAAAAGTGCAGGCCTAAGTTTTCCTAAGCATTTTCTCAGTACATTGGTGGTGCCTATAGCTTATACTTAGAGTTTGGTTGCATTTATGCATGTCTAAAGTCTAATCATCCAAGATCAACAATTTTTTTTTTGTGGTGTTCTTAACCCTTTGACACTGAAGTTCGTGAAGCTTACTAAAAAGCTACATTTATAATTGTGACTGTATATTGGTTGAGGAAGCTCTGATTAATCACAAATATTACATTATGGAAAAAAAGTGAGATTTTTTCTTCTGTTGCATGGCATTGGTGTTGATTGTTGAAATTCGGGGACTAGACGGAAACTGGAAAAGAAGAAACTAAAATTTACTTACAACAGTTTGAATGACTCGGATAGAAAAGTGCAAGAAAACAGTTCTGGCTCTTTGCATAGCGGAAATGAAACTCCCTTGGAACAATCATCAGTATAGAACTAGAGAGAAAAGTCAGCAATGCAATTCTATGCCAAAAAGTATGACTTTTATACTTTTCTTTATGATACCAATACTTTGGAGAAGTCTAGAGTGTAAAGAATGTGGCTGCTTTGCATAGATGTCTGAAGCTTCTAAACTGATTTGTTGCAGCATTCTTAGACTTGTATGCAAAGCCAAGTCTTTTAGATGGTTACAGGTAGGTTTAATGTCTGAAAAGAATGATAGAATCGAGAAACATAATCATTGCTAATGGAAGAGGTTGTGTGCCATTTGTGTATTGTCTAATTCTGATACTTTGGTTTTCTCATGATGGTGTTTGACCTGTACATACTCAGACAGGCCTTTGTTACTTTTGAAATTGTAACTAAGTTATCTGATATGATTTTCAGAGATACTATACTATTTTTTTTGGCTAGTGAGAGTATAGTACTTTACAGTTGAGTTGGTTGGAATCTTATTTTCTACTGAGCCCGTTTAAACTATTTCTCACTCTTTTGGGATCTTTTGTCTATTAAACTTGGATTACATAGTTCTAGAAGAGTTCTGAATTGTCAAAAAAAAATGTTTAGTTAGTCTGAACACAAAGGGATTCATAACTTGACACACTAATGAATATCAAGTCTTTTCTAAGGATAGGAAAAAGAAGTGCACGATGACTGCATAGTATAGTCATCCCTTGCTATGCACATAAACTCTAATTCCAAGACTACACAGTGGCTGAAACCCTGGGCTTGACCATAACCATTGTTCTTAAAGTAATCCCTTACATTGCAATAGTACAATTAGGTGATGCACCGAAAATAATTTATTTTTTGTTTTTTAACTTTCATCCATGATTTTCTTTTTCTCGATCCTCAGGTACTGCATCAGTGTTTTTGTATATTATCTGGAATAAGTCACATGGATCCCATCAATAATGAACAATTTATGAAAACAATTGTAACTATTTTTTAAGGAAGGAGACGCTTCCTTGTAACAGTCAAATGCATTTTTACAGACAAGCATTCAAGTTGGCTTTCAAGAAGATGAAGTACAAGAGCTAACCTTTTGTTCAGTTTGAGTAAGTAATAATTTCAAAACCTGAAAAATTTAAAAAGAAGAAAACATCAGTTACCAAAAATATAGAATGAAACATATGTATGACAATAATGTCCACAAAGATTCACATTCATTTAGATTGAAACAAATGAAAGGTAAGCCCCTAACTCTTTCATTTCATCCATTTTCGAATTCCATTCTCACTAACCAAACGGGTAAAAAGTTGAAATAAACATAAAACCAAACTTCCCCAACTGGTCATCACCCCTCAATGGCATATGGGTAAGGTTCAAAATCAAAACTTGTTAACCAAATGACAAAAATGTAGAGCCAAACCTGAAGAAAAAAAAATTCTTTCTTTTTCAACTCAGACTAATCAAAAGTGAATGTTCTCTACAACAACTCTAGAAGCCCCAATGGAAGCTAAGTAGCTATGCTTCGTTACAAAAGTCCACACATTCTACAAGAGACACAGGAGAAAAGGGATTTTTGAAAAAGAAGAGAAATGAGTGAGGAATGCTTAAAAGAACACAAGAAGAGAAAAATGTAATGGACAAATGGACAATGGTGGGTGATTCTATTCCTTCATTGCTAGTTGTCTTTTACTATCTCACCCTGTCTTGATGTTGAAGTCTCCTCTATTTTAACTGTCTCTCTCCTCTGATTACCTAAGGGCCCCACACCCTCCCACCAAAATCTTAAAGCCTTGCCCCAAGAGGCCTCTTACCCAAGAAGCACCGGCCGCCACAAAAACACCACAAAGATATGTAGCATCTTTGATTGCCTTCTTTAGCCTCCACGCATCACTATCTTCTTTACTTATGGTTTCACCACTAAATCGCTTCTCAGCTATCATCCTCACATTTATACAAAAGGTCATGTGCTCTAATAAATTGCTTATAGGCACTTTAATTAATGAATCATATGATGTTAAGTACAAATCTTTGACAGGAGAATATATTTGTGTGTCTGTAACATGTTTAAGCTTTTCAAGCCTGTGACTTGAAAGAAGCTCAAGGGTGGCTATTTTTCTCGTCTCATGCCAGTATTGTCCATAAGGGGCAAGTGCTAGAATAGCATTGTTGTAACCTATGTATCTCCCTGCTGCTATGTTTGGTCTCGAAGCAAAAACTTTGTCATTTATTTTGAGGCATTCTTTGGCAATTTCCCTGCTGCTCACCACTAGAGTGTGGTGGCAACCGAGCCTGAAATAAAACACTAATACATAACCACACCACATGCAGAACCACAAAGAGAATTTTAAAGAAACCCATTCTCTTCCAGGTCATGAAAGACTAAAACCCAATCCTAAGAAATCAATATAAGAGAATCAACCAGGCGACTCCCCTAAACTGATTTCCAAAGAGAATCACACCAAAAGAAGGGAGGGGGAATTACCTGACAGAGTAGATGCCTATAGTTTGAAATCCAAATCCAAAAGATGCAGCAGCTGATCAGTAGATAGATGACAAAGGAACGAAAATCAAAAACTGATCAGTTTTTATCGCAATAAAAAAAAATACGAAGAAAAACTAGAGCCAAACGCTCAAGCTCATACCTGACAGAGTTACGAGAGACTGCGAGAGAGCATGAAACGAAACAGGGAATGGGAAGAACCTTCTTACGGGGCACTCTGAACCTTCTCTTCCAATCTCTCTTTCAACGCTGAGGAATGTTACAGAAAACAAAAATCTCCAAAAGAAGAAGAATGGAGAGTAAGTATGAGAAGCAAATCAAGCGAGAAAGAGAATGAAAGAGAAAACATAGATAGAATTGCAAGAGAAAGGTGGTTACCTTGGTCAATCAAATCAAAACCCTAGCTCTCTGATTCAAATCGAGGGGTTTTTGTTTGAGGGCAGAGGTAGCGTACGTTCGGGTCTCTGCCTCTTACGAAAAAGAATGCGAGAATAATTTGCAGCACGCGCAAGAATAATTCTCATTTGGGGGCGTCATTTTTAATTTTAATTTTATTTTTATTTTTATTTTTAATTTTAATTATTAGAAAAACAGTTGTCAATAGTGTCCACGGTGTAAAACCATTGTCTCTGATCCATCCACGTTTTTAAAATCGTTGCCTAACATAGATAAGCTACAGTTTTGTAATGTTCTTTTAAAAAATATACAAAATATATAAATTATTGAGTACAACAAAAAAATTGTTGCTCATTCTATGTTTTAGGAACAGTTTTTCAAGCGTTGGTAAGAATAGTGTTGCCTAAAGTACAAAATGCTGTAGTGCATGTAGAATCCAAACTAAAACATAAAGAAGTAATCCAATCCTCCATGACCAGAATTCATATTATGTTACAAATTGCACAACTTTTGAGCACAATAATAGTCAAAAGCTATTATTAATGACTTGAAACCTATTTAACTAGTAGCTACAACTAATAACTTGTTTATTGTAGTATCCATTGCTTCCTCAACTTGGAACAAATAATATTATTAGCGGACAAATTAAATACACAAATAAAGTTTTGATAAATATTGTTATACCTGTTCGTTATTTGGAACATGAGTTGATGTAGAAGAATGTGATGCTGCATTGTTTTCGTTGCCTAAAGCATTTGCCATCATATCATCCAAATCCTCTTCATCCAAATTTGGCTTGTTTTGCTTCAATAAACTTCTTACAAGTGCTTCCAATCCATCAACCTTCTTAAACATCTTATTCATCTCATGCAAATGTTGTTTCTTAATCGCAGCAATTTCTTCATTTATTTTTAACATAGATGGTGTGACGGTTCTTTCAAAGCAACGCACTTTCCCGACTTTTCTTTGCAAAAGTGTGATCGAAAAGTTTGTCCAGCAGATTCAGTTGAGTTTTGAATTGAATCTTTAAGTGTAGTCTAATAAAAGAACATTAATGTTAAGGATAAAATCAAGACTTTAAATACACTTGATGGATAACACTAGACTTACAATAACAACTTCCGTTTCTGGATCTACTTCCTTTCCATTTCGGCTTTGGCGAGTCTCGACGAACATTTCAGCTTGAAGGACATCCCCTCCCTTCTTGTTTGCAGGCTCCATCAATTAGTTGAGCAATAGGGAACACATATTGATTAGAAGATTTATTTGTTTTAGATATGGAAAATAACACACACATACACACTTATAAATTCACTACCAATCGAGCACGAATTCTAGCAAAATGTTTTGGTCCCATCCGGTGAATATATTTCTGCTTAGCTCTATTCGCAGCATTTTTTTTGCTAATTTTCTGCATTATAGAGGAACAAATGAAAGTGAGAAAATAAAATAATTTAAAATTAAAAAGTGTATAATTATCTTACTTGGATAGTATCGTGGTTCCAATAAGCCATCAATTGTCTAAAATGGGCTTCAGGTATGGTCTCTGGACGATGTTTTAACCTTTCCCTCAAATTAGAGTATTTCAAAAAATGCTTCTTCTTGATAGAGTTCTTGTAGTGTCTCCAAGCATCATTTATGCGAGAAAATACCACTTTCCTTCCTTTATTGGGAACAAGGTATTTATCCTACAAAAATGAAAGAAACAAAAGAATATCATTGACATCAACTTAATTATTAAATATTAAAGTATTCAATGAAATCCAATGAAATATGAAAAATGCCTTCCCCATACATTAACAAATTCCCACATGCGATCCTTGTAATCAACGGGAACAGCTTTAAAGTTTGTGTAAATCAAGGGACAATAGTCTGAATTCCTTGCTATAGTGCCCAAGAAATAACTTAAGTCAGAAACTATTTTGTCAGTGGGCCCAATTGGCTCTCCATAATCATCTAAGATAATTTCTTGATGATCTTGCGTAGGTCTTGCATGAATGCTCAAGCATTGTGTCGGTCCTCGCGTTCGTTTCTTAGATGCCCCTATATTGACATAGAAGTTTTGCAACAGAAGATAAAATACAAAAGATGGCATACATATATAAGGTGTAGAACAAATTATAACTAACCAATTCCATATAACTAAACAAATATGGCATACATACATTCCTTACCATTTGTTTCACCACCTTCCTCTTGGAGTGCATATTCTTCTTGTTCGATGTCATTTTGTTCTTCATCTTCACTCTCATTTCCTATCTCTTCTTGCTCACCAACCTCTCCATTTTCTTCAAGAAACTCATCAATTAACGTTGATGGGCAAATTGGGATTCTTTTTGTCTTCTTCATAGGGCTTTGCTGCATTGCCATTGATTCATCATCTTGAGTCATTGCCTTTTTCACAACTTGCCTCTTTAAACCTTGCTTTTGGCTAGATCCTTTGATTTCAGTCATGGATGCTTTCATAGGTAACTTCTTTTGGCTTGCACTCACAGATTGGCTCTTCGGATCTTGATTTTGATTAGATCATTTTCTCTGTGTCATGGTTGACAACTTCTTTGGATCATGATTTTGTCTAGATCCTTTAGGTAGAGTGATGGTTGGTTCCATTGGCAACTTCATTTGACTTGTACCAACAGATTGATTCTTTGGATATTGACTTTGACTAAATCCTTTGCTTTGAGTCATGATTGCTTCCATTGGCAACTTCTTTGGAACATTATTTTGTCTAGATCCTTCAAGTTGAGTGATAGCTGGTTCCATTGGCAACTTCTTTTGACTTGTACTCACAGATTGGCTCTTTGGATCTTGACTTTGACTAAATCCTTTGCTTTGAGTCATGATTCCTTCCATTGGTAACTTCTTTGGAACATTATTTTGTCTAGATCCTTTAGGTTGAGTGATAGCTGGTTCCATTGGCAACTTCTTTTGACTTGTACTCACAGATTGGCTCTTTGGATCTTTATTTTGACTAGATCCTTTGCTTTGTGTCAGGATTGCTTCCATTGGCAACTTTGTTGGATCATGATTTTGTCTAGATCCTTTAGGTTGAGTAATGGCTGGCTCCACTAGCAACTTCTTTTGACTTGTACTCACAAATTGACTCCTAAACATAGGCTTGTGTATGGATCCTTGAACTTCCATCCTAGTTGCATTAGTACTTTCAGCATTGCGAACCAGCTTCTCACGCTTGATTTTAAACCTCTTAAGCAATTCAGTGCTTGATCTTACATTTTCCTGGATATTGAAAGTAAAACTTTCACCCTTGTCTTGCTTTAAGCTTGCTTCACTCATTTTCTAACAAGAAAAACATACTACAAATTTAGGAAATGCAACATATAATTAGTAGATTACAGTGAATTTTATAACATCGATATTAACCATCCAGCCATCTATACACCTAGATATTATAGCATAACAAGTGTTTTGCAGATTTTGTGTTACTTGAGACAACACAAAGATCACCAAAACACCCACCCACCCACACAAATGACCATTGTTTCCTCGAAGATTTCTGAGCTAAATTGGTAGCCCTAGAAAAAGTCCTAGTAGCAATTCAAACTTAAAACATTTCTAAAGGATCCATAAACAATGACCTAGGATCCAAAAAAATTATTAAAAGTAAACCATAAAATAAGCTAAATCTGGAGAAGAGATTATGGAAGCAAAATGAATTCTTGACATTGTCAAAACTTATATGCATTAGTCCATGAAGTCCAACAAAGTGTCATCAAAATCAGAATCCTCTTCATGTCTTGTTGCATGCATAACATGGGAAGGCTTCTCGGTGATGGTTGCAGGTATATCTTCCCTAATCAAATTGAGTTCACCATCATTATTTGGTGCATTTATATTTCTTCTATCATCATATGGTTCACTCCAAAAAGATTCTTGAGCATCTAAATCTGATTGGTCACCCATGTTAAATAAATCTCTTGGAACTGTCTTTATAACATAATGCCTATTTGCTTCAAAAGGATCATTGACATAAAAACATTGGTGAACTTGCCTAGCTAGTACAAAAGGATCATCTTGGTAACATTTTTTGTTGAAGTGTACACAAGTAAGTCCATATTTGTCTTCTTCAACCTCAAACCAATCACACTTAAACAACACAAATTTGAAGTGACCATAATAGTCTAACTCAATTATATCGTTAATTGCTCCAAAATAAGTAATAGGTTCTGTTTTGGGATTTTCATCCTTAGAGCTTGCAAAACTTGGAGTTAATGAAACCAAAGTCACACCAGAATTTTGGGTTTTACGTCTTGCGTCTCGTTTCTTAGTGTGGAATCTATATCCATTAATGAGGTATCCTGAAAACCTCTTTGCAACAGTATTTGGTCCTCTAGAGAATTGTTTAAGTCGAATTGATATATCATCTTTCATGGCACGATCCTTAAACCATTCACCAAAATCTTGACTCTGAGCTTTTGCTTTGGTCCACTTTCCTCCTTTAGTGTGATCATTAACAGTGTCTTCATGCTCTCTACAATGACAACAATGTTATTTATTATATTACTCTAAAATATATTTTATAGACGAGTAGTCGGATGATGAGCTATTATGATACCTGATGTATATTTGAACTTCATCGCAATTGAACAAGAGGTATCGATGGGCTTGGCCTTTTGATTTAAAATCTAGAGAAAATGGTTTACCATTTTTCTTTCCCCCAAAAGGACGACCAATACTTGAAAAGTAATCAGCTGAATCTAACTCAAACGAATCGTTATGATCATAGTTTCGACTCCTTCTATTTAGCATTGTCTCTACACTTTTATGCAAATATCTTGAGCAAAATGTTAAAGCTTCTTCGGCCAAATACCCCTCAGCAATAGAACCTTCAGGATGACTTCTGTTACGAACATAAGTCTTAAGTTTACATAAATGTCTTTCTGGGGGATACATCCATCTGAATTGAACTGGACCACCTAACCCGACGTCATTTGGTAGATGAATAGGTAAATGAACCATTATGTCAAAAAAGGCAGGGGAAAAATCATCTCCAATTGACAAAGTATTTCCGCAATCTCTGTTTCTAAGTAATCCAAATCTTGCACTTGGATAGCTTTCTGACATAGAGAGCGAAAAAAAGAACCAAGACGAATGAGAGGGTGAGCCACTACATTGGGCATTGTGCTTCTTATTGCTATTTGTAACAAGTAATGTAACATAAAATGTGCATCATGACTCTTATAACCAGATATTTTCTTTTCAGTAACCTGGACACATCTTGATATATTTGATGCACTACCATCTGGTAATTTGGCATCTTTCAAAACACTGCAAAAATTACCCTTCTCTTCCGGAGTCATTGAGAAACATGCTTTTGCAAACTCTGCACGACCTCCACCAATCTCCCTTGGATGAAGTTTCTTTCTAATTCCCATTTCTTGAAAATCATAACGAGCATTGACATGATCTTTTGTTTTCCCTGAGATATCCAAAAGAGTCCCAATAATATTATCACATATGTTTTTTTTCTATGTGCATCACATCAAGATTATGACGTAATGTATTATGTGCCCAATATGGCAACTCAAAAAAAATTGACCGCTTTTTCCACGGACCATCAATTTCTGTTTTTTCTTCTTCCCAAATACATTGTGGAAAGATTTTAAGTTTTCTAAGATCTCTGACCCTTCTAACAAAGGCGGTGCAGATCTAAGTTCTGTTCTTCCATTAAAAGACTTTCTATTAGCTCTCCAAGAATGGCCTATTGGCAAAAAAACACGATGATCCATATAACACATCTTATGACTATGTTTCAAGTAGATTGAAGAAGTGTTATAATTACAAGATGCACATGCTAACTTTCCTTTAGTGCTCCCCATACAACATAGCTACCTAGGGTAGTCACTAATAGTCCATAAAAGAGCTGCACGCATTGAAAATGTTTGATTTCTTGAGGCATCATATGTCTCCACTCCTAATTCCCACAAATCCTTCAACTCCTCAATCAATGGTTGAAGGTACACATCGATATTAATTCCGGGTGATTGTGGTCCAGGAATTAGTAATGACAATATAGTATATTCAGACTTCATGCAAAACCATGGTGGATAATTGTATACCATCATCATGACAGGCCATGTACTGTGAGATTTACTCATAGTCCTAAATGGATTGAATCCATCACTAGTCAAGCCAAGTCTTACATTACGAGGCTCAAATGCAAAATCAGGATGAAGCCTATCAAAGTCTTTCCATGCTTGGCCATCAGCGGGATGCCTCAATTTCCCATCCTTTGAGCGCTCTTCTTCATGCCACCTCATTGACTCAGATGTCTTTGAACACATAAATAGCCTTTGAAGTCTAGGAATCAAGGGAAAGTGTCTCAAAAACTTTGCAGGGACTTTATGCTCATTTTTTGGTTGCTCAAACTCACAATTTACTTTAGGGAATTCCTTCCATCGTGAAACTTTACAAAACCTGCAGGAATCGTCATTCTCATGCTCTCTCCAATATAACATGCAATCATTCGGACATGCATGAATCTTTTTATAATCAAGACCTAAGTCCTTAATCATGGCCTTTGTTTTGTTGAAAGATTCAGGAATGTTTAGATGAGGCATCGCTTCTTTCAATAGTTCTAAAAGCGCGGTGAATGATGCATTGCTCCATCCATGAAGACACTTCAATAAGTACATTCGAATTATGAATGATAAAGTAGAGAACTTTTTGCATCCCGGATACAATTCTTGTTTTGCCTCATTAACCAAATTGTAGAATTTTCTTTCACCCTCATTAGGACCTTCATTAACTCCCTCTACTTCTGCCACATCTCTGAATGTGTCATACAATAAGCCATCAATGTCATCATGTGAGTCCTCTTGATCTTCCATGTTATTATCGATTTCCATTGGCAGCATTCGCTCCCCATGGTTTACCCAAACATCATAGCCTTTTAAAAATCCTGTGCCTATTAAATTATCATAAACCACATTTCTTTTTGCCCAACAACGATTTCTACATTTGGCACAAGGACACAAAATCTCATCTCCTTGAGGTCTTCCTATAGTGTAGGAAAAATCTAATAATGACTCAACACCATTGAAATACTCTTCACTAAACCTTGGCAATTTAGTCCACTCTTTGTCCATGACTTTTAATCTAATACAAAATAAAATGATGCACTATGTCATTATAAGTTTTATTTAATGCGTTAAGTTGTTCAAAACTTTATATTCTATAACAAACAACATATCCTTAGAATTAGCATATTAGGAAAATTTGTGATAATAAAAGGAACAAAGTATAGGCTGTCAACAATATTAAAAAAGAAAATAAAAAAAGGTTGAAGGTTAAATTTCACATTTCACAAAAGACATTTTACATTCAAAATATAAGGTTTTCATGTTCAAGCTAAAGTAAGTGGCAACTTACTTCTAGAAGCAAGTAATGGCCCAATATTCTTGTAAGAGAGAGCTGTCACACCATAACCGCTAGCTACCTGCAACCAAAACAGTTTACATTTGATGATTGATGATAAATAATAACCAATCAAAAGTTATTTATTTTTTTTAACTTATTGTACCTTCACTCTTTTTTCTATACTTTTAAGAAGCATATCAATAGATTCTTTCAAAGTCAATAATTTTAGACTTTATTATATCTTTCAGCATAGAGAAGAAGGAGAACAAAGGTGTTTCACTGAAGAAATTGTTTGCTAAAGGTTTTAGTCATGCAAGATGAGACTACTATGATTTAGGGGAATTAAGTACATAGGCAGTGAATTCTCTGCCATGCAGTGTAAACACATAGAGATAGACATCAAACACTAATGCAGGTTTTGTGGCATATGGATGAAGTAAAAGTTACGTCAAAAAATAATGAAGGAAAGTAACTTCGAAAACGTGAGTAAGTAATAATTTCAAAACCTGAAAAGTGCAGGCCTAAGTTTTCCTAAGCATTTTCTCAGTACATTGGTGGTGCCTATAGCTTATACTTAGAGTTTGGTTGCATTTATGCATGTCTAAAGTTCGTGAAGCTTACTAAAAAGCTACATTTATAATTGTGACTGTATATTGGTTGAGGAAGCTCTGATTAATCACAGATATTACATTATGGAAAAAAAGTGAGATTTTTTCTTCTGTTGCATGGCATTGGTGTTGATTGTTGAAATTCGGGGACTAGACGGAAATTGGAAAAGAAGAAACTAAAATTTACTTACAACAGTTTGAATGACTCGGATAGAAAAGTGCAAGAAAACAGTTCTGGCTCTTTGCATAGCGGAAATGAAACTCCCTTGGAACAATCATCAGTATAGAACTAGAGAGAAAAGTCAGCAATGCAATTCTATGCCAAAAAGTATGACTTTTATACTTTTCTTTATGATACCAATACTTTGGAGAAGTCTAGAGTGTAAAGAATGTGGCTGCTTTGCATAGATGTCTGAAGCTTCTAAACTGATTTGTTGCAGCATTCTTAGACTTGTATGCAAAGCCAAGTCTTTTAGATGGTTACAGGTAGGTTTAATGTCTGAAAAGAATGATAGAATCGAGAAACATAATCATTGCTAATGGAAGAGGTTGTGTGCCATTTGTGTATTGTCTAATTCTGATACTTTGGTTTTCTCATGATGGTGTTTGACCTGTACATACTCAGACATGCCTTTGTTACTTTTGAAATTGTAACTAAGTTATCTGATATGATTTTCAGAGATACTATACTATTTTTTTTGGCTAGTGAGAGTATAGTACTTTACAGTTGAGTTGGTTGGAATCTTATTTTCTCATCGAGCCCGTTTAAACTATTTCTCACTCTTTTGGGATCTTTTGTCTATTAAACTTGGATTACATAGTTCTAGAAGAGTTCTGAATTGTCAAAAAAAAATGTTTAGTTAGTCTCGAACACAAAGGGATTCATAACTTGACACACTAATGAATATCAAGTCTTTTCTAAGGATAGGAAAAAGAAGTGCACGATGACCGCATAGTATAGTCATCCCTTGCTATGCACATAAACTCTAATTCCAAGACTACACAAAGTGGTGAAACCCCGGGCTTGACCATAACCATTGTTCTTAAAGTAATCCCTTACATTGCAGTAGTACAATTAGGTGATGCACCGAAAATAATTTATTTTTTGTTTTTTAACTTTCATCCATGATTTTCTTTTTCTCGATCCTCGTGTATCTGCATCGTTGTTTTTGTATATTATCTGGAATAAGTCACATGGATCCCATCAATAATGAACAATTTATGAAAACAATTGTAACTATTTTTTAAGGAAGGAGACGCTTCCTTGTAACAGATCAAATGCATTTTTCTGAGACAAGCATTCAAGTTGGCTTTCAAGAAGATGAAGTACAAGAGCTAACCTTTTGTTCAGTTTGAGTAAGTAATAATTTCAAAACCTGAAAAATTTAAAAAGAAGAAAACATCAGTTACCAAAAATATAGAATGAAACATATGTATGACAATAATGTCCACAAAGATTCACATTCATTTAGATTGAAACAAATGAAAGGTAAGCCCCTAATTCTTTCATTTCATCCATTTTCGAATTCCATTCTCACTAACCAAACGGGTAAAAAGTTGAAATAAACATAAAACCAAACTTCCCCAACTGGTCATCACCCCTCAATGGCATATGGGTAAGGTTCAAAATCAAAACTTGTTAACCAAATGACAAAAATGTAGAGCCAAACCTGAAGAAAAAAAATTCTTTCTTTTTCAACTCAGACTAATCAAAAGTGAATGTTCTCTACAACAACTCTAGAAGCCCCAATGGAAGCTAAGTAGCTATGCTTCGTTACAAAAGTCCACACATTCTACAAGAGACACAGGAGAAAAGGGATTTTTGAAAAAGAAGAGAAATGAGTGAGGAATGCTTAAAAGAACACAAGAAGAGAAAAATGTAATGGACAAATGGACAATGGTGGGTGATTCTATTCCTTCATTGCTAGTTGTCTTTTACTATCTCACCCTGTCTTGATGTTGAAGTCTCCTCTATTTTAACTGTCTCTCTCCTCTGATTACCTAAGGGCCCCACACCCTCCCACCAAAATCTTAAAGCCTTGCCCCAAGAGGCCTCTTACCCAAGAAGCACCGGCCGCCACAAAAACACCACAAAGATATGTAGCATCTTTGATTGCCTTCTTTAGCCTCCACGCATCACTATCTTCTTTACTTATGGTTTCACCACTAAATCGCTTCTCAGCTATCATCCTCACATTTATACAAAAGGTCATGTGCTCTAATAAATTGCTTATAGGCACTTTAATTAATGAATCATATGATGTTAAGTACAAATCTTTGACAGGAGAATATATTTGTGTGTCTGTAACATGTTTAAGCTTTTCAAGCCTGTGACTTGAAAGAAGCTCAAGGGTGGCTATTTTTCTCGTCTCACGCCAGTATTGTCCATAAAGGGTAAGTGCTAGAATGGCATTGTTGTAACCTATGTATCTCCCTGCTGCTATGTTTGGTCTCGAGGCAAAAACTTTGTCATTTATTTTGAGGCATTCTTTGGCAATTTCCCTGCTGCTCACCACTAGAGTGTGGTGGCAACCGAGCCTGAAATAAAACACTAATACATAACCGCACCACATGCAGAACCACAAAGAGAATTTTAAAGAAACCCATTCTCTTCCAGGTCATGAAAGACTAAAAACCAATCCTAAGAAATCAATATAAGAGAATCAACCAGGCGACTCCCCTAAACTGATTTCCAAAGAGAATCACACCAAAAGAAGGGAGGGGGAATTACCTGACAGAGTAGATGCCTATTGTTTGAAATCCAAATCCAAAAGATGCAGCAGCTGATCAGTAGATAGATGACAAAGGAACGAAAATCAAAAACTGATCAGTTTTTATCGCAATCAAAAAAAATACGAAGAAAAACTAGAGCCAAACGCTCAAGCTCATACCTGACAGAGTTACGAGAGACTGCGAGAGAGCATGAAACGAAACAGGGAATGGGAAGAACCTTCTTACGGGGCACTCTAAACCTTCTCTTCCAATCTCTCTTTCAACGCTGAGGAATGTTACAGAAAACAAAAATCTCCAAAAGAAGAAGAATGGAGAGTAAGTATGAGAAGCAAATCAAGCGAGAAAGAGAATGAAAGAGAAAACATAGATAGAATTGCAAGAGAAGGGTGGTTACCTTGGTCAATCAAATCAAAACCCTAGCTCTCTGATTCAAATTGAGGGGTTTTTGTTTGAGGGCAGAGGTAGCGTACGTTCGGGTCTCTGCCTCTTACGAAAAAGAATGCGGGAATAATTTGCAGCACGCGCAAGAATAATTCTCACTTGTTGCCTGGAGAAGTGAAGAATACTTGTTGTAGAAACTATTTGGAGATAATGACGAAAATCCTTCAAGTAGAAGGGACTGGACGAAGCTCTTGATTGGAAAAGAGTGAACCAGGATAAAATACCTGAGTGAATTTTCTATCCTTTATCTTTTACAGTTTTAATTATTTTTACTAACTGTGGGATTTGATTTTGGTTTTGTTAATCTTTAAAAAATGATTTCTTGTGTGCTTAATCTATTTATCTTCTGCTGGTGAAAAAGTTTTTCAAAAAGGGTATTTGCGAAAATAATTAACAAACACAATTCAACCCCCCTCTTGTGTTTGCCTGTGCCAACTTTAGTGGCGTATGCAGTTACGATACGTCGGCAATCCAAGGGGTTCCTCCATGGTTTGGGGAAATTCTGGTGTTGGTGCTTTTTGGCCAATACGGATATGTAACTCTGAAGTTGACTTCCCGAGTTAGTTGGATCCACATGCATTGATGGAGTAGTGGACTAGGGTTGCATTGTACTGCATAGCATATGTTGGATGAGTAACATGTTGTTATGGTATTATATGATGATGTATAAATATTGTATGCTTTCATTTTGCGGCCGTCATGGAACCCTATCTGTGTTTCTTTTATTTTGTAGAACTTTTCTTATGGCTCCATTCTCTGATAACCTTAATCTTTTAAGGGAGATATGTGGTACTTTATTCTGAACCATTGCCACGTGTATGTTTTTAATTTTCTGCATTTTTTTCTTTTTATTTACTACTTCCGACTAGTATAATCATGAATATCATAAATAATAATAAAATAATTAAAATATAATGGTTCGGGATTTAGGGGAGCCACATGAGTTAGTATCATAGCAGTTCATCTTGATTTGAGCCTAGGGTATGGACTGTTATGTTTTTGTCTCAGGATTGGCTTGTTGCCATGTTTTCTTTCCCTGCTTTGAGAATTTTAGGATTTTGATATGCATGGCATGCCTATGATATGTATCTGTTGATTATTTGTTGCACAGATTGTACATTATTGGGATTGATCAACCCAATAATGTTTCTAACCGATCTGTGATCTACAGAAGTCATTGGCGCGATCAAGGCAAAACCCTGGATCACTTACCACCCCAGGAGCTAACCTAGAGATGGTTGAGATTGCTAGAGCAAGACGTGACATGGCTCACTGCACGCCCAAGGTCTTGTTGTTTTAGCTTCAACGACTCAAGAGGGGAGGGTGAGTTGAGTTTTCAAAAAAAAAAAATATTTCCCTTTTAAAAACTTTTCACAAAACTTTTCAAATTAGAGTTGCGGCCTCATGATCTTTTACAAAATCAATGAAGGTTTATATAAAATCTTGAATTGAAAAATGATGAAGATAAGAAAGATCGATTCAGAATTAATTCAGAATAGGTCCGGGTTCAAAAACTCAGTAATAACAAAATACAGAAATTGATTAAGCCTTTAAAGATTAAGAACAAGTTATGCAAGTTTCTGATACAAGTATTAACAATCAAGAACAAACTTCCAGGTTTCAGTTTCAGTATTAGTTCAGTTTCAGCAATCAAGAATGGTTTTGATCAACTCAGTTTTGAACATAGATAAAACATACTTGATTACAATCAGACTCAGGTTTCAATACAGTTTATACAGATCAAGAACAGAAATTATATTGAACTTTAAACATCAAAATCACAGGTGCTTGATCATAAACAGAAATTAAAGGAGTTTGAGTTTAGAGATACCACACAACCAGATTTATCCTGGTTCAATCACCTCCACTGTGACTTACATCCAGTCCCCACTCCACCTGTGGGTGTTCACTCACTAACACACAAGCTTTGCCAGGTAGCTTGAAAAACTTTTACACCACAGAGCACTCTTTCACCTCGAGATACCACACTGTTGTGAAGAGCCTCAATGTTCTTCCATAGGGATACCTCACCCTAATCACTCAGAGAGACTCGCTCTCTCTTTACAATCAAATAAAAAATGAAAAATTGATTCCTAACTCTCAATAGTCCGATAAACAAATTGAAGCACTTATGAGAACAAAACACTCTTTTTCACAATAAGCTCAAGAAAAATGATGAATGATTTTCACAATTGATATTCGATATGTTATAAATAAAAGTGTTCATTTGATCCCTCTTTATATAGAAAACAAGTTATAGTCGTTGGGATCAATCAAAATAGATTTGAATCTGATAACAGAATCTGTTTTCTTGATTCTGGTTCTTGAAATAAGATTTTACATCAGTTCTTAGCATTCACGTCCATTTTGAAAGTAAGTGCATCCATCTAGCCATGTTGAATTAAGATTTTACATCGTACGATCTCTAATTAGTAGACGAGCTCCATATGCCACGTCATTGGACGGATCTTCTCATTAAGGTCTTAGCAAGTCCAATGACTTGTGTGGACGAGCGCTTCTGTCACTTTAGTGGACGAGCACTTCTGTCACTTTAGTGGATGAGCGGTTCTGTCACTTTAGTGGATGAGTGCTTCTATCACTTGTGTTGGACGAGCGCTTCTATTGTAACAGCTTGATTTTAATTATGTTGTTCAACCGGTTAAAATATAATTAAATTATATTTTAATTTGAGATTTATAAAGTGTTTTTGATTAAAATAAAATCATATTTATAGTCTACTTTATGGTAGAGGGTTACGGTAAAATTTTTGGTTGAAAATTCAGACGAAAGTCGGTCTGCGTTTTCACTGCCGGTACAAGTTTACTATGCAGAAAACCTAATTTTGACCCGTGAACTAGACAGTTAGTGTTTTTAATATGTTTCCTTCAACTTTGGTTATTTTGAAAATTTTCGTTCAAAAATAGAATATAATATTTTATTCGGGCCAAAATGTCGGAAGATTTACGATCGGAAAATACAACCGGGGTATGAAATGGAGAAGATTATGGAGCACAAAATAATTGAAGTGACTTGATGTGACTTGATGGAAATGGGTTATGACACACTCCAAAAGTGATCACACTTTTCAAGGCACAAGGTCAAAACTTGCTCTCCAAGCTCATTCCTCTCTCCTCAATTTCGTGTCACTCTCTCCCTTCTCTATATATGCACCTCTCATTTTCACTTCATCATCCTCCTTCTTCAAACTCCATTAAACCTTCATCTTCTTCCTTTCTTCTAAAAGTTCAAGCTCTTAAAGCTTTAGTTTTTATTCATCTTTTCTACTTAAGTTCTTCATTAAAGTTCTTCATTATACTAAGGGTAATGCTCTCATATGAATCTTTTTGCAAGTTTCATCTTTTATTTCTTAGTTTACTTTATGTGTTCTTTATATGCTTTAAACTTTTAAAATCTCTCTAAAATGGTAGAAAACTCCTTTTGAGTTGAAATCACTTTCTATAGTCTTGTATTAACTTATGTTTTCACATACTAAGAGGTTGTGTAAAACAAAAATATCTTCCTATCTCTTCCAATGAAGGCCAAATGCTTGCATTTGTGACCTAGGAAGTTTTTGTTTCAACTTTTGGAATTTGATCGTGTGTTTGAGTTTCTAACTATTGATAAGCCTCTGGCTTATCTAGTTTTATGACTAGATGAACTAGGGTTTATGTGTCAATTTATTCGAGTTCACTCTCGTTTTCGTCCAAATTTGTCTTGTTTTGTTCCTAAGTTGGACTTTGACTCGTTTTGCGTCTTTTGTGTAGTTTTTAGGTTATTTTGAATAGAATTACGCTTGTGGGTGCTTTTGTTGTTTCAGGTTAAGTAAGTGAAGCTCCGGGAGTCAAGGAAAGCAAAGAAATAGTGGAAATTGAAATTCTGAGACACTCGCCCCGCGAGTGTACTCTCGCCTTGCGAGAGTCTGAAGACCAGCAAGACATAGACCATCACGGCCAAGCCGTGATGAATACCACGCCCGTGGCAGTTTAAGGTTTGAAGACTCGCCCCGCGAGAAGAAGCTCGCCCCGCGAGAGAATGAAGACTTGGAAGTCAGAGACCATCACGGCCCAGCCGTGATGAAGGTCACAGCCTAGAATTGAAGACTCGCCCCGCGAGAGGTTGCTCGCCTCGCGAGAGTTTAAATTGAAAGCGCGCCAATTTTAATTCTCGCCTCGCGAGAGTCTGCTCGCCTCGCGAGAGTCTGCTCGCCTCGCGAGCGAGCGCAGATCAGGAATCCTATTTAAAGGCTTTTGCAGATCAGATTTGAGGAGGGAACTTTAGGATCCAGTTTTCCACTTAGGTTAGGGCAGTAGTTTCGAATCCTTATTTCTCCTTGGAGCTGCGTCTCCTTTTCTGGTTTCTTTTTATTTTACGATGGTGATTATGTCCGAGTGTTTGTCTATGAGCATGAGGAACTAATCTCCTCGTCCGAGGGAACGATGAAGCCACCCATGGCGATGTAAATCCGATTTGATGTATGTCTTTCTCCTTTAATTCAATTCTTGTTTTCTAATTCTGATTTGATTGTGTTAATCATATGTGTTGCGTGATTGACTTGTTAACGTTGATGAGGCTTAGTCAGCGATTCACGTTTAGAACTTGAATTAGGATCATCAATCGAATATTGCACGAGAGTGAGTAGGAGATCGGTGCGACCTTATAGGTAACATGAATTAACAGAATTCGAGATTAGGATTATGAGACCTAGTAAGTAATTAATCCAATCGTCGAATACGTCCTAATGAGCACGAGAGTGGATTTAGGAGAATTTAGGGGTCCCGGTTGACATTGTAATTGAACCTAGGGAGGAATTCATCATCATTTGGGTATACATATTGGGTAGGTGGATTTGTGACCTTGGACATTTTAGTTTTCTGATTTTTAGTTAATTAGTTTATTTAGATTGTTAATTGAATTTAGATATTAATCTCTCTCTCAACCACCTTCTGTAACTTGACCAAACGTATCGAATTTCCCGCGGATTAGTCGAATTGGTAGCCCAATCCTTGTGTTCGACCTCGGTAATATCTTACCGTGTTATTTTTATTACTTGCGACGACCCGGTACACTTGCCGGAGTCACAACAACTATCCATTGATCTTAAATTTAGAAATCTTGGAAGTTTTGATAGCTTGTTCTTATGATGACTAAAAATATGAATAAGTAAGCCTAGGATACTATGTTTCAACTTTCCAAGTATGATCATGGATTTAGAACTCTTAATACCTTGTGATTCTAAACCTAAGAGTTATTGTTAAACAAATAATATTTTCCTCATCATCCTATGATGGCCGAAACTTAGTGTTTAGGTGCTAGGATGTTTGAGTTTTCATTTTTCCAAAATGATCATGGACTTAAGCTCCATAAGATATTTGGATGCTAAGTCTAAGAGATTGGAAAGTTTAAGGATTTCTAACTTGTTTATTCTATGTTATTAAAGCTAGGATGTATTACTTTCATTTTTCCAAGATGATCATGGACTTGGGCTCCATAATATATTTGGATGCTAAGTCTAAGAGATTGGAAATTTTAAGGATTTCTAACTTGTTAATTTTATGTTATTAAAGCTAGGATGTATTACTTTTATTTTTCCAAGACGATCATGGACTTGAGCTCCATAAGATATTTGGATGCTAAGTCTAAGAGATTGGAATGTTTGAGTTTCCATTGTTTTCCAAAATGATCATGGACTTGAGCTCCTTAATATATTTGGATGCTAAGTATAAGAGATTGGAAACTTTAAAGATTTCTAACCTATAAATCCTATGAAGGCCGAACCTAGAAGGTTATGGACCTATGATACTTTGTTCTTATTTTTCCAAAATGATCATGGTTTTGAGCTCCTTAATACATATGGATGCTAAACCTAAGGGATTGGAAAGTTTAGTGATTGCTAGCCTATTTTACTAGTCTTGGCCAAATACCCTAAGTTTATAACTTAGTGGGATTTTAATTCAACTTTGTTAAGTGATCATTGTTTATGAACTCCTAACACTTAAGGATCATAAATCCATGAGTTGAATAATTTTAGGGGATCCCTAATCCTAAGAACTAGTCTTGGCCGAACCTATACCTTGTGGTTTAGTGTTCTTGTTTGATTTTAACTTGTGATTTTGTGTTCATAACCTTAGACTTCCATTGCGGACGAAACGAGGACGTTCGTGGTATACATCTTCGAGCATCTAATCTCCTTACCTTCACAGAAGGTGGAGTTAGTACTTTGTGGTGAGACAACGAGGAGCTTCGAGTTTGGGAGTTCGGTGATAACCCATGTGGGGGAAAGAATCAACCTATCGTCGGAATCGATAAGTAGTATATTATATAATAATTGTGTAACCTAAACCCTACTAATAGTCGAGTAATCGACAAGACCAAAATAAGATGGGAAACCTTTTCTGAAAAACCAATGACGATTCGGGGATTGTAGGTTTATCGATATTAGTTTGATTTAATATTGTTGATGGTTGATTTGATTTTATTACCTTTATTGAATTGATTTTGTGCTATGTTGGTGATATGGGAATATTTTGATTGATATTGTGTGATGCATGATCTGCCTGGTTTGCATTATTATGCTTAGTGGTTTTTAAGCAAAGATATATATATTGTCCAAGAGATTATTGTTTTGTGTGTGAGGATAACAATGATCTAGAAGTTCCTAACCTAGATGATGTATGTTAAAGAGGTGTTACGACATAGAATATGTGTCAAGTTCTAATGGAAGGTTAAGGCACTAGGATGTTGTTAAAACGGGTTGGTGAGATTCAAGTATAGGTGTTGTTGTCCACAACCATGTATTGGTAATATAATACACAAGGACAAAGGTGTATTGGTAATATAATACACAAGGACAAAAGTGTATTGGTAATATAATACGCAAGGACATCTATGTATTGGTAATATAATACACCGTGTATTGGTAATATAATACACCGTGTATTGGTAATATAATACACGTAAAACACTTCCGTGTATTGGTAATATAATACACATAAAATCAAGAGTTCTCGCGAGACCACTTCCACCTTAGGAAATAGGTGTGCAGCTATGGTGTCTTTGAGTAGCATGAGATTGGGGGTAGAGGATGATATATATTAACTTGAGGATGATCTGTTAGTTATGAGTGTTGTTTGTCTATCACAATTACTGTATAATGTACTACGACTCTTTTCCGCTTTTTGATCATCGAACTGCTTCTTATCCCCTATGTTTCTGTATTTTTGTGGGTTGCTTTGGTTTACGTTAGAAGACCTGATGGAGGGTTATGCTGCTGAGGAGCTGGACAGAACTCTTAATGAAGCAGAGATATATTGCTGAGGAGTTGGATGGAACTCCGTACGAACCAGACGCTGGGGGCCGATCTGTGGCCATGGCGATTAGAGTATAGATATTATGGCCAGTGTGTCTAAGGAGCATTTTATATTTCCGCTAAGTATGTCAGTTGTTAAGTTTATGCCTGTGAGGGATCCTATTGAGAGGATACCCTCAACAGTGTTTTGGTATTGTAATGAACAATTAGGTGTGTATTTACATATGTTAAAGTTGTCGTGTTTTAAATTTGCAGAAGTTATATAATAATTAAATAAGTTTTATTTTTTACGTAATTTCACGATAAGCGTGAGATTAAGAATTGATTTAAGAAGGTAACTAATCTACTAAAACACCGGGGCACAACGGGGTGTCTCACTTCTATCACTTGTGTTGGGCGAGCGCTTCTATTACTTTTGTTGGATGAGCGCTTCTATCACTTGTGTTGGACGAGCGCTTCTATTACTTTTGTTGGACGAGCGCTTCTTATGAAATCTTATTTCCAAAAAATCATTTTCATTAACGAAAACTTATTCATTTTAATGCAGGTTATGAAAATTGATTTTCTTCATGCATCTTTTTAAATGAGCTATTTGTGAGTAAGAGATTTCATCTCTTACAAATCATCTAAGACTTAAATCTAATTTCTCCTTTAAGCTTTTGTATTGATGATTCCTTGATCTTTGTCTTTGCTCTTTGATTCCTCCATGTAGCTCTTTTGATTTCTTCAAGTTCTTCCTTTAATATTTTCCTTGAATTCACTTATTGAACTTGTTGATCACTGCTTGATACCCGTCTTTGCTATTTGACACTAAAACAATTGCATGCACATTAAATTGTATTTGTACACATTAAATTGTATTTGTCATATATCAAAATCTCTAAGTCATTGAGTCTAACAAGTGCTACAACATATGCACGAGGGACAGCAAGAGCCACACAGAGGTACCCGAATTCCGAGGTCTCTCTGAGTTTAGGAAGAACAAACCTCCGAAGTTCAAGGGAGAATATTATCCGGCAGCTACAGAAGCATGGTTGAAGGACATAGAGAAGATTTTCCGAGCTATGGGCTGCAGTGATGAGTAGAAGCTGGTTTTTGCTACTTACATCTTGGTTGGAGAAGCTGAACACTGGTGGGAAGGAACTCGGAAAATCCTCGAAGCTGAAGGAACAAAGATCACCTGGGAACTTTTTAGATCCTAATTTCTAAATGAAAACTATGGTTTGTAAAACCATGTGACTTTTTAGAAAAAAGGTAAATGGTTTTGATAATAAATAATTAAATAATATAATAAATATAATTCAATTAAATTATAATTAATTCATTAATAATTAAATAATAGTTAATTAAGTACTAAATAAATATTCAAGAAAAATAATTTTAAAAATTTATTTAAAAGACAGTTTGATCCTTAAAAATTAATAAGTGTGTAATGTATGTAGGCCAACCCTTGTAAAGAAGAATTAAATGTGAGAAAGAGATGAATGCAACTGAGTATTGCATAATGAGCCCGTGTGATTAAAGAATACAAGCCTAAGTGTGTAAGAATAATTCTCACAAAGACTTGATAAGAATGATTGTGTTGATTGTAAGACTAAGCCCTCATTCATGTTTTGATGTATGACAAACAAAGTGTATTTTGCATAAGATTTTTTATTTTGACTATGTACTTATTACGTGCTAAGTTACATGCAAGATCACTCATGAAAATGAAAAATCACTGAAGTAACAAGCAACTCGCGTCCACTGAAGTAACAAGCAACTCGCGTCCATTGAAATAACAAGCAGCTCGCGTCCACTGAAATAACAAGCAACTTGCATCCACTAAAGTAACAAGTAGCTCGCGTCCACTGAAGTAACAAGGAGCTCGTGTCCATTGAAGTAACAAGAAGAGCTCGTCTACTGAACTACAATATGGAGCTCAACCACCACAGGGAGCTCGTCTGCTGATGTGGAACATATAGCTCGTCTACTGAAAGTAACAGAAGTGCGCGTCTACTGAAGTACCACATGGAGCTCGTCTGCTGATGTGGCACATATAGCTCGTCTACTGAAAGTAACAGAAGTGCGCATCTACTGAAGTACCACATGGAGCTCGTCTACTGAAAGTAACAGAAACGCATGTCTACCAGTGTACCACATGAAGCTCGTCTACCAAGGTGGCATATAAAGCTTGTCTACCAGTTGGAGCACGTCCAATTAGCTTGTGTTAGTACTCCCGTCTGCTGATTTGGCAAATGGACTCGGCTAATTTTTTTTCTCTTCAAATGGACTCGGCTATTCTTTCAGATGAAAACGGTTATTTTCAAGAAGGACGCAAACTCAACAAGAACCAACATAATCTTATCTCAAGAACAAGAATCAAGAAAATAGATTTTGTTAAATCAGATCCAAATCTGTTTTAATTGATCCCAACGACTATAATTTGTTTTCTATATAAAGAGGGATCAAAGGAACACTTGAAGATAACAATCTAACTCATTCTGATTTTGAAAATATAGAAAGAAGAAGAACAACAACCTTACTGCTTCCAAAAAGTGCTTCGTCGTTGTGAGAAAAGTGTGATATTACTTAGAACTTCAATTTTAATATTCAGAATTCTAGAGTCTTTCTACTACTCAATTATTTCTGTGAATTAGTGTGATTAAGAGAGGGTATCTCTTAGGCTTGAACAAGGATATAAGGGATCCTTGGGTGTAGAAAAGCAAGTGTGCTTTCTGGTGAATTCTTGAGCAATGAGGTTATCCTTGTGTTGCTGTAATTGGAATTTTGTAATTAATGATTATAGTGGAGAAAACCACATAGGTGTGGGAATGGATGTAGGCTTAACAGAGGAGGTAGCCGAACCAGGATAAATTTGCTTGCATGTTATTCTCATCTCTAAACTCCATATACTTGTTATATGCACTTGTGTGTTGTGAATGAGCTTTAAGAATGCTTGTTAACTTGAATCTTTGTTCTACAATCTATGTTAAACTTGTTGTTACTTATTATAATTCTTCTTAACATCATCACTTGTTACATAACCTGATTCTTGGGAATTAAAATTGAGTGAAAACCAATTTTCTTTAAGAAAACTCTGTTTTGCTTTAAAGTTTTGAAAAAGTTTTTCAATATCTCAATTCACCCCCCCCCCCCCTGATCGTAGCCACTGCCAACAATTGGCATCAGGGCTAAAACTCTTGTTACAAAGCTTAATAGCTTCAAGAGATGGCTACAAATGATATCCTGGGTGATGGGGCATCACTCACTAGACCCCCTGCCTTTAATGGCTCCCAATACATGTATTGGAAATAGAGAATGCTTATCTTTCTTGAGGCTGCAGGTTTAGATGTATTAGATGCTGTTGAAAATGGTCCCTATGTTCCATTTATTATTGATGCTAAGGGAAATAAACAAACTAAACCAAAAAATGGCTGGAATGATGATGATAAAAGAAAAGTTTGTTAGAATGCTAAGGCAAAAAATATTATAACAGCTGCTTTGAATTATGATGAGTTTTTCAGGGTCTTCAATTGCAAAATGGCAAGGCAAATGTGGGATACTCTTCAACTCACTCATGAAGGAACCAACGATGTGAAAAGAGCAAGAATGAATGCACTAGTCCATGAATATGAACTCTTTCACATGAAGAATGGTGAGGAGATAGATGAATTGCCAAAGAGGTTTACACACATTGTTGACCAGCTAGAAGGACTCGGACATACAATCATAGATGAGAAAAAGATTAACAAGATAATGAGATGTTTGAGTCATGAATGGCAGCCAAAAATCACTGCAATTGCTGAAGCAAAAGATCTAGACACCATGCAGATTGCTACTTTATTTGGCAAGTTAAAAGAACACGAATTGGAACTCAATAGATTGAAAAGTCATGAAGATAAGGAGAAAAAGAAGAAAGGACTCTCACTCAGGGCTCATATCTCTAAAGAATTAATAGAAAGTGATGAAGATGAACACCTTGATGAAAGTGAAGAATCCAAAGAAGAAGACATGGGATTGCTTATGAGGAAATTTAGAAGATTCATAAAAAAGAATAGAAACAAGAAGTAATTCAGTTTTCCTACCAAAAAGAACACGAACCAAGGTGAAAGCTCTTCCTCAACAATCAAATGCTTTGAATGTGGAAAGCTTGTACACTGCAAAAATGAATGTCCAAAGCTACAAAAGAAAGAAAAGCATGAGAAGAATGACAGCAAAGAAAAGAAAGGAAGAAAGCCTAGGAGAGCATACATAGCTTGGGAAGAAAATGATATGGATTCCACTAGTAGTGAATCTGAAAATGAAGAAGCCAACCTATGTCTCATGGCAAATCAACAAAGTGATAGTGAAACCGAGGTAAATGATTATTCTCCTACCTATGATGAGTTACAAGATGCTTTTGATGAATTGCATGAAGAATATTTTAAAATTGGTAAACAACTTATATCTTCTAGGAAGATCATCGCAAAACAATGTAGTGACTATGCATCTTTACAAATAAAGGTTAAAGAACTAGAAGCTAAAAATTCACAATTACTTGCATCTAGTTCAATCTGCACCAAATGCACTACACTAGAAAAGGAAGTTGAAAAACTGAATACAACTCTATCTAAGTTTACTTTGGATAGAGATAACATGAATGCCATTTTAGGACAGCAAAAGGGTGTGTATGACAAAACTGGAATTGGATATAAGCCAATGGTACATGAAAAATCTTTTAAGAAACTTTTTGTTGCACCTATTTCCTCAACTAGTCCTTTTGTTAAATGCTATTATTGTCTAAAGAAAGGTCATACAGCTGTTACTTGTAGACTTAGAAAGAACATTCATGTTGGCATTAAACAAATCTGGGTTCCAAAAGGAACTTATGTTGCTACTAACACCAGAGGACCCAATCAGATTTGGGTACCTAAAGAAAAAGTATAAAAATCTGTTTTGTAGGTGTGTTTTAAGGCCAAAAGCTCAAGCTGGTTTTTAGATAGTGGCTGCTCCAAACACATGACCGGAGACATCACAAAATTTACATCTTTCACTCCCAAAGAAGGTGGAAACGTCACCTATGGAGACAAAAACAAAGGAAGAATTCTTGGCGATGGAACAATAGGAAAAAGTCCAGTAATCAAGATTGAGGATGTTCTCTATGTGGAAGGGCTCAAACACAATCTACTAAGTATAAGCCAATTCTATGATAAAGGCTACAAGGTAAACTTTAACTCAAATTTGTGTATAATCGAATGTATTCATGATAATAACATAAAATTGATTGGGAACAGAACCAATAACATCTATATGCTAGACTCAGACAATTTAATTTCCAATGATGCATGTTGCTTAATTTCCAAAGAAGATGAAAATTGCCTCTGGCATAGGAGAATAGCTTACATTCATATGGATCACTTGAATAAATTGATTTCCAAAGAACTTCTAATTGGTTTACCAAATAAAAAGTTTGTTAAAGAAGGCTTATGTGATGCATGCCAAAAGGGTAAACAAGTGAAAACCTCATTTAAGGCTAAAAACACTGTTTCAACTAGTAGACCCTTACAATTGCTGCACGTGGACCTTTTTGGACCTTTTAGGGCAAAATGCTTTGGTGGAAATCTTTATGCTCTTGTAATTGTTGATGCCTTCTCTAGATTTACTTGGACCTATTTCTTAGCACAAAAGAATAAAGCTTTTAAAGCTTTTAAGAAAATGGCTAAGGTTGCTCAAAATGAGAAAGACGTGAAAATTGTTTCAATTAGGAGTGACCACAGAGGAGAATTCCAAAATGAGGAGTTTGATAACTTTTGTGATGAACATGGTATCAAACACAATTTTTCTGCACCTAGAACTCCACAACAAAATGGAGTAGTTAAGAGGAAAAATAGGTCACTTGAAGAAATTGCTAGAACCATGTTAAGTGACTCTAATTTACCAAAGTATTTTTGGGCTGATGCTGTGAGTACTGCATGTTATGTTTTAAATAGAGTTCTAATAAGGCAAATTTTAAAGAAAACTCCATATGAACTTTACAAGGGAAGAAAACCTAACATTTCTCATTTTCATGTCTTTGGTTGTAAGTGTTTTGTGCTAAATAATGGCAAGGATAATCTTGGGAAATTTGATCCCAAAGCTGATGAGGGTATTTTCCTAGGTTATTCATTAACTAGAAAAGCATATAGAGTGTTTAATAAGTGCACTTTATCAATGGAAGAATCTGTTCACATAACACTTGATGAGTCTAACCCCAAAAGGTTGGGAAAGGACATTTTTGATGATGCAGAAACTCTTGAGGATGAAGTGAAATCTCATGAAGGAAAGGAGAGAAACAAGGAAAAGGAGGATGAAGATAGCAATAAAGAACCTCAAGCAGAACTTTAGCAAGAAAATCTTCCTAAGGAGTGGCAAGTATCAAAGAATCATCCCCTAGACAATATCATTGGTGAGATCACCAAAGGGGTAACCACTAGAAACTCTTTAAGGAATATTTGCAATGCCATGGAGTTAGTATCTCAAATAGAACCAAAATGTGTTGATGATGCTATTAATGATGAACATTGGATGGTTGCAATGCAAGAGGAGTTAAATCAATTTAAAAGGAACAAAGTTTGGAATTTCGTTCCAAAACCCAAAAGTAACCAAATAATCGGAACTAAATGGGTGTTTAGAAACAAAATGGATGAGAATGGAATAATAGTAAGAAACAAGGCTAGACTAGTATCTAAGGGATATATTCAAGAAGAAGGAATTGATTATGATGAAACATATGCTCTCGTAGCAAGATTAGAAGCCATAAGAATGCTCTTAGCCTATGCATGTATAATGAACTTTAAACTGTACCAAATGGATGTGAAAAGTACCTTTTTAAATGGAATAATACAAGAGGAAGTATATGTAAGTCAACCACCTAGCTTTGTTGATAGTGAGTTCCCAAATCATGTCTATAAACTGACTAAAGCTCTCTATGGACTCAAGCAAGCTCCTAGAGCTTGGTATGAGAGGTTGAGCAATTTTCTCTTAGAGAAAGGATTTAAAAGAGGAAAAGTTGATACAACACTATTTACTAAAACAAAAGCACAGTATATTACTTGTTCAAATATATGTTGATGACATTATATTTGGTGCTACTAATGAGTCTTTATGCATGGAATTTGGTGAACTAATGCAAAGTGAATTTGAAATGTCCATGATGGGAGAGCTTGCCTTCTATCTTGGACTTCAAATTAAACAATTCCAAGATGGAACTTTCATAAGCCAAACAAAGTATTGCAAGGAACTACTAAAGAAGCTTGGAATTGAAAGTGCAAAGGAAATGGCAACACCAATGAGTCCAGCCTGCTACTTGGACAAAGATGAACATGGTAAATCTATAGATGTATCCAAGTATAGAGGTATTATTGGATCCTTACTTTATCTCACTGCAAGTAGGCCAGATATAATGTTTAGTGTGTGTATGTGTTCAAGGTATCAAGCTAATCCTAAAGAATCACATCTTATTGCAGTTAAAAGAATCATGAAGTATCTTTTAGGAACAAAATAAATGGGGCTGTGGTATCCCAAGGGATCCACTTGCACATTAATAGGATATTCCGACTCTGACTTTGCTGGATGCAAGTTAGATAGGAAGAGCACAAGTGGAACATGCCATTTATTAGGAAATTCCCTAGTGTCCTGGTTTAGTAAAAAGCAAACTAGTGTGGCCTTATCCACAGCTGAAGCAGAATATGTTGCAGCTAGGAGTTGTTGTTCTCAAATCCTATGGATGAAACAACAATCAATTGACTATGGTGTTTATCTAGATCATATACCAATAAAATGTGATAACACTAATTAATCTAACAAAGAACCCAATTATGCACTCAAGAACCAAGCATATTGAAATTAGGCATCATTTTATCAGGGATCATATTCAAAGCGGCGATGTTGTTATTGAACATATAGATACAACCAAGCAATTAACTGATATTTTCACCAAACCACTAAATAAGGAGACTTTCTTCTTTATAAGAAGGGAACTTGGCATAATTGATCCTCAAAATAATTGATATCAGATGTTATTTTTGATAATATAGTCAATATGGCAAGCAAGGCAGCACAAGTTGCTAAAAATTATGAAGGACATGGGCAAGATGCTTTTATCTAGTATCAGTTTAGACTAAGTGTCCTTAGGTGTCTGTAATTCTTTTTCTTAATTTAGTGTTTTGGATGTTTTGATGTATTTCATAAGTTCTGAAATGATTTATTATCAATGAATGCAAGACTGTTTTTCAGTTTGATCTCAATATTCTCCATAGTTTCTTTTTGATAATGACAAAGGGGGAGAAAGATGAACCATACAACCATTAATTCTGTCTTGCATTTGCTGTAAATTTTTTCTCTCTGATATGTAAATTTTTTTCTCTGATACCTAAGTATGAACTTCTTTGAAAAGACATACTTGAACTTATAATAAATGCAGGATGATTTTTTTTCATGACAATGATATGATAACACTTGATTTTTTTTTGAAAGATATCAATGACATAGGGGGAGGATGAAAATGACTCAAGAACCATGCTTACTGAACAGCTGCACTCTGATTTCTTAATAACTAAGGTTAAGTATGGTAAGGTTTCTCATAATCAAAAAGGGGGAGTTTGTAAGACTAAGCCATCATTCATGTTTTGATGTATGACAAACAAACTGTATTTTGCAAAACATTTTTGATTTTGACTATGTACTTATTACGTGCTAAGTTACATGCAAGATCACTCATGAAAAATAAAAATCACTGAAGTAACAAGTAGCTCACGTCCACTGAAATAACAAGCAGCTCGCGTCCACTGAAATAACAAGCAGCTCGCGTCCACTGAAGTAATAAGGAGCTCACATCCACTGAAGTAACAAGGAGCTCACGTCCACTGAAGTAACAAGAAGAGCTCATCTACTGAACTACAATATGGAGCTCAACCACCACATGGAGCTCGTCTGATGATGTGGCACATGTAGCTCGTCTACTGAAAGTAACAGAAGTACGCGTCTACTGAAGTACCACATGGAGCTCGTCTGCTGATGTGGCACATATAGCTCGTCTACTGAAAGTAACAGAAGTTAGTGCGCGTCTACTGAAGTACCACATGGAGCTCGTCTACTGAAAGTAATAGAAGCACGTGTCTATCGAAGTACCACATGAAGCTCGTCTACTAAGGTGGCATATAAAGCTCGTCTACCAGTTGGACATGTCCAATTAACTTGTGTTAGTACTCCCGTCTGCTGACGTGGCAAATGGACTCGGCTATTTTTTTTTCTCTTCAAATAGACTCGGCTATTCTTTCAGATGAAAACGACTATTTTCAAGAAGTATGCAAACTCAACAAGAACCAACAGAATCTTATCTCAAGAACAAGAATCAAGAAAACAGATTTTGTTAAATCATATCCAAATCTGTTTTAATTAATCCCAACGACTATAATTTGTTTTCTATATAAAGAGGGATCAAATGAACACTTGAAGAGAACAATCTTACTCATTCTGATTTTTAAAATATAGAAAGAAGAAGAACAACAACCTAACTGCTTCCAAAAAGTGCTTCGTCGTTGCAAAAAAAGTATGATATTACTTAGAACTTCAATTTGTATATTCAGAATTCTAGAGTCTTTCTACTACTCAATTATTTCTGTGAATTATTGTGATTTAGAGGGGGTATCTCTTAGGCTTGAACAAGGATAGAAGGGATCCTTGGGTATAGAAAAGCAAGTGTGCTTTCTGGTGAATTCTTGAGCAAGGAGGTTATCCTTGTGTTGCTGTAATTGGAATTTTGTAATTCCAGATTATAGTGGAGAACACCACAGAGGTGTGGGACTGGATGTAGGCTTACCAGGGGAGGTAGCCAAACCAGGATAAATCGGTTTGTGTGTTCTTCATATCTCTAAACTCCATATACTTGTTATACGCACTTGTGTGTTGTGAATGAGTTTTAAGAATGCTTGTTAACTTGAATATTTGATCAACAAACTGTGTTAAACTTGTTACTTCTTATAATTTTTCTTAACATCATCACTTGTTACATAACCTGATTCTTGGGAATTAAAATTGATTTAAAACCAATTTTATTTAAGAAAACTCTGTTTTGCTTTAAAGTTTTGAAAAATTTTTTAAATATCTCAATTCACCCCCCCCCCCCCCCCCCCTCTCGTGATCGTAGCCACTACCAACATTGATGTTGTTCTTGCATACATATATACATATGCATGTCCCGCACTGGGTGCGATGCCGCAGTGATCTACAAAGTGGCCACCTGTGTTGATTGTGTGCCAAGTCCCGCAAGTTGGTTGCGATACCGCAAAGGAAGCGATGCCTTAGTTCTGAGTCTCGACCGCCTGAGATAGCGTGAGCCTTGTGCCTGCAGCCTCGGTCGCATGTGATGGCGTGAGCCGTGCATTCGCACTAGAGTTGTGTGGACACATTACTATGAAGTGGCCGCCTATGATGATGGTGAGTGCCAGGTCCTGCAATTGGGTAGTGATGCCGCATGGGAAGCGATGCTGTAGTGAATTGCAAAGTGGCCACCTATGATGGTGTGTCAAGTCCCCCAACTGGGCTGGGATGTTGCATAGGAAACGATGAATTTGGGCCTGACATGCATTGCATTTGTCTAATCCGTCGGATTGACTGTATGATTATGATACCGTATTGAATGTCTATGTGAACCTTGTTTCTGTTTGATGGCGTACGAGTGAGGATAAAGCACGTGTGTTAGTGGGCTACTATCCTATTGAGAAATAAGGGATTTCTCACCACTACAATAATTTATTTACCTTATGGGAATTAGTGGATCTTAAAGTCACAGCTGGAGTAGGGGTAAGGTACGATCCTTTTCTGATGATTGGATGGATGCGGGTAAAGATCCATATCGGAGACGACGGGAATGATGGTGAGGTCCGAGCTGCCGAAGCACCTGCCGATGAAGAATGGGTTCATGTCGTTTAGCCACTTTCATGTTCTGTATGAGGATTTGTTTCCTCGAACTTATATGTATGCTTTCATTTTGCGGCCGTCATGGAACCCTATCTATGTTTCTTTTATTTTGTATAACTTTTCTTATGGCTTAGTTCTCTAATAACCTTAATCTTTTAAGGGAGATATGTGGAACTTTATTCTGAACCATTGCCACGTGTATCTCACATATCATGAAACTAGACATAGTTTGCAGAGTCAAGCGAGACATAAACTAGCCTACCACATACATTCAATCGTCTCAAGCACAGACTTGCTACTAAGACTATCATTTCATGATAGAGAGGACCGTAGCTTGCATCAATAGTCAGAAGCATTCTGATACACAGGATCCTCATTGCTGAGGCAAGTTATAGCATACTAACATCTCTATGGAAGTGCTTATGATATGGACATGATAATTCTAGTTTTTAGGAAGAAAATAATAATGTTAGCAACACATGTTTATAGAACAGACAAGTTTATTTATGTCTTGGTTTGTCTCTGCCTCAATATGTTACAAGACTGCTTCTTAGATAGAGATGGAGCTTGGGAAAAGACAAATCCTAATCTAGTAGCCTTTTTACAAAGTCTTTGGCTACTTTAGTAGCCTTTTTGACTTATGAAATCTGACAAAGACTTTCCGACACCTAACTTAGACTTTTGGATACCTAGTTCTAGCCCTTTGAGAAAGTTGTCTAGCCTTTTGACTTCTAGGTACCTAACAAGGGCTTTTAACTACCTAACATGTAGCCTTTTTGACTTATTACTTATTACATCATTATCTTACAGACATATTTTACAAACATATCTGATACACTTTCCAAGTCATCTTATCTTGAATTCTGACTGGGAGAGAGATTGTAGTCTCTCCATTCTTTCGATGTGACACATCCATACATCTGGTTTTGCCAAGTAGTGTTATCTGTATTTAATTTTTCTTCCATGATTTCTTCCATAATCTGAGTTTGGATTTTCTGGCAGATTCGAATCTAGGTTGTATGGTAGGTTCATATCTTGGTCAAGTTATGGTTCTAAGCTGGCAAGATTGTCAATAATCATTTGATGATTTATGGCCATCTGTTGATCATTGCTTGGCTGTTGACTGGTCGAAGCTTGGTTTTCCACTAGTTGCCATTGACTGGGTGGAGGATTGTTGACAAATTTTCCATGGCTGCTACATGTTGAAGTAACTACCTCCTCTTTAAGTTCATAACAATTTTCTTGACGGACAAGATTCATTAATTCCTTTTTAAGTCTTGAATCAGGAGGACAATCATCAAGGGTCTCCCATAGATATGCATAATTGTTAGAACAAAGGAGTTTAGTATGAGAATCTTGATAGTAGGGTCGGTATAAGATGAACACAGACTTCCATTTTTTAACTGTTTTATACTTTTAAGTTTCTTCTTCTTACTTCCTTAAGAATGGTGTTTAATTCATTTCTCCACCATTCTAGTGGAGAGAACCATTCTAATGCATTCCATATCAAGGAATCATGTTTCTTGGGATTTGTGAGGAATAAGAACATGTCCACTGTTGGTAAGATAATTGGCATACTGTATAGTACAGTTGCACACCACGGATACCACAAAGGATCTTCTGAGAAATTGGTATTTGGATTAACCAGGAAAGGGACGAAAAATGGAGTATCAGGAAAAAATATTTTTCTTCAGGAACATTACTGGTTCTTCTCAGGGCTCTGGACATGAAATGGTGGAGATGGTTTCTGGTAAACCTTTTGAGTTTGGTAGGAGAAAATGATGAGTCAACAGTGGGAGGAAATATTTTGTTGACTGAGGCAGATGGTAATGGGTGGAACATGTAGATCAAAGGAAAAATATGGGCTTCAGTAATGATCTGGATAGGTTTCATTGGACTTTAAAGCAGGTCAGGAATCAAGTTTTGATTTCCTTTGATATGTTTGACAGAGAAATCATATCTAGAAAACCAATCCTTTAATCTTAGAGTTTAAGGATCTAGAGGCATTTTATTCTTGAACTCAAGAATTCTGGGAAAGGAGGAATTATCCATTTGAACTTCAAAATGATAACTTCTCATATGGAAATAAAACTTTTGAATACCATACTTAACTGCAAGAGTTTCTTTATAGGTGGTATGGTAGTGCATCTCAGAGTCATTGAATTGTCCACTTGCATGACCACAGTAGTGATTAACATTATTGATTTCTTCAATCAAAACTGCACACTAGTATAAATCACTGGCACAGTCTGCAAGATCCTTTTTCCATCACCAGGAATTTTCAATGCTGGTGGTGACTAAGCGATTTGCTTTAAAGCTTTGACAACATCCGTCTATTGTGATCCCCATGGAGGAGGATGCTTCTTGAGTAACTTTGACAATTGGATGGTATATTTGGCAACTTGAGGAATAAAATCCCTAATATAGTTGACAATTCCAAGAAACTGTTGTATTTGTTTCACAGTGAGAATTTCATCAGGAAAATTCAAAAGTTCTTCAGCAACGTGTGACTGAGGCTGATACTTTCCTTAAGAAAAATCCATTCCCAAAAATTCAGTTTCAATCAGGCCCAATTGACTTTTCTTTTCAGAGAGCATGATCCCATATTTTTGGACTAACTGGAAAAATTGGCCCAATAACTATTTGTGGGATTCTTCATCTTTTGAGAATTGTAATACATCGTCAATGTAGATGAGAATACTGTCCAAGTTGGGTTCAAAAATTCTAGTCATGGTCTTCTGGAACTGTGATGGAGCCACCTTGAGCCTGAATGGTAAAACCTTCCATTAGTATTGGGAATTAGGAATGCAGAAGGCTGTTCTATAACGATCAGGAGGGTCAACACCCAATTGCCAAAATCTTGACTTCATATCAAATTTGGAAAAGATCCGGGCCTCTTTGATGAGGATATTGAGTGATGAGGCCTTTGGAATTGGAAATTTATCATCTTTGAGAAAATGATTAAGAGTCCTATAATCAATCACCAACCTCTTTTTTCCTCTTAACTTTTCAGACCTTTTTTCAAAATAGAATGCTTGGCAAGCCCACTAAGATTTCGTGGGCTCAATCAATCCTTGTTTGAGTAATTTAGCACATTATTCTCGTGCTATTGCTAAATCAGATGGACTCATACCGGGATGAGTAGCTTTTGTGGAATTGACGTCTTCATTGTGCTTGGAAGGAAATTGAACAAAGAAGTCTTCATTTTCCTATAAAGGATGTGACTGAGAAAATTTTTCATGACTATCTGCACATAACTTGAGCAAATCGACCTTGATTTCATCATACTTTGTTGGAACATCAGAGAGGGAATATAATTTCAGAGTTTATGAATAAGGCTTGAATTCATTTTTGAATTTTATCCTGGTTGGTAAAATCTAGGGTTTATTAGTTGCTGAATAGACATCTATCCCAATGAAAATGTCTTTGCTGGGGAGACTACTGCCAATAAACTTTGTCAAAACTATACATTCAGGAAAAAATCTGATTCCAATCTTATTCTTAGAAATCAGATCATTTCTGAATACTTTGCAATCAACTGCTATAAAGAATGTGGTATGTTTCTGATGAGCCTCTGGCTCAACTAGTTTCCAGCTAGAAAAGGGGTAGATTTTGTGCCTAATTGGGCGAGTCAACCTCGCTAATCTCCCAAATTGGCCTTGTTTTGTTCCTAAGTTAGAATTTGATTCGTTTAATTCATTTTTAGTAGTCTTTAGTTTATTTTGAGTAAAATTATGCTTTTCGTTTCCTTTTGTTGTTTCAGGTTAAAAGTGAAGCTCTTAGAGTCAAGGAAAATGATGAAAACAGTGGAAAAGCAATGATGGAAGTGTTGCCTCGCGAAACAGGAACTCGCCTCGCGAGCCTGAAGACCAGCCTGAATAGTAACAGTCACCCTTTCTGTCTCGCCTCGCGAATCACCATCTCGCCCCGCGAGCCTGAAGACCAGCCTGAACAGCAACAGTCACCCTTTCTGTCTCGCCTCGCGAATCACCATCTCGCCCCACGAGCCTAAAGGCCTGACTGTGCCAGAGATGTCACCCTTTCTGTCTCGCCTCGCGAATCACTATCTCGCCTCGCAAGTATTCAAATCAAGATGGAGCCAAAATTGAATTTCGCCTCGCGAGAGCTTGCTCGCCCCGCGAGCGGGCGCGACCCAGAACCTCTATTTATAGACTGTTTTAGGGCAGATTATACACCTTTTGTTCACCACTTGTTTTAGATCATTTTTTGAGACGAATCCTTATTCTCTGGAGCTGCGTCTCCCTATGTTCTTTTCCTATTTGACAATTATGATGAACTCCAATTGTTTGTGCGTTGTTACAAGCATGAGGAACTAATTCCCTTGTCTAAGGGATCAATGAAACCACCCATGACGGTGTAGCATTCAATGTAATGTATGTTTCCCTCCTTCACCTCAATTCATGTTTTACAATTCTGAATTTATTGTGTTAATCATAAGCATGCATGATTGACTAGTTAACGTGATGAGGCTTGATAGGCAATTCGCGTTTAGAACTTGAATTGGGATCACTGATTGAATATTGCACGAGAGTGAGTAGGAGATCAGTGCAACCTTATAGGGAACAAGATTTAATAGAGTTTGATGATTGGGTTATGAGACCTAGCAAGTAATTAACTCAACCGTTGAATACGTCCTATTGAGCACGATAGTGTCATTAGGAGAATTTGGGGGTCCTGGTTGACATTGCAATTGAACTTAGGGAGGGGATCATCATCACTTGGGTGCTATGCATGATTGGGTAGGTGGATTTGTGACCTTAGATGTTTAATCCAGATTTTAATTCTTATCCCATCTTATCGCTACCTAGTTTATCTCTAAGTGATTTGTTGATTTAAATTGCTATCCTATTTCCTCTCTCTTCTCAACCACTTGCTTTTACTTGGTCAAACGTATCGAATTTCTTGTAAATTGGTAGAATTGGTAGCCCAATCCCTGTGTCCGACCTCGGTAATTACTTACCATGTTTATTACTTACGACGACCCGGTACACTTGCCGGGGACTCAACAAGTTTTTGGCGCCGTTGCCGGGGATTGGAACAACCAATTTTCCTAGTTTTTGGGAAGTTTGATTATTTGGTTAAGCTGTTTTTATTTTTACTTTATGTTATTTATTTACTATTATTTCTCTCTACTTCTTTGATTCCACTTGGTCTTGCCTAGTTTTTGTATGCGAGGTACCCTTTTACAAGAGGACTTGCTATTTGATTCGGAGATCACCAAGACCGAGAAGCGATTAAGGAAAGAAGCTAGAGAACGAAAGAGGCTTGAAGCAATTAATTTTGAGGGGATGGCCGAATCAAACCCTCCTCCTTACAAGCTTCTCTTCGAGTACAATCTACCCAATTTGGATGATTGTGCTTCTTCTATCGTGAAGGGCAACCTCAATACAGATTCCTTCAGAGTGGAAGGATGTGTCACAGCCCAGATCCGTGAGAATCAATTTGATGCGGGTGGCACACAAGACCCTCATAGACACATCACTCGCTTCCTTGAAGCTTGTGACTTGCAGAAGACAAGAGGAGTTTCTCAAGATGAGTTTCGCTTGCGGCTATTCCCTCTCTCTCTTAGGGATACCGCTCGCGATTGGTTTGACAGTTTGGATCGCAACAGTATCACAACATCGGAGCAAATGGCCCAAAAGTTCCTCACTAAATATTTTCCTCCTCAGAAAGCGGCACAAGCAAGAGTAGCCATCACATCTTTCAGGCAGACAGAAGATGAATCTTATAATGAAGCTTGGGAGAGGTACAATGTGCTCTTGAGAAGATGTCCTTCGGCTTTCTTTGACCCGGTCTCCAAGGTTCAACATTTCTTTAACGGGTTAAGGGGGCGCTACCAGATGAATTGTGATGCCGCAGCGGGCGTTTCTTTTTCTTAATTATTTGCTGAGTATGGATGGGCGTTATTGGAGAAGATGTCGAACAATGATTACAACCGTGGTAGGTGAGACACCCCGATGTGCCCCATCGTATTATTACATTAAAACCTAAATATTTATTTACTTAATCGCGCGCTTACTATTGAAAATACATAAAATTTAAAACTTAATTAATAATCATATAACTTCTACAAATATAAAACACACCAAAGTTGTAATATATAATTACACACATGTTTATTTATTACATTACCAAAACACTGTTGAGGGTATCCTCTCAATAGGATCCCTCACAGGCCTAAACTTCACTACAGACATACTTAGCGGAATTATAAATACTCCTTAGACACACTGGCCATAATGTCTATACTCTAATCGCCATGGTTCACAGCTCGACCTCCAGTATCCGGTTCATACGGAGTTCCATCTAACTCCTCAGCAACTGGTTCCTCCATCAGGTCTTCTCGTACGATCACATCAGAAATAAAATACAACACGTAGAAAGATATAGGTAATAAGAAACAGTTCTATCATCAAAAAGCGGAAAAGAGTACTAATAAATTTTACAGTAATTGTCACAGACAAGCATCACTCAAAATCAACAATCATCCTCAATTCACTATATCATCCTCTACCCTCAGCCCATGCAACTAAAACTTTATACTGATGTGGCCATCTTCACTCCAGTCACATTAGTCTGTAGTCCAGAATGGTCCAGTATCAATAACTTTCGAACGCATCAAAGACTAAACAAGTATTAGTCTAAAATGGTCCAGTGCCAATAACATACGAACTCGTCAAGGAATATCATTCCATAACGGTCCAGTGCCAAGAACATACGAACTCGTCAAGGAGTATCATTCCATAACGGTCTAGTGCCTAGAACATGCGAACTCGTCAAGAACTAAAGAGTATTGCGGTAATCTACCTCGGCATCCACATCCGTAGGGAACTCACCCACAATATCCGATATCCCAAAAATAGGATATCCTGACCTCGTGTGTTCCACTCACACGGCTGTGAATAACAATAAATCTATAAATGAATCTCCCTAAATTACATCAGTAACAACCTAGTGCCTCAACCTTCCATCAAAGTCTCAACACCTTTTTCCTCATAGATAAAACCACTTAATTAGGCTAGGCACCTCTAAATAACCTTTATTCTCTCACCCAAACAATTATCTTCCGAACAACATATATCCTTACTTAAAAATCAACTAAGCACAATATTAAACCCAGGCAGATCATGCATAACACATTAATCAACAGAATATTCAAATATCTCAATATCATATAAGGCAATTTATCACAACCAACTCATAATAACCAAACCAAATAAATAACAGTCAGACTCTGTCACGGCCTGGCCGTGATAGCCATCACGGCCGTGACAGACAACAAACTTCCTCAATATCATAAATATTCAAACACCGCAATAATACATCACAAGCAGATGGAATACCTCAACCAACGTATCACAGTAAATTCGATAACATAAAATCAAACATCCTCACATACTTAAAATCAACTTAATGTCGATAAACCTACAATCCCCGAATCGCCATTGGTTTTAAAGAAAAGGTTTCCAATGGGATTTTGGTCTTGTCGATTACTCGACTACTAGTAGGGTTTAGGTCGCCCTACACAATTATCAAATAATCTACTACTTATCAATTCCGACGATAGGTTGATTCTTTTCCCCACCTGAGCTAGCACCGGAAATACGTACACGACGATCCCCGTTATCCCGCCACGAGTTAACACAACCACCTTCAACCAAACAACATAACTATAATTAATCAACTAACAACCATCTATGACACTTTAGGTCTAGGTTCGACCAAGACTTAGAAAATAGGTTTAGGATTATCTTCTTAATGCCATCTTTTGGATCCTAGTTACTAGAGTCTTAACTAACATAGATTACTTATTACATTACTAAATTTTGAAACAAAATCCTCTAACCTTTAGGGTTAGGGTTTCGGCCAAGGACTGACTTTTAGGGTTCAAAATCCTTAAAATTTCTAATCATGATTAAGTCATAGATTAATGGTCCTTGATTAACCTAAATCATGGATTAGTGACTAAACAACTAAAGTTGAAACTCAAAACTTCCTAACTCTTTTATACAAGGATTCGGTCTCAACATGTTTATAGGTTTAGGGTTCTTAGTTTACTAAACCAACTTGGATTTATTAAGCATACATACTATAGCTTGATTAACAAGATAATCAATGAAAACTATGAACAAAAACTCATCAAATCTCACCCATCTAGGGTTCGGTCAACATATAGATTTTTGAGTAAAGATTTTCCTTTTAAGAAACTAACATGGATTAGAGTGTGTAGACATACATGCCATATAGAATACATGATCATACACGACAACACATGAACAAAACTCTACCAAACCTACTTTGATAGATTCGGCCAAGGCTTGGTTTTTTGGAAAGAAATTTTTTATTACATCATGCTCTTGGATTTAGATAATATGCATGATATCAATAAGATATAAAGTAGTTTCATCATCATGAGATTTTTCTAGAATTTATTATGACTTTTCAAAGTTCAAGGCTTAGAAACTTGAAAATGATGAACACATGTAAAACAAACTTTGAATCAAGAAACTTATTGAAGAACATAGACATGATTAAGGAAGAAGAATAGGATTCACCTCTTGAAGATCAAAAACAAGTGAAGATTCGTGAACTTGCTTCACAAATTTGCCACTAAAAGACTTATGAACTTTAGGGTTTTTGAACAAAAGGGCAATAGAAACTAAATGAAATGTGGGGGAAGGTATTTTAGAGATGGGTGGCGCCATCTTGGAAGGATCTAGAAAGGATGAGTTGTCTTGTTTAAAGGATTGAAATGCAAATACTTCCTAGGGACCATTTTGCAAATATTCCAAAAGTGTAAGGACTATTTTGGAAATTGCCAATAAATTGTTATGATGATTATTTGCCACATTAAATGTGGTCTTATATTGACTATTTTGGGCTGATTTTGTCATAGATATTTTAGGAAAACCCTAGAATGTTGAAGAAGATTTGAGAATGTTGTAGAATAATGTGGAAGAATGTAGAACATTCTTGATTCATCCAAAATTTATGAGGGCAGACCCTTCTCCCTCATGGTCTTGCGCATGGGCCTACTAAATTTGGGCTTGGATTCATTTTTTTTTTTGTGTGGGGGCCCACTTACAGATTTAAACTTAAGCATGACATAGGAAACTTGTATAGTTTCAAATAGGCTTTATGGAATCAATCCATGGACAAGAATTTTGGGCTTCATAGCCACGGTCCAATAACGGTTTGGGAACAAAGATTATGGCCCAATTCACTTAAAAAACTTAGAAACTAACTTAGGGACAAAAGGGTGATTAACAGAAAGTTCAGGGACTTAAGCGTAAAATTCCTAAATTTTCACTTTAACCCTGTAGAACCTTCTAGACTTAGAAATATGATTCATCCCCATGAATAATCTCAAAATCCTAAGATAAACTCTTTATCGGCTCTTAGAAACTCCAAAATCCATTCTGCCGCTCACCCGATTACGTATTATGCCCGAAAATGTCAATTATTTTATTTTTTTCTGAAATAATTCTAAAAATACAGAGTTGTAGGAAATAAACTAAAAACCTTAAGTCTTTTGTTCACGAATTAAAATTAGGTCTTTTGAGCAGTATAAATATACTGTCAGTGAAAATAGCGGGTCGGAATTCGCCCGTCGTTTCAACCTAACTTTTAATCGTAGCTTCCAACATTCGGGTAGGATTGAGTGATGAACTCCGATTATTTAAAATAATTTTCTAAAACTCAAATAAATTTATACAAATAATCGTTCGTATTTCGATTATTTTGAAATAGTGAAAATCGGGGTGTTACATTACTACCCCTCTTAGAAAAAATTCCGTCCTCGGAATTTCTTAACTCAACACTAGACATCATCTTGTAATCTTATCTTAATCTAAAGCTCCAACAATATATTTCTCATCGCTGTTTTTCCCTTAGGTGACAGCGGTAACTGCATAACATAATTCATGCTTATATCATTCTATTTATCCTCGAACTTATCCATCACTATATTCTATTCATTGTCCTTAACCTTTCCCACTTGATCTAACATCCTTAAAGGACATAATTAAAACTTAATCCTTCGAACATATCCTATTATTCCAATTTATATCAAAATCATACATACCGTGTATGAGATCTGCAGCGTGAGGGGATTCAACTCCTCTTATGGTAAACACTCTCCCAGCATCTTGAGGTCTAACCATCTGCTGACCGGTTGCAGGAACTCCTCCCTGGGTTCCACCTCTATAACCTCTAGCTTCCCTATTCCTAGCTACCGGCTGCGGCATACCTTTCTATCTACAATCACGAGCATAATGTCCTGGTTTCCCACAGTTGAAACAACTAGATCCCTCCTTACAATTCCTAACATGGTGCGGTCCTCCGCATCTGAAACAAACTAAGCCTTGTTGTTGCTGGCTTGTTCCGACCACTTGTGTGGTAGCTACTGGTGTTGGTGCCACTATCTGCAATTGTCTGGCATATGGTACTTGTCTCTCTTGAGAATCCCTATCTTCTCTTCGTTGGAGACCTGATCGAATAGGACCTCCACTCCTCTGCTCAGCATCTTGCCTCAGATCTATGCTTTCTATGGCACTGCATCTCTCCACTAGCTCCAGAAAACTCTGGATATCGAGAGATACTATAGCCCTCTGTAGTCCATGTCGGAGTCCTTCCTCAAACCTTCTACATTGCCAATCTTCCTATGGGAATCTCTGATAAAATTCAGAATACTTAATCAGAGCCTTAAATCGTGATGCATAATCACCAACCGTCATGTTGCCTTGTTTGAGACTCATGAAATCCCTTTCTTTCTCACGTCGAACTAGACGCGGAAAATACTTCTCAAAGAAGCAGTCACTAAACAGCTGCCAGTTGATAACTCTGCCTTCGGCATCCAGAAATCTTCGCTTGCCTCTCCACCAAGTCTCTGCTCCTCCAGTTAGCATGAAGGCAGCATACGTCACTTTCCTATCCTCTCTACAACGTATGGTATCGAATATCTTCTCGATCTCTTGTATCCACCATTCTGCCTTCTCTGGATCATAATCTCCTCGGAATTGGGGTGGCTTCCCTTTCAGGAAAGTAGCCATTCCGGCATCTTCAGCTGCTGCAACTATCCATTGAGTCTGTTGTTCCTGTTGTTGTTTGTTCATCTGTAGCATCTCAGCATTCTGTTGTGTTTGTAATAACAGAGCAGTAACTATGTTTTTCAAGGTATCTTGAGTCTCAGATGACTCTCCTCCACTTCCGGTATGATTATTTTCCACATTGTTAGCTCCTACAATTCTTTCAGGAGTTGTCATTACTGTTAATCGGACGTCCTCTTCCACGAGCCATGATTTTGTAAAAGAAATCATTCGATCTTATCAGTATGACATATAATACCACATAGAAAAGTATATAAATACCATATGCCACACTAATATTATTTATCGCGTCGTATTCGGACACACTACCCATCTTCTAAGCATAGCTAAAATCCGATGTGGACTCAACTAGACACGGCCAGTAACAACTTCCTAGACCTCACAGTCCGATTAGAATCGAACTGCTCTGATACCACAAATGAGACACCCCGATGTGCCCCATCATATTATTACATTAAAACCTAAATATTTATTTACTTAATCGTGTAACACCCTGTATTTTACTGTTTTAAATAACAGTAAATACATATAAATATGTTTATAAGTTTATTAGAGTTTTATAAAGCTATTCTAAGTGAACGGAGGATAGTATTTAATCCTACTTGACCGTAGGAAACTACGATTAAAATTTAGGTTGGAAATTCAGGCGAAACCCGGTCTGCGAATTCCATTTACAGTATAATAATGCTGCTCAAAAGACCTAATTTTAATTTGTGAAAGAGAGACTTAAGCTTAGTATTTTATTTTCTACAACTTAGTATGTTTAGAATTTTTTTCAGAAAAAAATAAAATAATTTGAGTATTACGGGCGGAAAGCGTAATCGGGTAGACGACGGAAAGGAGATTAGAGTTTCTAAGAGTAGTAAGAGGATTTATCTTAGGATTTTGAGATGATTCAAGGGGATGAATCATATTTTTAAGTTTAGAAGGTTTTTCAGGATTAAATAGAGAATTTCGAAATTTACGGTTAAGTCCCTGAACTTTCTGTAAATTACCATTTTGTCCCTAAATTAGTTTTTTTCGTTTTTTCAAGTGGATTGGGCTAGAATCCTTGTTTCTAATCCAAGATGGTCGTGGCTTATAGGCCCAAATCTTTTTAGTTCATAGTTGAGTCCATAAAGCCATTCAAGTTTTCTTATCTTATGTTTAAAGGCCTAAATCTTCAAAGTGGGTCCCACAACCAATAAGAAAATGAAATCAAGCCCAAATGTTTCAAGCCCATACGAAAGCCCATGTGAATTGTGGCTGCCCATTTTTGTTGGAATTGTCAAGTTGATTCTAGAATTTTCTATAGGTTTCTACTTATCCTAGATTTGTCTACAAGTTTCTTGATTCTTCTTAATACATTGAATTATCTTACTTTCTTAACTTGTCTTGCACTCATAAAACTCAGCCAAGTAAGTCAAAGATAAGATGGCATTTAATGTGATTAAACTCATCATCATGACATTCTATTGTCTATTTGCAAACTAGTCCTTCAACTATTGGAATCTTTGCAATTTGGTCCTTGGAACTTAATTGCACTTTGATCCTTTTAACATGACAACTCATCTTCATCTAGATCCTTCTTGAGATGTCGCCACTCACACTATAAATACCCTTCTCTCACTTTTCATTTAGTTCTTTGGTTAGTTGTCTTCTAAAACTCTAAAGTTCTAAGTTCTTAGTTCTAAGTTTCAAAGCAAGTTCTTGGATTTTCTTCATCATTGATTCTCAAGAGGTAAATCCTAATCTTTGTCTTAAATCATGTCTATGTTCTTTAGATAGTTTCTTGATTCAAGACTTATATCATGGTGGTTCATCATTTTCAAGTTTCAAACCCTAGAACTTTGAAAAATCATAATAAATCCTAGGAAAATCTAATGATGATGAAACTACTTTCTATCTTCTAGATATCATGTCTACTATCTAAATCCAAGATCATGAAGTAATCAAAAATCTCTTTCTTGAAAAACTAGCCTTGGCCGAATCTATCACCTTAGGGTTGGTAGAGTTTTGTTCATGTGTTTTCATGTATGATCATGTATTCTATATGGCATGTATGACTACACACTTTAATCCATGTTAGTTTCTTAAAATGACTATTTTACTCAAAAATGTTCATGTTGGCCGAACCCTAAGTGGGTGAGTTTTGTTGAGTTTTGTTCATGATTTTCATAAATGATCTTAGAAATCAAGTGTTTAGTAAGTATGCTTTATAAATCCAAGATGATTTGTTAACCTAAGAACCCTAGCTTCATGAACCTATTGAGGCCGAATCTATGTATAAAAGAGTTAGGAAGTTTTGAGTTTAAAACTTAGTTGTTTAGTTGATAATCTATGATTTAGGTTAATTAAGGATCATTAATCCATAACTTAATCATGATTAGAAGTTTTAGTTATTCAAAAACCTTAGAGGCCGTGACTATGTATTAGGGTTTAGAATGTTTTAGTTTCTTGATTTGTAACACTTTGGTTATAATTGAAGGTTAGTTGAGTACAAGTTTACAAGGTAACGGAAATTCTGAAGGAGTTTGTAAGTTGAACAAGGAGTCTTCAAGAGGTAAGGGGGGAGTACCGAGAAGGATTCTATTCAATGGCTATATGCTATCCAATGGTTGTTTGTAATTAATTGTTTGTTAGTGTTTATTTATGTTGTTTATTGTTGCGTTATTGATATCTCTGTGGTTTATTTTGCGTTAATTGTTTATTGGCAATTATATTATGAACTGTGATGCATGATCTGCCTGGGAAATATCTGTGATATAATTGTTGTTTGATGTGTGAGAAGCCTGACAGTGGTCAGTGCATAATTAAGAAAATCGGATAAAAGCTTTAAGAAACTGTATTGAATTATATTCAAGGTTTTAGTGGCAAGTTATTGGTATATGATATCAAAGAGAATTTCTTTTGAGAAGAATAAAGAGTGTTGAAAAATATTATTATTTTAATAAGTTGTTTTTGGAAAAGTGAATTATGAGTCACAATGAGTTCGACACGGTGAAAATATTTTAGTATTGTTAAATTTTACGTAAGGAAACCCAGAATAATACAGAATATTCTTTTATTAAATCAATTGATGAAAACAAGTTAAGGGTGATTTTAGAAGATTAATTAAGTGGAAAAAGTTAAGTTTTTGGCTTAAAAGTCTTAAAAACAAAATTTGACGGTAAATCTAGAAAATCTAGACGGCAAGTATTTTTGAAACGGCAGTGCTTATTTTGAGAAAGTTAAACCTCAAGTGACTCATTGGTTTATGAAAACTAAGTTTTATTTGTTAAGAATTTTTATAATGAATTTCTACCATTAGAAAAGAATTTCTAAAAATCGAAAGTTAATTTAACAATGTTGAAAATACAGTTGGACTTAGTAACCGAGACGTCGGGGTACTAATGTTCTGTGATTGTGATGGACTCGGTCATTTGGACTTGGAGTGCCTATGTTGTATACATGAGGTATACATGAGGTATACATGAGGTATACTGTGATAAAACATTGAAGATGTTTTCTAGAAGCACGAACATAGTACTAGTGCACTGGTCGAGAGGTGTCGTGATTGAGCACTCGGACAGTAAGGTCCTGTGTTGTAATGAAAGTTTTAAAAAGTGTTTTAAAACTATGTGAGTCGTAAGCCATTTTGAGCTTCGGCAAGAGAAAGATTGAGCACAAAGAAAAGAACAAAACAAAAGTGTTTTGCATGCATGTGGCAGACGTGCCTGCGATTTGTGGTTTAATGCATTAATTAATGTGGTGGCTGAGGTAATTACGATATGCATATCTCATTGTGCCTTGGAGGACTTTGGGATCCCCATCTTACTTGCTAATGGCGGAGCCACCGATTGTGGGCATTAGCAATGTGTTGGCCTTGTGAGTGCCCGGGCTGTGTATGCCTTTGTTGTTTTCAAGATGGGAAGAGGTCGCGGACTGTTGGCGATTGGCCAAGTTAGCCAAGTGTGGCTTTGGAGTCCGATCAACTCATATGATGTTGGGATATCTCATGAGATTAGGACGAAAATTAGATGATGAATAGAAGTGTCATGCATAATTTTATGGATGATGTTTGGGGTGTTGAACCCATTGATAAACTGTTAGTTTATAATTAATTGTATGTGATAAATGTTGATGTGGTATTTGATGGCTAGAGTGTAGTTATTGAGTAAGATCCAAGTATTGGTTTCTCACTCTTACAACATATTCAGATGAATCCAGACGTACCACTGGTGCAGTCGAGGGTTCGTACACTCACTTTTGATAGGGCACAGTATGGTGGTGCCTGGGATATAAATATTGGGGCACTTAGCACCACCTACCATGGCCCTAGTACTGAAGTTATTGGCACGATAGAAGAAGGACCCAATCAGAGGACGCATGTAGTAGAAACAATCGAGATATCGTTACCACCGGTTTGGCTGTATCTTCAATATCTGGAGGAGCATGGAATGATGGATCCTTTACCTCAACCTCAACCTCTTCAGATATTAGGAAATGGAGAACCTCCAGTTGAAGAAGAGCTAGTAGAAGGTGAAGAAGATTCAGAGGAATACCTAGAGGACAATCCGGAGTTTCAACCTCCTGCAGTAGATGATGGTGATTCTTCAGATGAAGCAATGGAAGCGGAGGCATCATCAGACTCGTCAGCTGTAGGTGGGATTGATCCTTATGGTCTTCCCAATGGGTTTCATTAGCTTGACCAGCTTAGGTATAGTTTCCGGGGTAGTGAGTCTTGATAGTTTTACTTTGGCTTCTTAGAGCCTTAGTTTTGAAATGGTTGTGAACCAGTTGTTGTTGATATGTATATATATCTTTATCTTCTTTGTTTAGTTTGATGGAGAATAGTCTATGCTTCAAAAGGCTTTTTGATATCTCCTAGTATAGGAGTTGTATATGTAAACGATGAAGCATATGTATATATATGGATGTACATATATGTGGTTTATGTTTATAATAGTTATATGTTGTATGTAAAGAAAAAAAAAATTTTAAGCACTATTTTTATATAAGGTTAGTTACCTTAATTATATTTTCCGAAAGTAACCAGCGTTATATAATTATGATTTATAATTGGGTATTAATGGGATGACCCTAGAGTAGGGTGTCGCATTTTGTGGTATCAGAGCTGGTCGAGTCTTTCGGGAATGTCGGGAAGTAGGTCTGTTATGTCTATGTTGTGTGATCTCTGACTTAGGTTTGTTTGAATTACTTATTAGAAGTAATGTGTGATGACGAGTGAGTTTGCGTTTCAGTTTCTGGTTTTGGTCTAACTGATTGTGATTTGTAGGTCAGTTATGGAACCAGTGGTAGAACCAGAATCTGGGCGTGGACGTGGTCGTGTACGAGGCCGTAGAGGGGGTCGTGTAGGAGGTCGTGGTAATATGAATGAGGAGTATGAAGAAGGAGTAGATTATGCGGCTCAGGCAATGGAGAACATGGCAGCGGCAATTGCAAATCAGACTGCAGCGATGAATGTTCAGAATCTGCAAGCTGCGGAAGGCAAGGCTTTGATTGCGTTTCGAAGTCAAAATCCTTCACAGTTTGGTCTGGATGCAAATCCTGAGAAGGCTGATCTTTGGATCCAGGAGTTGGAGAAGATCTTCGAGCTAGTTGCTACGCCGGCAGATGTTCGGGTCACTTATGCTGTTTTCCTACTGGTGGGAGATGCAGAATATTGGTGGAAAGGTGCTAGGCTACTGTTGGAAGCTGAACATCAAGACATTACTTGGGAGGTTTTTCGAATTGCGTTTATGGACAAATATTTTCCGGAGAGTATAAGGATCGAGAGGGAACGACAATTTCTGGGGTTATATCAGAGAGATTTATCGGTTGAGGAGTATGCGGCGAAGTTTGAGTCATTGGCCAAATACTTTCGTTTCTTTCAAGCTCAACCGAGTGAAAGCTGGAAGTGTGAACGATTCGAAGCGGGATTGCGATTTGAGATTAAGGAGTCCGTTTTACCTTTACAACTTCGTAATTTCCAAGCACTAGTGGAAATGAGTCGAAAGATCGAGCAGATGAAGAAAGGAAAGGATACTAGAGGAAGTGCTGGTGGATCTTCAAAATTTAAGAATCAGAATCAGAGTTGGAGAGGGAAACAAAATCAGAGGAAGCCTTATTTTCGTTCGCAAGTGAATAATCAGAATCGACAACAGAACCGTTCGAATTTTGCTGTATCAGGAGGTGGAGGTCAAGGAAATCAGAATCAAGGTCAAATTAGGAGATGTTATAACTGTGGAGATCCCAGTCACATGTCAAATGTTTGTCCTAGAGGTGAAGTGAAATGTTTCAATTGTGATCGAATGGGACATATAGCAAAGTATTGTACGATGCCAAAGCGGGAGTCGACTGTCAATCATGCTGGAACAAATAAACCGACGGCTAAGGGAAGAGTTTATACGATGAGTGGAGCTGAGGCTTCGAATTCTGACGATCTCATACTGGGTAAGTGTGATATAAACGGTCATCTTTTAACTGTACTATTTGATTCAGGTGCAACGCATTCTTTTATCTCGATGGATTGTGTGAAACTGTTGAAATTGCCTGTTTCTTCTTTGTTGTGTGATCTTGTTGTTTCAACTCCTACTTCTAAGCCATTGTGGTTACTTCGTTTGTTTAAATTGTCCTATCATTATTCGAGATAAACGTTTTCTTGTTAACCTGATCTGTTTGCCTTTAATACGCTTAGATGTAATTCTAGGCATGGATTGGTTGTCTTCTAATCATATCTTGATAGACTCGTGCTCGTAAAACCTTAGTTTTTCCTACGGATGAGATTTTCGGATTGTTCATTGCTAATCAAGTAAAAGCTTCTTTAAAGGAGGGAGCACAAGGATACATGCTATTATATTCCTTAGACAAGAAGAGTGAGTTAGACTTGCAGTGTATACCAGTTGTCAACGATTTTCCCGGAAGTTTTTCCCGAAGATGTACCGGATTACCACCTGTTCGGGAGATTGAGTTTGCAATTGATCCGGTTCCGCGCACTGGACCAATGTCTATAGCACCATATCGAATGTCGACATCGAGCTAGAGGAATTAAAAGAACAATTGGTGGAACCGATGCGGAAGGAATTTATTAGACCTAGTGTATCGCCTTGGGGAGCTCCAGTGTTATTAGTGAAGAAGAAGGATGGAACTTCTCGTTTATGCGTAGATTTTCGGCAGCTGAATAAGGTGACGATTAAGAATAAGTATCCACTTCCAAGGATAGATGATTTAATGGATCAGTTACGCGGAGCAGCTGTTTTCTCAAAGATAGATTTACGTTCGGGTTATCATCAAATTCGTGTGAAGGGGGAGGACGTTTGTAAAACTGCGTTTAGGACACGTTATGGTCATTACGAGTATCTTGTGATGCCATTCGGAGTTACGAATGCTCCAGCGATATTCATGGATTACATGAATAGGATTTTTCGTCCTTATTTAGATCAATTTGTCGTTGTTTTTATCGACGATATTCTAATCTATTCTCCAAGTAAAGAAAAACATGCTGAACATCTCAGTGTGGTTCTCCAAATTTTAAAGGAGAAACAACTTTATGCGAAACCTGAGAAGTGTGAATTTTGGTTAGACCAAGTTCAATTCTTAGGACATATAGTTTCGAGTGAGGGAATTGCTGTAGATCCGTCAAAAGTTGAGACTGTTTTGCAATGGGAAAGGCCTAAGACTGCAATGTAAATTCGTAGTTTTGTGGGTTTAGCGGGATACTATAGAAGATTCATTGAGGGATTTTCTAAAATAGTAGGTCCTCTTACCCAATTGACTCGAAAGGATCAAGCGTTTGTATGGACTGAAGCATGTGAAGAAAGTTTTCAAGAGTTAAAGCGAAGGTTAACTACTTCACCGGTATTGATACTACCTGATCCTTATGAACTTTTTGAGGTGTATTGTGATGCTTCATATCAAGGGTTAGGATGTGTATTGATGCAAAATCGGAAAGTTGTGGCATGTGCTTCAAGGAAATTGAAGATTCATGAAAGGAATTATCCTACTCATGATTTGGAGTTAGCAGCAGTGGTATTTGCTTTAAAAATCTGGAGACATTATTTGTATGGAGCAACTTTTAATGTTTTCAGTGACCATAAAAGTTTGAAATACCTGTTTGATCAGAAAGAGTTAAATATGAGGCAGAGGCGTTGGTTGGAATTTTTAAAGGATTATGATTTTCAACTGCAGTATCACCCTGGAAAAGCGAATGTTGTGGCAGATGCTTTGAGTAGGAAATCAATGCATATATCGGCAATGATGGTTAAAGAACAACAGTTGTTGGAACAATTCCGAGATATGCGATTGACAATTGAGATGTTTCCGGAGAAATTATGTTTGGGTATGATTACTGTTTCAAATGAATTGATGAAACAAATTAAAGAGAAACAAGAAAGTGATCAGTACCTACAAGGAGAAAGAGAATTAGTGCGGCAAGGAGCTGTGTCAGAATTTAAAGAAGGAAATGATGGAATTTTAAGGTTTGGTGAAAGGATTTGTGTACTAAATAATGTTGAAATGAGGAAATTAATTCTGGAAGAAGCTCATAGGAGTAAGTTGAGTTTGCATCCCGGAGCTACTAAGATGTATCAGGATCTAAAGAAATTGTATTGGTGGCATGGTATGAAGAAAGATGTAATGGAATTTGTAGCTACGTGTTTAACTTGTCAGAAGGTTAAAGTAGAACATCAAAGACCAGCGGGAATGCTACAATCTTTGGATAATCCAGAATGGAAATGGGATAGTATTGCAATGGATTTTGTGTCAGGTTTGCCAAAGACTCGGAAAGGGTATGACTCTATATGGGTAATAGTTGATAGGTTGACAAAGGTAGATCACTTTTTACCAGTTAATGTGAAATACTCATTGGAAAGATTAACTCAGTTGTATATTGATGAAATTGTTAGGTTACATGGTGTGCCTTTGAGTATTGTTTCAGATCGTGATCCAAGATTTACATCAAGATTTTGGAAAAGTCTACAAGAGTCGTTGGGAACGAAACTTAGGTTGAGTTCTGAGTATCATCCTCAAACGGATGGACAATCAGAGAGGACTATTCAATCTCTTGAAGATTTATTGAGAGCCTGTGTATTGGAAAATACTGGAAGCTGGGATGAATATCTATCGTTGATAGAATTCACTTATAATAATAGTTTTCATTCTAGCATAGGTATGGCACCCTATGAAGCGTTGTATGGTCGACGGTGCAGGACGCCTTTATGTTGGTACCAAGATGGTGCGAGTTTTATGGTTGGACCAGACATAGTGCAACAAACGACAGAAAAGGTGAAAATGATTCAAGAGAAAATGCGAACAACTCAGAGTCGACAGAAAAGTTATGCTGACAAGAGACGACGACCTCTTGAGTTTGAGGAAGGTGAGCATGTGTTTTTGAGAGTCACGCCAACGACTGGGGTTGGTAGGGTAATTAAATCCAGAAAACTCACTCCTAAATTCATTGGACCATATCAAATTCTTCGTCGGATAGGTCCTGTAGCTTATAAAATTTCTTTACCACCGTTTCTATCCAATCTTCATGATGTCTTTCATGTCTCACAATTAAGAAAGTATATTCCTGATCCATCTCACGTAATTGAACCTGATCTAGTACAACTAAAAGAAAACATGTCTTATGAGACTTTACCTGTGAGAATTGCGGATAAAAAGATTAAGCAGCTCAGAGGTAAACAAATCTCATTGGTTAAAGTTATTTGGGATGACGTAACTAGAGAAGCAACATGGGAAGTAGAAGACAAAATGAAGTTACAGTATCCTGAATTATTTACAGGTACGTAATTTCGAGGACGAAATTTTTTTAGTGGGGTAGTAATGTAACACCCTGTATTTTACTGTTTTAAATAACAGTAAATACATATAAATATGTTTATAAGTTTATTAGAGTTTTATAAAGTTATTCTAAGTGAACGGAGGATAGTATTTAATCCTACTTGACCGTAGGAAACTACGATTAAAATTTAGGTTGGAAATTCAGGCGAAACCCGGTCTGCGAATTCCATTGACAGTATAATAATGCTGCTCAAAAGACCTAATTTTAATTCGTGAACGAGAGACTTAAGCTTAGTATTTTATTTTCTACAACTTTGTATGTTTAGAATTTTTTCAGAAAAAAATAAAATAATTTGAGTATTACGGGCGGAAAGCGTAATCGGGTAGACGACGGAAAGGAGATTAGAGTTTCTAAGAGTAGTAAGAGGATTTATCTTAGGATTTTGAGATGATTCAAGGGGATGAATCATATTTTTAAGTTTAGAAGGTTTTTCAGGATTAAATAGAGAATTTCGAAATTTACGGTTAAGTCCCTGAACTTTCTGTAAATTTCCATTTTGTCCCTAAATTAGTTTTTTTCGTTTTTTCAAGTGGATTGGGCTAGAATCCTTGTTTCTAATCCAAGATGGTCGTGGCTTATAGGCCCAAATCTTTTTAGTTCATAGTTGAGTCCATAAAGCCATTCAAGTTTTCTTATCTTATGTTTAAAGGCCTAAATCTTCAAAGTGGGTCCCACAACCAATAAGAAAATGAAATCAAGCCCAAATGTTTCAAGCCCATACGAAAGCCCATGTGAATTGTGGCTGCCCATTTTTGTTGGAATTGTCAAGTTGATTCTAGAATTTTCTATAGGTTTCTACTTATCCTAGATTTGTCTACAAGTTTCTTGATTCTTCTTAATACATTGAATTATCTTACTTTCTTAACTTGTCTTGCACTCATAAAACTCAGCCAAGTAAGTCAAAGATAAGATGGCATTTAATGTGATTAAACTCATCATCATGACATTCTATTGTCTATTTGCAAACTAGTCCTTCAACTATTGGAATCTTTGCAATTTGGTCCTTGGAACTTAATTGCACTTTGATCCTTTTAACATGACAACTCATCTTCATCTAGATCCTTCTTGAGATGTCGCCACTCACACTATAAATACCCTTCTCTCACTTTTCATTTAGTTATTTGGTTAGTTGTCTTCTAAAACTCTAAAGTTCTAAGTTCTTAGTTCTAAGTTTCAAAGCAAGTTCTTGGATTTTCTTCATCATTGATTCTCAAGAGGTAAATCCTAATCTTTGTCTTAAATCATGTCTATGTTCTTTAGATAGTTTCTTTATTCAAGACTTATATCATGGTGGTTCATCATTTTCAAGTTTCAAACCCTAGAACTTTGAAAAATCATAATAAATCCTAGGAAAATCTAATGATGATGAAACTACTTTCTATCTTCTAGATATCATGTCTACTATCTAAATCCAAGATCATGAAGTAATCAAAAATCTCTTTCTTGAAAAACTAGCCTTGGCCGAATCTATCACCTTAGGGTTGGTAGAGTTTTGTTCATGTGTTTTCATGTATGATCATGTATGCTATATGGCATGTATGACTACACACTTTAATCCATGTTAGTTTCTTAAAATGACTATTTTACTCAAAAATGTTCATGTTGGCCGAACCCTAAGTACGTTTTGTTGAGTTTTGTTCATGATTTTCATAAATGATCTTAGAAATCAAGTGTTTAGTAAGTATGCTTTATAAATCCAAGATGATTTGTTAACCTAAGAACCCTAGCTTCATGAACCTATTGAGGCCGAATCTATGTATAAAAGAGTTAGGAAGTTTTGAGTTTAAAACTTAGTTGTTTAGTTGATAATCTATGATTTAGGTTAATTAAGGATCATTAATCCATAACTTAATCATGATTAGAAGTTTTAGTTATTCAAAAACCTTAGAGGCCGTGACTATGTATTAGGGTTTAGAATGTTTTAGTTTCTTGATTTGTAACACTTTGGTTATAATTGAAGGTTAGTTGAGTACAAGTTTACAAGGTAACGGAAATTCTGAAGGAGTTTGTAAGTTGAACAATGAGTCTTCAAGAGGTAAGGGGGGAGTATCGAGAAGGATTCTATTCAATGGCTATATGCTATCCAATGGTTGTTTGTAATTAATTGTTTGTTAGTGTTTATTTATGTTGTTTATTGTTGTGTTATTGATATCTGTGTGGTTTATTTTGCGTTAATTGTTTATTGGCAATTATATTATGAACTGTGATGCATGATCTGCCTGGGAAATATCTGTGATATAATTGTTGTTTGATGTGTGAGAAGCCTGACAGTGGTCAGTGCATAATTAAGAAAGTCGGATAAAAGCTTTAAGAAACTGTATTGAATTATATTCAAGGTTTTAGTGGCAAGTATTTGGTATATGATATCAAAGAGAATTTCTTTTGAGAAGAATAAAGAGTGTTGAAAAATATTATTATTTTAATAAGTTGTTTTTGGAAAAGTGAATTATGAGTCACAATGAGTTCGACACGGTGAAAATATTTTAGTATTGTTAAATTTTACGTAAGGAAACCCAGAATAATACAGAATATTCTTTTATTAAATCAATTGATGAAAACAAGTTAAGGGTGATTTTAGAAGATTAATTAAGTGGAAAAAGTTAAGTTTTTGGCTTAAAAGTCTTAAAAACAAAATTTGACGGTAAATCTAGAAAATCTAGACGGCAAGTATTTTTGAAACGGCAGTGCTTATTTTGAGAAAGTTAAACCTCAAGTGACTCATTGGTTTATGAAAACTAAGTTTTATTTGTTAAGAATTTTTATAATGAATTTCTACCATTAGAAAAGAATTTCTAAAAATCGAAAGTTGATTTAACAATGTTGAAAATACAGTTGGACTTAGTAACCGAGACGTCGGGGTACTAATGTTCTGTGATTGTGATGGACTCGGTCATTTGGACTTGGAGTGCCTATGTTGTATACATGAGGTATACATGAGGTATACATGAGGTATACTGTGATAAAACATTGAAGATGTTTTCTAGAAGCACGAACCTAGTACTAGTGCACTGGTCGAGAGGTGTCGTGATTGAGCACTCCTGACAAGAAGGTCCTGTGTTGTAATGAAAGTTTTAAAAAGTGTTTTAAAACTATGTGAGTCGTAAGCCATTTTGAGCTTCGGCAAGAGAAAGATTGAGCACAAAGAAAAGAACAAAACAAAAGTGTTTTGCATGCATGTGGCAGACGTGCCTACGATTTGTGGTTTAATGCATTAATTACCGGCGGCTGAGGTAATTACGATATGCATATCTCATTGTGCCTTGGAGGACTTTGGGATCCCCATCTTACTTGCTAATGGCGGAGCCATTGATTGTGGGCATTAGCAATGTGTTGGCCTTGTGAGTGCCTGGCTGTGTATGCCTTTGTTGTTTTCAAGATGGGAAGAGGTCGCGGACCTGTTGGCAGTTGGCCAAGTTAGCCAGTGTGGCTTTGGAGTCTGATCAACTCATATGATGTTGGGATATCTCATGAGATTAGGACGAAAATTAGATGATGAATAGAAGTGTCATGCATAATTTTATGGATGATGTTTGGGGTGTTGAACCCATTGATAAACTGTTAGTTTATAATTAATTGTATGTGATAAATGTTGATGTGGTATTTGATGGCTAGAGTGTAGTTATTGAGTAAGATCCAAGTATTGGTTTCTCACTCTTACAACATATTCAGATGAATCCAGACGTACCACTGGTGCAGTCGAGGGTTCGTACACTCACTTTTGATAGGGCACAGTATGGTGGTGCCTGGGATATAAATATTGGGGCACTTAGCGCCACCTACCATGGCCCTAGTACTGAAGTTATTGGCACGATAGAAGAAGGACCCAATCAGAGGACGCATGTAGTAGAAACAATCGAGATATCGTTACCACCGGTTTGGCTGTATCTTCAATATCTGGAGGAGCATGGAATGATGGATCCTTTACCTCAACCTCAACCTCTTCAGATATTAGGAAATGGAGAACCTCCAGTTGAAGAAGAGCTAGTAGAAGGTGAAGAAGATCCAGAGGAATACCTAGAGGACAATCCGGAGTTTCAACCTCCTGCAGTAGATGATGGTGATTCTTCAGATGAAGCAATGGAAGCGAAGGCATCATCAGACTCGTCAGCTGTAGGTGGGATTGATCCTTATGGTCTTCCCAATGGGTTTCATTAGCTTGACCAGCTTAGGTATAGTTTCCGGGGTAGTGAGTCTTGATAGTTTTACTTTGGCTTCTTAGAGCCTTAGTTTTGAAATGGTTGTGAACCAGTTGTTGTTGATATGTATATATATCTTTATCTTCTTTGTTTAGTTTGATGGAGAATAGTCTATGCTTCAAAAGGCTTTTTGATATCTCCTAGTATAGGAGTTGTATATGTAAACGATGAAGCATATGTATATATATGGATGTACATATATGTGGTTTATGTTTATAATAGTTATATGTTGTATGTAAAGAAAAAAAAAATTTTAAGCACTATTTTTATATAAGGTTAGTTACCTTAATTATATTTTCCGAAAGTAACCAGCGTTATATAATTATGATTTATAATTGGGTATTAATGGGATGACCCTAGAGTAGGGTGTCGCAAATCGCGCGCTTACTATTGAAAATACGTAAAATTTAAAACTTAATTAATAATCATATAACTTCTACAAATATAAAACACACCAAAGTTGTAATATATAATTACACACATGCTTATTTATTACATTACTAAAACACTGTTCAGGGTATCCTCTCAGTAGGATCCCTCACTGGCCTAAACTTCACTACCGACATACTTAGCGGAATTATAAATACTCCTTAGACACACTGGCCATAATGTCTATACTCTAATCGCCATGGTTCACAGCTCGACCTCCAGCATCCGGTTCATACGGAGTTCCATCTAACTCCTCAGTAACTGGTTCCTCCATCGGGTCTTCTCGTACGATCACATCAGAAATAAAATACAACACGTAGAAAGATATAGGGAATAAGAAACAGTTCTATCATCAAAAAGCGGAAAAGAGTAATAGTAAATTATACAGTAATTGTCACAGACACGCATCACTCAAAATCAACAATCATCCTCAATTCACTATATCATCCTCTACCCTCAGCCCATGCAACTAAAACTTAATACTGATGTGGCCATCTTCACTCCTATCACATTAGTCAGTAGTCCAGAACGGTCCAGTACCAATAACTTTCGAACGCATCAAAGACTAAACAAGTATTAGTCTAAAATGGTCCAGTGCCAATAACATACGAACTCGTCAAGGAATATCATTCCATAACGGTCCAGTTCCAAGAACATACGAACTCGTCAAGGAATATCATTCCATAACGGTCTAGTGCCAAGAACATGCGAACTCGTCAAGAAATAAAGAGTATTACGGTAGTCTACCTCGGCATCCACATCCGTAGGGCATTCACCTGCAATATCCGATATCCCCAAAATAGGATATCCTGACCTTGTGTGTTCCACTCACACGGTTGTGAATAACAATACATCTATAAATGAATCTCCCTAAATTACATCAGTAACAACCTAGTGCCTCAACCTTCCATCAAAGTCTCAACACCTTTTTCCTTACAGATAAAACCACTTAATTAGGCTAGGCACCTCTAAATAACCTTTATTCGCTCACCCAAACAATTATCTTCCGAACAACATATATCCTTACTTAAAAATCAACTAAGCACAATATTAAACCCAGGCAGATCATGCATAACACATTAATCAACATAATATTCAAATATCTCAATATCATATAAGGCAATTTATCACAACCAACTCATAATAACCAAACCAAATAAATAACAAAGTCAGACTCTGTGACAGCCTGGCCGTGATAGCCATCACGGCCGTGACAGACAACAAACATCCTCAATATCATAAATATTCAAACACCGCAATAATACTTCACATGCAGATGGAATACCTCAACCAGCGTATCACAGTAAATTCGATAACATAAAATCAAACATCCTCAGATACTTAAAATCAACTTAATGTCGATAAACCTACAATCCCTGAATCGCCATTGGTTTTACAGAAAAGGTTTCCAATGGGATTTTGGTCTTGTCGATTACTCGAATACTAGTAGGGTTGATTTAACACCCCCCCCCCCCCCCTGAGGCATTACTTACGTAACACATGCGGAATTTAAATTAAAAGATAATTTGCTGGTGCTTTCGGAAAATAATTTATATAAGTATATAAGTGTCTGAAATTGGGTATAAAAATTTTGTCACGACTCCTAAGCCTTGATTGGCACACAGACTTACTATCATAGTATGGCAAGCCTATTTAATTTAAAGAATATACTTGAATAAAAGCTAGTATTTTACGAAAATTTCGATAGAGTCTCCTCTGTAATTCGGACATCCCAGGTAAAAGAACACCTGCTAAAATAATTACATTTTCATTCCAGAATTCCAGTTACACCAAATACAACCAGGCATTAATATGCTAAAGATAGTTATATCAATTTGCTATACATGACCAAAAGGAAAAGTTTAAGTTTTCATTCAAAAGAGACGCTCTCCGAGCCATAAACATTCCGTTTTAAAAATCTAGACTCTCTGAGTCATACTCATACATACTTATCAAAAATCCAAGTCTCAAACCCTACACTGGTCATTCCAAAAGTTATTCCTGAGAAGAACTCACGTGATCGTTCCACAATCAAATACTTCATCAAGCAACTAGATCTAAGTCTCTGAGTGACTTAGGAAGACTCCTCTGCACATCTGTACTAAAATACCCAGGGTACAATAGCAAACCAGAAGAAACCTGATATGTTTGTAAGGGTGAGATACCGACAAATGGATATATCACACAACAACCATATACATGACTCATACATCACATAATCATATAAACAATTAAATCATGCATATACATAACATAACAGTATTATATCAAAAGGTCTCAAACCCGCACAGTCAATCTTTTGAAAATATGCATGACACTTCAATATCAGGCTCTAACTTAATCTCATGAGATATCAACACCGTTTTTCACTGGAGAAGTATTAGAGTTGGTCAATCTCTAGCCCACCGGGCAGTTGCCTCCTTACCCTCATGCATTAAGGTCTCAGGACGAGCAACGTCACATGTGCCTCTTCACTCGGTTTACATGGACAGACTCCCAGATACCATCTTTGTATCTGATTTATATATCAATAGCACGTCTGCTTGGGGAAATGCACATGAGAAAATATTTTATTTGAAAGGTTTTCTTTGTGTTCATTCTTTTTCGCTGTCGCAGCTCAAAGCTAACGACTTAATCATCATTTCCCCATCACTTGAAAACTTAGAAGCATAGGACACACAGTCCGAATGCTCAATCACAAAGCCCGAGACCGATGCACCAGTCCTAGGTTTATGGTCGTAGAAAACAACCTTCACCTTTAATCATGTTCATCACACGCGGTTAGAATACACAATCCAACACAACGTGATTAGGACCTAAGTCCATCACAACGAAATCAGAACGAACAGTCCTCAATTTCGAGAATTGGACTCTCAGTCCATAACATCACAGCCAGGACTCGTAGTCCCGAATTAACACTGATCCAAGATCACGTGCCATAACATCATAACCAGGACTCGTAGTCCCGAATTAACACTGATCCAAGATCACGTGCCATAACATCATAACCAGGACTCGTAGTCCCGAATTAACACTGATTCAAGATCACGTGCGCATCACTGAATACTAGAGGCGACGTCTCGCATTCTAGATTCTCTTTCTTAAGTACTTATTTTTCGTTCAATGAAAAACAAATTCAAAACCGAATCCTCGATAACCTATCCAGGTTATCGGAAAGTTTCTAAAATATTTAGGAAAAACCTTTTCTTTGGAAATCTTTTATAAAGCATCTATGAAATTCTTTTATCTTTGAAATATTTCCCCCAATAGGATATTGCCAAATAATCTTGAAAGTGTTCACTTGAAGACATATAGTTCGAAAAGGATTTTTCTCTTGTATAACAATAGTTCACCAAAACCATTTCAACATTTAAAACAAGTACCTTAAGTTTAAAGAGCTTTTGGAAAAGAACACCAATCCCTTCATCTTCAAAGCTTATTAAGGTTTTTAATCCTTATAACGGTTGAGCACAGACACAAGTCTGGCTTAGCAAACTTTCAATCAACAGCAGTATATATTATCAGGTCAATGCTAATATCACAGTTGAAAGCAGATCATCACAGATATGCATCATAACATTTAGAACGAGTACAATCCAACATCAGATAATAGCATCACAGTTCAAGTACATCAGATAACCAAGTAAGCTCAATTATCATATAAATATGCAGTTAAACACTTACACACATGCATACAGTTATTGAATATCCCTAGGCAAACTCCCTTACCTTTGAAGACAAGTAAAGGATCCTCGTCTTAATACTCACATTAGCTCCAAGAGTGTAACTATCTACTCCATCAAGCAAGCATAGCCGTGTCAAACGTCTCAGAGAGGGAATCCAACAACGCGCAACAACCAAAAATCAAGAAATCAATTACACATGATCAAGCATACATCCTAATTTGATCTAAACACTTTATCTTATTACCAAACAAGGTTATTTTCAAAGAAAATCACGTTTGGAGTTTACGCTTCACAATACCCTTTAAGGAAACTTTGTTTTGATTAAAGGATCATGAAAGAGAACTTGGGAATCATCAATTAAGAGTCCTAATTGCACTAAATCATAATTAATTTCACAAAACAGAATCAAATTCAATTAAAATCAAATTGGGGTTTAGGGCTCCTAAATACAATTTGGGGAAAACTCATTTTAACTAAAGAATAATAAAATTGGTTTAGGGAAACACTAATTCACAGTCCTAATTTCATAAAACAAACTTAAATTTCAAGATTAAAATCTGAAATCAAAGGGTTAGGGTTAGGGTTTCAAATCAATTTGGGGTTTCTTGAAATTAGGCAAAGTGAAATGAGAAAATCACTCACTCAACTAAGAGGGAGAAGGAGACGTGGTGACTGAAGGTGTTTCCGCCGCGGTGGCTTATGGTGGCGGCGCGGCAGCGGTACAGCGGGGGAACAAAACGGAGTAGAACGTGTGGAACAAGGAGGACGCGATTCAAGTCGGCTTCTTCGCCCTTGATGCAGTCGAACGGCGACTGGAGGTGAGCAGGACGGTGGAGCTTCGTTTCCAAGGCGGTGTATGGCGGCGCAACTGGAGAGAACATGAACCAGAAGGAGCTGCGTCGTGTGGTCGTCTTCTCCACGTCGTGTGGCGGCAGGAGGTCCTCTTACGTGGTGGTGTGCGGCTGGTTTGGTTGAGAAGGAGGAGGAAGAAGAAGTTGAAGAAGAAAGGGTGTGGTTCGAATAAAGGATCTGTTCTTGCGAAGAAGAAAGAAAAAGAAAAATAAAGTGAAGGGAGGTTCCGTGCGCGTAACAGGGTGGAGAGGAAGAACATTTTTTTGATTAATAGTAGTAGGTACAAAATGAGTAGTAAATATTAAGTCTAAAATAAACATGTTTTTACTTTTTGGAATCTAAAAATAAAGATTGATAAGATATGATTTCGAAATTCAAATTAGAGTAAAGATTAATAATTGAACTGATCAACTAAAAAAATACTCGGTCCAAAATTTAATCTCCGATTAAAGTCAAACCAGTTTATTTTCAACTCTAAAATTAAATATGATGAAAATATGAAAATGCTTTTCTCTCAATCATATTATTTAAAATATTTTTCGGTACTGGTAATAATAGTGACAATAACGTAAATTATTGTCTAATAAACGCGCATTCACTGAAATAAGTCAGTGTTAACGCACCCAATAAAATAATTTGAAGAGAGTAATTTAATTACTCAAACTAAACCACATAACAAAATAAACTTAAACATCCAAATAAAATAATTAATCATAGGTGTAAAAACTGGGGTGTTACATTACTACCCCTCTTAAAAAAAATTTCGTCCTCGAAATTTCGTAACTCAAAACTAAACAGGATTTTGTAATCACACCTTAACCCTAAAATCCTACTTTGTATTCTCATCGCTTCATTCCTTTCATCTACAACTCTATAACACAATCGATTCTTATGTCATTCTATTTATCCTTGAGACTTTTCACTACCGCATTATCCCCACTACCTTCGATATTTCACCTTAGTCTATTACACTTTAAAGGACAAAATTAACGCTTAATCTCTTCATTTCTCAATATAGATCCATTAGAAAACTTTCTCCAATATCTAACTTTCACAGTTAACATCAAAACCAATACTAACTTCACCATAACATCAATTAACCTTCTACTCAAGAGATGCAATCATAGTCTTAGTCCATTTGGGCTTAGTCTACTCTTCTAGTAATATCAAATTCACACTTTTCAAGTCTCCAATCAAAACGTCATAACATTCCTGAAGGTAAGCTGCTAGGATTATCTAACTCATCAACTTTGAACTTCTTCATAAACTGAATTTTCACAAGCGCTTATCTCATATATTCACATCCGAGAAAAGAGATTATAAAACAGAGTTTCTCTAAGGCCATTACCCCTAAGAGCTGCACCAAAGCAAAACCAAGAAATCCAGGTGGACACTCCCCAATGGCAAATCTTGGATTTTAAAATGTCCAGTTTCTACTATGGATCATCAACCACATTTTTACCAGAATAAGACCTCAAAGATTATAAACATTTCACCATAACTTATCACACTCGAAAGACATAATCAAAACTTAATCACTTCTTGCCTCAAAATTTGTCCGCTAGCAAAACTTCTTCCACACCTTATCCTCACGACGAACATCAGGTTCAACACTTAACTCTGTCACATATATCAACCTTCAACTCAAAGTATACAATTATAGTCTTAGTTTCCTTTGGACTTATTCCACCACTCCAAATTATATCATAGTCATTCATTTCAATCTTAAAGAATATGATTACATTCCTCCATGCAACTACAACCAAAAGGAATTACTTCAGTTTGAATTATCCCGAAATCATAATTCTTAAACTTTTCTAACAGCTTAGTTTCACTCAAGAACTTCTCTTTACTATTTCCGTTCAACTTAAGGAAAACTACCATATATATTCTTCCGTTAATCCTCGGACTTACTAAGTCAACATTAACCATAAACTTTGATCACTACTCTAATTTCCTTTAATGATATATCTGCCTCGATCATGATAAAATCCATTGTACTCATCTCACTCAATGACGTTGAACTTAAGGGTCCTCATAGTACCATTCACATCTATACACTAACGAAACTCCTATCAACTCGGGTTCGTCCTACCATAGAGATGACAAAAATTTAGGTACCACACTATCTCCCAGCTAACCTGCTAAGGATAGGTAATCTCATTACTTATCCATCCCATTGAGGACGATCAGTTGGACTTAGCCTCAACTTAGTCCTCAGCACTTAAAGTAAACTTAACCGACACACGTTGATAAACTTCCATTTTCCATCTGAAACAACACTTGAAGATACTCCATGAAGTATAAACAATCCTCTGATACATTATTCGGTTCACCAACACTGCATAGTGGATCTTAACTCGCAAGAAGGGTGTAGACTTCACCAGTCGATCAACGATCACTTGAATTCAAACAAAACTCGTGTAAGTCTTCAGCAAACTCATAACAAGAATTGAAGGAATGTCAACATCTTAACAAGGAAGGTTTCAATTGTATATCTTGATGCGGAGATATCCAACTCATGAGTCATGACTGATGAGATAGGTCACACATCGACGACATTTGGAGAATACGTAGAACTAAGATGATCAACGACGACAAGTACTTTCGAACCGCAATAAGACAAGACCTTGGTGATCATAAAAGAATTTCTCAAGAAAAGAAATTTTTTCTTGATTTCACTTTCACATAAGCATAGAAAAGAATTTCATTAATCGAAGGACACAGGAACATCCAATATGGAAAAAGATCATTCCATCAGGTTCGTGGGTGTAAAAATGCATGATCAATACACATTTACAAACATGAATCTAATAAAGTTCATTCTTCCACAAGAATCTTCCAGCGGATTTAAGGAATCAAAGGGTGAATAACTTCTAATCCAAAGAAGATTAATTCTTATTCTTAGTACAAGGAATTTACAAAATGATGACTTTCACCTCTACCAAAAATAGAAGTGACGAAACTAAGTTTCACCAAGAAACTTCTGCTATCACGAAATTATCTGTGTTATAACTCAAGAAATAGTCATAACCACTTCTCTCCATAAAATGTGAAAGTATCTAGACCAATGAATTCCGATAAATCAATTCACTCAAATGTCTAATACATCGAGGATTATTTAGAAGTGTGAGTACGACTTCTCACAAACAAAGAAATGAATAACTGGAAATTAATGAATTAGCATAACTAATTCAGGAGTCCGGACAGATTTCAAATTAAAGTCAGAAAATACTTGTTCATAATTCGTCCTTTACTTAGTTGTCAGGAATCCAGACGGTGACACGAGCCTTCACACAACATTGGTGCTTCACAAGGAAAACACTCGGTCTAACAAACGGTTCAGACCACCGATCTTTCAGTTGAATGAGTCATCTAACTCGTTTTAACTTTGTAGGCAACATCCTACACAAAGCGACAGAGATCTGACCGAATCCAGAAACTAGATCAATCCAAAATCAATATCCCTTGCTAACCATAAACCCAGAATATTTCCAGGGAACACTCCCGGAAAAACCCTTTACACAAGCACCTTGTTTCGAATATCAGACACGATTCGCAAGGATAATCGAATGTCATATTCAAACCCAAGAAACATTCAAGATCTAAGGTCTCCCAGGACGTAAAGCCCTTGAAAAACCATCAAGAAACATATACTTGTGCGTCAACACACATTGCTTCAACAAGAAACAATTTAAACAAGAGCCAACCAGAGATCACACAACAAAACTTAACAGACCTATTCCCCAAAGATCCCGAAAGAATCGACCAGCTCTGATACCACCTTGAAACACCCCCCCTTGAGGCATTACTTACGTAACACATGCGGAATTTAAATTAAAAGATAATTTGCTGGTGCTTTCGGAAAATAATTTATATAAGTATATAAGTGTCTGAAATTGGGTATAAAAATTTTGTCACGACTCCTAAGTCTTGATTGGCACACAGACTTACTATCATAGTATGGCAAGCCTATTTAATTTAAAGAATATACTTGAATAAAAGCTAGTATTTTACGAAAATTTCGACAGAGTCTCCTCTATAATTCGGACATCCCAGGTAAAAGAACACCTGCTAAAATAATTACATTTTCATTCCAGAATTCCAGTTACACCAAATACAACCAGGAATTAATATGCTAAAGATAGTTATATCAATTTGCTATACATGACCAAAAGGAAAAGTTTAAGTTTTCATTCAAAAGAGACGCTCTCCGAGCCATAAACATTCCGTTTTAAAAATCTAGACTCTCTGAGTCATACTCCTACATACTTATCAAAAATCCAAGTCTCAAACCTTACGCTGGTCATTCTAAAAGTTATTCTTGAGAAGAACTCACGTGATCGTTCCACAATCAAATACTTCATCAAGCAACTAGATCTAAGTCTCTGAGTGACTTAGGAAGACTCCTCTGCACATCTGTACTAAAATACCCAGGGTACAATAGCAAACCAGAAGAAACCTGATATGTTTGTAAGGGTGAGATACCGACAAATGGATATATCACACAACAACCATATACATGACACATACATCACATAATCATATAAACAATTAAATCATGCATATACATAACATAACAGTATTATATCAAAGGGTCTCAAACCCGCACAGTCAATCTTTTGAAAATATGCATGACACTTCAATATCAGGCTCTAACTTAATCTCATGAGATATCAACACCGTTTTTAACTGGAGAAGTATTAGAGTTGGTCAATCTCTAGCCCACCGGGCAGTTGCCTCCTTACCCTCATGCATTAAGGTCTCAGGACGAGCAACGTCACATGTGCCTCTTCACTCGGTTTACATGGACAGACTCCCAGATACCATCTTTGTATCTGATTTATATATCAATAGCACGCCGCTGGGGAAATGCACATGAGAAAATATTTTATTTGAAAGGTTTTCTTTGTGTTCATTCTTTTTCATTGTCGCAGCTCAAAGCTAACGACTTAATCATCATTTCCCATCACTTGAAAAACTTAGAAGCATAGGACACACAATCTGAATGCTCAATCACAACGCCCGAGACCGATGCACCGGCCTCCTAGGCTTGTGGTCGTAGAAAACAACCTTCACCTTTAATCATGTTCATCACACGCGGTTAGAATACACAGTCCAACACAACGTGATTAGGACCTAAGTCCATCACAACGAAATCAGAACGAACTGTCCTCAATTTCGAGAATTGGACTCTCAGTCCATAACATCATAGCCAGGACTCGTAGTCCCGAATTAACACTGATCCAAGATCACGTGCCATAACATCATAACCAGGACTCGTAGTCCCGAATTAACACTGATACAAGATCACGTGCGCATCACTGAATACTAGAGGCGACGTCTCGCATTCTAGATTCTCTTTCTTAAGTACTTATTTTTCGTTCAATGAAAAACAAATTCAAAACCGAATCCTCAATAACCTATCCAGGTTATCGGAAAGTTTCTAAAATATTTAGGAAAAACCTTTTCTTTGAAAATCTTTTATAAAGCATCTTTGAAATTCTTTTATCCTTGAAATATTTCCCCCAATTGGATATTGCCAAATAATCTTGAAAGTGTGCACTTGAAGACACATAGTTCGAAAAGGATTTTTCTCTTGTATAACAATAGTTCACCAAAACCATTTCAACATTTAAAACATGTACCTTAAGTTTAAAGAGCTTTTGGAAAAGAACACCAATCCCTTCATCTTCAAAGCTTATTAAGGTTTTTAATCCTTATAACGGTTGAGCACAGACACAAGTTTGGCTTAGCAAACTTTCAATCAACAGCAGTATATATTATCAGGTCAATGCTAATATCACAGTTGAAAGCAGATCATCACAGATATGCATCATAACATTTAGAACGAGTACAATCCAACATCAGATAATAGCATCACAGTTCAAGTACATCAGATAACCAAGTAAGCTCAATTATCATATAAATATGCAGTTAAACACTTACACACATGCATACAGTTATTGAATATCCCTAGGCAAACTCCCCTTACCTTTGAAGACAAGTAAAGGATCCTCGTCTTAATACTCACATTAGCTCCAAGAGTGTAACTATCTACTCCATCAAGCAAGCATAGCCGTGTCAAACGTCTCAGAGAGGGAATCCAACAACGCGCAACAACCAAAAATCAAGAAATCAATTACACATGATCAAGCATACATCCTAATTTGATCTAAACACTTTATCTTATTACCAAACAAGGTTATTTTCAAAGAAAATCACGTTTGGAGTTTACGCTTCACAATACCCTTTAAGGAAACTTTGTTTTGATTAAAGGATCATGAAAGAGAACTTGGGAATCATCAATTAAGAGTCCTAATTGCACTAAATCATAATTAATTTCACAAAACAGAATCAAATTCAATTAAAATCAAATTGGGGTTTAGGGCTCCTAAATACAATTTGGGGAAAACTCATTTTAACTAAAGAATAATAAAATTGGTTTAGGGAAACACTAATTCACAGTCCTAATTTCATAAAACAAACTTAAATTTCAAGATTAAAATCTGAAATCAAAGGGTTAGGGTTAGGGTTTCAAATCAATTTGGGGTTTCTTGAAATTAGGCAAAGTGAAATGAGAAAATCACTCACTCAACTAAGCGGGAGAAGGAGACGTGGTGACTGAAGGTGTTTCCGCCGCAGTGGCTTATGGTGGCGGCGCGGCAGCGGTACAGCGAAGGAACAAAACGGAGTAGAACGTGTGGAACAAGGAGGACACGATTCAAGTCGGCTTCTTCACCCTTGATGCAGTCGAACGGCGGCTGGAGGTGAGCAGGACGGCGGAGCTTCGTTTCCACGGTGGTGTATGGCGGCGCAACTGGAGCGAACATGAACCGGAAGGAGCTGCGTCGTGTGGTCGTCTTCTCCACGTCGTGTGGCGGCAGGAGGTCCTCTTACGTGGTGGTGTGCGGCTGGTTTGGTTGAGAAGGAGGAGGAAGAAGAAGTTGAAGAAGAAAGGGTGTGGTTCGAATAAAGGATCTGTTCTTGCGAAGAAGAAAGAAAAAGAAAAATAAAGTGAAGGGAGGTTCCGTGCGCGTAACAGGGTGGAGAGGAAGAACATTTTTTTGATTAATAGTAGTAGGTACAAAATGAGTAGTAAATATTAAGTCTAAAATAAACATGTTTTTACTTTTTGGAATCTAAAAATAAAGATTGATAAGTTATGATTTCGAAATTCAAATTAGAGTAAAAATTAATAATTGAACTGATCAACTAAGAAAATACTCGATCCAAAATTTAATCTCCGATTAAAGTCAAACCAGTTTATTTTCAACTCTAAAATTAAATATGATGAAAATATGAAAATGCTTTTCTCTTAATCATATTATTTAAAATATTTTTCGGTACTGGTAATAATAGTGACAATAACGTAAATTATTGTCTAATAAACGTGCATTCACTGAAATAAGTCAGTGCTAACGCACCCAATAAAATAATTTGAAGAGAGTAATTTAATTACTCAAACTAAACCACATAACAAAATAAACTTAAACATCCAAATAAAATAATTAATCATAGGTGTAAAAACTGGGGTGTTACAGTTTAGGTCGCCCTACACAATTATCATGTAATCTACTACTTATCGATTCCGACGATAGGTTGATTCTTTTCCCCACCTGAGCTGGCACCGGAAATACATACACGACGATCCTCGTTATCCCACCACGAGTTAACACAACCACCTTCAACCAAACAACATAACTATAATTAATCAACTAACAACCATCTATGACACTTTAGGTCTAGGTTCGACCAAGACTTAGAAAATAGGTTTAGGATTATCTTCTTAATGCCATCTTTTGGATCCTAGTTACTAGAGTCTTAACTAACATAGATTACTTATTACAAGACTAAAATTTGAAACAAAATCCTCTAAACTTTAGGGTTACGGTTTTGGCCAAGGGCTGACTTTTAGGGTTCAAAATCCTTAAAATTTCTAATCATGATTAAGTCATAGATTAATGGTCCTTGATTAACCTAAATCATGGATTAGTGACTAAACAACTAAAGTTGAAACTCAAAACTTCCTAACTGTTTTATACAAGGATTCGGCCTCAACATGTTTATAGGGTTAGTGTTTTTAGTTTACTAAACCAACTTGGATTTATTAAGCATACATACTAATAGCTTGATTAACAAGATCATCAATGAAAACTATGAACAGAAACTCATCAAATCTCACCCATCTAGGGTTTGGCCAACATAGACATTTTTGAGTAAAGATTTTCCTTTTAAGAAACTAACATGGATTAGAGTGTGTAGACATACATGTCATATATGACAACACATGAACAAAACTCTACCAAACCTACTTTGATAGATTCGGCCAAGGCTTGGTTTTTAGGAAAGAAATTTTTGATTACATCATGCTCTTGGATTTAGATAATATGCATGATATCAAGAAGATAGAAAGTAGTTTCCTCATCATGAGATTTTTCTAGAATTTATTATGACTTTTCAAAGTTCAAGGCTTAGAAACTTGAAAATGATGAACACATATAAAACAAACTTTGAATCAAGAAACTTATTGAAGAACATAGACATTATTAAGGAAGAAGAATAGGATTCACCTCTTGAAGATCAAAAACAAGTGAAGATTTAAGAACTTGCTTCACAAATTTGCCACTAAAAGACTTATTAACTTTAGGGTTTTTGAACAAAAGGGCAATAGAAACTAAATGAAATGTGAGGGAAGGTATTTATAGAGATGGGTGGCACCATCTTGGAAGGATATAGAAAGGATGAGTTGTCTTGTTTAAAGGATTGAAATGCAAATTCTTCCTAGGGACCATTTTGCAAATATTCCAAAAGTGTAATGACTATTTTGTAAATTGTCAATAAATTGTAATGATGATTATTTGCCACATTAAATGTGGTCTTATATTGACTATTTTGGGCTGATTTTGTCATAGATATTTTAGGAAAACCCTAGATTGTTGAAGAAGATTTGAGAATGTTGTAGAATAATGTGGAAGAATGTAGAACATTCTAGACCATTCTTGATTCATCCAAAATTTATGAGGGCAGCCCCTTATCCCTCATGGGCTTGCGCATGGGCCTACTAAATTTGGGCTTGGATTCATTTTTTTTTGTGTGGGACCCACTTACAGATTTAAACTTAAGCATGACATAGGAAACTTGTATAGTTTCAAATAGGCTTTATGGAATCAATCCATGGACAAGAATTTTGGGCTTCATAGCCACGGTCCAATAAGGGTTTGGGAACAAAGATTATGGCCCAATTCACTTAAAAAACTTAGAAACTAACTTAGGGACAAAAGGGTAATTAACAGAAAGTTCATGGACTTAAGCGTAAAATTCCTAAATTTTCACTTTAACCCTGTAGAACTTTCTAGACTTAGAAATATGATTCATCCCCATGAATAATCTCAAAATCCTAAGATAAACTCTTTATCGGCTCTTAGAAACTCCAAAATCCATTCTGCCGCTCACCCGATTACGTATTATGCCCGAAAACGTCAATTATTTTATTTTTTTCTGAAATAATTCTAAAAATACAGAGTTGTAGGAAATAAACTAAAAACCTTAAGTCTTTCGTTCACGAATTAAAATTAGGTATTTTGAGCAGTATAAATATACTGTCAGTGAAAATAGAGGACCGGAATTCGCCCGTCGTTTCAACCTAACTTTTAATGTAGCTTCCTACATTCGGGTAGGATTGAGTGATGAACTCCGTTTATTTAAAATAATTTTCTAAAACTCAAATAAATTTATACAAATAATCGTTCATATTTCGATTATTTTGAAATAGTGAAAATCGGGGTGTTGCAGTAGGGAAACCTCAAGTGGAGTCAGTTCTGCAACAATAGAAGCCATTCTAGAGCAGAATAAATTGTTGAAGATGCAAAATGCGGCATTGTCTGGGAATAAAAAGATTAATGTGATACACGAAGGAATGCCTCCGGGTTGTGATAATTGTAATGGAGATAATGACATTCAGAGTTGTCTGTTCAACTTCTCTCAAGAACATGTGGACTCATGCCACAATTTCTATGACAGCGTGCCCCAGAACAACTATCAGAGGAACAGATAGTACGATTACAGTCAGAATCAGAATGTGGGTTATATGAGGAGAGACCATCCTTGTTTCGCTTGGAGTAATGCTAGTGGTGGTCTAGTCGGGCAACAACAACCTCAACAGAATCAGAGGCCAAACTATGGAATCCATCAATGCAATACTCAGCAGGCTTTTCCAGGGCCTAATCAATTGCAAACAACGGATGGTGGAAGGCAACCTTGGGAGTTGGCTATAGAAAAGACGAATGCGGCAATTGAGAAGCTGTCAATCAATACAAGCACAACCATTGACAAGTTGGCAACTCACACAGGGTCGGCAATTTAGAATCTAGAGACGCAGATAGCTCAGCTCGCAAAGCAACTAAATGAGCGTCTCCCAGGCACTTTCCCAGGTGATACCGAGAACAACCCTAAGAACCAATACAATGCCGTAACAACTAGAAGGGGTAGGGTGTTGGGATCTAACAGGGGTGCAACTAGTTCTCAGGAAGCTGAGGCATCTGAACAACCACATGTTGAGGAAGAGCAACCTAAGAAAGAGGAGTTGGCAAGTGACAAGGCACCGGAGCAAGGGGAAGGCTAAAACTTGTAGATGAAGAGTTCCGAATAAAGAAGTGGGTTGAGCCCAAAGACCTCCCGCCCTTCATGAAGGTACCATATCCTGAAAGATTGAAGAAGCCTCTACAAGATAAACAGTTCAATAAATTCCTTGATGTCTTCCGTAAACTTCAAATTAACATTCCATTTGCGGAATCCTTGGAACAAATGCCATCTTATGCCCGGTTTATGAAGGAGCTTCTCTCCAAGAAGTGGAGAATAGTGGATGAGGAAATGATTGCTTTGACCGAGGAGTGTAGTGCCATTCTTCAAAGAAAACTACCTCCAAAGTTGAAGGATCTCGGTTCTTTTTCTATACCATGCACCATTGGGGAGATGACTCTAGGAAAGGCGTTGTGTGATCTGGGGGCAAGCATCAACTTGATGCCCCTCTCTATGATGAAGAAGTTGGGGATCAAAGAAGCCAAAGATACACGGATGTCACTCCAACTAGCCGATCGTTCTATAAAATATCCTTATGGGGTGGTCGAAGATTTGTTAGTGAAGGTGGACAAGTTCATATTTCCGGCGGATTTTGTGGTGCTTGATATGGATGAAGACACTGAGATCCCTCTCATATTGGGTAGGCCCTTCTTGGCCACTGGGCATGCTTTGATAGATGTGCAACAAGGGAAACTCACCATAAGGGTGCAAGATGAGAATGTAGTCTTCAATGTGTTTGAAGCAATGAAGCACCCCGCTGAGAGGTCGGATGTGTATCGAGTGGATATGGTGGACTCAATTGTCAAGGCAAAGGCCACTAGAGAAGCCCATGGTTCTTCACTTGCACAAGTGTTGGTAGAATCCCATGATGATGATGGTGAGGAAGAAGACCCTTTAGGGATGAGGACTATCTTGAGTGCTCAAAAAACATGGAAGCCTTACCGAATCTCCCAAAGGATGAATGTGCAAAGGAAAAGCTCAACAACGAAGGAATGGAAGAAGATAACAAAGCACCGGAGTTGAAGCAACTTCCAACCCACCTAAGGTATGCATTCTTGGGGGAGAAGGGAAAACATCTGGTAATCATTAGCAATGCCTTGAAAAAGGATGAAGAAGAAAAGCTATTGAGAGTTCTTAGGGAACACAAATCTGCCATTGGGTGGAAGATTTTCGACCTAAAAGGTATAAGCCCTTCCCTATGCATGCATAAGATTTTGATGGAGGATTATTATAAGTCGTTGGTTCAACCACAAAGACGGTTAAATCCCATCATGAAGGAAGTTGTGCCTAAGGAAGTGATTAAACTTTTAGATGCCGGAATCATCTATCCTATCTCGGATAGCAATTGGGTTAGTCCAATTCATGTGTTCCCAAAGAAAGGTGGCACAACCGTGGTGGTCAATGAAAGCAATGAATTGATCCCAGCAATGACCATCACGAGGTGGAGAGTATGTATCGATTATAGAAGGCTTTTGGACTTAAATGAGTTGTCCGGGATCCTCATGCAAGCATATGAAAATGCAAGAATCTACAAAGAGCGGACTAAGGCATGGCATGACAAGCACATCTTGCCTAGGAGGTTTGAGCCCGGACAAATGGTACTTCTTTATAATTCAAGGTTGAGACTCGTTCCTGGAAAACTAAAATCAAGGTGGTCGGGACCATTCAAGGTCCTCCAAGTTTTTCCACATGGAGCAGTAGAACTAGAAGGGGCTTCTGGTAACTTCAAGGTAAATGGGCAAAGGCTAAAGCATTACCATGGGGAATCAATCCCAAATGGCAAGCAAATTCTTTTTCTGGATTAACCCTTAGGGGTGACTTGAGTCAGGCTCGGGACGTTAAGCAAGCGCTACTTGGGAGGCAACCCAAGCTAGATATCCTTTATTTTTTTTAAGTTTCTGTCATCTTCTCTTCCGGAAAAAAAAAGAAACAGATTCGCCCCGCGAATCCACAGTGGCCTCGTGAGACAGAAGTCCTGAATCTCAGAGGCTTGCTTATGCTTCTGTCTCACGTCGCGAGGGCCACTTTCGCCTCGCGAATCTGGGCATCATCAGCTGTTGGAATTTCAGATTCGCCTCATGCGCTATTACTCGCCTCACGATTCTGGAAAGTTAATGGGCAGCGCTTGAAGCTATTCCATGAGAGCTCGGTGCCTGAGGATGCAACCGTAGAAGAGCTTTCCTTGGAAGCTCCCACCTACACTACAACTTGATCAGGGAGCACCTTCTCCTTTCCCTCACTCTTATTTTATATTTACGTTCTTTCATTGAGGACAATGTATGCCTTAAGTGTGGGGGAGGGAACCAATTGCCTTGTTTTTGTTTTATTTCCCTTTTTCCATTTGTTTTTGAATTTCGCTCTTGAACAATTTGAGAAGATCAAGAGTATGTGTGTGAGTGTTGTGTCGACAAGCTTGGTGGATTTTAATTAAATTTAGCATAGATTGACTGCATGAATTATGTTGACCATTGATGATTTCCCCCTAGGTTCTGAAAATAAAAAATTTGATCCCCATGTGAAAAATTGAAAATTGAACTTTGAGAAATTTTATTGTGATTGCTTGATTTATGACAAGTTTGGGATGAAGGGGTGCACACACTAGGAATTGTATCTCGGTCAAACAAGTTACAAAAATGTCCAGGTGAGAAATTTGAGCATCCAGTTCTTAATTGTGTGAATCGCTTTTAAGCTGCACTTTCTCGGATTTGGTTGAATCTGTGCATGGTTTGCATATTTATATGTTGCATCAAATGATCTAGGTAATTTTTCCTCGAAATAACTACTTGGCCATAAATTGAACCAACCTTGATGAATGATCCCTAGTTAGCCACATTGAGCCTTGAAGCCTATTGTTCTTGATGACCTCACATTACAAGCCATTAACTCAGAAAAACCATGATTTTCCCCTATCCTAGGATTTAGGAGAGCATGGAATTTTAGCTTTGTCAGTGTTGTTGTGGAACTAAGTTTGGGGTAGCTACAAGTTCATGAATCATAATTGAGAAAAAGAAAAGCAAAATTAAAGGCCGAAGGCTTGAAAAAAAAATGTGATGAAAAGTATTGAATATATGCCAAAAAGGGCAAGGCGAAAAAGTATAAAAAGGAAGAGGTTTGTAGCCACCCAATGCTAGGAATAGAATAATAATATGAGAGTAAATTCAATTGTTGCAATGGTAGTTTCATGCTCTCATTGATCCTAGGGACTAAGCATCTATCCTTTGAATATCTTACCTTGAGCCAGGCCTCATTACAACCTATGAAAGACCTTTTGATGATGCATGCATGTTTTCGTGGGAACCTTGATTGAGATGAAAATCAAATTCATGGGAAGTGCTCTTGAAATGCGAGATTGAGTGAAAAGTTGGTAGCTTAGACAAATTGAGCGAATGAGCGAAATATTAAATGCCCTTGTAAGGAAGGCAATTGTTTGAATTTGGTGATCTCCCTTTTGTGTGTCACTTGGATCCTCAACTCAGATTACTGATTGCATGAATGATGGAATTCTCAATTGTTTAAAGTAGATGATTGTGGGGATTACATTGTTGCAAAGGGGGAAAACATTGAAGAAAAATTGTTGTGTTAAATTGCATGAAATCTTTGCAAAAATTGATTGAATCCTTTAAGCTTGCCAAGTGTTAAGTCTTTTTTAGTTTTAGTTTGCTTGGAGACAAGCAAGGTTTAAGTTTGGGGTGTTTTGATAAGCCTCTGGCTCATCTAGTTTCCAGCTAGAAAAGGGGTAGATTTTGTGCCTAATTGGGTGAGTCAACCTCGCTAATCTCCCAAATTGGCCTTGTTTTGTTCCTAAGTTAGAATTTGATTCGTTTAATGCATTTTTAGTAGTTTTTAGTTTATTTTGAGTAGAATTATGCTTTTCGTTTCCTTTTGTTGTTTCAGGTTAAAAGTGAAGCTCTTAGAGTCAAGGAAAATGAAGAAAACAGTGGAAAAGCAATGCTGGAAGTCTGGCCTCGTGAAACAGGAACTCGCTTCGCGAGCCTGAAGACCAGCCTGAACAGCAACAGTCACCCTTTCTGTCTCGTCTCACGAATCACCATCTCGCCCCGCGAGCCTGAAGACCATGCTGAACAGCAACAGTCACCCTTTGTCTCGCCTCGCGAATCACCATCTCGCCCCGCGAGCCTGCAGGCCTTACTGTGCCGGAGATGTCACCCTTTCTGTCTCGCCTCGCGAATCACCATCTCGCCTCGCGAGTATTCAAATCAAGATGGAGCCAAAACTGAAAATTTCCTCGTGAGAGCTTGCTCGCCCCGCGAGCGGGCGCGACCCAGAACCTCTATTTATAGACTGTTTTAGGGCAGATTATACACCTTTTGTTCACCACTTGTTTTAGATCATTTTTTGAGACGAATCCTTATTCTCTGGAGCTGCGTCTCCCTATGTTCTTTTCCTATTTGACAATTATGGTGAACTCCAATTGTTTGTGCGTTGTTACAAGCATAAGGAACTAATTCTCTTGTCTAAGGGATCAATGAAACCACCCATGACGGTGTAGCGTTCAATGTGATGTATGTTTCCCTCCTTCACCTCAATTCATGTTTTCCAATTCTGAATTTATTGCGTTAATCATAAGCATGCATGATTGACTAGTTAACGTGATGAGGTTTGATAGGCAATTCGCGTTTAGAACTTGAATTGTGATCATTGATTGAATATTGCACGAGAGTGAGTAGGAGATCAGTGCAACCTTATAGGGAACAAGATTTAATAGAGTTTGATGATTGGGTTATGAGACCTAGCAGGTAATTAACTCAACTGTTGAATACGTCCTATTGAGCACGATGGTGTCATTAGGAGAATTTGGGGGTCCTGGTTGACATTGTAATTGAACTTAGGGAGGGGATCATCATCACTTGGGTGCTATGCATGATTGGGTAGGTGGATTTGTGACCTTAGATGTTTAATCTAGATTTTAATTCTTATCTCATCTTATCGTTACCTAGTTTATCTCTAAGCGATTTGTTGATTTAAATTGCTATCCTATTTCCTCTCTCTTCTCAACCACTTACTTTTACTTGGTCAAACGTATCGAATTTCTTGCAAATTGGTAGAATTGGTAGCCCAATCCCTGTGTCCGACCTCGGTAATTACTTACCGTGTTTATTACTTACGACGACCCGGTACACTTGCCGGGGACTCAACAGTTTCACCCAGGCTTCTATGGGAAGTATTTTTTGGAATCATCATTGTTTTCTGGGCACCGGTATCCATATAGGCTATGACTTTTTTGGGATGAGAAAATTTTGAAGGTAAAAGATGGACTTCAACACAATGTTGTGGAGGAGTGGATAAAGAGCTATCTATCTCCTTAAATGAGTACACAGGAAAATACTCATCTTCAAACTCAGTGATAGACTCTTCACTGGAAGAGGAATTTTGATGTAAGCCCAATGGAACCCATCATGGATCAAGATGCCATTCAAGGACTTGGTGGGACCATGACAAGAGCTAGGACCAAAAAGGCCCAACAAGCTCTAAATCAAATGGTGGCTCTTTTAATGGACACAAGCCCAAGTGCAAGTGCAAGTAATGAAGACAATGAGCCCAAGTTAATAACTTTGCTCATCCAAACCCAAGAAGCGTGAAGGGGGCGTGCAAGTCCATGTCTTGGTTGTTTTCTTTTATTTCGAATAAGTGTGATGGTTAGTGTGATTAAGTCCAATTAATTTGTGATATTGTTTTGGGTCAAGTCCACTACTTTCCATGTGTTACACGAGTTCTAGAGAGTCTTGGGGAGGGAATCTTTGGCTTGCATGCTATTAGAAACTCTTCATTGGTTGTACATAAAATTTTATTAATTATGGGGGGTTACACTTTTAATTTGAGAAGCAAGTGTAACCACCACATAATTAGGGTGATAGAGAGTCATGAAGAGGGGGTGGCGTGAACTTAATGTGGCTGAGTTATTCTTGGGAGTTAAGTTGGTTTTTGTGAGTTTTAAGGTCATTCAAAGGAGGGGGAGCAACCTTCAAATTATGGTGGTTTAGTGCCATAATTAGGTGAGTTAAGTGGAGGTTTTGGAATCCTATGGAAGGTAAAGTGAAGTAAAAGAACTCAGCCATGTTTTCTATATGTAAGACACCACAAACACATGAATAAACAACTTTGATGTTGATTTTGGATTGAATCCATATTGTGAGAATTTGTTCTCCTAGGTTCTTGGTTGAACCAAGCTAAATTCTTATCAAGAATCCAAGATTTTTGTGGAGAACATCATTTGGCTTATCAAACTACACGTTTGTGACGCCATCCATCTCTCATCTTCTTCCATTTTTGTTTTCTTTCTTCATTTGATTTTGGTTACAAATTGGTTACACTAAGTTCTTGACTAAAATTCAACCAAATAGATCATTCCAAAGGCAACTATCCATTTGGTTGTCATCAAGTGGTATCAAAGCTTAGGCTTTGGTTGAATTTTCTGATTTTTTGTTCTTCATCTTCTACCTTATTTCTTTTCTTCTTTTAAACCCAAAAACATAAAAATTACACTTTGATTCTATTTGTGAAGGGAAATTTCATGGTTGTTGTTCTTGCTATAAAAAAACAAGTTTTCAAGTGTGATTCTTTTCTTCAAAGTTTGAAAAAAAAAATTGCGCAAATTATAAGAAAAGAAATGTGTATGAAATCTTGAGAAAAAAAGAGAAGAGGAAAGTCTATTTGAGCAATTTGTGTTCTTGAAAAAAAAATATTTCACTTCTTCCTTTGTTCTTATTTCCAAATCTTTGCTTTTCTAGCCTTTCTTTTTGTTTCCTTATTTTTTGATAAGTTTTATGATTTTTGTTACTTGAATTTTTCGGATTTTTGTGTGGTTTTTGTGTTTGACTCTTCTAAGAACTAAAGGAGAACATTTGAGAGGAAAAAGGCAAGAGTGTCCAAAATACATTTTTTGTGTGGAAAAAGTCAAAAGAGTGGAAAAAAAATCCATTGTGTGAATTAGTGAGGGAGTGTAGTAAGAAAACACGTAAATTCTTCTACTCAAATCATGGCAAACCAAGATGATAGTCCACCACTTTCCCCAAGGTCAGCGGCCATTCATGCTAGAATGACTGCTCAAGTTCAAGCTCTTACAAGGCAAATGGAGGCAATGCAAGCAAACTATTGTAGACAACTTACCAACCTTCAACACAATGATGATTCTAGTGGATATGAGAGTGAAAGAGGAAGACCTAGAGGAGGGAGACGTGATAGAGGACTTGAAGGGGTCAAAATCAAAGTTCCTTCCTTTATTGGGAAGAATGATCCAGAGCCTTACTTGGAGTGGAAGATAAAAATAGAACAAGTCTTTGATTGTAATTCATACAATAAAAGCAAGAAGGTGAAAGTAGCGGCCCATGAGTTCAAAGAATATGCCCTTGTGTGGTGGGACCAATTACAAAAATAAAGGAGGAGACATGGAGGAGAGCCCTTAGACACTTGGGAGGAGATGAAATTTGTCATGAGGAAGAGGTTTGTCCCAAATCATTATCAAAAGGACATTCACAACAAACTACAAAGGCTTACCCAAGGGACCAAAAGCGTTGATGAATATTTCAAGGAGATGGAGTTGTCCTTACTTAGGTCAAATTTTCAAGAAGATAGGGAGGCTACCATGGCAAGTCTCCTACATGGCTTGAATCAAGATATTCAAGACATAGTGGAGTTGCAACATTATGTGGATCTTGAAGATTTGGTTCAACAAGCCATCAAGGTGGAGCAACAAATTAAGAGGAGGAAGTCCAAATATTCTTCTTTTTCATCTTCCAAGTTTCCATTCTCAAATTGGAAAGACAAGCAAAAGGAGGGTGCACCAACCAAGGAGGTCGTGAGCAACATACAAGGAAAGAAACCCATTTAGGCAAATTCTAGGAGTCGTGATGTAAAATGTTTCAAATGTCTAGGACATTGACATATTCCATCCCAATGCCTAACAAAGAGAACCATGGTGTCCATGAATGAGGAAGTGGTATCATAATCCGAGGCTTCAAGTGGGGAGGAAATTGAAGAAGATGTGTTCATGCCGGATGGTGGTTTACTCATGGTGATGAGGCTTTTGGGAAGTCAAATGAAGGATCATAAAGCAAGCCAAAGGGAGAATATCTTTCATTATAGATGTCTAACTCAAGGAAAGGTATGTTATCTAATCATTGATGGTGGAAGTTGTGCCAATGTTGTAAGCACTAGATTAGTGTCCAAATTGAATCTTGTTACTAAGGCACATCCAAGGCCATATAGGCTTCAATGGCTAAGTGAGGTTGGGGAAATGGTTGTGAACAAACAAGTAGATGTCCCATTCTCAATTGGAAAGTATGAAGATTGTGTACATTGTGATGTGGTGCCTATGGAGGCAAGCCATATGTTGTTGGGAAGGCCTTGGCATGACAAAAAGGCCATCCATAATGGGTTCTCAAATAAGTTTACCTTCATGTATCAAGACCGAAAGGTCATTCTTTCTCCTTTATCTCCAAATCAAGTTAGTTAGGATCAAATAAGAATGAGAGAAAAAGAGAGCAAGAGAGAAAAGAAAGAGAGGGAGAGAAAAAAAATGAGAACAAGAATGATGAAAAAATAAAGAAAAATCATGAGAAAAAAGTGAGAAAAATAGAGATGAAAAAGAGGGAAAAGAGAGCTATTTTGCAACAAAGAGTGAGATAAAAAGAGCATTGGTCTCAAGGCAGCCTCTATACATGCTTTATTGTAGGGAATTTTGTTTAAATGCTAATGCCTCTAATGATATCTCTTTGTCTAGTGGTGTTAAAAATCTTTTGCAGGAATTTGGAGATATCTTTCCAAAGGAAGTGCCACACGGCCTTCCACCTCTAAGAGGTATTGAGCACCATATTGATCTTATTCTGGGTGCATCATTGCCCAATAGGCCAGCCTATAGTAGTAATCCTCAAGAGACTAAAGAGATTCAAACCCAAGTGGAGGAGTTGATGCAAAAAGGGTGGGTTCAAGAAAGTATGAGCCCAGGTGCAGTACCTGTAATTTTGGTATAAAAAAAGGATGGTAAGTGAAGGATGTGCACAGATTGTAGGGCTGTGAATAACATCACAATTAAATATAGACATCCTATCTTAGGCTTGATGATTTTCTTGATGTTGTATGGTGCATGCCTATTTTCTAAAATTGATTTAAAAAGTGGGTATCATCAAATTAGAATTAGGGAAGGGGGTGAATGGAAAACTGCCTTTAAAACAAAATATGGATTGTATGAATGGTTGGTAATGTCTTTTGGCTTAACAAATTCACCTAGCACTTTTATGAGGCTTATGAACCATGTTCTAAGAGATTTTTTAGGAAAGTTTGTTGTGGTGTATTTTGATGATATCTTAATATATAGTAAAAACTTAGATGATCATCTTGAACATTTAAGGGTTGTTTTACTTGTATTAAGGAAGGAAAAATTGTATGCAAATTTGGAAAAATGCACTTTTTGTGTGGACCATGTGATTTTTCTTAGTTTTGTGATAAATGCAAAAGGGGTCCATGTGGACCAAGAGAAAATTAAGGCCATTCAAGATTGGCCAAACCCAAAAAGTGTGAGTGATGTAAGAAGCTTTCATGGTTTGGCTAGTTTTTATAGGAGGTTTGTTAAGGACTTTAGTACTTTGGCTGCATTTCTTAATGAAATTGTCAAAAAAAATGTTGGGTTCAAATAGGGGGAGAAACAAGAAAATGCTTTCAAAGAACTAAAGGAAAAACTCACCCATGCACCAATACTTGTTTTGCCCAATTTTGCTAAATCTTTGGAAATTGAATGTGATGCTTCTAGTGTTGGTGTTGGGGCTGTTTTGATGCAAGAGGGGCATCCAATTACTTTTTTTTTTTAATAAAGGCTATGTCTTGCAGAGGCACCACTAAAGCAGAAGGCATCCCAACTATGTTGGCACCCCAACTACTAACAATCATCTGCCACAAGCCAACATAAAATATATAGAAAAAAGTAATACAAGGAAAACATGGGGGGGGAGGGGGCATAAAACCAAGCCCATGAGAGAAACAATCAACCGAACCTACAATTAGGCAAGCCAATACAATTACGGAGAGACTCCTCTCTAATAAAGTCAGGCACCATGTCCCACCATGTGGAACAATGGGAAGCCACTCCATAGTTAGCTAAACCATCTGCACAGCTATTTCCTTCCCTGTAGATGTGGGTCACCCGGAACGACATGATTCTACAGAGGACTCTACAATTTTCCCATCTGTTATGCAGTTGCCATGGTACTTTACTGTTAAGGGTAAAATCCTCAACCACTATTTTTGAGTCGCACTCGAGCCACAGCGAAGACCAACCCTTTTGGGACGCAGTTTCAACTCCTATCATTGCTGCTACCAATTCTGCATGGAGAGCAGAGACTACGCCCAGGAACTCAGAGAAACAACCTAAGACTCTTCCATCGGAGTCTCTAAAGATGCCACCCGCAGCAGCATACCCTGGACAACCTTTATCTGACCCATCAGTGTTGCATTTTATCCATCCTATGGGAGGAGGCAACCAGTCCACTTGCTTAACCCAATCGGCCCTAGGAACATGGCAAGCCACAAAGAAGAACTTTATCACCTTGAAGTCGTCCATAGAGTTAGTTGCTGTCCCTTTGGACAATGAGCCAGCAAGATGAGTATCTGCCATGATAAGGCTGGTTGCATGCCTGTAAGATAGCACCTTGTTTCTGAATTTGATACTATTCGTGCACAGCCAAATAACAGAGAAAGTGTTAACGATATCAGCCAAGACTATATCCCTGGCTTGGCTACTACTGAATCTACCACAGCAGTCCAGCAGACAAACAACAGAGGATGAGTTTAGGTCACAATTCAACGCTCCTCCCAGCCACGTCCAAAGCATGGATGAGAAGCTGCAACGAAGGAAGACATGATCAGCCGTCTCATCAGAAGCATAACACAAAGGGCAGATAGAAACGATGACACAGCCCCTAGCTCTAAGGTTATCATCCGTTGGCATTTTGGAGTACATCAACCTCCAAACTATGAAGGACTTAGAAGGAGGGAGGAAGCTCTTCCAGATGAGATTGCACCAGTTAAGGGTGTTGGAAGGAGGGTTCAGGAACCGATAGGCTTCCTTGAGAGTCAAGTTACCCGCATCTGAAGAACACCAAACCTTCTGATCCCTACCAGCTTCAACCGGGATGATTATTCTCTTCATCTCATGCAGGAGGGCAGGGAATCTAACATGCAACTCCAGAGGGAGGCGCCATTTACCCTCGATGATGAAGTCTGAAACCGTAGCAGACAGTAGGTGCTGCATGGTAGGAGGAATGCCAAGAAGATCAACCACAGACAATGCATTGGTTATCCAGCTATCTCTCCAGAAATTAATCTCATCCCCCTTCCCAAGGATCCATGAGGAGTTATGCTCGATTAAACCAAAGTATCCTCTAATGCCCGGCCATATGGAGGATCTGACAAAGGAAGCCAAAGGCACACCCCTTCTAAAGAACCTGGATCTGCAGAGGACAACCCAGTCTTCATTCGAAGAGGAGACCTTCCAACTCAGTTTTAACATGGCTGCCTCATTAACCGATCTTGCTGATCTGAGGCCTAAGCCACCTTCAGCTAATGGCTTACACAAACTTACTCCGTGCAACATGATTACAATTTTCCTAGAGTGAGTGCAACCAGACCAAATGAAGTTCCTCAACCATTTATCAATGGTCTTTAGCAAGGCAATAGGCCAACTATAAACTTGGAAACTGTACAGCAGCATGCCTTCAATCATTGACTTTACCAATTCTAATCTACCCATAATCGACAGTAAGGAGCCCTTCCAAGCTGATAATTTGGCTTTAACCCTATCAGCAATTGGCTGCAAGTGAATCACTTTGGGTTTGCCCTTGAAGACTGGAACACCCAGATAAAAGAAGGGAAGCTGACCTTGTGTGAAGCCAAGAACATCCTTAATTACCACTAACCTTCTAGGAGCAATGGCTCCAGCATAAAACTTGCACTTGTCCAGACTCAACTACTGGCCAGAGGTCTCAGCATATCTGTTAAAAAGGTTCATTAGGTTTCGCAGGCCTCTTTTGTTCCCCTTGCAGAAGACCAATATGTCATCATCGTAGAAGACATGAGAATGAGGCATGCAGTTTCTAGGGCCCGCCATGTGGTGCAGTTTCCCAGTTTCCATTAAAGAGGAGATACTCCTACTAAGCACCTCTTCAGCCAAACAAAAGAGGAGAGGGGACAAAGGATCACCCTGGCGCACCCCTCTTTTACAATCAATATAACCCACTGAATGGCCATTCCCAAGGAAGGAAAGCCTTGCAGATTTCAGAATAGTATGCACCCAGTTGCAGAAAACCTCATGGAACCAAAGGCTTTCAGAACTCTCAACAGGAAGTCCCAATCCAGGGTGTCAAAGGCTTTCTTTATGTCAAACTTGAGGTCTAGGTTCCCCCCAAAAGATTTGATATCTAGCATGTTAATCGCCTCAGAAGCTAGACAAATGCAATCAGAAATGTGCCTGTCCTTTACAAAACCCCGCTGTTGTGTCGAGATCACCTTAGGAGCAATGGAAGATAACCTATCCGCCAGCACTTTGGTGATGATTTTAAATTGGAAATTTGCCAAGGCAATTGGCCTGTAGTCACCAATGTAGTCAGCCTCTGGAAACTTGGGAATGAGGGCCACCAGGTTGGATTTAAGGCCTGGCAAGACCCAGTTCTGCTCGAAGAATTGGTATACTGATCTATACACATCCAAGCTTACTATGTTCCAGTACTTTTGGTAGAAGGAACCCCCAAAATCATCAGGACCAGGGGTCCTCGAGGCATTCATTGAGAATACAACCTCAGTGATTTCCTCAAAAGAAGGCATCCTAAGAAGCATAGCATTGTCTTCTGCTGTGACAGACTGCTGGATTGCATTCTCCACAAGGCCGTTATCAATGCAATGATTCTCAGTTGCATAGAGACTAGATTAAAAATGAAGAACATGCTGCTCAATGTCTGTGGAGAGCTCGAGAACCTCATCACCATGCCTTAAGATAGACATTTTCTTGGTTGAGTTTTTTAATCTCAACAGCTCTATGAAGATAAGAAGTGTTTTTGTCTCCACATTTAAACCATTACAGATTGGCCTTTTGTTTCCAGAAGGACTCCTCATAGGTTAAAGCCTGATCCAACTCCATTTGAGCTTTAATTTCTTGCTGATGAAGCAACTCAGAATATCCATTGGTTGCAATATCCATCTGAATCTGATCCACCAAAGTCAATGCTGCATTCACCCTTGCATGGACATCACCAAACACCAATTTATTCCATGATTTAAAGCTAGATTTTAGGTGCTTTAGTTTCTGCATTAGAACATACATTGGACAACCACTCACAGGTAAGGACCAGGCTTCTTTGACAAGGTTAGCACAGCTCGGGTGATCCGACCACATATCCAGGTATCTGAAGCAAACTGGGCTTGACCTAGGACCTTTAAGCTGAGTAATCATAATAGGATAGTGGTCCGAGTGACTTTTGGTTAAGGTGAAACATGCTAAACTGGACCAATAGGACAGCCAAGAGGCATTCACTATTGCTTTGTCAAGCCTTTTCTGAGTGGAGCTTCCCTTAATTATCCCACCTATGATAAAGAGTTGTATGCCTTAGTAAGAGCTTTGCAAACTTGGCAACACTATCTTTTGCCCAAAGAGTTTGTGATTCATAGTGACCACTATCTTTTCCTTGGATTGATTTGTATATGGATTTTGTTGTGGGATTGCCTAGAACAAGGAATGGTAAAGATTCAATTTTTGTTGTGGTGGATAGATTTTCTAAAATGGCACATTTATACCATACAAAAAATTTGATGATGCTTGTCATGTTGCGGATCTATTCTTTAAGGAAGTGGTGTGACTTCATGGTCTCCCAAGAAGTATTGTTAGTGATAGGGACACCAAGTTCATAAGTCACTTTTGGAGGACATTGTGGGGAAATCTAGGTACAAAGCTTCTCTTCTATACTACTTGTCATCCTCAAACGGATGGGCAAACTGAAGTTGTGAATAGGGCATTTTCTTCCCTTTTAAGGGCTGTGATTAAAAAGAATATTAAATCTTGGGAGGATTGTTTGTCTCATGTTGAATTTGCTTACAATAGGGTCGTTCATAGTACTACTCAATATTCTCCTTTTAAGGTTGCTTATGGATTTAACCCTTTAACTCCTCTTGATTTATTGTCATTGTCTAACTCTTCAATTCTTAAGCATAAAGATGGTGGGACCAAGGCTGAATATGTGTGGAAGTTACACGAGCAAGTGAAGGGGACACATGGTTAGGTAATTCATTATTCTCAAAACCAGGTAGTTGACCAACATACACTTCCTCTTGTATAAATCCATTTAAGAAAGCACTCTTAACATCCATTTGATACAATTTAAATCCCATTATGCAAGCATAATTAAGTAGCATTCTTATAGCTTCTAATCTTGCTACTGGTGCATATGTTTCATCATAATCTATGCCTTCTTGGTTATACCCTTTGGCTACCAATCTAGCCTTGTTTCTTATAATTATACCATTTTCATCTATTTTATTCCTAAAAACCCATTTTTTAACGATTACTTGACAGTTCTTGGGTTTAGGCACTAGTTACCAAACTTGGTTTCTTTCAAACTGGTTTAACTCATCTTGCATAGCCATCATCCAATGTTCATCAATTATAGCATCATCTATGTTCTTAGGTTCTACTTGAGACACAGATGCCATAGGGTTATTCCATGATTGATCAAATATCTTTAATACATCAATGTAGACATATTATACAATGATATATAAGTCAACACGGAAAGATTCACAATCATTCATTAATAATTATAATCAGAAAACATATTCAATCAGTATTCTTTCTTTATTGTTACCCATTTTGTGTTCAGTGAAGGCTCTATGTCATGATTCCAATTTTTGCTCTTGACCTTCCACCACACCTACAAAACAGAATTTCAAGTTTGTGCTATAGGTACCCAAATTTTCTTGGGTCCTTCATGGTTAGTTGCAGCAATAGTTCCTTTAGGAACCCATATATACTTAGATTTATTGTATGCTGATTTTCTGTATTGACATGTAGAAGTTGTGTGACCTTTTGTAGCACAAAAATTGCATTTAACAAATGGTGTGTTTGATGTCTTAGGTGCAACAAAACATTTCTTAAAGGATTTCACATGTATCTTAGGTTCATAGCCTATTCCAGCCTTATCATAAACACATTTTTGCTGTCCTAACAATGTATCCAAGCTATCTCTACCATTTGTGAACTTGGCTAAGTCATTTTTCAGTTTTTCAACTTCTTAAGTCAATATACAACACTTAGAACAATTAGAGCATATAGGTGGTTCCAAAACAGTAGCTAATCTTTCTTTTACAGTACAATTTTCTGTTTTTAATTCATCTAGCTCTTTGTTTAAAATAGAAATTTTCTCTTCTAGGCATGTGATGGTTTTCTTAGACTTATTTAGAAATCTAGCAAGTCTAATGGATTCTTTATGAAGTTCTTCAAAAGCATTTTGCAATTCATCATAAGAAGGTTGATAATAAGAACTTGCTTCACTTTCTGAATCACTATGATTGCTGGCCATCAAGCACAAGTTTGCCTCCTCAGATTCAGATTCAGATTCTTCAGTGGATTCTAGATCATTATCATCCCAAGCAATGTAGGCCTTTCTTGGCTTTTTCCACTTCTTGTCCTTTGAGTCAAACTTTTCAGTTTTGTCCTTCTTTTGCAGCTTTGGACAGTCAAGCTTCATGTGGCCTATCTTTCCACATTCATAGCATGTGATGTTGTTGGAAGAGTTGTCACCTTTGCTGAGATTTCTCCTTTGAAAAGTGGATGTCTTTCTTTTGAAGTTTCCTTTCTTCTTTAGGAACTTCTTGAATTTTCTAACTAGCATTTCCATCTCTTCTTAAGATTCTACCTCTTGTGATGAATCATCATCATCACTATCTTCTACTTCTCTGACTTGTGATTTCAGAGCCAGTCCCTTCTTTCTTTTATCAGTTTCTTCACTCTCATTCAGTCTGTTCAACTCCAATTCATGCTCTTGCAGTTTTCCAAACAATGTGGCAATGGTCATTGATGAGAGGTCTCTAGATTCTGAGATTGCAGTGACTTTAGGTTGCCATTTTCTGCTCAAGGATCTCAATACTTTGTTAACTTGATCCTCATTTGAGATTGTCTTTCCAAGACCAGTCAATTAATTTACAATGTGTGTGAATCTCTTTTGCATTTCCTCATAGGTTCTCCTCGATTCATTCTGAATAGTTCATACTCATGCGTGAGGGTGTTCATTCTTGCTCTTTTGATATCTGTGGTTCCTTCATGTGTTACTTGGAATGTATCCCACATATCCTTTGCTGATTTGCAATTTGAAACCCTGAAAAACTCATCACGGCTTAAACCAGATGTTATAATATTCTTAGCACGTGAATTATATTGAACTCTTTTCTTATCATCCTCATTCCATTCAGTTTTAGGCTTATTTCTTGGAGCACCATTAACATCTACAGTGGAGGGGACAAATGGTCCATTCTCTACTGCATCCCAAATGTCTACACCTACTTCCTCAAGAAAGATTACCATTCTTTCCTTCCAATAGATATACTCAGATCCATTGAAGGTAGGAGGGCGTGCAAGGGAAGCCCCTTCATTCAAACAGTCATTGGAAGCCATACTCTTATAAATGTTAAGCCAAACTCAAGAGTTTAGCTCTAATGCCAATTGTTGTTTTGGCTTCAACGACTCAAGAGGGGGGGGGGGGGGGGTGAATTGAGTTTTCTTAAAATCTTTCCCTCTTAAAAAACTTTTCACAAAACTTTACTTTTCAGAGTTGCAGATTTGTGGCCTCATGATCTTTTACAAAATCAATGAAAGGTTTATATAAAATCTTGAATTGGAAGGTGATGAGGATAAGAAAGATTGATTCGGAATTAATTCAGAGAATACATTCGGGTTCAAAACTCAGTTATAACGAAATACATAAACTGATTAAACCTTTAAAGATTAATAACAAGTTATGCAAGTTTCAAATACAAGCATTAACAATCAAGAACAAACTTGCAGGTTTCAGTTTCAGTTTCAGTATTAGTTCAGTTTAGCAAATCAAGAATGGTTTTGATCAACTCAGTTTTAAACGTAGATAACACAGTCTTGATTTCAATCGAACTCAGGTTTCAATATAGTTTATACAGATCAAGAACAGAAATTATTTTGAACTCTAAACATCAAAATCACAGGTTCTTGATCATAAACAGAAATTAAAGAGTCTGATTTAGAGATACCACACAACCATATTTATCCTGGTTCGGTCACCTCCACTGTGACCTACATCCAGTCCCCACTCCACCTATGGTATTTCACACACTAACATACAAGCTTTGCTAGGTAGCTTGAAAAACCTTTACATCACATAGCACTCCTTCACCTTGAGATACCACACTCTTGTGAAGAGCCTTAATGTTCTTCCTTAGGGATACTTCACCCTAATCACCCAGAGAGACTCCCTCTCTCTTTAAAATTGAAAAGTAAAAGAAAAATTGATTCCTAACTCTCAATAGTCAGATAAACAAATTGAAGTACTTATGAGAACGAAACACTCTTTTCACAATAAGCTCAAGAAAGATGATGAATGATATGTGTATTGTTATATTGTTATGATATGATATCGTTCTTATGGAAGTGTTCCTTTGATCCCTCTTTATATAGAAAACAAGTTATAGTCATTGGGATCAATCAAAACAGATTTGGATCTGATTAACAGAATATGTTTTCTTGATTCTGGTTCTTGAAATAAGATTTTGATAGTTCTTATAGAATTCGCATCCATCATGAAAATAACCGCGTCCATCTAGCCATTAAGATTTTACATTCGGACGGGCTAGTAGACGAGCTCCATATGCCATGTCATTGGATGGAGCTTCTCATTAAGATCTTAGCAAGTCCAAAGACTTGTGTGGACGAGCGCTTCTGTCACCTTAGTGGAAGAGCACTTCTGTCACTTTAGTGGATGAGCGCTTGTGTCACTTGTGTTGGACGATCACTTCTGTTACTTCAGTGTTGGACGAGCGCTTGTATTACTTCAGTGTTGGACGAGCGCTTGGATTCCAAAAATCTTATTTCCAAAAATCATTTTCATTAACGAAAACTTATTCCTTTTAATGCAGGTTATAAAAATTGATTTTCTTCATGCATCTTTTTAGTTGAGCTATTTTGTGACTAAGAGATTTCTTTCTCTTACAAATCATCTAAGACTTAAATCTAATTTCTCCATTAAGCTTGTGTCTTGATGATTCTTTGATTTCCGTCTTTGATCTTTGATTCCTCCATGTAGCTCTTTTGATTTCTTCAAGTTCTTCCTTGAATATTCTCCTCTAATTGCTCACGAAACTTGTTGATAACTGCTTGATACCTGTTTTTGCTATTTGACACTAAAACACTGGCATACACATTAAGTTGTATTTTTAATATATCAAAATCTCTAAGTCATTGAGTCTAACAGGAATCTTTGGCTTGCATGCTATAAGAAACTCCTCATTAGTTGTGAATAAAATTGTATTAATTGTGGGGAGTTACACTTTTAATTTGAGAAGAAAGTGTAACCACCACATAATTAGGGTGATAGAGAGTCATGAAGAGTGGGTGGCATGAACTTAATGTGGCTGAGTTATTCTTGGGAGTTAAGTTGGTTTTTGTGAGTTTTAAGGCCATTCAAAGGAGGGGGCGTAACCTTCAAATTGTGGTGGCTGAGTTGAATGATTTGGTGGCTATATTATGAGAGGTTTTAGGCCAATTAACTCCGGATTATGGTGGCTGAGTTAAGTGGGAGTTAGTGGGTGTTTTAGTGCCATAATTAGGTGAGTTAAGTGGAGGTTTTGGAATCCTATGGAAGCCAAAGTGAAGCAAAAGAACTCAGTCATGTTTTCTATATGTAAGATGCCACAAACACATGAATAAACAACTTTGATGTTTATTTTGGATTGAATCCATATTGTGAGAATTTGTTCTCCTTGGTTCTTGGTTGAACCAAGCTAAGTTCTTATCAAGAATCCAAGATTCTTGTGGCGAACATCATTTGGCTTATTAAACTACATGTTTGTGGCCATCCATCTCTCATCTTCTTCCATTTTTGTTTTCTTTCTTCATTTGATTTTGGTTACAAATTGGTTACACTAAGTTCTTGACTAAAATTCAACCAAATAGATCATTCCAATGGCAACTATCCATTTGGTTGTCATCAAATTTTGTAGAACAAAAGCAGTTTCTTCATCTGCAGAGCTTTTTTCTGAGTATAAGGATTCCATGTCTCCTTCCAATGGATGTAAGGAATTAATTATCTTAGCTGCTTTATTTGTTTTGTTCGGACAAAGCTTCTTCTCCAGAGGAAGTTTCTATTCTGGTGCTCGCTTCATAAGTGATTGTCATGGCTTGAGATGGTTGACTAGTGGATTCAGCTTCCTTCTGAACTTTAGGTGGAAGAATCTCAGGATGATCCTGAGAATCAGAAGATGAGACACTTAGTCAAGCAGTTTTGCTTCTTTGCCTTGAGGTTGTGGCTTGGGCTTTTTGAGAAACTCTGGGTCTATAGGTTGAGGGTATATAACGATTATAATCAGGAGGAGAAGTGTATGATGGATAAAATGGAAAGGGATGGACTGACCGAGTATAATAAGTAGGAAATGTTGGAGGATTAAAGAAAGGGTCATCATCAATGATTAGTTTTTGTGAGCATGTTCTTTGTTAGCATGCAAGAAATCATCTATCTCTTTGACTTGACTTTGTAACCTTCTAATCTCCTTTTCTTTCTGATCAAAGTCTTTGCCAAAGGTTCTTCAATTCAACATCTTTCTCAAATCATAATCTAACTAAGCAACCTAAGCTTTCAAGTTTTGTAATGCTTCTGCATCTTTTGGGAGAGAACTTTAAGATTGTCATCAGTTTCTTCCACCTGATCTGGAATCTTTTCCATCTTTTTGTTGAGGTTTTGCAGCATATCATTCTGCACCACCATATTTTCTGTTTGCCAATTAAGAACTTCTTCAGCTTGCGTTAGACCTTTAAGCTTTCCATCAAATTGAACTTCATTTGGCTGAATGAAAGGTTTAGAGGACCTGTTTGAAATTGGATCAACTTTCCTTTCCAAGGCAGGAAAGTGTTGCTCATAATTTGAAACTGTGCCCGAGAACATGAAACAAGGAATTGGTTCAGCAGGCTTCAAAGGGGTTGATGATCTATATGATTTAGGAGGAGGCCAGGTGACCAGAGTTGGGTTATCAGGAGGCTTTTGAGAATACAAAAGTCCTTCCTTTCGGAGAATATTGCGAGCTTCTTTATAACACGGAAGAGGTTCCTTTTTCTTGTGGATTCCTAGCCATGGACCATTATCTAGATCTGATCTTCTTCTTGGTGGAGGAGGTGGTTTACACACTCCTTTTTGCTATTGGAAGAAGAGTCTCTTCATCACTATCATCATCGTGCATCCAACAATCACATCCTGGATCACACATACTAGGATCAACGTCCCAGAGGAAATGACCATCAATCTTATCAGTATAGATGGGAGTTCCATAAGTTCTGATAGCATAAACAGGATTCCAATTTTCAGTCATAACAGGAATTAGCATCATGGTCTGGAAAATAGGAGGAGAAGCATGTTGGGAATTTGCGTATAAAACAAAATAACGCAACGGAAAAAAATTCCCATCGAAGGATCCTTGCAAATGGTCATGATTCATGGTTAGAAGATTTACCTCTTGAAGCGATGACAATTGATTGAAATCGTCTATCACGAACACCACACGAGCGATGTCTCTAAGGTATCCACACGAGCAGATCCCGTGAACGTCCAACGTCACGAACACGAAGTGTCTCTGCCTCACAGTGCTAGCTTCGAAAGCCGAGACTTGCTGCTCATTGTCACTTTCTATGTGCGGCTAGGGTAAAAAACGTGTAGGCACAATAGCTTAAGTGGTCTACTTATAGTAGCACCTCCTTAAGTGAGTTAGTGAGCAGCGTTTGACCTAAGCCCCATGTACTATGCGCTAGGCCCAATAGAAGAGTCCAACTCTCCTTTTAATGCTTCTTTTGATCTGCTCTTATGTGTGTGACCCATAGGTTCCCAAAACGTTAGTAGTAATATTAAATCCCATTTAATATTACAAACAATGAGCGGTATCTAGCAATACATCACTGCCACCTAAGTAGTGAGAAAGTCAGTGATTTGACGAAACCTTTCTGTGACAAATATTCATGTGCATTATTATCCCTTTGTCCATATATCTATATTGAACACAAGACATAGAAAGTGTCACCCTTGTATGGTTCAATATCATGTTCCCTGATACCCGAGTAGACTTAACAACAAATGAGGTCAATATCTCATATTGACTCATTTCAGCACGACCATGCATTTTACAGTCTCACTCTATCAGGGGCCCCACAGATATTACTCCTGTTATGTATGAGGGACAAATTCCATCTAGGTCACTCACATCCCTCTGCATGGCTCGTGGTATGCCCAATGACCGTCTTTATAATCATCCTATTACAGATGACGTTTGACGATATTAAAGCACACGACTCCTCATGTAGGGATCGTAGCGATTTCAGGTCGAAGGATTGTATACACCATTGTCACTATGAGAACTACTTATGACACTCACATAACGCTCCATGTAGTGTTCTCATGGTGGGTCAATCCAGTACATCATTACTCTAATGTGTACCTATGTGGCGACTCGATATCTCATATCCATGACCCGTGAGATATGGTCATCAGTCTGCACACATAATAGTCTAAATGTATTATTATTGTCCTTATTAATAAAATACTTGACTACGGATATTTAAGAATAGGATTTCATTGTTCAATAGTGTCTCACGATCAAGTTATGTACTTGATATTCTATTAAATTGAAATTTCTATTCTAAGGACTTTATTATGTTTAAACAAGTAACACAATAAACTGGAATGCCTCATATCATATCACACACACACACACACACACACACACACACACAATATATATATATATATATATATATATATATATATATATATATATATATATATATATATATATATATAATGGCAAGATACAAATGTAAGTCTAAGAAATACACTGACCTCTAGGCTTACACCAACAATCTCCTACTAGCACTAGAGCCAATCAGGCATAAATCTAATGCCCATCGATCTAGTGTGACCTTCGTGCTTCTGTTGAGCAAGAGGTTTCGTAAGTGGGTCAGTAATGTTATCAAGTGTTGGTACTCTGTATATTTTCACATCTCCTCTGTCGATAATCTCTCGAATGAGATGGAAGCTCCTAAGTATATGTTTGGATCGTTGATGAGATCTAGGTTCCTTAGCTTATGCAATGGCCCCATTGTTATCACAATAGAGATCAATGGGGTCAACAATACTAGGAACTGTACCAAGCTCAGCAATGGACTTACTGATCCAAACAACCTCCTTTGCTGCATTGGAGGCGGCAATATACTCAGCCTCTGTAGTAGAATCGGCGACTGTCTCTTGCTTTGAACTCTTCCAGCTCACCGCCCCGCCATTCAGGCAGAACACATAACCAGATTGCGATCTGGAATCATCCTTATCGGTTTGGAAGCTAGCATCGGTGTAACCCTTTACAGCAAGCTCTTCCTCTCCTCCATATACCAAGAACGAGTCCTTAGTTCTTCTCAAGTACTTAAGGATGTTCTTGACAGCAGACCAGTGACTTTCACCTGGATCAAACTGGTACCTGCTTGTTATGCTTAAAGCATACGATACATCTGGTCGAGTACATAACATGGCATACATGATAGATCCAATTGCGGATGCATATGGAATCTTACTCATGCGATCCCTTTCTTCTTGAGTGGAAGGGGATTGTGCCTTTGATAGGCATATACCATGTGACATAGGCAAGAGGCCTTTCTTGTATTCATGCATGTTAAAGCGTCTCAACACTTTGTCTATGTATGTACTCTGACTTAGGCCAAGCAATTTCAGCGATCTATCCCTATAGATCCTGATTCCCAATACATAGGTAGTTTCACCCAAATCTTTCACAGAGAAGCAATTCCCTAACCATGTCTTTACATTTTGTAGTGTAGGTATGTCATTTCCAATGAGTAATATGTCATCTACATATAACACCAGAAAAATAACAATGCTCCCCCTAACCTTCTTGTAGACACAAGGTTCATCTTCATTTTTGATGAATCTGTACTGTCTTACAGCATCATCAAAACGAAGGTTCCAACTTCTGGAAGCTTTCTTCAATCCATAGATTGATCGCTGCAATTTACATACCTTTCCGGCATCCTCTGAAATGCCAAAGCCTTCAGGTTGTGTCATGTACACATCCTCAAGAAGCTTTCCATTAAGGAAAGCAGTTTTGACATCCATCTGCCATATCTCATAATCATGGTATGCAGCGATAGCAAGTAAGATCCGGACGGATTTAAGCATCGCAACAGGCGAAAGGTCTCATCATAGTCGACACCATGAATTTGCTTGAAACCCTTAGCGACCAATCGCGCCTTAAAAGTGTGTACCTTACCATCCATGCCAGTTTTATTTTTGAAAACCCACTTGCACCCTATGGGTTTCACCCCTTCAGGTGGCTCTACTAAGGTCCATACCTGGTTGGTGTACATGGAATCCATCTCAGATTTTATGTCCTCAAGCCACTTCTCAGATTTTGGGCCAGTGATGGCCTCCTGGTAAGTCACAGGCTCATCTTGATCCATGAACAATACATCACCTTGTGGAGTCATAAGAAATCCATATCTCTCAGGATGGTGACGTATCCTGTTAGACCTACACTGGTCTTGTGCTACTGGAGCAGGTTGTTCCTCCACAGCATTTTGTGAAGGTTTCTCATGTTCCACCAATGGTAGGTCACTAATCTGTGATTCTTGAATTTCTTCAAGTTCTATCTTCCTCCCACTGGTTCCTATGGAGATAAACTCCTTTTCTAGGAATACACCAGTCCGTGCGACAAACACTTTGCCTTCGGAAGGATTATAGAAATAGTACCCCTTGGTTTCTTTGGGATACCCCACAAAGAAGCATTTATCAGATTTAGGATCAAGCTTATTAGAAACTTGACGTTTTACGTATGCTTCACAACCCCAAATCTTCATAAAAGACATGTTGGGTCGTCTACCAGTCCATATCTCATATGGTGTCTTTTCTACCGCTTTGGATGGAACACGGTTAAGTGTAAAAGATGTTTTTAATAGAGCATGTCCCCAGAAAGAGTTTGGAAGGTTTGCATGACTCATCATAGACCGAACCATGTCCAACAAGGTTCGATTTCTCCTCTCAGAGACACCATTCCATTGTGGTGTTCCAGGTGGAGTGAGTTGAGATAAAATTCCACACTCTCTCAGATGATCGTCAAACTCTAGGCTCAAATATTCACCACCTCGATCTGATCGAAGAGTTTTAATATTTTTACCAAGTTGGTTTTGTACCTCATTTTTGAATTCCTTGAACTTTTCAAAGGATTCTGATTTATGTTTCATAAGATACACAAATCCATATCTACTGAAATCATCAGTGAATGTGATGAAGTACTGAAAACCACCTCTAGCTAATGTGTTTAGGGGTCCGCATACATCGCTGTGTATAAGACCCAAAAGATCGTTATCTCTTTCACCTTTTCCGGTGAATGGAGCTTTAGTCAACTTTCCCAATAAACAAGACTCACATATCTCATATGATTAATAATCAAATGAGTCCAGGAGTCCATCTTTATGGAGCTTCGAAATGCGCTTCTCATTTATATGGCCTAAACGATAATGCCAAAGATAAGACGGGTACAACTCATTTGGTTTGAACCTCTTAGTATTTATGTTATAGATGGGCATTTCAAGATTAAGGACATAAAGCCCATTACTCATGTGTGCACTAGCATAGAAAATATCATCCAAATAAATAGAACAACTTTTGTTCTTTATTATAAAAGAAAAACCAATTTTTCCAAACAAGAAACGGAAATGATATTCCTGCTAATTGCAGGCACAAAATAACAGTTCTCTAACTGAATAGTAAGCCCAGTGGGCAAAGTCAATACATAAGTCCCTACAGCTAAAGCAGCAACCTTTGCTCCATTTCCAACTCGTAGGTCGACTTCGCCCTTTGCCAATGGTCTACTCCTGTTTAGATCCTGCACATTTGTACAAATGTGAGAACCACATCCAGTATCTAATACCCATGATGCAGAAGTAGATAAATTGACTTCTATAACAAACACACCTGAAGTGGAAGTCTCGCTTCCCTTCTTCTTCTTGATTTCTTCCAGGTATTTTGGGCAGTTCCTCTTCCAATGTCCGGTCCGACCACAATGGAAGCAATTGCCTTCCTTAGCCACAACACCCACAGGCTTCAATCCATAAGCACTGGGCTTGATCTTGTTGATGGCCTTGCCCTTGCCCTTGCCCTTTTGTTTGTGCGTGGGCTTCTTGGGCTGCTTCTTGCTATTTCCAGCCTGGACCATCAAAATGGCCTTCCCCTTTCCTTTGTTAATATTTTGTTCAGCAGTTCTCAACATGCTCAACAATTCTGGCAAAGGTTTGTCAAGATCATTCATATTATAGTTCATGACAAACTGACTATAGCTCTCAGGTAACGATTGCAGAACTAAGTCAGTGGCCAACTCTTGGCCTAAAGGAAATCCCAGTCTCTCGAGATTCTCAATGTACCCGATCATCTGGAGTACATGAGGACTCACAAGGCTTCCTTCTGCCAATTTACACCGGAAAAAGGCTCTGGAAACTTCGAACCGCACATGCCTTGCTTGCTCTTGGTAGAGCAGCTTGAGGTGCACGATCATATCGTACGCCTCTATGGTCTCATGTTGCTTTTGAATCTCAGAGGTCATGGTAGCAAGCATAAGATAGCCGACGTCTAAGGCGTCATCCTGATGCTTCTTATAAGCATCCATGTCAGCCCTAGGAGCACTTGAAGCCGGTGGCTCCTCAGGAATAGGCTCCTCAAGAACATACAGCTTTTTCTCATGTTTGAGGACAATCCTCAAGTTTCTGTACCAGTCCAGAAAATTTGTTCCGGATAGTTTGTCCTTCTCAAGGATGGATCGCAATGACAGGATACTTGATGTGTTTGATGCCATGGTAATCTACAGAGATAAATATGCAAAATATAAGTATCATGCCATGAAGTTACTTAATAATGTCTTTAATTAAATACGCCTCCCACTATTTTACTCAAAACAATGACCCTTATCATTGATTCGGAAAATCCCGTTGGAAGATTTTCTAGTGGGCCAAGATCCATATTTAACCCAGCTTTAAGTCAGCTTTGGCTGATCACTCAAAATTCGGTTATATAGGTAGGAAACACTTTCTGATTGCATCTCATGCAACTCTTGGACAGTTGGGTGAATAACTCTTATTCTAATCGATCACATGGACCAAAGCCCAACTTATAAGCCTCTAAGCCTTTCAATCCTATTGAAGTTGGCTTAGTTAAGTCAGACCCATTGGATAGCAGTTGAACATTACATTTGTCCCATCGCGTCTTACTAGTATAGATAAAGGTACCCCGCTTTGGCGGACCCACACTTAATCGATCCTAGTCTTGACGAGTGACATGCATTGGAAGGCCTTTAAATGTGACTTAATATTTCCTTTTGAGGGATTTGATTAAAATTTGATCTCATCATTTGTTAAACTCTTTAACTTACTATTTACATACATGCATCTCATACATATATTAGTTAAACCCCTTTTAACATACTATATACATACATGCATCTCATACATATATAAGGCAAATAAATGAGATATATGAGAGAATCTAAAATGAAACCTAGGAGCGTCCAGGCTTCTCCAAGCATGATCTCCCATAGGATAACGTCTTCTTGTCTCCATCATTACATTACATAAACAGAAACCTCATTTTACATATGAGGGGAGTGAGATGAGAAAAGAATATACATATGGAATATACGAGAAAGGCACGGCACGCAGGCCGTATTTCAAAATATAAACCAAAATATTAAAGGACTAAGGCCATAACCAATCACCATACATTACCAAATAAATAATCAACCAATAATAATACACAATTATTATTATTATTATTATTATTTTATTAATTAGAGATTTCAAAATCTGAATTTTGAAAACATAACATATATATAATAAATCACATTTATTGTAATTGATGTTACTATAAATCACATTTATTGTAATTGATGTTACTATAAATCACATTTATTGTAATTGATGTTATTATTAAATGGTGACATAAAAGATTTCAAAAATTGAATTTCGAAATAACACACTACGCAGAGGTAGCACGGGGTTCCCGCTTCCTTGGCGACTAGGGCTTCAACCTCTCAACCCTAAAACTGCAAGGCCCGTAAGAACATGAACTCTTCATGTCTGAAACCCCTTAACGCCGCCAACAGAGAACTGAAACCGATCATGTTTAACATCAACACTTGACGCCATCGCAGAACATAATAAGGATTCCAGAACCAATGTACATATCGCATATATACATAAACATGCTATAGACGCATATATCATATACATACGAAAATTACAGAAACAAGGTTTCGCAAAAACGGATGCAAACGATTTTCAGAAAACAATTTTCAGAAAAATGATTCACATTATAAACATGTTATCATACATAACTGGTAAACCACGTAACATAATCATGGTTTCGTAAGCGGCTCTGATACCAATGTTGGGAATTTGCGTATAAAACAAAATAACGCAGTGGAAAAAAAATTCCCATCGAAGGATCCTTGCAAATGGTCATGATTCATGGTTAGAAGATTTACCTCTTGAAGCGATGACAAGTGATTGAAATCGTCTATCACGAACACCGCACGAGCGATGTCTCTAAGGTATCCACACGAGCAGATCCCGCGAACGTCCAATGTCACGAACACGAAGCGTCTCTGCCTCACAGTGCTAGCTTCGAAAACCGAGACCTGCTGCTCACTGTCACTCTCTATGTGCGGCTAGGGTAAAAATGTGTGGGAACAATAGCTTAAGTGGTCTACTTATAGTAGCACCTCCTTAAGTGAGTTAGTGAGCAGCGTTTGACCTAAGCCCCATGTACTATGCGCTAGGCCCAATAGAAGAGTCCAACTCTCCTTTTAATGCTTCTTTTGATCTGCTCTTATGTGTGTGACCCTATAGGTTCCCAAAACGTTAGTAGTAATATTAAATCCAATTTTAAATTACAAACAGTTAGCGGTATCTAGCAATACATCACTGCCACCTAAGTAGTGAGAAAATCAGTGATTTGACAAAATCTTTCTGTGACAAATATTCATATGCATTATTATCCCTTTGTCCATATATCTATATTGAACACAAGACATAGAATGTGTCACCCTTGTATGGTTCAATATCATGTTCCCTGATACCTGAGTAGACTTAACAACAAATGAGGTCAATATCTCATATTGACTCATTTCAGCACGGCCATGCATTTTACAGTCTCACACTATCAGGGGGCCCATAGATATTACTCCTGTTATGTAGGAGGGACAAATTCCATCTAGGTCACTCACATCCCTTTGCATGGCTCGTGGTATGCCCAATGACCGTCTTTATAATCATCCTATTACAGATGACGTTTGACGATATTAAAGCACATGACTCCTCATGTAGGGATCGTAGCGATTTCAGGTCGAAGGATTGAATACACCATTGTCACTATGAGAACTACTTATGACACTCACATGACGCTCCATGTAGTGTTCTCATGGTGGGTCAATCCAGTACATCATTACTCTAATGTGTACCTATGTGGCGACTCGATATCTCATATCCATGACCCGTGAGATATGGTCATCAGTCTGCACACATAATAGTCTAAATGTATTATTATTGTCCTTATTAATAAAATACTTGACTACGGATATTTAAGAATAGGATTTCATTGTTCAATAGTGTCTCACGATCAAGTCATGTACTTGATATTCTATTAAACTGAAATTTCTATTCTAAGGACTTTATTATGTTTAAACAAGTAACACAATAAACTGGAATGCCTCATATCATATATATATATATATATATATATATATATATATATATATATATATATATATATATATATATATATATAATGGCAAGATACAAATGTAAGTCTAAGAAATACACTGGCCTCTAGGGCTTACACTAACAAAGCAGAGCTAGAACATTTTAAAGGATTCTTCAAAACTGTTATGACGGTTCTATCTACAGATCTACTAAAAATAGCATCATGGGTTTGAATTGGCATTTTATCAAGGTGATGCTTTTCGTAGTTGGTTACCCATTCAAGAGGAATGAGCTTTATGGGATCTTCCCGGGAAATTCTCCTGGGAATTTGAACAATCGGTGGTACTTCATCTTCTTTGTTGGTTACTACCAACAAGGCATCAGAGGAGCATCCAGAAATTGGCAAATCATTGGAATGGTTCTGGAGGCGATAGATTATCTGGTGATGTAGAGTGGCAAATATTGCTTCTGAACTTGATCAGCTCCAGTAAGTTGAACTTGAACCATCAGTCTTGTGGACAAGGTACTGTCTTTAAGACTCACGTTGTAATTGGAAAATATGGTAAAAAACCATACTTCCAACATGGAGAGTGGTGAGGACAGTTCCAATCACAACATTCTCATAGTGAAGATAGATCGAATCAAGTAGAGCTAATTTGGCAGAAACACGGAGACTTTTTCTCCCATGAAGAGAGAGAATCAGTATGACAGCTCCAAAGTGTAAAGCTGTGTATCCTTCATTCTTCCAAGAGTTGATAAGACTTTGAGGAATCTCCAAGTCTACGTATTATTCTTGGCTCGTGGCTTTAAGAGTACACTGATCCAGTCGAGATGACTGAACATATTCCTTCACATTAGGTCTATTGGAGGAGATCAACCTCGTGATTGAACGAGTGATAGATCTATTCCTTTTGAAGATATTGTAGGAGCTGAGAAGTGGAGGAACAGTTTCAGTGATTATAGCATCATCAGGAACTTAGGAGTATTCTATGAGATTTCTATTTTATTGGAAAGAGTTTTTGTACAGGAACTGGGAAGAGAAAGTGAAGAGATAAGAGTGATTGGTTGGCTATCTGGTTGTGGTATCTCCATGATCGGGTTGTGTCCTTCCCTACTCACCTTCCTCATTGTATTCATATGGCCATGACCGAAACTATCATGATCCAATGGATTTGAGTAGTTTGTTCTTCATGAACCATTAATTTGAGAAATTGGAATAAAATTAGTCAAAGAATCATAAAACATAGAAGATTCAACCAAAACGAATTAAGATTATAACAATGAAAATTTTGAGTTGGATGAGCGTCATCATTGTACTTTAGTGAAGAATATAAGAACTGGATCTTTGATCCGAAATCCATAAGACTTAGTAAATTTCAGGTGTTTTTGAAAATTAAATAAATTAAAATTAAAATTAGGCCATGATGGATGTAAGCCTATACCAAGTGCATGTTGGACACATGGCACTCCTATAGTCTTTCCTGTCAAGACACTTGACAAGCTAGGAATAGGTCATGATGACCTTAGATTTAAAATGAAGTCATAGAATCATGAAAAGATTTTGGAAGATACGATTTATCAGGAAGATTCCTTCATATTTTCATGGAGTGACGACAACCGTTAAATATGTAATTCTTCAATAAATAACTAATTAATTAAATCTGAAATTAATTAATTAATTTGAAATATATGAATTTTTAATAAACAAATACTAATTAAATTAATTATAAATAAATAATTTAATAATAATTCATTCAAAAATATATCAATAAATAATAATAAATTCCTAAACAAATAAATAAAATTATAATAATTATTAATCAATTAAATATAATAAATAAATACACCTAAACAAATACAAGAATAGGCTACGAAACAAGTCTAGAACCAACGGTTGAGCAATGAGTGTTTAGCATGTCATGATGACGGAGTAATGAGAATTAAATGTGTGAAATAAGACCTTTCTGGTCCAAATAGGTTGCAAGAATGAGAATAAGTTTGTGGTGGTGACCACATAATGACATTGAAAACACTGTCTATGATGATGCGAATGGCAACACATGCATGCATACATGATCATGAATGATTGAATTTATATTAAGATATTGAATAGAAAATGTTTTGAATGATTAGCATCTGTTGTGAATTATTGTAATGAAGATATTTAAAAACAACAAAGGGTTGTATATGAATGTCGATGCGGTGGTTTGAAATGCTATAATTGTTACAACTTTGCTAATGTGATCATTAAGCGTGCTTAACAGTTATTAAAGTATACAAGATGCGTCAAGAAGAAAAAGAAATGAAAAAAAAAGATCAAGAGTCTGATCCATGACATCAATAGACATCTTGAAGAAGTATAAAGCGTCTCTCAAGATCAAGCATCCAAGACTAATGGTTTCTTATCAACAAGATTGATGGATAAGACTAGAGGTTATATGCAACAATTACAAGGGAACATGCTATGAAGGTCAACAAGAAATCAATCCTCAAATGCAAAATATGTCATATCATGAGCTACACTCATCCAAATAAGGTGGAGAATCACAAAGGGTGAAGAGTGCTAGCTCTTTCATGTAAAGGTTACAAACAATTGGTTGAAGCTTATTGATTAGTAAACAAGTCCTATGAAGAGGTTCTTGAAGACTGGATGTAGCTCACCATGATTTGGTGGTTGAACCAGGATAAATAGTTTTATGTGTTCTTCTCTCTCTCTTAAACTTTTATTTTCTGATTTTTTGTGTTTTCTTTCATAATCGTTGAATTAATTCCTATTATTATTGTTGTTGTTTTTTGAAACATTATTATTGTTGTTGTTGTTAAACACACATTATTTCATATTCATTACATAGCCTAAATGAAGATTGTTATTGAAATTGATTTTGTCAATAGTTTTTGAAAAGTTTTGAAAACTCAATTTACCCTTTCTTTAATTTGAAGTCACAACAAAAATACTATATAGTCTTATCCATTATTAGCAAAAACACTGGTACTAAGTCCACACATGAAATGACAAGAAGAAACCCCGAAACAACAAATAATTAAATATGGTCACATATGCAAATGTATCTCTTCTTCTCTATTATATACTTCCTTATCTTTTATAATTAAAGACCATCCTAGGGAACACAGTGCTTGTTGTAGGTATGCATTGCCTGTTTGTGACTGGAGCACCACCAAACCAACCTTTGGAATAACATGCTGAAATTGAATGAATATGTACACTAGCGCACAAAAGATTAACATTTATTCCTAGTTTGGTTCTTTCCCAGTAGAGTTGTATTTTTCATTATTTTGTATCCACATTATTGGAAGACTTGGTATACACTTTAAAAACTATAATGGTGTGGTAATTGTAACACCATAATTTTTATTTTCCGATTTTTATTTTTTCAGTAAAAATATTTTCGTTGTATTAACCGGTATAAAGGTATTTATTTATATTTTATCCGAGTTCATGGAGATTGATTTTTATGAAATAAAAATAATATTAATACTCTATCTTAGGGTAGAAGCTTAGGATAAAATTTTGGGTTGAAAACTCAGACGGAAATCGGTCTGCGTTTTCACTGACAGTATAATTTTACTGAGCAGAAAACCTAATTTTGACTCATGAACGAAATGGTTTATATTTAAATCATATTTCCAACGAGTTTGGTTACTTTGAAAATTTTCAGTAGAAAACGAAATATTACGCTTTTACGCAGGCGTAAAACCCTAATCAGGAAACTGACAGAGTCGAAAACGGAACTACAGAGACCCGTCAAGATATCGGGATAACGAGTCATACATGATTATTCATGGGGATGAGTCACACTTTTAAGTCTAGAAGATTCTATAAGTCAAAGTGGCAATTTATGAATTTTACGCTTAGGTCCCTGAACTTTCTATTATTTACACTTTGGTCCCTAAGTTAGTTCCTATGTTTTCTAAGTGAATTGGGCCAGAATATTTGTTTCCAATCTATTAATGGACCGTGGCCATGAAGCCCAAATTCCTTGTCCATAGATTAAAATTCATAAAGCCCATTAGAAATTATATAAGTTTCCTATGTCATGTTTAAGCTTTAAGCCTTTTAGTGGGCCCCACAAAAATAAATCCAAGCCCAAATTTATTAGGCCCATGCGCAAACCCAATAAGGAGTGGGGGCTGCCTTAGTTTGGAAGAGTCAAGTTGATTCTTGAATGTTCCACAATGTTCCACAATATTCTACAAGGTTCCACACCATTCCACTATGTTCTCCATCCTTCCAGGTTTTTCAAAAAATCTCAATGAAAATTCAACCAAGATGAGTCAAGATGAGGACAAATTTAATGTGTCACATGGTCATCATTTCAATCTATTGACAAATTGCAAAATAGTCCTTATACTTTTGGAATCTTTGCAAAATGGTCCCTAGGAATTATTTGCACTTAAGTCCTTTGAGAACTCACCTCCTTTCTATTTGATCCTTTAAAAAGTGGTGCACCACACTTCTATAAATACCCTCCCTCACATTTCATTTGCTTCCTATTGACTTTCTTTCAAAAACTCTTAAGTTCATAAGCCTTTTTGCATCACTTTGTGAAGTAAGTCCTTGGATCTTCACTTGTTTTTGATCTTCAAGAGGTGAATCCTATTCTTCTTCCTTAATCATGTCTATGTTCTTCAATAAGTTTCTTGGTTCCAAGTTTATCTCATCTATGTTCCTCACTTTTAAGTTTCTAGATCTAGAACTTGTAATAATTATAGAAAATTGTAGAAAAATCATAAAAATGTGAAACCAATTTCTATGATCTAGTTATGATCCCTACTTTCATTATCCAAAATCATGTGATCAAAGTCATTTTCCTTCCCTATTTTATTTAAGTAGCCGAATCTCACTCAAAGGAGGGTTTGATGATTTGGTTTTCATTTTAGAAATATAATGCTCGATTTAAACTCTCTAGTACCTGCATGATCTAAATCCAAGAGCTTTAATCCAACTAAATTTCCTAGCCTATTTTCCTAATATGGGCCAAAACCCTAACCCTAAAGGTTAGAGGATTTTGTTTCAAATTTTAGTCTTGTAATAAGTAATCTATGTTAGTTAAGACTCTAGTAACTAGGATCCAAAAGATGCCATTAAGAAGATAACCCTAAACCTATTTTCTAAGTCTTGACCGAACCTAGCCCTAAAGTGTCATAGATGGTTGCTATTTGATTAATTATAGTTATGTTGTTTGGTTCAAGGTGAAACTATTAAGCTGTGGTGTGATAGCGAGGAACGTCGAGTTCAAGATTTCGGTGCTAGCTCGGGTGAGGGAAAGAATCAACCTATCATCGGAATCGATAAGTAGTAGATTATATGATAATTGTGTAGGGCGACCTAAAACCTACAAGTAGTCGAGTAATCGACAAGACCAAAATCCCATTGGAAACCTTTTCTGTAAAACCAATGGTGATTCGGGGATTGTAGGTTTATCGACATTAAGTTGATTTTAAGTATTTGAGGATGTTTGATTTTATGTTATCAAATTTACTGTGATACGCTGGTTAAGGTATTCCATCTGCATGTGACGTATTATTTCGGTGTTTGAATATTTATGATATTGAGGATGTTTATTGTCTGTCACGGCTGTGATGGTTGTCATGGCCAGGCCGTGACAGGTTCTGTTTTGTAGAATTCTTGCCTTTGATGTTTGTCACGGTCGTGATGGCTATCACGACCAGGCCGTGACAGAGTCTGACTTTGTTATTTATTTGGTCTGATTATTATGAGTTGTTTGTGATAAATTGTTTTATATGATATTGAGATATTTGAATATTTTCTAATGTTATGTTATGCATGATCTGCCTGGTTGTTAATATTGTGCTTAGCTGATATTTAAGTAAGGATATGTGTTGTTCGGGAGATAATTGTTTGGGTGAGAGAATAAAGGTGATTTAGAGGTGCCTAGCCTAATTAAGTGGTTTTATCTATGAGGAAAAAGGTGTTGAGACTTTGATGGAAGGTTGAGGCACTAGGTTGTTATTGATGTAATTTAGGGAAATTCGTTTATAGATGTATTGTTATTCACAGCCGTGTGAGTGGAACACACGACATCAGGATATCCTATTTTGGGATATCGGATATTGCGGGTGAGTGCCCTATGGATGTGGATGCCGAGGTAGACTACCGTAATATTCTTTTAGTTCTTGACACATTCGCATATTTTTGGCACTGGACCGTTCTGGATCCATACACCTTGACGCGTTCGCATATTCTTGGTACTGGACCGTTTTGGACTAACACTCGCTTAGTTGTTAACGCGTTCGAAAGTTATTGGCACTGGACTGTTTCGGACTCCTGACTAATGTGACAGGAGTAAAGATGGCCACGTTAGTATTAAAGTCTAGTTGTAGGAGATTGCGGTAGAAGATGAATACTTGAGTTTGAGGATGTTTTGTTAGGTGTTGAATGATGTTATGTCTGTGACAGTTATTGTATAATTTACTATTACTCTTTTCTTCTTTTTGATGATAGAACTGCTTCTTATTCCATATATCTTTCTGCGTGTTGTATTTTATTTCTGATGTGATCGTACGAGAAGACCCGATGGAGGAACCAATTGCTGAGGAGTTAGATGGAACTCCTTACGAACCAGATGCTGGAGGTCGAACTATGATTCATGGAGATTAGAGTATAGACATTATGGCCAGTGTGTCTAAAGAGTATTTATAATTCCGCTAAGTATGTCTGTAGTGAAGTTTATGCCTGTGAGGTATCCTACTAAGAGGATACCCTCAACAGTGTTTTTGGTAATGTAATAAATAAACATGTGGGTATATATATATATATATATATATATATATATTTATATATATATATATATCTATATATATATATATATATTACAACCTTGGTGTGTTTAATTTGCAGAAGCTGTATGATTATTTAACTAAAGTTTTAATTTTTACATACTTTTCAACAAAAAGCGTGCGATTAAGTAAATAAATAATAAGGTTCTAATTTAATAATACAATGGAGCACAACAGGGTGTCTCAGTAATGATATTTCTTTACTTGTAGATAAATCGGTGCTCCTTTTGTTCATTCTGCTAATTATTCTTTCAATGTTGACAAACAATACCAATGTCCCACTAACTTGAAGTCCTTGAACCTACATGTCTTAACCACGACATTATTTCTACAAAAATTATGGAATCTTCCTAATTACTTCTCTATTTGAAGCATAAACATATTTTTTTTCCTACTATTATGAGTTTTATGACATATAGAAGAACAATTTGAAACAATTCGATCTAAGCTAGATTTGATCACATGATTAAAAGAGTCTCCAAAGAGTATAGATCAAATAAAGAACCAACATATTTGAAGTAAGGTTAATACTTCTTAACAAGGTAGACCAATGAAAGCATCAACATATTTACTAGAGAAATGGTATCCATATACCACTAAAGCATTTCATCTCCTACTACATATCCTCTTTCAATGCGAAACAAAATAATAAAAATAAATTTGAATACCACAGGTTGCTAAACATTTCAATAGACAGAGACATCGAATGAGGTCAACTAAAATGGGGAATAAATAACATATGAACTTAAGGTTCAAAATAGTTCCAATATTCAATCCAAAACAAACCACGAAGCAAGTCTACAAGTTTTAAGACCAAAGCAAATCTCCGAACATATAAACCAGATTACCACATTCAAAGTTGATTACCAAATGTCAACTTCAAAAGATTACTAAACTATTCAAAGAAAACTAAAGTTTGTTTAAATTTTCATAGCACATATGTAGCATATGTGGTTGGATACACTCCTAGCAAGAGGAAGTCCTTTCATGTGATCAATTCAAATCTTGCTCGTCATTGTTGCCTGCTAACATGAATATAAACACATAAGAACATAGATCTAGCAAGGCCTTCCATTCTATGTGCATATAGAAAATATTCATCTCACAACTTTCTTTATTAGACCATTCTTTTATACCTATATCTTATGCATATGTTGTTTACTAATTGGTTTTTCCAAGGCAAAAGGGATTTTATCAATCGTTATAAATTAGGTAAAAAAATATGGTAAAAAGAATTAGTATGAGAATATCATTGTTAATCTACATATACAACAAAAGTCTAAAAGAATTAGCAATATGATAGACACTACGATCAAAACATACCTTCATTATGCTTGGCCCAATGCAGTATCCTTAAATGGGGGTCCACAGGCAAGCCCATTGCTTCATATGTTGGATCATAAATTGAGTTTGTTACAAACCTATTGGGTGCCATACGACTCATCCTCAAATAAGGGTCCACGGGCAAGCCCATTACTTCATATAATGGATCATAAATTGAGTTTTTACAGGCCTGCGTTAGTACTAAGTTCATTTTGTTAGATAGAAAGTAATAGATAGGCTACGACAGTCTACTATTAATATAGTTTTTATTACCATTAAAAATATCAAAATCTGTCCATACTCCTTAATGCAACTCCAATGGGAGTAGCTTATCAGATTCTTAAAGTTAAGGAAAAGTTCTTAGTGGGTAGCAATGGAGCAATATGATGTGGATGCCACGTGTAAGGACAGTTGCTTCTATAAGTAACCGGTTCTTATATAAGGACCACCAATAGAAAAAAGAGAGAACCACAATATTGAGTAGCTTAATAACAAAAGAATTAATATTTTAAATTGAAACAAAAATAAATGTAAATAAAGATGTAAGGTAACTTGTGGGACCCATTACTGAACTTTTAAGAGTTGCATCATTAAAGTTTAGAGTTTCTTAAACTAGTATAAAGTAACAAGTGGTTTGTTAGCATGGTTGGGCTCATAAAAGGTAAAGTTATGTAACTTTAATGGAGTGCACTATTGGAGATGATGATTAAAGCACTCTCGTTTTGGGGATGTCTCGTAAAGGGATTCTTTTTAGTTACTCATGAATCCTAACTTGGGAATCCTAAGTTCTCATATTTGATTTTTTTTTTTAAAATCTCAGTAAACTAGGATTCCCCCAAAACACTTCCATGGGATGGGTTGGAATCCAAATTTCCCATAGACATGAGAAAATTTTTATTATTTGAAAAGATTATTATACCATGGTTTCTTATGGATAATAATAATAATAATAATAATAATAATAATAATAATAATAATAATAATAATAATATTATTATTATTATTATTATTATTTAAAAATATTAAATAATTTGTTATTTTACTATAATATTATTATTATTTAATTTTTTTGAATTTATTTAAATGTGATTATTATTTTAGAATAAAAATAGTTTCTAAAGTAATAATTATATTGTAATTAATACAAAATATTTTAATATTTATATAAAATATAATTAATATTAGTAATTAATATACAATAAAATAATAATTATTATAAGTTATAAGAAAAATAATTAACATTGTTTTGAATTCGGCTTTGATTGGTGAATCCAAAAGATCAAACTCACACACACATGTTTACCAGTTAAAGAACTACCAAAATAAATAAATAGCAAGACACAGAATTATAGTGGTTCTTGGTAAAAAAAAATAACCCCTACATCCACACTGTAGTCGATTTTATTGCTTCTTGATCACAGTCTTTGCAGACTCGTAGCAGCAAGAATTTCCAAGTGAGTTTACAATATCTCTCCTCACTTGCACTCGGTGTTTCTTTGATCAACAAAATGAATATCCTATCTACAACTACATCAGTTGAGGCTTATATACCTATACAAATTCTACAAATAGAACTTTAGTTTCGACAACAACAATTTGTAACTAACTTTCATAACTAATTCTAGATACAATAAGCATCACAAGGCTATTACAAGTACAAGACTAGAACTAACTAACTAATTAATTATGGATGATCCATATGCATAACAATCTCTACCTTGGTTCTTCAATACTAGGACCAGTCAGCTCTCCTTCACATAGTCAATTACAGAGACTTCAAGTATCACATGTTCCAATGTTTACTAAGTTTAAACAGTGAGTAAACTTATTACTGGAACAACATTTGTTAGCATATCTGCATGATTGTCTTAACCAGCCACTCTTCTCACTTCAACTTCACCTCTAGAAATGATGTCTCAGATGTAATGCATCCTAATATCAATGTGTTTATCCTCTCATAGAATACCTAATTCTTAGAGAGACAAATTGCATTTTGACTATCATACCAAACTACAATAGGACCAATCTTACCTTCAAGTTCATCAACAAGACCTTTAAGCCATATAACTTCTTTTTTAGCTTCAATGAGAGCTATATACTTTGCTTCAATGGTGGATAGTGTGACATCTGGGGCTGACGGATGAGGAGCGGCTCCTGGTAGGCTTCTAGGCAGAGGGGTGCATGAATGAACCGATTACACACAAGAATGAGAGGAATCCTTAGATTGTGTAGGTATGAGATTATACAGTTGAGGATGACTTATATGAATTGATTGATACTACCTATACCAACAAGATGCGTCTTCTTTTCGGGAGCCCATCACTTAAGAACTCAAAAGTTAAGCCTGTTTGAATTGGAGCAATTCTGGGATTGATGACCTCGTGGGAAGTTTTCCCAGGAACCGTGTGAGTAAGGACAAAGCACGTTGAAAAGACTCGTGTTGGTTTGTGGGGCAGTCGTCAATCCATAGAGTAGTTAGGGATGTTACAGATAGAGCCACGACCGACTTGAAATTAGACTTCCAGCTTATCACACTACCTTACAAAGTTAACAAGTACCAGGTTAAGGACCTTCTCTTATCAATATACCCTGCAAAATTAGCATAAACAAAACCAGATAGACCATTCATCCTTTCTGTATTTCTCCCATATATAAGACCAACAGATTTGGAGCCTTTTGGATATCTGAACATCTATTTTACTGCACACCAGTGTTCCTTTCCTAGATTAGCCATAAATCTGCTCACAGTGTTAGCTGAGTATGCTAAATCAAGTCTTATACAGACCATAGCATATGTGACACATTGGGATGACGAGGATGGGGAGTGGTGGCCGGTGCATGAAGTACGGTCAAGGAGTGTCTCCTGGCAGGCTTCTAGGCGGTGGGAAACATGAATGAATTGATTACACATCAGAACGAGAGGGTTCTTGAGACTGTATAGGTATGTGACTATACAGTTGATGATGGCTTATAAGAATTGATTGGTACTACTTATATCAACAAAGATGCATCTTCTTCCGGAAACCCATCATTTAAGAATTCCACTGTTAAACGTGCTTTACTAGGATCAATTATAGGATGGGTGACCTCCTGGAAAATTTTTCAAGGAAGCGTGTGAGTGAGGACAAAGCACGCTAAAAAGACCCTTGTTGGTCTGTGTGAATAGTCATTGATCCATAAAGCAACATGGGATGTTACATCATACATCAAGCTACTTGTAGCATTTGAGTAGTGTACGTTACTCATATATATGATCTCTTCATCTATTTATGGAGAATGATATATTGACAATTTAAAATGTCCGGCAATATGTGTTGTCATAGGCTTGGCATCATCCATATTGAATCTTCTTTGCATCTTTTGTATGTAGTTTAACTGAGATAGGAATAACAGGCCTTCATCTCTTTTCTTGACAATATCCATACCCAAAATTCTCCTTGCAACCCCCAAATCTTTCATTTCAAATTTAGATTGCAACAAATTTTTCAGATTTTTAATAGACGTTATATATGGACTTGCAATCAGCATGTCATCTAAATAGAGGAGCAAGTAGATGAAGCAATCAAACTTTATCCTTCTAAAGTATTGTAACCATTAGAAACTACAAAAGAATCAAATCTTTTGTACCACTACCTTGGTGATTTGTCTAAGTTCGGACAATGATTTTTTCAGTAACAAAACCATCTCCTCTTTTCCTTTTACTTGATACCCCTAGGGCTGGTTCATGTAGATTGTTTCTTCTAACTTTCCATGTAACGATTTTTTTTTTGCATCCATTTTCTCTAATTCTAGATTGTGTACTGCAACAAGAAACAAGATGATTCATATACTTGTATTCTTCACTACTGGAGAACAAAAATTCATTGTAGTCTATTCCCTTTTTTGTGTGAATCCCATTTCCACAAGCCTAGATTTGTGTATGCTTTTCTCAACTCATAATACCTCCGGTTTCCTTTCGAGAATCCATTTTCACCTTGCTTACTTTTGCTTTGCTAGTTTTCCTACAAGTTCCCAAGCGTCGTTCTTTATTAAAGAGTCAATCTCCTCTTGCATAGCTAACCTCCAATGCTCACTATCATTTCTACAGATTGCATCTTTATATGAAATTGGATCAAAGCCTTGATCATCATCTTCCACACTTAGGGCATAGGTTATGAGCTCTGCATATCCAAATATTTGTAGAGATTTAATTTGTCTCCTCTATTTATCGCTGACTAGGTTGTAAGAGGTCTCAGTAGGTTCGGGAGTGTGTGAGTCCATTGACTCATGTTGAGGTGTTGCTACAAAGTCCTCTGCAGAACTTGACTTTTTTGCATGTTTCTCTGATTAATTTGTTCATTCTTCTCAACTTGCTCATTTTTTTGAGCTGAGTGAACCTTATTTGGATCACTTTCAATCATGTCTTCTTCTTTGAAAAATACATCCCTGCTAACAACTGATTTAGAGCCTGCAAGGTCCAATAACCACACCTTGTACCCTTTCAATCCTTCTTAACTCTAGGTTCAAGCTTCCCATCATGTAAATGAATATATTCAATGCACCCGAAAATCCTCAAGTTCTCATAACTTGGAGCCTTTCCTGTCCATTTTTATTCTTGTGTATTGAATTCAATGGCAGCTAAGGGGCATCTATTTATCAAATAACATGTTGTATTTATAGCCACTCCCCAAAAATTCATGGACAATTTTTCATTTCACAACATACATCTCACCATCTCCAAAATGGTCTTATTCATTCTTTCAACAAGATCATTTTGTGAATGGGTTAATATTTTAGTTTTGTGCCTTTTATTCCCACTGTCTTTGTAAAACTCATCGAACTCCTCACTCAAGTATTTTAGGCCATTATCGGTTCTCTACACTTTTACGTGCCTTCCAGTCTGGTTTTCAACAAGCATTTTCCACTGTTTAAAGCATTTAAAAGCATTATTTTTGTGCTTCAAAAGATAGATCCAAAGTTTCCTAGACCAATCGTCAATGAAAGTTATGAAGTATCTAGCTCCTCCTAATGAAGGTACCCTAGTTGGCCCCAAACATTAGAATGTACATAGTCTAGACTGCCTTGGGTTGAATGAGTAGCATTATGAAAATTAACCCTCTATTGTTTTGCATATACACAATGTTCACAAAAGCCTAACTTTTCATAATTCCCATTGCCAATCAGATCCTGTTTATGTAGTTCTTATAACCCTCTTTCACTCACATGACCTAATATATAATGCAAAAGCTTAGTAGCATTTGATCTATAAATAGAAACTAGGCTATCCAAGTTTAAGATTGTGTTACCTTGTAATTTGTAGAGACCATTCTTCTTTGTACCCTTCATTATTTGCAATGAATCGTTGAATATCTTCAAGAGTCCACCGTCTCCTTTCAATGAACAACCGGCTTGATCTAACATTCCTAATGAGAGCAAATTCCTCTTGAGCTCAGGAGCATGTCTCATATCTGAGAGCAATTTCATAGATCGATCCTTCATTTTCAATTTTACAGTCCCAATACAATGACCTCGCATGCCATATTGTTTCCCATGAGAACTTTTCCTCCATCTATTTCCTTGTAAAAGCTTAACTAATCTTGATTGGGAGTCATGTCGAAAGAACACCCCGAATCAAGAATCCATTCCTCATTGTGATTCTTAGTTGAAATAAGCAACCTTTTTACTTTCATATCCATCAGCCACCACCTCTCTATCAGTCTCATACTTGTATTTTCGATTTTTCTTCCTCTTTCTTTTAGGGCATTCCTTTCTGAAATGACCTTCGCTGTAGTAGTGCTAGTAAGTTTTATTTGACTTAGAATTTCATCTCTTCTTGTTCTTGCCCTTTTAATCCCTTTTTTTATCTTCCTCTGGCTAGTAGGGCTTTAGAATCTCCACCTTCACCTTTACAAGCCTTCCGATTTGAGCCAAATCCTACTGCAGTTGTTTCCTCAACCACATCTCGAAGGGCAAAATCACCAAGGGAAAGAATGACTGTGCGATGTGCTTTACTATGTAAATTTTTTATCCTATTCTGTAAGTGTAGATGGAAGTTTGGAGACTCCTGGCAGGGCATCTTGAAGCCCTTGATGGATAAGAAAAACTTTCATCTTGATCCTCCAAAGACTGAAGTCATTGTCCCTTGTAAACTTCTCCACATCGAACTTTGTACCCATAGCGAAGTCGCCCCACAGTAGGCTCTAGATACCAATTGTTTCGAATTCAACTTTGATTGCTGAACCCAGAAGATCAAACACACACACACACGTTTACTGATTAAAGATAACAAGAAATTTATTTTCCATTTTCATATTTACTCTATAATCCTACCACACATTTGCATTCAGCATAATTCAATATTTTCTAATATCATGTTGTTATTATTATAATTGTGAAAATTTTACCTTGGTGGTTGAATGATTCCAATGCCCAGACCAGTTGGATCAAACAAGTTATTCAGTCGAAGCTTTATTGAGGGATCGCTAATATTTGGCAAAGTCATTTTCATCTATATTAAAAAAAATCGTTATGAAAATTTTATCACTTAATTTAAAGGATGGAAGATAAAAATTAGAATCAATACTACTAAAAACAGACATAATATATAGTACCCGAACATTCCTCGTTGATGTATCTCCGACTTCACGAGGATTAAGATGAAGGTTCGAAAATCCTTGCTGTAGAGAATGAGACAAAAGAGGGAACAAACAGATCTTAGAATCATTCAACTAGATGAAAATTCAACGACAGCTCGAAGGTAGACAACATGCATACATACATATATATATATGTGTGTGTGTGTGTGTGTGTGTGTGTGTACTTATTTATTTTGGAACAATCTTTCTAATGAAAATATTTATTCTTTTATCTGGCAAAAATATTGTTAAAAAACTATTTTTCTTGTAATGAATGTTAAAGCAAATACATCACTAATGTCTTCTAATCTATGTGATACATAGAGAGTAAGGAAAGGAGATGTTCTGATGTAGTAATATCAAGTAACAAAATACTCAATATATACTTTTCTAAAATTATATCTAAATTTATTTATTCACGCAATGCATAAGATTCTCACTCTTTTGGTTCATATATTGATACTTGCTAGTAATATGTAAGGAGAGAATCCAATTATAACATAATATGATGAGTTGTTGCCTGGTTATAGGTTAGAATGAACTTCCATCCTAATTAATTGTAAAATAACTATGTGATGAAAAAAACAATTTTAAAGGAAAGATTTATCTCTATTGAGTAAGGACTTGATGAAATTTTCTGAGTCGCACTCAACACATATACTTATACACATGAGTCATAAAATTCATAAGGCTTAGTTAGTGAAGTTATTTCTTGTACATTAATGCCTATATAGGCTCAAGAAAACTAACATGAGATTTGTTGTCTGGTGTATTGTCCTAAAGACCAATATATTTTGACCATACTAATTGTGTACATTGTATCTTACTTTTTATTTAAATAATATATGAGGCATTTCATTTATTATGTTGTTTCTTTTAAATACAATAAAGTCCTTAGAATAGTACGTTCAAGACAATAGGACATCAGCTACATGATTTGATCATTAGATCCTATTTGTAACATCTGTGTTTTAGAACCTTGGTTATGTGTTTAAGATGTATGTTTAAGTGTTTGAAAGCTTGTTTGAAAGATCTGGGATCAGTTGGCTTCTAATCGGATGAATATGCGTAAATTAGGGTTTCTGGACAGGTAGCAAGCTCAAGCGTGCAGTGACTACACCCTCAAGCGTGGAGCACGCTTCAGCGTGGCCTTGGTTCATGCAAGAGCATTTGTGATGACCAGTGACGTGTATTACACGTGTCAAGCAAGGAACGAGGGAGAATGACGAGTGGCATCGAAGACTTCGCATTGAAAGCTTTGACCAGCTTCCACGCTCAAGCTTCGGAAGTAGCACGCTAGAGTGCTCCAGTGCTCATGCGTGAGTGTACTCCATGCTCTAGCATGGGTACCAGGAAAGTGAAAAATAAAGAGAGAGGTCAGTTAAGGTACGGAAACTTCTGGAGATCGGTTCTTCCAATCCGGTTAGTCAAACTCAAAACCATTGACGCGCTGTCACGCATGCGTCAAAAAGTGAGCGGTCTGTAATACTGTAGCGAGGGTGCGACAACTCGGGTATCGTCTCTCGTGGACTCTTGTAGTGTTATTTGAAGAAAATCAGTTTTCTTGGGGGGGGGGGTGTTGGTTTGAAATTGATTAGGAAAAACAGAAAAAAATAGAGCAATTTAAGTGGTTATCAAATAAGACAAAGACAATCAATCTGTTGTTCGGTTTCCCACTATCATCGGTTCATGTAATTCCATGCCCTAAGCGGATTCTAATACCTCTTCGATTGTAGCAACGATTAACAAGCGAAATCGACGCTACAGGACATATGTTCCTAATTCCGAATTAAGCAAACGGATGAAGCCCTTCGTGAATTAAGCAAACGTGATTGAGTTTAGGAACATAAAATCATCAAAAATAAATCAACACTAATTCGATACAAACTGAATTAAGCAAACAAAGAATAACAAATAGCATTGAAAGAGAGAAGAAAATTCAATCGGGAATTACAAGACCTTAAGTGTCGGCGGAAGCTGATTACAGCATATTAACCAAGGGAGATTAGTCCTCCATCAAAAACGCAATACAATCAGAGAAATTCGTAAACAAGGATTAGCAAAAGATCCCCACTAATCTGCCCTAAACAGCAATTATGGCTTCAGAATCTGCGCACGCTAGCGAGGCGAATATTAAAATGGCGCCATTTCAAATTTGGGATCTCGCGAGGCGAGACTTCAAAATATGGTTTGTCACAGCCGTGATGCCTATCACGGCTAGGCCGTGATTACTTCTGACTTTGGGTGCTTATCTGTCATGGCCGTGACCTTCATCACGGCTAGGTCGTGATGGTCTCTGTCCTCCAGGGTCTTCTCTTCACGCCCGTGATGGAGATCACGGGCTGACCGTGATGCTTTCTGACTTCCAGGCTCGCGAGGCGAGACATGGTTCGCGAGGCGAGGCAGAGCAGATGACATTTTTGGCACATGTTGGTCTTCAGTCTCACAGGGCGAGTACTTCCAGGATTGCAATTTCCACTATTTCCTTCATTCCCTGGACTCTAAGTTAACCTGAGAACATGAAATAGCCATAGGTGCTTTATTTGACTCAAAACTGGCTAAATTACCCTAAAAATACTTAAGGGATTCAAAACCTTGCTTGAGGACAATCAAGTCTAATTTGGGCGAAAACGAGATATAATTGGCACAAAACCACGATCATACTAGTCATAAAACTAGATGAGCCAGAGGCTCATCAAAATACCCCAAACTTGAACTTTGCTTGTCCCCAAGCAAACTAAAACTCAAAACGACTCAAGACTTGGCAAGCTCAAAGGATCCAGTCAATTTCGCACACATTTCAAGCAATTCATCAAAACAATTTTCCTTCAATGTTCCCCATATTCAACAATGTAATCCCCACAATCATTTATTCTGAACATTTGAGAATTTCATCATTCAAACAATCATTAATCTAAGCAGGGGATCCAAGTTACACACAAAAGGGAGATCACCAAATTCAAACAATCGCCTTCCTCACAAGGGCATGTAATATTTCACTCATTCGCTCAATTTGTCCAGGCTATCAACATTTCACTCAATTTCACTTTTAAGAGCACTTCCCATGAATTTGATTTTCATCTCAGACAAGGTTCCCACGAAAACATGCATGCAACATCAAAAGGCCTTTTAAGGTTGTAATGGGGCCTGGCTAAGGGTAGGATATACAAAGGAACTAGGCTTAAGTCCCTAGGAACTAAGAGAGCATGGAGCTTGTACACTATTATTTTTTTTTCACTCTAATTCCTTTTTCCATTTTTTTTTCTTTTTGGTGCTATGGGTGGCTACACCTTTCTCCTTTGACACCATTTTTGTTTTGCCCTTTTTCTTTTTGGCAAATTTTTTTTATTTTCTCTCTCTCTCTTTTTTTCTTTACCCTTGGCTTCAACCTTTATATATTTTTTTCTTTTTCTCACCCAGAATGACATATCACTGTAGCCACCCCAAACTTACTTTCTTGCAACCCTTCTCTTGTTGGGCTTCCATGCTCTCCTAATCCTAAGATCGGGTTAACATGGTTTTTCCAGATTTTGGCTTATAACATGAGGTTATCAAGAACAAGAGGCTAATCAGGCTCAATGGGGCTAACTAGGGAACATGCATTAGGGATGGTTCAATTTAGGCCAAGTAGCTAATTCAAAGGAAATCTGCCTAAATCATCTGATGCAATCACATAAACATGCAAACCAAGAAGAGACTCAAGCAAAATCGGGAAAGTGCAACTTGAAAGTGATTCACACAGTTAAAAACATGTTGGAGGCTCAAACCCTCACCTGGACATTTTTCGCAAACTGTTTGACCGAGATTCGATCCCTATTGTGTGCACCCCTTCACCCCAAACTTATCATAAATCATGCAATCATAACAAAATATCTCAAAGTTCAATTTTCAATTTTTTTTCACATGGGGATCAGTTTTCAAACTTTACAACCTAGGGGGGATCATCAACATAAATCATGCAATCAATCTGTGCTAAATCAACAAAACCCACCAAGCTTGCCGACACAAGACTCACACACATGCTCTTGAGCTTCTCGAATTATTCAAGAGCGAAAAGAAAACACAATAAAAAAACACAAAACAAAACACAACAAATGGTTCCCTCCCCCACACTTAAAACATGCATTGTCCTCAATGAAACAACATAAATATAAAAATAGAGTGAGGGAAAGGAAAGGGTGCTCCCTGATCAAGTTGCAATGTAGGTGGGCTCTCCCAAGGAGAGCTCCTCAACAGTAGCATCCTCAGCAGTAGCATCCTCAGGCACCGAGCTCTCATGGAATAGCTTTAGCCGCTGCCCGTTAACCTTGAATGCCTTGTTGCTACCTGCACTTTTAATCTTTACTGCACCATGAGGAAAAACATTAGTAACAACAAATGGGCCAATCCACTTGGACCGAAGTTTCCCAACCATCAATTTCAGGCGGGAGTTAAACAGTAAGACCCGCTGACCCACAGAGAATTCCTTCCTAGCAATCATCCTATCATGGAAATGCTTGGTTTTCTCCTTATAAATCCGAGAGCTTTCATAGGCTTCTAGCCTAAGCTCTTCAAGCTGCTGTAATTGGAGTTTCCTTTCAATACCAGATTTTTGCATTTCCAAATTACAGCACTTGACCGCCCAATAAGCATGGTGCTCAACTTCCACAGGGAGATGACATGCCTCACCGAATACAAGCCTAAAGGGGGACATCCCTATTGGCGTCTTGAAAGCGGTCCTCTGAGTCCAAAGTGCGTCTTCTAGACGGCGGCTCCAGTCCTTCCTATTCGGCTGCACCACTTTCTCTAAGATCTGTTTGATCTCTCTGTTGGAGGTCTCAGCCTGGCCATTGGTCTGGGGATGGTAAGCAGTGGAGACTCTGTGCACAACTCCATACCTCCGGAGTAGAGCTTCCATGGTGCGGTTGCAGAAGTGAGTGCCCTGGTCACTTATGATGGCACGAGGTATGTCGAACCTGCAAAAAATATTGGACCTAACAAAATTTGCAACAACTTTAGAATCGTTAGTCCTAGTGGGGATAGCTTCCACCCACTTTGAAACATAGTCAACAGCCAAAAGAATGTAGAGAAAGCCAAAAGATGCAGGGAAGGGACCCATAAAGTCGATTCCCCACACATCAAACACCTCACAGAAGAGCATAGGTTGCTGAGGCATTTCACTCTTGCGAGTGATGGCTGTACCTGTTGTCTAACACTCCTTACAAGCCCGGTAAACCTCATAAGCATCTCTAAAGATGGTGGGCCAGTAAAAACCAGAATCTAGGACTTTTCTTGCAGTCCTCTATGGCCCAAAGTGTCCCCCTACTTGAGAAGCATGAGAAAAGTGCATAATAGACTCAATCTCAAAGTCGGGGACACATCTCCTAATCACCTGATCACTGCAAAATTTCCAAAGAAATGGATCATCCCAAACATAGTACTTGGCGTCACTCTTTAGTTTGTGGATTTGTGACCTAGTTGCTCCTGTCGAAAAGACACCAGCAACTAGGTAATTAACAATGTTGGCAAACCAAGGAGTAATGCCATGCAACTGTAAAAGCTGCTCATCAGGAAAGTCATCCTGAATGGGGGGAGGATCCTCATCCCTCTCTATCCTACTCAAGTGATCAGTCACTAAATCTTCAGCTCCACTCTTGTCGTTTATCTCCACATTAAACTCTTGGAGCAACAACATCCACCGAATCAACCTCGGCTTTGCTTCCGGCTTCTTCAACAAGTATTTCAGAGCTGCATGGTCAGTGAAAACAATAACCTTGGAACCTAGAAAATATGATCTAAACTTATCAAGAGCAAAAACAACAGCTAGAAGTTCCTTTTCAGTGGTGGTGTAATTAGATTGTGCAGCGTCTAAAGTCCTAGAAGCATAATAAATGACATGTGCAGCCTTGCCCACCCTTTGTGCCAGGACCGCCCCCACAGCATAGTTAGAAGCATCACACATGAGCTCAAAAGGGAGGGTCCAGTCAGGGGGCTGGATGATGGGGGTAGAGGTCAATGCCTTTTTCACGAAGTCGAATGCCTTCTTGAAGTTATCATCAAAGATGAATATGGCATCATTCTTCAGCAAGTTTGAGAGACGAAGAGCTATCTTGCCGAAGTCCTTTATGAAGCGCCTGTAGAAACCTGCATGACCAAGAAAAGAACGAATCTCGCGAACACAGGATGGGTAAGGCAATGTTGAAATCACATCAATTTTAGCAGGATCTACTGAGATACCCTCTTTATAAATAACATGCCCCAAAACAATCCCATGTTCAACCATAAAATGACACTTTTCATAGTTCAAAACAAGGTCAGTTTCAATGCATCTTTCTAAAACCAAATTCAGACTATGCAAGCATGCATCAAATGAGGAACCATATACAATGAAATCATCCATGAACACTTCCATGCAATTTTCAAAAAATTCAGTAAAAATGCTAATCATGCATCTCTGGAAACTGCCAGGAGCATTGCAAAGGCCAAATGGCATCCTCCTGTAGGCAAACATGCCGAAGGGGCACGTGAAAGTGGTCTTTTACTGATCCTCTGGTGCAATGTGGATCTGGAAGTATCCGAAAAAGCCATCAAGAAAACAGTAGTGGGATTTACCGGCCAGCCGCTCGAGCATCTGATCAATGAACGGCAAAGGAAAGTGATCCTTTCGAGTGGCCAAGTTCAACCTCCTATAATCAATACAGACTCTCCAGCTATTCTGGACTCTAGTGGGGACAAGCTCATTGTTTTCATTTCTTACCACTGTGAGGCCAGATTTCTTGGGTACACCTTGCACTGGGCTCACCCAAGTACTATCAGAGATGGGGTATATGATACCCGCATGCAGGATTTTTGTCACCTCCTTCTTTACAACATCCAGAATCAATGGATTTAGCCGCCTTTGCGGCTGCCTAACTGGTTTAGCCCCATCCTCCAACAGAATCCTATGCATACATCTAGAGGGGCTAATTCCTGGGATGTCAGCCAAGGTCCAACCAATCGCCTTCTTATGCTTCTTCAGAACCTCCAAGAGTTTAGCTTCTGGTCGAGTCAAGGTTGGAGGAGATTATCACCGGAATTTTTTCATTCCTCTCCAAGTAAGCATACTTCGATTTCAGGAAGTGGCTTAAGCTCTAAGGAGGGTGGCTGCTCAACAGATGGTATGTTTGGGGCAGCCGGGCTATCAATAACTTCAGCTGAACGGACAGCTTCAGTTACACTATCACCCTGCAAAGTAGAATCAATCTCAGCACAAACAGCACAAGGGTTAGTGTTAGTACAGTCAGTACATGAATAAACATCATTAAAACCAGAAATAGATGGAAAATCAGCAACCAAGTCATCATAGGTGTCATCAACAATTTCAGAGAGCAACTCTATTTGGAAAACAGAGTCCTCTTCCAATGGATGCTTCATAGCATCGAAAATGTTGAACCTTGCAATAATGTCACTGAACTCTATGGACATGGTTCCATCATCAACATCAATCTTTGTCTTTGCCGTCTTCATGAATGTTCTGCCCAGGATGATTGGTGATCTACTTGAATTTGTTTCCCCTGCCATGTCCAGGATGTAAAAGTTAGCAAGGAAAATCAAATCATCAACTTGTACCAGCACATCTTCTACCACTCCCATGGGGCGAGCATTGGTCCTATTGGCCAACTGGATAGTGAGACCTATATGTTGCAAAGGACCCAGATCAAGGTTGTTGAAAATAGAGGTGGGCATGACATTTATGGAGGCTCCCAAATCCAACATGCAATTGTCGAATTTGCTGCCCCCAATGGTGCATGGAATAGCGAAAGTGCCCGGATCCTTGCACTTCTGTGGCAGTGCCTGAGTGAGGACTGAAACTGTAACCTTCTCAGGAGCAAGTTTAGGTTGAATGAGGGCTAAAACATTTCACCCCAAATTCACTCTCTCATTACCCTTCAACCTTCTCTTGTTGGTGTAAGCCCTAGAGGCCAGTGTATTTCTTAGACTTACATTTGTATCTTGCCATTATACATATATATGATATGAGGCATTCCAGTTTATTGTGTAACTTGTTTAAACATAATAAAGTCCTTAGAATAGAAATTTCAGTTTAATAGAATATCAAGTACATGACTTGATCGTGAGACACTATTGAACAATGAAATCCTATTCTTAAATATCCGTAGTCAAGTATTTTATTAATAAGGACAATAATAATAAATTGAGACTATTATGTGTGCAGACTGATGACTATATCTCACGGGTCATGGATATGAGATATCGAGTCATCACATAGGTACACATTAGAGTAATGATGTACTGGATTGACCCACCATGAGAACACTACATGGAGCGTTATGTGAGTGTCATAAGTAGTTCTCATAGTGACAATGGTGTATGCAATCCTTCGACCTGAAATCGCTACGATCCCTACATGAGGAGTCGTGTGCTTTAATATCCTCAAACGTCATCTGTAATAGGATGATTATAAAGACGGTCATTGGGCATACCACGAGCCATGCAGAGGGATGTGAGTGACCTAGATGGAATTTGTCCCTCCTACATAACAGGAGTAATATCTGTGGGGCCCATGATAGAGTGAGACTGTAAAATGCATGGCCGTGCTGAAATGAGTCAATATGAGATATTGACCTCATTTGTTATTAAGTCTACTCGGGTATCAGGGAACATGATATTGAACCATACAAGGGTGACACATTCTATGTCTTGTGTTCAATATAGATATATGGACAAAGGGATAATAATGCACATGAAGATTTGTCATAGAAAGGTTTCGTCAAATCACTGACTTTTTCACTACTTCGGTGGCAGTGATGCATTGCTAGATACCGCTCACTGTTTGTAATATTAAATGGGATTTGATATTACTACTAACCTTTTGGGAACCTATAGGGTCACACACGTAAGAGCAGATCAAAAGAAGCATTAAAAGGAGAGTTGGACTCTTCTATTGGGCATAGCGCATAGTACATGGGGCTTAGGTCAGACCCTGCTCACTAACTCACTTAAGGAGGTGATACTATAAGTAGACCACTTCAGCTATTGTGCCTAGACGGTTTTTACCCTAGCCGCACATAGAGAGTGACAGTGAGCAGCAGGTCTCGGTTTTCGAAGCTAGCACTGTGAGGCAGAGATGCTTCGTGTTCGTGACATTGGACATTCACGGGATCTGCTCGTGTGGATACCTTAGAGACATCGCTCGTGCGGTGTTCGTGATAGACGATTTCAATTAATTGTCATCGCTTCAAGAGGTAAATCTTCTAACCATGAATCATGACCATTCGCAAGGATCCTTCGATGGGAATTTTTTTCCGCTGCGTTATTTTGTTTTATACGGAAATTCCCAACAATGGTATCAAAGCCGCTTGCGAAACCATGATTGTTACATGGTTTACCTATTATGTATGATAACATGTTTATAAGGTGAATCGTTTTTCTGAAAATTGTTTTCTGAAAATCGTTTGCACCCATTTTTGCGAAACCTTGTTTCTGTAATTTTCGTATGTATATGATATATGTGTCTATAGCATTTTTATGTATATATGCGATATGTACATTAGTTCTGGAATCCTTATTATGTTCTGCGATGGCGTCAAGTGTTGATGTTAAACATGATCGGTTTCAGTTCTCTGTTGGCGGCGTTAAGGGGATTCAGACATGAAGAGTTCATGTTCTTGCAGGCCTTGCGGTTTTAAGGTTGAGAGGTTGAAGCCCTAGCCGCCAAGGAAGTGGGAACCCCGTGCTACCTCTGCGTAGTGTGTTATTTCGAAATTCAATTTTTGAAATCTTTTATGTCACCATTTAATAATAACATCAATTACAATAAATGTGATTTATAGTAACATCAATTACAATAAATGTGATTTATAGTAACATCAATTACAATAAATGTGATTTATTATATATATGTTATGTTTTCAAAATTCAGATTTTGAAATCTCTAATTAATAAAATAATAATAATAATAATAATAACAATAATAATTGTGTATTATTATTGGTTGATTATTTATTTGGTAATGTATGGTGAATGGTTATAGCCTTAGTCCTTTAATCTTTTGGTTTATATTTTGAAATACGGCCTGCGTGCCGTGCCTTTCTCTTATATTCCATATGTATATTCTTTTCTCATCTCACTCCCCTCATATGTAAAATGAGGTTTCTGTTTATGTAATGTAATGATGGAGACAAGAAGACGTTATCCCGTGGGAGATCATGCTTGGAGAAGCCTGGACGCTCCTAGGTTTCAGTTTAGATTCTCTCATTGGCTTGGGAGAATCAATGCGTTAGGGGCCATAACCATATCACATTTATTTGCCTTATATATGTATGAGATGCATGTTTGTATATAGTATGTTAAAAGGGGTTTAACTAACATATGTATGAGATGCGTGTATGTAAATAGTAAGTTAAAGAGTTTAACAAATGATGAGATCAAATTTTAATCAAATCCCTCAGAAGGAAATATTAAGTCACATTTAAAGGCTTTCCAATGCATGACACTCGTCAAGACTATGATCGATTAAGTGTGGGTCCGCCAAAGCGGGGTACCTTTATCTATACTAGTAAGACGCGATGGGATAAATGTAATGTTCAACTGCTATCCATTGGGTCTGACTTAACTAAGCCAACTTCATTAGGATTGAAAGGCTTAGAGGCTTAAAAGTTGGACTTTAGTCCATGTGATGGATTAGAATAAGAGTCATTCACCCAACTGTCCAAGAGTTGCAAGAGATGCAATCGGAAAGTGTTTCCTACCTATATATCCGAATTTTGAGTGATTAGCTAAAGCTGACTTAAAGCTAGCTGAAATATAGATCTTGGCCCACTAGAAAATCTTCCAACAGGATTTTCCGAATCAATGATGAGGGTCATTGTTTTGAGTAAAATAGTGGGAGGCATATTTAATTAAAGACCTTATTAAATAACTTCATGGCATGATACTTATATTTTGCATATTTATCTCTGTAGATTACCATGGCATCAAACCAATAAAGTAACCTGTCATTGCGATCCGTCCTTGAGAAGGACAAACTATCCGGAACAAATTTTTTGGACTGGTACAGAAACTTAAGGATTGTCCTCAAACATTAGAAAAAGTTGTATGTTCTTGAGGAGTCTATTCCTGGGGAGCCACCAGCTTCAAGTGCTCCTAGGGCTGACAGGGATGCTTATAAGAAGCATCAGGATGACGCCTTAGACGTCGGTTGTCTTATGCTTGCTACCATGACCTCTGAGCTGCAAAAGCAACATGAGACCATGGAGGCGTACGATATGATCGTGCACCTCAAGCTGCTCTACCAAGAGCAAGCAAGGCATGAGCGGTTCGAAGTTTCCAGAGCCCTTTTCCAGTGTAAATTGGCAGAAGGAAGCCCTGTGAGTCCTCATGTACTCCAGATGATCGGGTACATTGAGAATCTCGAGAGACTGGGATTTCCTTTAGGCCAAGAGTTGGCCACCGACTTAGTTCTGCAATCGTTGCCTGAGAGCTATAGTCAGTTTGTCATGAACTATAATATGAATGATCTTGACAAACCTTTGCGTAATTGTTGAGCATGTTGAGAATCGCTGAACAAAATATTAACAAAGGAAAGGGGAAGGCCATTTTGATGGTCCAGCCGAAATAGGAAGAAGCAGCCCAAGAAGCTCACGCACAAACAAAAGGGCAAGGGCAAGGGCAAGGCCATCAACAAGATCAAGCCCGGTCTTCCGGCTTGAAGCTTGTGGGTGGTGTGGCTAAGGAAGGCAATTGCTTCCATTGTGGTCGGACCGGACATTGGAAGAGGAACTGCCCAAAATACCTGGAAGAAATCAAGAGGAAGAAGGGAAGGGAGACTTCCACTTCAGGTGTGTTTGTTATAGAAGTCAATTTATCTACTTCTGCATCATGGGTATTAGTTACTGGATGTGGTTCTCACATTTGTACAAATGTGCAGGATCTAAACAGGAGTAGACCATTGGCAAAGGGTAAAGTCGACCTACGAGTTGGAAATGGAACAAAGGTTGCTGCTTTAGCTGTAGGGACTTATGTATTGACTTTGCCCACTGGGCTTACTATTCAGTTAGAGAACTGTTATTTTGTGCCTGCAATTAGCAGGAATATCATTTCCGTTTCTTGTTTGGACAAGATTGGTTTTTCTTTTATAATAAAGAACAAAAGTTGTTCTATTTATTTGGATGATATTTTCTATGCTAGTGCACACATGAGTAATGGGCTTTATGTCCTTGATCTTGAAATGCCCATCTATAACATAAATACTAAGAGGTTCAAACCAAATGAGTTGAACCCGTCTTATCTTTGGCATTGTCGTTTAGGCAATATAAATGATAAGCGCATTTCGAAGCTCCATAAAGATGGACTCTTGGACTCATTTGATTATAAATCATATGAGATATGTGAGTCTTGTTTATTGGGAAAGTTGACTAAAGATCCATTCACCGGAAAAGGTGAAAGAGCTAACGATCTTTTGGGTCATATGCATAGCGATGTATGCAGACCCCTAATACCATTAGCTAGGGGTGGTTTTCAGTACTTTATCACATTCACTGATGATTTTAGTAGATATGGATTTGTGTATATTATGAAACATAAATCGGAATCCTTTGAAAAGTTCAAGGAATCCAAAAATGAGGTACAAAACCAACTTGGTAAAAATATTAAAACTCTTCGATCAGATCGAGGTGGTGAATATTTGAGCCTAGAGTTTGATGATCATCTGAGAGAGTGTGGAATTTTATCTCAACTCACTCCACCTGGAACACCACAATGGAATGGTGTTTCTGAGAGGAGAAATCAAACCTTGTTGGACATGGTTCGGTCTATGATGAGTCATGCAAACCTTCCAAACTCTTTTTGGGGACATGCTCTATTAACAGCAGCTTTTACACTTAACCGTGTTCCATCCAAAGCGGTAGAAAAGACACCATATGAGATATGGACTGGTAGATGACCCAGCATGTCTTTTATGAAGATTTGGGGTTGTGAAGCATACGTAAAACGTCAAGTTTCTAATAAGCTTGATCCCAAATCTGATAAATGCTTCTTTGTGGGGTATCCCAAAGAAACCAAGGGATACTATTTCTATAATCCTTTCGAAGCAAAGTGTTTGTCGCACGGACTGGTGTATTCCTAGAAAAGGAGTTTATCTCCATAGGAACTAGTGGGAGGAAGATAGAACTTGAAGAAATTCAAGAATCACAGAGTAGTGACCTACCATTGGTGGAACAGGAGCAACCTTCACAAAATGTTGTGGAGGAACAACCTGCTCCAGTAGCACAAGACCAGCGTAGGTCTAACAGGATATGTCACCAGCCTGAGAGATATGGATTTCTCATGACTCCACAAGGTGATGTATTGCTCATGGATCAAGATGAGCCTGTGACTTACCAGGAGGCCATCACTGGCCCAGAATCTGAGAAGTGGCTTGAGGCCATGAAATCTGAGATGGATTCCATGTACACCAACCAGGTATGGACCTTGGTAGAGCCACCTGAAGGGGTGAAACCCATAGGGTGCAAGTGGGTTTTCAAAAAGAAAACTGACATGGATGGTAAGGTACACACCTTTAAGGTGCCATTGGTCGCTAAGGGTTTCAAGCAAATTCACGATGTCGACTATGATGAGACCTTTTCACCTGCTGCGATGCTTAAATCCGTCCGGATCTTACTTGCTATCGCTGCACACCATGATTATGAGATATGGCAGATGGATGTCAAAACTGCTTTCCTTAATGGAAAGCTTCTTGAGGAAGTGTATATGACACAACCTAAAGGCTTTGGCATTTCAGAGGATGCCGGAAAGATATGTAAATTGCAGCGATCAATCTATGGATTGAAGCAAGCTTTCAGAAGTTGGAACCTTCGTTTTGATGATGCTGTAAGACAGTACGGATTCATCAAAAATGAAGATGAACCTTGTGTCTACAAGAAGGTTAGTGGGAGCATTGTTGTTTTTTCTGGTGTTATATATAGATGACATATTGCTCATTGGAAATGACATCGCTACACTACAAAATGTAAAGACATGGTTAGGGAATTGCTTCTCTATGAAAGATTTGGGTGAAGCTACCTATGTATTGGGAATCAGGATCTATAGGGATAGATCGCTGAAATTGCTTGGCCTAAGTTAGAGTACATACATAGACAAAGTGTTGAGATGCTTTAACATGCATGAATCCAAGAAAGGACTCTTGCCTATGTCACATGGTATATGCCTATCAAAGGCACAATCCCCTTCCACTCAAGAAGAAAGGGATCGCATGAGTAAGATTCCATATGCATCCGCAATTGGATCTATCATGTATGCCATGTTATGTACTCGACCAGATGTATCGTATGCTTTAAACATAACGAGCGGTACCGATCGATCCCGGTGAAAGTCAAAGTCATCTGCTGTCAAGAACATCCTTAAGTACTTGAGAAGAACTAAGGATTCGTTCTTGGTATATGGAGGCAAGGAAGAGCTTGCTGTAAAAGGTTACACCGATGCTAGCTTCCAAACCGATAAGGATGATTCCAGATCACAATCTGGTTATGTGTTCTGCCTGAATGGCGGGGCGGTGAGCTGGAAGAGTTCAAAGCAGGAGACAGTCGCCGATTCTACTACAGAGGCTGAGTATATTGCCGCCTCCAATGCAGTAAAGGAGGCTGTTTGGATCAGGAAGTTCATTGCTGAGTTTGGTACAGTTCCTAGTATTGTGGACCCCATTGATATCTATTGTGATAACAATGGGGCCATTGCACAATCTAAGGAACCTAGATCTCATCAGTGATCCAAACATATACTTAGGCGCTTCCATCTCATTCGAGAGATTATCGATAGAGGAGATGTGAAAATATGGAGAGTACCAACACTTGATAACGTTGCTGACCCACTTACGATCCCTCTTGCTCAACAGAAGCACGAAGGTCACACTAGATCGATGGGCATTAGATTTATGCCTGATTGGCTCTAGTGCTAGTGGGAGATCGTTGGTGTAAGCCCTAGAGGCCAGTGTATTTCTTAGACTTACATTTGTATCTTGCCATTATACATATATATGATATGAGGCATTCCAGTTTATTGTGTTACTTATTTAAACATAATAAAGTCCTTAGAATAGAAATTTCAGTTTAATAGAATATCAAGTACATGACTTGATCGTGAGACACTATTGAACAACGAAATCCTATTCTTAAATATCCGTAGTCAAGTATTTTATTAATAAGGACAATAATAATACATTGAGACTATTATGTGTGCAGACTGATGACCATATCTCACGGGTCATGGATATGAGATATCGAGTCGCCACATATGTACACATTAGAGTAATGATGTACTGGATTGACCCACCATGACAACACTACATGGAGCGTTATGTGAGTGTCATAAGTAGTTCTCATAGTGAAAATGGTGTATGCAATCCTTCGACCTGAAATCGCTACGATCCCTACATGAGGAGTCATGTGCTTTAATATCGTCAAACGTCATCTGTAATAGGATGATTATAAAGACGGTCATTGGGCATACCACGAGCCATGCAGAGGGATGTGAGTGACCTAGATGGAATTTGTCCCTCCTACATAACAGGAGTAATATCTGTGGGCCCCCCGATAGAGTGAGACTGTAAAATGCATGGCCGTGCTGAAATGAGTCAATATGAGATATTGACCTCATTTGTTGTTAAGTCTACTCGGGTATCAGGGAACATGGTATTGAACCGTACAAGGGTGACACATTCTATGTCTTGTGTTCAATATATATATATGGACAAAGGGATAATAATGCACATGAATATTTGTCACAGAAAGGTTTCGTCAAATCACTGACTTTCTCACTACTTAGGTGGCAGTGATGTATTGCTAGATACCGCTCACTGTTTGTAATATTAAATGGGATTTAATATTACTACTAACGTTTTGGGAACCTATAGGGTCACACACATAAGAGCAGATCAAAAGAAGCATTAAAAGGAGAGTTGGACTCTTCTATTGGGCCTAGCGCATAGTACATGGGGCTTACGTCAGACGTTGCTCACTAACTCACTTAAGGAGGTGCTACTATAAGTAGACCACTTAAGCTATTGTGCCTAGACGGTTTTTACCCTAGCCGCACATAGAGAGTGATAGTGAGCAGCAGGTCTCGGTTTTCGAAGCTTGCACTGTGAGGTAGAGACGCTTCGTGTTCGTGACGTTGGACGTTCACGGTATCTGCTCGTGTGGATACCTTAGAGACATCGTTCGTGCGGTGTTCGTGATAGACGATTTCAATCAATTGTCATAGCTTCAAGAGGTAAATCTTCTAACCATGAATCATGACCATTCGCAAGGATCCTTCGATGGGAATTTTTTTCCGCTGCGTTATTTTGTTTTATACGCAAATTCCCAACACATTGCACTTCTGTGGCAGTGCCTGAGTGAGGGCTGAAACTGTAACCTTCTCAGGAGCAAGTTTAGGTTGAATGAGGGAAGAAACATTTCACCCCAAATTCACTCTCTCATTACCCTTCAACCTTCTCTTGTGGGTGCACAAATCCTTCAGAAACTTTGCATACTTTGGAACCTGCTTACTCACATCCAGAAGCGGAATGTTTACCGCCGCCTTTCTAAACACATCTAGAATCTCCCTCTCATTTTCTTCCCCATCAATCTTCTTATTTTTCTGCACTCTTTGCGGGAAGGGGATTGGTGACACATATACTCTCTCAGCTTCAACAACAACAGAAGGCTCGGGAGTTACCTCAACAGTTTCTTCATTTTTTTCAGTGGATGCCTCTACAACTTTCTCGGATCTCAAAGTAATGGCACTCACATTAGGATTGGGGGCATTGGGATTTACCACTGTCTGTGCAGGTAATTGGTTCGATCCCTAAGCTTGCTGTATGACATTCATTGAAGTGGAGAGCTGTCCAATCTGTGTCTGCTAATTGTGAATGCTAGCATCCGTTCATTTCGCTGAAAGCGTGTACTGCGAGGCCTGAAACTGTCCAACTTGCTGCTGAAACTGGAGATTTTGTGCAGCCATTTGTGCAGTCATTTGTGCAGTCATTTGCTTGAACAGGTCCTCTAGTGAAGGTCCAAAAGGTGCAGAGGTGGTTGCTTGAGGAGGATTCTGTGGTGGTGCCATCAACTGTTGTTGTGATGAATTCCCATACCGAAGGTTTGGATGATTCCTCCAGTTGGGGTGGTACTTATTTGTGGAGAGGTCAGGAATGTTGTACCAGTTCTGATTGTTGCCTTGATTGTAGAGATTAGCTGCATAAGCTTGAGGCAAATCGGTGGATCGACTCATCCTTCAGAATAGGGCATGCATCGGTCAGGTGCTCAGGAGAACTACACATGCCACACAACCTTGCCGGCTGAACCTTATCCATTGCCAGTTGCTTCACCAAAGAAGTGAGCTCATTAATTCTGGTTTCAAGGGCCTTGTTGGAAGAATAACCTTGGATCTCATTTACACCTCTTGTCTCAACAGAGTTGCTTCTGGTTGTGAACTGCTGAGAGTTTAATGACATATTTTCAATCAATTGCTTGGCAGCAGCTGGGGTCTTATCAACGAGTTCTCCCCCACTAGCGGCATCCAAAATATTTCTGTCCATTGGGAGCAATCCCTCATAAAAATACTGAATAAGGAGCTGCTCAGAAATCTGGTGTTGAGGGCAGCTAGATACCAACTTCTTGAATCTCTCCCAGTACTCAGTCAATGACTCATTGCTTTGTCTGATGCCACATATCTCCTTTCTGATGGATGCAGCTCTGGAGGCAAGAAAGTATCTTTCCAGGAAAACCTTCTTCAGATCATTCCAAGTTGTAACAAAATTTGGCTCCAAATAGTACAGCCAATCCTTTGCAGCGCCTTCAAGTGAGAATGGGAAGGCTCGTAATTTGATATGGTCTTCAATAATGCCTTCCGGTCTCAAGGGTGTAGAGCAGACTACCTGGAATTCCTTCAAATGCTTATGTGGATCCTCACCTGCAAGACCACTAAATCTTGGCAACAAGTGTATTAAACCAGATTTAAGTTCAAAAGGAGCAACCACACCAGCATACTCAATACACAACCCATTATAATTAACATAAGGGGCAACAACCTGCCTCAATGTCCTTTGGTCACCCATGTTATCAAAAACAGGTTCAGAATCAGAATCACCACTAGTGCTAGCCCGAATTGCTCTACGGCGTGTGTGCAGTGTTCTTTCAATTTCAGGATCCAAATCACACAAGTCAGAGCAAGTAGACCTAGTAGCCAGGCTAATTCAAAACAAAAACAAAAAAAAAATGCGAAAATAACAAACAAGAGTCCCCGGCAACGGCGCCAATTTTGACGCGCTGTCGCGCACGCGTCAAATAGCGAGCGGTTTGTAAAACTGTAGTGAGGGTGCGACAACTTGGGTATCGTCTCTCGCGGACTCTTGTAGTGTTATTTACAGAAAATCAGTTTTCTTGGGGGGGTTTGGTTTGAAATTGATTAGGAAAAACAGAACAAAACAGAGCAAAAACAGAGCAATTTAAGTGGTTATCAAATAAGACAAAGACGATCAATCTGTTGTTCGGTTTCTCATTATTATCGGTTCATGTAATTCCATGCCCTAAGCGGATTCTAATCCCTCTTCGATTGTAGCAACGATTAACAAACGAAATCGACGCTACGGGACTTATGTTCCTAATTCCGAATTAAGCAAACGGATGAAGCCCTTCGTGAATTAATAAAACACGAATTGAACGCACGTGAATTAAGCAAACGCGATTGAGTTTAGGAACATAAAATCATCGAAAATAAATCAACACTAATTCGATACAAACTGAATTAAGCAAACAGAGAATAACGAATTGCATTGAAAGAGAGAAGAAAATTCAATCGGGAATTACAAGACCTCAAGTGTCGGCGGAAACCAATTACAATAGATTAACCTAGGGAGATTAATTCTCCATCAAAAACGCAATACAATCAGAGAAATTTGTAAACAAGGATTAGCAAAAGATCCCCACTAATCTGCCCTAAACAGCAATTATAGCTTCAGAATCTGCGCACGCTCGCGAGGCGAATATTAAAATGGCGCCAGTTCAAATTTGGGATCTCGCGAGGCGAGTTGATTCCTCGCGAGACGAGACTTCAAAATCTGGTTTGTCACAGCCGTGATGCCTATCACGGCCAGGCCGTGATTACTTCTGACTTTGGGTGCTTATCTGTCATGGCCGTGACCTTCATCACGGTTAGGCCGTGATGGTCTCTGTCCTCTAGGGTCTTCTCTTCATGCCCATGATGGAGATCACAGGCTGATCGTGATGCTTTCTGACTTCTAGGCTCGCGAGGCGAGACATGGTTCGCGAGGCGAGGCAGAGCAGATGACATTTCTGGCACATGCTGGTCTTCAGTCTCGCGGGGCGAGTAACCTCTCGCGGGGAGAGTACTTCCAGGATTTCAATTTCCACTATTTCCTTCATTCCCTGGACTCTAAGTTAACCTGAAAACATGAAATAGCCATAAGTGCTTTATTTGACTCAAAACTGGCTAAATTACCCTAAAACTACTTAAGGGACTCAAAACCTTGCTTGAGGATAATCAAGTCTAATTTGGGCGAAAACGAGATATAATTGGCACAAAACCACGGTCATACTAGTCATAAAACTAGATGAGCTAGAGGCTTATCAACCATTTATCCCGTCTAGTTCGTGGCGACGATACCTTCTTAACCTATATTCCTTTTCTTGCTAGGGCTAAGGTAAGCCTATGCTCTTTTCATGCCGACATGCCGTCAGTGACGGTATTGAGGGTTTCTCTTTGTTTAGTTATCGGTTTTACGTTCCATTTTCAAATTAGGGTTACCGACATTGTCCGCTTCGTGTACATGTATCCAGGTGAATTTTTGGAGCACCGGAGGTGCTAGAACTGCAGATGCCATATCTTTAGTGATAGTGGGAGTGTTCGTTTGGTGGTCCCGGAGCTAGCTACATGCATCTCAGGTGAGAGAAAGAAGCAATCTATCATCAGAAACAGTTAAGTAGCGTAACATCCAATAATAGCTGAAGGGCGACCTAAACCCTACTAGTGAGCTAGTGAGCGAGTAATCAAAAATGTCAAAATCACATTGGCAACTACCCAGTAGTACCACTGATGATTTCGGTATTGTAGGTTTATCGCAGTTAGGTTAATTTTTACATTACTCGAGGATGTCTGATTTTATCATCGTTGAGCTGCTTGATGGGTGTTGATTGTTACAACATGCTTAACATGATCTATTTGATTAATTGTGATTATATGAATATTTTATTAAAATATTAATGTGTGAAACATGCTCTATATGATAACATGTCATATCTACTTTATCTTCTTAGTTGGTCTCTAGGCATTGGTATATGTTGTTTCAAAGAGATACATGTTTAGGAGAGTATGACATATAACTTAGATGTGCCTAACCTAATAAAATATGATTATATATGTGATGAGCTTATGTGATGTGATCTGAGGAATTATATGAGTTTGCGGTGAAAGTTTAAGGCACTAGGTTATGAGAGGCAGTGCCCACATGAGTCTCCAGTATCAGCGGTTGCACCTGCACCGCCGTGTTCTCATATCTGATAGCAGCGAGGCGACGACATCATGACCATCGCAGAGGCCACCATGGCGGGTATATAGATGCACGCGTGGGGAGAGTCAGGGTAGCACTAGATATCCACGATAGGGATCGGGGAGGCCAGAGTGTCTATTGTATATAGGTAGTATGTGTGGTGAGCCCATTTTTGATGTATTTTGAGCGAGGGCTGGGTTGGTGTAGAGTACGGTGAGATAGTTTTTGTTTCGAAAATTTTCATGTATTTTCTTTCTTTTATGAGTTTGTATCCCGTGGAACCCTACTGACGGGGTACCCTTGACAGTATATGTATGTGTTTATATATATAGTGTGTGTGTGTGTGTGTGGTATTCTGATCATATGTTTTATGTTTTACGTTTGTTCCGTCCGAGTATCTCGAGCAAGAAATACTCGTCCAGTGAGATTTTGTGGGAGTGTTTTTGGAATAGCTTGACAGAATTGGAATTATGCTCCTACGTATCCCAAGTGGGAATCAAAGCAACGTAGTTCTAAGTGAGGGCGTTCATCCCCTATTTATAGAGATTTTTAGGTATAACAGTTTTAGTTGGACTGTTATTGAGATTGTATCTATCTAATAAGGTTATGTTGTTATCATAACTAGATAAAGATAAGGCTCCGAGTTATACGGAGAGATAAGGATAAGGCTCCGAGTTATACGGAGAGATATTTGAAATATCGAGTAAGATGTTTGACCAAATCTGTTGTGACTGAAATGCACGGGATCGAGATGTCTTCATCCGCAGCCTATGATGGGGTACGTCCGAGTATTTATCCTCGGCTAACAAGTGTATTAGCAAGTCCTCGGCTTTGGAGGAGTTTGGGCCTAGGCCCATTTACAGGGGTAAGCCCGGTCGACCCGACCCTATATTCTCGGTCAGTACACAAGCCCCCCGAGCTCCGAGCTTAAATAAGCGAAAGAGCTGACAAGTATCAAACCGAGCTTATACTTCGGCCACGTGGACTTTCTTCCTTCTGTGTTTCAAACTGTCATTTCAACTGACAATGTACCTTCTCCCTTTTTTTTGTCAGAGGAGACAATCATTCCCCTTCATCCTTCTATTTCACGTTATAGGCGAGTAGCCCTAGAACTCCGCACTCATTTAATGAGGGAGGAAAATTAAAAGTCGCGCCTTTTTCCTTTTTTTTTATTTAGAGGAACGTGAACCATTGATTGCGTTTCTTCATCAACGGTTGGAATCCTTATTTTATAAATACCTCTTCTAATTCCACCTTGTTCTCCCTCGTCCATTACCTTCTTTCATCCTCTTCAATTCCGTTTTTCGAGTTTCTGCAATCTCTCGTTCTTCAGGTACGCCCAGCCTTCTTCCTTATTACGTGTTTCTAAGTTTTATTTCTTGCTTCCGGATATGAGTTCATCTGAGTCTACTGAGTCGAACACTTCGTCTCTGGTGGAACGTGAGATTTCTCCCATTGGAGGTTCTCCTTCCAACTTTTCTGTTCCTTCACAGGAACTAGATGTCGGCCAAGCAAGGTCGTCCTCCTCCGGGTCATCTTCTTCTGGGTCTGGTTCTTATGGGTCTAGTTCTTCTGGGTCTGGTTCCCCCTCCCCTATTTCACTCTGCTCCTCCCTATTTTCTCTTCTTTCGTTATTTTGCCGATCACCACCCCTTCCCGGGCTTTGGCCGCCTCCTCTTCTTCTACCTCGGCCACTCCCTTCACCATTGTTGTGACTTCTCTGAACGAAATTGTTCAGATGACCGGCTTGCACTAGCTCTTCAATCTTGTCACGCAAGACCCATCACTCCTCGGTGGTATGCCCGTAGTTAAGATGATACCGACAATGCTTCTGCGACCATCATTCTGGGGTGTGTGACCACGGTTAGGGAGTGGTAAAAGCTCTGCATTGTAGGCTTCCTCAAACACCCGAGCTCGATTGGTGTTGAGGGGGGTATAGTACTCATACTTTGGCCCCCTATATGAATGCTCGGATGTCTTTTTGAATTTCTTCTTGTCACCTCCAGCTCTCCTCTTCTCTTTCCCCTCTTGTCTATCAGAATCATCAGTTCTTTCTCTCTTCTTAGACTCTTCTATTTCTTCCATATTAATGAATCCGACAACTTTTCTCCTCAACTCATCCATGCTGGTTGGAGGCTTCCGAGCTAGGTGTCTGGCGAAAGGGCCGGGCCGTAATCCGGTCAAGATAGTATGTAGTACGACATCGGCGCTGAGGTTGCGGATCAGGACAGTCTCTTTGCTGAACCTGGCCATAAAATCACACAGAGACTCATTTTTTTCTTGCTTAAAATTTACCAACGAGGATGAGGTTTTTTGATGAGCTCGGCTCGTGGCAAATTGAGCATTGAATTTAATCATAAACGTGTCAAAGGAGTCAATTGACACTGGCGGTAGCTGGGTATACCAGCTTAACGCAGCGTCTTTCAGAGTAGTAGGGAAGACTTTACACATAACAGCATCATCATTGGTAAACAGGTATATTTGGGTGGTGAAAGCATCTAAATGACGTTCCGGATCCGTGGTGCCATCATACCTGTCAATGTTTATTGGTTTGTAATTGGCTGGTAGAGGAACCTCCATGATGGCGTCAGTGAAGGGATGTCTCGGCCTCCGTGCGCCAGCCCTTTCATTAGGCCTATTTACCTGAAGTGAAAGTTCAGAGGCCTGCCTAGGGAATTCCTCCTCGCCTCTTCGATCAACATGATGAGAAACACGGGGTTGTTGGATTCCTTCTTCACTGCGCGTGTTTCTGGATCCTTCATTCTCAGTTGTCTGGCGCTCTCTCTCATGGGGAGAAGAGGCATACCTTTCTCTGCTTTGTTCTCGTTCACGACGGCTGTTCTGCCGATGAATCTCTTCATTCTCCCTTCTCAGCATTACCACCTGCGCGAGAAGTTCTTGAATGATGGGATTGTCGGTCGTCGTCGCTGGGTTTAGGGATCGTTCTCCATTAACCCCATTGTTGGCATTCTCCAGCCCCTCTCTCCTGTCGTTCCCGCTCTTTGTCCTCACCATTATTTGTGGTATGGGAAAATTTTGCTTCGATTCCCACAGACGGCGCCAATGTTCCGTCCGAGTATCTCGACCAAGAAATACTCATCCAATGAGATTTTGTGGGAGTGTTTTTGGAATAGCTTGACAAAATTGGAATTCTGCTCCTACGTATCCCAAGTGGGAATCAAAGCAACGTAGTTCTAAGTGAGGGGGTTCATCCCCTATTTATAGACATTTTTAGGTATAACAGTTTTAGTTGGACTGTTATTGAGATTGTATCTATCTGATAAGGTCATGTTGTTATCATAACTAGATAAAGATAAGGCTCCGAGTTATACGGAGAGATAAAGATAAGGCTCCGAGTTATACGGAGAGATATTTGAAATATCGAGTAAGATGTTTGACCAAATCTGTTGCGACTGAAATGCACGGGTCCGAGATGTCTTCATCCGCAGCCTATGATGGGGTAGGTCCGAGTATTTATCCTCGGCTAACAAGTGTATTAGCAAGTCCTCGGCTTTGGAGGAGTTTGGGCCTAGGCCCATTTACAGGGCTAAGCCCGACCGACCCGGCCCTATATTCTCGGTCAGTACAACGTTTTTAATATCTTCGCTTTTCTGTTATGTATGGTTAACGCTTATACCGATGTTAAGGTTTAGTTAATTAGGTTTTCTTTAATGGGACAATGGGGTGTCTCACTATTGGTTGATAGAACAATATTCTTGAGTATCCCTAAAAAATTATTATTGTTAATAAAGACGATAATAATACGCTAAGACTAGTATGTGTGTAGATCGATGACCATATCTTACGGGTTTTGGATATAAGATATCAAGTCTTTATGTAGGTACACATTAGAGTAATGATGTACTCGATTGACCCAACATGAGAATGCTACATGGAACATCATTATGTGAGTGTCATAAGCGGTTCTTGTAGTGACAATGATGTTTATAGTCCTTTGACTTAAGATCACTAAAATCCCTACATGAAGTGTTATATGTTCTAATGTTGTCAAACATCATTGTCACTACAAGAACCGCTTATGACACTCACATAACATCATTTATAACAAGGTGATTATAAATTCAGTTATTAGGAATATAGCAAATAATGTAGAAGGATGTGAGTGACCTAGATGGAATTCATCCCTCATACAAAACAAGAGTGATATCTTTAGGCCGCTTCATAGAGTGAGACTGTAAAGTGTATGGCCTTGTTGAAATGAGTCAATATAAGATATTGACCTCGTTTGTTATTACTATGTCTGAGCAAGTATCAAGGAACACAATACTGATCCACTCAAGGATGACACGTTCTATATCTTTTGTTCAATTATGATATGTGGACAAGGGGAAAAATTGCACAGAAACATTAGAAACATACTATATTATGACACCCGGTACGGATTTACACTGTGAATTGTAATCCATTGAGACCCGGTATATATTTGAGGAAGATAAATAATAAATAATTGTTTAAGCCTCCTTGTGTTATTTTTGGGCATAGCCGATGAAAATATTATTATTTTAATCGGATCTGCTAACTTTTATTTTCGGGACCGAAAATCTCGAAATACTGCACAACAGATGAAACTAGATAGTTTCATGTCTAACTAGGTCATTACCTCACCTAGCTAGAGTAACTCGACCAACTAGATGATCACATGTAAATTTTACCATAATTGGATAAAGTCACATTTCCATAAATGGTTAATCTTCTACTTTATGCCAAAATTTAGACAACACATAGTCTTTTTTTTATCATCAACCCTCCTCTCACTTACACACCTATTTCCTACATTTTGATTTAATTTTCTCCCTATATTGGCTCCAAATACTCGAGCATAGACACTCACATAACACATCACACTTCATTTTATTTCACTCACTTGAATCAAAGTTCAAACATTCAATAACAAACACAAAACTCTCTCTTATTAGTTTTCCTTCAATATTTGGTCAACCCATATTCACCATCACCCTTTTTTCCCCCAAATTCTAAGTTCATAGCCTTAATTGTCTTGACTATCTAAACACTTCCTATTTCACTAAGATCTTCTTTTGGAGGACTTTTGTTCTTCATCTTCAAATGAACTCAAGAACACTTGTCAAGTTCATCCTTTTCCAACTTGGTAAGTCTTATTTACAATCCTGCCTCCCATTTTCATGTTTAGAATCATTAATACAACTCTTTTACTTCATGGTTTTTCAAAATACAAAGTTTTAACATTTATGTTCATCTTAGGTTTTCTTCAAAGTCCTTCAAGCTCATCAATCGTTTCTTGAAACCAAATTCATCACCTTCATCTAAGAGTGTCTACAAGAGGTAATGGGGGAGACTAACCAAATCATACCATATTGTGGGATGTGTGGATGGTTTCTTTACTTTGACGTTTTCTTGAAAACCCTAAGCTTAAATTTTTTTCATTTATATTCATTTGGTTCTCTTCGAGAACATGTTTGTAATATTTATTTGGTGTTTGGTTGTGGTCGGTTGATGTGTTTATACATGATTGAAAATATTTTGGTTTGATGAAAAATAGCATCTTTGGATCAAATATTGGATTTTTATGCTTGAAAATGTGAAAGTATATGCTTTTATTGTTCTTATTGATATATTGATGCATACACTTGAATATGAGCTTGTTTGGTGAAGCACAAATCTTCACTTGGATTATATTAGGGTTTCAGCCAAGCTAGGGAATGAAAGATAAACAAGTTTCAATTTTAAAACATAAGTGATTTTATGCTAAATCATGGGTTTTGAGGACTACCGGAACCAAGAAAAAAATGTTGTATATCAAGGTGAAACAGGGCCATATGTCATAAAGTGTGGATGATTTAATCATCCCTAACTCCATAAAGTTTAATGGAATAAAGAGTTTTTTTTTTGTTTACTTATAAGCCAAGCAAAAGGCTCAACATTGAAAAGTGCAAAGAAAGTGATTATTGGACCTTTGGTCCAATTCCATAATATATTCGATGAAAAGGTCGGTGATTCAGACCCGAGAACATCGTTCATCTGAAAAAGCACATCGAATAGATTCTTGCAGAATCACGAGGTTTATCCGGTTGATAGACAAATTAAAGTCAACGGCATTATTGCCTAAACACATAGTTGATACTTTGTTCCGTTAAGGTCGTTGAGCCTAGGAGATTGAGCCGACACTTCAATGCGGGTGCGAATTCCATAGTGACGATCTGGTTAATACTTGGAGGTTTTATGGTATGAAATACCACGATGGGACGGGTTGGTCATTACTCCCGTGTCGTGGTGATCTTGCAATACACCGACATTCTCGACTAGATGCTACTGTATTCTGGTTAGTGTAGGGTGTTCCCGAAAAATCCTAGTGTGCACATTACAAAGAATTATTACCAAAGGCTAGTGCAATGAGGAACAATCCTCTGAATCACTCCCTACAACAATTCTTTAGCACCATGGTGCAGGGGTCATAGTCTTCCCTCGAGTACTAGATGTCTCATGTCTAGGTTGACTCTCGCCTAGTGATTTTTTTATTCTCAATTTATGAATGTTCTAACATGACTTATTGTTATTATTGTACTTTGATAATTATATGTGTATGTGTGATGTATCTCTACAGGTCTGCCATATGTAGTATGCTGAATGGGGATCTCACCTCATTTTTATGTTGTTTGTTGTTGCTTTATTTTTATGTTATGCGAAGACAATGGCAGCACCATCCCCTCATCACATAAGACTTGAGTTGCTCGGTGGCCCGAGTGCGTGGACACATCATCCTAGTGGTCGACATAAGGAGTATGTGGGAAACACTTCGATCGACGTGCGGGAGTCCCCAAGGCAGGTCTATCTAGTTATCTTTCTTGATGTACACACGTCTAGAGTTAATTTGTATAACGAGGAGACGGGCTGTAGGAGACTGTGTGGAGGCTTCCTCCTATGGTTCCTGTAGCTTCGATGTGGCATTTGCACCATAATTTGTACCCCCATGTATTAACGATGTTTCATCCTCAGCTTCAGCAGTAGTGGCACCCGCCGTGGTCTCTTCGGTGGGTCCACCAAAGAGTTGTGGTGGCACCTATATGGTCTTTCCGGTGGTTCCTCCAATCATAACACATGAATTTCCCTCTGTGATTCTCTCCTGTTGGACATCCTAGTCATAGGCGCCATAGATTTCGCTCCAAATAGCATTCCTTGTCTCGCGGCTCTATGTACGTCGTGGAGCTTTCCTCGCCGCTACGGTGATTAATATTTCTTATGACTCCGAGGAGGAGGAGGAAGACGAGGAGATGGAGGATAAACCGGACAACCCCGAGGAGATTGTCTTGGAGGAATAGGACGACGCCTTGTCATAGTCCTATGTAGGCTAGCAAGATGTGTCCTAGTGTCAGAGGCTAGGTTTTTGTGGAGTTACGTCTATAAGGTTATTATATTTATTTTAGTTCATGTTGTATTTTGTTGGAGATTGTATTTCTGCCATTTTTAGTTTGTTTTGGATTATGTTTTTGTACCTCTTGAAGGATATGAATTTTTATATATGAAGTTATTACATTGATATCAGTGGAGTAATATTTAATAAATTTGTATACCTTTGTGAAAAGAATAAAAATGTACACCCGTATTTTCCAACATTATTTTTCGCTTTATTCAGTCTTATAAAACGTCACAAACAATGTAGTGCTAAGAAGAGTGTTATAATTTAGTTATTAGCAGTCCATGGGGCGGATTTTAGAGTCACTGGTGGTGGTCGAGATTGGCATGCAACAATGGTAGCTAGAGGGATTAGTTGTTTAAGGCACAAGAGCTCAGTGGGAGAGTGGCTTACTGATACCATGTAGAAATGAGAAAAGATTTGATAAAACTGGTTCAGTTATATGACACTTAGCATCATATATTTATACCCACTACTAATACAATTCACAAGTTTAAGTAAGTGGAAGCTATTTCCTAGACCTTCGTTCCTAGACACTAATTCTTGTACAGGCTAAATACAATTTTTAGAATTTGGGTTTGGGCCTAACTCAACCCCAAAAGCTAGCTTGTAAGGTGATGGTTGTCACTTACTTATAGGCACTCTTCAGGCCATATCACTATCCAATGTGGACTCCAACACATCCCCCTCATGCCCAGGACTGGACGTCTGGAGCGTGAAGTTTGCAGGACTGGACATCTGCGGGTGGCCCAACGTGTAACACCCCGATTTTCAATGCTTTCCAATATCTGTAAAGATATTTATAGGTTTATATTTTTATCCGAAACCTAGAAAATGATTTTGACTAAAACAAAATCATATCTAGATTATATTAGATAGTAAAAAGTTCCCGGTTAATTTTGGGTTGAAAATTCAGACGAAACCCAGTCTGCGTTTTCACTGATAATACAAATTACTGATTAAAAAACCTAAATTTCATCCGTGAACGAAACATCAATGATTCTTATCCCTTTCTAGGAGTTATGAGTCATTTATAATTTTTCTCTCTAAAATAAATATTATATTTTATTCGGGTGAAATAATTAAACGAAACGTGCGTAAGAACCTTAAGTCGGGTAAACGACGGAACTAGATATGGTGCAGAGATAATATGGAGCAGAGATGATGGAAGTAATTGATGGGACTTGTGAAAATTGTCACATAATGACTCATCAAAATCATGATGACAACTTTAAAGATATGATTTTTATATTAAGCCAAAAACCTATTAATTGAACACTAAAGATCCTAACATGTCCTAATCAATATTTTTCTTTCCTAATCTATCCCAAGACCCCACCCCAATCCATTATAAGCCTATTCCCTTCATTTTCTCTTCACAAAAACCTAAGACACAAAACCATCTTCAAGAGTTCAAGGTAGAAAACTCCATTGAAGGACTTGTTTAGATCATTAATCTTCTTCTACTTCCTTCATCACTTGAGGTAACCTCATCATTATTGATCATCTTTTCTTCTTCTTAATCATCATCTTCATCTCTTTCATGATTCATTTTATTTGAAAACCCATTTGTCATTTTCATGAAAAATGGTATCAACGTGAGTTATATGAACATGATTCTTGTACCATGATCATTTATATCATCAATCTAAGGTTCTAACTCATTGTATTTGATAGATTTGATGAAAAGAAAAACCCTAACCCCATAAACCCATTTTGACCAAAACCCTCAAGGAGGAAGGGTTTGATATTTTTGTTTCATTTTTGAAATCTAATGCGTGATTTAAGCTCTCTGGTATCTATATAATCAAAATCCAAGAGCTTAAATCCAACTAAAAATCGTAGCCTATTTTTCTAAGTTTTCAGAAAATGGATTTCTAAAAGAAAAAGTTTTAGTGAAAGTGTATTTCTAAGAACGAAAACGTATTTATGGCAAAACGTTGAGAAGACTTTTGTATTTTTGTTTTTCGATTTAGTTTTGACTAAATGAAAAATAAAACCAAGTGGAAGGAAACGAAAATGGAAAGGACCTAGATTACCGAAATAACGGGCTAGAGTTCCTGTTTGAGTTTTGAGGAAAGTAAAGAACCTAGATTTCCGAGACGTCGGGCTAGTGTTCGATTGAGGAGGAGATTTTGAACCATTGATTTTGTTTGAAATCCTAAGTTGGCATTAAATTTTATTTAATACTTGAACAAAAGTAGTAGGGAGCTTTAAGCCTCAATGAGGAAATAAAGAAGTGAAAAAGAAAAAGAAAACAAAAAACCATTGTTTTACATGCATAGTTAGGCAGACGTGTCGTTGCGTATCGAGCTACAGTTTCACATAGGATGGACTGACAAACTTAATAGTTACGGACCAAAGACATATTCTTTAATTTTTGGGTCTTTAGGGACATTCGGGTTCGAACTCCACGGGATACTCGGGGCCTTGCAATCTCGGGTAGTGGAAATCTGTTACCTCGCACGAAATGTACTCAATCAGGAACTATTCTATATTATTTAGGTGAGATGCGATACCCTAGAACAATTAGGAATCAGACCTAAATTGATAGGCCGACCCAATGCCAAACCATTGTGTTATAGGCATTATTGTGATCCTATCATGCTCGACGAAGGGAAGTTAGGATCTCCTGAGAATTATGAAATAGATAGTGAATATTGAAGTGACATGAAATGCTTTACAAAATGCATTTGGTTGTCGGGAATGAATCCCTGTGGATATAATTATGATGTCATGTTCTGTATTGTTGTCATATGTTGTTGTTTTGTGAGTCATGTATGTGACTGCTATGATAAAACTCATATATTGGTATCTCACCTTTGCATTTTTATTTTCTGTTTGGTTCTCTTTTTCTTGTATACTTTTATACGTATATAGATGGACCCAATAAATCATTTGACCCACTCGGGGTTCATGGGCCTGGCATTTGAGCATAGAGATGACGATGGCGGTTGGGTTATAAACCCGGGAGCCCGAAGCACTGTATATACAGGGCCTTTACTCACTACTAAGTGGACAGAAGCAGGGATGACGTCTTGTAGCCATAGAATAAAGACAGTTGAAGTTCTATTACCACCGAATTGGCTTCTCTTGAGGACCTTTGTGGAGACAAATACTTACATCAGTCCCCCACCACTACATTTGGCACCGGGATCAGCACCTGCATCTCTAGTGCCAGAGCTACCTGCACCCATTGTCCTTGTTGGAGGGGAGAACGATGATGATGATGTCATGGTTGAAGAAGACCCTGAAGAAAAGATCCGATTGAAGAGGATCCTACAGAGGATGAGGAGGAGGTGGTTGAGTACCACCCTCTGGATGATGAGGTTGTTGATCCCATCGCTGATGTGGATGTCGGAGGAGGTTCACCCGATCCTTCTCCAGATAGGGATGTCCATGGAGGTCTCCCTAACAAGTTCCATTAGATGACCATCTTAGGTTGTTAGTTTTTTTGTGGTAGTGTTAACTTCTTATAGTGGTATATCGGGCTGATGAGAGCCATATATTTTTGTAATGTCGATTCTCTGCTTAACCCTTTGATCTTTTTGGTATTGTATAACTATGTATGTATTTTATTTTACAACTGTTAGAACTGTAACACCCCCCCCCCCCCCCCTTAGGGTATTACTACGTAACACAAGTAAATTAAAAGATAATTTGCTGGTTGCTTTCGGAAAATTTGTTTTCTCTTAAGTCAGAAAATTGGGGTATAAAATTTTCTTCTATAGGGATAACTCTGAAATCCATCATACATATATTTAAAAAGTAAAGTCACGTTCGTAACAAAGTTACCATGACAAACAACATTTCTCTAAGTTTCCACTTTCGAAAGAAAAGTTCAAACTACAGATGGATGTATATAACACTACATTCACCTACCTCTTTAGATATACAACCCAACTCAGACTCCTAAGCTGGTCATTCTATCAAATATTCATTGTAGAGACCCCCAATCAGAATACTTTCCCAACCTCTAACACTAGGTCTTCAAGTGACTCAAAGACTCCTCTGCAACATCGGTACTAGAGTACCAAGGTACTACATCAAAACCCGAAGATACCTGATATAACTGTAAGAGTGAGACACCGGCAAATGGATATATCATACAACAACCATACACATGATACATACAACACCTTGGCATATTAACATTCTAAACATTACTCATAGGTAAAACAACAAGTACTATTTCAGTGGGTCTCATACCCGAATCAATCAATTTTATAAAGATAATGCATGACACTTCTATCATCAGGCTCTAATCTTAATCTCCAGAGATCCCAACATCCTCCAAATGAGTTGATAAGGCTCGATACACCGTCTCAATGGCTATCTAAGCACAACGATAATACACCATCTCATTGGCTAGCTAAGCACAACGATAATACACCGTCTCATTGGCCATTTAGGCACAACGATTATGCATGCCATTTCATTGTCCATTTAGGCACAACGATACACGTACACCATCTCATTGTCCAATTTAAGAACAACGATAATACACCGTCACATGATACCTTTCCTGTTAAGGTCTCACGTTAAAACCATGTCGGGCACGTCTGCCATAAATGCAAATGTAAAACATTTAGTTCTCGATGTTTTCTTTGTGTTCGTTCTCATTCATTGTCGAAGCTCAAAGGCTAGAGACTATTCATAAATTTCACCATTTTGAAATTATCAACATCAACACGGGACACGCAGTCTGAGTGCTTAATCACAACACCTTAGACCGATGCACCAGTCCTAGGCTTGTGGTCGTAGAAAACAACATTCACCTTTAGCAACGTTCATCACAGTGTGGTTAGGACCCACGGTCCACAACAACGTGATTAGGACATACAGTCCACACCAACGTGATTAGGACACACAGTCCACAACAACGTGATTAGGACACAAAGTCCACAACAACGTGGCACGGATCAAGGATCAACGTGCATATTACATAATACTAAAAGCGACGTCTCGCGAACTAGATTCAATTCACATGTGTTTACTTTTTCGCTCAGTGAAAATCAAATCCAAAACAAAACCTCGGTCACTTATCCAAGTAACCGGAACGTTTCCAAATCATTTAAGAGAAAATCCTTTTCCTTTGCAAAATCTTTTATAAAACATTTAGGAAATTCGTTTGTATTTGAAATTCCTTGATGGAATAAAGTCAAATATTTTCAAGGGTTTTTCCTTCATAAAACACATAGTTCGAAAAAGGTTTTCTCTCGTACCAACTTTGGATCATAAAAAGGGTAGTTTCTACCGTCTTAAAAACACTTCAACGTTCCTTTTCAAAATAAGAATCTCATTTTCTTGAAGTAAGCGTTTTAAACAAGGAACTTGTATAAATGAAACCAATACTTTCGAAGTTCTATTCAAGGCTTATTAAGGCTTTTAATCCTTTATAATCATTGTGCACAGACTCAAGTCCGGCTTCTCAAACTTCAATCAACAGTAATATATTCTCAACAATAATATCACAGTTAACGATAATTCATCACATATATATAATTCATAACACTTTAAAGCAAGTAATGTTCAACTTCAAGTAATAACCATAATAGTTCAAGTAAACAAGTTATTCAATTATTGGCTCAATATTACAATAATATTAAAATCACTCAAGCAAACACATACACACATGCACATAGTCATTGAATATCCCTAGGCAATCCCCTCTTACCTTCCATGAAGGTAAGGAGATTACATGCTTGGAGAGGTAAACCACGAACGTCCTTGTTTCCTCCGCGATGAAAGTCTAAGGTTATGAACACAAAATCACAAGTTAAAATAAAACAAGAACACTAAACCACAAGGTATAGGTTCAGCCAAGACTAGTTCTTAGGGTTAGAGATTCTCGAAAATTATACAACTCATGGATTTATGATCCTTAAGTGTTAGGAGTTCATAAACAATGATCTTTTAACAAAGTTGAATTAAAAATCCCACTAAGTACTTGACTTAGGGTTTCGGCCAAGAATAGATAAATAGGCTAGAAATTTCTAAACTTTCCAATCTATTTAGGTTAGCATCCATACATAGTAAGGAGCTTGAAACCATGATCATTTCGGAAAATGGAAAAATCATATGTCTTAGACCATGAACTCTTAGGTTCGGCCTTAACAAGTTTGTGAGGTTAGAGATCTTTAAATCATCCAATCTTTTGGACATACCATCCTTTAACATAAAGGTGCTGTAATCCATAATCATCTTGGAAAACAAAATAGAATAACACATCCTAGGTCAAATGTTACATTCGGTCATCATAGGAAAATAAAGCAAAAAAATATTTTAAACTTTCCAATCACTTAGACATAGCATCCTTTAACATAAAGGAGCTTTTTAGTACATGATCACTTTGGAAAACAAAACTCAACATCTTTGCCATAACCATTGAAGGTTTCGGCCTTTTCAAGAAATGGGGGTTAGAAATCTTCAAACTTTCCAATCTCTTGGACTTAGAATCCTTCTATGTCAAGGAGTCTTAATCCATGATCATTTTGGAAAAAAAAAACTTAAACACCATTGCTTTAAAACTCATTGGTTTTGGTCTTTATAAAAATAGAGTAAAAATCTTTAAACTTTCCAATCACTTAGACATAGCATCCTTTAACATAAAGGAGCTTTAGTCCATGATCATTTTGGAAAACAAATCTTTAAACTTTACAATCACTTAGACATAGCATCCTTTAACATAAAGGAGCCTTGGTCCATGATCATTTTGGAAATGAAATCTTAAATACAAACTCATACTTGTAAAAGTTGAAACAAGATCCATCTAAACCATATACATGGTTTCGGCCTCCTTAGAAAGAAGAGGTTAGGAAACTTTGTTTTAAACAACCTTTTAGTATGTGATAGTATGAGTAAATACAAGAATATAGAAAGTGGTTTCAACTCAAAAGGAGTTTTCTACCATTTTTGAGAGATTTTAGAAGTTTGAAAGCTTAAAGGAAACTTAAAGCAAAACTATGAACATAAAGACAAGAACTTGAAAAATAAACAACATAGGATCGTTACCCTCAACAATATGAAGAACTTTGATGAAGAACTTAAAGTAAAAACCTTGATAAAAATGTAAACTTTGTAAGAAAGAAGAAGAAGAAGAAGAAGAAAGGTAGTAAAGTGAAAATGTGAGAAAATGGAGGAAAAAGTGATGAATGGTGGAAATGAAGGGTATTTATATAGTAAGAGGGAGGGGGACACGATTTTGGAGAGGAAGAAGAGAAGAAAGAAGGTGGGTTGCTTGCAGAGAGGATAAGGAGTTAATGTGATGTGATGTGATTGGAGAGAGAAAGATGAAAAAGTAAGATTTTGAAATAAAGTCAAAATTCACTTTTTCTTATGTGTGTCATAGCCTCCACATCAAGTCACTCCATGTCACTTCATCCTCTTGATACTCTGCTCCATTGCGTATCAGATGACTTCCCCGATCGTATTTCCCGACGATTTCACCCGGGAAATCCCTAAGATTTTGGCCCATAACAAGATTTTTCGAAAAACCCAAACCCACACAAAACATCATAAAAACACTAACCGTCTCATTAACGAATTAAAATTTTGTCTCTAGCTCAGTAAACTTGTACTGGCAGTGAGAATCCAGACCAGTTTTCGTCTGAATTTTCGACCGAAAATTTTACTGTGACTTCATATGGTAAAACAACACAAGAAAATGATTTTATTTTAAATAAAATCATCCTCTGAATTTTATCAAAAATAAATACATTAAAGCATGTATTTACTGATAAAGAGGCATACGAAAAACAGGGTGTTACAAGAACTCTGACCCCTGACCCGTAACTATAAGGGTCCTGACAGTAGACATGAAAACAAATGATGTAAGTATATGTGAAATGTGTAGATGTATGCATATGTGTGTGTGTGTGTGTGTCTATATATATATATATATATATATATATATATATATATATATATGCAAATGATGTTCTTATGTATAAATCAAGTTTTTTTTGAACCAAAACAAGTAATAATTTATTTTCCGAAAGTAACCAGCAAATTACTTTCTTTTATTTTCCGTGATTTGAGTTTTAATCATGTAGCACCGAGGGAGGCGTTACACAACAGATCTTGGATAGGCTCTGATACCATCTTAGAATTTGGGTTTGGGTCTAACTCAACCCCAAAAGATAGCTTGTAAGGTGAGGGTTGACCCTTACTTATAGGCACTCTTCAGGTCATATTACTATCGAATGTGGACTCCAACAAACATATGATACATGAGTTGCATATGTTCATTCAATTAATCTCTTCCTAATCAATAACAATCATTCAAATTCAAACTATTTAAAGATTCTCGAAGAAAATATTGCATAGATAGATTTTAAATCAAAATTTGAGTCATAATAAAATTGAATTGATATTAGTTTGTGCATAATTATATTTTATGATAAACTATTTAAAGATTCTCGAAGAAAATGTTGCATAAGTTAGATTTTAAATCAAAACTTTGAGTCATAATAAAACTAAATTGATATTAGTTTGTGCATAATTATATTTTATGAAAGAATGAAAAGTAATATTTGTTAATAATATATGCCAAAAATGATAAAATTTAAACATTTGGAAAATATATGTTAAATGCAAAATAGTATAACAATTGTCAGTATTTTTTTCATGTACAAATACTATAATTAATGGTAAAAAATTCTAATTTCATAAACATAAAAACCAAAATATTAAAATATTTATTGATGTATATATTCAAAAGAAGATAAGTCCTATAAAGTAATTTCAAAATAGTAAACAAAGTATATAGTTTAAATGTCATTTAAAATGTTATAACATTATATTTGGACACAATCAATCTTGTTTAAAATAGTAGATAAAAAAAAAACAAATTGTTTGGAGAATCAATATATGACAAATTGACAACAATAAAAATAACAATTTTCCTTCTCCTTTAGTCAAACGAGAGAAAAAAAAAAGAGAGATAGGGAAAATTATTAAAATTGAATAGTTTTTGTCAAATTATTTAATATATGACATGATTATTTCTATTGTACATGACCTGAAATTGTTGAGAGTTTGGGAATTGAAATTGATTAGCAGACCCTCCACTAGGATAAAGTGCTCCTCCTCTAGGACCCACTATTCCTTGGAATTGTATCTCTTGATTTGTTGTCCTGGTAAATATGGAAAAGTAATTCCTGTTTAGCCAAATGATTTAAAGGCAAAGAACACTAATGTAGAGAAAAAAAATAATACTAAAATTAAATAAAATGAGCACTCATTTTAATTACCTTAGGCTAGAGGATAGCTGATAATTCTGTGGCTGCCAATTAGGATTATTTGCCATCACATAAATCATTGGAAATACACTTCTAGCTCCAAGTGGATTCTAAAGGACAAATAATGTAACACCCCCCCCTTGGGCATTACTTACGTAACACATACGGAATTTAAATTAAAAGATAATTTCTTTGGTGCTTTCGGAAAAATAATTTATATAAATACATAAGTGTCTGAAATTGGGTATAAAAATTTTGTCACAACTCCAAACCGAAGCCTCGATCGGCACACGGACTTACTATCATAGCCTGGCAAGCCTATTTAATTTTAAAAATATACTTGAATAAAAGTTGGTATTTTTTTTTTAAAATTTCGACAGAGTCTCCCCTGTAATTTGGACATCCCAGGTAAAATAACACCTGCTAAAATAATTACATTTTCACTCCAGAATTCCAATTACACCAAATTCAACTAGGCAACAATATATAAAAATAATAGTTATAACCATAAGCTTTACAAGATCAAAGAAAACAACTTAGATTTTCATTCAAAAGATATGCTCTCCGAGCCATAAACATTCCATTTTTAAAATAAAGGCTCTCTGAGTCATACTCATACATACTTATCAAAAATAATCTAAGTCTCAAAGCCCTAAGCTGGTCATTCTAAAAGTTATTTCGGAGGAAAACTCACGTGATCACTCCACAATTAAGTACTTCATCAAACCACCAGATCTAAGTCTCTGAGTGACTTATGAAGACTCTTCTGCATCATCTGTACTAAAATACCCAGGGTACAATAGCAAACCAGAAGAAACCTGATATGTTTGTAAGGGTGAGATACCGACAAATGGATATATCACACAACAACCTTACACATGATACATACATCACATAATCATATAAGAATTTTAAATCATGCATATACATAACATAACAGTGTTATATCAAAGGGTCTCAAACCCGAACAATCAGTTTTATAAAAAGAATGCATGACACTTCAATATTCAACTCTATTTTGATATCTAATCTCCGGAGATCCCACAACTTTCTGTTTCGTTTCAAGCTGATCAGGCTCCACACATGGCACATTGTGAAAACGAACAAAACAATGCCCAAGAAAAATCACTGGTGCACATCCCCATTCCCGTTAGGATGCTCATGCAAAGCACATAACACAATTGTGCACATCCCCATTCCCGTTAGGATGCTCATGCAAAGCAATGACACAATTGTGCACATCCCCATTCCCGTTAGGATGCTCATGCAAAGCAATGACACTATTCCCCCATTCCCGTTAGGGAATAGCTGCACACATGTATAATTTGGACATACAGTCCTATAAATTTTTGGACGCACAGTCCTATATATTGGCTCACACATATAGAGGCCCAATATTTAAATGGAACACAGTCCATAAAAGATACATTGATCCACTCCGGAACTCAATGGTCATCACCACCTGACACGTCTGCCATATACATTGATCCACTCTGGATTCAATGCCATTTACATGACACAATTGCCATTGAATGCATGAGAAAAACTTTTATTCTCGCTTTGTTTTCTTTGTCGTAATAATCTTTCCTCGTCGAAGCACAAAGCTTAACGACCATGCTTAATTCTTTTAATTAAGACTTTTCACTTAAAACAAATACAGGACATACAGTCCAAATCTTTTAATCTCAACATAGGACACACAGTCCGAATGCTCAATCACGAGGCCCTTAAACCGATGCACCAGTTTTAGGCTCGCGGATATGGAATTCACACTTTCCACATCAATTTTGGACACACGGTCCAAAAACAAAACTTGCAGGACACTCCGTCCCATGACACAGATCCTTGATCTACGTGTCCATACAACACTAGAACCCCGACGTCTCGGTTTCTAGGCTTATTTATCTGCTTGTAAAACATTTCGCTCAGTGAAAATCAAGACCAAAACAAAACATCGGTCACTTATCCAAGTAACCGGAACGTTTCCAAATTATTTAGGAGAAAATATTTTTCCTTTGCAAAATATTTTCTAAAACATTTAGGAAATTTGTTTGTATTTGAAATTCCGTGATGGAATAAAGTCAAATATTTTCAAAGGGTCTTTCCTTCATAAAGCACACCGTTCTAAAATGTTTTCTCTAGTACAAAACTTTTGATCATAAAAATATAATTTCCTTCAACTCAAAATCACTTTAAAATTTTTCTAAAAAAAAGGATCTTATTCTTCTTAAGTAAGCACTTTAAACAAGGAACTTTTATAAGTGAACCCAAAACTTTCAAAGTTCTATTTAAGGCTTATTAAGGCTTTTAATCCTTATCATTATTGGGCACAGACTCAAGTTTAGCTTTTCAAACTTCAATCAACAGTAATAATATCACAGTTAATCATGTATATATAATTCATATATATCACAGTTAATCACATATATATAATTCATAACACTTTAAAGCAAGAAATGTTCAACTCCAAGTAATAACCACAATGGTTCAAGTAAACAAGTTATTCAAGTATTGGCTCAACATCACAATAATATTCACAACACTCAATTACACACATACACACATGCATATAGTTATTGAATATCCCTAGGTAAACTCCCCTTACCTTTGAAGACAAGTAAAGGATCCTCGTCCTAATGCTCACGTTAGCTCATATCTACTCCATCAAGCAAGCATAGCCGTGTCCAAACATCTCAGAGAGTAAATCCAACAACGCGCAACAACCATAAAACAAGAAATCAATTACACATGATCAAACACACATTCTAACTTGATCTAAACACTTAATCTAATTACCAAACAAGGTTATTTTCAAAGAAAATCATGTTTGAAGCTCACGCTTCCCAATACCCTTTAAGGAAACTTTGTTTTGATTAAAAGATCATGAAAAAGAACTTGGAAATCATCCATTAAGAGTCGTAATTACACTAAATCATAACTAATTTCACAAAAACTTACCCAAATTCAAATAAAATCAAATTGGGGTTTTAGGGCTCCTTATTACAATTTAGGGAAAACTCATTTTAATTAAAGAATAATGAAATTGGTTTAGGGAAACACAAATTCACAGTCCCAATTTCATAAAACAACCTTAAATTTCAAGATTAAAATCTGAAATCAAAGGGTTAGGGTTAGGGTTTCAAAATCAGTTTTTGGGGGTTTTGAATCTAGAAGAGATGAGAGGGTTTTGACTCACCCAAGCTTGAAGGCAGAGGACGCAGTGACCAGCCATGGGGCGGCGGCGGCGTCACGCAACTCCGGCGAGGTGACAGTGGCGGTGGAACACTTCCCTACAACAACCCAGATCCATAAAGTGAAGCTAAGCTTCATAGAAAGGAAGAAGAAAGCTTAAAACACTATGAGAATGATGAAACCACCATGGAGGCGGCGGCACGCGATGCTTACCGCGGTGGAGATGATCGCGCGGCGATGGACCAGACGCATGGGTCGCGCGACGTGGTCGCGGCCGGACGAGAGGCAGGCGCGATCGCGGTGTCTTTGAGGTGGTGGTCGTCAGCGACTCCGGCTAGCTTCCAGGCGGCGTTGCTATGGTGGGAGAAAGGAGGAAGATGAAGTTGAGGTGGGAGGAAGAAGAAAAGAGAAAGAAGAAAGAAAGAAAGAAGAAGCAGAGAAGAAAAGAGAAAAAGAGAGAGAGAGGGCGTCGAGAAAGAGAGAGAGAAAAGTGAGAAAGTGAGTTTTTAAACCAGTTACTTAGTGATAGGTACAAAATGAGTGATAAATATTAGGCCTAAAATAAACATGTTTTTACTTTTTGGATTCTAAAAATAAAGATTGATAAAGATATAATTTCGAAATTCAAATTAGAGTAAAGATTAATAGTTGAACTGATCCACTAAGAAAATACTCAGTCCAAAATTTAATCTCCGATAAATGTCAAACCAAAATATTTTTAACTCTAAAATTAAATAGAATAAGAATATGAAAATGATTTTCTCTTAATCACATTATTTAAAATATTTTTCTGTACTGGTATAATAGTGACAATAACGTAAATTATTGTCTATTAAACGTGCATTCACTGAAATAAGTCAGTGCTAACGCACCTAATAAAATAATTTGAAGAGAGTAATTTAATTACTCAAACTAAACCACCTAACATAATAAACATAAACATCCAAATAAAATAATTAATCCTAGGTGTAAAAACTAGGGTGTTACAAATAACAGTGAATTAACAATATGAACGATATCATAGGAAGATGCAACATGAAAATTGTAATTCTTCTCATATTTATATTTAAAAATAATACACACACACACACACACACACACACACACACACACACACACACACACACACACACACACACACACACACACACACACACACACACACACACACACACACACACACACACACACTACAGCTATAGCTTTAACTAATTGCTAGCATGTATATGATGCCATTCATTTCATACATACATGTGGGTATGGTTGCTGAATAGAGGGAAATTAAAGCCTTGAGGAACTTCCCGGGAGAAACTGTGATAGCATGTTTGATGTTGGAAGATTGTAATGACCGCCCGAACCAATCCCAATGTTTTTGACAATTGGGGGATCCACAGAAAATTGACCTCCAAAATTTCTTCCTTTCCCCATATTCCCAAATCTGAATTTAATGTGACAATTGACATCGTTAATTTACATATAATAATTCAATTGTAGTCTCATTGACTCATTATTCCTTAAATACAATATTTCATTAAGTAATTTACAATGTAATAACTCTATATTTGTGTAAATTTTAAAATAGCTAGAGCTCACTGATACAATTGTTCGGGATAGAAAACATATTGAGATATCAATAGTAAACCTGACCTCAGCTGAGAATTGAGGGGGTTGAAAGCTCTCTCTTGTCCCTGCATGTTTCAATTGAATATACATATATTTAAGCAAACAATTTTGTAAAATTTTGTATACTTGTAAAATTAAATTAGATATATCTTAAATACATGTGTGATTGAAATTTTGGAAGATACACCAGATGGAGGATGAATTAACAATATGAACGATATCAAAGGAAGGTGCAACGTGAAAATTGTAATTCTTCTCATATTTATATTTAAATATATACATATATATATATATACATATATATATATATATATATATAAATATATATATATATATATATACATATATATATATATATATATATATATATATATATAGACACACACACTACAACTATAGCTTTAATTAATTGCTAGCATGTATATGATGCCATTCATTTCATACATGCATGTGGGTATGGTTGCTGAATAGAGGGAAATTGAAGCCTTGAGGAACTTCCAGGGAGAAACTGTGATAGCATGTTTGATGTTGGAAGATTGTAATGACTCCCCGAACCAATCCCAATGTTTTTTACAATTGGGGGATCCACAGAAAATTGACCTCCAAAATTTCTTCCTATCCCCATATTCCCAAATCTGAATTTAATTTGACAATTGACATAGTTAATTTACATATAATAATTCAATTGAAGTCTCATTGACTCATTATTCCTTAAATACAATATTTCATTAAGTAATTTACAATGTAATAACTCTCTATTTGTGTAAATTTTAAAATATCTAGAGCTCACTGATACAATTGTTCGGGATAGAAAACATATTGAGATATCAATAGTAAACCTGACCTCAGCTGAGAGTTGAGGGGGTTGAAAGCTCTCTCTTGTCCCTGCATGTTTCAATTGAATATACATATATTTAAGCAAACAATTTTTTAAAATTTTGTATACTGTAAAATTAAATTAGATATATCTTAAATATATGTGTGATTGAAATTTTGGAACATACACCAGATGGAGGGGAGAACTGCCCTATTCTTATAGTTGATGGCCCAGCTTCTTGTTGGTATGCTGGCCTAAGAGGGTCACCACCAGCACCAATATTACATATGGATGGCAAACTATCATATACATGTGTGTATGTATAGGATAATTAGATATCAATATAATTAACTAGAATGCCTCAAAATAGAATGACCAGTAAACTTAGACATAAACTGTTATGTGAGATCATTACCTTTTACCCAATGATGTTGCACTGTTCATGACATCCTGTAGAGATTTTGGCCCACTAGTTCCATCAGAGTTATAAGAGGACGACCACATCTTGGATCATACTTCTACTTGTGAATCCTGCCAAACCATTTAAGAATAATTTATAAATATTATCTGTAACAAACAGAACATTAATGCATACATTTTATTCATTTCATCTTTGCTCTTAAACAATATTTCCTTCATGTAGCTGACATTAAAGCCAAACCAAAAGTTTAAGGTATTTGAGAAATTCAACATTAAATCAATATATATAATCACTCTACATGAAGGAGTATTTATTGAAACTATTGTAAAATATAAGAATTTTGAAAGTTCAAAATACAAAACCAAAAAAAATCTCAATCGTCAATTTTTTTTTATTCAAACTTATATCAAGAAAGGTAATTAAGTTAGTTCAGTTGACATGATGATATCACGAAACAACTGGAAATTCCTAAAACATGCACAAAGAGGAAAAAATGCTTAGTAATTCACTCCAAAATCAAGCTAATATATTTTTTTAAACTCATGTATATAATGTTGGAACAAAATCCGTCTTGTTAGGTATATTCTGGAAGTCATACATGAAAAATAAATAATCAGGGAATGAAAAATTAGAGTAGTCAAATAATTTTCCTCGTTATCTATCCTTTATCAACATTTCCTTTTTCTAAAGAAAGTAACTTAAGCCACATGTCAAAGTTAACTTCTATTTTAATGCATGAAAGATTTTGTCATATCAATTTGGTCCTAAAATGATAATTTTTTGCATCAAAATAGTCTAAAAGTAAATATTTACACTTGGATCAAATTGATGTCATTGGATAATAAAATAAATCATTTATGGAGCAACTTTATGTAACTAAACTTTTACGGACCATATTAATGTTTTGAAAATTTTCAAAACAATACTCCAATATATAACAAGTCTAGAAATGTATGTAGGCTGTGACTAGTAAGCTTTCTCTCTTATACACAAACACTTCTAATATATAGAAATTGATTTGATGAAGATTGACACACAAAATACAAACATTTATGTGTCAAATAAAAAAAATACAAACATTCAGAGAGAATACATGTGAACTTATTTTTTCATGGTAAATTAAGAGCAAAGTAACAATTTTACCAAACAAAAGAGCACTAAAGAAGAAGAGGATACAACCAAGCGATCTACTTGGGAAAAGTGTTGTCAGAGATCTAATACTTTTGGGATCAAGAGAAAATAGTGTTAAATATGACAACATTTTCAACCTTTAGTGTAAATAAAAAATTTTGAAGGCATTTAAAGAAAAATTATAAAAATTTCGTTATTTTAACAATAGGATACAACATTATATATTTATATGGTTTTCCCATACACATATACGATAGTTTCGTATTCTATTTTTTATTCTTCTATTTTTTTCTCTTTGCTAACCACCACCACTATCATTGGTTGATATCACTAGCCAAACACTACTATCATCTGCTAGATTTCGACAATCACAAGCAACATCCTGGTGACCTTTTCGGCAAGCTCTGGCTGCCACTGATGACTCGTCGTATCGACCACCACTTTTGCCATTGCAAGCCTCTGCCCACCACTATATTATAACAATTTCTTTTTATAAAAAGATTTAAAAAAAAGTTGGTGTGGACAAAGTTGTCAACCTTGGGGTGTACTACAAACATTTTTAAAGTGTCATCCTTGAAGGCACTACCCGCTCTTCTTTTTCGTTTTACTTGTGGAGATAAAGTTGATAGATATTGATGTCTATAAAAAATTTCATTTGGGTGTTAGGATGGTTGAGGGTTCTCTATGTGGAGATGGTACAACTTTGGGACTTGAATTTGTTGTAGAGGTTGGGTTTTGGAGTAAAGTATGTTTAGTAGGTTTGACCGGAAGTCTAATTCTCATTATTTGTGATTTATCTCATGTTCTATTTATGTTAGATTCAAGGTGCGACTTCTATGTTTAGGACTAGTGTATGATTGTGTTGTTTCATGGAAATTTCTACTATGCACCATTTTGGATTATTGTAGATGTGGTACACTTTGTTGATTTATCTTCTATTAGAACTAACATTGCTTTCAAGCCAGTTTCAATTATTTATTTTCCTTTACCTGGCCTATAACCTTTTACTTCCATCAGTAATGGATTCTCACCAATCAACTATGGATTTCAACCACCACGTACACCTCGGACCACATTCTGACGATTTCAACCATACCACCACACCATTTTTAATTGTGGTTGCAGGCACGATTGTCATCGCAATCACGATGATCGCTTCGATTGCGGTCATTGTGGTCATCACGATGCAAATTGTGGGTGTTGAGATGTGAAGTTTTTTTATTGGAAATTTTCTTTTGTATTTAATATGGTCATGTGCGACCTGATGTGAAACCCATGCGGCCGCATCACTATGATTTGAAACTATACCTCAATTTCTGGGTGATGTGGCTTAGGCGGTTATCGCAACCATAATATTGCAGCTACATCAAGTGATGTGTGGCACCCGGGGCTGAAGATGATAGGGAGTGATCACAGATGCAAAAAGGAAGCATGAACAACAACGACTCCTTACAGGCTTCTAAGCGGAACGAGATGGATCTTGAGAGTGTGCATGTATGAGACTGTACAGTTGAGAGTTTATGAGACTGTGCAGGTTAGAAACTATATTGTGGAGGAAATTTTAAAATCATTGATAGGTACTACCGATAACAAAAGATGCATCTTATTTTCGGTAACTCGTCACTTAGGAACTCCAAGGTTAAGCATGCTTGAGCTGGAGCAACCCTGGGATGGGTGACCTTCTCGCAAATTTTTCTAGGAAACATGTGAGTGAGGAGAAAGCACACTAAAAATAATCGTGTTGGTTTGTGGGGATAGTCATCGATTCGAAAAGTACCCCAACATTCTTAATGTGGTATGCAATTTGAAACTATGTCATCATGAGGCATTTCTTATCACTAACACTCCATCATCTCCCACCTCCACCAACCACCACAATTTTATCATGGAGTCAACCATGCCTCTCCTTCACCCCACCTCCCAATAAATATAGCAATGATGACATTGACAATATTAGTCTTTTGAACGCGTCTAAGCAATAATACAACATTATCCATAGCCGTTGAGTCATCTAGAATCTTCTGGCACACGTCCTTCACCGTAGAAATACTAATCATATCTCCAACCTTAATGGTACCCCCTCCCATGATGGCCAAAGATCCATGACTCGTGATGGGAAAATACATCTTTAATGGCAGTGAGAGGGAAGATCCGTTTGATACTAAAGGATAGGAATGTACCAATCCACAAAGTCCATAAACTCATAAATCTTGTTAACACACTCATTTTCATCATGTTTGATAGCAAGGTTAGCCATCAACGCTTCTAGACCAAAAGGTCAGAACCAGAAACAATAGGAACATCATGCCAGGGGACTCAAAAGAAGATAAAAGCTCATGAACCTGAAGCTCCATGAGTTGAAGAAGCTCTTCTTCATTAATCTAATCTTTATTGTTGAGGATCACAACTATGTTGAGAACATCAACTTGCATTGTGAGGAGGATATGCTCTTTGGTCTAGGGCATGGGGTCTTTGGTACCAAAGACCACGAAGATGGCACGACGATCATGCTCTTCTCGTAGTCGGCGTTGCTGAGGTAGTCAACATGGGAATATTGGTGGTTCTCTACTCGATGGTGGTGATGTCACAGGAACATTCCTCTGGTGATGTCGATCTCATCACATTTCTTGGGGCGGAGTTGCTTATGGCGATGAAGGTCATGGCTAGGATCGGTTAGGCGTGGTTCATGGTAGAAGATGTAATGGCTAATGAAGGTGTAAAAACTGGAGGTAGCATTTTGGGTCGAGTGATGGGTTCCGAACCAAAAAAAGAGAAAGAGTAGGAATCTCTTCTTTATCAATTTTTGTTCTAATATCTAGGATTGCCTCCTCTAAATTAAGGATGTTTCTATTGTAAAAAGGTAAGAGTGTATCAACCTTTGATTTGATAAAATAAATAGAGATCTTCACCTCACTAAATGATCTAAAATGACTGTTTTCAGTATTCTTTCTTTCTTGTTCTCTCTCCTTTCTCCAACTCATTGTGAAGCTCTGTTTTGGTTTTAGACCAAAGCCCTATTTTGTTTACTTTCAAACTCTTTTTTTTTCTTGTGCAAATTGACTCTACAGATTTTCATAATCTTTGGTTGGTTTCTTCTTTATCATTTATTGGTTCCAATGGGGTTTGTGTTTAATTTTTTTAATAAATCGGCTTCAACAAATAAATAGCATAAAAAGATTGATCCTCCATTTTAACTTTAGAAAACCATAGACAACTCCCGATTTCGCTAGCCATTGCAATTCAATATTGTATTGGCTTGCAACGCAGCAAGGTCATTGCGACCGCAATATAAAATCCTTCACTAGATATCTATAAATTCAATACTATGTAGATAAAGGAGCTAAGTTGCAAGCTTGAATTTTTCAATTGAGAAAATTAAAAGAAATTAATTGATCAAGGAGAAGTGAAACTTACCGATATAATCTTATCTTCAACACTGCTGAGTAGAACTAGCTGCTTTACAATTTGAAAAAAAAAATACATGATCAAATGTCAGAGAATTATAAACATATGCCATGATGTACGAATACAGGTATGGCACGTATGATATCGGTGCACAATATCTTATAAAATCCAACTTGTATTGCCACAATAATTTTAAAATAAATTTACAAGAAATGATAGCAACATCTAAGACGTATCTGATATTGAATTCAATTTTTTTTTATAAGATATTGTGCATCAATATAATCACTGCAAAAAACTGTGAACTTGTATTCATCACTAGAAAATAGACTCTAATTGAGCGAAAGAATCTCCACACTACATGCAAATAACTAATTAATAAAATAAAAATCCATTTTGAGAAAACACTAAAACCTAAAAAATGACTGAACACATGAAAATTTTGAATATGGCTCAAAATATGATTTCGAAAAAAGATCGAAAACCATAAGATAAAGATGTTGTTTTCATCAATCAATATAGTTTAATAGGCTTAGCAAGAGAGAGATGGTGAATAAGAAAGAACCTCCTGTATGCGGGAAAGCAATCCTCTGTATGTCACTCTTCTTCAGTACCAACGTTATATAACACCAGTGCTATTTATTACGGATTCATGATGTGTCGAAAGGAAATCAACCAATCCCGTGATAGAGAAAATAATTACTTAGTCAAAATTTAGTCAAAACGCACAATACACTTCAGGCTTGTCTACCTTTGTTGTGTTTTACGGGAAAAAAAATTATACATTTAAATTTTTTTCTCGTTATATAATTATGTAATGAATGGAAATTTTGTTTACCAAATAATAACATAAATTTAATATTGCAATTAATTTATTATCAAATTAATAATTAATAACAATTTAATAAATAAAACTTAAATTCTCTTGCAATTAATGTAAAAAATTAGCATACTCGCAAATGTGTGATTAATTTGTGTTGACTCACATTTGAGTGAAAATTAATTGCACCATTTACAACACCCTATTTTTTTTTTTTTTGGATTTGCAAATCATTGCTAGGAGTATCCGCGATCGTTCAGCGAGACTAATCTCTTTCGGGGATTTGAAGGCACTCGAGGTGGGATGCCTCCTCTCAACCAGGTTTTTTCTACACGCAAGGACAGGAATCGAACTCTGACCACTTGCTTAAGGGATCCAAGCCCATCACCACTTGCACCAACCTTGATTGGTTAGAACACCCTAATTGATGTGACACATGAATAACTTTTTTATTTGAGTTTTTTGTTCTAAGACCTTCGATATCCGTAAATCACATTGAATTTTGACTAATCCGAGTCGACCCAGGAAGAGCTATTTATGGGGTAAAACTATCCCAAAACCTATTTTTTTTATTAAGTTTTGCTATGTATTAATTCAAAATTCTCCAACTAATCCTCCTACTATTAAATAAACAAAATATTAAAACGTAATGCATTCAATTTCATAAAAATATAAGCAGCATTCAATATTTTATTTACTTTATAAGTAGTGGGGTTAAATAGGAAGATTTAGATTTTCCTTTTATAGACTTCTATATGTTTGGCTTGTGAGCGGAAAAGAGCGGAATGAAATAGAATAAGAATAGACCAATCTTTAATAGAGTAGTTTTGTCCCATTCTTTTTGGTTCCACCCTGTTTAGTATAACCAAAATATCTAACTCTTTAACCACATGCTAGGTTCTATTTTATTTTTAAAATGCAGTAATAAATTTATAATCAAACTCATATCTTATGAATAACCAAGGCCCAACATAGTTGGTACATAGATTGATTCTTTAAGCATGTTATAAGGGTTTCTATTCCAACCGTGTGTGCGGAAAACACTTTGTTGGATGAGGAAAAACTCACTACGGTGTTCTCTACGCCTCGAAAGGGATTAGTCTTTGACTATTGACTGAGGGTGATCAGGCTCCTCTAAAATGAGTAAAAGTATAAAGTAAGAAACTAATGATATATATCCACTCTTGATTATATAAAGATGATTGAAAGCTCAATAAACTTGAAGTTTTTAAGGGTGAATATTGTTAGATTCCATCCTAAAACTTATTGGTGTTAAGTGGAGTTGCCCACCAGGTATATAAACCGCACCCCGGGATTTGAGAAGACGTTGTGGGACTTCCAATACACCTCCTCCACAGATGCCTGCAAGAACATGTGATACACATGAAGATTGTCATAACAGGCAATAAACGACGGATATGGGCTCTTGGCTCTTACACCATGTTAGATTCGATCATAAAATCAATTGGTGTTAAGTGGAGTTGTCCAATAGGTATATAAACCGCTCCCCAGAATTTGAGGTAGGCAATGTGGGACTTTCAACATATACATTTTCACTCGGCTAGAGGATCTCTTAATACACTATATATATATATATATATATATATATATATATATATATATATATATATATATATATATATATAGTGTCATGTCCTATTCTAGCATGTGTCATGTTGTGCTAAAATTGAACTTAAGGGCAAGTGCACCCTATCGCACAAGTAATATAGGAGTATTTAAGACTCCAAGTATCGAACCCACAGGGATTGGTGAAAAGTACTAGCTTAATTACTTCCTTATGTTATCTAGACAAACAAATTCGAGTTGCAATTGAATATTTAAAAGTAATAATATAGTAAAAACATGAAAGACAAAGAATCACAAGAAACGGCTCAATTATGGAATGCCTACGATTATGGTTTCACTTACGTTACTACCTATGATATGACCCAATTTCTCAATGATATATGTTTCTTATTGTTTGAAAATCATTTACTCTAAAACTATTAATACCCAATGGTCATGCAATATTAATATTATTCCCCTAATCAATTACACCCATTGGTCATACAAGGCAAGCAGTTAAGAGAAGCACAAAGAACCAACAAGCTTATAAATTCAACAACTGGTTGAAAAAAGGGGATTGCGCTTGGTTCCCGCAACCCCAAATCCAATTAATCCTAGAGTTCCGTTAACTAATTGTGGTACGGCCGCCAGTCAATTGATCAAATTAATAAAGGATGATCAAACCTTATTAAAAATTCAAACACAAGGAAAAATCCAATCAATTAAGAGAAATACTCAATCATATTAAAATTAGGTAAGCATCAAAGGTATTAAGTCATAAGATCCACCATACCCTAGTTATGGATTTAGCTATGCATAGTCATGAAAAACAATACATAAATCAAATCCACAAAAGAATCCATAAAAAGAAATAGAAAAACTTAAACCCGAAATACCCTTATGATGCAAAGCAGTCTTCAAATCAATCGGGAGACGGTCCTTCACTCGATCCTCTTTGCAATTCCAAATTCTACAGAACTCCGCTAAAGCTCTCTCTCTAACCAAGTAAAAAAGGCTCTGACGACTGAGTGTGCAGAATCCCTCAACACCCATAGCTTTAGGTATTTATAACAGACCAGAAGAATCCTAGTGTAACTCTGATTCTGATACTATGTACGGTGGTGCTACGTGATGTACGGTCGTGCATAAGTTATACGCTGCTGCATATCAACCTATACGGAGCATTCAGAAAATCGATGCAAAACATGATACAAGTGGGACATAATATGTTCAGGCGGTATATAATATGTACGGCCGTGCATAACCATGTAGACGGTGCACATGAATCTAATGCGAAGCTGCAAATCAGTGGTTGAATGATGTCCTTGCTACACATATATGTACGACCGTGCTTAACCATCTGGAGCTCTATTTTAGTCTTTTCCGCACCAAATCCTCCTAAAATGCCACCTTTTACACCCAATGTAAAACACCATTTTCGCGATTGAGGAATCGGACAAGGATTAAGCGTGTGTTATGGCTTAATCTTGTTTGTTAAGTGCTAGTGAGTCGGTATTGTTAGAACCAAAGTGGTTTTGGATTAAAATAATCTCTTAAATTTTGATGTTAACAAAAAGGTTAAATTTTTATGGAAAAGTATTTGTCAAAGATCTAACTTGTTTGTTATAAGTATGTAGGGACTATTTGATTTATACGAGTCAGTGGAACTTATACTTATAAAGGTATAGAATCTATCAAATTCTATTTCAAACCTCTGGACCAGTCTACAACTCTTGGTAAAATTCTTAGTCTTTAGCTTTATGGTAGACGAGATCATTAAAATAAGAATAGACGCGGTCTTAAAATTAACTTAGGAAGACGCGTTACTAAGTCTAAAGAAAAATCAAGTAGATGAGACATTGAAATATAACAAGTCCAAAGACTTGATAGATGGAGTAGCTTCACTATACGCCACGTCAGCAGACGATCTCTTGAGTATAGCATGTCCATCTCTCGGAACTAGGTGAAAAGTCTGTAGACGCATTATCAGTAGATGAGCCCGACTCATTGATAAGTTAATCTTGCACGTCCAAAGACCTGTGCGTCCACTAGTTTTAAAACGTGAACCCGTCTAAGCTTAAATGTATTTATTTCAAATGATTGCTTATTTAATTCAAAGAATATATGTCTTTTCCTTGCTGCTTCTATTGTATAAAATATTTATCTCTTGGATAAAAAAACTTCGTACCATCGAAACCATAAACCTTTGTACTCTGTCAACTACTGATAGAAGCATGGATGACTTGAGTATGTGGAAAGAAACATATTCAAATCCATATTAGTGCACTATTATTAGTGGGCTTATTAGATAACAATTAAGTCCAATTTTTATCCTTTTATTTTTAATTTTCATTATATTTTTAGGATGACTTTTCTGATTGAATCCGTATACTTGATTTGGTCATATCTTGAGCTACGAATCTCCGATTGATGCATTCTTTGGTGCGTTGGAAAGATTAGGAAATTATCTACAAATCATATCTCAGGACTCTTGACCAAATTCGGCTTCTATCATGCTGAAAAACAGGCTGGAAGTTTAATACGAATATTTGGACGAGTTTGAGCTTCAAAGGAAAGTGACTTTTGGCTTGCATACCTAAGTAACTCCTTTTTAGAAGTTATGGATCATTTTTATTATTTTGCTTAAGTATGGTAGTAACTCCAAATAGTGGAGAGTTATGTCTTTAATTAGCCACTTAGTGGGTATTAAATATGTTTATTACTCCATTAGTACAATAGTTATGTTATGTTAGGGGTTATGTCATCTTATGATAACCTTTTGTAAGCCTTCTCTTGGCAGCCCCAATTCCCTATATGTACACACCCGAACATGATGAATGATAACTTTGATGTTCAATTTGGTTTTTACCAATTGTGAGAGTGTTCTCTCTTGGGTTCTTCATTGAGCCAACCCCTTTGATCTTATCAACAGTCCAAGACCCTTGTGGCGATCCTCACCTTGGCTTATCAATTCTCCTTGGAATTGTGGCGCCTACCTTTGTTGGTGACTCCGGCAAGTGTACCGGGTCGTCGCAAGTAATAAAAGAAACACGGTAAGTAATTACCGAGGTCGAACTCAGGGATTGGGCTACCAATTTGACTAATCCGCGGGAAATCCGATACGTTTGGTCAAGTTAAAGAAGGTGGTTGAGAGAGAGAATAAGAGGATCGATATTCAATTAACAAATCTAAATAAAACTAAACTATTAAAATCTGAAATTAAAATGTCCAAGGTCACAAATCCACCTACCCAACATGCATACCCAAGTGATGATGAATTCCTCCCTAAGTTCAATTACAATGTCAACCGGGACCCCTAAATTCTCCTAAATCCACTCTCGTGCTCATTAGGACGTATTCGACGATTGGATTAATTACTTACTAGGTCTCATAATCCCAATCTCGAATTTGGTTAATTCTTGTTCCCTATAAGGTTGCACTAATCTCCTACTCACTCTCGTGTAATATTCAATTAGTGATCCCAATTCAAGTTCTAAAACGCGAATCGCCTCTCGGCCTCAAACACGTTTAACTAGTAATCACGCAAAACATATGATTAACGCAATCAAATCAGAATTAGAAAACATAAATTGAGACAAGGGAGAAAGACATACATCACATTGAATCTACACTGCCATGGGTGGCTTCATTGCTCCCTCAGACGAGGGGATTAGTTCCTCATGCTCATAGACAAACAATCGGACATAATCTCCATAAGAAAATAAAAAGAAAAGAGGAAGGGAGACGTAGCTCCAAAGAGAAAAGGATTCGTAACTACTGATCTAAACTAGTGGATAACAACTTCCCTCCCCATTCTGATCTGAAACAGCCTTTAAATAAGGATTCTGTTTCTCGCTAGCTCGCGGGGCGAGCTTATCCTCGCGACGCGAATTTTAGTTTGGCGCGCATTCAAATCTTGGATCTCGCGGGGCGAGAGTCTATTCGCGAGGCGAACTGCAGTTTTGGCTCCATCCTGAGTTTGAATGATCGCGTGGCGAATTGTGATTGGCGAGGCGAGTCTCCAAACCCTAATCTGTCACAGCCGTGATATTCATCACGGCTAGGCCGTGATGGTCTCTGTCTTCCAGGGTCTTCAGGATCTCGCGAGGCGAGGCACCTCTCGCGGGGCAAGACTTCAATTCTAGGCTGTGACCTTCATCACGGCTAGGCCGTGATTGTCTCTGACTTCCAGGTCTTCATGTTTCGCGGGGCGAGAATATTTTAGCGGGGCGAGCCAGAAGTGTTGACTTTTGCTGCTTTGTTGACCTTCAGGCTCGCGGGGCGAGCATCCACTCGCGAGGCGAGTGTCTCCAGACTTGCAATTTCCACTGCTTTTTGACTTTCCTTGACTCTCAGAGCTTCACTTATTGACCTGAAACAACAAAAGCAAACAAAAGCGTAATTCTATTCAAAATAACCTAAAAACTACACAAAAGACACCAAACGAGTCAAAGTCCAACTTAGGAACAAAACAAGGCAAATTTGGGCGAAATCGAGAGTGAACTCGAATAATTTGCACAAAAACCACGGTCCATCTAGTTATAAAACTAGATAAGCCGAAGGCTTATCAAAACACCCCAAACTTAAACCTTGCTTGTCCCCAAGCAAGCTTAAAACTCAAAAACGACTCAAGACTTGGCAAGCCTAAAGGAATCAATCGATTTCGCACAAATTTAATGCAATCAAAACAGTTTTTCTCCAATGATCTCCCCCCTACATTAATGTAATCCCCGCATTCATTTACTTTAAACAATTGAGAACTTCATCATTCATGCAATCATTAATCTAAGTTGAGGATCAGGGTCACACACAAAAGGAAGATCACCAATTTCAAACAATTGCCTTCCTCACAAGGGTATGTAAAATTTCACTCATTCGCTCAATTTCGTCTAGGCTATCAACTTCTCACTCAATTTCACATATCAAGAGCACTTCCCATGAATTTGATTTTCATCTCAAAAATAGTTCCCACGAAAACAAGCATGCAACATCAGAAGGTCTTTTAAAGGTTGTAAGGAGGCCTGGCTCAAGGTAAGATATTCAAAGGATAGAGGCTAAGTCCCTAGGATCAATGAGAGCATGAAACTAATATCACAACAATTGAATTCACTCTCATATTATTCTCTTCCTTGCATTTGGTGGCTACACACCTCTTCCTTTTTATATTTATTTTTCTTTGCCCTTTTTGGCACATATTCAATGCTTTTCATCACTCCTTTTTTTTTTTTTCAAGCCTTCGGTCCTTACTTCCGTTTTTCTTTTTCTCAACTATGATTCATGAACTTGTAGCCACCCCAAACTTAGTTCCACAACAACACTCACAAAGCTAAAATTCCATACTCTCCTAAATCCTAGGATAGGGGAAAATCATGGTTTTTCTGAGTTAATGGCTTGTAATGTAAGGTCATCAAGAACAATAGGCTTCAAGGCTCAATGTGGCTAACTAGGGATCATTCATCAAGGTTGGTTCAATTTATGGCCAAGTAGTTAATTCAAAGAAAATTGCCTAAATCATTTGATGCAACACATAGACATGCAAACCATGAAGAGATTCAAGCAAATTCGGGAAAGTGCAACTTAACAGTGATTCACACATTCAAAAACAGAGTTGGAGGCTCAAATCCTCACCTGGACATTTTGCAAATTGTTTGACCGAGATACAATTCCTAGTGTGTTCACCCCCTCACCCCAAACTTATCATAAATCAAGTAATCACAACAAAATTCTCAAAGTTCAGTTTTCAATTTTTAAGTGGGGATAAAATTTTCTAATTTCAGAACCTAGGGGGAAATCATCGATGGTCAAAATAATTCATGCAATCAATCTATGCTCATCTTAATTAAAATCCCACAAACTTGCCGACACACTATTCATACACAAACTCTTGATCTTCTCAAATTATTCAAGACTGACAAACAAAAACAAAACAAAAATCAAAAACAAAACAAAAACAAAAGTTAGGAGAGAAGAGGGATACCTAGCTTGGGTTGCCTCCCAAGTAGCGCTTGTTTAACGTCCCGAGCCTGACTCAAGTCGCCCCCTAAGGGTTAACTCAGAAAAAGCACTTGCTTGCCATGTGAGATTGGTTCTCCATGATAATGCTTTAGTCTTTGACCATTTACCTTGAAATTTCCAGAGGCCCCTTCTAACTCTACTGCTCCATATGGAAAAACATGGAGGACCTTGTATGGTCCTGACCACTTGGACTTCAGCTTCCCAGGAAAGAGTCTCAGCCTTGAGTTATAAAGAAGTACCATTTGTCCGGGCTCAAACCTCCTAGGCAAGATGTGCTTGTCATGCCATGCCTTAGTCCTCTCTTTGTAGATTCTTGCATTTTTGTAAGCTTGCATGCGGATCTCTGACAACTCATTCAAGTCCAAAAGCCTCTTCTCACCGGGCTTCGCCAAGTCAAAGTTGAGCTCTCGAATTGCCCAATAAGATTTCTCTTCCAACTCCACCGGTAGGTGGCATGCCTTTCCGAACACCAAATTGTAGGGAGACCTTCCAATTGGAGTCTTGAAGGCGGTCCGATAAGCCCATAAAGCATCATCCAATTTCCTTGACCAATCCTTCCGTGAGGAGTTGACGGTTTTCTCGAGAATGCGCTTCAACTCACGGTTGGATACCTCCGCTTGCCCATTTGTCCGGGGATGATAGGGAGTAGAGACTTTGTGCTTGACCCCATACTTCTCAAGAAGCTTGTGCATTTGATTGTTGCAGAAGTGGGATCCCCCATCACTGATCAACACTCTTGGAACCCCAAACCTCGAGAAGATGTTGCGCCTCAGAAATTCCATGACTACCCGCGCATCATCTGTGGTTGTTGGGATTGCCTCTACCCATTTCGACACGTAGTCCACAGCCACCAAAATGTATTGGTAAGAGAAAGAGGGTGGGAATGGTCCCATGAAATCTATCCCCCACACATCAAAGAGCTCTACTTCGAGCATGCAATTCAAGGGGAGTTCATGCCGCTTAGAAATATTGCCAATCCTTTGGCAACGATCACAGTTTTCAACAAAGGTGTAGGCATCCTTGAAGAGCGTCGGCCAATAAAAACCGCTTTGGAGGATCTTTTCTGCGGTCTTCTTTCCCCCATAATGCCCACCGTAATCCGAGCTATGACAATGCCACAACACGCTTCCGATTTGGTCATGGGGAATGCACCTTCTTAGGATCCCATCAGAGCATTGCTTGAAAAGATATGGGTCCTCCCACACATAGTACCTTGCATCCGAGAAGAACTTCTTCCTTTGCTGACTAGTCAAACCTTGCAGAACCACATTTGAAGATTTGAAATTGGCCATGTCCGCGAACCAAGGAGGGGAATTTTCAATAAGTGCAAACAGCTTTTCATCAGGAAATTCTTCCTTGATGTCTAACAATTCCTCCTTGGTGTCGGGATTGACCAACCTAGATAAGTGGTCCGCCACACCATTGTCGGATCCCTTCCTGTCCCTAATCTCGACATCAAATTCCTGCAAAAGAAGAATCCACCGTATTAATCTAGGTTTGGCCTCTTGTTTTGTCATCAAGTGTTTTATGGCCGCATGATCAGTGTAAACAACAATCTTAGACCCCACAATGTAGGATCTAAACTTATCTAAAGCAAAAACCACAGCAAGTAGTTCTTTTTCAGTGGTGGAATAATTAGCTTGTGCCTCATTCAAAACTTTACTTGCATAATAAATGACATGAGCTAATTTTTCCACCCTTTGCCCCAAAACAGCCCCCACCGCATAATCACTCGCATCACACATGATTTCAAAAGGTAAATTCCAATTAGGCGCAGTGATTATGGGTGCGGTGACAAGCATATTTTTCAAAATAGTGAAGGCATTTAAACAAGAAGCGTTAAACTCAAAGGATACATCCTTCACAAGAAGGTCACACAGCGGCCTTGCGATTTTGGAGAAGTCCTTGATGAATCTCCGGTAGAAACCGGCATGCCCCAAAAAACTCCTCACCCCCTTTACATTCGTTGGTGGGGGAAGCTTCTCAATCAGCTCAATCTTTGCTTTATCAACTTCAATCCCCCTTTAGGAAATTTTGTGCCCCAAGACTATACCTTCCTTGACCATGAAGTGGCATTTCTCCCAATTGAGCACAAGGTTAGTCTCTTGGCACCTTTTAAGCACCAAAGTCAAGTTCTGCAAGCAATTGTCATATGAGGTCCCAAAGACCGAGAAGTCATCCATGAACACCTCAATGCATTTCTCCACCATGTCCGAGAAAATAGAAAGCATGCACCTTTGGAAAGTAGCAGGAGAGTTGCACAATCCAAAGGGCATCCTCCTATAGGCAAAGACTCCATAGGGACACGTGAAAGCCGTCTTCTCTTGATCTTGAGGATCTACCACAATTTGATTATAGCCGGAGTAACCATCCAAAAAACAATAGTATTCATGTCCAGCTAACCTTTCTAGCATTTGATTAATGAAGGGAAGAGGGAAGTGATCTTTCCTTGTGGCTTCATTTAGCTTTCTATAGTCGATACATACTCTCCACCCCGTGATGGTCCTTGTTGGGATCAATTCATTGCTTTCATTGACCACCACTGTGGTGCCTCCTTTCTTTGGGACCACATGAATTGGACTAACCCATTTACTATCTGAGATTGGATAGATGATTCCGGCATCCAAAAGTTTAATTACTTCCTTACGCACAGCCTCTTTCATGATGGGATTTAACCGTCGTTGAGGTTGAACCACTGGCTTATGATCATCCTCCATCAAAATCTTATGCATGCATAGGGAGGGGCTTATACCTTTTAGGTCCGAAATCTTCCACCCAATGGCGGATTTGTGTTCCCTAAGAACTCTCAATAGCTTCTCTTCTTCATCTTTTTTCAAGGCATTGCTAATGATTACCGGATGTTGTCCCTTCTCCCCCAAGAATGCATATTTTAAGTGGGTTGGGAGTTGCTTCAATTCCGGTGCCTTGTCATCTTCTTCCATTATTTCCTTGTTGAGCTTTTCCTTTGCACATTCATCCCTTGGGAGACTCGGTAAAGCTTCCATGTGTTTCAAGCACTCAAGATAGTCCTCATCCCCCAAAGGGTCTTCTTCCTCACTATCATTATCATGGGGTTTTACCAACACTTGTGCAAGTGAAGAACCATGGGCTTCTCTAGTGGCCCTTGCCTTGACAATCGAATCCACCATATCCACTCGATACACATCCGACCTCTCAATGGGGTGCTTCATTGCTTCGAAGACATTGAAAACTACATTCTCATCTTGCACCCTTAGAGTGAGTTTCCCTTCTTGCACATCTATCAAGGCACGCCCAGTGGCCAAGAAAGGCCTACCCAATATGAGAGGGATCTCAGCGTCTTCATCCATGTCAAGAACCACAAAGTCCACCGGAAATATGAACTTGTCCACCTTCACTAACAAGTCTTCGACCACCCCATAAGGATATTTTATAGAACGATCGGCCAGTTGGAATGACATCCGTGTATCCTTGACTTCCTTGATCCCCAATTTCTTCATCATAGAGAGGGGCGTCAAGTTGATGCTTGCCCCTAGATCACACAATGCCTTCCCTAGAGTCATCTCCCCAATGGTGCATGGTATAGAAAAAGAACCGGGATCCTTCAACTTTGGAGGTAGTTTTCTCTGAATAATGGCACTACACTCCTCGGTCAAAGCAACCGTTTCCTCATCCACTATTTTCCGCTTCTTGGAGAGAAGCTCCTTCATAAGCCGAGCATAAGATGGCATCTGTTCCAAGGCATCCGCAAAGGGAATGTTAATCTGAAGTTTGCGGAAGACATCGAGGAATTTGTTGAACTGCTTATCCTGTTGAGGCTTCTTCAATCTCTCAGGATATGGTACCTTCATGTAGGGCGGGAGGTCCTGGGGTTCAACCCACTTCTTCTTTCGGAACTCTTCATCTACAAGTTTTAACCTCCCCCCTTGCTTCGGTGCCTTGTCTCTTGCCCACTCCTCTTCCTTAGGTTGCTCTTCCTCAACATGTGGTTGCTCTGAGGCCTTGTCTTCTTGAGAACCAGTTCCTCCCCTGTTAGATCCCAACTCTCTACCACTTCTAGTTGTTATGGCGTTGCATTGGTTCTTAGGGTTGTTCTCTGTATCACTTGGGAAGGTGCCTGGGAGACGCTCATTCAGTTGCTTTGCGAGCTGAGCTATCTGCATCTCTAGATTGTGAATTGTCGCCCCTGTATGCGTTGCCAACTTGTCAACTGTCGCATTCACCTTCTCTGTGTTGATTGCCAACTTGTCAACTGTTGTGCTCACCTTGTCTGTGTTGATTGCCAACTTGTCAACTGTTGCGCTCACCTTGTCAACTGACGCATTCACTTTCTCTAAAGCTGCGCCTGTATATTTTGCCAACTTGTCCACTGCAGTGTTTGTGTCGATTGACAATTTCTCCACTGTTGCACTCAACTTCTCAAAAGCCAGCTCCCACGGTTGTCTTCCACCATCTGTTATTTGCAACTGATTAGGCCCTGGAAGAGCTTCTTTGAGTATTGCGTTCTTTGAATTCCAATGTTCGGTCTCAGACCCTGTTGAGGTTGTTGCCAATTCTGTTGAGAATGTTGTTGACTGGCTAGACCACCATTAGCATCACTCCGAGCGAACCCCGGATGGTCTCTCCTCATATACCCCCTATCCTGATTCTGACTGCAGTCATTCTGTCTGTTTCTCTGATAATTGTTCTGGGGCACAGTGTCATAGAAGTTGTGGCATGAGTCCACATGTTCCTGAGGGAAATTTAGCTGGCAAATCTGAGTGTCATGATCTCCATTACAATTTGCACAACCCGGAGGCATTCCCTCGTGTATTGCATTAACCCTCTTGTTCCCAGACAAAGCCTCATTCTGCATCTTCAAAAGTCTGTTTTGCTCTAAAATGGCTTCCATTGTCCCAGAACTGATTCCACTTGAGGTTTCCCTACCACGGTTGTAATTATTGTATGACATCTTCTCTAACAATGCCCATCCATCCTCGGCTGATAAATAGGAAAAAGAGCCGCCAGCTGCGGCATCACAGTTCATCTGATAGCGTCCCTTCAACCCATTAAAGAAATGTTGAACTTTAGAGACCGGGTCAAAGAACGCTGAGGGACATCTTCTCAATAACCCATTGTACCTCTCCCATGCTTCATTATAAGTTTCATCCTCCGTCTGTCTGAATGATGTGACGGATATTCTTGCTTGTGCCGCCTTCTGAGGAGGAAAATATTTGGTTAGGAACTTCTGTGCCATCTGCTCCCAAGTTCTGATACTGTTCCTATCCAAGCTGTCAACCCAATCGCGAGCGACATCCCTAAGAGAAAGAGGGAAAAGCCGTAAGCGAAACTCATCCTGAGAGACTCCCCTGGTCTTCTGTAAGTCACAAGCTTCAAGGAAGCGAGTGATGTGTCTATGAGGGTCCTGTTTGCCACTCCCATCAAACTGATTCTCACGGATCTGGAATGTGACACATGCTTCCACTCTGAAGGAGTCTGTATTCAGGGTGCCCCTCACAATAGAAGAGTCACAATCTCCCAAGCTGGGTAGATCGTACTCGAAGAGAGGCTTGTAACGAGGAGGAGGAGGAGGAGGGTTTTCTTCAGCCATGATCTCTATTTTAATTGCTTCCAGCCTCTTCCTTTCTCTGGCCTTTTTCTTAATTGCCTCTCGGTCCTGGTGATCTCTGAATCGAATAGCAAGTCCTCTTGTGAAAGGGTACCTCGCATACAAAAACACGGCAAGATCAAGTGGAATCAAAGAAGTAGAGAGAAATAATAAAGAAATAACAAAAAAATAAAAATAAAAATCAACTTAACCAATCAATCAAATTTCCTAAAAATTAGGAAAATTGGTTGTGCCAATCCCCGGCAACGGCGCCAAAAACTTGTTGGTGACTCCGGCAAGTGTACCGGGTCGTCGCAAGTAATAAAAGAAACACGGTAAGTAATTACCGAGGTCGAACTCAGGGATTGGGCTACCAATTTGACTAATTCGCGGGAAATCCGATACGTTTGGTCAAGTTAAAGAAGGTGGTTGAGAGAGAGAATAAGAGGATCGATATTCAATTAACAAATCTAAATAAAACTAAACTATTAAAATCTGAAATTAAAATGTCCAAGGTCACAAATCCACCTACCCAATCATGTATAGTACCCATGTGATGATGAATTCCTCCCTAAGTTCAATTACAATGTCAACCGGGACCCCTAAATTCTCCTAAATCCACTCTCGTGCTCATTAGGACGTATTCGACGATTGGATTAATTACTTACTAGGTCTCATAATCCCAATCTCGAATTTGGTTAATTCTTGTTCCCTATAAGGTTGCACTAATCTCCTACTCACTCTCGTGTAATATTCAATTAGTGATCCCAATTCAAGTTCTAAAACGCGAATCGCCTCTCGGCCTCAAACACGTTTAACTAGTAATCACGCAAAACATATGATTAACGCAATCAAATCAGAATTGGAAAACATAAATTGAGACAAGGGAGAAAGACATACATCACATTGAATCTACACTGCCATGGGTGGCTTCATTGCTCCCTCAGACGAGGGGATTAGTTCCTCATGCTCATAGACAAACAATCGGACATAATCTCCATAAGAAAATAAAAAGAAAAGAGGAAGGGAGACGCAGCTCCAAAGAGAAAAGGATTCGTAACTACTGATCTAAACTAGTGGATAACAACTTCCCTCCCCATTCTGATATGAAACAGCCTTTAAATAAGGATTCTGTTTCTCGCCAGCTCGCGTGGCGAGCTTATCCTCGCGACGCGAATTTTAGTTTGGCGCGCATTCAAATCTTGGATCTCGCGGGGCGAGAGTCTATTCGCGAGGCGAACTGCAGTTTTGGCTCCATCCTGAGTTTGAATGATCGCGTGGCGAATTGTGATTGGTGAGGCGAATCACCAAACCCTAATCTGTCACAGCCGTGATATTCATCACGGCTAGGCCGTGATGGTCTCTATCTTCCAGGGTCTTCAGGATCTCGCGAGGCGAGGCACCTCTCGCGGGGCGAGACTTCAATTCTAGGCTGTGACCTTCATCACGGCTAGGTCGTGATTGTCTCTGACTTCCAGGTCTTCATGTTTCGCGGGGCGAGAATATTTTAGCGGGGCGAGCCAGAAGTGATGACTTTTGCTGCTTTGTTGACCTTCAGGCTCGCGGGGCGAGCATCCACTCGCGAGGCGAGTGTCTCCAGACTTGCAATTTCCACTGCTTTTTGACTTTCCTTGACTCTCAGAGCTTCACTTATTGACCTGAAACAACAAAAGCAAACAAAAGCGTAATTCTATTCAAAATAACCTAAAAACTACACAAAAGACACCAAACGAGTCAAAGTCCAACTTAGGAACAAAACAAGGCAAATTTGGGAGAAATCGAGAGTGAACTCGAATAATTTGCACAAAAACCACGGTCCATCTAGTTATAAAACTAGATAACCCGAAGGCTTATCAACCTTCCATTTCTCATCTTATCCATTTTTGTATTTCAGCTTCTTCTATAATTTTTATTGTCACTCAAGGATAGATCCGAAAATCTATATACTCCTTTTTAGGATCATATCATTTGGTATCAGAGCTAGGTTATCTAATAAGACTATCTTCCTTAGTTTTCCAAGGCACCAAAGAGCGTATCAATCAGAGATTTGTAGCTCAAGATACAGCCAAAACAAGAATACAGGTTCATCACAATTGAAAATAAAATTTTCATCAAAAACTAATTTGGCCTTAAATTAGACATCATTCTTGGTTTGCACCATTTGTTGGTGTAAGCCCTAGAGGCCAGTGTATTTCTTAGACTTACATTTGTATCTTGCCATTATATATATATATATATATATATATATATATATATATATATATATATATATATATGAGGCATTCCAGTTTATTGTGTTACTTGTTTAAACATAATAAAGTCCTTAGAATAGAAATTTCAGTTTAATAGAATATCAAGTACATGACTTGATCGTGAGACACTATTGAACAATGAAATCCTATTCTTAAATATCCGTAGTCAAGTATTTTATTAATAAGGACAATAATAATACATTGAGACTATTATGTGTGCAGACTGATGACCATATCTCACGGGTCATGGATATGAGATATCGAGTCTCCACTTAGGTACATATTAGAGTAATGATGTACTGGATTGACCTACCATGAGAACACTACATGGAGCGTTATGTGAGTGTCATAAGTAGTTCTCATAGTGACAATGGTGTATACAATCCTTCGACCTGAAATCGCTACGATCCCTACATGAGGAGTCGTGTGCTTTAATATCGTTAAACGTCATCTGTAATAGGATGATTATAAAGACGGTCATTGGGCATACCACGAGCCATGCAGAGGGATGTGAATGACCTAGATGGAATTTGTCCCTCCTACATAACAGGAGTAATATCTGTGGGCCCCCTGATAGAGTGAGACTGTAAAATGCATGGCCGTGCTGAAATGAGTCAATATGAGATACATTCTATGTCTTGTGTTCAATATAGATATATGGACAAAGGGATAATAATGCACATGAATATTTGTCACAGAAAGGTTTCGTCAAATCACTGACTTTCTCACTACTTAGGTGGCAGTGATGTATTGCTAGATACCGCTCACTGTTTGTAATATTAAATGGGATTTAATATTACTACTAACGTTTTGGGAACCTATAGGGTCACACACATAAGAGCAGATCAAAAGAAGCATTAAAAGGAGAGTTGGACTCTTCTATTGGGCCTAGCGTATAGTACATGGGGCTTAGGTCAAACGCTGCTCACTAACTCACTTAAGGAGGTGCTACTATAAGTAGACCACTTAAGCTATTGTGCCTACACGGTTTTTACCCTAGCCGCACATAGAGAGTAACAGTGAGCAACAGGTCTCGGTTTTCGAAGCTAGCACTGTGAGGCAGAGACGCTTCGTGTTCGTGATGTTGGACATTCACGGGATCTGCTCGTGTGGATACCTTAGAGACAACGCTCGTGCGGTGTTCGTGATAGACGATTTCAATCAATTGTCATCGATTCAAGAGGTAAATCTTCTAACCATGAATCATGACCATTCGCAAGGGTCCTTCGATGGGAATTTTTTTCCGCTGCGTTATTTTGTTTTATACGGAAATTCCCAACAGTGGTGTCAAAGCCGCTTGCGAAACTATGATTCTGTTACGTGGTTTACCTGTTATGTATGATAACATGTTTATAATGTGAATCATTTTTCTGAAAATTGTTTTCTGAAAATCGTTTGCATCCGTTTTTGCGAAACCTTGTTTCTGTAATTTTCGTATGTATATGATATATGCGTCTATAGCATGTTTATGTATATATGCGATATGTACATTGGTTCTGGAATCCTTATTATGTTCTGCGATGGCGTCAAGTGTTGATGTTAAACATGATCGATTTCAGTTCTCTGTTGGCGGCGTTAAGGGGTTTCAGGCATGAAGAGTTCATGTTCTTGCGGGCCTTGCATTTTTAGGGTTGAGAGGTTGAAGCCCTAGCCGCCAAGGAAGCGGGAACCCCGTGCTACCTCTGCGTAGTGTGTTATTTCGAAATTCAATTTTTGAAATCTTTTATGTCACCATTTAATAATAACATCAATTACAATAAATGTGATTTATAGTAAAATCAATTACAATAAATGTGATTTATTGTATATATGTTATGTTTTCAAAATTCAGATTTTGAAATCTCTAATTAATAAAAAATAATAATAATAATAATAATTGTGTATTATTATTGGTTGATTATTTATTTGGTAATGTATGGTGAATGGTTATGGCCTTAGTCCTTTAATCTTTTGGTTTATATTTGGAAATACGACCTGCGTGCCGTGCCTTTCTCTTATATTCCATATGTATATTCTTTTCTCATCTCACTCCCCTCATATGTAAAATGAGGTTTCTGTTTATGTAATGTAATGATGGAGACAATAAGACGTTATCCTGTGGGAGATCATGCTTGGAGAAGCCTGGACGCTCCTAGGTTTCAGTTTAGATTCTCTCATTGGCTTGGGAGAATCAATGCGTTAGGGGCCATAACCATATCACATTTATTTGCCTTATATATGTATGAGATGCATATATGTATATAGTATGTTAAAAGGGGTTTAACTAATATATGTATGAGATGCGTGTATGTAAATAGTAAGTTAAAGAGTTTAACAAATGATGAGATCAAATTTTAATCAAATCCCTCAAAAGGAAATATTAAGTCACATTTAAAGGCCATCCAATGCATGGCACTCGTCAAGACTAGGATCGATTAAGTGTGGGTCCGCCAAAGCGGGGTACCTTTATCTATACTAGTAAGACGCGATGGGACAAATGTAATGTTCAACTGCTATCCATTGGGTCTGACTTAACTAAGCCAACTTCAATAGGATTGAAAGGCTTAGAGGCTTATAAGTTGGGCTTTGGTCCATGTGATGGATTAGAATAAGAGTTATTCACCCAACTGTCCAAGAGTTACATGAGATGCAATCAGAAAGTGTTTCCTACCTATATAACCGAATTTTGAATGATCAGCCAAAGCTGACTTAAAGCTAGGTGAAATATGGATCTTGGCCCACTAGAAAATCTTATAACAGGATTTTCCGAATCAATGATGAGGGTCATTGTTTTGAATAAAATAGTGGGAGGCGTATTTAATTAAAGACCTTATTAAATAACTTCATGGCATGATACTTATATTTTGCATATTTATCTCTGTAGATTACCATGGCATCAAACACATCAAGTAACCTGTCATTGCGATCCGTCCTTGAGAAGGACAAACTATCCGGAACAAATTTTCTGGACTGGTACAGAAACTTGAGGATTGTCCTCAAACATGAGAAAAAGTTGTATGTTCTTGAGGAGCCTATTCCTAAGGAGCCACCGGCTTCAAGTGCTCCTAGGGCTGACAGGGATGCTTATAAGAAGCATCAAGATGACGCCTTAGATGTCGGTTGTCTTATGCTTGCTACCATGACCTCTGAGCTACAAAAGAAACATGAGACCATGGAGGCGTACGATATGATCGTGCACCTCAAGCTACTCTACCAAGAGCAAGCAAGGCATGAGCGGTTTGAAGTTTCCAGAGCCCTTTTCCAGTGTAAATTGGCAGAAGGAAGCCCTGTGAGTCCTCATGTACTCCAGATGATCGGGTACATTGAGAATCTCGAGAGACTGGGATTTCCTTTAGGCCAAGAGTTGGCCACCGACTTAGTTCTGTAATCGTTGCCTAAGAGCTATAGTCAGTTTGTCATGAACTATAATATGAATGATCTTGACAAACCTTTGCCAGAATTGTTGAGCATGTTGAGAACTGCTGAACAAAATATTTACAAAGGAAAGGGGAAGGCCATTTTGATGGTCCAGGCTGGAAATAGCAAGAAGCAGCCCAGAAGCCCACGCACAAACAAAAGGCAAGGGCAAGGGCAAGGCCATCAACAAGATCAAGCCCAGTGCTTCTGGCTTGAAGCCTGTGGGTGGTGTGGCTAAGGAAGGCAATTTCTTCCATTGTGGTCGGACCGGACATTGGAAGAGGAACTGCCCAAAATACCTGGAAGAAATCAAGAAGAAGAAGGGAAGTGAGACTTCCACTTCAGGTGTGTTTGTTATAGAAGTCAATTTATCTACTTCTGCATCATGGGTATTAGATACTGGATGTGGTTCTCACATATGTACAAATGTGCAGGATCTAAACAGGAGTAGACCATTGGCAAAGGGTGAAGTCGACCTACGAGTTGGAAATGGAGCAAAGGTTGATGCTTTAGCTGTAGGGACTTATGTATTGACTTTGCCCACTGGGCTTACTATTCAGTTAGAGAACTGTTATTTTGTGCCTGCAATTAGCAGGAATATCATTTCCGTTTCTTGTTTGGACAAGATTGGTTTTTCTTTTATAATAAAGAACAAAAGTTGTTCTATTTATTTGGATGATATTTTCTATGCTAGTGCACACATGAGTAATGGGCTTTATGTCCTTGATCTTGAAATGCCCATCTATAACATAAATACTAAGAGGTTCAAACCGAATGAGTTGAACCCATATTATCTTTGGCATTGTCGTTTAGGCCATATAAATGAGAAGCGCATTTCGAAGCTCCATAAAGAGGGACTCTTGGACTCATCTGATTATGAATCATATGAGATATATGAGTCTTGTTTATTGGGAAAGTTGACTAAAGCTCCATTCACCAGAAAAGGTGAAAAAGCTAACGATCTTTTGGGTCTTATACATAGCGATGTATGCGGACCCCTAAACACATTAGCTAGAGGTGGTTTTCAGTACTTCATCACATTCACTGATGATTTCAGTATATATGGATTTGTGTATCTTATGAAACATAAATCGGAATCCTTTGAAAAGTTCAAGGAATTCAAAAATGAGGTACAAAACCAACTTGGTAAAAATATTAAAACTCTTCGATCAGATCGAGGTGGTGAATATTTGAGCCTAGAGTTTGATGATCATCTGAGAGAGTGTGGAATTTTATCTCAACTCACTCCACCTGGAACACCACAATGGAATGGTGTCTCTGAGAGGAGAAATCGAACCTTGTTGAACATGGTTCGGTCTATGATGAGTCATGCAAACCTTCCAAACTCTTTCTGGGGACATGCTCTATTAAAAGCAGCTTTTACACTTAACCGTGTTCCATCCAAAGCGGTAGAAAAGACACCATATGACATATGGACTGGTAGACGACCCAGCATGTCTTTTATGAAGATTTGTGGTTGTGAAGCATACGTAAAACGTCAAGTTTCTAATAAGCTTGATCCCAAATATGATAAATGCTTCTTTGTGGGGTATCCCAAAGAAACCAAGGGGTACTATTTCTGTAATCCTTCCGAAGGCAAAGTGTTTGTCGCACGGACTGGTGTATTCCTAGAAAAGGAGTTTATCTCCATAGGAACCAGTGGGAGGAAGATAGAACTTGAAGAAATTCAAGAATCACAGAGTAGTGACCTACCATTGGTGGAACATGAGCAACCTTCACAAAATGTTGTGGAGGAACAACCTGCTCCAGTAGCACAAGACCAGCGTAGGTCTAACAGGATACATCACCATCCTGAGAGATATGGATTTCTTTTGACTCCACAAGGTGATGTATTGCTCATGGATCAAGATGAGCCTGTGACTTACCAGGAGGCCATCACTGGCCCAGAATCTGAGAAGTGGCTTGAGGCCATGAAATCTGAGATGGATTCCATGTACACCAACCAGGTATGGACCATGGTAGACCCACCTGAAGGGGTGAAACCCATAGGGTGCAAGTGGGTTTTCAAAAAGAAAACTGACATGGATGGTAAGGTACACACCTTTAAGGCGCGATTGGTCGCTAAGGGTTTCAAGAAAATTCATGGTGTCGACTATGATGAGACCTTTTCTCCTGTTGCGATGCTTAAATCCGTCCGGATCTTACTTGCTATCGCTGCATACCATGATTATGAGATATGGCAGATGGATGTCAAAACTGCTTTCCTTAATGGAAAGCTTCTTAAGGATGTGTACATGACATAACCTGAAGGCTTTGGCATTTCAGAGGATGCCAGAAAGGTATGTAAATTGCAGCGATCAATCTATGGATTGAAGCAAGCTTCCGGAAGTTGGAACCTTCGTTTTGATGATACTGTAAGACAGTACGGATTCATCAAAAATGAAGATGAACCTTGTGTCTACAAGAAGGTTAGTGGGAGCATTGTTGTTTTTCTGGTGTTATATGTAGATGACATATTACTCATTGGAAATGACATTCCTACACTACAAAATGTAAAGACATGGTTAGGGAATTGCTTCTCTATGAAAGATTTGGGTGAAGCTACCTATGTATTAGGAATCAGGATCTATAGGGATAGATCGTTGAAATTGCTTGGCCTAAGTCAGAGTACATACATAGACAAAGTGTTGAGATGCTTTAACATGCATGAATCCAAGAAAGGATTCTTTCCTATGTCACATGGTATATGCCTATCAAAGGCACAATCCTCTTCCACTCAAGAAGAAAGGGATCGCATGAGTAAGATTCCATATGCATCCGCAATTGGATCTATCATGTATGCCATGTTATGTACTCGACCAGATGTATCGTATGCTTTAAGCATAACGGCAGGTGTACGACCGATCCGGTGAAAGTCATCAGCTGTTCTTGTCAAGAACATCCTTAAGTACTTGAGAAGAACTAAGGATTCGTTCTTGGTATATGGAGGAGAGGAAGAGCTTGCTGTAAAAGGTTACACCGATGCTAGCTTCCAAACCGATAAGGATGATTCCAGATTGCAATCTGGTTATGTGTTCTGCCTGAATGGCGGGGCGGTGAGCTGGAAGAGGCTGAGTATATTGCCGCCTCTAATGCAGCAAAGGAGGCTGTTTGGATTAGGAAGTTCATTACTGAGCTTGGTACAGTTCCTAGTATTGTGGACCCCATTGATCTCTATTGTGATAACAATGGGGCCATTGCACAAGCTAAGGAACCTAGATCTCATCAGCGATCCAAACATATACTTAGGCGCTTCCATCTCATTCGAGAGATTATCGATAGAGGAGATGTGAAAATATGCAGAGTACCAACACTTGATAACGTTGTTGACCCACTTACGAAACCTCTTGCTCAACAGAAGCACGAAGGTCACACTAGATCGATGGGCATTAGATTTATGCCTGATTGGCTCTAGTGCTAGTGGGAGATTGTTGGTGTAAGCCCTAGAGGCCAGTGTATTTCTTAGACTTACATTTGTATCTTGCTATTCTATATATATATATATATATATATATATATATATATATATATATATGATATGAGGCATTCCAGTTTATTGAGTTACTTGTTTAAACATAATAAAGTCCTTAGAATAGAAATTTTAGTTTAATAGAATATCAAGTACATGACTTGATCGTGAGACACTATTGAACAATGAAATCCCATTCTTAAATATCCGTAGTCAAGTATTTTATTAATAAGGACAATAATAATACATTGAGACTATTATGTCTGCAGACTGATGACCATATCTCACGGGTCATGGATATGAGATATCGAGTCGCCACATAGGTACACATTAGAGTAATGATGTACTGGATTGACCCACCATGAGAACACTACATGGAGCGTTATGTGAGTGTCATAAGTAGTTCTCATAGTGACAATGGTGTATGCAATCCTTCGACCTGAAATCGCTACGATCCCTACATGAGGAGTCGTGTGCTTTAATATCGTCAAACATCATCTGTAATAGGATGATTGTAAAGAGGGTCATTGGGCATACCACGAGCCATGAAGAGGGATGTGAGTGACCTAGATGAAATTTGTCCCTCCTACATAACAGGAGTAAAATCTGTAGGGCCCCCTGATAGAGTGAGACTGTAAAATGCATGACCGTGCTGAAATGAGTCAATATGAGATATTGGCCTTATTTGTTGTTAAGTCTACTCGGGTATCAGGGAACATGATATTGAACCATACAAGGGTGACATATTCTATGTCTTGTGATCAATATAGATATATGGACAAAGGGATAATAATGCACATGAATATTTGTCACAAAGGTTTCGTCAAATCACTGACTTTCTCACTACTTAGGTGGCAGTGATGTATTGCTAGATACCGCTCACTGTTTGTAATATTAAATGGGATTTAATATTACTACTAACGTTTTGGGAACCTATAGGGTCACACACATAAGAGCAGATCAAAAGAAGCATTAAAAGGAGAGTTGGACTCTTCTATTGGGCCTAGCGCATAGTACATGGGGCTTAGGTCAAACGCTGCTCACTAACTCACTTAAGGAGGTGCTACTATAAGTAGACCACTTAAGCTATTGTGCCTACACGGTTTTTACCCTAGCCACACATAGAGAGTAACAGTGAGCAGCAGGTCTCGGTTTTCGAAGCTAGCACTGTGAGGCAGAGACGCTTCGTGTTCGTGACGTTGGACGTTCACGGGATCTGCTCGTGTGGATACCTTAGAGACAGCGCTCGTGCGGTGTTCGTGATAGACGATTTCAATCAATTGTCATCGCTTCAAGAGGTAAATCTTCTATCCATGAATCATGACCATTCGCAAGGATCCTTCGATGGGAATTTTTTTTCCGCTGCGTTATTTTGTTTTATACGCAAATTCCCAACACCATTCCCTCCCTCTTGAAGAGAATTTGACCTCGAATTTATTGTCTTTGGGAATCGTCTTCATCCTCCGGGTTCAAACACAACTTTTTTGAATCCATGGGGAACCTCTCTTGTAATTATTTCTTCAACTTCCTTCAAAATAGAATCATCACCTCTAGGCATAGATAGGAACATCACCTTGATTTCGTTTAGAATTAGACTCTCAATTATTTTTTCAACCTTTGCCTCACTCTTTTGTTGTTTCTGTTTGCTTTTTGTGGTTTGGCCTTCACTATTCTTTTCTTCGACACCTAGAAATGGAATGTTAGATAAATGAACCAAAGTAGAAAAATCCCAACATTTGTATCGACAAACTAATCTGGAAGAAGGTATTAGAGTAATAGATTACCATGACTTCCCAAGTGGATTTAAGGACTTATTTTCGGCTTTAGGGGGAAGCCATTCTCTAGTTGTCTTCATCTCCTTATCTTCCTCTTGGAATTCAACTCCAATTGATACTTTACATTCTTCCTTGGGAATTTCATTTTCAATTTCCTTGAATGTCTTGCAAGATTCCTTTGGAATCACATATTCAATTTCAATGAATGTCTTGCAAGCTTCCTTTGGAGGAACACAGTCAACTTCATTCAAAAAAGAATCAACTCAACTAGGCAAAGAATTAGGAATAGCATCAAAACAAGTATTCAGGTTTGTTTCTTTCACCTCACTTTCTTTTTTTGCTCTCATCTTTTCTTCAACCATTTTCTTCCAACATGCTTCATTTTTAGAAATTTGTCTTTTCATTCTCTCCTCTTTTCTCTTCCTTTTTTCATACTCTTTATTCTCCCTTTCAATTTCTCTATTGCATCTCCCATATCTCCTTCCTCCATGCCTCCTCCTTTTTATTTCTACTAACTTGTCAAGAATCAAATTGAACTCCTCCATGTTTCTTTGCAATCTTTTCATTTCAAGGAATATTGTTGCCATGATAGGTGGTGGGAAGAAGAATTTTTTTTTTTGGAAAAAATGGAAGAACAATATCAAAAATCACTCTAGGAAGGATGGCTCTAGATGCCAAATGATATGATCCTAGAAAGGAACATATAAAATTTCGGATCTATCCTTGAGTGACAACCAAAATTAGAAGAAGAAGAAGAATAATAACAAATGGACAAAATAAGGAATGGAAGGTAGGCGCCACAAGTCCAAGGGGATTTGATAAGCCAAATGAAGATCGCCATAAGGGTCTTGGACTCTTGATAAGATCAAAGGGTTGGCTCAGTGAAGAACCCAAGAGAGACAATACTCTCACAATTGGACTTAATCCAAAATTTGGTTTCGAAAAGATACCATAACCTCCCTCTAATGACTCAATTAACACACCCACTAAATGACTCACTTAACTAAACTTAATCATGCCATTAAATGGTGATTTAAAGTTCTCTCTCCACCATTATGTGGCTGTTACACTTTCTTCTCAAATTACAAGTGTAACCCCCATTATTTAAATAAAAAATAAAAGGTTAATAACTTAAAGGAGTTACTTGAGGCATGCAAGCCAAAAGATTCCTCCCAACTAAGCTAGCAAACTCATGTAAAACTGAAAACAATATTTTCACCATGATATAAGCCGAATCTGGTCAAGAGTCTTGAAATACAATTTGTAGATGATTTCCTTAGCTTTCCAACGCACTAAAGAACGTATCAATCAGTGATCAGTATATCAAGATATAGCCAAAACAAGAATATCGGTTCATCACAAATGAAAATAAAATTTTCATCAAAAACTAATTTGGCCTTAAATTAGACACCATTCTTGGTTTGCACCATTGAAACTTAAGCACAGCAGATTGATACGTTCTTTGGTGCATTGGAAAGATTAGGAAATCATCTATAAATTGTATTTCAAGCCTCTTGACCAGATTCGGCTTATATCCTGATGTAAATATTGTTTTCAGTTTTACACGAGTTTGGTAGCTTAGTTGGGAGGAATCTTTTGGCTTGCATGCCTCATGTAACTCCTTTAAGTTATTAGCCTTTTATTTTTTTATTTAAATAAGGGGGGTTACACTTGTAATGTGAGAAGAAAGTGTAGCAGCCACATAATGGTGGAGAGAAAACATTAAATCACCATTTAGTGGCATGATTAAGTTTAGTTAAGTGAGCCAAAGGTTGGCAGCCACAAGCTTATATGTAACATGCCTAACACATTGAAATGATAACTTTGATGTTCAATTTGGTTTTTACCAATTGTGAGAGTATTCTCTCTTGGGTTCTTCATTCAACCAACCCCTTTGATCTTATCAAGAGTCCAAGACCCTTGTGGCGATCCTCTCCTTCGATTATCAATTCCCTTGGAATTGTGGTGCCTCCCTTCCATTCCTTACCTTCTCCATTTTTGTATTTCTTCTTCTTCATATTTTGGTTGGTCACTCAAGGATATATTAGAAATTTTACATGTTCCATTCCTTATCTTTTCCATTTTTGTATTCATCTTCTTCTATAATTTTTGTTGGTCTCAAGGATAGATCCAAAAATTTACATGTTCCTTTCTAGGATCATATAAACTACATTGTTGTAAAGATCAAGTCAAGTACAAAGATGGTAAGTCAGAAAGCAACCTTTGGTACAACAGAGAAGTGACAGTTCTACTTTGAGCATCTGATAATCAAAAGCACTTCTCAGTGAAGCATGTCAAGTTATCAGTCTCAACGGATCCAAGCATTTAATTCTAAGTCTAAACGGATACAATTTTAAGATCGTTGAAGAAGATCAAGACAGAGAAGCACTTCAGCTATATATACTTGAAGAACTTCAAGTAGACAGGCAGATATACAAGAACAGAGACATATACAAAGATATACAAGCTCTGATATCATAAGTGCAGAAACTCTGTTGAAATTGTAAAACAAGTTTACGTGTAAATCTTGTTGATCTCGAACTTTCAAATCCTCACACATAGTGAGTTCTTAGGTCAAATCAGTTAATCTCTTTGTTAGAGTTAGAGCTTGAAGAGGCTTAGTAGAGAAAGAATACTTGTAGCCCGAAGAGGTGTTGAATACTTGTAACCTATTTGGAGAATAGTGGATAAAACCTATGAAAATAGAGATCATGTCAGAAAATTTTTGAGGAGCTTACATAAACAGTGGAGACCTAAGGTCACTGATATTCAGGAAGCAAAGAACCTCAATACTCTCACTTTGGAGGAACTTCTTGGATCTTTAAAAGTTCGTGAGCTTGAGCTCAATGAAGAAGAAGGTTCCAGAAAAGGAAAATCTATTGACCTAAAGGAAAATCTTCTGACAGTGATGAAGGATCTGATGAGGATGAACTGTCTTTCATCTCCAGAAAGATTCAACATATATGGAGAAAGAAAGGTGGTTTCAGAACGAAGCAGTTCAACAAAAAGTTCTTCAAGGAGAAATCAGACTCTAAGGAAAAAGGTCCACCTCTGTGTTTCGAGTGCAAAAAGTCTGGTCATTTCAAAGATGACTGCCCAGAACTGAAGGACAAAAAGAAGTTCTTCAAAACGAAAAAGGGCTTGATGGCTACTTGGGCGGATCTGGATGTGTCTTCATCTGATGAAGAAAATGAAGCAAAGGAAGAGGTAAATATCTGTCTCATGGCTGGTACATCATCAAAAAGTGATTACACTGATGTAGAGGTAATGGATTCTAACCCTTCCATTCTTCAAGATGCATTTGATGAATTATTGAATAACTCGTCAATTCTGTCTCATAAGTATAGAAGTCTCAAAAAGAAATTTTCCAAACTATCTAAAGAATTTGACAGGGTTTGCATGGAGAAAATAAGTCTTGTGAGTGAAAATGACAAACTAAAATATAAGAATGTTAGTTTAACTGACAAACTCAAGTGTGAGCCAACTGTCTCTTGTGAAGTTACAAAACTAAAACAAGATGTGACATATCGGACAGACACACTGTCTAAATTTGTAGGTAGCTTGGATAAGCTAAGTTTAATTTTAAGGTACTCTACGTCCCCTCATGATAAGTCTGGTCTTGGTTATGACAAAGAAAAGCATGAAGCATCTCATAAAAAGTCAAAACCACATATGCATAGTAGAACCTCAGAAGCTCAAACACTGCATGTTAAAACTAAACTGAGCTCGTCCAACACTTACTGTAAAGTGTGTGGAAAAAGAGGTCATATAACATCTAGATGCATACATTACAAGCATATTAAACATGCTCGTCCAATGACTACTAACAAGAAAGGACCCAAGTCAATTTGGGTACCTAAAGATAAGATTGTACCTATTGCAGACTTTCTTAACAACAGGAAAGAAACACACATCCTGGTACTTGGATAGTGGTTGCTTACGACACATGACGGGAGAAATGTGTATGTTCCAAGACCTTAAACATAGGGATGGTGGCTGGGTGACCTTTGGAGGTAATCAGAAAGGAAAGATCATTGAGATAGGTAAAATCGGTAACCTTTTCCCTCCATTGATAATGTTTTATTGGTAAATGGTTTAAAACATAATCTGCTAAGCATAAGTCAATTGTGTGATAGTGGATTTGCTGTTTCTTTTGATAAGAACATGTGCAATGTCAAGAAACCTAATGGATCACTCTTATTCACTGCCAAGAGGCAAAACAATCTGTATAAGATTGACTTGGAGGACCTTACGAATCAAAGTGTCTCATGTCTAGTGTCCATTGAAGATGAGTGATGGATTTGGCACAAAAGGCTAGGTCATGCAAGTTGAAGTTAATTTCAAAGCTAAGTAAGCATAACCTCGTGAGAGGATTACAAAACCTTGAGTTCAAATCTGATGCTCTCTGTGACGCATGTCAAAAGGGAAAACAAGTCAAAGGTTCCTTTGAATCTAAGAATGTTGTTAGTACCAACAGACCACTAGAATTGCTACACCTTGATCTCTTTGATCCAACAAGGACTGCCTCTGTCAGTGGAAAGAAATATGGTCTAGTTATAGTAGACGACTACACTAGATGGACATGGGTTATATTCCTAGCTCACAAGGATGAGTCTTTCAAGGTCTTCTTTGTATTCTGCAAACGTGTACAGAAAGAAAAAGGCATGTCTATCACTTCAATCAGAAGTGACCATGGGGGAGAGTTTGAAAATGAGCTATTTCATAAGTTCTGTGAAGAAAGTGGTATACTTCACAACTTCTCAATACCTAGAACACCACAGCAAAATGTTGTGGTAGAGAGAAATAATGGATCTCTTCAAGAGATGTCTAGAACAATGCTTCATGATAACTCTGTCCCTAGACACTTCTGGGCTGAAGCTGTTAATACTGCCTGCTACATTTAGAACATAATATACATTAGACCAATTTTGAATAAGACTCCTTATGAATTGTGAAAAGGACAAAAACCCAACATATCTTACTTTCATCCTTTTGGGTGTAAATGTCATATGTTGAATACTAATGATCAACTTGGTAAGTTTGATGCTAAAGTAGATAATTAGATTCTGTTAGGATTTTCTGAATCATCAAAAGGGTTTAGAGTTTATAGTTCTAGAACTTTAGTAGTAGAAGAATGTATACATGTTAATTTTGATGACAAGCAGCCTGATAATAAATTATCAGAGCTTGATGAAGCTATTGCATATTTGAATCTCAAGGACTTTAAAATTCAAGCAAATGTCAAACCTGATGATGGACAACCTTCAACAACATGAGTCAGAAACTTCAACTTCTCAACAAGAAAATGTTCAAAGATCTTGGTACTTAATCATTGGGAATCCTAATGATAAGTTAAGAACCAGATCTACATTCAGAGAGCAAGACGATTCTGCCTTAGTCTCTGAGTTAGAACCAAAGATAGTAGACGATGCTCTATTGGACGAGGGCTGGATTCTTGCAATGCAGGAAAAACTAAACTAGTTTGAGAGAAGTGAAGTGTGGACTCTTGTGCCTTTACCAAAAGACAAATCAGTTATTGGAACCAAATGGGTTACATAAACAAGCTTGATGAAAATGGTAAGGTGATAAGAAATAAAGCTAGACTTGTTGCACGAGGTTATTCTCAGGAAGAAGGTATAGACTACACTGAAACTTTTGCACCGGTTGCTAGATTAGAGGCAATTCACATCTTATTATCATTTGTTGCACATCACAATACAATGCTATATCAAATGGATGTAAAAAGCGCCTTTCTAAATGGTGTTATTAGTGAGGAAGTATATGTTATGCAACCTCCGGGTTTTGAAAGTGAAACCCAACCTGAACATGTATATAAGCTAAAGAAAGCTTTATACGGCCTCAAACAAGCTCCTAGAGCTTGGTATGAAAGGTTAAGTTCATTCTTAATGGACAATGGATTCAGTAGAGGAAACGTTGATACAACCTTATTTAGAAAATCCTATAAATCCAGTTTTATTTTTGTTCAAATATATGTTGATGACATAATTTTTGGTGCTACTAATGAATCTCTTTGTAAAGAATTCTCCAAGCTTATGCAGAAAGAGTTTGAAATGAGCATGATGGGAGAACTCAAGTTCTTTCTTGGACTTCAAGTTAAGCAAACAGTGGACGAGGTGTAAATCCATCAGACTAAGTATACAAAGGTATTGTTAAAGAAATTCAAGATGGATGATTGAAAGCCTATGAACACCCCTATGCATCCCACGTCCATACTGAACAAAGATGCTAAAGTTAAAAAGGTATACCAAAAGGTATATACAGGTATGATAGGATCTCTGCTATATCTTACTGCTTCCAGACCTTATATTATGTTCAATGTATGCTTATGTTCTCGATTTCAATCTGATCCAAGAGAATCTCATTTATCAGCAGTTAAAAAAATATCTATATATTTAAAAGGTACTACTAATATGGGTTTGTGCTTTAAGAAAAATGGTGATTACAGATTAGTTTGTTTTTGTGGTGCTGACTATGCTGGAGATAGAATAGAAAGAAAAAGTACCAGTGGAGGATGCCACTTTATTGGAGCTAATCTAGTCTCATGGTCAAGCAAAAGACAAAGCACTATTGCCTTATCAACTGCTGAAGCTGAGGATATTTCAGCTACTAGTTGCTGCTCACAACTTCTATGGATCAAACATCAATTGGAGGACTACAATGTGTTTATAAGTAGTATTCCACTTATGTGTGATAATACTGCTGCAATAAATCTATCTAAGAATCCAATATTGCATTCAAGGGCTAAGCATATAGAGATTAAACATCACTTTATTAGAGATTATGTGCAAAAAGGCATTATTGATATGCAATTTGTAGATACTGACCATCAATGGGAAGATATCTTTACTAAACCACTTGCAGATGACATATTCATATTTATTAGAAAACATCTTAATATGATTTGTGTGGATTGATTGTGCGTCCAATGCATATTGCATGCACGTCTATTGCTTAAATGCGTCAAATGCATGTTGCATGCGCGTCCAGTAGGCATTGCGTCTCTTAAAAGTTTACATGGTTTTATCATACTCATCTATGCTATCTATGATTATATTTGCATTGATTCATTTTCAAGACATATTTAATAATATCCTGATGCTGAGTCAGTTATTTCCATCAATCCCATCAATAGCTTTTTATGGTTTCAAAAAAACAGCGCCGCATCAGTACTCATTCTCCTTTTCTCACATGTTTTCATTTTATTGTGTGGGTCGTTTTAGTCCCCAACAAAAAAAAAACTACTCCGTTAGTCCCTGACAATTACTATGGGACATTATAGTCCCTAACAATATTTAAAGTGGGACTAATTGGTCCCTGACAATTAGTATCGTGGGACAATTTAGTAACGGATGCTAATTAATGGAGTCAACGTAGGGACTAACTTGTCCCAGTTAGTAATTGTTAGGGACTAACGTAGTAGTTTTTTTTTTGTCAGGGACTAAAATGGCCCACACACTTTTTGTTAGGGACCAAAATGGGCCTTTACCCTTTTATTAATTTCTTTGGGAAAACTCTTCAAATTCGAAACCTTTTTAAGTAATACTCTTTCCCTCTGAAAAACCTTTCACAATCTTCTCTCTTTGAACCCTCGAGTACTCTGTTTCTTGCTACCAAACCCTAAACTATCAAACCTCATCAATGGCTTCCTCTTTTGTTGCTTTCAATGTGGACAAGCTGAACCTTGCTACTGAGCACCACTTCAACTTTGGAATTTTGGTAGAATATAACTTAGATGTAAGTAAGAACATCAATGCTACTCTTGGATGGGGAGTACTCTTCATTGAAAAAGTCTCTATCTACCTTAACCTAATTAGGGAATTCCGGAGAAACCTTCAAGTATCGATTCTTTGAGATTTTTGTTGTGGTTCTCGGAAAAAGAGTAGTGGTCTCCGAAAAGGCCATCTCCGATGCTATCAACTGTGCTCAAGAAGGAGTGATTTTTTCTTATACTTGGGAGACGGACCTTGGTGGTTCCCGAGGTGATAGCTGCCTTCCCGATGAGAGAAGATACCGTAAGAACTAATTCCTGGAAGACAGTGGAGATGAAGGATGATGTTCACATTCTTCATTAGTTGCTGAACATGGTTGTGTTACACAAAACTGGGTCTAAAGACAACTAGTCAGCTTTACACAAGTTTTGTCTCTGCCATCTCATCATTGAGACTAAAATCAACCTGCCCAAAATTCTCTATGGAAGATTCAAGGATGCTATTGTTCACAAGAAGAAGATCTTTGCAATTCCATACTGTCATCTTTTGTCCAAAATCTTCAAGTCTCAAGGAGTCTATGACATACTTGCTGCTAAATCTCCTGAAGAACAAGCTAGAATTCTACCTGAAAAAGGAATGTCTGCTGCTGACATTGAAAAAATGAACATATCCAACATGAATCTCATCACATATGTTGCTGCTGCTTTGGCTAAAATAGAATAGATGATGAAGATTAAGGAGGAACAGATTGAACAGAACAATGCTGAAGTACTAGGGCTGAAGTGAACAATTAGAAGAAAAACAACTGCTGCAAGGAAACCAATTTCCAGAAAGCCTGTTGTTGGCATTGTGATCAGGGAACCAGAAGCTATTGCCCCTCAACCTGCTCCTTCTCATAAAAGAACAAGAAATCTCATCTTGTCTCATAATGAAGATGAGGATGATGAAGATAATGTCACTATCGGAACTATTCTGAAGAAGCATAAAACCACTGCTGCTACTGCTGATGTTGTTGTTACTACCAAGAGAAGGCAGCCCTCAAGAAAAGCTAAGTCCTTTGTGACTTCTGAGGTAAATATCTCTGCTAATGATCTTGTCCAATTAGCAGTAGATGCCTTAGTAGAAAGCTTAGAAAGTAGGGATGATGCTGTTGTTGCTGGTACACCTGACACTGATGTCTACATACCCACACTACAATCCCACAATCCTCTTCACCACAAACAGCCTCACCTGTCTACTCACCTGTACAAACCTCACCAAATAGACCACATTTTCAACCCATAATACCTGCAAATGATCCCTGGTTCAATCAACCAGATGATGTAAGGATTAACCCTGGAGCCCCCTTTAACAAAATACCAAGAACCAAATTCCCTTACACTAACCCTTCAGTTCTCTATGATGGCAAAGCTGAAAGCTGGGCCAAAGTAAAAAGACATTGGAAAATACTCTATCATAAGCATGAACCTGAATCAACTAGACCTTTCTATCCCCTGCCTGAATATGAATATGAACCTAAACCTACCTACACCCCATGGCATGTACCCATTCCCTATGTGCCAAACAACAACAATCCTCTTCCATCCACTCTACACAACCACATTGGACCTGCCCTAACTCACCTTCCACTACAAAAATTCCCACCTAGAAAAATCTATCCAAACCTCATCAAATCTCCTCCTTTCAAACCATTCACAGATGGTGTCAACAGGTACATCATACCTATTTGGTCTACTGACCCTTGCAAAGCCAATGGCTCCAACAATTATCCACAAAAGGTCAAGAACATAAGGAAGACCTAAGTTCATTCCCGGACAGAGAGACATCTTGGGTGACATTTAGACATCCAAGTGTTTATGGCAGAGCTATCGGTCTTGTGGACCACCTCTTGTATGCTTTTACGCAAAATGAATTTGATCTCGCCAAGATATGTTAGAGCTACAAACTTCGTCCCTCCAACATGGTTGTTTCATACCAAGAAGGAGACAAAGATTGGTATCAGACCTTACATAATTGCTCCAAGACTACCCATGATAGATACAAAGATAAAGATCTGAAGAAGCAAAGGAGCACTGCAAAGAATCCAGAAGACAATTTCTGCATGATTAATCCTGATACTGTTGAACCTGTTGATCAGAATATGATTCATTTCTTGTTATCACAGCCAGTTGAAGACATAGATGAAGATTCTGCAGTTGCTATTTGGTCAAATCACATGGTGGCTTGTGCTAAGGAAGGTTCATCTTCTGGATTAAGTGAACAAGAGAAGAAAAGTATTCCTAAATTTAGAGGAAAATGTGGACTCTCAAATGTCAGATTCTTCATTTACAAGGACACTCTTGGAATTCCTGTCATAAGTCCTTGTTGGGAATTTGCGTATAAAACAAAATAACGCAACGGAAAAAAATTCCCATCGAAGGATCCTTGCGAATGGTCATGTTTCATGGTTAGAAGATTTACCTCTTGAAGCGATGACAATTGATTGAAATCGTCTATCACGAACACTGCACGAGCGATGTCTCTAAGGTATCCACACGAGCTGATCCCGTGAACGCCCAACATCACGAACACGAAGCGTCTCTGCCTCACAGTGCTAGCTTCGAAAATCGAGACCTGCTGCTCACTGTCACTCTCTATGTGCGGATAGGGTAAAAACCGTGTAGGCACAATAGCTTAAGTGGTCTACTTATAGTAGCACCTCCTTAAGTGAGTTAGTGAGCAGCGTTTGACCTAAGCCCCATATACTATGCGCTAGGCCCAATAGAAGAGTCCAACTCTCCTTCTAATGCTTCTTTTGATCCGCTCTTATGTGTGTGACCCTATAGGTTCCCAAAACATTAGTAGTAATATTAAATCCCATTTAATATTACAAACAGTGAGCGGTATCTAGCAATACATCACTGCCACCTAAGTGGTGAGAAAGTCAGTGATTTGACGAAACCTTTCTGTGACAAATATTCATGTGCATTATTATCCCTTTGTCCATATATCTATATTGAACACAAGACATAGAATGTGTCACCCTTGTATGGTTCAATATCATGTTCCCTGATACCCGAGTAGACTTAAAAACAAATGAGGTCAATATCTCATATTGACTCATTTCAGCACGACCATGCATTTTACAGTCTCACTCTATCGGGGGGCCACTGAGATATTACTCTGTTATGTAGGAGGGACAAATTCCATCTAGGTCACTCACATCCCCCTGCATGGCTCGTAGTATGCCCAATGACCGTCTTTATAATCATCCTATTACAGATGACGATTGACGATATTAAAGCACACGACTCCTCATGTATGGATCGTAGCGATTTCAGGTCGAAGGATTGCATACACCATTGTCACTATGAGAACTACTTATGACACTCACATAACGCTCCATGTAGTGTTCTCATGGTGGGTCAATCCAGTACATCATTACTCTAATGTGTACCTATGTGGCGACTCGATATCTCATATCCATGACCCGTGAGATATGGTCATCAGTCTGCACACATAATAGTCTCAATGTATTATTATTGTCCTTATTAATAAAATACTTGACTACGGATATTTAAGAATATGATTTCATTGTTCAATAGTGTCTCACGATCAAGTCATGTACTTGATATTCTATTAAACTGAAATTTCTATTCTAAGGACTTTATTATGTTTAAACAAGTAACACAATAAACTGGAATGCCTCATATATATATATATAATGGCAAGATACAAATGTAAGTCTAAGAAATACACTGGCCTCTAGGGCTTACACCAACAGTCTTGTCTATAAAGAAGACCCTATCCACTGGGATAAAGAGCTGCCTCCTACCCAGACTCGCTCTTGCTTCATCACCACCACCATCTCCTCCTCCTGAGCATACTGAGGAAGAAATCATAGTTGAAGAACAGGATTTGAATGCTGATGTTGTTCAACCAAAAGCTGAGAATTAGGAAGTTACTGAGTCTGCTCCAAGACCAAGCACTTCTGAAAAGCACTCATCTCAGCCAATGGCTCTGACAGTCATCCATCCACATGATCAACCTCAAAATTCTAGAGCTATAAGCACTTTTCAAGGTCAAGCACATGCTTCAGACAGTGCTGAAAGCTCCAGACCTTCTCCACCTCATAATTTTGACGAGATTATTGGAAAGATCATAAAGGAGAGAGTCAAAGTGGAAGTTAAGGAGCAAGTCAAGGAGCAAGTTGCTAAAGCCTTGGCACCAACGAATGTAATGATCAACCAAATGATGAGAATTTTACAGAGTTTCCAACAGAGTCACAATCTGCCAGTTCAACCTCCACCACCTCCACCAAACCAGAACCCTCCACCACCACCTCCACCCTCTTCTTAGCTTTCTTTTATTTCTTTAAACTGACAATGATGGTCCACTCTTGTTTCCTTTTTGTTTGATGACAAAAAAGGGGGAGAAAGGATATAGAAATTAATTTTTATATACATAAAGTCAGTTTTTGGTCGTACATATATGTTTTCACATGCATACTATTTTGCTACATACATGCACTTGATATGATCTGATATTGCTATCTGTGTTTGGACTTATAAGCTCTGATACTGTGTTTTTCTCTGATACTATGTTTTAGTTTTTGACTAAGTTAAAACTGATATGTACTGCTGCTTATGTGTTTTACTCTTTAAAAGTTTGAATTCTTTGTCTTAGGGGGAGCTCTGTAGCTCTCTTCGACTTTGCTCACTCAAATTTAATTGGTATTTGTCATCATCAAAAAGGGGGAGATTGTTAGAACCAAAGTTGTTTTGGATTAAAATAATTTTTTAAATTTTGTTGTTAACTAAACGGTTAAATTTGTATGGCAAAGTATTTGTCAAAGATATAACTTGTTTGTTATAAGTATGCAGGGACTATTTGATTTATACGAGTTAGAGGAACTTAAACTTAAGATATGGAAAGACTTGATAGACGGAGTAGCTTCACTATATGCCCCGTCAGCAGACGAGCTCTTGAGTATAGCACATCCATCTCTCGGAACTAGGTGAAAAGTCTGTAGACGAATTATCAGTAGATGAGCCCGACTCACTGATAAGTTGATCTTGCACGTCCAAAGACCTGCGCATCCACTAGTTTTAAAACGTGAACCCGTCTAAGCTTAAATGTATTTATTTCAAATGATTGCTTATTTAATTCAAAGAATATATGTATTTTACCCTTGCTGCTTCTATTATATAAAATATTTATCTCTTGGATAAAAGAACTTCGTACCATCGAAATCATAATCCTTTGTACTATGTCAACTACATTGTTGTAAAGATCAAGTCAAGTACAAAGTTGGTAAATCAGAAAGAAACCTTTGGTAAAATAGAGAAGTGACAGTTCTACTTTGAGCATTCCTCTGATAATCAAAAGCACTTCTCAGTGAAGCATATCAAGTTATCAGTCTCAACGGATCCAAGCATTTAATGCTAAGTCTGAACGGATACAATTTGAATACCGTTGAAGAAGATCAAGACAAAGAAGCACTTCAACTATATATACTTGAAGAACTTCAAGTAGACATACAGAAATACAAGAGCAAAGACATATACAAAGATATACAAGCTTTGATATCATAAGTGCAGAAACTCTGTTGAAATTGTAAAACAAGTTTACGTGTAAATCTTGTTGATCTTAAACTTTCAAATCCTCACACATAGTGAGTTCTTAGATCAAATCAGTTAATCTCTTTGTTAGAGTTAGAGCCTGAAGAGGCTTGGTAGAGAAAGAATACTTGTAGCCTGAAGAGGTGTCGAATACTTGTAACCTATTTGGAGAATAGTGGATAAAACCTTCAAGTAGAAGGGACTAGACGTAGGTATTGGTTGGAAGAGAGTGAACCAGGATAAAACTCTTTTGTGATTCTTCTAACCCTTATCTTTTACAGTTTTTGGTTATACTAACTGAGGGGTTTTGAATCTGAGTTTGTCATCTCTTCAAAAACTATTTCCTATTTGTGTACTGTTTATTTTGATCTGCTTGTAAAAGTGTTTGAAAAAAGGCTTTTTCGAAAATATGTTAAGAAACACAATTCAACCCCCCTTCTTGTGTTTCCCTGTGTCAGCTTCAGGTATACCAATTTTAAAGTCAATCAGATTTAAATTGGACTCAGAGTGCATTGAAACACTCAAAATCTGGTAACAGACATTACTAAGAATGCTCAAACGCTGCATGATCAATGCTCAAACGTTCCGGGGTGAGGTGACACGTGGTGAAACATGTCAAAATGGATGACATATGACTGATTCTTCTTCTTCTCCACTCACTTTGCATGCATTTTCTCTCATTCTTCAGGCATGAACTAGAAACCTTAGAGAGAAGGCAGAGCTCATCTTAGTGAGAGGAAGTCCATTTCTGAGAGATTTGCTTGAACGTTTTCGATTCTGACTTCGGATACACGTCCAGGGCATTGAGCACGTCAAGTACATACCTTCGATTCATCAAACATTGGAGGTAATTCTCAAGTCCCAAACTCGTCGACACGTCGACATTGTCATTTACTTTGTTTTGTGAATCTTGCTTCGATTCTAGCTTTGTCTGTGAAACTGTTGCAAGATTAGGGTTTATGACATTGTTGGGACTCTGTCCATGTGTTTAGGACGAATTTCGGAGCACCGTGGTTTTCATCGTGAGTGAAGCAGCTGTTTTTCTATGGAGAGGGGCGCGAGTTTCGGGGCGTGGAAGCGACATTACGATTGTCTAAGGTGGGGAGAAAGTATCTGACACGTCGGGGAGGCAAGTATAGTATTGTATATTATGTTGTATGCGTAGGGTGCCCCAGACCCTACTAGTTGTCAAGTGGCTTTCGATAATTAAATCCCTGTTGAAACTGATTTTTAAATCTGTTTACAGGATTTAATTATGGCATGCTTATCGATGTTAGGAATGCTTTATTGTTTTACGTGCATATGCTGATGTTGTTTGTTTTGCTGTTGGTTGAAGTGTGTTGTTTGCTATTTATGCAAGATGATGTTTGATGCTATATTTTTTGATTATGTTAAGTTATTATTGATGTTGAGGATGATGATATTATGATGTTGGCTGAGACACCCCGTTGTGCCCCATTGTATTATTACATTAAATCCTTAATTATTTATTTACCTAATCGCGCGCTTATCGTTGAGAATATGTAAAAATTAAAAACTTTATTAATAATCAGATAACTTCTACAAATATACACCACACCAAACTATTTTACATAAATACACACATAAGTATCCTTTATTTTACACAACTTGCTCATAACTAATGGAAAACAAAACATCTTATGTGACTCACTGGCCCTAAACTTACTACGCTACATTATCAGGATCAGTAGGTGGTTCTTCAGCGTCAACTTCATACGGAACGTCGTTCAACTCTTCAACAATCTCCATCTCGTATGGGGTTCCATCCATATCTTCCGTAACATAGTCGTCCATATGGTCTTCTAACGTAACCAAGTAGACATACACCAAAAATACAGAAATAGGGAGATAAGAAACAATTCTTTCATCATAAGTGGAAAGGTTCATAGCATATAATACAATAACGGCCACAAACATGCATCACTCACAATTTACAATCATCCAAACTTTATAACATCATCCTCTACCCTTCAACTCATGCAACTAAACCTTTATGCTGACGTGGCCACTACTACTCCTGTCACACATCCCTCGTTAGGGATGCCAGTCAGTCGTCCAAGTGACATGTTCTCCACGTCGGTGCACATTCTCATCCATGGTAGGAATGCTCATGCAAAGCAATGACACTATAGCTGCACAGTACCGTCGGTGCACACCCTGGTTCTCTCTCTCAACTCTATCAAGGGTGCTCATGCATAGCAATGACACTATAGTTGCATAACTTAAATTCTAATTTGGAACGGTCTACAAGAACTTCGGACCTTGTGTATCTCAAATACACGGTTATGAACAACGATGCAACATATGATTCTCACTGACTTTTATCAATAGCAACCTAGTACCTCAAGCTTTTCCTCACAACCTCCACTTACATTTTATATCACATCACTTCATAGCGAGGCAACTCTAATTCATATTCAAAACTCTCACCCAAACAAAACACCTCCGAGTAATATATATATATCTTTCCTTAAAATCATCTAAGCATAGTATTAAACCCATACAGCGCATGCATAACACATTAATCAACAGAATATTCAAACATCTCAATATCATATAAGGCAATTTATCACAACCAACTCATAATAGTTCAACCAAATAAATAACAAAGTCAGATTCTGTCACGGCCTGGCCGTGATAGCCATCACGGCCGTGACAAACAACAAAGGCAAGTCAGATTCTGTCACGGCCTGGCCATGACAACCATCACGGCCGTGACAGATAGCAAACATCCTCAATATCATAATTATTCAAACACCGAAACAATACGTCACATGCAGATGGAATACCTCAACCAGCGTATCACAAACAGTCAAAAGTAAATAATTCAGACATCCTCAAATATGAATAATCAACCTAAGGCGATAAACCAACAATTCCAAAATCGTCATTGGTTTTACGGAAAAGTTTCCAATACGATTTTGGTATTGTCGATTACTCGACCACTAGTAGGGTTTAGGTCGCCCTACACCATTATTATAAATTATATACTACTTATCGGTTCCGACGATGGAATGGTTCTTTCTCCCACCTGAGTTTGCACCAGAAACACATACACGACGATCCTTGTTATCCCGCCACGAGTTAACACAACCACCTTCAACCAAACAACATAATTATAATTAATCAACTAACACCCATCTATGACACTTTAGGGCTAGGTTCGGCCAAGACTTAGAAAATAGGTTTAGGATTATCTTCTTAATGCCATCTTTTGGATCCTAGTTACTAGAGTCTTAACTAACATAGATTACTTATTACAAGACTAAAATTTGAAACAAAATCCTCTAGCCTTTAGGGTTAGGGTTTCGGCCAAGGACTGACTTTTAGGGTTCAAAAATCCTTAAAATTTCTAATCATGATTAAGTCATAGATTAATGATCCTTGATTAACCTAAATCATGGATTAGTGACAAAACAACTAAAGTTGAAACTCAAAACTTCCTATCTCTTTTATACAAGGATTCGGCCTCAACATGTTCATAGGGTTCTTAGTTTAATAAACCAACTTGGATTTATTAAGCATACATACTAATAGCTTGATTAACAAGATCATTAATGAAAACCATGAACAAAAACTCTACCAAACCTACTTTGATAGATTCGGCCAAGGCTAGGTTTTTAGGAAAGAAATTTTTGATTACATCATGCTCTTAGATTTAGATAATATGCATGATATCAAGATGATAGAAAGTAGTTTCATCATCATTATATTTTTCTAGAATTTATTATGACTTTTCAAAGTTCTGGGGTTAGAAACTTGAAAATGATGAACACGTATAAAACAAACTTTGAATCAAGAAACTTGCTAAAGAACATAGGCATGATTAAGGAAGAAGATTAGGATTTACCTCTTGAAAATCAATGACAAAGGAAATCCAAGAAACTTACTTCACAAATCTATCACTAAAAGACTTATAACTTTAGGGTTTTTGAACAAATGACAATAGAAATTAAGTGAAAAGTAAGAGTATGGTATTTATAGAGCTTTCTTGCACCATCTTGGGAAGGATCTAGAAGTGATGAGTTGTCTTGCTAAAAGGATTAAAATGCAAATACTTCCTAGGGACCATTTTGCAAAGATTCCAAAAGTTTAAGGACTAGTTTGCAATTTGACAATAAATTGTCATGATGACTTTTTACCACATTTAATGTGAGCTTATCTTGACTAACTTTGGCTGAATTTATGTCATAGATATTTTTAAGAAAAATCATGAAGGTTGAAGAATGTTGAAGAATGTTGAAGAACAAAGTAGAAGAATGGAGAACATTCTAGAAAATCTTGGCTCGTCCAAAAATAAATGAGGGCAGCCTTCAATCCCTCATGGGCTTGCGCATGGGCTTGTTAAATTTGGGTTTGGATTCATTTTTGTGGGGCCCACTTAAAGATTTAAGCATTAAGCTTGACTTAGGAGACTTGTATAGTTTCAAATAGGCTTTATGGAATCAATTCATGAACTAGACAATTTGGGCTTCATAGCCACGTCCATTAGAGATTGGTAACAAGGATTCTAGTCCAATTTACTTGAAAAAAAATTTAGAAACTAACTTAGGGACAAAAGGGTAATTTACAGAAAGTTCAAGGACTTGAGCGTAAAATTCATAAATTTTCACTTTAACCCTGAAGAACCTTCTAGACTTAAAAATATGATTCATCCCCTTGAATCATCTCAAAATCCTAATATAAACCCTCTATCGGCTCTTAGAAACTCCGAAATCCCCTCCGTCGTCTACCCGATTACGTGTTTCACCCGAAAAATAAATTATTTTATTTTTTTCCAAAATAATTCTAAAAATACAGAATTGTAGGAAATAAAATAATAATCTTAAGTCTTTCGTTCACGAATTAAAATTAGGTCTTTTGAGCAGTATAATTATACTGTCAATGGAATTCGCGCCCGAGTTTCACCTGACTTTCCAACCTAAATTTTAATCGTAGCTTCCTACATTCAAGTAGGATTGAGTAGTAAACTCCTTTTATTTAAAATAATTTTCTAAAACTCAAATAAATTTATAAACATATTTATATGTATTACTGTTATTTAAAACAGCGAAATACAGGGTGTTACATTGGCATTGATGCCGTTGAGGTTGTCTGGATTGTCTTTTTGTGCTGGTTGAAACCCTAGTTGACACCTGAGGGTACGTTGTCGAATTAGTGATGAGAATGGATTTTGGAAGCGGTATATAGGTTATGAGTTGAGATTGTGGATGCCAAGTGCATCGTAATGCATGTAAGTGAGTAACGATACGGTGTCAACTTAGGTTATGTTGCATTGCATATTTGCCAAAGTGACGAGTCGTATGACTGGGAGTCATGCAAGGTTGGTGTACCCGGGTGAGGGTACGGAATGTGAGCGGGATGGTTCAGGGAACTTTGGGGATGTAGCCGGATTTGGATTGACCGACAGTGGCCAATGGTTTGCGCCCATTGTGTCGTGGTTTCCGCTGGTACTCGACTATCTCGACATCTGGGCCCAGAGTGTTCCAGTCTATGGTGGACGATCCGAGGAGAACAAGATACCCCTGTTGGATTTGAGCTCATGAGGGGAAGCACCCTTATTGGTCACAATGAACGAAACTATTACCAGGACCAACTAGCTGACATTCTTTGGGCGACAGATAGGCCCAAGAGAGAGAAAGAGAATGTCTGGGGGATCAGTATCCCTAGTGTGAGAGATCGGTCGAGGGTCCAGACTCTAGGGGACATTGAGATAGTATATCATGGTGACCGTGGGTGGCAGGTCGACCACTCACAGTTCTTCATGTGTTACGTCGGCCTGGTTAGCATCTATGTCCATCTCGTAGGAGGACCTAACTTCACCATACTCGGTTCTTACCGGATCTCTCAGTGACTGCCCTTCACAGAGATGTGGTATCCGTCACATCAGCACGAGTTCCCAGATGACAGGTGGAATAGAAGGGAGCGGTCTGTGGTTCAGGATAGAGTTGGCAGAGTGTACAAAGGCAAGAGGAGGAGGCGTACGCAGACGTTGCACTGCTATCAGCGTCATAGGATAGTTATCGGCAGCGATGAGTCTGTGTGGGAGTCCCAGATTCATACCCGGGATGCCAGAGATTATCATCGTGCTTTTGTCGAGGGTGATGGTAGTTCTAGACGCCCATATCGTCTGTGATATGGTTCTTCGGTAGCGTCTGCTACGGAGAGCCTCTGTGAACATAGTCTTCTTTTGATCTTTTGATTTTGGATGAATTCTGTGAGAGGCGGGCGGGTAGGTGCTGTCCTTATAAGTTTTTATGTGACTTTCTCTGTGACCAGTTACTGTTTCTTTGACCCGGCTTGTATAGATGGTAGGCTTCTGATCCCTCTATTAGGATCGATGGTACTGTTGGAAACATGATATATATACTATGTACATATCTGTTGTTTTATCTGTAAGATTTTTTTCTTTCACGTTTCCGTAAACTTATAATATTTTTGAATTTATATCCGCGCTAACGATAATTAAACGTATTAAAGAATAGTTCAAAATGGTGGTATCAGAGAGGTATGCTTAATTCCATGTGCCACTCGCAAGGGTGTTACACCCAATCCATTTGTGTCTTTCAATTATGCATGAATAAAGAGGAAATAGGTGAAATAAAAGTACCAACAGTTAAAAATATGGTACTTTCCATCACAAATTACAACAAATAAATAGGTAGAATGACGATTTATCATCAGCCATATTGTTATATTAATTTACATAACTCCATAAAAATTTTGACATATTATTATTGATCATTAAGGATAAATATTTTTTTTAAACAAAAAGGCATGTTAATACATCACTGCAATACAAGACATCCCAACTCTGTTGGCACCCCAGGCATTGCAAATCATTTGTGGCACACCTAATTTATTAACAAAAATGAAAAAATACAAAAAAATTGGGGGGCATGAACCTGACCCATGAACAAAATTATTTGAACCTATAATTTGGTAATCTAAACCTATTACAGAAAAAATATTCCCTAATAAAATTAGGAATTAAATCCCACCATGTAAATCCCTGGAAACTAGTACCACGAGAAGCAAGTTTGTCGGTGCAGTGGTTTCCTTCTCTAAAATTATGAGAACAAAAAAAGTTCACCACTTTCTTGATCTTCATGCAATTTTCCCATCTGTTTGAATATTAAATTCCAATAAGATATATAAATACGAAATTTATACAATTTTGTATTTATTTAGTAAGAATGAAGGCCCAAATTGATCCCTGAAAAATTTCGGGGACCACTTTTAGTCCCTGAAAAAAATAAATTAATCATTTAGTCCGTTAAATTTTCAAAGCGAGACACATTAGTCCCTAGATTAGTTCCGATGTCTATTTACTTGTTTACGTGTCCCATTAACCAACATACTTGGCCTGTTAGTGGTCTTGCGTGGCATATGACGAATTTCTGGTGTAAAAAATAAAGAAAAGTGAAAAAAATGCATAATTTTCAGGAATTTGAATTTTAAAATTGTGCATGTTTTTCACCTTTTATTCATTTTCCACCAACAAAATTCGTTATAAGTCATGCAGGATCACAAACGGGTCAAGTATGATGGTTAATGTGACACATAGACAAGTAAATAGACGTCGGAACTAAATCTAGGACTAATGTGTCTCACTTTGAAAATATGAGGGACTAAATGATTAATTTATTTTTTTAAAGGACTAAAAGAGGGTCCCCGAAATTTTTGAGGGATCAATTTGGGTATTCACTCATTTAATAAACAACAGTGAAATACTAACTTTTTTTTATGATAATGACATTTCAATTTTTTTAAATGTATATGTTTGCTGTTTTTTATTTATTTATTTCATTTATTTTAACAAATTATAGCAATTTTCTTCATATACATTTCTGAAGGGTTTTTCCTGAAAATAAAATCATGATAAAGGTCAAAAGTTGTACTTACCTTAGAGCATCGATCTCCAATGGTACAACTCCAATGAGTTGCTTGACTCTTTTTACGAGTCCTATCATGTCACTTCACCATTTTTTATTTAATACTACTTTAAGCAACTCCTCACTCTAATGATGCAACTCTAAAAGGTTCACTAAATAGGTCCCACAAATTATCCATATCTTCATTTACATTTATTTTTATTTCAATTTTCGAATGAAGGTAATTAATGTAATTCTCTATTATTTTTCTCTCTCCTTTTCTTATTGAATGTTCTTGTATAAGAACCGGTTGCTTATAGAAGCAACCGTCCTTATATATGGCATCCACGCCAAATTGTTCCATATGCAACTCAATAAGAACTTGTCATTAATCTTAATAACTTGTTAAACAACTCTCATTGGAGATGCTCTTTAAGAGGATTAAAAAAACTACCATGAGTTATTAATTGTTTGGATTTCTCCTCTATTTTTTAAATGCATTTAATCTAATCCCTGGGTGTGGCTGAGTTAGAAGTATGAATTATAATGTGACTACACATTAGCTATAGAAATGCAACATTATGAATGTCATCGGGTTGCCAACTTATGAATTGCCAACACATCAATGCAGGAGGTTACATCGAGGTTAGGCTTTCATCATCAGGTGCTGGATAAACGTGAAGAAAAATCGTAGGACATCTTAAAATATGCATCTAGTTTCATTTAATTAATGGATATGTTTTCAAAGGGTTTCAGAAATTATATGCAAGTTAATGAGCTAATAGTAATGGTTTTAATTGCACAACACTACCCCAGAAAAGTGTTTGTGAGTGGAAATGATATAAAATATGAATACGTGTATAATCGTTAAATAAACGTTATTTAAGATAGTGTTTCTTCGAACAAGTGCTATCTTAAGTCTTTTTTATGATGACGCTTCTCAAATGCTATATTCACTTAACAATATAATTGATAACAGGATCATAGATAGCACTTACAAGCGCTATTAAAAGCCACACGAAAGCTCAATTAAAAGCCTTTCTATCATAGTATAATTAATTTTTTTAAAAAAAAAACAAAGAAAGAAATAAAGTCTCAGATGTAAAACTTGTTGGAACCAAAGTGATTTTGGTTAAAATAATCTCTTAAGTTTAGATGTCAACAAAAAAGTTAAAATTGTATGGCAAATTTGTGTCAAAGATCTAACTTGTTTGTTCTACCTTGCTGGTTTGTAATAATATTGATAGATAAGGAAACATACTTGTAACTTCTCGATTTTGCTATGAAGCAGTATCGGGTCTAAGTTCTCAACCGCTAGACGAGCCTTCAAATACATGGTAAAACTCTAAAGTTTATAAGGTTACCACTAAACGAGATATTAATTTTTGGCTAAGTTAAATAACACTAGACGAGCATCTAAGTCTAAGTGTAAAATGAGAAATAGATGAGCCGATTAATAACTCTCAGGAGAATAGCAAGTCCAAAGACTTGAAGTCTAGACGAGTAATTAACTAGACGCCATGCTGTAGACGAACCCGCTTTACTGTTAAGTTAAAATTACGGGTCCAAAGACTTGCGTGTCCACTAGCTACTGAAAATGAACCCGTCGAGTAGAAGTGAATTTATTTCAAATGATTGAATATTTAATTCGTAGGAATGTATGTCTCTTTCCATTTTTGCTTCAATTGTTTACTCTTTGTTTCTTGAGAATAGAAACATAGTACCATCAAGAACATAAACCTTTGTACTCTGTCAACTATATTGCTGTAAAGTTAAACCAAGTACAAAGAAGGAAAGTCAGAAAGCAACCTTCGGTACAACAGGGAAGTGACAACTCTAATTTATGCATTCCTCTTATAACTAAGAGCACTTCCCCATGAAGCATATTGATAGTGTGATTTCACATCATATTTCATGTACATTTTTGCATGCATTTTCATTTAGTTTAGGCATATTTAAATTGATTTTTATTAGTTTTTACCTTGGAACGGGTAAGGTGGTTTTGTGGTGTTGTTTTGCAGAAATTAAAGATAAAATGCCCAAAATGAGCCATGATAGAGCTTGGAAAGTGAAGATATCAAAAATAAAGGAGCATGACTTATGAAATTCAAGAAAGAAAAGAACAAGATGTCAAGTAGAACAATGTTAATTAAATCTGTTTCTCCATGGTACAGCAAGAACAAAAGTTTGGATGGGGAAATTGATTTCAACTTCAAGGCATCATGGGTCCTGCATATATGGTATTGAATATGGAAAAAGTAATTTGGCTTTGCCAAATTAATGTTAACGTGATACTTGGAGATTTGGCTTGCATCCACATTAAGCAAAACATGAATTGCAATTTGCAATAATTGGTCCATGTCCAAATAAATAGAAAGAATAATTCACTCCATCATTTATGCAATTGACAAAATCAGCGTGGAGCAATTTGTGCAAGGGAATTGTGACTGAACTTTTAATTGAAGACAAAACCAGCGTGGAGCAAATTGTGACAGGGGCCCACATAATTGAGATTCTCTTGTGATTGGGAAATAAATGCTTAACCATAATCAGATAAAATCAAGAGGAGAATTGTAAATTAAAGGGGATTTTCTCTTGGCTCTTGCGCAACTGAATATATTTAGCCACAGCAGCGCCATCAAACAGAGAGAGACAGACACGGCCACAAACAGAAAAATAGGGACTTTTAACCTAGGAGCACTTTTACCCTAGGAAGACTCTTGGAACACAGAAAGGGGACGTTTTGCTCTGAACCAGGGGCTGCGGTGACGGCAGTGGAAATCTTCCATGGAGTTTCTTCTCTCCCTTGTTTCTACTATTCTGGTTTTGGCTTTCTCTTTCATTATGAGTAGGTAAATACCTGTTGTTGGGATTAGATGTAGCAAAACTGAATATTATATAATTGCTTTGATTCATCAATCTGTGTTCATTCCTTCTTCTTATTAGTGTTTAATTCCGTTGCTAAATGCTTTTTGTGGTTTAGCTACCCATAAACTGATTTTAAGATTTGATTTGCAATGGGGACGTTCTTATCATTTCTTGATCTGGAATTATTCACCTAGTAAACCTCGTATCTAGGAATGGGGTTTGGTTTATTAGTAATCGCGTAATCCTTAATCTTAATGCAAATTCATTAATCTAGGTCACCTAAGGAATTAGGGTCTATTAGTGAATTTAGGCTCTTGTCATCTGAGGAATCAGGGCTTGAGTAACTCTGTGGGTTGATTTTAATAATTGAAGCATAAACTGGATTGGTAGTCTTGGTATTGCATGAGGCTAAGGTTTAGTGAAATTTAATCCCAACACCCCTATTTGCATTCCAAGTGTTTGATAAAAATTCCCAAAAAGACCAAAAAATATTTTATTGCTTTTGTTGCTTTATTTTCTGTTTTGATCTTTCTTCATTTAGTCTAGATAGTTGTTTGATTTGTGAATTGGTAATTGGCAACCGATCCCTGTGGATACGATTACCGGTCTCACCACCGTATTACTTGTTCGACTAGGTATACTTGCCTAGATTAGTTCAACAAGTTTTTGGCGCCGTTGTTGGGGATTGGTTTTGCCAATATCATTAGTAACAAGTGAGACAACTAATTTAGACATATTTTTATTTTTTTTTCTGAATATATTTGATCTTTTCTTTTGAGTTCTGTTTTTACAAGGTGGATGCAATTCATGGACAATTATTATTATCCACCTGATGAGGAAGCCTCAAGTCACACTTTGGAGGACAGCTGGTGTTTGGGAGACTGCATAGATTTGCTGGATCATATTATTCCAGCACAAGTTGATTGTGTGACGGGTGGGCTTGTATATAATATCTCCAATGAGGATTGGGAAACCTTTTGCTCGTATTTGCCACCTCCACCTCCATGTTTACAACCGATTCCCAAAGAGCCACGTGAAACAGAATTTGAGCAGAATATGGTTGTGGGAATGGATCAAAATGAAGATGAAGTGGTGGTGGTAGAGGAGCCACAAGAAGAGGAATTACTTTCCACAAATCCTTGGGAAAGAACAAGTGAGGAGGAATGGGAATGGAATGAGCAAACACCTTTGAAAGTTGCTCTAGAACAATATTCCCAAGAGCTATCCATCTCTAGGGCCAAAGCAAGAGCAAACTGTGATATAATCGAAACTGTGAAGCAAAATTTCAAAATGCAAGTTGAGGAAATTTGTAAACAGTTAGTACAAGAGTCACATGAAGCACAATTTGAGCAAAATCTGGTTTTGGGGATAGTTCAAAATGAAGATGAAGTGGTAGTGGATTCCACCATGCTTGCTAAGAAATCTGAATTTGCTGCATTAGATAAATATGTTGGCTTACAAGCATGTGTGGACACTGCTAAACTAGCCCCTTCCACTTGTCTGTCAAACTTCCTCGTTAAAACACCATTTGACCCGAGAGGAAGTGAGTTCATTACTGTAGAGGTCAATGGAGTTTTCACACACTGGCTAGGTGGAATTGTGGATAGAGTCATATTACTTCTGCAATCGCCACTCCACAGGCCGTGGGATCCGGGAGGAGGATCCTAGCCTATCAAGCTAGTGACGTTAAAGAAGCGCTTCTTGGGAGGCAACCCAAGTTTTCTTTTCCTTTCCCCTTTGTTTTTCAATTTCACTCTTGAATAATTTGAGAAGATCAAGAGTTTTATTTTACTAATAAATTTTCCAAGTGTTTTCAGGGTAAGAAAGAAGGAGGGAAGAGCAAGAAGACAAGAAAAAGCAAAGTCAACAACCATCACGCCCAGGCCGTGACACTGGTCACCCCCGTGATAAGCTTATTGAGAAGATCAGAAAGGGTCACGGCCCAACCGTGATACCCATCACGGGCGTGATGAGAGGACCCTGAATATCAGAGACCATCACGGCCTAGCCGTGACGGAGGTCACGGCCGTGACAGGCTTCATCCTTTGGACCAGAATTCATCACGGCCTGCCCGTGATGAACCTCACGACCGTGATACAATTTCCAACAAGCTTTTGACTGGAATGTGAGCCAACACCCGCTACCACCTCGGTGAGTTGTTCCAAAATTTATTTATTTTTTATTTTATTTATTTTTCTCCTCTCTCCGACTTGATTATTTACATTGGGGAAAATGTAAGTTTTTAAGCTTGGGGTAGGGGTATTTTTGAATTTTTCATGTTGCATTCATATAGGTATAGGTTTGCATGATCACAAGATTCGATTGTCTCTTGCATAGATTATGCATCCAATTGTGAGAACTGAGTGCCAATTAAATTGAGATAGTGAATTTTTGAACCCAATTTTTTTATTCTAGTGATAAGGCTACAAATAAAAAATGCTTGAGATGATCTTTGATAGTTGATAATTAGCATGTGGTTTGAGACACCCCAATGTTCCCCATCGTATTATTACATTAAAACCTTAATATTTATTTACTTAATCGCACACTTACTATTGAAAATACGTAAAAATTTAAAACTTAATTAATAATCATATAACTTCTACAAATATAAAACACACCAAAGTTGTAATATATATAATTACACACATGTTTATTTAAGACAATACCAAAACACTGTTAAGGGTACCCTCTCAGTAGGATCCCTCACAGATATAAACTTCACAACAGACTTATTTAGCGGAAATATAAATACCCCTTAGACACACTGGCCATCATGTCTATACTCTAATCGCCCTGGATCACAGCTCGACCTCCAACATCTGGTTCATACGGAGTTCCAACTAACTCCTCAGCAATTGGTTCCTCCCTCGGGTCTTCTCGTACGATCACATCAGAAATAAAATACAACATACAGAAAGATATAGGGAATAAGAAACAGTTCTATCATCAAAAAGCGGAAAAGAGTAATAGTACATTATACAGTAATTTTCACAGACACGCATCACTCAAAATCAACAATCATCCTCAATTCACTAAATCATCCTCTACCCTCAGCCCATGCAACTAAAACTTTATACTGATATGGCCATCTTCACTCCTGTCACATTAGTCAGTAGTCCAGAACTATTTAGGGTCAAAACTTGGTGCGCCACTATTCCCTAATCTCTCATAAGAAATAGTGCATCAGCACAATATGCGTCACTATTGCCCCAATTGGTAATAGCACATAAGCACATAATAAATAATAACTCGGTGCCCCCCCATTCTCTTACCTCTCATAGGAAATAGTGCATAAGCACGATATGCGTCACTATTGCCCCCATTGGAAATAGCACATAAGCACATAATAAATAATAACTCGGTGCGCCCCTATTCCCTAATCTCTCATAGGAAAGAGTGCATCAGCACAATATGTGTCTCACTGACTTTTATCAATAGCAACCTAGTACCTCAAGCTTTTCCTCACAACCTCCACTTACATTCTATACACATCACTTCTATAAAATAATAGTGAGGCACCTCTAATTCATATTCAAAACTCTCACCCAAAACTTATCTCCCGAGCAACATATATCTTTGCTTAAAATCATCTAAGAATAGGATTAAACCCAGGCAGATCATGCATAACACATTAATCAACATAATATTCAAATATCTCAATATCATTTACAACAATTTATCACAACCAAATCATAATAGTTCAACCAAATAAATAACAAAGTCAGACTCTGTCACGGCCAGGCCGTGATAGCCATCACGGCCGTGACAAACAACCAAGGCAAGAATTCTACAAAACAGAACCAGTCACGGCATGGCCATGACAACCATCACGGCCGTGACAGACACTGAACATCCTTGATATCATAAATATTCAAACACCACAATAATACGTCACATGCAGATGGAATACCTCAACCAGCATATCACAGTAAATTTGATAACATAAAATCAAACATCCTCAAATACTTAAAATCAACTTAATGTCGATAAACCTACAATCCCCGAATCACCATTGGTTTTACAGAAAAGGTTTCCAATGGGATTTTGGTCTTATCGATTACTCGACTACTAGTAGGGTTTAGGTCGCCCTACACAATTATCATATAATCTACTACTTATCGATTCCGACGATAGGTTGATTCTTTTCCCCACCTGAGCTAGCACCGGAAATACGTACACAACGATCCGCGTTATCCCGCCACGAGTTAACACAACCACCTTCAACCAAACAACATAACTATAATTAATCAACTCACACCCATCTATGACACTTTAGGGCTAGGTTCGGCTAAGACTTAGAAAATAGGTTTAGGGTTATCTTCTTAATGCCATCTTTTGGATCCTAGTTACTAGAGTCTTAGATTAATGATTGTAACACCCCGATTTTCGCTGCTTCGTAATATCGGTAATAAATATATAAATATATATTTTTATCCGAGACAGAGAAAATGATTTTGGATAAACCAAGGTCATTTCCTTGTTATACTTATTTTTATAAGGTTACGGAGAAGTTTTTGGCTGAAAATTCAGACGGAAGCCGGTCTGCGTTTTCTGCGTTTTCACTGCGATAAAGTTTTCTCGCTCAGAAGACCTAATTTTGAGTCGTGAACGAGATGAAAAATGTTTTTATCGTATTTACTACGATATTGGAAGTTTTGAAAATTTTGGTAAAAAAATTAAAATATTATATTTGTTGCGGGCGTATAAGTCGAGATGTCTCTAGGAAAAGCTTGCGCCAGATGAATCGAGGAGTCGGCAACGTAGCAGAGATGATGGATTTGACCGATTTGCCGAGTATTTATGACGAGCTTATCCGAGTCATAATGGCCATAATGGCACATTTATGACAAAGTGAAATTTTCTTATGAAATGACCATTTTGCCCTTGTCTTTATATGACAATTGCAAGCAAATGCCATTGGAAAAGTTGACTAAAGCTTGCCCAAACCCCACGGCTCCAATTCCTTCTTCATTAAGTTTGGATTTTCTTCATTTAAATAGGTTGTCTTCTTCATTAAGCCATTTTTCCATTTTCATGTTCTTTTGCTCCAAAGAGTTCATAATTCGTCAGATTTTGATTGGCAATTCTGACCAGTTTCTATTTTAAATCTAGAAAAACTTTCAACATGAAAGTTGTTCATCTTTCTCTCTTATTTCCAACGACATAAAGATCATCCAAAACGGACAAGTATGTTGAGAGATCTACTCAAAATACTAAAACTGTTCTAAACCCTAACTATGTTCATCTTCTCCCTTAAGTTTCTTAAGAACACCATAGGAAAACCTTGAAGAACATCATCCAAACTTTGTTTTCTTGGATCATCAATAGGTAATAACTTATTCTCTTGTAATTTAAATCATTTCTCTTCATCACTTTTGTAGATTCATGACTTAGATCAACATGTTCTTCATTTGTTCAAAGTTCATGGAACTAGATTCAAAAATTCATAACTAATTCTTGAAAAATCCTTTTGACATGAAACCAATTGCTATGATCTTATAATCATCTCTATTTTCATCATCTAGAAGCACAAGATCATGAGAAATTTCTTTCCCTAAAATCTGGACTGGGCCGAACCTAGGTTAACTTTGTGTTCTTAGGTTTTGTTTCAATTTCATGCCTTGATTCATGATTATAACTTGATAGTTCTTGTATTCAAGTATATAGAAGATCAAAAATCAAACTTTAACCTATTGATCTCATCAAAACCGAAACCCTAGGTATGAGCACTTGTTGGTTTTATGATTCAAAAGTTGTTTGTAACACTTGAATCTAACTCTAGGTTTTGTATGTTGATTAAATCCAAGAGTTTAGAAATTTTAGAGATTTCTAACTCCAAACTCAGCCCTTGGCCGAAACCCTAGTTCTTGGAACTAGATGAGTTTTAGTTCATGTTCTTGGTTCATAATCTTGGGTTAAGTGCTTAATCATGTTTAAGTTACTTATGGATCATAAATCCATAAGTTAACAAAATTTTAACTTTCCTAACCTAGAAAAGTTGTTGAGGCCGAACCTTAATCTCCATGAGTCAAGTATGTTTTTGTTTGATTTAATTTATTTTGGTTGCAATTCGTTATGAAGGAATCGATCGGGTTGGTTTGACCTAAAGCCGACGGAGGAAGCCAGATCAAATCGGGAGATTATTTGAAACCGTTAGTTCGAGTCTTCAAGAGGTAAGGGGAGCTTACCTGATGGATTTTTCTCAATAACTATTTGCTTGTAGTGTGGTTTATATGATTTATATGTGGTTGTGATCATTTGTTTATGTGGCTTACGTTGTGTTGTTTATCTGTGCATCGGTGATTAATCTGCTTTTAATTGATTTAATTATCTGCAGTAGTATGTTATGTTGCTATGATGCATGATCTGCCTGGTGATATAATTATGGTGATGTTGTTGAATGATGTTGTTGAATGTTGTTTGAGAGGCCTGACAGTGGTCAGTGCACAACCGATTAATCAGATAAAAGATTTAATAAGCTGTGAAAATTATATTCAACGTTTTATGGGGAATGTTGGAATATAATAGTGGTGGAAAATATTATTTTGAAAAATAATGAGTTTTTGAGAAATACTATTATTTTAAGGATTTATTAGTGTAAAAGAAATTTATGAGTCACGGTGAGAGCGTAACCGTGAAATTTTTTTAGTACTGCTAATTTTTACGCAAGAAATTCCTAAATATTATAAAAAGTTATTTTGTGAAATTAATATTCAAAAATACTTTACAAAAATAAAAATAATAAAATACTAATATAAAATGAAAAGTCAAAGTTTGACTTTAAAAATATTTTCTTGGAAAATGATAAATGATGGCAAGTTTTGAAATTATTTACGGTGAAAGTTTAAAAATAGAAGTACTTGTTTTGAGAAGAAGTTTAATCTGAATTGATTTAATTTTTATAGTTGAAGTTTCAATAAAAAGTTTTTGATGATTGGATGTTTGATGAACGAATTTCAAGTAGAAAAGATTTTCTGTAAATGAGTTTACTCAATGACGTATTTTCGGTAACTTAGATAAGTTGCGGAGATATTATTTTGGATATGTTTTAATAGACGAAAAACGACGTAAACGACGTAAACGACGATATAGAACTTAGTAACCGAGATGTCGGGGTACTAGTGTTCTTACGACGTTATCCTATTTTGGATTTGTGTTTCACGGACAAAAACGATGTAAAACGACGATATGGAACTTAGTAACCAAGACGTCTGGATACTAGTGTTCTTATGATGTTAAAGACTTGGTGTCTAGTAGGTAGACTGTGTGTCTACTTCACGACGTAATAAACGACGGTAAAAGATTTATGATGTTTTCTATTACCACGAACCTAAGACTGATTGCAAGGTTTAAGGTTTCGTGACTAAGCACTCGGACTGCGTGTCCTGTGTTGTTAATGAAAGACTTTAAGACATTGAAAACTACGTTGGTCGTAAGCTTTTGAGCTTTGGCAAAGGAAAGATTACACACGAAGAAAACGACGAGAACAAAATATTTTATATGCATGCATTGGCTGACGTGCCCACGATGTCCTATGTCGGATACCTTAATGATAGGGTATTTTGGCTACGAAGTTCTGTCGGATACCTTGATGATAGGGTATTTTGGCTAAAGTTATGTCGGATACCTTGATGATAGGGTATTTTGGCTACGAAGTTATGTGTGGTGCTTTAATGAATAAAGTATTACATGCCACGAAGTGCCTAATATATTTGGCTATTGAGCTTGATCAACTCATTTACGCGGTGTTGTGGGATATCCGGAGATTAGGAAAAAGTTAGATGATGTATTGAAGTGCTCATGCATAATTTTCCAACGTTGATGTTTGGGGTGTGAAACCCATTAATAAATTGTATGCTATAGTAGGGATGCTTATGTTGTTATAACATGAAATTGTACTTGTGCCTTCTTTTGTGCGAGCATTTAGTTATTTTGTTAAATCCATATATTGGTGTCTCACCCTTACAACACATATCAGAGACGTACAAGGGGTAGGATTTCTACAAGAAGAAGAAGGCTGTCTAGTTCAAGGCATGCTGTGCTGCTCCAGTTGACGGTAGTGTCTGTTAGTTACGACCAGCTTAGGTCCTATTATGTTTTAAAGATAAAACTGATGTTGATTTAGGTGTGAAAATATATGAGGCAGTATAGTTGTATGACTTATATTCCTTATGTATTTAAGTGTGGTTTGGTTACGTTGATGATGTTATGAGATTAAAAAGAAAGAAAAAAATTATCACCATATTTTGAAAATATGAACGTTGAGAAAACATTATTTTCCGAAAGTAACCAGTGAATTAAGTTTTATTTCCGCAAACGGGTAACCATGTGATGGTCGAGTCTTTCGGGAATGTTGGGAAATAGGTCTGTTAGGTTTTTGTTGTGTGATCTCTGGTCTAAACTTGTTTGAATTGTTTCTTGGTTGAAACAATGTGTGTTGACACACAAGTAAGTATGTTTGGTGGGTTCCGATTGGGTTGAGACCTTGTGAGAACTCATGTTTAGTAAAGGGTACTTATGTTCATGTTGATACATTCGTTTATTCCTTAGGACGGTATCAGACATTTGAATAAGGTACCTTTCATTGAAAGTTTTTGGGGAAAATTTTCTGAGAATGTCCCAAGTTTGTACGGACGGACGGTTGTTGAGTTTCTGATTGATCTAGTTTCTAGATTTAGCCAGATCTCCACTGCTTTGTGTAGGATATCGCAAACTAAGTTAGTTGGGTTAGACTTCAAGAAATGGAATTTTGGTCCATTTCTCGATAAGTAGTCATCATCTTCATTGATGATGTTCTCGTTTACTCTAAGAATCACGAGGAGTATGAGAGACCTCTGTATCAAGTGTTACAGATCCCTCACAAGGAGTTGTTATATATTCAAGGATCGACTTGAGAACAAGTTACCACCAGATTGGAGTTAGGACTTATTAAAGATTTTGTACTGTAAACTCAACTTGTGAGGCAAGATCAATTGTTCGTGTGTCTGAGAGATTGACCAAGTTATCAGAAATTGTGCCGATTCAGGATGACCATACTAAGTGCGTCATAAAAGACCATTGTGCTTGTGAGAAACCAAGGCGAATAGATTTAAATCTTCAACCTTAGATGAGGGTCTCGAGATTCATAAAAATTGTTCCTTATGGACAAATTGCTTTTCAATTCCTATGGTTGTATTAGACAATCATAGCGGTACATTTTGTACATGCCAAATTCATTTTTCTAACCTTGATTTAAAATCTATCCTTACTTTGGTTCTGACAGTCTGGATATTTTCATACTTCTTTGGGAATGTATTATGAGTATTTCTTGAGTTATGCGACAGATGTGAATTCTTGATGATAGAAGTTTCTTGATGAGACTTAGTCGATTCACTTTTACTTTTGGTGGAAGTGATCCAGTCTAAATTTTGTCGGACTGATGTTCTTTTAAATCGTTGTGTAGTAAAGTTCTTGTGAAGGAAGAAACTTTATTAGACTCATGTTTGTAAACTTGTATGAGCTATGCATTTTTACACTCATGAACCTATTAAAGAATCTTTTTACATATTGGACACTTGTATCTTTCAGATTGGTCAAATTATTCTTTGTGCTTTCTTGTGAAAGCGAAATCAAGAAATTTATTGTCTTGAAAATCTCTTTTCAGATTATTGTGAGTAGGTTGACGGAGTCGACATATTTTTACATGCTTAGGTCCACGATGTAATGGAAAAACCAACAGAGGCATGTATCAGAGGACTGATCCAACGTGATAAAGAATTTTCCAACATCATTCTGAGCAAGGCTTACTTCGAGTGTTGGGCTAAAGTTACATCTAGTGTTAAGATCCAAGTTGAAGTTAATGTTCAGCTTATCATCCTAAGTTAGATGGATAAAGAAGAAAGGAATTGATCCTTAGAAGGTTAGCTGAGAGTAAGTGTAATACCTAAGCATGGCAAGAGGTGAATGGATTTTTATTGAGGTGTAGATGTGATTAGTAATCTGAGAATTTTCAGAAGTAAGATCAGTAAGTAAGATGATTTCGGCAAATTTTGTTATGATTGAGGTAAAGTTTGCTAAAGGAACTAGGATAATGATAAAATGATCATCGTTAAGAATTAATTGTATGATTGGAAGGAATTACAGAAAGGTGTCTATGGTGGTTTTACCTAAGTTGAATGTGAACGGAAAAGAGAAGTTCTTGAGTAAAATTAAGTTGATAGGAAAGTTAAGGATTAGATAATTCTATTCTATAATCCCTTTTGGTTTAATTGCATTAAGATATGCAATGAAGTTATTTTGAGGATGAAATGTGTGAGGTGATATTAAATTAGAGTAGTGAATTATAATCAAGAGGAACTAAGACTAGGATGAAATATTTGAGTAAGGAGTTGATGTGTAGTTATGTGAAGATATTGTTGGTATTAGTGATAATATTCAGAGTTAGATGATTTGAATAATGTTTCTGGTAGAACCATGTTGATAAAAGAAGTGATTAAGTTTCGATTTTGTTTTTCAAGTGTGGTAGACTCTGATGAAATTTTGAGGATAGTACGGATATGTAGAAATGAAATAAGAATGAACTGTGTTATGGAATATAGAATAAGAGGAATGAGGTAATGTGGAGGACAATGTAAAATCTCAAGGTTAAGATGAGGTTACAAAATCCTTTTTAGTTTCGAGTGACGAAATTTCGAGGACGAAATTTTTTTTAGTGGGGTAGTAATGTAACACCCCGATTTTCACTGCTTCGTAATATCGGTAATAAATATATAAATATATATTTTTATCCGAGACAGAGAAAATGATTTTGGATAAACCAAGGTCATTTCCTTGTTATACTTATTTTTATAAGGTTACGGATAAGTTTTTGGTTGAAAATTCAGACGGAAGCCGGTCTGCGTTTTCTGCGTTTTCACTGACAGTAAAAGTTTACTGCTCAGAAGACCTAATTTTGAGTCGTGAACGAGATGAAAAATGTTTTTTGTCGTATTTACTACGATACTGGAAGTTTTGAAAATTTTGGTAAAAAATTTAAAATATTATATTTGTTGCGGGCGTATAAGTCGAGATGTCTCTAGGAAAAGCTTGCGCCAGATGAATTGAGGAGTCGGCAACGTAGCAGAGATGATGGATTTTACCGATTTACCGAGTATTTATGACGAGCTTATCCGAGTCATAATGGCCATAATGGCACATTTATGACAAAGTGAAATTTTCCTATGAAATGACCATTTTGCCCTTGTCTTTATATGACAATTGCAAGCAAATGCCATTGGAAAAGTTGACTAAAGCTTGCCCAAACCCCACGGCTCCAATGCCTTCTTCATTAAGTTTGGTTTTTTCTTCATTTAAATAGGTTGTCTTCTTCATTAAGCCATTTTTCCATTTTTATGTTCTTTTGCTCCAAAGAGTTCATAATTCGTCAGATTTCGATTGGCAATTCTGACCAGTTTCTATTTTGAATCTCGAAAAACTTTCAACATGAAAGTTTTTCATCTTTCTCTCTTCTTTATAAACATATTTGTATGTATTACTGTTATTTAAAACAGCGAAATACAGGGTGTTACATTACTACCCCTCTTAGAAAAAAATTCCATCCTCGGAATTTCTTAACTCAACATTAGACATCATCTTGTAATCTTATCTTAATCTAAAGCTCCAACAATATATTTCTCATCGCTGTTTTTCCCCTAGGTGACAGCGGTAACTTCATAACAGAATTCATGCTTATATCATTCTGTTTATCCTCGAACTTATCCATCACCATATTCTATTCATTGTCCTTAACCTTTCCCACTTGATCTAACATCCTTAAAGGACATAATTAAAACTTAATCCTTCGAACATATCCTATTATTCCAATTTATATCAAAATCATACATACCGTGTATGAGATCTGCAGCGTGAGGGGATTCAACTCCTCTTATGGTAAACACTCTCCCAGCAGCTTGAGGCCTAACCATCTGTTGACCGGTTGCGGGAACTCCTCCCTGGGTTCCACCTCTATAACCTCCAGCTTCCCTATTCCCAGCCACCGGCTGCGTCATACCTTTCTGTCTACAATCTCGAGCAAAATGTCCTGGTTTGCCACAATGTAAACAGCACGGTACCTCCCTACAATTCCGTTGATAATGTGGTCCTCCACATTTATAACAAACCGGGCCTTGTGGTTGCTGACCCGTTCCAACCACTTGTGTTGTGGCAATTGGTGTTGGTGTTACTGTCTTCACGGGTTTGGGATATGGTTCCCGCCTCCCCTGAGAACCACTATCTACTCTCCTCTGAGTATCTGATCGAATAGGACCTCCAATCCTTTGTTGCTTCTGTTCAGCAGTCATCCTCAGATATGTACTTTCAATCGCACTGCATCGTTCCACTAGCTCTGGGAAACTCTGGATATCAAAAGATACTATAGCCCTCTGGATTTCATGTCGGAGTCCTTCCTCAAACCTTCTACATTGCCAATCTTCATCTGGGAATCTCTGATAAAATTCAGAATACTTAATCAGAGCCTCAAATCGGGATGCATAATCACCAACAGTCATGTTGCCTTGTTTGAGACTCATGAGTTCCCTTTCTTTCTCGTGTCGAACTAGACACGGAAAATACTTCTCAATGAAGCAGTCTTAAACAGCTGCCAGTTGATAACTCTGCCTTCGGCATCCAGCAATCTTCGCTTGCCTCTCCACCAAGACTCTGCTCCTCCAGTTAGCATGAAGGCAGCATACGTCACTTTCCTATCCTCTCTGCAGCGCATGGTATCGAATATCTTTTCGATCTCTTGTATCCACCATTCTGCCTTCTCCGGATCATAATCTCCTCGAAATTGGGGTGGCTTCCCTTTCAGGAAAGTAGCCATTCCAGCATCTTCAGCTGCTGCAGCTCTTCTTTGATTCTGTTGTTCCTGCTGTTCTTTGTTCATCTGTAGCATCTTAGCATTCTGCTGTGTTTGTAACAACAGGGCAGTAACTATGTTTTTCATAGTATCTTGAGTCTCAGATGACTCTCCTCCACTTCCGGTATGATTATTTTCCACATTGTTATCTCCAACAATTTCTTCAAGAGTTTTGTCATCACTGACGATCGAACGTCCTCTTCCACGAGCCATGATTCTGTAAAAGAAATCATTTACTCTGATCAGTATGACATATAATACCACATAGACTAGTATATAAATACCATATGCCACACTAATGTTAATTAACGCATCGGATTCGGACACACTACCCATCTTCTAAGCATAGTTGAAATCCGATGTGGACTCAACTAGACACGGTCACTAACAATATCCTAGACCTCACAGTCCGATTAGAATCGAACTGCTCTGATACCACCAAATGAGACACCCCAATGTGCCCCATCGTATTATTACATTAAAACCTTAATATTTATTTACTTAATCGCGCGCTTACTATTGAAAATACGTAAAATTTTAAAACTTAATTAATAATCATATAACTTCTACAAATATAAAACACACCAAAGTTGTAATATATATAATTACACACATGTTTATTTAAGACAATACCAAAACACTGTTAAGGGTACCCTCTCAGTAGGATCCCTCACAGATATAAACTTCACTACAGACTTATTTAGCGGAAATATAAATACTCCTTAGACACACTGGCCATCATGTCTATACTCTAATCGCCCTGGATCACAGCTCGACCTCCAGCATCCGGTTCATACGGAGTTCCATCTAACTCCTCGGCAATTGGTTCCTCCCTTGGGTCTTCTCGTACGATCACATCAGAAATAAAATACAACATACAGAAAGATGTAGGGAATAAGAAACAGTTCTATCATCAAAAAGCGGAAAAGAGTAATAGTACATTATACAGTAATTGTCACAGACACGCATCACTCAAAATCAACAATCATCCTCAATTCACTATATCATCCTCTGCCCTCAGCCCATGCAACTAAAACTTTATACTGATATAGCCATCTTCACTCCTGTCACATTAGTCAGTAGTCCAGAACTATTTAGGGTCAAAACTCGGTGCGCCACTATTCCCTAATCTCTCATAAGAAATAGTGCAACAACATAATACGCGTCACTATTACCCCCGTTGGAAATAGCACATAAGCACATAATAAATAATAACTCGGTGCGCCCCTATTCCCTTACCTCTCATAGGAAATAGTGCATAAGCAGGATATGAGTCACTATTGCCCTCATTGGAAATAGCACATAAGCACATAATAAATAATAACTCGGTGCGCCCCTATTCCCTAATCTCTCATAGGAAATAGTGCATCAGCACAATATGCTTCTCACTGACTTTTATCAATAGCAACCTAGTACCTCAAGCTTTTCCTCACAACCTCCACTTACATTCTATATCACATCCCTTCTATAAAATAATAGCGAGGAACCTCTAATTCATATTCAAAACTCTCACCCAAAACTTATCTCCCGAACAACATATATCTTTGCTTAAAATCATCTAAGCATAGGATTAAACCCAGGCAGCTCATGCATAACACATTAATCAACAGAATATTCAAATATCTCAATATCATATATAGCAATTTATCACAACCAAATCATAATAGTTCAACCAACTAAATAACAAAGTCAGACTTTGTCATGGCCAGGCCATGATAGCCATCACGGCCGTGACAGACAGTCAAGGCAAGAATTCTACAAAAGCAAACTGGCCACGGCCTGGCCATGACAACCATCACGGCCGTGACAAACACTGAACATCCTTAATATCATAAATATTCAAACACCGCAATAATACGTCACATGCAGATGGAATACCTCAACCAGCGTATCACAGTAAATTTGATAACATAAAATCAAACATCCTCAAATACTTAAAATCAACTTAATGTCGATAAACCTACAATCCCCGATTCACCATTGGTTTTATAGAAAAGGTTTCCAATGGGATTTTGGTCTTGTCGATTACTCGACTACTAGTAGGGTTTAGGTCGCCCTACACAATTATCATATAATCTACTACTTATCGATTCCGACGATAGGTTGATTCTTTTCCCCACCTGAGCTAGCACCGGAAATACGTACACGACGACCCGCGTTATCCCGCCACGAGTTAACACAACCACCTTCAACCAAACAACATAACTATAATTAATCAACTCACACCCATCTATGACACTTTAGGGCTAGGTTCGACCAAGACATAGAAAATTGGTTTAGGGTTATCTTCTTAATGCCATCTTTTGGATCCTAGTTACTAGAGTCTTAACTAACATAGATTACTTATTACAAGACTAAAATTTGAAACAAAATCCTCTAACCTTTAGGGTTAGGGTTAAGGCCAAGGGCTGACTTTTAGGGTTCAAAATCCTTAAAATTTCTAATCATGATTTAGTCATAGATTAATGATCCTTGATTAACCTAAATCATGGATTAGTGACTAAACAACTTAAGTTGAAACTCAAAACTTCCTATCTCTTTTATACAAGGATTCGGTCTCAACATGTTCATATGGTTAGGGTTCTTAGTTTAATAAACCAACTTGGATTTATTAAGCATACATACTAATAGCTTGATTAACAAGATCATTAATGAAAACCATGAACAAAAAATCTACCAAACCTACTTTGATAGATTCGGCCAAGGCTAGGTTTTTAGGAAAGAATTTTTTTATTACATCATGCTCTTAGATTTAGATAATATGCATGATATCAAGAATATAGAAAGTAGTTTCATATCATCATTAGATTTTTCTAGAATTTATTATGACTTTTCAAAGTTCTAGGGTTAGAAACTTGAAAACGATGAACACCTATAAAACAAACTTTGAATCAAGAAACTTTCTAGAGAACATAGGCATGATTAAGAAAGAATATTAGGATTTACCTCTTGAAGATCAATGACAAAGAAAATCCAAGAAACTTGCTTCACAAACCTATCACTAAAGAACTTATGAACTTAGGGTTTTTAACAAACAGGCATTAGAAACTAAATGAAAGTGGGAGTATGGAATTTATAGAGATAGTGGCACCATCTTGGGAAGGATCTAGAAGTGATGAGTTGTCTTGCTAAAAGGATTAAAATGCAATTACTTCCTAGGGACCAATTTGCAAAGATTCCAAAAGTTTAAGGACTAGTTTGTAAATTGTCAATAAATTGTCATGATGACCATTTGACACATTAAATGTGGTCTTATCTTGACTATTTTGGGCTGATTTTTGGCATTAGATATTTTAGGAAAAACCTAGCTTGTTGAAGAAGATTTTAGAAGCTTGAAGAACAAAGTAGAAGAATGTAGAACATTCTAGAAAATTCTTGACTCATCCAACAACAAATGAGGGCAACCTTCAATTCCTCATGGGCTTGTGAATGGGCTTGGTAAGTTTGGGCTTGGTTTCATTTTTGTGGAGCCCACTTGAAGATTTAAACATAAATCTTGACATAGGAAACTTGTATAGTTTCAAATGGGCTTTATGGAATCAATTCATGAACTAGACAATTTGGGCTTCATAGCCACGTCCATTAGAGATTGGTAACAAGGATTCTAGACCAATTCACTTGAAAAAACTTAAAAACTAATTTAGGGACAAAAGGGTAATTAACAGAAAGTTCAGGGGCTTAAGCGTAAAATTCATAAATTTTCTATTTAACCCTGAAAAACCTTCTAGACTTAAAAATATGATTCATCCCCTTGAATAATCTCAAAATCCTAAGATAAACCCTCTATCGACTCTTAGAAACTCGAAATCCCTTCCGTAGTCTATCCCGATTAGCTGCGTTCGCTTGAAAAACATAAATTATTTTATTTTCTTATGAAATCATTCTAAAAATACAGAATTGTAGAAAATAAAATAATAATTTTAAGTCTTTCATTCACGAATTAAAATTTGGTCTTTTGAGCAGTATTATTATACTGTCAATGGAATTCGCGGGCCGGGTTTCACTTGACTTTCCAACCTAAATTTTAATCGTAGCTTCCTACGTTCAAGTAGGATTGAGTAGTAAACTCATTTTATTTAAAATAATTTTCTAAAACTCCAAAAAATTTATAAACATATTTGTATGTATTACTGTTATTTAAAACAGCGAAATACAGGGTGTTACATGGTTCCGTAGATTTGTGTTCTCATTGATTTTTGAACTACTAAAATGTGAGATTTTGAGCCAAAAAGGGGTACTCACTAAATCTACCCCATTCTTTGTGATAGAGTGTTTTATTCCTCTTGTATAGTATTTCTCTAGAACTTGACTTGAAACCATTTTGAAGCTTAAAGATTTTTTAAAACATTTTTGAAAATGATTGAGGCACTAGGTATTTTTCTGGCCTTCTGAGCCGTGAATGACTAAATGCTACCCCTTAGTTGCCCAATTTTGAGCCTGAAAGAATAAAATACTTTTCTTGGTATCTTGAAATATTTTGATGAATATGCTTGGTATGGCACCTTTTAAAGTATTACAAAAAGTGTAAAAATGTAGTTGAAAAAGTATGGGATGAGAAATTCAGAAAATATTTCTCTTGGACTGAAAATATCCCCTTCTCCAAATGAAAAAAAAAGAGAAAAATTAGAAAAATAAAAAGAAATATATATAGAGAAGGGGATGACAAAAGAAAGTGAGAAATAAAATGAAAAGAAAGAAAGAAAGGTGGAAAAGTGAATGAAAACCCAAAAAGGTATTTTAGAAGGTGTCATGCTTTGCAATGATTGATATTTTGTTTAGCCTTTTTGAAATTTCCTTTTCTTGGTTTCCCCACCTAACGATTAATCCCATGGCCAGGTTACAACCAAAGTAAAAGACCTCTTGATTCTTAGTTGTTTTCATTAATAAAGTAGAGATTTGGTTGATATTCAAGCCTATGGTAGAATTCATTCCTTGAGGAAATTGAGCAAATTGTCATATAGCCTTAAAAACTTGAGTGAGGTGAGAAAGAGTGTCCGAATAAGTGAGAATATGAGTCTAGGAAACCTAAGCTTTTAATTGGACTTGAAATTGATTGTCTCTTGCTGAATTATTTGAAATGCCTGTTACTTGGATTAGTTTCTACTCGGGTTCTTGGTTCACTATCCATGTTCTGATTATTTATCTCTTCCGGCCTTATTGATTACTTGAGGACAAGCAAATGAATAAGCTTGGGGTGATTTGATAGTGTGATTTCACATCATATTTCATGTACATTTTTGCATGCATTTTCATTTAGTTTAGGCATATTTAAATTGATTTTTATTAGTTTTTACCTTGGAACCGGTAAGGTGGTTTTGTGTTGTTTTGCAGAAATTAAAAATAAAAATGCCCAAAATGAGCCATGATAGAGCTTGGAAAGTGAAGATATCAAAAATAAAGGAACATGACTTATGAAATTCAAGAAAGAAAAGAACAAGATGTCAAGTGGAACAATGTTAATTAAATCTGTTTCTCCATGGTACAACAAGAACAAAAGTTTGGATGGGGAAATTGATTTCAACTTCAAGGCATCATGGGTCCCGCGTAGATGGTATTGAATATGGAAAAAGTAATTTGACTTTGCCAAATTAATGTTAACGTGATACTTGGAGATTTGGCTTGCATCCACATTAAGCAAAACGTGAATTGCAATTTGCAATAATTGGTCCATGTCCAAATAAATAGATAGAATAATTCACTCCATCACTTATGCAATTGACAAAATCAGCGTGGAGCAATTTGTGCACGGGAATTGTGATTGAACTTGTAATTGAAGACAAAATCAGCGTGGAGCAAATTGTGGCAAGGGCCCACATAATTGAGATTCTCTTGTGATTTGGAAATAAATTCTTGACCATAATCATATAAAATCAAGAGGAGAATTGTAAATTAAAGGGGATTTTCTCTTGGCTCTTGCGCAACTGAATACATTTAACCACAGCAGCGCCATCAAACAGAGAGAGACAGACACATCCACAAACAGAAAAATAGGGACTTTTAACCTAGGAGCACTTTTACCCTAGGAAGACTCTTGGAACACAGAAAGGGGACGTTTTGCTCTGAACCAGGGGCTGTGGTGACGGCAGTGGAAATCTTCCATGGAGTTTCTTCTCTCCCTTGTTTCTACTATTATGTTTTTGGCTTTATCTTTCATTATGAGTAACTAAATCCCTGTTGTTGGGATTAGATGTAGCCAAACTGAATATTATATAATTGCTTTGATTCATCAATCTGTGTTTATGCCTTCTTCTCATTAGTGTTTAATTCCGTTGCTTAATGCTTTTTGTGGTTTAGCTACCCATAAATTGATTTTAAGATTTGATTTGAAATGGGGACGTTCTTATCATTTCTTGATCTGGAATTATTCACTTAGTAATCCTCGCATCTAGGAATGGGGTTTGGTTTATTAGTAATCGCGTAATCCTTAATCTTAATGCAAATTCAATATTAATCTAGGCCACCTAAGGAATTAGGGTCTATTAGTGGATTTAGGCTCTTGTCATCTGAGGAATCAAGGCTTGAGTAATTATGTGGGTTGATTTTAATAATTGAAGCATAAACTGGATTGGTAGTCTTGGTATTGCATGAGGCTAAGGTTTAGTGAAATTTAATCCCAACACCCCTATTTGCATTCCAAGTGTTTGATAAAAATTCCCAAAAAGACCAAAAAATATTTTATTGCTTTTGTTGCTTTATTTTATGTTTTGATCTTTCTTCATTTAGTCTAGATAGTTGTTTGATTTGTGAATTGGTAATTGGAAACCGATCCCTGTGGATACGATAACCGGTCTCACCACCGTATTACTTGTTCGACTAGGTATACTTGCCTAGATTAGTTCAACAAGTTTTTGGCGCCGTTGTCGGGGATTGGTTTTGCCAATATCATTAGTAACAAGTGATACAACTAATTTAGACATGTTTTTATTATTATTTTTTTGTATATATTTGATCTTTTCTTTTGAGTTCTGTTTTTACAAGGTGGATGCAATTCATGGACAATTATTATTATCCACCTGATGAGGAAGCCTCAAGTCACACTTTGGAGGACAACTGGTGTTTGGGAGACTGCATAGATTTGCTGGATCATATTATTCCAGCACAAGTTGATTGTGTGACGGGTAGGCTTGTATATAATATCTCCAAGGAGGATTGGGAAACCTTTTGCTCGTATTTGCCACCTCCACCGCCATGTTTACAACCGATTCCCAAAGAGCCACGTGAAACAGAATTTGAGCAGAATATGGTTGTGGGAATGGATCAAAATGAAGATGAAGTGGTGGTGGTAGAAGAGCCACAAGAAGAGGAATTACCTTCCACAAATCCTTGGGAAATAACAAGTGAGGAGGAATGGGAATGGAATGAGCAAACACCTTTGAAAGTTGCTCTAGAACAATATTCCCAAGAGCTATCCATCTCTGAGGTCAAAGCAAGAGCAAATTGTGACACAATCGAAACTGTGAAGCAACATTTCAAAATACAAGTTGAGGAAATTTGCAAACAGTTAGTACAAGAGTCACATGAAGCACAATTTGAGCAAAATCTGGTTTTGGGGATAGTTCAAAATGAAGATGAAGTGGTAGTGGATTCCACCATGCTTGCTAAGAAATCTGAATTTGCTGCATTAGATAAATATGTTGTCTTACAAGCATGTGTGGACACTGCTAAATTAGTCCCTTCCACTTGTTTGTCAAACTTCCTCGTGAAAACACCATTTGACCCGAGAGGAAGTGAGTTCATTACTGTAGAGGTCAATGGAGTTTTCACACACTGGCTAGGTGGAATTATGGATAGAGTCATATTACTTCTTCAATCGCCACTCCACAGGCCATGGGATCCGGGGAGGGATCCTGAGGTCATCGAGGCTAGTGACGTTAAAAAAGAGCTTCTTGGGAGGCAACCCAAGTTTTCTTTTCCTTTCCCCTTTGTTTTTCAATTTCACTCTTGAATAATTTGAGAAGATCAAGAGTTTTCTTTTACTAATAAATTTTCCAAGTGTTTTCAGGGTAAGAAAGAAGGAGGGAAGAGCAAGAAGACAAGAAAAAGTAAAGTCAACAACCATCACGCCCAGGCCATGACACTGGTCATGGCCGTGATAAGCTTATTGAGAAGATCAGAAAGGGTCACGACCCAGCCGTGATATCCATCACGGGCGTGATGAGAGGACCCTGAATATCAGAGACCATCACGGTCTAGCCGTGATGGAGGTCACGGCCGTGACAGGCTTCATCCTTTGGACCAGAATTGATCACGGCCTGCCCGTGATGAACCTCACGGCCATGATACAATTTCCAACAAGCTTTTGACTGGAATGTGAGCCAACACCCGCTACCACCTCGGTGAGTTGTTCCAAAATTTATTTATTTTTTATTTTATTTATTTTTCCCCTCTCTCCGACTTGATTATTTACATTGGGGAAAATGTAAGTTTTCAAGCTTGAGGTAGGGGTATTTTTGCATTTTTCATGTTGCATTCATATAGGTATAGGTTTGCATGATCACATGATTCGATTGTCCCTTGCTTAGATTATGCATCCAATTGTGAGAACCGAGTGCCAATTAAATTGAGATAGTGAATTGTTGAACCCAATTTTTTTATTCTTGTGATAAGGCTACAAATAAAAAATGCTTGAGATGATCTTTGATAGTTGATAATTAGCACGTGGTTCCGTAGATTTGTGTTTTCATTGATTTTTGAACTACTAAAATGTGAGATTTTGAGCCAAAAAGGGGTACTCACTAAATCTACCCCATTCTTTGTGATAGAGCGTTTTATTCCTCTTAGATGGTATTTCTCTAGAACTTGACTTGAAACCATTTTGAAGCTTAAAGATTTTTGAAAACATTTTTGAAAATGATTGAGGCACTTGGTATTTTTCCGGCCTTGAGTTGTGAATGACTAAATGCTACCCCTTAGTTGCCCAATTTTGAGCCTCAAAGAATAAAATACTTTTCTTGGTACCTTGAAATATTTTGAGGAATATGCTTGGTATGGCACCTTTTAAAGTATTACAAAAAGGGTAAAAAGGTAGTTGAAAAAGTATGGGATGAGAAATTCAGAAAATATTTCTCTTGGACTGAAAATCTCCCCTTCTCCAAATGAAAAAAAAGTGAAAAATTAGAAAAAGAAAAAGAAATATATATAAAGAAGGGGATGACAAAAGAAAGTGAGAATTAAAATGAAAAGAAAGAAAGAAAGGTGGAAAAGTGAATCAAAACCCAAAAAGGTATTTTAGAAGGTGTCATGCTTTGCAATGATTGATATTTTGTTTAGCCTTTTTGAAATTTCTTTTTCTTGGTTTCCCCACCTAACGATTAATCCCATGGCCACGTTACAACCAAAATAAAAGACCTCTTGATTCTTAGTTGTTTTCATTAATAAAGTAGAGATTTGGTTTATATTCAAGCCTATGGTAGAATTCATTCCTTGAGGAAATTGAGCGAATTGTCATATATCCTTAAACACTTGAGTGAGGTGAGAAAGAGTGCCCGAATCATTGAGAATATGAGTATAGGAAACCTAAGCTTCTAATTGGACTTGAAATTGATTGTCTATTACTGAATTATTTGAAATGCCTGTTACTTGGATTAGTTTCTACTCGGGTTCTTGGTTCACTATCCATGTTCTGATTTTATCTCTTCCGGCCTTAGTGATTGATTGAGGACAAGCAAATGAATAAGTTTGGGTGGTTTGATAGTGTGATTTCACATCATATTTCATGTACATTTTTTGCATGCATTTTCACTTAGTTTAGCCATATTTAAATTGATTTTTATTAGTTTTTACCTTGGAACGGGTAAGGTGGTTTTGTGGTGTTGTTTTGCAGAAATTAAAAATAAAAATGCCCAAAATGAGCCATGATAGAGCTTGGAAAGTGATGATATCAAAAATAAAGGAGCATGACTTATGAAATTCAAGAAAGAAAAGAACAAGATGTCAAGTGGAACAATGTTAATTAAATCTGTTTCTCCATGGTACAGCAAGAACAAAAGTTTGGATGGGGAAATTGATTTCAACTTCAAGGCATCATGGGTCCCGCGTAGATGGTATTGAATATGGAAAAAGTAATTTGGCTTTGCCAAATTAATGTTAACGTGATACTTGGAGATTTGGCTTGCATCCACATTAAGCAAAACGTGAATTGCAATTTGCAATAATTGGTCCATGTCCAAATAAATAGAAAGAATAATTCACTCCATCACTTATGCAATTGACAAAATCAGCGTGGAGCAATTTGTGCAAGGGAATTGTGATTGAACTTGTAATTGAAGACAAAATCAGTGTGGAGCAAATTGTGGCAAGGGCCCACATAATCGAGATTCTCTTGTGATTTGGGAATAAATGCTTGACCATAATCAGATAAAATCAAGAGGAGAATTGTAAATTAAAGGGGATTTTCTATTGGCTCTTGCGCAGCTGAATATATTTAGCCACAACAGCGCCATCAAACAGAGAGAGACAGACACGACCACAAACAGAAAAATAGGGACTTTTAACCTAGGAGCATTTTTAACCTAGGAAGACTCTTGGAACACAGAAAGGGGACGTTTTGCTCTGAACCAGGGGCTGCGGTGACGGCAGTGGAAATCTTCCATGGAGTTTCTTCTCTCCCTTGTTTCTACTATTCTGGTTTTGGTTTTCTCTTTCATTATGAGTAGCTAAATCCCTGTTGTTGGGATTAGATGTAGCCAAACTGAATATTATGTAATTGCTTTGATTCATCAATCTGTGTTTATGCCTTCTTATTATTAGAATTTAATTCCGTTGCTTAATGCTTTTTGTGGTTTAGCTACCCATAAACTGATTTTAAGATTTGATTTGCAATGGGGACGTTCTTATCATTTCTTGATATGGAATTATTCACCTAGTAAACCTCGCATCTAGTAATGGGGTTTGGTTTATTAGTAATCGCGTAATCCTTAATCTTGATGCAAATTCATTAATCTAGGCCACCTAAGGAATTAGGGTCTATTAGTGGATTTAGGCTCTTGTCATCTGAGGAATCAGGGCTTGAGTAATTATGTGGGTTGATTTTAATAATTGAAGAATAAACTGGATTGGTAGTCTTGGTATTGCATGAGGCTAAGGATTAGTGAAATTTAATCCCAACACCCCTATTTGCATTCCAAGTGTTTGATAAAAATTCCCAAAAAGACCAAAAAATATTTTATTGCTTTTGTTGCTTTATTTTATGTTTTGATCTTTCTTCATTTAGTCTAGATAGCTGTTTGATTTGTGAATTAGTACTTGGCAACCGATCCCTGTGGATACGATAACCGGTCTCACCACCGTATTACTTGTTCGACTAGGTATACTCGCCTAGATTCGTTCAACACATATCAAGCTATCAGTCTCAACGGATCTCAAGCATTAATTGTTATCTCTAAACGGATATTTTCTCAAGACCGTTGAATAAAGGATGAAGATGTCTATATATAGTAGACGACCCCAAGAGAAGAACAACTTGATGCTGTGAAATTTTCAAAGTGTCAAATATCAGATCAAATTTCATTTGAATATTTTCAGTTGTATTCTTCCTGGTCTTAAACTTTCATATTCTCACATATAGTGAGTTCATAGATCAAAATTTGTAAATCTCTTTTTTAGAGTTAGAGCCCGAAGAGGCTTGGTAGAGAAGAATACTTGTAGCCTGAAGAGGTGTTGAATACTTGTAATCTATTTGGAGAATAGTGGAGAAAAACCTTCAGGTAGAAGGGATTGGACGTAGCTCTTGGTTGGAAGAGAGTGAACCAGGATAAATCACTCATGTGAATCTTCTATCCCTACTTTTTACAGACTTTGTTTATAGTAACAGTGAGGATTTGGATCAGAGTTTGTTAACTCTTTAAAAATGTTTTCTTGTTTGTGTGTACTCTTGTTTTACTTGCAAAAAGGTTTGAGAAAAAAGGGTTTTTCGAAAAATTGTTAAGAAACACAATTCAATCCCCCTTCTTATTTTTTCCTGTGTCAACTTCAGTCATATTTTATAATTGGTCTAATAAATATTTTGGTCCCTAAAATAGGACGAGATTTGATTTTAGTTCCTCCAAAAAATTTCCTTTGGTTCTGATGCTCAAATGTTTAAAATTTTGTATTGGTCCCTCCTGATAGAGAGCTTCTGTTAACTGATGACGTGACAGATAAAGAACCATGTCATCCATGGCACGTATAATAAAAAAATAATATTTAATTAACATGTGTATTTTTTTAATATTTCCTGTCCACGTAGATTAATAATAAATATTATTTATTTTTAGATGATAAAATAAATTATTTTATTTTATTCTGATTTAATAATTTAATAATTTGTTAATATTAAAATAATTAGAAAAACTTAATTAATCCATGTTTAATTATACTAATTATTACTAATTTAATTACAATCCCTAATTAGTGTATTTAAGTTGCCATTACACTAATTGTCCCTAAATAGGGATGGTGACTAATAACAAATACACATAGAATTAAATATTATTTTTTAGTATATGTGGCATCAATGATGTGACACTTGGCCACGTCATCAGTTAAAGGAAACTCCCTATTGACATGGATCAATTTCAAAATTTTAAAACATGTGAAGATCATAATCAAACGAAATTTTTTGGTCAAAGAGACAAAACAGATGCATATAGATGGTGAAACCGTGTGTCCCAACTACACAACGGAGTCCGTTTTATATAGGTTTAATAAAATAATTACTCAATGAATATAGGAGATTCTATTCCTATTTACAAGATGTGATATGATATGCTTAAACCTATACATTAATTACAAGATTATAATCATATTTTCAACACTCCTCCTCAAGGTGGGTCATATAAATTATATGCACCCAGCTTGTTATGATAATATCGTCCACATAAACAATCAGATAAATGCATCTTTGGGCCGAATGACGATAGAATACAGAGTGGTCAGCTTCGCTGCGAACCATACCAAACTGTTGCATTACAATACTGAATCTACTGAACTAAGCATGATGAGATTGTTTAAGATCATAAAGCGACATGCGAAGCTGACAGACCATGGTAGATGACTCCCCCTGAGCAACAAACCCAGGTGGTTGCTCCATATAGACTTCATCTTCAAGATCATTGTGTAAGAAGGCATTCTTAATGTCAAGTTGATGAAGAGGTCAGTGATGAATTGCAGCAATGGAGAGGACAAGCTGAACAGAGGCCGGCCATTTTGGCCACATGAGAGAAAGTATCACCACAAAACGGGCCTTAAACTGATCAATCTTACCATCAGGATCCACCTTCACATTATAAAGCCAGTGACAACAAACTAAAGATTTCCCAAGAGGTAGAGAGACCAATTCCCAGGTACCACTGCTTTGAAGAGAACACATCTCATCAATCATCACTTGCCGCCATTCAGGGTGAGATAAAGCTTGACCTGGAGAGTTAGGAATCGAGACAGGCTACAAAGAAGAAAAACAAGCATAATGCAAAGGAGAAAGGTGATGATAAATCAAAGCAATATAATTGGGAGATGGGTTACGAGTAGATCGTATACCTTTACGGAGAACAATGGGAAGGTCTGGTTCAGGCGGCGGGGCCGGGACAAGTCTGGTGAAGGAGTTGGTGCAAGAAAGTGCATCTTCAACTATGAGCTTTGATCCAGATTACAATAGAGATCCCTTGGTTCTTCACTCCATAATGCTTAAGATGAACATACAAGAAAACTCAAGCCTTTCGTGTCACTATTTTCGATCAAACCATTGAAATCTCAAATCCTCTATTGGTTTTCTCTCAATTCACAATAGAACCAATACAAGACTAAGTGAAAGTATTCAAAGTGTCTTTCTCACGTTTTTGCATTCTCTTTTTTGCGCCTCAAGATTCCCCAATATATATCTAAAGCTCTAGAACCCATTTTATTGTAACAACTTCAAAGTTCTGAATTGAGTGATAATCGATTAAGAAGGAACAAATAATTGATTAACTTAATCGATTATGGCCTTTAACTTAATCAGTTAACCGATCTCTGTCCACAAGCTTGGCTACTCAAAACTTCAGGACCGATGCTGCATAATCGATTATGGCTGACCACATAATCGATTATGACCTCCCACCTTGACTCCAAATAGAAGGAATAAGTTAAACCTTATAGTGGTGGCTCTCCCACTTATGGAGTTATGCTTTAACGAAGTTGATCAAGTCCAAGCAACGTTTAAACTTTGATATAGGTAGTGACTTTGTGAATGCATTGGTTGGATTGTCTTCAGAAGCTATCCTTCTCAATCTAAATTTTCTTTAATTCAACCACGTCTCTTGAGACACCCCGTTGTGCCCCATTGTATTATTACATTAAATCCTTAATTATTTATTTACCTAATCGCGCGCTTATCGTTGAGAATACGTAAAAATTAAAAACTTTATTAATAATCAGATAACTTCTACAAATATACACCACACCAAACTATTTTACATAAATACACACATAAGTATCCTTTATTTTACACAACTTGCTCATAACTAACGGAAAACAAAACATCTTATGTGACTCACTGGCCCTAAACTTACTACGCTACATTATCAGGATCAGTAGGTGGTTCTTCAGCGTCAACTTCATACGGAACGTCGTTCAACTCTTCAACAATCTCCGTCTCATATGGGGTTCCATCCATCTCTTCCGTAACATAGTCGTCCATATGGTCTTCTAACGTAACCAAGTAGACATACACCAAAAATACAGAAATAGGGAGATAAGAAACAGTTCTATCATCATAAGTGGAAAGGTTCATAGCATATAATACAATAACGGTCACAAACATGCATCACTCATAATTTACAATTATCCATACTTTATAACATCGTCCTCTACCCTTCAACTCATGCAACTAAACCTTTATGCTGACGTGGCCACTACTACTCCTGACACACATCCCTCGTTAGGGATGCCAGTCAGTCGTCCAAGTGACACGTTCCCCACGCCTGTGCACATTCTCATCCATGGTAGGAATGCTCATGCAAAGCAACGACACTATAGCTGCACAGTACCGTCGGTGCACACCCTGGTTCTCCCTCTCAACTCTATCAAGGGTGCTCATGCATAGCAATGACACTATAGTTGCATAACTTAAATTCTAATTTGGAATGGTCTACAAGAACTTCGGACCTCGTGTATCTCAAATACACGGTTATGAACAACGATGCAACATATGATTCTCACTGACTTTTATCAATAGCAACCTAGTACCTCAAGCTTTTCCTCACAACCTCCACTTACATTTTATATCACATCACTTCATAGCGAGGCACCTCTAATTCATATTCAAAACTCTCACCCAAACAAAAAACCTCCGAGTAATATATATATCTTTCCTTAAAATCATCTAAGCAAAGTATTAAACCCAGACAGCTCATGCATAACACATTAATCAACAGAATATTCAAACATATCAATATCATATAAGGCAATTTATCACAACCAACTCATAATAGTTCAACCAAATAAATAAGAAAGTCAGATTCTGTCACGGCCTGGCCGTGATAGCCATCAAGGCCGTGACAGACAACAAAGGCAGGTCAAATTCTGTCACGGCCTGGCCATGACAACCATCACGACCGTGACAGACAGCAAGCATCCTCAATATCATAATTATTCAAACACCGAAACAATATGTCACATGCAGATGGAATACCTCAACCAGCGTATCACAAACAGTCAAAAGTAAATAATTCAGACATCCTCAAATATGAATAATCAACCTAAGGCGATAAACCTACAATTCCCAAATCGTCATTGGTTTTACGGAAAAGTTTCCAATACGATTTTGGTATTGTCGATTACTCGACTACTAGTAGGGTTTAGGTCGCCCTACACCATTATTATAAATTATATACTACTTATCGGTTCCGACGATGGAATGGTTCTTTCTCCCACCTGAGTTTGCACCGGAAACACGTACACGACGATCCTCATTATCCCACCACGAGTTAACACAACCACCTTCAACCAAACAACATAATTATAATTAATCAAATAACACCCATCTATGACACTTTGGGGCTAGGTTCGGCCAAGACTTAGAAAATAGGTTTAGGATTATCTTCTTAATGCCATCTTTTGGATCCTAGTTACTAGAGTCTTAACTAACATAGATTACTTATTACAAGACTAAAATTTGAAACAAAATCCTCTAACCTTTAGGGTTAGGGTTTCGGTCAAGGGCTGACTTTTAGGGTTCAAAAATCCTTAAAATTTCTAATCATGATTAAGTCATAGATTAATGATCCTTGATTAACCTAAATCATGGATTAGTGACTAAACAACTAAAGTTGAAACTCAAAACTTCCTATCTCTTTTATACAAGGATTCGGCCTCAACATGTTCATAGGGTTAGGGTTCTTAGTTTAATAAAGCAACTTGGATTTATTAAGCATACATACTAATAGCTTGATTAACAAAATCATTAATGAAAACCATGAACAAAAACTCTACCAAACCTACTTTGATAGATTCGACCAAGGCTAAGTTTTTAGGAAAGAAATTTTTTATTACATCATGCTCTTATATTTAGATAATATGCATGATATCAAGAAGATAGAATGTAGTTTCATCATCATTATATTTTTCTAAAATTTATTATGACTTTTCAAAGTTCTAGGGTTAGAAACTTGAAAATGATGAGCACATGTAAAACAAACTTAGAATCAAGAAACTTGCTAAAGAACATAGGCATGATTATGGAAGAAGATTAGGATTTACCTCTTGAAAATCAATGACAAAGGAAATCCAAGAAACTTACTTCACAAATCTATCACTAAAAGACTTATAACTTTAGGGTTTTTGAACAAATGACAATAGAAACTAAGTGAAAACTGAGAGTATGGTATTTATAGAGCTTGCTTGAGACATCTTGGGAAGGATCTAGAAGTGATGAGTTGTCTTGCTAAAAGGATTAAAATGCAAACACTTCCTAGGGACCATTTTGCAAAGATTCCAAAAGTTTAAGGACTAGTTTTCAATTTGCCAGTAAATTATCATGATGACTTTTTACCACATTTAATGTGAGCTTATCTTGACTAACTTTGGCTGAATTTATGTCATAGATATTTTTAAGAAAAATCATGAATGTTGAAGAATGTTGAAGAACAAAGTAGAAGAATGGAGAACATTCTAGAAAATCTTGGCTCATCCAAAAATAAATGAGGGAAACCTTCAATCCCTCATGGGCTTGCGCATGGGCTTGTTAAATTTGGGCTTGGATTAATTTTTGTGGGGCCCACTTAAAGATTTAAGCATTAAGCTTGACTTAGGAGACTTGTATAGTTTCAAATAGGCTTTATGTAATCAATTCATGAACTAGACAATTTGGGCTTCATAGCCACGTCCATTAGAGATTGGTAACAAGGATTCTATCCCAATTCACTTGAAAAAAAACTTAGAAACTAACTTAGGGACACAAGGGTAATTTACAGAAAGTTCAGGGACTTAAGCATAAAATTCATAAATTTTCACTTTAACCCTGAAGAACCTTCTAGACTTAAAAATATGATTCATCCCCTTGAATCATCTCAAAATCCTAATATAAACCCTCTATCGGCTCTTAGAAACTCCGAAATCCCCTCCGTCGTCTACCCGATTACGTGTTTCACCCGAAAAACATAAATTATTTTATTTTTCTCCAAAATAATTCTAAAAATACAGAATTGTAGGAAATAAAATAATAATCTTAAGTCTTTCGTTCACGAATTAAAATTAGGTCTTTTGAGCAGTATAATTATATTGTCAATGGAATTCGCGGGCCGGGTTTCACCTGACTTTCCAACCTAAATTTTAATCGTAGCTTCCTACATTCAAGTAGGATTGGGTAGTAAACTCCGTTTATTTAAAACAATTTTCCAAAACTAAAATAAATTTATAAACATATTTATATGTATTACTGTTATTTAAAACAGCGAAATACAGGGTGTTACATTACTACCCCACTAAAAAAAAAAAATCGTCCTCAAAATTTACATACTTCAGAAAAGATGTGGATATCGTTGTTGCATATCTGCTTCACGTTCCCAAGTAGCATCTCCAGTAGTTTCATCCCATATGACCTTAACCAAAGGAATTTGTCTACCACGAAGCTCCTTAATCTCTTTATCTGCTATCCTTATAGGTAGAGCCTCATACTCTAGATTCTCTCGCCGTTGTATAGACTCAGACTCAATAACATGTGAAGGATCAGGATAATATTTTCTCAATTGAGACAGGTGAAAGACGTCATGAAGGTTCGCAAGGTTAGGTGGTAAAACAATATGATAAGCTACTGGACCAATCCTTCGAATAATCTGGAAAGGTCCGATGAATCTAGGAGTAAGTTTTCTAGTTTTGATAGCCCTGCCAATTCCGGTCTTCGGAGTGACTCTCAAAAACACGCGATCGCCCTCCTGGAATTCTAAAGGTCTCCTTCTCTTGTTACTGTAGCTTCTTTGCCTATCCTGTGCTTCCTTCATCTTTTCCCTTATCTTCCTAACTTGTTCCATAGTCTGTTGCACCACATCTGGATCCAAGACTTGATTTTCACCAATCTCATACCAACATAACGGTGTCCTACACTTCCTACCATACAAAGCCTCATATGGTGCCATCCCTATACTACTGTGAAAACTATTGTTGTAAGTAAATTCAATCAATGGCAAGAACTCATCCCAACTGCCAGTGTGTTCCAAAACACAAGCTCTTAAAAGGTCCTCCAACGATTGAATCGTCCTTTCTGACTGTCCATCCGTTTGGGGATGATAAGCAGAACTCATCCTCAACTTGGTCCCTAAAGCATGGTGCAACTGTTTCCAAAATCTAGATGTAAATCTAGGATCTCGGTCTGAAACAATGCTCGATGGCACACCATGCAACCTAACAACTTCTTTGATGTAGATTTGGGTCAACTTCTCCAAACTATAGCTTTCCCCCCATAGGTAAGAAGTGAGCACACTTAGTCAACCTATCAATGATAACCCAAACCGCATCATGTCTCTTAGGAGTTCGTGGTAGTCCAACCACAAAATCCATAGCTATACTATCCCATTTCCATTCTGGGATATCTAATGATTGTAATAAACCAGCTGGCTTTTGATGCTCTATCTTAGCCTTCTGACACACTAGGCAAGATAAAACATACTCTGCTACCTCTTTCTTCATCCTTGTCCACCAAAACAATTTCGTTAGATCCTGATACATTTTAGTGGATCCATGATGAATACTCAACTTACTCTTATGTGCTTCTTCTAATATCAACTTCCTAAGTTCTAAATCCTCGGGCACACATATTCTATCCCTAAACCTCAGTACACCATTTGTTCCTCTACTAAACTTAGAATTTTTACCTTCATCTATACCTCTACTTATCTCCTGTAAATATGGATCCTGAGCCTGTTTATACTTAAGATCTCTCATAAAATCACTACTAATAGTGATCATACCTAAGAAAATTTTATCCTCAACCAACTCCATTCCTAAGTTCAAATCTCTGAACTGTTCCAATAATTCCAACTCTTTAACCATCATTGAGGACACATGCAACGATTTCCTACTCAAGGCATCCGCTACTACATTGGCCTTCCCAGGATGGTATAGTAAATCAAACTCATAATCTTTGATAAACTCCATCCATCTTCGTTGTCTCATATTCAACTACTTTTGGTCGAAAAGATACTTCATACTTTTACGGTCACTGTAAACATTAAATTTTGCTCCATATAGAAAGTGTCGCCATATTTTTAATGCGAACACTATGGCTGCTAATTCCAAATCATGAGTCGGATAGTTCCTCTCATGAATTCTCAATTTTCGGGAAGCATAAGCCACCACTCTTCCCTCTTGCATTAGAACACAACCTAAACCTTGGTATGACGCATCACAGTATACGTCAAACGGTCCTAATGGATCCGGTAATGTCAACAAAGGTGATGTAGTCAACCTTTCCTTCAACTTTTGGAAACTCTGCTCACAGTTGTCCGTCCATACAAAAGTTGTTTTTTTCCTCGTCAACTGCATCATAGACAACGTAATCTTCGAGAAACTCTCTATAAACCTCCGATAATATCCAGCTAACCCTAGAAAGCTTCGTACTTCACTTACTGACTTAGACCGTTCCCATTTAAGAACTGCCTCAACCTTTGCTAGATCTACTGCTATACCTTCCTTGGTGATCACATGTCCTAAAAATTGGACTTCTTCCATCCAAAACTCACACTTGGAAAGTTTAGCATAAAGCTGCCTATCCTTCAAAACTTGCAGCACTATCCTTAAATGTTTCTCATGATCCTCCCATGTACGAGAATAAATAAGGATGTTGTCGATGAATACAAGCACAAACTTATCAAGAAACGGTCTAAATATCTGGTTCATATAATCCATTAACACTGCTGGTGCGTTAGTCACACCGAACGACATAACTAAATACTCGTAATGTCCATACCTTGTTCTAAAACCCGTTTTTAGTATATCTTCCTTCTTTACTCTAATTTGATGGTATCCAGATCTCAAATCAATCTTGGAAAAACTGCGGCTCCTTTCAATTGATCCATCAGATCATCTATCCTAGGCAACAGATACTTATTCCTAATTGTTACCTTGTTTAACTGTCTATAATCTGTACACAACCTAGAACTTCCATCCTTCTTCTTAACAAACAACACCGGAGCTCCCCATGGTGAAACACTCGGCCTTATGAACTCTTTTCCCAACATATCATCCAACTGCTTCTTCAACTCCGTCAATTCTATAGGTGACATCCGATAAGGCGCCATAGATATAGGTCATGTCCCTGGTACAAGATCTATGGTGAATTCCACTTCTCGTTCTGGTGGTAAACCTGGAACGTCAGGAGGGAAAACTTCAGGAAACTCTCTCACAATAGACATAGAATCTATACTAGGGGTCTCAATAGTTTCCACCGCGAACAGCATCACGTATTGCCGAGAATCGTCACCCCTCATGGTTACTCCTTCATTGGCAGAGACTATACTAGAAGACTCAATAAATGATAAGGTCTTACTAGAACAGTCTAGCATTACATGGTTAGCCGAAAGCCAATCCATGCCAAGAATAACATCTATCTATTGCATAGGCAAACAGACAAGGTCTACAATAAATGTCCTATTCTCAACAACTATAGGACACTGTAAACAAATAGACATAGTAGTCAAAGGATTACTAGTTGGAGTAGATATTGTAAGGGTATAAGGTAATTGAGAAACAGTTAATTTTAATTGATCCACACATTCATACGAAATAAATGAATGTGTAGCGCCTGAGTCAAATAACACGTACGAGAGTCTACCAGCTATCAAACACATACCTTGTATAAGATCAGCAGATTGAGAGGATTCAGCTCCCTTCACGGTAAACACTCTTCCAGTGGCCTGAGGTCTTGCTCCCTGTTGCCCTGCTGATATGACTCCTCTCCCAGCTCCACCCCTATTGCCTCCATTTCCTCTTCCTGCAGCTATCGGCGGTCGCCTAGCCTGCTGTCTGCAATCTCGGGCCATATGACCTATTTTCCCACAGTGAAAACAACTAGGTCGCTCCATGCAGTCTCTAAGATAATGCGGTCCTCCACATCTGAAACAAGATAAGCCTTGCTGCAGTTGACCGACTCACTCTAACCATTGGTCTTTGGTCTTGGTCTTTGGTGCTCGCACTGGTCGGGCATACGGTCTTTGTCTCCATTGAGAGTTACTACCTCCTCGCCTCTGAAAACCCGGTCGAGTAGGACCCCCACTTCTTAATTGTTTCTGCTCATTAGCCAGCCTCTGATCTAGACTTTCGATCGCACTGCATCGTTCCACTAGCTCTGGAAAACTCAGGATATCAAGAGATACTATAGCCCTCTGGTTTTCATGTCGGAGTCCTTCCTCAAACCTTCTACATTGCCAATCTTCATTTGGGAATCTCTGATAAAATTTGGAATACTTAATCAGAGCCTCGAATCGTGATGCATAATCACCAACAGTCATGTTGCCCTGTTTGAGACTCATGAATTCCCTTTCTTTCTCGCGTCGAACTAGACGCGGAAAATACTTCTCAAAGAAGCAGTCACTAAACAGCTGCCAGTTGATAACTCTGCCTTCGATATCCAACAATCTTCGCTTGCCTCTCCACCAAGACTCTGCTCCTCCAGTTAGCATGAAGGCATCATACGTCACTTTCCTATCCTCTCTGCAGCGCATGGTATCGAATATCTTCTCGATCTCTTGAATCCACCATTCTGCCTTCTCTGGATCATAATCTCCTCATAATTGGGGTGGCTTCCCTTTAAGGAAAGTAGCCATTCCGACACCTTCAGTTGCGGCAGCTCTCCTTTGATTCTGTTGTTCCTGTTGTTCTTTGTTCATCTGTAGCATCTCAGCATTCTGTTGTGTTTGTAATAACAGAGCAGTAACTATGTTTTTCATGGTATCTTGAGTCTCAGATGACTCTCCTCCACTTCCGGTATGATTATTTTCCACATTGTTAGCTCCAACAATTCTTTCAGGAGTTCGGTCATCACTGACGATCGGACGTCGTCTTCCACGAGCCATGATACTGTAAAAGAAATCATTTCCTCTGGTCAGTACAACATATAATACCACATAGACCAGTATATAAATACCATATGCCACACTAATGTTAGTTAACACATCGGATTCGGACACACTACCCATCTTCTAAGCATAGTTGAAATCCGATGTGGATTCAACTAGACACGGTCAGTAACAACATCCTAAACCTCACAGTCCAATTAGAATCGAACTGCTCTGATACCACCAAATGAGACACCCCGTTGTGCTCCATTGTATTATTACATTAAATCCTTAATTATTTATTTACCTAATCGCGCGCTTATCGTTGAAAATACGTAAAAATTAAAAACTTAATTAATAATCAGATAACTTCTACAAATATACACCACACCAAACTATGTTACATAAATACACACATAAGTATCCTTTATTTTACACAACTTGCTCATAACTAACGGAAAACAAAACATCTTATGTGACTCACTGGCCCTAAACTTACTACGCTACATTATCAGGATCAGTAGGTGGTTCTTCAGCGTCAACTTCATACGAAACGTCGTTCAACTCTTCAATAATCTCCGTCTCGTATCGGGTTCCATCCATCTCTTTCGTAACATAGTCGTCCATATGGTCTTCTAACGTAACCAAGTAGACATACACCAAAAATACATAAATAGGGAGATAAGAAACAGTTCTATCATCATAAGTGGAAATATCCATAGCATATAATACAATAACGGTCACAAACATGCATCACTCACAATTTAAAATCATCCATACTTTATAACATCATCCTCTACCCTTCAAATCATGCAACTAAACCTTTATACTGATGTGGCCACTACTACTCCTGTCACACATCCCTCCTTAGGGATGCCAGTCAGTCGTCCAAGTGACACGTTCCCCACGCCGGTGCACATTCTCATCCATGGTAGGAATGCTCATGCAAAGCAATGACACTATAGCTGCATAGTACCATCGGTGCACACCCTGGTTCTCTCTCTCAACTCTATCAAGGGTGCTCATGCATAGCAATGACACTATAGTTGCACAACTTAAATTCTAATTTGGAACGGTCTACAAGAACTTCGGACCTCGTGTATCTCAAATACACGGTTATGAACAACGATGCAACATATGATTCTCACTGACTTTTATCAATAGCAACCTAGTACCTCAAGATTTTCCTCAAAACCTCCACTTACATTTTATATCACATCACTTCATAGCGAGGCACCTCTAATTCATATTCAAAACTCTCACCCAAACAAAACACCTCCGAGTAATATATACATCTTTCCTTAAAATCATCTAAGCATAGTATTAAACCTAGACAGCTCATGCATAACACATTAATCAACAGAATATTCAAACATCTCAATATCATATAAGGCAATTTATCACAACCAACTCATAATAGTTCAACCAAATAAATAACAAAGTCAGATTCTGACACGGCCTGGCCGTGATAGCCATCACGGCCATGACAGACAACAAAGGCAAGTCAGATTGTCACGGCCTGGCCATGACAACTATCACGGCCGTGACAGACAGCAAACATCCTCAATATCATAATTATTCAAACACCGAAACAATACGTCACATGCAGATGGAATACCTCAACCAGCGTATCACAAACAGTCAAAAGTAAATAATTCAGACATCCTCAAATATGAATAATCAACCTAAGGCGATAAACCTACAATTCCCAAATCGTCATTGGTTTTACGGAAAAGTTTCCAATACGATTTTGGTATTGTCGATTACTCGACTACTAGTAGGGTTTAGGTCGCCCTACACCATTATTATAAATAATATACTACTTATCGGTTCCGACGATGGAATGGTTCTTTCTCCCACCTGAGTTTGCACCGGAAACACTTACACGACGATCCTCGTTATCCCACCACGAGTTAACACAACCACCTTCAACCAAACAACATAATTATAATTAATCAACTAACACCCATCTATGACACTTTAGGGCTAGGTTCGGTCAAGACTTAGAAAATAGGTTTAGGATTATCTTCTTAATGCCATCTTTTGGATCCTAGTTACTAGAGTCTTAACTAACATAGATTACTTATTACAAGACTAAAATTTGAAACAAAATCCTCTAACCTTTAGGGTTAGGGTTTCGGTCAAGGGCTGACTTTTAGGGTTCAAAAATCTTTAAATTTTCTAATCATGATTAAGTCATAGATTAATGATCCTTGATTAACCTAAATCATGGATTAGTGACTAAAAAACTAAAGTTGAAACTCAAAACTTCCTATCTCTTTTATACAAGGATTCGACCTCAACATGTTCATAGGGTTAGGGTTCTTAGTTTAATAAACCAACTTGGATTTATTAAGCATACATACTAATAGCTTGATTAACAAGATCATTAATGAAAACCATGAACAAAAACTCTACCAAACCTACTTTGAAAGATTTGGCCAAGGCTAGGTTTTTAGGAAAGAAATTTTTGATTACATCATGCTCTTAGATTTAGATAATATGCATGATATCAAGAAGATAGAAAGTAGTTTCATCATCATTAGATTTTTCTAGAATTTATTATGACTTTTCAAAGTTCTAGGGTTAGAAACTTGAAAATGATGAACACATATAAAACAAACTTTGAATCAAGAAACTTGATAAAGAACATAGGCATGATTAAGGAAGAAGATTAGGATTTACCTCTTGAAAATCAATGACAAAGGAAATCCAAGAAACTTACTTCACAAATCTATCACTAAAAGACTTATAACTTTAGGGGTTTTGAACAAATGACAATAGAAACTAAGTGAAAAGTGAGAGTATGGTATTTATAGAGCTTGCTTGAGCCATCTTGGGAAGGATCTAGAAGTGATGAGTTGTCTTGCTAAAAGGATTAAAATGCAAATACTTCCTAGGGACCATTTTGCAAAGAATCCAAAAGTTTAAGGACTAGTTTGCAATTTGCCAATAAATTGTCATGATGAATTTTTACCACATTTAATATGAGCTTATCTTGACTAACTTTGGCTGAATTTATGCCATAGATATTTTTAAGAGAAATCATGAATGTTGAAGAATGTTGAAGAACAAAGTAGAAGAATGGAGAACATTCTAGAAAATCTTGGCTCATCCAAAATAAATGAGGCCAGCCTTCAATCCCTCATGGGCTTGCGCATGTTCTTGTTAAATTTGGGCTTGGATTCATTTTTGTGGGGCCCACTTAAAGATTTAAGCATTAAGCTTGACTTAGGAGACTTGTATAGTTTCAAATAGGCTTTATGGAATCAATTCATGAACTAGACAATTTGGGCTTCATAGACACGTCCATTAGAGATTGGTAACAAGGATTCTAGCACAATTCACTTGAAAAAAAACTTAGAAGCTAACTTAGGGATAAAAGGGTAATTTAAAGAAAGTTCAGGGACTTAAGCATAAAATTCATAAATTTTCACTTTAACCCTGAAGAACCTTCTAGACTTAAAAATATAATTCATCCCCTTGAATCATCACAAAATCCTAATATAAACCCTTTATCGGCTCTTAGAAACTCCGAAATCCCCTCCGTCGTCTACCCGATTACGTGTTTCGCCCGAAAAACAAAAATTATTTTATTTTTCTCCAAAATAATTCTAAAAATACAGAATTGTAGGAAATAAAATAATAATCTTAAGTCTGTCATTCACGAATTAAAATTAGGTCTTTTGAGCAGTATAATTATATTGTCAATGGAATTCGCGGGCCGGGTTTCACCTGACTTTCCAACCTAAATTTTAATCGTAGCTTCCTACATTCAAGTAGGATTGAGTAGTAAACTCCGTTTATTTAAAATAATTTTCTAAAACTCAAATAAATTTATAAACATATTTATATGTATTACTGTTATTTAAAACATCGAAATATAGAGTGTTACATCTGTAATGAAATGATGCCTTACATGGATATGCTTAGTTCGCTCATGATATATTTGATGATTAGCAAGATGAATTGTGCTTTGGCTATCAAACCGAACAGTCACACTCTTTTGCATAATTTCTAATTCACCAATCATCCATTTTAACCATGGAGCTTTCTTCACTCCATCCGCGACAGCTATATACTCTGCTTGCGTAGTTGACAAAGTAACCACAAGTTGTAATGTAGACTTCCAACTGATAGCAGTCCCAAACAAAGAAAACACATACCCCAAAAGAAACTTTCTTGTATCAACATTCCCAACATAATCCGTAAAAACATAACCCACAATAGCATCTTCTCCTTGAGATGTCTTCTTGTACGAAAGTCCAAAATTTTGAGAACCATTCAAATACCTCATAACCCACTTCAAAGCCTCACAATAAGCTTCCCCCGGGTTAGCCATAAATCTGCTCACAATGCTAATAGCTTATGCCAAATTCGGTCTGCTACATACCATCTCGTACATGATACTACTCACTCCACTTGTATAAGGAATAGAGTTCATTCTTTTTCTTTCCAAGTCAATGCTAGAAGCTTGATCAATAGAGAGCTTTGTGTGATTACCCAAAGACATAGAAACCTACTTGGATTGATGCATCCTATACCTTTCTACAACTTTCCTTAAGTAAACTTGATGAGATAATAACAATTCCCTTTTCTTTCTGTCTCTGATTATGTCCATCCCAAGAATCCTATGTGCATTACCTAGATCTTTAACCTCGAATTCAAAGTTTAATAGGTCCCTGAGCTTGCTTATTTTTTCCTTGCTAGAATTGGCTATAAGAATGTCATGTACATATAGGAGTAAGAAAAGAACACAGTCCTCCTCAATATGTATACAAAGTTGTCATAACTACTCCTAAGAAATCCTAATCTCAAGAGAAAATCATCAAATTTCTTATACCATTGTCGAGGACTTTGTTTTAATCCATAAAGTGATTTTTTCAAGACCAATCTTCCTTTTCCTCTCTTCGAAAGATTCAAGGAGCACTGCATAGAGGTGGTAAATGTGAAGACCATCACATATGCCATCCTTCAGTCACGAATCTTCGAGGTTCAGGGAGTGTATAGGATGATGAATGACCTCCCTTCAAACAGGCATGCTGTGTTCAAGATTACCAACTGCCCTATCTTTAACAAGGAAAATATTTCTAAGATGCAGCTGCCCTCCATCATTGCCTTTGAGACAGAACTAGCTGCTCGAGCTCAAGCCACAAGACAAGAAGTCTTTAGAGAAGAAGGAACGAAAACCAGCAAGCCGAGGAACCTACTGTAGCAGCTGCCGGAGAACCTGTGCTATGAACCAGGAATAGGATGTTCAGTGGGCTGATGTTGGTCAGTCCAGCTATCAAGCCTTTGAAGCTGATCATCATGAAGCTACTCACCAGGCACCTGACTGGACAATATTAGATGAATACGAAGTCAAGCTTGAGATTGAGTATAAGATAATGCTTGAAGGTATACCCTACCACATCAATGGAATAGTCATACCCTACATTGAGGAAGTGGATTGATGTGATCCTAGGAAGCACAACCTTAATGGGCCAATGGGGGCAAGTCAACTTTGAAACAAATCCCAATCAAACCTGCTTCACTATTTTGAATGTATCTTAAGTTTTAGATGTCCGACTTAAGTGATATTGGATGCATTGGACATCTTAGAAGATTATCTAAAAATCTTGTTGCATGACTCAAGACCATATTCAGCCTCTATGATGACTAAAACTGGGCTACAAGTTTAGAACAAAATTCTGGACGGGTTTTGATTTAGTTAGGCTTGTACTTGGGCTTAAGAGTGTTCCAAGCCCATTAGGACTTAGAGAGGTGCATGAGATGATACTCACACGTCACACCTATAAATAGGTGTCTTGTACTCCTTTTTAAAAGATTGAATACATTTGCAAAGTTTCTCATACTTGAGAGCTAGAGTGCGTTGAGAGAGTTCTCCTCCTAGAGGTTCATGAATTGAACCACAGATTCTTATCTTGAGTATCCTTACTCAAGTGGTGAATCATCTTTGGCTTATCTTTCAATCTTGCATTCACAATTTGAATGTGGCGCCATTCCCTTCCCCTTCTACCTCTTCCATTTTCTACTTCATTTGCTTCTTTAATTCTTGCAATATATATTTTCATAGTTTAGATCTATTTTCTTGTTCTTGAATTCAATTCATATAACAATTGTTTCACTTCTACTCTTTTGTTTTCTCTTGATTCTCACTTGAGGATCAAGCTTCATTCAATTGTGTCCTTGTTTTGTTGTTGATCTTGAATTCTTAAAAAATTTGACCAAAGAAAGATCCTATCAATTTAGTGATTAATTTTAGATCACATCATGGACGGTCCAGACTATAGGCAAAGGCTAAGGGTTAGCCAAAATTAGCAAGTTGCTGCACCTGCACCTCCACCTGCTCAGACTCAACATCAGGAAGTTGAATAGTCCAGAAAAGGAAAGAGGAAAGATCGGAAAGAAATTACTGCTGCATCAAGGGAAAATGAAGAGGATGATGAAGATGTCATTTCCATAGCTCTTCTTATAAAGAAAAGTAAGCTTTTTGTCACCTCTTGTAACACATCAAGATTCACCCTTATTTTTATGTGTGTTAGTTCTGGCATGTATATGTTTCATATTTATATATATGTGTATATATTATTGCATATGATAATATGTATATTAATATATGATTATTTGCATTAATATGAGATTGTGTCTCTTAATGTTTGATTTTATATGTTAATATATGATATGTGATTGTATTAATAATAAGTGATTAAGAATGATATGATAAGATATCGTGTGGTTTAGTATTTAAATAGAGATAGTGTTATTCTTATATTTTAGCCTCTCAACCAATAATATTTGAGTCCATATCAATATAGGATCATCCTCTTTTTGTTATATCTTAAGACCTTATCATAATCTCCTAAGGATCCTATCTAGGAATAACTACCAAATCTGTCGCTAAACTTCCATCGAACTTTTGACCATATTTACCATCTTAGAGTCCGATTTAAGATTCGATCATTAAAGAATAATTTGTAGATATTTCTATGAGCTTTCTAACGGCACCAAGAATGCCTCAATCGAAAACTTGTAGCTCACGGTATGGTCAAAATACCAAACTGTATACAGTTTGGGTTGAAATAGGGACCCGTTATGACCCAAATTCATATATATACCATTAGACTCGACCTAAACCTAGTTTACACGACCCCAACACTCAGAAAACTGCCTCCCTCCTTCCTCTTTGAATCCATATGGTTTTTCTCCCTAAAACTCTCTCTAGGGAACCCGTTCTTGCACCGTTCTTCATTGCTTCTTGATAGGAGAACATCGCTACGAATAGGGGTTCGTTGTGCTTGTTGTTTGGGACTTTAGAAAAGGTAACGTTCGTGTACCTTGTCCCTTGTGTCCTTTCTTTCAAGTTCTTGATCTCTTCCTTTTGATTTCTTGATCTTAGAGTTGAACCAAAGTGTCTCTTTGGCGTCCTTGAGGTTGTAGACAAGCACTAATGAGGCGGGACCCTATGGATCTTCTTTCTTCTTTTGAAACATGAACCTCGTACCAGGTATGGTAGAAGAATAGTGTCTACACTAGGCTAGGGAGTAGCGTAAGATGAGGGGTTCCCATAGCTCCATTTATTGTCGTTATAATGTATTGATCTCATGATCTACCTGGTTGTATGACTGAATTATAATATGTTTAATTGGATTAATTAGTATGCCTATTTGTTATAATTGTTGAGTTGTTCATGATATGGTATGCCCATTTGAATTGTCTTATGCCATGAGTTTTGGTTGAATTGGTATGAATACCCATGATTATGAATGTTGTTGTTATGACATGGATTATGTTGATCACATTGGCTGGATATGTTGTTGATGATGATGTTACTGTTATGTTAAATATGTTAATAAGACTCTAATTGACTTAATTAGGACTCTTAGTTAACATAGGAATTAACAGATTAATTTCCCAAGCTTCATAAGACATGAACTGTGTTAGTGAGGGGTGAAATTTTATGCCGAATGTTTTAGTTAAAACCCTAGGATCTGATTTGAGAGAATTATGGAGCCTAAACTCCAAGAACACGTTAAATTCTTCCCAGAATAGTATGGCCCTGCCCAGGAGCATGGTCGTGCTAAACAGGGAGCATGATCGTGCTCCCAGTTAAATTTTGGAAAACAGGCCACGCATTGAGCACGACCAAGCATGTCAGTGAGCACGATCGTGCTCTACTTAAGTGGCAGCACGACCGTGTTGGGGGTTTAGTATGCCCGTGCTTCTCGCTACGGGTCAGAACTTAAGATTAATGAATTAAAGGGGTGTTTACCCCAATTATCCCCAGATGATGTAATAATACACTAATCAAATGATAACACGTTACATAACTTAATTAAAGATAATTAAGATAACAAAGACTGATAAGCTGGTTAAGCTGGTACCCGATGGGTTACAGCACGTTGTCACGCTTTGGTGATTTTTGGCCAAAGTGATCCCGATGATTTTTGGTCAAGATGTTGTTATGTTTGACCTTGGTGCTTTTTGGCCAAGGGGACCTTGACTCCACGGTGTGGGTCTAAGGTGTTAATGTTGATGTTGGTGATAAGTCTTGGATGCTTTTAGGCCCAAGCAAAGGAGGTGGTTGCCTTTTGTTGTTATGCCATTTGCATAGAGCATTGGAGTTGATGTTGAGGGGGATGTTCAACATAGGGGAGGTCATCCTAGTTATGATGATCTAGCCCAAGTCTCAGGTGGTTCACCCATGGTTTGGTGAACCGGGCACCCTCGAGGTGGCGTATCCAGTTATGATACGTCGGCTATCCAAGGGGTTCCTCCATGGTTTGGGGAACTACCGGTGTTGGTGATTTTTGGCCAATACGGATATGTAACTCCGAAGTTGACTTCTTGAGTTAGTTGGATCCACATGCATTGATGTAGTAGTGGAGTAGGGTTGCATTGCACTGCATAGCATATATTGGATGATTAACATGTTGTTATGGTATTATATGATGTTGTATAAATATTGTATGTTGTTATATATCTATGCCATGCTATGATGTATGTTCATCTTATTTCCTATTCCCATGCCGTTGTGTTTACATGATTTCTTACTCCCTACTTTCATGTTTTTGTTGTTGCATGTATTTCCTTATGCAGAGGACGGTGAGCAGACATCAGAGGATAGACTTTGAGGAGCCATGACTCTAGTTAGAATGTTGAGTTATAGTTGTTAGTTTTGTTAGTTGTTTAGTTTGTTTCCGTGGTGTATCCGGATTTTGGTTACACCAGCGCTGTGTGTGACATCGGGGGTTAGGTTTTTCTTTATCTGTCTTGTTTATGTTTTACTGTTTTAAAACTATGTTATTTCCGCGTTGTTTTTGTTGAGATGTGAAATCGTTTTATCCAAGTTTTTATTTTTTTCAAATAAATGCATGTTTTATAATTAACTCTTTTAAGTAAATGTTTTATATTAACATGCGGGGTAGAAGGGTATCACATTTAGTGGTATCAGAGCCGTTCGGCCCTGTCCGGACGTGGTATGACTCTGTCTTGAGTATGTTGTGTGACTCTTGTTTGAATTGTCTATATTTATATAGACAATGTTACGTGGTACTAAGTACCTATAGCTTTGCTTTGGCTTGACTTACTGCATTTGGCGGTTTGTCTTGAACGATCCAAGGAGCCTTCGGGTGCTTGTTGTGTTCAGGAAGGTTGTTCTATTGTCTCTTGATAATATGAACTCTGCAGCTAATCTTGTGCACTTATTTTTTTTAAAAAAAACGCTCGATGTTATTCTTGGGATGAACTGGTTATCTTCCGACCATGTTCCCTTTATGTGTTTTGATAAGACCTTAGTTTTTGGAACTCCAACGGAGTCTAAGAATCCAGACCTTCTCTCTTCCAGTCAATTTCAAACTTTGATGAAAGACGAAGCCCAAGTGTACATGATGAAAGCTTCCCTGGAAGTAGAGAGCAGCCTTCCTGATGTCGCCAGCTTGCCTGTTGTGCGAGACTTTCCAGAAGTGTTTCCTAGGGATGTTTATAACTTACCCCCAAAGAGAGATATTGAGTTTGCCATAGACTTAGTGTCTGGCACCGGGCCAATCTCCATAGCACCCTATAGGATGTCTCCTCTAGAGCTAGCTAAGTTGAAGGAAGAGTTAGAAGACCTGATGAAGAAGCAATTCATTAGGCCTAGTGTGTCCCCGTGGGGAGCACCTGTGTTATTGGTGAAGAAGAAGGATGGTAGTATAAGGTTGTGCGTCGACTATCGACAGCTCAACAAGGTGACCATCAAGAATCGGTATCCCCTCCCTAGGATTGATGATCATATGGATCAGTTGATCGGAGCTTGTTTTTTCTCCAAGTTAGATTTGAGGTCAGGGTACCATCAGATTCGGGTTAAGTCTGAAGACATCTCAAAGACAGCGTTTAAGACGTGTTATGGTCACTATGAGTACTTGGTTATGCTTTTTGGTGTGACCAATGCCCCTGCTGTGTTCATGGACTACATGAACAAGACCTTTCACCCTTACTTGGATAAGTTTTTAGTGGTCTTTATAGATGACATCTTAGTGTACTCTAAGACTAAGGAAGAACATGAGGAGCACTTGAGGGTTGTCTTACAGATCCTTAAGGAGAAGCAGTTGTATGCCAAGATGTCTAAGTGCGAGTTTTGGTTATAAGAGGTTAGTCTCTTAGGTCACGTGATCTCAAAAGGTGGGATAGCCGTCGATCCGGCTAAGGTTGAGACGGTGCTCCAATGGGAAGTGCCAAAGTCAGTGACAGAGATTAGGAGTTTCTTGGGTTTAGTATGGTACTATAGGCGGTTCATAGAAGGTTTCTCTAAGTTAGCCTTATCCTTAACCCGTCTCACCAAGAAGGGACAGCTGTTTATGTGGGACTCTAAGTGTGAAGAGAGTTTCCAAACCCTTAAGGATAGGTTGACATTAGCACCAGTGTTAGTTTTGCCAGATCCTAGTGAACCCTTCGTAGTTTGCTGCAATGCTTCTAAGCAAGGGTTAGGTGGTGTGTTGATGCAGAATGATAAGGTAGCTGCTTATGCTGCTAGGTAGTTGAAAACCCATGAGAAGAACTACCCTACCCATGACGTAGAGTTAGGAGCTGTGGTATTTCCCTTAAAGACTTGGAGGCATTACCTTTATGGAGCGAGGTTTGAAGTTTTTAGTGATCACAAGAGTTTGAGGTATCTCTTTGATCAAAAGGAGTTGAACATGAGGTAGCGTAGGTGGATGGAGTCCTTAAAGGATTGTGACTTCAAGCTGACCTATCACCCAGGAAAGGCCAATATGGTGGCCGATGCCCTAAGTAGGAAAACCTTGCACGTCTCCGCTTTGACGGTTAGGGAGATGGATCTAATAGAGGAGTTTAGAGACCTTAGTCTAGCTTGTGAGTTTACCCCTAAGAGTATTAGTCTTGGAACCTTGAAGGTTACCAACAGCTTGATGGATTAGATTAGAGAGGGACATAAGTTAGATAAGTTTCTCTTAGACCAACGAGAATTGCTCGCTCAGGGTAGAGACCTTAGTTTCAAGGATGGGAGTGATGGAGTCTTGAGGTTTAAGGATAGAGTATGCATACCGGATGTTCCTGAGCTTAGGAAATTGATCCTTGAAGAAGGGCATAGGAGTGGGTTAAGTGTGCACCCAGGTGCCACCAAGATGCATCAGGACCTTAAGAGGATGTTTTGGTGGCCTAGGGTGAAAAAGGATGTGACCGAGTTTGTGTATGCGTGCTTGGTTTGTTAGAAAGCTAAGATAGAACACCAAAAGCCATTAGGTAAGTTACAAGATTTAAGTATCCCAAAATGGAAATGGGATAGAATTTCCATGGACTTTGTGTCTGGACTCCCTAGGGCTCTTGCTGGTTTTGAGGCTATACCTGTTGTTGTGAATAGATTGACTAAGTCTGCCCATTTTTTCCCGATGAACATGGAGTATCCTTTAGAGAAGTTAGTCAAGCTGTACATCAAAGAGATAGTTAGGCTTCATGGTGTACCCTCTAGCATAGTATCAGATAGAGACCCGAGGTGTACCTCTAGGTTCTGGGAGATTTTCAACATGCTTTAGGGACAAAGCTTAGGCTTAATTCAGCTTACCACCCGTAGACTGATGGGCAGTCTGAGAGAATTATCAGTCCTTAGAGGACTTGTTGAGAGCTTGTGTGCTAGAACAGTCCGGTAGTTGGGAGGAGATGTAGGACACCCTTATGTTGGAGTGAACCTAGTGATAGTGTGGTGCTAGGACCGGAGATAGTCCAGGAAACAGAAGAAAGGATCAGGATGGTTTAGGTAAAGATGAGAGTAGCACAAAGTTGGAAAAAGAGCTACCATGACAAAAGGAGGAAGGCACTCAAATTCCAGGAAGGTGACCATGTGTCCTTGAGAGTTACTCCAACAATTGCGGTTGGTAAAGCGATGAAAGCAAGCCATCTGTTATCAGGAGATCCGAGTCTTTCTTACCTTGGTGAACAAGTTCTGAATCTTTGAGGATGCATACGAATCCAGGATCGCAAGCCATAAAAGTTCAGAGATCAAGAGCAGTAAGGACGAAGATCAGAAGAACAAGGTGAGACAATGTCATCGGCAGAGACTTCAAGCAGAATGGCAAGGAATCACAGTTCTCAACAGGTAAGCCTAAGGATTGGGATTTTCCTAAACATATCAGATGTGGAAAACGTGGAAAAGGTCACTATACCCATCAATGCAAGGAGCCGAACATCATCTATTTCAAGTGTGGCAAATATGGTCACCTTAGCAGGAACTGTAAAGGAGAAAAGTCAGAACCACAGAGTGCTAGCAGGAATCAGAGTACGCAGTGGAAGCGTAGTGGAGCTGAAGCTTCCAAGTCCGTGGACTCAACCCAATGTTTGATTTTATATGTTAATATATGATATGTGATTTTATTAATAATAAGTGATTAAAAATGATATGATAAGATATCGTGTGACTTAGTATTTATATAGAGATAGAGTTATTCTTAGATTTTTGCCCCTCAACCAATCAGATTTGAGTCCTTATCAATATAGGATCATCCTCTTTTTGTTTATATCTTAAGACCTTATCATAATCTCTTAAGGATCCTATCTAGGAATAACTACCATATCTGTCGCTAAACTTCCATCGAACTTTTGACCATCTTTACCATCTTAGAGTCGGATTTAGGATTCGATTATTAAACATTAATTTGTAGATATTTATATGAGCTTTATAACGACACCAAGAATGCCTCTATAGGAAACTTGTAGCTCAAGTTATGATCAAAATACCAAACGGTGTATAGTTTGGTCTGAAATAGGAACCCGCTATGACCCAAACTCATATATATACCATTGGACTCGACCTAAACCTAGTTTACATGACCCTAACACTCATAAAATTGTGTCCCTCCTTCCTCTTTCAATCCTTATGGTTTTTCTCCCTAAAACTCTCTCTAGGGAACCCGTTCTTGCACCGTTCTTCATTGCTTCTTGATAGGAGAACATCACTACGAATAGGGGTTAGTTGTGCTTGCTGTTTGGGACTTTAGAAAAGGTAAAATTCGTGCACCTTGTCCCTTGTGTCCTTTCTTTCAAGTTCTTGATCTCTTCCTTTTGACTTCTTGATCTTAGAGTTAAACCAAAGTGTCTCTTTGGTGTCCTTGAGGTCGTAGAAAAGCGCTAGTGAGACGGGACCCTAGTGGATCTTCTTTCTTCTTTTGAAACGCGAACCTCATACCAGGTTTGGGAGAAGAATAATGTATACACTAGGCTACGGAGTAGCGTAAGATGAGGGGTTCCCATAGCCCCGTTTATTGTCGTTATAATGTATTGATGTCATGATCTGCCTGGTTGTATGACTGAATTGTTTATATGTTTAATTGGATTAAATAGTATGCCTATTTGTTATAATTGTTGAGTTGCTCATGATGTGGTATGCCCATTTGAATTGTCTTATGCCATGAGTTTTGGTTGAATTGGTATGAATACCCATGATTATGAATGTTGTTGTTATGACATGGATTATGTTGAGCACATTGACTAGATATGTTGTTGATGATGATGTTACCGTTGTGTTGAATATGTTAATAAGACTCTAATTGACTTAATTAGGACTCTTAGTTAACATAGGAATTATGGGATTAATTCCCCAAGCTTCATAAGACATGAACTGTGTTAGTGAGGGGTGAAGTTTCATGCCGAATGTTTTAGTTAAGACCCTAGGATCTGATTTGAGAGAATTATGGAGCCTAAACTCCAAGAACACGTTAAATTCTTCCCAAAAAAGTATGGCCCTGCTCAGGAGCACAACCGTGCTCCCAGTTAAATTCTGGAAAACAGGCCGCGCAATGAGCATGACCGTACAGGACAATGAGCACGACCGTGCTCCACTTAAGTGGCAGCACGACCGTGCTGGGGGTTTAGTACGCCCGTGCTTACCCCTACTAGTTAGACCTCAAGATTAATGAATTAAAGGGTTTTTTACCCCAATTATCCCCAGATGATGTAATAATACACTAATCAAATGATAACAAGTTAGATAACTTAATTAAAGATTAATTAAGATAACAAAGACTGATAAGCTGGTTAAGCCGGTACCCGATGGGTTACAGCACGTTGTCACGCTTTGGTGCTTTTTGGCCAAAGTGCTCTCGATGCTTTTTGGTCGAGATGTTGTTATGTTGGACCTTGGTGCTTTTTGGCCAAGGGGGCCTTGACCCCACGGTGTGGGTCTAAGGTATTAATGTTGATGTTGTTAATAATTCTTGGGTGCTTTTAGACCCAAGCAAAGGAGGTGGTTGCCTTGTGTTGTTGTGCCATTTACATAGAGCATTGGAGTTGATGTTGAGCAACATAGGGGAGGTCGTCCTAGTTATGATGATCTAGCCCAAGTCTCGGGTGGTTCACCCATGGTTTGGTGAACCGTGCGCCCCCGAGGTAGCTGTTGGAACCAAAGTGGTTTTGGATTTAATAATCTCTAGGTTTTGATGTTAACAAAAGGATTAAATTTGCTTGGTAAAGTGTTAGTTGAGATCTAACTAGTGCTTTTAGTTATGCAGGAATGCTTTTATAAGTAAAATAAACTTGGGATAAGTTTCAATTGAAAAATATGCGTCCACCCCTGTAGACGGCCTGCTCAAGAACTGTGGTAAAATTTACCTTGTTGTTTTCTTTAGTAGACGAGGCTATAAATGAATACCTAAATAACTTGTTAGGTACTGCAAGTCCAAAGACTTGAAAATAAGTGTGTCCATCTTGCCACGTCATCAGACGAGTGCTATCCTTGAAACTCAAGTATACATCCATAGTGCCTAACTGAAATTCAGTAGAAGTCCATAGTGCCTCGTCATTGGACGGAGTTTCTCTAAGGACTTAGCAAGTCCGAAGACTTGTGTGGACGAGCGCTTCTGCCACATTAGTGGACGAGTAGAAATAAAATCTTGTGTAGATGCGTTCTTAAAACTAAGTGGACGGTTCTATATGTTCTATATCTTTACTACCTTGAATATGATTTAATGCAATCTGGTCCACGATGAATTTATTTCCAATGAATATTTGTTCTTCCCATCTGTTTTTATCCGATTAATGTCTTGTTTCCTTTGAGAAAATTCATAGTACTATCAAGGAAATACAAAAAGCAAAATGCAGAATTGGAATTACAAAACGTTTTGTACGATGACATCTTTATTGTTGGACAAAAGCTGGGTTATTAACAAAGGAGGAAAGAAAGTTTTTAAGGTACAATTGCTCAGAACAGTGAGCCTCCATTTGTCATTTTCTAATAAACAAGGATGCTTTTCAACATGGCCAAAATCAAGCTATCAGTCTCAACGGATATAATGCATTTAATGTTAGCCTCACATATAGTGAGTTAAAAAGATGTTAGAAAAATCTCTGTGATAGAGTTAGAGCCTGAAGAGGCTTGGCAAGAAAACAATACTTGTAGCCTGGAGAGGTGAAGAATACTTGTTGTAGAAACCATTTGGAGATAGTGGAGAAAATACTTCAAGTAGAAGGGACTGGACGTAGCTCTTGGTTGGAAAAGAGTGAACCAGGATAAAATACCTGAGTGAATTTTCTATCCCTTATCTTTTATAGTTTTAATTATTTTTACTAACTGTGGGATTTGATTTTGGTTTTGTTAATCTTTTAAAAAGGATTTCTTGTGTGCTTAATCTCTTTATCTTCTACTTGTGAAAAAGTTTTTCATAAAGGGTTTTTACGAAAATAATTAACAAACACAATTCAACCCCACCCCTTTTTGTGTTTGCATGTGCCAACTTCAGTTGGTATCAGAGCTCAGCCTTGACAAGGTTGAGCATCTAACAAGTGCTTAGGCAGTACGATCCTACAATCATAGATGTAGAAGGATAAGCTATCAACAGACCCCCTCTCTTTGATGGAACTGATTATGACTATTGGAAAAAGAGGATGATGGCATTCTTGGATGCACAGAATGCTGACATCTGGGAACTAATAGAAAATGGCTACACTGAGCCAAGGAGTGAAGCTGGAGCTGTAGTGCCTAGAGCTGAATGGACTCCAGAGCAGAAAAGCCAACATTAACTAAACTTGAAAGCTAAGCACTATATCATGTGTGCTATCACCATATCTGAGCATGACAAGGTTCATAGTTGCAACACAGCTAAAGAATTTTGGGATACTCTTGCACTAGCTCATGAAGGTTCTTCACAAGTGAAGGAATCAAAGATAAGCTTGATGTTTCACCAGTATGAGCTATTCAAGATGACTGATCATAAAACTATAGACCAGATGTTTGGAAGATTCCAAACAATCACCAACAGTCTCAGGTCTCTTGGAAAGGTCTTTGAGAACAAAGATCATGTGAGAAAAATTTTGAGAAGTCTCTTAAAGCAATGGAGACCTAAGGTAACAGCTATCCAGGAAGCAAAGAATCTGAATGCTTTCTCTGGAAGAGATTCTGGGTTCATTAAAAGTTCATGAACTTGAACTTAATGAAGAGGAAAACTCCAGAAAAGGAAAGTCCATTGCCTTAAAGGCCAAGAAAGCTAGTTCCTCAAAGATGCTTAAAGTTGCTGAGTCCTCAAATGAAGCTGATTCATTAAATAATGAAGATGACTCAGATGAGGATGACCAATCTTTTATCTCCAGAAAAATCTAACACATGTGGAGAAAGAAATGTGGATTCAGAAGGAAGCAGTTCAACAAAAAATTCTCCAAGGAGAAGTCAGATTCCAAAGAGAAAGGTCCACCCCTGTGCTTTGAATGTAAGAAACCAGGACACTTCAAAGCTGACTGCCCAGAGCTGAAGGAGAAAAATAAATTCTTCAAAAAGAAGAAAGGCTTGATGGCTACATGGGAGGATCTTGACCTGTCTTCTTCAGATGAAGAAGATGAAGCGGGAGAAGAAGCAAACATTTGCTTCATGGCTGACACTGCATCAGAAAGTGAATTCACTGATGCTGAGGTAATAGAATATGATCCATCTACTCTTCAAACTTTTTTTGATGAATTGTTGCATGAATCATGCATATTGTCTAAAGAGTATAAGAGTCTCAAAAAGAAGTTTATTAAACTTTCTAGATAATATGATAAGGTCTGCACAGTAAATCAAAACCTTAAGGATGAGAATAAAACATTAAAATCAAATAATGTCAGTCTGGCCGACAAGACTAAGTGTGAGTCTAATAACTCTTGTGAAGCTGAACAACTGAAACAAGATGAGACATACTTGACAGACTCTCTGTCAAAACTGGTTGGTAGCTCAGATAAATTAAATCTTATATTCAGATATTCTAGATCACCGCATGATAAGTCTGGCATTAGTTATGATAAAGAGAAGCAAGATGCATCTCTGAATAAACCAAAAGTTCATACACAATATAAGGCTTTTAAAGTTCATCCACAACATACTAAGTCAAAACCAAGCCCTTCCAATACTTACTGCAAAGTATGTGGAAAAAGTGGGCATGTGTCATCTAAATACATACATAACAAGCATGCAAAGCATTCACGACCTATGATCACTAACAAGAAAGAACCCAAGTCAATTTGGGTACCTTAATTTAAGATAATACTTGTTGCAGATATGCTTAACAACAGGAAAGAAACAGAAGTCCTGGTACTTGGACAGTGGGTGCTCACGACACAAGGCAGGAGAATGGTGTATGTTCCAATACCTTACACCCAAAGATGGTGGTTGGGTCACTTTTGGAGGAAACCAAAAAGGAAAGATCATTGGTATAGGTAAAATTGGTAAACATCCTTTTCCCTCCATTGATAATGTTCTGTTAGTAAATGGTCTTAAACACAATCTGTTAACATTAGTCAATTATGTGATAGTGGGTTTGATGTTTCATTTAATAAGAATATGTGTTCTGTCAAGAAAGCTGATGGATCACTCTTATTCACTGCCCAGAGGCAAAACAATCTGTATAAGATTGACTTAGAGGACCTCTCAAATCAAAGTGTGTCATGTCTAGTGTCCATTGAGGATGAACGATGGATTTGGCACAAAAGGTTGGGTCATGCAAGTTTGAGATTAATCTCAAAACTGCAAAAGCATAACCTTGTAAGAGGTCTACCAATCCTTAGTTTCAAATCCGATGCTCTATGTGATGCTTGTTAGAAGGGAAAACAAGTCAAATGTTCCTTTGAATCTAAGAATGTTGTTAGTACCAACAGACCACTAGAATTGCTACACCTTGATCTCTTTGGTCCAACAAGGACTGCCTCTGTTGGTGGTAAGAAATATGGTATTGTCATAGTAGACGACTACACTATATGGACATGGGTTATGTTCCTTGCTCACAAGGATGAGTCATTCAAGGTCTTTTCTGTATTTTGCAAACGTGTACAAAATGAAAAAGGCATGTGTATAGCTTCAATTAGAAGTGATCATATGGGAGAATTTGTCAATGAGTTATTCCATGATTTTTCGAAGAAGGTGGTATTCAACACAACTTCTCAATACCAAGAACACCACAACAAAATGGTGTGGTAGAGAGAAAGAACAGATCTCTTCAAGAGATGGCTAGGACTATGCTCAATGACAATTCTGTCCCTAAGCACTTCTGGGTTGAAGCTGTGAATACTGCCTGCTAAATTCAGAACAGAATATACATTAGACCTATTCTAAATAAGACTCCTTATGAATTGTGGAAAGGTAGAAAACCCAACATTTCATACTTTCACCCTTTCGGATGTAAATGTTACATTTTGAATACAAAAGATCAACTTGGTAAATTTGATGCTAAAGTATATAATGGAATCCTGCTAGGATTTTCTGAAACTTCAAGAGGCTTTAGAGTTTATAATTCTAGAACTCTAGTTGTAAAAGAATGTATTCATGTAAAATTTGATGACAAACAGCCTGATAAGAGGCTATCAGAGCTAGATGAAGCTTTTGCAGATCTTGATCTAAATATCTCAGGAAAGAAACCAGAAATCAAGTCTGATATCCAAGTAGACGACATTTCTCAACAACAACCAGAAATGTCTATATCTCAACAGGAAAATGCTCAGAAATCTTGGTATTTCATAAATTACCATCCTCAAGATCAAATCATTGGTGACCCCAATGACAAGCTAAGAACTAGGTCAACCTTCAGAGAACAAAGTGATTATGATCTTGTCTCTGAATGTGAACCGAAGACTGTGGATGAAGCTCTACTGGATGAAGGATGCATTCTAGCTATGCAAGATGAGATTAATCAGTTTGAGAGAAGTGAAGTTTGGATGCTTGTACCCCTGCCTGAAGACAAGTCAGTCATTGGAACAAAGTGGGTCTATAGAAACAAGCTTGATAAAGATGGTAAGGTTGTAAGAAACAAGGCAAGACTTGTTGCACAAGGCCACTCTCAAGAAGAAGGTATAGACTACACTGAAACTTTTGCACCAGTTGCTAGACTAGAAGCTATAAGAATTTTAATATTGTTTGCTACACATCATAGCTTTATAATTTTTCAAATGGATGTTAAAAGTGCCTTCTTAAATGACTTTATTAATGAAGAAGTATATGCCATGCAACCTCCTAGCTTTGAAAATACAAATAACCCTGAACATGTTTATAAGCTTAAGAAAACACTGTATGGACTTAATCAAGCTCCTAGAGCTTGGTACGATAGGTTAAGTTCGTTTCTAATGGAAAGTGGTTTTAGCAGAGGAAAAGTAGACAGAACTCTATTTAGAAAGTCTATTAAGTCAGATTTCATTATAGTACAGATTTATGTTGATGATATCATTTTCGGTGCTACTAATGAATCTCTGTGCTAGGAATTCTCTAAGTTAATGCAAAAAGAATTTGAAATGAGCATGATGGGAGAACTCAAATTCTTCCTTGGACTTCAAGTTAAACAGTCTATGGATGATGTGTACATCCATCAGACTAAGTATACAAATGAACTTCTAAAGAGGTTTAAGATGGATGATTGCAAACCAATGAATACTCCTATGCATCCCACTTCAATACTGAACAAAGATGATAAGGAGAAAAATGTAGATCAAAAGGTATATAGAAGTATGATAGGAAGTCTTTTATATCTGACTGTGTCTAGGCCTGATATAATGTTCATTATTTGCTTATGTGCTCATTTTCAATCTGATCCTAGAGAGTCCCATCTCTCAGTAGTTAAGAGAATATTTAGATATTTAAAAGGTACTACTAATATGGGCTTGCGCTTTAAGAAAAATGATGATTACAGATTAGTTAGTTTTTGTGATGCTGACTATGCTGGAGATAAAATTGAAAAAAAAAAGCACCAGTGGAGGATGTCACTTCATTGGAGATAACCTAGTATCATGGTCAAGCAAAAGGCAAAGTACCATTGATCTATCAACTGCTGAAGTAGAGTACATATCAGCTGCAAGCTGCTGCTCACAACTTCTATGGATCAAACATCAATTAGAGGACTACAATGTATTTGTAAGTCGTATTCCACTTATGTGTGATAATACTACTACAATCAATTTATCTTAGAATCCAATATTGCATTCTAGAGCTAAGCATATAGAAATCAAACATCATTTTATTAGGGATTATTTGCAAAAGGGTGTGTTCAGTGTTCAATTTGTAGATACTGACCACCAATGGGCAGATATCTTCACTAAACCTCTTGCTGAGGATAGATTTATCTTTATAAGAAAGCATTTGAATATGTTGTATGTGGATTGAGCTAGTATATTTATTGTTAATTTGGTCGTCCATTGCATGTTTTCTCTACACGTCCACTAGTCATGACATCCAGAGCAAGTAAAATTTACGGGTCCACTACATATGTCTTTACACGTTCACTGTTAGACTTTGTGGACTCTTGCATGCACACATTTATTGCTTATATTATTTTGTCCTTGAACACATTTAATTAAAATGCTTCTCTTTCCTTACTGAGTCAGCTATTCTCATCAATCCCATCATAACTTTTTACGGTCCCAAGATTACCAACACTGTTTTACACTTAATGACATGTCTTGTCATTATTTTTTTTGGAAACTGTTGGCTTTTCAGAAATCTTTAAAAGTAACCTCTTTCCCTCTGAAAATCTTTTCTCATCTCTTCATCCCTATCAACCTATCTCTCTGAATCTTTCGAACTCTTTGTCTCCCTTATTCTTCCAAAACTCATCTTACTCAACAATGGCTTCAACCACTGCTCCCATGCCTTCTTTTGCAACTGATACTATGTCCATATATGTGGAACATCACTTCAATTATGGAATACTACAAGAATACAATCTGGATGTGAGTAAGTTCATTAACACTGCTGGATGGGATGGAATCTTTCTGAAAAAGGTCTCAGTGTATCCAGACTTAATAATGGAATTCTGGAGGAGACTAAAGATCTTTGAAACAAGTTTTTGGATTCGTGCTGGGAAGGAAAGTGATAGTATCAGAGAAAACCATCTCTGATGCGATTGCTTGTGCTCAAGAAGGATTGGTCTTCACTGAAAACTGGGAAGAAGACCTAGGTGGTCCAGAGACAATTGTCGTTACCCTTATGAGGAAAGACAGTGTGAGAACTCATTCTTGGAAATCATCTGAGATGAAAGATCACATCAGGATTCTTCACCAGATTCGGAACAAAGTGGTGCTGCAAAAGATTGGCTCTAAGGACAATTTTTCATCAATTCACAAGTTCTGCCTTTGCCATCTGGTTTTTGAAACAAAGATTAACCTACCCTGGATCTTATTTCATCGCTTCAAGGATGCCATTACTAACAGAGAATCTACTTCTCACATTACCTTCACCCATCTTCCGTCAAAAATTCTCAAGCAACAAGGCGTGTACGATATTCTAAGTGCAAAGCCTAAGGATGAACAAGAAAGACTCCTTCATGAGAAAGGATTGCAAGCTGTTGACTTTGGCCGAGTTAGTCTCAGTGGCATGCAACTCAGCACTTACAAGCAAGTGGAGTTGGCAAAGCTTGAAGAGAAAATGAAGATTAAGGAAGATTTACTTGAGGCCAACGATGCTTCAATTCTTGGTTTAAATAAAGGAACCAAGAGAAAGACTATGGCTGTAAGGCAACCCATTACCAAGAAGACTACTAGAGGATCTGTCCCCTTTGTATCTTCTGGTGCTACTCTTCCACCTGCACGAAAAAGGATAAGGAAAGTCATCATGTCTGAAGAAGAAGAAGATGATGAACTTCCTATTGTTGCCATTCTAGAAAAACAAGCTGCTGTTGTTGCTGGTCCTATTGCCAAGAATAAGAGGCAACCAGCAAAGAGGGCTAGAACAACCTTGGCTTCTGAAGTAGTAATCTCTGTTTATGACCCTGTTAGGATAGAAGTAGATGAATTAGTATCTAACTTGAGAACTCAGGATGATAATATCTCTGCTCCACATGATGTGAATAATGTTTATATTCCTACCCTGCCACAATCACCACCCTCACCTCTACCACATATAGACAATAGCATTACCATTGGAGCCCCCTTTCCTAAACCCTTAAAAATCTTGTTTCCACCCATAATTCCCTCTTCCACTCTCTGTACTGGCAAATCTGAAAATTGGGCCAAAGTAAAGAGAGAATGGAAAATACTTTTCCACACCATTCCACAAGAACCAGAACTCATTCTAACAAAATGGTATCCCCTGGCTGAGTATGAGTATGAACCCCTCAACATCTATTCATACTGGGTCAACCCTGAACCCCACCCTCCAACTGGCCCAACCCAGAAAGAGTTATCATATCTGACTGGCATACTAATCCAAGCAAGAAGAATCTTGGGAGTGTTCTCTAGAAAAGAGCCAGATCCTTCAGGAAAATTCCTTTTGTTATGGACAAGACTACAAAATGGATGACTTTCAAACATCCAAGAATATATGGAGCTGTTGTTGACCAGTTTGTGGACACTCTGATGTATGTGATGCTGAAATGGGAATTTAGCTACTTCAGAGCAGACAGAGCTGTACGACTTGTCCCACGAACCTAGTTAAGACACTCCACTTCTACAAATGTTGGAGTCAAGCCCAACAAGATCTGCCCTAGGTTGTCAATGATTGATCTAAACAAGGATAAGGAAAGGAAGAATCCAAGGCTCAAAGGAAAGATGCTAGTAGCTGAAGACATTATGCTTGATCTCAATTCTGAACCCTTTGACCACTCACAGATGGATTACATTCAATCATTGCCAATTGATATGGTCACTGAGGCTAACTATGCAGGAGCTTTCTAGCAATGCCACTTGATTCACTACACCAGAGAAGCCTCCACTTCTGGCCTGACTGCTGAAGAGAAGAAGAAAACTCCAAAATTCAGAGGCAGATGTGGACTCTCTAGTGTCAGATATCTGATCTTCAAGGATCTATGGGGTCTACCAATAATCAGCCGTGATGTGGAAATTCCTAATCCAATTCACTGGGCAAAGGATATCCCTGAGCCAATTCTACTATATGCTTTTTCCTCGGCTTCAACCTCATCCCTTTGCTGATGTTGTTGCTACTATTGAGCCAACTCTGACAGAGTAGTCTGATGAGATATGTGCTTCTAAGCAAGGTGCTGAGTCTGCTAAGACATCTTCTCAACCATTAGCTCTTGCTATGTTTCATCCTCCAGCCCAAGCTCAAGACATTATCTCTGACTTTGCTGAGAGCTAAAGACAATTATCCTTGCCACCGAATCTTAAGGACATCATTGGAAGGATTGTTGATGATAAGGTTGGTAAGATAGTTGAAGAGAAGAGAGAGCAGATGGCACAACAGATTGAGGAAAGAGTACAAAAGCAAGTTCAAGATACCTTGGCCCCTACAAATGCTATGGTGACTCAAATGATGGCTTTATTAATGGAATTTCAGAAAAACCAAAATCCAACCCAACCCCCTCCACCACCTCCTTCTTCCTTAATCTCTTCTTTCTTTTTTGTTTTGCCGACAGTGATAATCCTCTCCTTTTTACCTTTTTGACTGATGACAAAAAGGGGGAGAAAGGAAAATAAAGAGAATTATATATAATGTCTTTTGTTGAAAAGCTCTTATGTGTTTGCATTTGCATATTCTCTTCGACTTGATAAATTTCTCTGCTTTACTTATGTTTAAATTATTTGCTTTGATATCTGTTGCTCTGATACTTGTGTTTATGTAGATTCTAAGAATGATAACTGTTTGTACCTATCTGTTAGTTTATAAGTCTGCTTAAATATTTGAATGCTTTGTCTTAGGGGAAGCCTTGCAAGCTCTCTTAGACTTTACTATTTAAATTTAATCAGTTTTTGTCATTATCAAAAAGGGGGAGATTGTTGGAACCAAAGTGGTTCTGGATTTAATAATCTCTAGGTTTTGATGCTAACAAAAGGATTAAATTTTCTTGGCAAAGTGTTAGTTGAGATCTAACTAGTGCTTTCAGTTATGCAGGAACACTTTTATAAGTAAAATAACTTGGGATAAGTTTCAATTGAAAAATATGCGTCCACCCCTGTAGACGGCCTTCTCAAGAACTGTGGTAAAATTTACCTTGTTGTTTTCTTTAGTAGACGGGGCTATAAATGAATACCTAAATAACTTGTTAGGTACTATAAGTCCAAAGACTTGAAAATAAGCACGTCCATCTTGCCACGTCAGCAGACGAGTGCTATCCTTGAAACTCAAGTATACATCCGTAGTGCCTAACTATAATTCAGTAGAAGTCCATAGTGTCACGTCATTGGACGGGGTTTCTCTAAGGACTTAGCAAGTCCAAAGACTTGTGTGGACGAGCGCTTCTGCCACATTAATGGACGAGCAGAAATAAAATCTTGTGTAGATGCGTTCTTAAAACTAAGTGGACGGTTCTGTATGTTCTATATCTTTACTACCTTGAATATGATTTAATGCAATCTGGTCCACGATGAATTTATTTCAAATTTATATTTGTTCTTCCGATTTGTTTTTATCCAAATAATGTCCTGTTTCCTTTGAGAAAATTCATAGTACTATCAAGGAAATACAAAAGGCAAAAAATAGAATTGGAATTGCAAAACGTTCTGTACGATGACATCTTTATTATTGGACAAAAGATGGGTTATACACAAAGGAGGAAAGGAAGTTTTTAAGGTACAATTGCTCAGAACAGTGAGCCTCCATTTTGTGATTTTCTCATAACCAAGGATACTTTTCAACAGGGCCAAAATCAAGCTATTAGTCTCAATGGATATCATGAATTTAATGCTATCTCTAAACGGGATTATTCAAAGTAACCATTAAAGATTTACAAGAGAAGTTGAAGACCACTATATATATAGAAGGTCTCAAGCACTGAAGAATAACTTTTTGCCATTTGATCAATTACAAGATATTAAAAGCTTATATTCTCGTTGTAAAGCAAAAAGTCTGTAATTCTTAAGGATTTAATATTTGTAAAAAATTTTAATAGATCTTAAACCTTCATACCCTCACATATAGTGAGTTAGAAAGATCTTAGAAAAATCTGTGATAGAGTTAGAGCCTGAAGAGGTTTGGCAAGGTAGCAATACTTGTAGCCTGGAGAGGTGAAGAATACTTGTTGTAGAACTATTTGGTGATAGTAGAGAAAATCCTTCAAGTAGAAGGGACTGGACGAAGCTCATGGTTGGAAAAGAGTGAACCAGGATAAAATACCTGAGTGAATTTTCTATCCCTTATCTTTTACAGTTTTAATTACTTTTACTAACTGTGGGATTTGATTTTGGTTTTGTTAATCTTTTAAAAAGGATTTCTTGTGTGCTTAATCTCTATATCTTTTGCTGGTGAATTTTTTTTAAAAAAAGGTATTTGCGAAAATAATTAACAAATACAATTCAACCCCCCTCCTTGTCTTTGCCTGCGCCAACTTTAGTGGCGTATCCAATTATGATACGTCGGCTATCCAATGGGTTCCTCCATGGTTTGGGGAACTTCCAGTGTTAGTGCTTTTTGGCCAATATGGATATGTAACTCCGAAGTTGACTTCCTGAGTTAGTTGGACCCACATGCATTGATGGAGTAGTGGAGTAGGGTTGCATTGCACTGCATAGCATATGTTGGATGAGTAACATGTTGTTATGGTATTATATGATGATGTATAAATATTGTATGCTTTCATTTTGCGGCCGTCATGGAACCCTATCCGTGTTTCTTTTATTTTGTAGAACTTTTCTTATGGCTCCGTTCTTTGATAACCTTAATCTTTTAAGGGAGATATGTGGGACTTTATTCTGAACCATTGCCACGTGTATGTTTTTAATTTTTTGAATTATTTTATTTATTGCTTCCGACTAGTATAATCACGAATATCATAAATAATAATAAAATAATTGAAATATAATGGTTCGGGATTTGGGGGAGCCACATTAGTTGGTATTATAGCAGTTCATCCTGATTTAAGCCTAGGGTATGGACTGTAATGTTTTTGTCTGTGACTGGCTTGTTGCCATGTTTTCTTTCCCTGATGTGAGAATTTTAGGATTTTGATATGCATGGCATGCCTATGATATGTATCTGTTGATTATTTGTTGCACAGATTGTGTATTATTGGGATTGATCAACCCAATAATGATTATAACCGATCTGTGATCTACAGAAGTCAATGGCGCGATCAAGGCAAAACCCTGGATCACCTACCACTCCAGGAGCTAACCCAGAGATGGTTGGGATTGCTAGAGCAGTACCTGACATGGCTACTGCTACTTCCCAAGTGTTGTTGTTTTAGCTTCAACGACTCTAGAGGGGGGGGGGGGGGGGGTGAATTGAGTTTTCAAAAAAAAATATTTCCCTTTTAAAAACTTTTCACAAAACCTTTCAAATCAGAGTTGCGGCCTCAGGATCTTTTACAAAATCAATGAAGTGTTTTGATCAACTCAATTTTGAACGTAGATAACACGGACTTGATTACAACCAGACTCAGGTTTCAATACAGAAAGTGTTCCTTTGATCCCTTTTTATATAGAAAACAAGTTATAGTCGTTGGGATCAATCAAAGTAGATTGGGATCTGATAACAGAATCTGTTTTCTTGATTCTGGTTCTTGAAATAAGATTTTACATCGGTTCTTAGCATTCGCGTCCATTTTGAAAATAAGCGCATCCATCTAGCCATGTTGAATTAAGATTTTACATCGGACGAGCTCCAATTAGTAGACGAGATCCATATGCCACATCATTGGACAGATCTTCTTATTAAGGTCTTAGCAAGTCCAATGACTTGGGTGGACGAGCGCTTCTGTCACTTTAGTGGACGGGCACTTCTATCACTTTAGTGGACGAGCGCTTGTGTCACTTTAGTGGACGAGTGCTTCTATCACTTGTGTTGGACGAGCGCTTCCATTGTAACAACCTGATTTTAATTATATTGTTCAACCGGTTAAAATATAATTAAATTATATTTTAGTTTGAGATTTAGAAAGTGTTTTTGATTAAAATAAAATCATATTCATAGTATACTTTATGGTAGAGGGTTACGGTAAAATTTTTGGTTGAAAATTCAGACGAAAGTCGGTCTGCGTTTTCACTGTTGGTACAAGTTTACTGTGCAGAAAACCTAATTTTGACCCGTGAACGGGACGGTTAATGTTTTTAATATGTTTCCTTCGACTTTGGTTATTTTCAAAATTTTCGTTCAAAAATAGAATATAATATTTTATTCAGGAGAAAACGTCGGAAGAATTACGATCGGAAAATACAACCGAGTATGAAATGGAACAGATTAGAGAGCACAAAAGAATTGAAGTGACTTGATGGAAATGGGTTATGACACACGCCAAAAGTGATCACAGTTTTCAAATTATAACATTATATTCTAAAAACCTATTTTTCTCTCTCTTCTCAAACCAAACAAGACACAAGGTTAAAACTTGCTCTCTAAGCTCATTCCTCTCTCCTCAATTTCGTGCCACTCTCTCCCTTCTCTATATATGAACCTCTCATTTTCACTTCATCATCTTCCTTCTTCAAACTCCATTAAACCTTCATCTTCTTCCTTTCTTCTAAAAGTTCAAGCTCTTAAAGCTTTAGTTTTTATTCATCATTTCTACTTAAGTTCTTCATTAAAGTTCTTCATTATACTAAGGGTAATGCTCTCATATAAATCTTTTTGCAAGTTTCATCTTTTATTTCTTAGTTTACTTTATGTGTTCTTTATATGCTTTAAACTTTTAAAATCTCTCTAAAATGGTAGAAAACTCTTTTTGAGTTGAAATCACTTTCTATAGTCTTGTATTAAGTTATATTTTCACATACTAAGAGGTTGTGTAAAACAAAAATCTCTACCTATCTCTTCCAATGAAGGCCAAATGCTTGCATTTGTGACCTAGGAAGTTTTTGTTTCAACTTATGGAATATGATCATATGTTTGAGTTTCTAACTATCCATTGATCTTAAATCTATAAATCTTGGAAGTTTTGATCGCTTGTTCTTATGATGGCTGAAAATATGAATAAGTAAGCCTAGGATACTATGTTTCAACTTTCCAAGTATGATCATGGATTTAGAACTCTTAATACCTTGTGATTCTAAACCTAAGAGTTATTGTTAAACAAATAATATTTTCCTCATCGATCATCTTATGATGGCCGAAACTTAGTGTTTAGGTGCTAGGATGTTTGAGTTTTTATTTTTCCAAAATGATCATGGACTTAAGCTCCATAAGATATATGGATGCTAAGTCTAAGAGATTGGAAGGTTTAAGGATTTCTTACTTGTTTATTCTATGTTATTAAAGCTAAGATGTGTTACTTTCATTTTTCCAAGATGATCATGGACTTGAGATATCCATAAGATATTTGGATTCTAAGTCTAAGAGATTGGAAAGTTTAAGGATTTCTAACTTGTTTATTTTATGTTATTAAAGCTAGGATATATTACTTTCATTTTTCCAAGATGATCATGGACTTGAGCTCCATAAGATATTTGGATGCTAAGTCTAAGAGATTGGAATGTTTAAGTTTCCATTGTTTTCCAAAATGATCATGGACTTGAGCTCCATAAGATATTTGGATGCTAAGTCTAAGAGATTGGAAAGTTTAAAGATTTCTAACCTATAAATCCTATGAAGGCCGAACCTAGAAGGTTATGGACCTAGGATACTTTGTTCTTATTTTTCCAAAATGATCATGGTTTTGAGCTCCTTAATACATCTGGATGCTAAACCTAAGAGATTGGAAAGTTTAGTGAATTCTAGCCTATTTTACTAGTCCTGGGCGAATACCCTAAGTTTATAACTTAGTGGGATTTTAATTCAAATTTGTTAAGTGATCATTGTTTATGAACTCCTAACACTTAAGGATCATAAATCCATGAGTTGTATAATTTTTGGGAATCTCTAATCCTAAGAACTGGTTTTGACCGAACATATACCTTGTGGTTTAGTGTTCTTTTTTGATTTTAACTTGTGATTTTGTTTTCATAACCTTAGACTTCCATCGCGGAGGAAACGAGGACGTTCGTGGTATACCTCTTTGAGCATCTAATCTCCTTACCTTCACAGAAGGTGGAGTTAGTACTTTGTGGTGAGACAACGAGGAGCTTCGAGTTCGGGAGTTCGGTGATAATCCATGTGGGGGAAAGAATCAACCTATCGTCAGAATCGATAAGTAGTATATTATATAATAATTGTGTAACCTAAACCCTACTAGTAGTCGAGTAATCGACAAGACAAAAATCACATTGGAAACCTTTTCTGAAAAACCAATGACGATTCGGGGATTGTAGGTTTATCGACATTAGGTTGATTTTATATTGTTGATGGTTGATTTGATTTTATTACCTTTATTGAATTGATTTCACTAGTGGAAAATATACATTAGACGGTAAAGGTTTACGTCAGTTAACCAAAAACTAGACATTAAAAAGGGGGCGGTGGCAGTTTTGTAAATATCAGACTTCATTAATTCCGTTAACGTCGGTTGTTGTTTTAGGACCGAGCGTTAAAAAGTGAGGCGGTGGCAGTTTTGTAAATATGAAATCACTATTTGCGTCAGTTGTTTAATGAACTGACGTTAAAAGTGTTTTGCAAGAAATTATTAAAACTTTTAACGTCAGTTGTTTATAAAACTGACGTTAGAAGTGTGATTTTTACTTCGATTAAATAAATAAGCGCGTAAATAATCAACTCATTCCTATCTTTCTTTCGTTGTCATCTCCCTGTTGTCACTCTTAACGCAGATCATCACTCCATATAGTACAGTTTATTTCTAATCTTTTTTTTTATAAAAGTTTATTTTTAATCTTAATTAATTAGCTTGAATTAGTAAATTAACAAATTCTTGTGCAAATTAAAATAAATAAACACTTAACATAAAACAAGTTATATATGTATAATCAAATCGTATCTCATTGAAGCGATTCATAAGTTACAATTACATGTTTAAAAGATAAAAAATTTCTGCAAGATAGCACTAAAATATAAAAAAGTTTCTGCTTCAACATCATTTTCTTCTCAGTCCTGTCCTCAGAATCTCCAACATTGAATGCATCCCCTCCCTCATTTGAAGTCGATGCTCCATCTGAATCCACAGTCTTTGGAGCCGTGGCAGAGTGAAGGGTGCACTCGATCTGTTTCAGCAATATTCTTGGAACAGCCACTTGGTTCCAAAGCTGAGGTTTTGGAACTGTAGCTGCTGATTCTCCAGAAGGATGATGGTGTGTGCAATTCACATAATGCGATTTACACACCCTTATCACCCATGTAATGCGATTTACACAACCTCAGAAGTTGTTTGACCATTAAGACAGAGACCTTTAAGTCTAGGTATGGGAAGAAAGAGTGATGAAGTTATAAATCTCCATGGCAGAGTCATATTGTGAAGCAGAAAAATTAAAGGAAGGAAGGAAGCTATTTATAGGAGTAGGGGATGAAGTTACTAGGCGTCGTAAGTTACTAAAAAATTAAATTGATCATTAAGAGCATTAGGTTCCAAGGCGCATTGGGAGTTGGCAGTCATATATTATATATAAACGTGCAGAAAAGAAAACGCTCGACGGAATAGGAAGAAACTTATACACTTTTAACGTCAGTTGTTGAATAAAACTGACGTTAAAAGTGTTTTTAAAATAAAAAATATTTATTTTTAACGTCAGTTGTATAAACAACTGACGTTAAAAGTGTGATTTTTACTTGATTAAATAAACAAGCGACGTAAATAATCTTATATCCCTATCTCGAAATGCCCTGTTGTCACTCTTAACACAGTGTCATTAACGTCGATTGTTGAATAAAACTGAAGTTAAAAGTGTTTTTAAAATAAAAAATATTTATTTTTAACGTCTGTTGTTTATACAATTGACGTTAAAAGTGTGATTTTTACTTCAGTTAAATAAATAGCTGACGTAAATAATCCTATATCCCTAGCTATCTGAAATACCCTGTTGTCACTCAATTAACACAGGTCTCAGCCATTTTGTGAAGGAATAGAAATATAGAGGAAAAGAAGAGGCGATTGTGTGATTTATTTAAGAAGAAAGTTACTTTAACACTTTTAGCGTCAGTTGTATTCAACAACGGACGTTAAAAGTGTTTTTTTTAAAAAATATTAATATTTAACGTCAGTTTGTTAATAACACTGACGTTAAAAAATTAATTGTAACGTCAGTTGTTTAATACAACTGACGTTAAATGTTGTTTTATATAACGTTTACACCCGCGCACCTTCTCGCACTTCGCTCACGTACGACGTCTCTTTTCTCTTTTCATCACGCTCAACCCTAAATCACTCTCAACCCTCACTCACTCTCACCCAAAGAGAGAACCCTAATCGCGAGCTCATCTCCACCGCAACCACCGCGAGGGCTTCTTCGCCACCACCGTGAGGTCTGATGTATTAACCCTAACTCTGTCTTTCCATTCATTCTTTGCAATAACTTGACGTACATCTCTCTTTCCCCTTCCCGCGCACTAACTCTCCTTGTCCCTCTGCTCTCAGTAACCACATCGAACGTTGGCCACCACTCGAGCTCCCCTCCCCACCACCACGCGAGCACCTATTTCTGGTGAGTATTTAGGGCACATTTTTGTATTTTTGGTTTTGAGTGTATGTTGAAACTGTAGTCTCAGTAGTTGAAACTTGAAACCGTGAGTTTGAGTTGTTAGGAATGTACGTCTCTATTTTTGGTTTTGAGTGCATTTTGCTCTGCTGGTTGATCTGTCACGGTCGTGATGCTAATCACAGCTAGGCCGTGATCAGTTCTACCTGTGATGGCATGGTCTGTTCAGTTGGCACGTTACGGTCGTGACCAGTGCTTGGCAATTAATCTTTAAAATTTATAGTTTTCAATCTCCCGTATTGTCCTTATATTGGATATATATATGTTTTGTATATCTACAGGACCTATCTAGTTATGGATCGTAGTTGGATGGTTTGTAAGTGTCTTTGGTCTTTGAGTATTTGAAGGGGGTGGGATAATTTATAGAATTTGCTCAAAGGAATGTTCCTAATAGTAATGGAATGTTCTGTTGTCCTTGTGTCAAGTGTTTGAATACGAGGAAATGTACGGTGAAGGATATACGTACTCATTTGATTTGTGAAGGGATTTGCTTGAGTTATACAAGATGGATATGGCATGGTGATATGTTGTTGAGTAGTAATACGGCGAGTGTCTCCCAAAGTGAGGACGTTGACGTAGATATGGAGGATGATCGAGTAGAGGACATGATCCGTGATATTGGACAAGAATCTTTTCATCGAGCGCATGTGTATGATAGGTTGTGCGGTGATGCGGATAAGCCTTTATATCCAGGGTGTACTACTCATACACGGTTGTCGGCGGTGCTAAAATTGGTTTGTGTGAAGGCGAGAAATGGTTGGAGCGATAAAAGCTTCACGGAATTGCTTGAAGTGTTGAAAGACTTGCTTCCGGAGGACAACACATTGCCTGACCGTAACTATGAGGCCAAGAAGGTATTGTGTCCTATGGGTATGGAGTATAAGAAGATACACGCATGCCCCAATGATTGCATATTGTACACCGGTGTTCATGAAGACAAACACGATTGCCCCAAATGTGGGTTATCACGATACAAAGTGAAGGGTGGTGATGATGATGATAATGTTGATGATGTGAGAAAAAAGGGTCCTCCTGCGAAGGTGTTGTGGTATCTTCCAATAATTCCAAGGTTCAAGCGATTATTTGCCAATGCGAAAGATGCGAAGAATCTTAGATGGCATAATGATGAGAGGAAACGTGATGGAAAGGTTCGTCATCCTGCTGATTCTATTCAATGGAAGAATATCGATACTATGTTTCCGGATTTCGCCGATGAGCCAAGAAACCTAAGGCTTGGACTTGCTACGGATGGAATGAATCCTTATGGTAACATGAGTAGTATTCATAGTTCATGGTCTGTTCTGTTGGTGATTTACAACATGCCGCCTTGGTTGTGCATGAAGCGCAAATACATGATGTTGTCTATGATGATTTCGGGCCCAAAGCAACCGGGAAATGACTTAGATGTTTATCTAGGTCCCTTGATTGAAGACTTGAAAACGTTGTGGGTGGAAGGTGTTGATGTAGTTGATGGGTATTCTCATGAGACTTTCAAGCTTCGTGCCATGTTATTTTGCACCATCAACGACTTTCCAAGATACGGTAACTTGTCCAGATGCGATGTCAAGGGGCATAAAGCATGCCCTATATGTGAAGAAGGCACATGCTACACTCGGTTGCATCATGGAAAGAAGACGGTTTACCTTGGGCATCGGAGATTTCTTAGACGTGATCACCCATATCGTAAGATGAAAAAAGCTTTTAATGGATGCCAAGAGACGAGAAGAAGCACGCGGCCTTAATTGGAGAGCAGGTTTATCGGAGGGTAAAGGACATCGATGTTATATTCGCAAGTCCAAAAAGAAAGGTAAAGCTGTTGAGAAAAACATATGGAAGAAGAGGTCGATATTCTTTGATCTTCCATCTTTGGCGCAAGCTTGATGTCGTTCTTGCATTGATGTGATGCATGTAGAGAAAAATGTGTGTGATAGTGTGATCGGGACACTTCTCAACATTCGGGGCAAGACAAAGGATGGTGTGAATGCTCGTCTCGACCTCATTGCTATGGGTATACGAGAGCGATTAGCTCCAGTTGTTGAGGATGGTAAGCGGACTTATTTGCCGCAAGATGTCACACTTTGTCAAAAAAAAAAGAGACAAAGTTTCTGCGAGTGTCTTGTGGCATCAAAGTTCCACATGGTTACTCTTCAAATATGAAGAGGCTTGTCTCTAGTGATCTTAAATTGGTTGACTTGAAGTCTCATGATTGTCACATCTTGATGCAACAACTTCTGCCCGTTGCTATTCGTGGTATTGCTACAAAAAATGTGAGACATGCCATTACTCGGTTGTGCTCATTCTTCAATTATATATGTAGCAAAGTCGTTGACCCCCGTATGTTGGATGACTTGGAAGTTGAGGTTGCTACAATCTTGTGCCAATTGGAGATGTATTTTCCTCCTTCCTTTTTTGACATAATGGTTCACTTAATTGTTCATTTTGTGAGGGAGATTAGATTATGTGGGCCGGTTTTTCTGAGATGGATGTACCCATTTGAGCGCTACATGAAGATCTTGAAAGGGTACGTGAAGAATCCTCATCGTCCGGAAGCATCTATTGTTCAAAGGTATGTTGCAGAAGAAGCTATTGAGTTTTGTTCGGACTACCTTAAAAACACGGATCCTATAGGGGTTCCTAAGCCTCGGCATGATGAGATCAGATGTCAAGGTAAGGGTACACATGGCTTAAGAATTAATAGGAAGGATCGGGAGGAAGTGCTTCAAGCACATTTGTATGTATTAAACAACATCGAATGTGTTCAGCCTTTCTTATTTGAACATAAAAGAAAAGTCAATCAAGAAAACCCTCGAATGAGCGAAAGGTGGTTGTTGAACAAGCATAACAAGACTTTCTTACCATGGTTCAAGGAAGAAATGCTTAAGGATGGTAGTATCGCTTTCGATGACGTAAAATGGCTAGCACGTGGGCCTAACTTCAAGGTCATATGTTGGAGCGGATTCGACATAATTAACTTTTCCTTTTATTCTAAGGAACAAGATAAGAAGAGTACCTTGCAATTTAGTGGGGTTATGATCGTGGCCGAAGCAATGCACTTCTCTTGTGCAAAGGACACAAAACCCGTTAAAGACAGACACCTTACTTTGGATATATTGAAGATATTTGGGTGCTCGATTACACTAAGCTTACGGTGCGGTATTTAAATGTAAGTGGGTTGATAGTAACGGTGGTGTACAAACCGACGAATTGGGGTTCACATTGGTAGACCTCAACAAGTTAGGTCATATAAATGAGCCTTTCATAATGGCTTCCCAAGCAAAACAAGTGTTCTACATCACTGATCCTTCTAACAAAAGGTTGTCCGTGGTTCTCCAAGGAAAAAGCATGTATAATGGTAGTGATGAAAATGAAGATTCAAATCTTGATATTCCTGAGACTCCTTCTTTTTCAACAAACATGCCTACTATAATCGAGGAGACACAGGTGGACGATGTACATGCCACTCGTGATGATCATCACGAAGGGATATTGATATAGGTAGTTTAAACTTAGTATACATTTATAACCTATGTTAATAAATATATATTGTTTTGAACAGGCATACATATGGATCATTGTTCCATTTTTCCTTTGCAATTCTGTAATGTGTGTGATATTACGTTGTTTGGGATATTTACTGAATGCAGGGATGGCTTAGGGGAGTGATATTTTAAAACTGAATTTTAAAAAAAAATACTATTAACGTCAGTTGTATCATACAACTGACGTTAAAAGTATTTTATAAAAATATACAGTACACTATTAACGTCAGTTGTTTATTACAACTGACGTTAAAATTAAGACCTTTAACGTCAGTTCTTGATAACAATTGACGTTAGTTTTAACAAAATTTACGTCCGTTTTGTTAAAGAACTGACGTTAATTTTGACAAAATTAATGTCAGTTATGTTAAAGAACCGACGTTAATAGTGTTATATTTAACGTCAGTTCTCAACTGACGTTAAAAGTTAAACTTTTAACGTCAGCTGTATTTACGTCAGTCATTTTTCTGACGTAAAAAATCAATTTTAACTGACGTAAAAAGCACTTATTGCACTAGTGTTTTGTGCTATGTTGGTGATATGGGAATATTTTGATTGATATTGTGTTATGCATGATCTGCCTGGTTTTTATTATTATGCTTAGTGTTTTTTAAGCAAAGATATATATATTGTCTAAGAGATGATTGTTTTGGGTGTGAGGATAATAATGATCTAGAAGTGCCTAACCTAGATAATGTATGTTAAAGAGGTGTTATGGCATAGAATATGTGTCAAGTTTTAATGAAAGGTTAAGGCACTAGGATGTTGTTAAAATGGGTTGGTGAGATTCAAGTATAGGTGTTGTTGTCCACAACCGTGTATTGGTAATATAATACACAAGGACAAAGGTGTATTGGTAATATAATACACAAGGACAAAAGTGTATTGGTAATATAATATGCAAGAACATCTGTGTATTGGTAATATTATACATCGTGTATTGGTAATATAATACACGTAAAACACTTCTGTGTATTGGTAATATAATACACCGTGTATTGGTAATATAATACACGTAAAATCAAGAGTTCTCGCGTGACCACTTCCACCTTAGGAAATAGGTGTGCAGCTATGGTGTCTTTGAGTAGCATGAGATTGGGGGTAGAGGATGATATATATTAACTTGAGGATGATCTGTTAGTTATGTGTGTTGTTTGTATGTGACAATTACTGTATAATGTACTATGACTCTTTTTCGCTTTTTGATGATAGAACTACTTCTTATCCCCTATGTTTCTGTATTTTTGTCGGTTACTTTGGTATACGTTAGAAGACCCGATGGAGGGTTATGTTGCTGAGGAGCTAGACGGAACTCTGTATGAAACGGAGAATACTGAGGAGTTGGATGGAACTCCGTACGAACCAGACGCTGGGTACCGAGCTGTGGTCCATGGCAATTAGAGTATAGACATTATGGCCAGTGTGTCTAAGGAGCATTTTTATATTTCCGCTAAGTATGTCTGTTGTTAAGTTTATGCCTGTGAGGGATCCTACTGAGAGGATACCCTCAACGGTGTTTTGGTATTGTAATGAACAATTAGGTGTGTATTTACATATGTTAAAGTTGTTGTGTTTTAAATTTGCAGAAGTTATATGATAATTAAATGTTTTAATTTTTACGTATTTTCACGATAAGCGCACGATTCAGAATTGATTTAAGAAGGTAATTAGTATAATAAAACACCGGGGCACAACGGGGTGTCTCACTTCTATCAGTTGTGTTGGGCGAGCGCTTCTATCACTTTTGTTGGACGAGCGCTTCTATCACTTGTGTTGGACGAGTGCTTCTATTACTTTTGTTGGACGAGCGCTTCTTATGAAATCTTATTTCCAAAAAATCATTTTCATTAACGAAAACTTTTTCCTTTTAATGCAGGTTATGAAAATTGATTTTCTTCATGCATCTTTTTAAATGAGCTATTTGTGAATAAGAGATTTCATCTCATACAAATCATCTAAGACTTAAATCTAATTTCTCCCTTAAGCTTTTGTCTTGATGATTCCTTGATCTTTTGTCTTTGCTCTTTGATTCCCCCACAGCTCTTTTGATTTCTTCAAGTTCTTCCTTGAATATTTTACTTCGAAGTTCAAGGGAGAATATGATCCGGCAGCTACAGAAGCATGGTTGAAGGACATAGAGAAGATTTTCCGAGCTATGGGCTGCAGTGATGAGTTGAAGCTGGTTTTTGCTACTTACATCTTGGTTGGAGAAGCTGAACACTGGTGGGAAGGGACTCGGAGAATCCTGGAAGCTGAAGGAACAACGATCACCTGGGAACTTTTTAGATCCTAATTTCTGAATGAAAACTGTGATTTGTAAAACCATGTGACTTTTTGGAAAAAAGGTAAGTGGTTTTGATAATAAATAATTAAATAATATAAAAAATAATTATTCAATTAAATGATAATTAATTAATTAATAATTAAATAATAATTAATTATAATAATAATAATTAATTAAGTAATAAATAAATATTCAAGAAAAATAATTTTAAAAATTTATTTAAAAGACAGTTTGGTCCTTAAAAATTAATAAGTGTGTAATGTATGTAGGCCAACCCTTGTAAAGAAGAATAAAATGTGAGAAAGAGATGAATGCAACTGAGTATTGCATAATGAGCCCGTGTGACTAAAGAATACGAGCCTAAGTGTCTAAGAATAATTCTCACAAAGACTTGATAAGAATGATTGTGTTGATTGTAAGACTAAGCCCTCATTCATGTTTTAATGTATGACAAACAAAGTGTATTTTGCATAAGATTTTTGATTTTGACTATGTACTTATTACGTGCTAAGTTACATGCAAGATCACTCATGAAAAAGAAAAATCACTGAAGTAACAAGCAGCTCGTGTCCACTGAAATAACAAGTAGCTCGCGTCCACTGAAATAACAAGCAGCTCGCGTCCACTGAAATAACAAGCAGCTCGCGTCCACTGAAGTAACAAGCAGCTCGTGTCCACTGAAGTAACAAGGAGCTAGCGTCCGTTGAAGTAACAAGGAGATCGCGTCCACTGAAGTAACAAGAAGAGCTCGTCTACTGAACTACAATATGGAGCTCAACCACCACATGGAGCTTGTTTGCTGATGTGGCACATATAGCTCGTCTACTGAAAGTAACAGAAGTGCGTGTCTACTGAAGTACCACATGGAGCTCGTCTGCTGATGTGGCACATATAGCTCGTCTACTGAAAGTAACAGAAGTGCGCGTCTACTGAAGTACCACATGGAGCTCGTCTACTGAAAGCAACAAAGTCGCGCGTCTACTGAAGTAGCACATGAAGCTCGTCTACTAAGGTGTCATATAAAGCTCGTCTACCAATTAGAGCACGTCCAATTACCTTGTGTTAGTACTCTCGTCTACTGACGTGGCAAATGGACTTGGCTATTTTTTTTCTTCAAATGGACTCGTCTATTCTTTCAGATGAAAACGGTTATTTTCAAGAAGGACGCAAACTCAACAAGAACCAACCGAATCTTATCTCAAGAACAAGAATCAAGAAAACATATTTTGTTAATCCAGATCCAAATCTGTTTTAATTGATCCCAACGACTATAATTTGTTTTCTATATAAAGAGGGATCAAAGGAACACTTGAAGAGAATAATCTTACTCATTCTGATTTTGCAAATATAGAAAGAAGAACAACAACAACCTTACTGCTTCCAAAAAGTGCTTCGTCGTTGTGAGAAAAGTGTGATATTACTTAGAACTTCAATTTGTATATTCAGACTTCTAGAGTGTTTCTACTAATCAATTCTTTCTTTGAATTAGTGTGATTATGAGAGGGTATCTCTTAGGCTTGAACAAGGATAGAAGGGATCCTTGGGTATAGAAAAGCAAGTGTGCTTTCTGGTGAATTCTTGAGCAAGGAAGTTATCCTTGTGTTGCTGTAATTGGAATTTTGTAATTGATGATTATAGTGGAGAAAACCACAGAGGTGTGGGACTGAATGTAGGCTTACCAGAGGAGGTAGCCGAACCAGGATAAATCGGTTTGCGTGTTCTTCTTATTTCTAAACTCCATATACTTGTTATATGCACTTGTGTGTTGTGAATGAGTTTTAAGAATGCTTGTTAACTTGAATCTTTGATCTACAATCTGTGTTAAACTTGTTGTTACTTCTTATAATTCTTCTTAACATCATCACTTGTTACATAACTGTTGGTGACGCCGGCAAGTGTACCGGGTCGTCGCAAGTAATAAAAGAAACACGGTAAGTAATTACCGAGGTCGAACTCAGGGATTGGGCTACCAATTCTACTAATCCGAGGGAAATCAGATACGTTTGGTCAAGTTACAAAAAGGTGGTTGAGAGAGAGAGATTAATATCAAAAATTCAATTAACGAATCTAATAAACTAATTAACTAAAAATCTGAAATTAAAATGTCCAAGGTCACAAATCCACCTACCCACAATCATGTATAATACCCAAGTGATGATGAATTCCTCCTAATTACAATGTCAACCGGGACCCCTAAATTCTCCTAAATCCACTCTCGTGCTCATTAGGACGTATTCGACGATTGGATTAATTACTTACTAGGTCTCATAATCCTAATCTCGAATTTGATTAATTCTTGTTCCCTATAAGGTTGCACCGATCTCCTATCCACTCTCGTGCAATACTCGACCGATGATCCCAATTCAAGTTCTAAAACGCGAATCGCCGTTCGGCCTCAAACACGTTTAACTGATTAATCACGCAATACATATGATCAGGCATTCAATTCAGAATCGGAAAACATCAATTAAAAGAAGGGGAGAAAGACATACATCACATGAACACTACACTGCCATGGGTGGCTTCATTGTTCCCTCAGACGAGGGGATTAGTTCCTCATGCTCATAGACAAACAACCGGACATAATCTCCATAAGAAAAAGGGAGACGCAGCTCCAAAGAGAAAAGAAATTACCCTAAACGCTACTCTAAACAGTGGAAAACTACTAGGATTCGCGGCCCTCCAAAAGCTCTCCAGCCTCCTAAAGATGGATCCCCAATCTGATCTGCAACAGCCTTTAAATAGGATTCCTGATCTGCGCTCGTTCGCGAGACGAGCAGCCTCTCGCGAGGCGAGAATTAGAATTGGCGCGCTTTCAATTTGAACTCTTGCGAGGCGAAAGTGTGTTCGCGGGGCGAGTCTTCAATTCTAGGCTGTGACCTTCATCACGGCTGGGCCGTGATGGTCACTGACTTCCAGGGTCTTCAAACTCTCGCTGGGCGAGATGATTCTCGCGTGGCGATCCAGAAATGATGACTTTTGCTGCTTTGTTGACCTTCAGTCTCGCGAGGCGAGCATACACTCGCGGGACGAGTGTCTCCAGAAGTGATGTTTCCACTGCTTCTTGACTTTCCTTGACTCCCGGAGCTTCACTTATTGACCTGAAAACACAAAAAGCAACCAAAAGCATAATTCTATCCAAAATAAGCTAAAAACTACACAAAAGACGCAAAACGAGTCAAAGTCCAACTTAGGAACAAAACAAGGCAAATTTGGGCGAAAACGAGAGTGAACTCGAATAATTTGCACAAAAACCACGGTCCATCTAGTTATAAAACTAGATAAGCCAGAGGCTTATCAATAACCTGATTCTTGGGAATTCAAATTGAGTGAAAACCAATTTTCTATAAGAAAACTCTGTTTTGCTTTAAAGTGTTGAAAAAGCTTTTCAATATCTCGATTCACCCCCCGCCCCCCTCTTGTGATCGTAGCCACTACCAACATTGATGTTGTTCTTGCATACATATATACATATGCATGTCCCGCACTGGGTGCGATGCAGCAGTGATCTACAAAGTGGTCACCTGTGTTGATGGTGTGCCAGGTCCTGTAACTTGGTTGCGATACTGCAAAGGAAGCGATGCCTTAGTTCTGAGTCTCGACCGCCTGATCAGCCTCTGGCTCGACTAGTTTTATACTAGTAAGACCATGGTTTTATTCGAGTTTAATCTCGTTTTCGTCCAAATTTGGATTTAAATGTCCTCGAGCAACATTTTGAGTCTCTTAAGTAGTTTTAGGGTATTTTAGTTGATTTTGAGTCAAATAAAGCATTTACTGCTATTTCTTGTTTTCAGGTTAATAAGAAGAGCAAAAAGGGAAGGACTCCTGAAGCAGAAGCCATCACGCCCATGCCGTGACACTGGTCACGGCCGTGATGAGCCACCCATGAAGATCAGAGAGCATCACGGCCCAGCCGTGATGACCATCACGGGCGTGATGAGAAGACCCTTGAAGTCAGAAAGAATCACGTCCCAGCCGTGATACCCATCACGGTCGTGATGAGAGAACCTTGAAGAACATAACTGATCGCGACCAAGCCGTGATGGAGGTCACGGCCGTGACAAATCAGCACCCATGGACAGAAAGGATCACGGTCGTGATAGACCGGAATTTGAATGCGCACCCTTGGCAGAATACGTCACGGCCTGGCCGTGATGGCCATCACGGCCGTGACGCGCGGCCAATCTATAAATGGAGCACAGGGCAGACAGAAGTTGAGAGGAGTTTTCATTGTTTACATTATATTTTTATGGCTTTTGTTATGTCTTTGATGGAGAGATGATCCCCAGAGATTAGTCTGCTGTAATCGGTTTCCGCCGACACTTGAGGTTATGTAATTCCCGAATCAATTTGCTTCTTCCTTTCAATACTATCCTATATGTCTTGTTTGCTTAATTCAGGTTGTATAGAATAAGTTTTGATTTATTTCGGTGATTCTATGTTCCTATACCTAATCGTGTTTGCTTAATTCGCGTGTGTTCAATCGTGTTTGCTTAATTCACGAGTGCTTCAACCCGTTTGCTCAATTCGGGAATTGGGAACATATATCTCGTAGTGTCAATTTCGCTTGTTAATTGTTGCTACAATCGAAAAGGGATTAGAATCTGCTTAGGGCATGGGAATTATATGAATCAATGATAGTGGGAAACCGATAACAGTCGATTAATCATTTTTAGCTTATTGATAATCACTCATTTGCATTGTTTTTCTTAATTGAATAATTCAACAACCCCCCCACCCCCCACCCCCCAAAAAAAAACTGAATTTAAGGTTAATAACAATCCAAGAGTCCTTGTGATACGATACCCGAGTTGTCGCGCCCTAGCTGCAGTTTTTGTAAACCACTCACTTATTTTTGACCCGTGTGCGACAGCCTGTCAAATTTGGGAAAAAATCACGGCCCAGCCGTGATACCCATCACGGGCGTGATGAGAGAACCTTGAAGAACAGAATTGATCACGGTCAAGCCGTGATGGAGGTCACGGCCATGACAGATCAACACCCATGGACAGAAAGGATAACGACCGTGATAGACCGGAATTTGAGTGCGCGCCCTTGGCAGAATACGCCACGGTCTGGCCGTGATGGCCATCACGGCCGTGACGCGCGACCAATCTATAAAAGGAGCGCAGGGCAGACAGAAGCTGAGTGGAGTTTTCATTGTTTACATTATATTTTTAGGGCTTCTGTTATGTCTTTGATGGAGAATCGATCCCCAGAGATTAGTGTGCCGTAATCGATTTCCGTCGACACTTGAGGTTCTGTAATTCCCAGATTATTTTGCTTCTTCCTTTCAATACTATCCTATATGTATTGTTTGCTTAATTCAGGTTGTATAGAATAAGTGTTGATTTATTTCGGTGATTCTATGTTCCTATACCTAATCGCGTTTGCTTAATTCGCATGTGTTCAATTGTGTTTGCTTAATTCACGAGTGCTTCAACCCGTTTGCTTAATTCGGGAATTGGGAACATATATCTCGTAGTGTCAATTTCGCTTGTTAATTGTTGCTACAATCGAAAAGGGATTAGAATCTGCTTAGGGCATGGGAATTATATGAATCAATGATAGTGGGAAACCGAGGATAGTAGATTAATCGTTTTTAGCTTATTGATAATCACTCATTTGCATTGTTTTTCTTAATTGAATCATTCAACAACCCCCCCCCCCCCCCCCCCCCCCCCCCCCCACCCCAAAAAAAACTGATTTTAAGGTTAATAACAATCCAAGAGTTCTTGTGATACGATACCCGAGTTGTCGCGCCCTAGCTGCAGTTTTTGTAAACCACTCACTTCTTTTTGACCCGTGTGCGAAAGCGTGTAAAAATTGGCACGTTGCCGGGGACTCTTGTTGTTATTAACGGATTTGCTGATTAATTTCTGAATTAGTTCTGGCTACTAGGTCTGGTTGCTCTGACTTGTTTGAATTTGATCTTGAAATTGAAATAACTTTGCACACACGCCGTAGAGCAATTCGGGCTAGCACTAGTTCACCAACCAGTAATGATTCTGACTCTGAACTTGCTTTTGATAACATGGCTGATCAAAGAACATTAAGACAGCTTGCTGCTCCTGATGTTAATTATAATGGTTTGTGCATTGAATATGCTGATGTTGTTGCTCCTTTTTAGTTAAAATCTGGTTTAATACACTTGTTGCCAAGGTTTAGTGGTCTTGCAGGTGAGGATCCACATAAGCATCTGAAGGAATTCCAGGTTGTCTGCTCTACACCTTTGAGACCGGAAGGAATAACTGATGACCATATCAAGCTGAGAGACTTCCCATTCTCACTTCAAGGTGCTGTGAAGGATTGGTTATACTACCTTGAGCCAAATTCTGTTACAACCTGGAATGATTTGAAAAAGGTCTTTCTAGAGAGATACTTCCCTGCCTCCAGAGCTGCATCAATCAGGAAGGAGATATGTGGTATTAGACAGGGCAATGAATCATTGGCTGAATACTGGGAGAGATTCAAGAAGTTGGTATCTAGTTGTCCTCAACACCAGATTTCCGAGCAGCTGCTTATCCAGTACTTTTATGAGGGGTTGCTACCGATGGATAAAAACATTTTGGATGCTTCTAGTGGGGGAGCACTTGTTGATAAGACTCCAGCTTCTGCCAAGCAATTGATTGAAAACATGTCACTCAACTCCCAGTAGTTCACAACCAGAAACAATTCTGTCGAGACAAGGGGTGTGAATAAGATCCATGGCTCTTCTTCCAACAAGGCCCTTGAAACCAGACTTGATGAGCTTACTTCTTTAGTGAAACAGCTGGCAGTGGATAAAGTTCAAACAACAAGGTTGTGTGGCATTTGTACTTCTCCTGAGCACCTGTTCGATGCATGCCCTATTCTGAAGGATGAGTCGGTCACTGATTTGCCACAAGCATATACAGCCAATCTTTACAATCAAGGCAACAATCAGAACAGGTACAACATCCCTGACCTCTCCACTAATAAGTACCACCCCAACTGGAGGAACCATCCGAACCTTCGGTATGGAAGCTCATCCACACAACAACAGCTGATGTTACCACCACAGAACTCTCCTCAAGTGACCACCTCTGCACCTTCCGGACCTTCACTAGAGGACCTTGTCAAGCAAATGGCTGCACAAAATCTCCAGTTTCAGCAACGAATGGATTCTTGTATTCATGCTTTGCAAACTCAGATTGGACAGCTTGCCACTTTGATGAATGCCATGCAGCAAGCTCAAGGATCGAACCAACTACCTGCTCAACCAGTAGTGAATCCTAATGTCCCAAATCCTAATGTGAGTGCAATGACTTTGAGGTCCGGGAAGACTGCAGAACCATCCCCTAAAAAGAATAAAGTTGATGAGGTAACACCTGAACCTCCTGTTGTTGTTGAAGCTGAGAAAGAGTACGTGCCACCAATCCCCTTCCCGCAAAGAGTGCTGAAAAGTAAAAAGATTGATGAGGAAGACAAAGAGAGAGAGATTCTGGATGTATTCAGAAAGGTGGCAATGAACATTCCGCTCCTTGATGCGATTAAGCAGGTTCCGAAATATGCAAAGTTTCTGAAGGATTTGTGCACACACAAAAGGAGGTTGAAGGGTAATGAGAGAGTCAATTTAGGGCGAAATGTTTCAATCCTCATTCAACCTAAGCCTGCACCTGAGAAGGTTACTGTTTCAGCCCTCACTCAGTCAATGCCACAGAAATGCAAGGATCTGGGAACTTTTTCTATTCCATGCACTATTGGGGATACTAAATTCGACAATTGCATGTTGGATTTAGGAGATTCTATTAATGTCATGCCCACTTCTGTTTTCAACAACCTTGATCTTGGTCCTTTGGAGCATACAAGTCTTACTATCCAGTTGGCAAACAGGAACAATGCTCGCCCCATTGGAGTAGTAGAAGATGTGCTTGTTCAAGTCAATGACCTGATTTTCCCTACTGATTTTTACATCCTGGACATGGCATGGGAAACAAATTCAAGCAGATCACCAATCATTCTGGGCAGACCGTTCATGAAAACGGCTAAGACAAAGATTGATGTCCATGGAATTTGGTGACATTGTTGCAAAATTCAACATTTTCGATGCTATGAAGCATCCCTTGGAAAAGCACTCTGTCTTTCAAATAGAGTTGCTCTCTGAAATTGTTGATGACACTTATGATGACTTGGTTGCTAATTTTCCATCTATTTCTGGTTTTGATGATGTTTATTCATGTGTTGATTGTACTAACACTGACCCTTATGCTGTTTGTCCTGAGATTGATGCTACCTTGCAGGGTGATAGTGCAAGTGAAGCTGTTTGTTCAGCTAAGGTTCTTGACAGCACAGCTGCCCCAAACATACCATCCATTGAGCAGCCACCCTCCCTAAAGCTTAAGCCACTTCCTGAGAATCTGAAATATGCTTATTTAGAGAGGAATGAAAAACTCCCAGTTATAATTTCCTCTAACCTTGATTCTGACCAGGAAACTAAGCTCTTGGAGGTCTTGAAGAAGCATAAGAAGGCGATTGGATGGACCTTGGCTGACATACCAGGTATTAGCCCCTCCAGGTGTATGCATAGGATTTTGTTGGAGGATGGGGCTAAAACAGTTATGCAGCCCCAAAGGCGGCTCAATCCCTTGATTCTTGATATTGTGAAGAAGGAGGTAACAAAACTCTTGCATGCGGGTATCATATACCCTATCTCTGACAGTAATTGGGTGAGCCAGTGCAAGTTGTACCTAAGAAATCTGGACTCACAACGGTGAAAAATGAAAATGATGAACTTGTTCCCACTAGAGTTCAGAATAGCTGGAGAGTTTGCATTGATTACAGGAGATTGAACCAGGCTACTAGAAAGGATCACTTTCCTTTGTCATTCATCGATCGGATGCTTGAACGACTAGCTGGTAAATCACACTACTGTTTTCTTGATGGTTTTTCAGGTTACTTCCAGATCCACATTGCACCAGAGGATCAAGAGAAGACAACTTTCACGTGCCCTTTCGGCACTTTTGCTTACAGGAGGATGCCATTTGGTCTTTGCAATGCTCCTGGCGCATCCCAAAGATGCATGATTAGTATTTTCACTGAATATATTGAGAATTGCATGGAAGTGTTCATGGATGATTTTACTGTTTATGGTTCCTCATTTGATGCATGCTTGAACAGTTTGAATCTGGTTTTGGAAAGATGCATTGAAACTGATCTTATTTTAAACTATGAAAAATGTCATTTTATGGTTGAACAGGGGATTGTTTTGGGGCATATTATTTCTGAAAAGGGTATTTCAGTAGATCCTGCTAAGATTGATGTGATTTCTACACTGCCTTACCCATCTCGCGTTCGCGAGATTCGTTCTTTTCTTGGTCATGCAGGTTTTTACAAGCACTTCATAAAGGATTTCAGCAAGATAACTGGTGATGTATCTAGGCAAGTATACCTAGTCGTTCAAGTAATACGGTGGTGAGACCGTTTATCGTTCCCATGACGACTGTGACAATTACTAACACGTACCGAATCAACTACTATCTAAGCGGATATTTGGATTGAAGGGAGCTTGATAGTAAATACCAAGCCCAAATAAGATTTAAACCTAAAACAAACAAAATAAAGAGAAAAGTTCTTTGTGGGTTTTTGTCGAACACTCGGAAGGCAGTAAAGGAATTCTTCAAATATAAGAACAACGCTGGGATTAGGTTCACTAAACTTCATCCCCATGCAATGACATGACCAATAAACAGTTTCTACTTCAAGTATGACAATCAATCCACTAAATTACTCAAGCCCCGATTCCTCGGATGACAAGAGCCTAAATCCACTAATAGACCCTAATTCCTTAGGTGGCCTAGATTTGTGAATTTGCATTAAGATTAGGGATTATGTGATTATTAGTAAACCAAACTCCATTCCTAGACGCAAGGGTTACTAGGTGATTGATCTCAGTCCCGGTTCTAATACGAATTTCCAAATTGCATATCAAAACACTAATCGAGTCATGGGGGTGCTAGCCACAACAAGCATTAAGAATAGATAATCAATCACTCAATAGAGAAGTAAAAACTATATTACAAAATCAAGTCAGATACATGAGAATTCAGAATTAGCTACACCTAACCCCAACAATGGAGGTTTAGCTACTCATGATCATATCTACAACCAAAGAAATATAGATGAGAGGGAGGAAAAACTCCATGGAATCCTTGTGCCACTGCCCCTTGGTTCAGAGAGATTATTTTAGGGTTCAAAAACTCTCCTTCTTTTGTTCTGCTCGTGCTCCTTTATAGATCAGGATTCGCGTCACGGCCGTGATGGCCATCACGGCCTAGCCGTGACGCTTTCTGCCTTGGCGCGCATTCAAATATTGGAGCATAATGGCAGTGATGCTCATCACGGGAAGGCCGTGATAGCTTCTGCCTTCACCAAATGATCTGTCACGGCCGTGATAGCCGTCACGGCTTGGCCGTGACAGATTCTGCCAAGAGGGGGTCTGGTGATGTCGTGCGAATGCACGTGCGATTCCGGCAAGTGTACCGGACTGCCGTCAAGTAATAAAAGATATCGAACCCACAGAGACTGTGTTCCCGAATCACAATTAATTTCGAATCGATTGAATCTGAACTGTATGAAAGGGTTTTGTAAAAAGGGTTTTTGAATTTGAATTTTAAAAGATAGATGAGCAGAAAACAAATGTTTTTGGGGTTTTCGATTTAAATGGGTTCCTAGGGATTTGGGTTACCTTTGAGGTTGTTTATGTTGCTAATCTGATTTACCTTTGTTGATTACCGAAATTGCCTTGAAGGCGAGTTTATCCTCTAATAGCTTAAGCTCCCTCTCGGGTTACAAAAGCCGTGCCCAATTGACCCGACCCCTACTCTCGTGGTAGTCGATCCCAGATTGGACCCTTTGCGTTCTGTGATAACTCGTTGCTCCTCGAGGGACGGCTTCTAACTCTCGTGATTTCAGTCCCAAGTCTGACTTCTATAGGTCCGACACCCAAGTTCACCGCTAGGTTCCTCCTTGAAACGTCTCAGTCATGCAATTAACCTAAGTTCACCGCTAGGTTCCTCCTTAGATCATCCACATCTCACAAACCAGTGGCTGCCGGGCTTTACGAGTGAAACACCCTAGAAATCCTAAGTTCACCGTTAGGTTCCTCCTTAGAACGTCTACGTCACGCAAATAAACGGTTCCGAAATTTATGAGTGAATAACACACTAGAAATCAGATCTAAAGCAAATCGTAATTAACAAAGAGTTTACATCAAATTTACATCATAAACAAACTTGGGCAGAGCCCTAATCCCTAGAAACAAACTACTACTCCAGTCTTGCCATGGAGATGACAAGGCTGGGTTGACAACATAGTGAAAATCGAGAAAAGAGAAGAGAGGAGAAGAAGAGAATAGATCTATAATCTATGCCTAGAGTAGTAGCCCCCAAAGGTCGATCATTTCGCCCTCTGCCTGGTCCCTTATTTATAGAATTGGGCAGTTAGAGTCCTAATCCAACTCAAATTAGATCCAATTCGTTACTTCGAGCCAAGTAATACGCGTCACGACCGTGATGGCTATCACGGCCTGGCCGTGACGGATTCTCGCCTTGAAAATTCTTCACTGGTTGGTCCGTCATGGCCGTGATGCTCATCACGGCCTGGGCGTGGACGGCCATCACGGCCGTGATGGCCATCATGGCCTGGCCACGGCAGGTTCGACTTGTGGTGGTTTTGGGTCACGGCCGTGATGGCTATCACGGCCAGGCCGTGACAGACTCGACTTCGACCTTTGTTCTTTTTCAGTTTTGCTCGATCATGGCCGTGATGGGCATCACGGCTAGGCCGTGATGGGCTCTGTTTGGCTCATTTTCTTCAGTTTTAAAGCTCCATCTTCATCCAAACTTCATCATGGTTGATCTTGAGCAATTTACCCTTGATATCTGCAAAACAACACACGAAAACCGCCTTACCCGTTCCAAAGGAAAATTAACCTAAAATATAATAAAAATATGCCTAAACTACATGAAAATGCATGCAAAATGATGGACAAAGATGAGGTGGAATCACACTCATCAGTATCCACACGTGCGATTCCGGCAAGTGTACCGGACTGCCGTCAAGTAATAAAAGATATCGAACCCACAGAGACTGTGTTCCCGAATCACAATTAATTTCGAATCGATTGAATCTGAACTGTATGAAAGGGTTTTGTAAAAAGGGTTTTTGAATTTGAATTTTAAAAGATAGATGAGCAGAAAACAAATGTTTTTGGGGTTTTCGATTTAAATGGGTTCCTATGGATTTGGGTTACCTTTGAGGTTGTTTATGTTGCTAATCTGATTTACCTTTGTTGATTACCGAAATTGCCTTGAAGGCGAGTTTATCCTCTAATAGCTTAAGCTCCCTCTCGGGTTACAAAAGCCGTGCCCAATTGACCCGACCCCTACTCTCGTGGTAGTCGATCCCAGATTGGACCCTTTGCGTTCTGTGATAACTCGTTGCTCCTCGAGGGACGGCTTCTAACTCTCGTGATTTCAGTCCCAAGTCTGACTTCTATAGGTCCGACACCCAAGTTCACCGCTAGGTTCCTCCTTGAAATGTCTCAGTCATGCAATTAACCTAAGTTCACCGCTAGGTTCCTCCTTAGATCATCCACATCTCACAAACCAGTGGCTGCCGGGCTTTACGAGTGAAACACCCTAGAAATCCTAAGTTCACCGTTAGGTTCCTCCTTAGAACGTCTACGTCACGCAAATAAACGGTTGCCGAAATTTATGAGTGAATAACACACTAGAAATCAGATCTAAAGCAAATCGTAATTAACAAAGAGTTTACATCAAATTTACATCATAAACAAACTTGGGCAGAGCCCTAATCCCTAGAAACAAACTACTACTCCAGTCTTGCCATGGAGATGACAAGCTGGGTTGACAACATAGTGAAAATCAGAAAAGAGAAGAGAGGAGAAGAAGAGAATAGATCTATAATCTATGCCTAGAGTAGTAGCCCCAAAGGTCTGATCATTTCTGCCTCTGCCTGGTCCCTTATTTATAGAATTGGGCAGTTAGAGTCCTAATCCAACTCAAATTAGATCCAATTCTGTTACTTCTGAGCCAAGTAATACGCGTCACGGCCGTGATGGCTATCACGGCCTGGCCGTGACGGATTCTGCCTTGAAAATTCTTCACTGGTTGGTCTGTCATGGCCGTGATGCTCATCACGGCCTGGCCGTGACAGGTTCTGACTTGTGGTGGTTTTGGGTCACGGCCGTGATGGCTATCACGGCTAGGCCGTGACAGACTCTGACTTCAGCCTTTGTTCTTTTTCAGTTTTGCTCGATCATGGCCGTGATGGGCATCACGGCTAGGCCGTGATGGGCTCTGTTTGGCTCATTTTCTTCAGTTTTAAAGCTCCATCTTCATCCAAACTTCATCATGGTTGATCTTGAGCAATTTACCCTTGATATCTGCAAAACAACACACGAAAACCGCCTTACCCGTTCCAAAGGAAAATTAACCTAAAATCTAATAAAAATATGCCTAAACTACATGAAAATGCATGCAAAATGATGGACAAAGATGAGGTGGAATCACACTCATCATCTGGCTCCATTAACATGTCACGACCGTGATGTGAATAAGGTCTAGGCCGTGACAGCTTCTGACTTTTGCCTTCTTTTCTCTCAATTATTGCTCGATCACGGACGTGAGGGTCATCACGGCCAGGCCGTGATGGGCTCCGCCTGGGTCATTTTCTTCACTTTTTAAGTTATGTCTTCATCCAAGCTCCATCATGGCTAATATTGAGCATTTTTCCTTGAATTCCTACAAAACAACACCAAGAAACCGCCTCACCCGATCCAAGGTAAAAACTAATAAAATCAAATCAAATATTCCTAAACTATATGAAAAATGCATGCAAAAATGTACAAGAATTATGATGTGAAATCACACTATCAATAGCTCTCCCTCTGTCAAACTTGTTGAAGAATGACGCTATTTTCAACTTTGATGACAACTGCAAGAAGGCATTTGATTTCTTGAAGAAGGCATTTACCTCCACTCCCATCATCCAGCCTCCTGACTGGACCCTCCCTTTTGAGATTATGTGTGATGCCTCTAACTATGCTGTGGGGGCGGTCCTGGCACAAAGGGTGGGAAGGGTTGCCCATGTGATTTATTATGGTTCTAGAACTTTAGATGTTGCACAGGCTAATTACACCACTATTGAAAAGGAACTTCTAGCTATTGTTTTTGCTCTTGATAAATTTAGATCATATTTTCTAGGTTCCAAGGTTGTTGTTTTCACTGACCATGTAGCTCTAAAGTACTTGCTGAAGAAACCAGAAGCAAAACCGAGATTTATTCGGTGGATGTTGTTGCTCCAAGAGTTTAGTGTGGAGATAAAGGATAAGAGTGGAGCTGAGAACTTAGTGGCTGGTCACTTAAGCAAAATAGAGAGGAATGAAGATCCTTCCCCCATTCAGGATGACTTTCCTGATGAGCAGCTTTTACAGTTACATGGGGTAACTCCTTGGTTTGATGATATTGTCAATTATCTTGTTGCTGGTGTTTTTCCGACAGGTGCAACTAGATCACAAATTCACAAACTCCAGAGTGATGCCAAATATTATGTTTGGGATGATCCATATCTTTGGAAGTTTGGCAGTGATCAGGTAATTAGGAGATGTGTCCCCGACTATGAGATTTAATCTATTCTGCACTTTTCTCATGCTTCTCAAGTAAGAGGACACTTTGGGCCACAGAGGACTGCAAGAGAAGTCCTAGATTTAGGTTTTTACTGGCCCACCATTTTTAGGGATGCTTATGAGGTTTACCGCACTTGTAGAGAGTGTCAGACAGCAGGTACAGCCATCACTCGTAAGAGTGAAATGCCTCAGCAACCTATGCTCTTCTGTGAGGTGTTTGATGTGTGGGGAATTGACTTTATGGGTCCCTTCCCTGCATATTTTGGTTTTCTCTATATTCTTCTTACTGTCGATTATGTTTCAAAGTGGATGGAAGTTGTCCCCACTAGGACTAATGATTCTAGAGTTGTTGCAAATTTTGTTAGGTCCAATATTTTCTGCAGGTTCGAAATACCTCGGGCTATCATAAGTGACCAAGGCACTCATTTCTGCAACCGCACCATGGAAGCTTTACTCCGGAAGTATGGAGTTGTGCCCAGGGTCTCCACTGCATATCATCCCCAAACTAATGGGCAGGCTGAGATCTCAAACAGAGAGATCAAACAGATCTTAGAGAAAGTGGTGCAGCCAAATAGGAGGGACTGGAGCCGCCGTCTAGAAGACGCACTTTGGACTCAAAGAACAGCTTTCAAGACACCAATAGGGATGTCTCTCTATAGACTTGTGTTCGGTAAGGCATGCCACCTTCCTGTTGAGATTGAGCACCGCACTTATTGGGCGGTCAGAAACTGTAATTTGGAAATGCAGAGAGCAGGAATTGAAAGGAAACTCCAATTACAACAGCTTGAAGAGCTTAGGCTAGAAGCCTATGAAAGCTCTCGAATTTACAGCGAGAAAACCAAGCACTTCCATGATAAGATGATTTCTAGGAAGGAATTCTCTGTGGGCCAACAGGTTTTATTGTTTAACTCCCGCCTGAAAGTGATGGCTGGGAAACTTCGATCCAAGTGGATTGGCCCATTTATTGTTACTAATGTTTTCCCTCATGGTGCAGTAGAAATAAAAAGCGCAGGTAGCAACAAGGTCTTTAAGGTTAATGGGCAGCGCTTGAAGCTATTCCATGAGAGCTCAGTGCCTGAAGATGCAACCGTAGAAGAGCTCTCCTTTGGAGAGCCCACCTACACTACAACTTGATCAGGGAGCACCTTCTCCTTTCCCTCACTCTTGTTTTATATCTATGTTCTTTCATTGAGGACAATGTATGTCTTAAGTGTGGGGGAGGGAACCACTTGTTTTGTTTTTGTTTTGTTTTCCTTGTTTGTGTTGCTTTGAGTCGTATGTGTGTTGAGTCTTGTGTCGGTGAGCTTGATGGATTCTAATCAAATTTTGCATAGATGGACTGCATGATATGTGTTGACTATTGATGATCCCCCCCTAGCTTTTGAAAATTGAAAATTGATCCCCATGTGAAAAATTGAAAATTAAACTTTGAGATGTTCTATTATGATTGCATGATTTATGATAAGTTTGGGGTGAAAGGACGCACACATTAGGGATCGAATCTCGGTCAAACAAATTGCGAAAATTGTCCAGGTGAGGATTTGAGCCTCCAACATATTTTTAATTGTGTGAATCACTTTTAAGATGCACTTTCCCGAATTTGCTTGAATCTCTTCATGGTTTGCATGTTTATATGGTTGCATCAAATGATTTACGCATTTTTATTTGGAATAACTACTTGGCCTAAATTGAACCAATCCCTAATGCATGTTCCCTAGTTAGCCACATTGAGTCTAATAAGCCTATTGTTTCTTGAAGACCTCATGTTACATGCCAAAAATCTGGAGAAAAAAAAAACCATGTTGACCCGATATTAGGATTCGGAGAGCTGATAAGCCTCTGGCTTATCTAGTTTTATGACTAGATAAACTAGGGTTTATGTGCCAATTAGTCGAGTTCACTCTCGTTTTCGCCCAAATTTGCCTTGTTTTGTTCCTAAGTTGGACTTTGACTCGTTTTGCGTCTTTTGTGTAGTTTTTAGCTTCTTTTGAATAGAATTACGCTTGTGGTTGCTTGTGTTGTTTTCAGGTCAATAAGTGAAGCTCTGAGAATTAAGGAAAGTCAAGAAAGAGTGGAGATTGCCATTCTGGAGATTCTCGCCCCGCGAGAGGAAGCTCGCCCCGCGAGAGTTTGAAGACTTGGAAGTCAGAGATCATCACGGCCTAGCCGTGATGTGTATCACGGCCGTGACCAAAAATCCACACAAGTCAGAGACCATCACGGCCTAGCCGTGATTCACATCACGGGCCGTGAAAAGAAGGTTCGCGTCGCGAGACATCCTTCGCGTCGCGAGTATTTGAACTCCAGAAAAGTGCCAAAGTCAGAGAACATCACGGCCTAGCCGTGATCCACATCACGGGCCGTGACAAGAAGACTCGCGTCGCGAGACATCCTTCGCGTCGCGAGAGTTCAAATTCCAGAAGTACGCCAGAAACAGAAGCCGTCACGGCCTGGCCGTGATGGCTATCACGACCGTGACGCGTGGCCTCCTTATAAATAGAGTAGATCAGAACAGAAAATGTAGGACTTTTTGGATCAGAACTGATTGGAGATCTTTTGTAATCCTTATTCTGGGGCTGCGTCTCCTCTTCTCTTCTCTTGATTCTTAATCTTAGGATGATTTCCGATTGTACGTGCGTCGTTGTTACGGACATGAGGAACTAATCCTCTTGTCTAAGGGATCGATGAAGCCACCCATGGCGGCATAGTGTTCATGTAATGTAACTCTCTCTCCTTTAATTCAATTATTGTTTTCCAATTCTGTTTTCATTGTGTCGATTATATGCTAGCGTGATCGACTAGTTAAACGTGTTGAGGCCTAGCGGCAATTCGCGTTTTAGAACTTGAATTGGGATCATCGGTCGAGTATTGCACGAGAGTGAGTAGGAGATCGGTGCAACCTATAGGGAACAAGAATTAATAGAATTCGAGATTAGGATTATGAGACCTAGTAAGTAATTAATCCAATCGTCGAATACGTCCTAATGAGCACGGAAGTGGATTTAGGAGAATTTAGGGGTCCCGGTTGACATTAAAAATTGAACTTAGGGAGGAGAATATCATCACTTGGGTACTTTGCATGATTGGGTAGGTGGATTCGAAACCTTAGATGCTTTTAATTCCAGATTTCATCACCATATCTTTGATTGTTTCGATTTGTTAATTTAAATTGTGATCCTAATTTCTTTGATTAGTCGAATTGGTAACCCAATCCTTGTGTTCGACCTCGGTAATTACTTACCGTGTTATTTTATTACTTGCGACGACCCGGTACACTTGCCGGCGTCACAACAAGTTTTTGGCGCCGTTGCCGGGGATTGGCACAGCCAATTTTCCTAATTTTTAGGAAATTTGATTGATTGGTTAAGTTGATTTTTCATTTTATTTTTCTGTTATTTCTTTGTTATTATTTCTCTACTTCTTTGATTCCACTTGGTCTTGCCGTGTTTTTGTATGCGAGGTACCCTTCTACAAGAGGACTTGCTATTCGATTCAGAGATCACCAGGACCGAGAGGCAATTAAGAAAAGAGGCCAGAGAAAGGAAGAGGTTGGAAGCAATTAAAATAGAGGGCATGGCTGAAGAAAATCCTCCTCCTCCTCCTCCTCGTTACAAGCCTCTCTTTGAGTACGATCTACCAAGCTTGGGAGATTGTGACTCTTCTATTGTGAGGGGCAACCTGAACACAGACTCCTTCAAAGTTGAAGCATGTGTCACATTCCAGATCCGGGAGAATCAGTTTGATGGGAGTGGCAAACAGGACCCTCATAGACACATCACTCGCTTCCTTGAAGCTTGTGACTTGCAGAAGACCAGGGGAGTCTCTCAGGATGAGTTTCTCTTGCGGCTTTTCCCTCTTTCTCTTAGGGATGTCGCTCGCGATTGGGTTGACAGTTTGGATAGGAACAGCATCAGAACTTGGGAGCAGATGGCACAGAAGTTCCTAACCAAATATTTTCCTCCCCAGAAGGCGGCACAAGCAAGAATAGCCGTCACTTCATTCAGGCAGACGGAGGATGAAACTTATAATGAAGCTTGGGAGAGGTACAATGGCTTATTGAGAAGATGCCCTTCAGCGTTCTTTGGCCCCGTTTCCAAAGTACAGCACTTCTTTAATGGGTTGAGGGGACGCTATCAGATGAACTGTGATGCCGCAGCTGGCGGCTCTTTTTCCTACTTATCACCGAGGATGGATGGACATTGTTAGAGAAGATGTCATATAATGATTACAACCGTGGTAGGGAGACCTCGAGTGGAATCGGTTCGGGACAATGGAAGCCATTTTAGAGCAAAACAGACTTTTGAAGATGCGAGAATGAGGCTTTGTCCAGGAATAAGAGGGTTAATGCGATACACGAGGGAATGCCTCCGGGTTGTGCAAATTGTAATGGAGATCATGACACTCAGATTTGCCCGCTAAATTTCTCTCAGAACATGTGGACTCATGCCACAACTTCTATCACACTGTGCCCCAGAACAATTATCAGAGGAACAATCAGAATCAGAATAGGGGCTACATGAGAAGAGACCATCCGGGATTTGCTTGGAGTGATGTTAATGGTGGTCTAGCTGGTCAACAACACCCTCAACAGAATTGGTAACAACCTCAACAGGGTCTGAGACCGAACATTGGAATTCAGCAGCGCAATACTCAGCAGGCTCTTCCGGGGCCTAATCAGTTGCAAATATCAGATGGTGGAAGACAACCGTGGGAGCTGGCCTTTGAGAAGATGACCGCGACAGTTGAGAAGTTGTCAACCTATACATACATAGCTTTAGGGAAAGTGAATGCGTCAGTTGACAAGTTGGCAACTCATACAGGGTCGGCAATTCACAATCTAGAGACGCAGGTTGCTCAGCTCGCAAGGCAACTTAATGAGCGTCTCCCAGGCACTCTCCCAGGTGACACCGAGAACAACCCGAAGAACCAATGCAATGCCATCACAACTAGAAGCGGAAGGGTGTTGGGACCTAGAAGGGGTACCACTAGTTCTCAGGATGACAAGGGCCCGGAACAACTACCCGTTGAGGAAGAGCAACCAGAGAAAGAAGGGTTGGCAAGTGACAAAGGACCGGAGCAAGGGGGAAGGCTGAAACTTGTGGATGAAGAGTTCCGAAGGAAGAAGTGGGTTGAACCCCAAGACCTCCCGCCCTACATGAAGGTTCCGTATCCTGAAAGATTGAAGAAGCCTCAACAGGATAAGCAATTCAATAAGTTCCTTGATGTCTTCCGAAAACTTCAGATTAACATTCCATTTGCGGAAGCCTTGGAACAGATGCCATCATATGCTCGGTTTATGAAGGAACTTCTCACTAAGAAGCGGAGGATTGTGGATGAAGAAACGGTTGCTTTGACCGAGGAGTGTAGTGCCATTCTTCAACGGAAACTGCCTCCAAAGTTGAAGGATCCCGGTTCCTTCTCGATACCCTGCACCAGTGGGGGAATGACCTTCGGAAAGGCCTTATGTGATCTAGGGGCAAGCATCAACTTGATGCACCTCTCGATGATGAAGAGGCTAGGGATCAAAGAAGTAAAGGATACGCGAATGTCACTCCAACTGGCCGATCGTTCTATCAAATATCCCTATGGAGTAGTCGAAGACTTGCTCGTGAAAGTTGACAAGTTCATATTCCCAGTGGACTTTGTGGTGCTCGATATGGATGAAGACGCTGAGATCCCTCTCATATTGGGTAGGCCCTTCTTGGCCACCGGGGGTGCCTTGATAGATGTGCGGAAAGGGAAACTCACTTTAAGGGTGCATGATGATGAGGTGATATTCAATGTCTTTGAAGCGATTAAGCACCCGGAAGAGAAGTCAGCTGTGTATCGAGTGGATGTGGTGGACCCAACTGAAAAGGTAAAGGCAACTCGAGAAGACCATGATCCTTCACTTGCAACAGTATCGGTAGAATCTCATGAGGAAGACAGTGAGGAAAAAGGCCCTTCGGGGGATGAAGTCTACCTTGAGTGGCTACGAGACATGGAACCCATACCTAGTCTCCCAAGGGAAGAATGTGCAAGGAAAGAACTCAGCAGTAAAGGAATGAAAAAGAAGGGTAAAGCACCAAGGTTGAAAGGTAGTACAACCGTGGTGGTCAATAAAGACAACAAGTTGATCCTAAAAAAGACCATCGCGGAGTGGAGAGTTCGTGCGGATTATAGAAGGATGCTGGACTTAAATGAGCTGTCCGGGAACAGTTTGCGAGTATATAAAAGGGCACAAACCTACAAAGAACGGGCCAAGGAATGGCATGGCAAGCAGGATCTTCCTCCGGATTAACCCTTAGGGGCGACTTGAGTCAGGCTCGGGACGTTAAACAAGCGCTACTTGGGAGGCAACCCAAGCTAGGTACCCTATCTTTTCCTCACTCTTGTTTTTGTTTTTGTTTTTGTGTTTGCTTTGTTTTTTGTTTGTCACTCTTGAATAATTTGAGAAGATCAAGAGTTGTTGTATGAATGTTGTGTCGGCAAGCTTGTTGGATTTTAATTGAATTGAGCATAGATTGATCGCATGAATTATATTGACCATCGATGATTTCCCCCTAGGATCTAATAATAGAAAAGTTGATCCCCACTTAAAAATTGAAAATTGAAACTTTGAGATTTATTATGATTGCTTGATTTATGATAAGTTTGGGGTGAGGGGGTGCACACACTAGGAATCGTATCTCGGTCAAACAGTTTGCAAAATGTCCAGGTGAGGATTTGAGCCTCCAACTCTGTTTTTGAATGTGTGAATCACTGTAAGTTGCACTTTCCCGAATTTGCTTGAATCTCTATATGGTTTGCATGTTTATATGTTGCATCAAATGATTTAGGCAATTTTCTTTGAATTAACTACTTGGCCATAAATTGAACCAACCTTGATGAATGATCCCTAGTTAGCCACATTGAGACTTGAAGCCTATTGTTCTTGATGACCTTACATTATAAACCATTAACTCAGAAAAACCATGATTTTCCCCTATCCTAGGATTTAGGAGAGTATGGAATTTTAGCTTTGTGAGTGTTGTTGTGGAACTAAGTTTGGGGTGGCTACAAGTTCATGAATCATAGTTGAGAAAAAGAAAAAAAACGGAAGTAAGGGCCGAAGGCTTGAAAAAAAAAAAGAAAAAAAAAGAAAGAAAAAAATGGGTGATAAAAAAAAGCATTGAATATGTGCCAAAAAGGGCAAAGAAAAATAAATATAAAAAGGAAGAGGTGTGTAGCCACCAACTGCAAAGAAGAGAATAATATGAGAGTGAATTCAATTGTTGTGATCTTAGTTTCATGCTCTCATTGATCCTAGGGACTTAGCCTCTATTCTTTGATTATCCTACCCTTAGCCAGGCCCCATTACAACCGTTGAAAGACCTATTGATGTTGCATGCATGTTTTCGTGGGGACTATGTTTGAGATGAAAATCAAATTCATGGGAAGTGCTCTTAGAATGTGAAAGTGAGTGAAGAGTTGATAGCCTAGACAAACTTGAGCGAATGAGTGAATTACTAAATGCCCTTTTGAGGAAGGCAATTGTTTGAAAAAGGTGATCTTCCTTTGTGTGTATCTTTGAGCCTCAACTTAGAGTAATGATGGCATGAATGATAACTTCTCAATTGTTTAAAGTAGATGAATGTGGGGATTACATTGATGAAAAATGGGGGGGGGGGGGGGGGGATCAAAGAAGAAAAACTGTTTTGTAAAGTCGCATGAAATTTGTGCGAAATCGATTGAATTCCTTAAGCTTGCCAAGTCTTGAGTCGTTTTTGAGTTTTAAGCTTGCTTGGGGACAAGCAAGGTTTAAGTTTGGGGTGTTTTGATAAGCCTCTGGCTTATCTAGTTTTATGACTAGATAAACTAGGGTTTATGTGCCGATTAGTCGAGTTCACTCTCGTTTTCGCCCAAATTTGCCTTGTTTTGTTCCTAAGTTGGACTTTGACTCGTTTTGCGTCTTTTGTGTAGTTTTTAGCTTCTTTTGAATAGAATTACACTTGTGGTTGTTTGTGTTGTTTTCAGGTCAATAAGTGAAGCTCTGAGAATTAAGGAAAGTCAAGAAAGAGTGGAGATTCCCATTCTGGAGATTCTCGCCCCGCGAGAGGAAGCTCGCCCCACGAGAGTTTGAAGACTTGGAAGTCAGAGATCATCACGGCCTATCCGTGATGTGTATCACGGCCGTGACCAAAAATCCACACAAGTCAGAGACCATCACGGCCTAGCCGTGATTCACATCACGGGCCGTGAAAAGAAGGTTCGCGTCGCGAGACATCCTTTGCGTCGTGAGTATTTGAACTCCAGAAAAGTGCCAAAGTCAGAGAACATCATGGCCTAGCCATGATCCACATCACGGGCCGTGACAAGAAGACTCGCGTCGCGAGACATCCTTCGCGTCGCGAGAGTTCAAATTCCAGAAGTGTGCCAGAAACAGAAGTCGTCCCGGCCTGGCCGTGATGGCTATCACGGCCGTGACGCGTGGCCTCCTTATAAATAGAGCAGATCAGAACAGAAAAGGGAGGACTTTTTGGATCAGAACTGATTGGAGATCTTTTGTAATCCTTATTCTGGGGCTGCGTCTCCTCTTCTCTTCTCTTGATTCTTAATCTTAGGATGATTTCCGATTGTACGTGCGTCGTTGTTACGGACATGAGGAACTAATCCTCTTGTCTAAGGGATCGATGAAGCCACCCATGGCGGCATAGTGTTCATGTAATGTAACTCTCTCTCCTTTAATTCAATTATTGTTTTCCAATTCTGTTTTCATTGTGTCGATTATATGCTAGCGTGATCGACTAGTTAAACGTGTTGAGGCCTAGCGGCGATTCGCGTTTTAGAACTTGAATTGGGATCATCGGTCGAGTATTGCACGAGAGTGAGTAGGATATCGGTGCAACCTATAGGGAACAAGAATTAATAGAATTCGAGATTAGGATTATGAGACCTAGTAAGTAATTAATCCAATCGTCGAATACGTCCTAATGAGCACGGAAGTGGATTTAGGAGAATTTAGGGGTCCCGGTTGACATTAAAAATTGAACTTAGGGAGGAGAATATCATCACTTGGGTACTTTGCATGATTGGGTAGGTGGATTCGAAACCTTAGATGCTTTTAATTCCAGATTTCATCACCATATCTTTGATTGTTTCGATTTTTTAATTTAAATTATGATCCTCATTTCTTTCCAACCACTTTCTCTACTTAACCAACTTATCGGATTTCTCGCGAAATTAGTCGAATTGGTAACCCAATCCTTGTGTTCGACCTCGGTAATTACTTACCGTGTTATTTTATTACTTGCGACGACCCGGTACACTTGCCGGCGTCACAACAAGAGCATGTAAGCTTAGCAAGAGAAGGGTTGCAATGAACTGAGTTTGGGGTGGCTACAAGGTTTGATATGTCATTATGGGTTGAGAAAAAGAAAAAAAATGAAGGTTGAAGCCAAAGGCAAAAGAAAAAAAACGAGAAAAAAAAGAACAAAATGTCAAGAAAAAAAGGGTATTTAAAGAAAAAGGCTGTAGTCACCCAAATCAAAAAGAAAAATGGAAAAAAGAATTTGAGTGGAAGTTCGATGTGTCAAATTGCTCATGCTCTCTTAGTTCCTAGGGGCTTAAACCTAGTACCTTTGAATATCCTACCTTTAGCCAGGCCCCATTACAACCGTTAAAAGACCTTTTGATGTTGCATTCATGTTCTCGTGGGGACTATTGTTGAGATGAAAATCAAATTCATGGGAAGTGCTTTTGAAATGTGAAATTGAGTGAAAAGTTGATAGCCTAGACAAATTGAGCGAATGAGTGAAATGTTAAATGCCCTTGTGAGGAAGGCAATTATTTGAAATTGGTGATCTCCCTTTTGTGTGTGACTTGGATCCCTTGATTAGATTACTGATTGCATGAATGATGGAATTCTCAATTGTTTAAAGTAAATGAATGTGGGGGTTACATTGTTTAAAAGGGGGGGAAAACATCGAAGAAAAACTGTTTTGTTAAGATTGCATGAAATTTGTGCGAAATTGATTGAATCATTTAAGCTTGCCAAGTTTGAGTCTTTTTGAGTTTTAGTTTTCTTGGGGACAAGCAAAGTTTAAGTTTGGGGTATTTTGATCAGCCTCTGGCTCGACTAGTTTTATACTAGTAAGACCATGGTTTTATTCGAGTTTAATCTCATTTTCGCCCAAATTTGGATTTAATTGTCCTCAAGCAACATTTTGAGTCTCTTAAGTAGTTTTAGGGTATTTTAGTTGATTTTGAGTCAAATAAAGCATTTACTGCTATTTCTTGTTTTCAGGTTAATAATAAGAGCAAAAAGGGAATGACTCCTGAAGCAGAAGCCATCATGGCCAGGCCGTGACACTGGTCACGGCCGTGATGAGCCACCCATGAAGATCAAAGAGCATCACGTCCCAGCCGTGATGACCATCACGGGCGTGATGAAAAGACCCTGGAAGTCAGAAAGAATCACGTCCCAGCCGTGATACCCATCACGGTCGTGATGAGAGAACCTTGAAGAACATAATTGATCGCGGCCAAGCCGTGATGGAGGTTACGGCCGTGATAGATCAGCACCCATGGACAGAAAGGATCACGGCCGTGATAGACCGGAATTTGAATGCGCGCCCTTGGCCGAATACGTCACGGCCTGGCCGTGATGGCCGTCACGGCCTGGCCATGATGGCCATCACGACCGTGATGCACGGCCAATCTATAAAAGGAGCGCAGGGCAGACAGTAGCTGAGAGGAGTTTTCATTGTTTACATTATATTTTTAGGGATTTTGTTATGTCTTTGATGGAGAACTGATCCCCAGAGATTAGTCTGCTGTAATCGGTTTCCGCCAACACTTGAGGTTATGTAATTCCCGGATCAATTTGCTTCTTCCTTTCAATACTATCCTATATGTCTTATTTGCTTAATTCAGGTTGTATAGAATAAGTGTTGATTTATTTCGGCGATTCTATGTTCCTATACCTAATCGCATTTTCTTAATTCATGTGTGTTCAATCGTGTTTGCTTAATTCACGAGTGCTTCAACCCGTTTGCTTAATTCAGGAATTGGGAACATATATCTCGTAGTGTCAATTTCACTTGCTAATTGTTGTTACAATCGAAAAGGGATTAGAATCTGCTTAGGGCATGGGAATTATATGAATCAATGATAGTGGGAAACCGAGAATAGTAGATTAATCGTGTTTAGCTTATTGGTAATCACTCATTTGCATTGTTTTTATTAATTGAATCATTCAACTCCCCCCCCCCCTCCCCCAAACTGATTTTAAGGTTAATAACAATCCAAAAGTCCTTGTGATACGATACCCGAGTTGTCGCGCCCTAGCTGCAGTTTTTGTAAACCACTCACTTCTTTTTGAACTGTGTGCGACAGTGTGTCAACGCTTGAGATAGCGTGATCCTTGTTCCTGCAGCCTCGGTCGCATGTGATGGCGTGAGCCGTGCGTTCGCACTAGAGTTGTGTGGACACATGACTACGAAGTGGCCGCCTGTGATGATGGTGAGTGCCAGGTCCCGCAATTGGGTAGTGATGCCGCATGGGAAGCGATGCTGTAGTGAATTGCAAAGTGGCCACCTATGATGGTGTGTCAAGTCCCGCAACTGGGCTGGGATGTCGCATAGGAAGCGATGAATTTGGGCCTGACATGCTTTGCATTTGTCTTATCCGTCTAATTTCCTGTATGATTATGATACCGTATTGAATGTCTATGTGAACCTTGTTTCCGTTTGATGGCGTGCGAGTGAGGATAAAGCACTTCTGTTAGTGGGCTACTATCTTATTGAGAAATAAGGGATTTCTCATCCCCCCGCTTTTATGTTTCCCTTCTCCTCTTCTCTTCTCTACCTTCTTTGACAATCATCATGGACAGGGAACTGGAGGAACGAGTGGAGGTAACCTGTTGGCAGGCCAGTAGGAGATAGACCGCTACAATAATTTATTTACCTTATGGGGATTAGTGGATCTTAAAGTCACAGCTGGAGTAGGGGTAAGGTACGATCCTTTTCGGATGATTGGATGGATGCGGGTAAAGATCCACATCGGAGACGACGGGTATGATGGTGAGGTCCGAGCTGCCGAAGCACCTGCCGATAAAGAATGGGTTCATGTCGTTTAGCCACTTTCATGTTTTGTATGAGGATTTGTTTCCTCAAACTTATATGTATGCTTTCATTTTGCGGCCTTCATGGAACCCTATCTATGTTTCTTTTATTTTGTATAACTTTTCTTATGGCTTAGTTCTCTAATAACCTTAATCTTTTAAGGGAGATATGTGGAACTTTATTCTGAACCATTGCCGCGTGTATCTCACATATCATGAAACTAGACATAGTTATAGAGTCAAGTGAGACATAAACTAGCCTACCACATGCATTTAATCGTCTCAAGCACAGACTTGCTACTAAGACTATCATTTCATGATAGAGAGGACCGTAGCTTGGATCAATAGTCAGAAGCATTCTGATACACAGGATCCTTATTGCTGAGGCAAGTTAGAGCATACCAACATCTTTATGGAAGTGCTTATGATATGAACATGATAATTCTAGTTTTTAGGAAGAAAAGAATAAGTTTAGCAACACATGTTTATAGAACACAAAAGTTTATTTATGTCTTGGTTTGTCTCTGCCTCAATATGTTACAAGATTGCTCCTTATATAGAGATGGAGCTTGGGAAAAGACAAATCCTAATCTAGTAGCCTTTTTACAAAGTCTTTGGCTACTCTAGTAGGCTTTTTGACTTATGAAATATGACAAAGACTTTTCGACACCTAACTTAGACTTTTGGACACCTAGTTCTAGCCCTTTGACAAAGTTGTCTAGGCTTTTGACTTCTAGGTACCTAACAAGGGCTTTTAGCTACCTAACATGTAGCCTTTTTGACTTATTACTTATTACATCGTTATCTTACAGACATATTTTACAGACATATCTGATACACTTGCCGAGTCATCTTATCTTGAATTCTGGCTGGGAGAGAGATTGTAGTCTCTTCATTCTTTTGATGTGACACATCCATACATCTGGTATTGCCAAGTAGTGTTATCTGTATTTAAATTTTCTTCCATGATTTCTTCCATAATCTGAGTTTGGATTTTCTGGCAGATTCGAATCTGGGTTGTATGGTAGGTTCATATCTTGGTCAAGATATGGTTCTAAGCTGGCAAGATTGTCAATAATCATTGGATGATTTATGGCCATTTGTTGATCATTGCTTTCTTTGTTGGTCGGTCGAAGCTTAGTTTTCCATTAGTTGCCATTGACTGGGTGGAGGATTGTTGACAAATTTTCCATGGCTGCTACATGTTGAAGTAACTACCTCCTCTTTAAGTTCATAACAATTTTCTTGACAGACAAGATTCATTACCTCCTTTTTGAAGTCTTGAATCGGGTGGATAATCATCAAGGGTCTCCCATAGATATGCATAATTGTTAGAACAAAGGAGTTTAGTATGAGAATCTTGATAGTAGGGTCAGTATAAGATGAACACAGACTTCCATTTTTTAACTGTTTCAGACTTTTAAGTTTCTTCTTCTTGCTTCCTTAAGAATAATGTTTAATTCATTTCTCCACCATTCTAGTGGAGAGAACCATTCTAATGCAGTCCATATCAAGGAATCATGTTTCTTGAGATTTGTGAGGAATAAGAACATGTCCACTGTTGGTAAGAGAATTGGCATACTATATAGTACAGTTGCACACCACAGATACCATAAATGATCTTCTAAGAAATTGGTATTTGGATTAACCAGGAAAGGGAAGAAGAATGGAGTATCAGGAAAAAATATTTTTCTTCAGGAACATTACTAGTTCTTCTCAGGGCTCTGGACATGAAATGGTGGAGATGGTTTCCGGCAAACCTTTTGAGTTTGGTAGGAGAAAATGACGAGTCCACACCGGGAGGAAATATTTTGTTGACTGGGGCAGATGGTAATGGGTGGAACATGTAGATCAAAGGAAAAATATGGGCTTCAGTAATGATCTGGATAGGTTTCATTGGATTTGAAAGTAGGCTAGGAACCATGTTTTGATTTCCTTTGATATGTTTGACAGAGAAATCACATCTAGAAAACCAATCCTTTAATCTTAGAGTTTAAGGATCTGGAGGCATTTTATTCTTGAACTCAAGAATTCTGGGAAAGGATAACCTCTCAGATGCAAATAAAATTTTTGAATACCATAATTAACTGCAAGAGCTTCTTTATAGGTGGTATGGTAGTGCATCTCAGAGTCTTTGAATTGTCCACTTGCATGACCACAGTAGTGCTTAACATTCTGCACCCCAGTATAAATCACTGGCACGGTCTACAAGATCCTTTTTCCATCACCTGGAATTTTCAATGCTGGTGGTGACTAAGCGATTTGCTTTAAAGCTTTGACAATATCATTCTATTGTGATCCCCATGGAGGAGGATGTTTCTTGAGTAACTTTGACAACTGGATGGTATATTTGGTAACTTGAGGAATAAAATCCCTAATATAGTTGACAATTCCAAGAAACTGTTGTATTTGTTTCACGGTGAGATTTTCATCAGGAAAATTCAAAAGTTCTTCAGCAATGTGTGACTGAGGCTGATACTTTCCTTGGGAAAATGCATTCCCAAAAAATTAGTTTCAGTCTGGCCTAATTGACTTTTCTTTTCAGAAAGAATGAACCCATATTTTTGGACTAACTGGAAAAATTAGCCCAATATCTGTTTGTGGAATTCTTCGTCTTTTGAGAATTGTAATACTTCATCAATGTAGATGAGAATACTGTCCATGATGGGTTCAAAAATTCTAGTCATGGTCTTCTGGAACAGTGTTGGAGCCACCTTGAGCCCGAATGGTAAAACCTTCCATTCGTATTGGGCATTAGGAATGCAGAAGACTGTTCTATAACGATCAGGAGGTTCAACACCCAATTGCCAAATCTTGACTTCATATCAAATTTGGAATAGATATGGGCCTCTTTGATGAGGACATTGCGTGATGAGGCCTTTGGAATTGTAAATTTATCATCTTTGATAAAATTATTAAGAGGCCTATAATCAATCACCAACCTCTTTTTTCCTCTTAACTTTTCAGACGTTTATTCAACATAGAATGCTTGGCAAGCCCACTCAGATTTCGTGGGCTCAATCAATCCTTGTTTGAGTTATTTAGCACATTATTCTCGTGCTATTGCTAAATCAGATGGACTCATACCGGGATGAGTAGCTTTTGTGGGATTGACGTCTTCATTGAGCTTGAAAGGAAATTGAACAAAGAAGTCTTCATTTTCCCATAAGGGATGTGGTTGAGAAAACTTTTCATGACTATCTGCACATAACTTGAGCAAATCTGCCTTGATTTCATCATACTTTGTTGGAACATCAGAGAGGGAATCTAATTTCAGAGTTTATGAATAAGGCTTGAATTCTTTTTTGAATTTTATCCTGGTTGGTAAAATCTGGAGTTTATTAGCTGCTTAATAGACATCTATCCCGATGAAAATGTCTTTGTTGGGGAGACTGCTGCCAACAACCTTTGTCAAAACTATACATTCAGGAAAAAATCTGATTCCAATCTTGTTCTTAGAAATCAGATCAGTTCTGAATACTCTGCCATCAACTGCTATAAAGAATGCGGTATATTTCACCCATGCTTCTGTGGGAAGTATTGTTTGGATTCATCATTGTTTTCTGGGCACCAGTATCCATATAGGCTATGACTTTTTTGGGATGAGAAAATTTTGAAGGTAAAAGGTGGACTTCAACACAAGGTTGTGGAGGAGTGGATAAAGAGCTATCTATCTCCTTAAATGAGTACACAGGAAAATACTGATCTTCAAACTCAGTGATATACTCTTCACTGGAAGAGGAATTTTGATGTAAGCCCAATGGAACCCATCATGGATCAAGATGCCATTCAAGGACTTGGTGGGCCTATGACAACAGCTAGGACCAAAAAGGCCCAACAAGCTCTAAATCAAATGGTGGCTCTTTTGATGGACACAAGCCCAAGTGCAAGTGCAAGTAATGAAGACAATGAGCCCAAGTTAATAACTTTGCTCATCCAAACCCAAGAAGCATGAAGGGAGCGTGCAAGTCCATGTCTTGGTTGTTTTCTTTTATTTCCAATAAGTGTAATGGTTAGTGTGATTAAGCCCAATTAATTTGTGATATTTTTTTGGGTCAAGTCCACTACTTTCCATGTGTTACACGAGTTCTAGAGATTCTTGGGGAGGGAATCTTTGGCTTGCAGGCTATAAGAAACTCCTCATTGGTTGTGCATAAAATTTTATTAATTATGGGGGGTTACACTTTTAATTTGAGAAGCAAGTGTAACCACCACATAATTAGGGTGATAGAGAGTCATGAAGAGGGGGTGACATGAATTTAATGTGGCTGAGTTATTCTTGGGAGTTAAGTTGGTTTTTGTGAGTTTTAAGGCCTTTCAAAGGAGGGGGATTAACCTTCAAATTGTGGTGGCTGAGTTGAATGATTTGGTGGCTACATTATGAGGGGTTTTAGGCCAATTAACTCATGATTATGGTGGCTGAGTTAAGTGGGAGTTAGTGGGTGTTTTAGTGCCATAATTAGGTGAGTTAAGTGGAGGTTTTGGAATCCTATGGAAGGTAAAGTGAAGCAAAAGAACTCAGTCATGTTTTCTATATGTAAGATACCACAAACACATGAATAAACAACTTTGATGTTGATTTTGGATTGAATCCATATTGTGAAGGGGACAAATGTTTAGGTAATTCATTATTCTCAAAACCAGGTGGTTGACCAACATACACTTCCTCTTGTATAAATCCATTTAAGAAAGCACTCTTAACATCCATTTGATACAATTTAAATCCCATTATGCAAGCATAAGTAAGTAGAATTCTTATAGCTTCTAATCTTGCTACTGGTGCATATGTTTCACCATAATCTATGCCTTATTCTTGGTTATACCATTTTGCTACCAATCTAGCCTTGTTTCTTACAATTATACCATTTTCATCTAGTTTATTCCTAAAAACCCATTTTGTACCTATTACTTGACAGTTCTTGGGTTTAGGCACTAGTTTCCAAACTTGGTTTCTTTCAAACTGGTTTAACTCATCTTGCATAGCCATCATCCAATGTTCATCAATTATAGCATCATCTATGTTCTTAGGTTCTACTTGAGACACAAATGACATAGGGTTATTCCATGATTGATCAAATATCTTTAATACAACAATGTAGACATATTATAAAATGATATATAAGTCAACACAAAGATTCACAATCATTCATTAATAATTATAATCAGAAAACATATTCAATAAGTATTCTTTCTTTATTGTTACCCATTTTGTGTTCGGTGAAGGCTCTATGTCATGATTCCAATTTTTGCTCTTGACCTTCCACCACACCTACAAAACAGAATTTCATGTTTGTGCGATAGGTACCCAAATTTTCTTGGGTCCTTTATGGTTAGTTGCAACAATAGTTCCTTTAGGAACCCATATATACTTAGATTTATTGTATGCTGATTTTCTGTATTGACATGTAGAAGCTGTGTGACCTTTTCTAGCACAAAAATTGCACTTAACAAATGGTGTGTTTTATGTATTATGTGCAACAAAACATTTCTTAAAAGGATTTCACATGTATCTTAGGTTCATAGCCTATTCCAGTCTTATCATAAACACATTTTTTCTGTCCTAACAATGCATCCAAGTTATCTCTACCATTTGTGAACTTGGCTAAGTCATTTTTCAGTTTTCCAACTTCTTTAGTCAATGTACAACACTTAGAACAATTAGAGCATATAGGTGGTTCCAAAACAGTAGCTAATCTTTCTTTTATAGTACAATTTTCTGTTTTTAATTCATCTAGCTCTTTGTGTAAAACAGAATTTTTCTCTTCTAGGCATGTGATGGTTTTCTTAGACTTATTTAGAAATCTAGCAAGTCTAATGGATTCTTTATGAAGTTCTTCAAAAGCATTTTGCAATTCATCATAAGAAGGTTGATAATAAGAACTTGCTTCACTTTCTGAATCACTATGATTGCTGGCCATCAAGCACAAGTTTACCTCCTCAGATTCAGATTCTTCTGTGGATTCTAGATCATTATCATCCCAAGCAATGTAGGCCTTTCTTGGCTTTTTCCACTTCTAGTCCTTTGAGTCAAACTTTTCAGTTTTGTCCTTCTTTTGCAACTTTGGATAGTCAAGCTTCATGTGGCCAATCTTTCCACATTCATAGCATGTGATGTTGTTGGAAGAGTTGTCACCTTTGCTGAGATTTCTCCTTTGAAAAGTGGATGGCTTTCTTTTGAAGTTACCTTTCTTCTTTAGGAACTTCTTGAATTTTCTAACTAGCATTTCCATCTCTTCTTCAGTTTCTGCCTCTTGTGATGAATCATCATCATCACTGTCTTCTACTTCTCTGACTTGTGATTTTAGAGCCAGACCCTTCTTTCTTTTATCAGTTTCTTCACTCTCATTCAGTCTGTTCAACTCCAATTCATGCTCTTGCAGTTTTCCAAACAATGTGGCAATCGTCATTGATGAAAGGTCTCTAGATTCTGAGATTGCAGTGACTTTAGGTTGCCATTCTCTGCTCAGGGGACAAATGGTCCATTCTCTACTGCATCACAAATGTCTACACCTACTGCCTCAAGAAAGATTTCCATTCTTTCCTTCCAATAGATATACTCAGATCCATTGAAAGAGGGAGGGCGTGCAAGGGAAGCCCCTTCATTCAAACAGTCATTGGAAGCCATACTCTTATAACTGTTAAGCCAAACTTAAGAGTTTAGCTCTGATGCCAATTGTTGTTTTGGCCTCAACGACTCAAGAGGGGGGGTGGGGGGTGAATTGAGTTTTCTTAAAATATTTCCCTCTTAAAAAACTTTTCACAAAACTTTACTTTTCAGAGTTGCGGATTTGTGGCCTCAGGATCTTTTACAAAATCAATGAAAGGTTTATATAAAATCTTGAATTGGAAGGTGATGAGGATAAGAAAGATTGATTCGGAATTAATTCAGAGAATACGTTGGGGTTCAAAACTCAGTAATAACGAAATACATAAACTGATTAAACCTTTAAAGATTAATAACAAGTTATGCAAGTTTCAAATACAAGCATTAACAATCAAGAACAAACTTGCAGGTTTCAGTTTCAGTATTAGTTCAGTTTCAGCAATCAAGAATGGTTTTGATCAACTCAGTTTTAAACGCAGATAACACATTCTTGATTACAATCAAACTCAGGTTTCAATATAGTTTATACAGATCAAGAACAGAAATTATTTTGAACTCTAAACATCAAAATCACAGGTTCTTGATCATAAACAGAAATTAAAGAGTCTGAGTTTAGAGATACCACACAACCATATTTATCCTGATTCAGTCACCTCCACTGTGACCTACATCCAGTCCCCACTCCACCTGTGGTATTTCACACACTAACACACAAGCTTTGCCAGGTAGCTTGAAAAACCTTTACACCACATAGTACTCCTTCACCTTGAGATACCACACTCTTGTGAAGAGCCTTAATGTTCTTCCTTAGGGATACTTCACCCTAATCACTCAGAGTGACTCCCTCTCTCTTTACAATCGAAAAGTAAAACAAAAATTGATTCCTAACTCTCAATAATCAGATAAACAAATTGAAGCACTTATGAGAACGAAAGACTCTTTTCACAATAAGCTCAAGAAAGATGATGAATGATATGTGTATTGCTATATTGTTATGATATGATACTGTTCTTATGAAAGTGTTCCTTTGATCCCTCTTTATATAGAAAACAAGTTATAGTCGTTGGGATCAATCAAAACAGATTTGGATTTGATTAAAAGAATCTGTTTTCTTGATTCTGGTTCTTGAAATAAGATTCTGATAGTTCTTATAGAATTCGCGTCCATCTTGAAAATAATTGCGTCCATCTAGCCATTCAGATTTTACATTTGGACGGTCTAGTAGACGAGCTCCATATGCCACGTCATTAGACGGATCTTCCCATTAAGATCTTAGTAAGTACAAAGACTTGTGTGGACGAGCGCTTGTCACCTTAATGGAAGAGCACTTTGTCACTTTAGTGGATGAGCGATTGTGTAACTTGTGTTGGGCGAGCACATTACTTCAGTGTTGGACGAGCGCTTGTATTACTTCAGTGTTGGACGAGCGCTTGGATTCAAAAAATCTTATTTCCAAATTGATTTTCTTCATGCATCTTTTTAGTTGAGCTATTTTGTGACTAAGAGATTTCTTTCTCTTACAAATCATCTAAGACTTAAATCTAATTTCTCCATTAAGCTTGTGTCTTGATGAGTCTTTGATCTCCGTCTTTGCTCTTTGATTCCTCCATGTAGCTCTTTTGATTTCTTCAAGTTCTTCCTTGAATAGTCTCCTCTAATTGCTCACGGAACTTGTTGATCACTGCTTGATACCTGTTTTTGCTATTTGACACTAAAACACTTGCATACACATTAACTTGTATTTTTCATATATCAAAATCTCTAAGTCATTGAGTCTAACAGGAATCTTTGTCTTGCATGCTATAAGAAACTCGTCATTAGTTGTGCATAAAATTGTATTAATTATGGGGGGTTACACTTTTAATTTGAGAAACAAGTGTAACCACCACATAATTAGGGTGATAGAGAGTCATGAAGAGTGGGTGGCATGATCTTAATGTGTCTGAGTTATTCTTGGGAGTTAAGTTGGTTTTTGTGAGTTTTAAGGCCATTCAAAGGAGGGGGCGTAACCTTCATATTGTGGTGGCTGAGTTGAATGATTTGGTGGCTACACTTTGAGGGGTTTAGGCCGATTAACTCCTGATTATGGTGGCTTAGTTAAGTGGGAGTTAATGGGTGTTTTAGTGCCATAATTAGGTGAGTTAAGTGGAGGTTTTGGAATCCTATGGAAGGCAAAGTGAAGCAAAAGAACTCAACCATGTTTTCTATATGTAAGATGCCACAAAAACATGAATAAACAACTTTGATGTTTATTTTGGATTGAATCCATATTGTGAGAATTTGTTCCCCTAGGTTCTTGGTTGAACCAAGATAAGTTCTTATCAAGAATCCAAGATTCTTGTGGCGAACATCGATTGGCTTATCAAACTACATGTTGGTGGCGCCATCCATCTCTCATCTTCCATTTTTGTTTTCTTTCTTCATTTGATTTTGGTTACAAATTGGTTACACTAATTTCTTGACTAAAATTCAACCAAATAGATCATTCCAAAGGCAACTATCCATTTGGTTGTCATCGCATTTTGTAGAGCAAAAGCAGTTTCTTCATCTGCAGATCATTTTGAGTATAAGGATTCCAGGTCTCCTTCCAATGGATGTAAGGAATTAATTAGCTTAGCTGCTTTATTTGTTTTGTTGGGACAAGGCTTCTTCTCCAGAGGAAGTTTCTATTCTGGTGATCTCTTCATAAGTGATTGTCATGGCTTGAGATGGTTGACTAGTGGATTCAGCTTCCTTCTGAACTTTAGGTGGAAGAATCTCAGGAAAATCCTGAGAATCAGAAGATGAGACACTTAGTCAAGCAGTTTTGCTTCTTTGTCTTGAGGCTGTGGCTTGGGCTTTTTGAGAAACTCTGGGTCAATAGGCTGAGGGTATATAACGATTATAATCAGTAGGAGAAGTGTATGATGGATAAAATGGAGAGGGACGGACTGACCGAGTATAATAAGTAGCAAATGTTGGAGGATTAAAGAAAGGGTCATCATCAATGATTAGTTTTTGTGAGCATGTTCTTTGTGAGCATGCAAGAAATCATCTATCTCTTTGACTTGACTTTGTAGCCTTCTAATCTCTTTTTCTTTCTGGTCAAAGTCTTTGCCAAAGGTTCTTTCATTCAACATCTTTCTCAAATCATAATTTAACTAAGCAACCTAAGCTTTCAAGTTTTTGTAATGCTTATGCATCTTTTGGGAGAGAACTTTAAGATTGTCATCAGTTTCTTCCACCTGATCTGGAATCTTTTCCATCTTTTTGTTGAGGTTTTGCAGCATATCATTCTGTGCCACCATATTTTATGTTTGCCAATTAAGAACTTCTTCAGCTTGCGCTAGACCTTTAAGCTTTCCATCAAATTGAACTTCATTTGGCTGAATGAAAGGTTTAGAGGACCTGTTTGAAATTGGATCAACTTTCCTTTCCAAGGCAGGAAAGTGTTGCTCATAATTTGAAGCTGTGCCCGAGAACATGAAACAAGGAACTGGTTCAGCAGGCTTCAAAGGGGCTGATGATCTACATAATTTAGGAGGAGGCCAGGTGATCAGAGTTGGGATATCAGGAGGCTTTTGAGAATACAAAAGTCCTTCCTTTCGGAGAATATTGCGAGCTTCTTCATAACATGGAAGAGGTTCCTTTTTCTTGTGGATTCCCAGCCATGGACCATTATCTAGATCCGATCTTCTTCTTGGTGGAGGTGGTGGTTTACACACTCCTTTTTGCTATTGGAAGAAGAGTCTCTTCATCACTATCATCATCGTGCATCCAACAATCACATCCTGGATCACAGATACTAGGATCAACGTCCCAGAGGAAATGACCATCAATCTTATCACTATAGATTGGAGTTCCATAAATTCTGAAAGCATAAACAGGATACCAATTTTTAGTCATAATAGGAGTTAGCATCATGGTCTGGAAAATAGGAGGAGAAGCAGAGCTAGAACCCTTTTTAGGATTCTTGAAAACTGTTTTGACGGTTCCATCTGCAGATCTACGAAAAATAGCATCTTCGGTTTGAATTGGCATTTTATCAAGGTGATGCTTTTCGTAGTTGGTTACCCATTCAAGAGGAATGAACTTTATGAGATCTTCCCGGGAAATTCTCCGGTGAATTTGAACAATCGATGGTACTTCATCTTCTTTGTTGGTTACTACCAACAAGGCATCAGAGGAGCATCCAGAAATTGGCAAATCATTGGAATGGTTCTGGAGGCGATAGATTATCTGGTGATGTAGAGTGGCAGATATGGCTTCTGAACTTGATCAGCTCCAGTAAGTTGAACTTGAACCTTTAGTCTTGTGGACAAGGTACTGTCTTTAAAACTCACGTTGTAATTGGGAAATATGGTAAAAAAACCATACTTCCAACATGGAGAGTGGTGAGGACAGTTCAAATCACAACATTCTCATAGTGAAGATAGCTCAAATTAAGTAGAGCTAATTTGGCAGAAACATGAAGACTTTTTCTCCCATGAAGAGAGAGAATCAGTCTGACAGCTCCAAAGTGTAAAGCTGTGTATCCTTCATTCTTCCAAGAGTTGATAAGACTTTGAGGAATCTCCAAGTCTACGTATTGTTCTTGGCTTGTGGCTTTAAGAGTACACTGATCCAGTCGAGATGACTGAACATATTCCTTCACATTAGGTCTATTGGAGGAGATCAACCTCATGATTGAACGAGTGATAGATCTCTGCCTTTTGAAGATATTGTAGGGGCTGAGAAGTGGAGGAACAGTTTCAGTGATTATAGCATCACCAGGAACTTAGGAGTATTCTATGAGATTTCTATTTTATTGGAAAGAGTTTTTGTACAGGAACTAGGAAGAGAAAAAAAAGAGATAAGAGTGATTGTTGGTTATCTAGTTGTGGTATCTCCATGATCGGGTTGTGTCCTTCCCTACTCACCTTCCTCATTGTATTCATATGGCCATGACCAAAACTATCATGATCCAATGGATCAGAGTAGTTGTTCTTCATGAACCATTAATTTGAGAAATTGGAATAAAATCAGTCAAAGAATCATAAAACATAGAAGATTCAACCAAAACGAATTAAGATTATAACAGTGAAAATTTTGAGTTGGATGAGCGTCATCATTGTACTTTAGTGAAAAATATAAGAACTGGATCTTTGATCCGAAATCCATAAGACTTAGTAAATTTCAGGTGTTTTATAAAATTATATAAATTAAAATTAAAATTAGGCCATCATGGATGTAAGCCTAGACCAAGTGCATGTTGGACACATGGCACTCCTATAGTCTTTCCCGTCAAGACACTTGACAAGCTAGGAATAGGTCATGATGAACTTAGATTTAAAATGAAGTCATAGAATCTTGAAAAGATTTTGGAAGATACGATTTATCAGGAATATTCATTCATATTTTCATGGAGTGACGACAACCGTTAAATATGTAATTCTTCAATAAATAAGTAATTAATTAAATCTGAAATTAATTAATTAATTTGAAATATATGAATTTTTAATAAACAAATACTAATTAAATTAATTATAAATAAATAAATAATTTAATAATAATTCATTAAAAAATATATCAATAAATAATAATTCCTAAACAAATAAATAAAATCATAATAATTATTAATCAATTAAATATAATAAATAAATACACCTAAACAAGTACAGGAATAGTCTACGAAACAAGTCTAAAACCAACGGTTGAGCAATGAGTGTTTAGCATGTCATGATGACAGAGTAATGAGAATTAAACGTATGAAATAAGACCTTTCTGGTCCAAATAGGTTGCAAGAATGGGAATAAGTTTGTGGTGGTGACCACATAATGACATTGAAAACACTGTCTATGATGATGTGAATGGCAACACATGCATGCATACATGATCATGAATGATTGAATTTATATTAAGATATTCAATAGAAAATGTTTTGAATGATTAGAATCTGTTGTGAATTATTGTAATGACGATATTGAAAAACAACAAAGGGTTGTATATTAATGTGGATGTGGTGGTTTGAAATGCTATAATTGTTACAACTTTGCTAATGTGTTCATTAAGTGTGCTTAAGAGTTATTAAAGTATACAAGATGCATCAAGAAGAAAAAGAAATGAAAAAAAAAAAAAGATCAAGAGTCTGATCCATGACATCAATAGACATCTTGAAGAAGTATAAAGCGTCTCTCAAGATCAAGCATCCAAGACTAACGGTTTCTTATCAACAAGATTGATGAATAAGACTAGAGGTTATATGCAACAATTACAAGGGAACATTCTATGAAGGTCAACAAGAAATCAATCTTCAAATGCAAAATATGTCATATCATGAGCTACACTCATCCAAATAAGGTGGAGAATCCCAAAGGGTGAAGAGTGCTACCTCTTTCATGTAAAGGTTACAAACAATTGGTTGAAGCTTATTGATTACTAAACAAATCCTAAGAAGAGGTTCTTGGAGACTGGATGTAGCTCACCATGATTTGGTGGTTGAATCAAGATAAATAGGTTTATGTGTTCTTCTCTCTCTCTTAGACTTTTATTTTCTGAATTTTTGTGTTTTCTTTCATAATCATTGAATTAATTCCTATTATTATTGTTTTTTTTTGAAACATTATTATTGTTGTCGTTGTTAAACACACATTATTTCATATTCATTACATAGCCTAAATGAAGATTGTTATTGAAATTGATTTTGTAAATAGTTTTTGAAAAGTTTTGAAAACTCAATTTACCCTTTCTTGAATTTGAAGTCACAACAAAAATATTATATAGTCTTATCCATTATTAGCAAAAACACTGGTACTAAGTCCACACATGAAATGACAAGAAGAAACCCCGAAACAACAAATAATTAAATATGGTCACATATGCAAACGTAACTCTTCTTCTCTATTATATACTTCCTTATCTTTTATAATTAAGGACCATCCTAGGGAACACAGTGCTTGTTGTAGGTATGCATTGCCTGTTTGTGATTGGAGAACCACCAAACCAACCTTTGGAATAACATGCTGAAATTGAATGAATATGTATACTAGCGCACAAAAGATTAACATTTATTCCTAGTTTGGTTCTTTCCCAGCAGAATTGTATTTTTCATTATTTTGTAGCCACGTTATTGGCAAGACTTGGTATACACTTTAAAAACTATAATGGTGTGGTAATGATATTTCTTTACTTGTAGATAAATTGGTGCTCCTTTTGTTCATTCTGTTAATTATTCTTTCAATGTTGACAAACAATACCAATGTCCCACTAACTTGAAGTCCTTGAACCTACATGTCTTAACCACGATATTTTTTCTACAAAAATTATGGCATCTTCCAAATTACTTCTCTATTCGAAGCATAAACATGTTTTTTCTACTATTATGAGTTTTATGACATATAGAAGAACAATTTGAAACAGTTCAATCTAAGCTAGATTTGATCACTTGATTAAAAGAGTCTCCAAAGAGTATAGATCAATTAAAGAATCAACATATTTGAAGTAAGGTTCATACTTCTTAACAAGGTAGACCAATGAAAGCATCGACATATTTACTAGAGAAATGGTATCCATATACCACTAAAGCATTTCATCTCCTACTACATATCCTCTTTCAATGCAAAACAAAATAATAAAAATAAATTTGAATACCACAGGTTGCTGAACATTTCAATAGACAAAGCCATCGAATGAGGTCAACTAAAATGGGGAATAAATAACATATGAACTTAAGGTTCAAAATAGTTCCAATAATCAATCCAAAACAAACCACGAAGCAAGTCTACAAGTTTTAAGACAAAAGCAAATCTCCGAACATATAAACCAGAGTACCACATTCAAAGTTGATTACCAAATGTAAACTTCAAAAGCTTACTAAACTATTCAAAGAAAACTAAAGTTTGTTTAAATTTTCATAGCACATATGTAGCATATGTGGTTGGATACACTCCTAGAAAGAGGAAGTCCTTTCATGTGATCAATTCAAATCTTGCTCGTCATTGTTTCCTGCTAACATGAATATAAACACATAAGAACATAGATCTAGCAAGGCCTTCCACTCTATGGGCATATAGAAAATATTCATCTCACAACTTTCTTTATTAGACCATTCTTTTATACCTATATCTTATGCATCTGTTATTTACTAATTGGCTTTTCCAAGGCAAAAGGGATTTTACCAATGGTTATAAAGTAGGTAAAAAAATATGGTAAAAATAATTAGTATGAGAATATCATTGTTAATCTACATATACAACAAAAGTCTAAAATAATTAGCATTATGATAGACACTATGATCAAAACTTACCTTCATTATGCTTGGCCCAATGCAGTATCCTTAAATGGGGGTCCACGGTCAAGCCCATTGCTTCATATGCTGGATCATAAATTGAGTTTGTTACAAACCTATTGGGGGCCATACGACTTATCCTCGAATAAGGGTCCACGGGCAAGCTCATTACTTCATATAATGGATCATAAATTGAGTTTTTTATAGGCCTGCATTGGTACTAAGTTCATTTTGTTAGATAGAAAGTAATAGATAGGCTACGACAGTCTACTATTAATATAGTTTTTATTACCATTAAAAATATCAAAATCTGTCCATGCTCCTTAAAGCAACTCCAATGGGAGTTGCTTATCAGGTTCTTAAAGTTAAGGAAAAGTTCTTAGCGGGTAGCAATGGAGCAATATGATGTGGATGCCACGTGTAAGGACAGTTGCTTCTATAAGCAACCGATTCTTATATAAGGACCACCAATAGAAAAAAGAGAGAACCACAATATTGAGTAGCTTAATTTCAAAAGAATTAATATTTTAAATTGAAACAAAAATAAATGTAAATAAAGATGTAAGGTAACTTGTGGGACCCATTATTGAACTTTTAAGAGTTGCATCATTAAAGTTTAGAGTTTCTTAAACTAGTATAAAGTAACAAGTGGTTTGTTAGCATGGTTGGGCTCATTAATGGAGTGCACTATTGGAGATGATGATTAAAGCACTCTCACTTTGGGGGTGTCTCGTAAAGGGATTCTTTTTAGTTACTCAGGAATCCTAACTTGGGAATCCTAAATTCTCATATTTGATTTTTTTTTTAAATCTCATTAAACTAGGATTCCCCCAAAACACTTCCATGGGATGGGTCGGAATCCAAACTTCCCATGTACATGAGAAAATTTTTATTATTTGAAAAGATTATTATACCATGGTTTCTTATGGATAATATTAATAATAATAATAACAACAACAACAACAACAACAACAACAACAATAATAATACTATTATTAATGTTACTATTATTATTTATAAATATTAAATAATTTGTTATTTTACTATAATATATTTATTATTATTTAATTTTTTTTTAATTTATTTAAATGTGATTATTATTTTAGAGTAAAAATAGTTTCTAAAATAATAATTATATTGTAATTAATACAAAATATTGTAATATTTATATATAATAAATATTAATTATAAAATATAAAATATAATTAATATTAGTAATTAATATATAATAAAATAATTATTATTATAAGTTATAAGAAAAATAATAAATATTGTTTTGAATTCAGCTTTGATTGCTGAATCCAAAAGATCAAACTCACACACACATGTTTACCAGTTAAAGAACTACCAAAATAAATAAATAGCAAGACATAGAATTATAGTGGTTCTGGGTAAAAAAATTAACCCCTACATCCACACTGCAGTCGATTTTATTGCTTCTTGATCACAGCCTTTGCAGACTTGTAGCAACAAGAATTTCCAAGTGAGTTTACAATATCTCTCCTCACTTGCACTCGGTGTTTCTTTGATCAACAAAATAAATATCCTATCTACAACTACATCAGTTGAGACTTATATACCTATACAAATTCTACAAATAGAACTTTAGTTACAACAACAACAATTTGTAACTAACTTTCATAACTAATCCTAGATACAATAAGCATCACAAGGCTAATACAAGTACAAGACTAGAACTAACTAACTAATTAATTATTGATGATCCATATTCATAACAATCTCTACCTTGATCCTTCAATACTAGGACCAGTCAGCTCTCCTTCACATAGTCAATTGAAGAGACTTCAAGTATCACATGTTCCAATGTTTACTAAGTTTAAACAGTGAGTAAACTTATTACTGGAACAACTTTTGTTCGCATATCTGCATGATTGTCTTAACTAGCAACTTTTCTCACTTAAACTTCGCCTCTAGAAATGATGCCTCGGATGTAATGCATCCTAATATCAATGTGTTTATCCTCTCATAGAATACCTAATTCTTAGAGAGACAAATTGCACTTTGACTATCATACCATACTACAATAGGACCAATCTTACCTTCAAGTTCATCAAGACCTTTAAGCCATATAACTTCCTTTTTAGCTTCAATGAGAGCTATATACTCTGCTTCAATGGTGGATAGTGTGACACCCGGGGCTGACAGACGAGGAGCGGCTCCTTGTAGGCTTCTAGGAAGAGGGGTGCATGAATGAACCAATTACACACAAGAATGAGAGGAATCCTGATATTGTGTAGGTATGAGACTATACAGTTGAGGATGACTTATATGAATTGATTGATACTACCTATACCAACAAGACGCGTCTTCTTTTCAGGAGCCCATCACTTAAGAACTCAAAAGTTAAGCCTGCTTGAATTGGAGCAATTCTGGGATTGATGACCTCGTAGGAAGTTTTCCCAGGAAGCGTGTGAGTAAGGACAAAGCACGTTGAAAAGACTCGTGTTGGTTTGTGGGGCAGTCGTCAATCCATAGAGTAGTCAGGGATGTTATAGATAGAGCCACGACCGACTTGAAATTAGACTTCCAGCTTATCACACTACCTTACAAAGTGAACAAGTACCAGGTTAAGGACCTTCTCTTATCAATATACCCTGCAAAATTAGAATAAACAAAACCAGATAGACCATTCATCCTTTCTTCATTTCTCCCATATATAAGACCAACATATTTGGAGCCTTTTGGATATCTGAAGATCTATTTTACTGCACACCAGTGTTCCTTTCCTGGATTAGCCAAAAATCTGCTTATAGTGTTAGCTGAGTATGCTAAATCAGGTCTTAACAGACCATAGCATATGTGACACATTGGGCTGATGAGGATGGGGAGTGGTCACCGGTGCATGAAGCACGATCAAGGAGTGTCTCCTGGCAAGCTTCTAGGCGGAGGGAAACATGAATGAATCGATTACACATCAGAACGAGAGGGTTCCTGAGACTGTATAGGTATGGGACTATACAGTTGATGATGGCTTATAAGAATTGATTGGTACTACTTATATCAACAAAGATACATCTTCTTCCGGAAAACCATCATTTAAGAATTCCACTGTTAAACGTGCTTGACTAGGAGCAATTATAGGATGGGTGACCTCCTGGGAAATTTTTCAAGGAACCGTGTGATTGAGGACAAAGCACACTGAAAAGACCCTTGTTGGTCTGTGTGAATAGTCATTGATCCGTAAAGCAACATGGTATGTTACAACATACATCAAGCTACCTATAGCATTTGAGTAGTGTACGTTACTCATATATATGATCTCTTCATCTATTTGTGGAGAATGATATATTGACAATTTAAAATGTCCGGCAATATGTGTTGTCATAGGCTTGGCATCATCCATATTGAATCTTCTGTATATAGTTTGACTGAGATAGGAATAACAGGTCTTCATCTCTTTTCCTGACAATATCCATACCCAAAATTCTCCTTGCAACCCCCAAATCTTTCATTTCAAAAGTATTGTAACCATTAGAAACTACAAAAGAATCAAATCTTTTTTACCAGTACCTTGGTGACTGTCTAAGTTCAGGCAATGATTTTTTCAGTAACAAAACCATCTCCTCTTTTCCTTTTACTTGATACCCCCAGGGCTGGTTCATGTAGATTGTTTCTTCTAACTTTCCATGTAACAATGTTTTTTTTTTTTTTTGCATCCATTTTCTATAATTCTAGATTGTGTACTGCAACAAGAAACAAGATGCTTCATATACTTGTATTTTTCACAACTGGAGAACAAAAACTCATTGTAGTCCATTCCCTTTTTTGTGTGAATCCCCTTTCCACAAGCCTAGATTTGTGTATGCTTTTCTCAACTCATAATACCTCTGGTTTCCTTTTGAGAATCCATTTTCACCTTGCTTACTTTTGCTTTGCTAGTTTTCCTACAAGTTCCTAAGCGTCGTTCTTTATTAAAAAGTCAATCTCCTCTTGCATAGCTAACCTCCAATGCTCACTATCATTTCTAGAGATTGCATCTTTATATGAAATTGGATCAAAGCCTTGATCATCAACTTCCACACATAGGGCATAGGTTATGAGGTCTGCATAGCCAAATATTTGTAGAGCTTTAATTTGTCTCCTTAATTTATCGCTGACTAGGTTGTAAGAGGTCTCAGCAGGTTCGGGAGTGTGTGAGTCCATTGACTCATGTTGAGGTGTTGCTACAGAGTCCTCTACAGAACTTGACTTTTTTGCATGTTTCTCTGATTAATTTGTTCATTCTTCTCAACTTGCTCATTTTTCTGTGCTGAGTGAACCTTATTTGGATCACTTTCAATCATGTCTTCTTCTTTGAAAAATACATCCCTGCTAACAACTGATTTAGAGCCTGCAAGGTCCAATAACCACACCTTGTACCCTTTCAATCCTTCTTAACTCTAGGTTCAAGCTTCCCATCATTTAAATGAATATATTCAATGCACCCGAAAATCCTCAAGTTCTCATAACTTGGAGCCTTTCCTGTCCATTTTTCTTCTTGTGTATTGAATTCAATGGCAGCTAAGGGGCATCTATTTATCAAATAACATGTTGTATTTATAGCCTCTCCCCGAAAATTCATGGACAATTTTTCATTTCACAACATACATCTCACCATCTCGAAAATGGTCCTATTCATTCTTTCAACAAGTTCATTTTGTGAAGGGGTTGATATTTTAGTTTTGTGCCTTTTAATCCAACTATCTTTGCAAAACTCATTGAACTCCTCACTCAAGTATTTTAGGCCATTATCGGTTCTCTACACTTTTACATGCCTTCCAGTCTAGTTTTCAAAAAGCATTTTCCACTGTTTAAAGCATTTAAAAGCATGATTTTTGTGCTTCAAAAGATAAATCCAAAGTTTCCTAAACCAATCGTCAATGAAAGTTATGAAGTATCTAGCTCCTCCTAATGAAGGTACCCTAGCTGGCCCCAAACATCAGAATGTACATAGTCTAGACTGCCTTGGGTTGAATGAGTAGCATTATGAAAATTAACCCTCTATTGTTTTGCATATACACAATGTTCACAAAAGCCTAACTTTTCATAATTCCCATTGCCAATCAGATCCTGTTTATGTAGTTCTTATAACCCTCTTTCACTCACATGACCTAATATATATTGCCAAAGCTTAGTAGCATTTGATCTAGAAATAGAAACTAGGCTATCCAAGCTTAAGATTGTGTTACCTTGTATTTTGTAGAGACCATTCTTCTTTGTACCCTTCATTATTTGTAATTAATCGTTGAATATCTTCAAGAGTCCACCTTCTCCTTTGAATGAACAACCGACTTGATCTAACATTCCTAATGAGAGCAAATTCCTCTTGAGCTCAGGAACATGTCTCATATCTGAGAGCAATTTCATAGATCCATCCTCCATTTTCAGTTTTACAGTCCCAATACCAATGACCTCATATGCCATATTGTTTCCCATGAGAACTTTTCCTCCATCTGTTTCCTTGTAAAAGCTTAACTAACCTTGATTGGGAGTCATGTCGAAAGAACACCCCGAATCAAGAATCTATTCCTCATTGTGATTCTTAGTTGAAATAAGCAACATTTTTACTTTCATATCCATCAGCCACCACCGCTCTATCAGTCTCATACTTGTATTTTCGATTTTTCTTCCTTTTTCTTTTAGGGCATTCCTTTCAGAAATTACCTTCGTTGTAGTAGTGCTCGTAAGTTTTCTTTGAATTAGAATTTCATCTCTTCTTGTTCTTGCCCTTTGAATCCCTTTTTTTTTTTTTATCTTCCTCTGGCTAGTAGGGCTTTAGAATCTCCACCTTCACCTTTATTATCTGTTATTTTCTTCTTTAATTCGTGAGAATTTAGAGTAGCTTTAACTTCTTGCAAGGTGGGGGTTTCACTTCCAAACAACATTGTATCTACTAAATTCTCAAAGGATGAGGGAAGAGAACACAGCAGTATTACAACCTGATCCTCTTCATCTATCTTTACATCCACACTTTATAAATCATGAACTGCTTTTGTAAAGAAAGAAATGTGTTCATTGATTGAATAACCTTCCTCCATTTTTAGTTGATGTAATCTTTTCTTCATATACAACTTGTTGGTCACGGATTTGGTCATGTATAAGTCTTCCGATTTGAGCCAAATCCTGCTACAGTTGTTTCCTCAACCACATCTCGAAGGGCAAAATCACCAAGGGAACGAATGATTGTACGATGTGCTTTACTAAGTAAATTTTTTATCCTATTCTGTAAGTGTAGATGGAAGTTTGGAACTCCTCACAGGGCATCTTCAAGCCCTTGATGGATAAGAAAAGCTTTCATCTTGATCCTCCAAAGACTGAAGTCATTGTCCTTTGTAAACTTCTCCACATCGAACTTTGTACCCATAGCGAAGTCGCCCCACAGTAGGCTCTAGATACCAATTGTTTTGAATTCAGCTTTGATTGCTGAATCCAGAAGATCAAACACACACACACACACGTTTACGGATTAAAGAATAATAGCAAAAAATAGCAAGACACGAAGAATTATCGTGGCTTAAGGCCAAAAACCTTACCCCTACATCCACACTCTGACCGATTTTATTGCTTCTTGATCACAACTTTTACAGACTCGCAACAGCAATAATTTCCAGGTGATTTTATAGTACCTCTCCTCACTTGAACTTGGTGTTTCTTTGAACAATGAAATGAATAAATTCCTATATATCTCCAATTACATCATCTTAGACTTATATATCTATACAAATTCTACAAACAGAACTTCAGTTACAATAATAACAATTTGTAACTAACTTTCATAACTAATTCTAGTTACAATAGGCATCATGCAGCTATTACAAGTACAAGGCTAGAACTAACTAACTAACTATTGATGATCCATGTGCATAACAAATATAATTATAAATTATAAAAAAATATAATTAATATTGTAAAATATAAAGTTTATTAAACCTTCTTTTAAATTATTTTAATATTTAACATTTTTATTAACACTTTTATTTTTTATTTCTCATTTTCAATTAGTATATATTAAGGGTACTTTTGAAAATAATGTTAACATTCCCAAGAAAGATGTCCGTAAACCAAACAAAGGAATCAAAATTCCTAAGTAACATATGTAGAAATGTTTAAGGCCTATCAAACACATTTTTAACATTCTTAGGAACCATCATTCCTAGTAATGATGATTCCTCGGAACCAAAAAAATATGTATACCAAGAAGCCTTTAATCGACCCACAAATTGTAACTTTATGGGTCAAATTATTGACCTCAGTACGGGAACAATTCTCCTCGAGTGGGTATTTATCAATGACGAATGAGGATGTCTCCTCCCCTCACATGTTAGTTTTTGTGATGAACTAGACTACATTGCCAAATACTGCTATCAACTCAAGAACCACCAAGTTTTGTCCTTAATGAAAGTTCTTTTCCCAGTAAAAAAAAACTAGGCCCTGTGTCAACTTTGTCTCCTTTCTTGCCTGCTCCGCATAAGTGTGTGATAAACATCAACGCTTCACACCATGTCACTACCAACCACGCCAACCTGATTCTTCACTCAAAGTATTAGGGTCCAAAAGTGATCACTATTGGGGTTGGCTTAGATTTGGAAATTACACATGTTTGTTCTTACATAACTTGAAATGTTTATTAAATATGTAGTCGGATCGGATCAGTTCAGTTCGGATATGTTGCTTAAAATTGACCAAACTTGAACCGATCAAATTGGATTGGTTCGGACAATGAGGCACATCGATTCTGATCCGAACCGACCCGATAACACCCCTAATGTGGAGGTATTGTATGAATCACAAAGTATGACCCCAAAGATAACAAGAAATTTATTTTCCATTTTCATATTTACTCTATAATCCTACCACACATTTGCATTCAGCATAATTCAATATTTTCTAATATCATGTTGTTATTATTATAATTATGAAAATTGTACCTTGGTGGTTGAATGATTCCAATGCCCAGACCAGTTGAATCAAACAAGTTATTCAGTCGAAGCTCTGTTGAGGGATCGCTAATATTTGGCAAAGTCATTTTCATCTATATTAAAAAAAATCGTTATGAAAATTTTATCACTTAATTTAAAGGATGGAAGATAAAAATTAGAATCAATACTACTAAAAACAGACATAATATATAGTACCCGAACATTCCTCGTTGATGTCTCTCCGACTTCACGAGGATTAAGATGAAGGTTCAAAAATCCTTGCTGTAGAGAATGAGACAAAAGAGGGAACAAACAGATTTTAGAATCATTCAACTTGATTAAAATTCAACGACAGCTCGAAGGTAGACAACTTGCATATATATATATATATATATATATATATATATATATATATATATATATATATATATATATATATATATATATATATATATAAATATATATATATATCTGTGTGTGTGTGTGTGTGTGTGTGTGTGTGTGTTTGTGTGTGTGTGTGTGTGTGTGTGTGTGTGTGTACTTCTTTCTTTTGGAACAAACTTTCTAATGAAAATATTTGTTCTTTTATATGGCAAAAATATTGTTAAAAACTATTTTACTTGTAATGAACGTTAAAGCAAATACATCACTAATGTCTTCTAATCTATGTGATACATAGAGAGTAAGGAAAGGAGATGTTCTGATGTAGTAATATCAAGTAACAAAATACTCAATATATACTTTTCTAAAATTATATCTAAATTTATTTATTCACGCAATGCATAAGATTCTCACTCTTTTGGTTCATATATTGATACTTGCTAGTAATATGTAAGGAGAGAATCCAAAGATAACATACTATAATAAGTTATTGCCTAGTGATAGGTTAAAATGAACTTCATCCTAATTAATTGTAAAATAACTATGTGATGAAAAAAACAATTTTAAAGGAAAGATTTATCTCTGTTGAGTAAGGATTTGATGAAATTTTCTCAGTCGCACTCAACACATATACTTATACACATGAGTGATACTTATACTATATAGGCTCAAGAAAATTAACATGAGATTTGTTGTCTGGTGTATGTCCTAAAGGCCAATATATTTTGACCATACTAATTGTGTACATTGTATCTTACTTTTTGTTTAAATAATATATGAGGTATTTCATTTGTTATGTTGTTTCTTTTAAATACATTAAAGTCCTTAGAATAGTACGTTCAAGACAATAGGACATCAGCTACATGATTTGATCACGATATCCTATTTGTAACATCTATGTTTTAGAACATTGGTTATGTATTTAAGATGTATGTTTAAGTGTTTGAAAGCTTGTTTGAAAGATATGGGATTAGTTGGCTTCTAATCGGATGAATACGCATAAATTAGGGTTTCTAGACTAGGCAGCAAGCTCAAGCGTGCAATGACTACACCCTCAAGCGTGAAGCACGCTTCAGCGTGGCCTTGGTGCATGCAAGAGCGTTTGTGATGACCAGTGACGTGTATTACACGTGTCAAGCAGGGAACGAGGGAGAATGACGAGTGGCATCGAAGAGTTCGCATTGAAAGCTTTGACCATCTTCCACGCTCAAGCTTAGGAAGTAGCACGCTAGAGCGCTCCAGCACTCATGCGTGGGTGTACTCCATGCTCTAGCATGGGTACCAGGAAAGTGAAAAATAAAAGTCTTGAAAGTGAAACTTAGTTTCACTTTCATGTAAAAGGAAGACAAACCATAAGTGAAAGAGAGAGGTCAGTTAAGTTACGGAAACTTCTGGAGCTCGGTTCTTCCAATCCGGTTAGTCAAACTCAAAACCGTCTATCCCGTCTAGTTCGTGGTGACGATACCTTCTTAACCTATATTCCTTTTCTTGCTAGGGCTAAGGTAAGCCTATGCTCTTTTCATGCCTACATGCCGTCAGTGACGGTATTGAGAGTTTCTCTTCGTTCGGTTATCGGTTTTATGTTCCATTTTCGAATTAGGGTCACCGGCGTTGTCTGCTTCGTGTACATGTATCCAGGTGAATTTTTGGAGCACCGGAGGTGCTAGAACAGCAACTGGCACATCTGTAGTGATAATGGGAGTGTTCGTTTGGTGGTCCCGGAGCTATCTACATGCATCTCAGGTGAGCGAAAGAAGCAATCTATCGTCAGAAACAGTTAAGTAGCGTAACATCCAATAATAGCTGAAGGGAGACCTAAACCCTACTAGTGAGCGAGTAATCAAAAATACCAAAAATCACATTGGCAACTACCCAGTAGTACCACTGATGATTTGGGTATTGTAGATTTATCGCAGTTACGTTAATTTTTACGATACTCGAGGATGTCTAATTTTGTCATCGTTGAGCTGCTTGATGGGTGTTGATTTTTATAACATGCTTAACATTATCTATTTGATTAATTGTGATTATATGAATATTTTATTAAAATTTTAATGTGTGAAACATGCTTTATATGATAACATTTCATATCTGCTTTATCTTCTTAGTTGGTCTCTAGGCATTGGTATATGCTGTTTCGAAGAGATACATGTTGGGGAGAGTATGACATATAACTTAGATGTGCCTAACCTAATAAAATATGATTATATATGTGATGAGCTTATGTGATGTGATCTGAGGAATTATATGAGTCTGCGGTGCAAGGTTAAGGCACTAGGTTATGACCCGATACGAGTCGGTGAGACTCATATAGAATGCATGGTGTTGTTCACAGTCATATGGGTGGAACACACGAGGTCAAAGTATTCGATTACGGAATCCAGATGTCACGGTTCAGTTCCCTAATGAGAATAGGGGAAACTACCATGATACTTTAGTAGTCCTTGCCGAGTCATCCCATATCCTAACGTTAATGAGGATACTTTTATATCATGCAGTTATTCCCTAACGGGAATGGGGGAATAGTATCATTCTTTGAATGATCGCCCAAACGGAAATGGGGGTGTGCAGCGTCGTCTATGGACGAGCCGCTTGGACGAATGACTAATATCCCTAACGGGAATGGGGGATGGTGACTGGATTGTAGGTGGCCACGTCAGTATCCAGGGTTAGTTAGATGAGCGTAAAGGGTAGAGGCTTACACTTTGACTCGAGGATGATTGCTATCTATATGTGTTGCATATCTTTGTTTATTATTGTATTTTATGCTATGTATCCTTTACGTATATGATTATAGTATAGTTTCTTATGTCCTTATCCCATTCTCTGTATGTTATGTATCGGTACGTGAAGCAGAGTCAGTCGAAAGAGATGTTGCACCATCACCGATGGATGACGGAGCCTACCGGGGTCCCAGTGATGGGGACCGTTGAGCTAGAGTTTCACGATGAGAGAGGATGGAGAGTGGACCCAGCCACTTATCTCTCTATGTATACGAGCCCACTTAATGTCTATATGAGGTTCTGGGAGGCGCCATACTCTTGCTTCATTGGAGTTTTTCATTTGGGTCAGTGTCTTCCTCTTGATCTGTTTTGACATCCACCTCCCAGACCAAAGGCACACCCATACGAAGTATGGAGTTCTGAGGTCATAGGACCAGTTGGAGTGGTCCCGAGAGGCAGTGCCCACGGGAGTCTCCAGTACCAGCGATTGCACCTGCACCGCCGTGTTCTCAAATCTGATAGCAGCGAGACGACGAAATCATGACCATCACAGAGGCCGCCATGGCGGGTATATAGGCGCACGCGTGGGAAGAGTCAGGGTAGCACTAGATATTCACGGTAGGGATCGGGGAGGTCAGCGTGTCTATTGTATATAGGTAGTATGTGTGGTGAGCCCATTTTTGATGTATTTTGATCAGCGGGGGTTGGGCTGGTGTGGAGTGTGGTGAGATAGTTTTTGTTTCAGAACTTTTCATGTATTTTCTTTCTTTTATTAGTTTGTATCCTGTGGAACCCTACTGACGGGGTACCCTTGACAGTATATGTATGTGTTTATATATATATATATATATATATATATATATATATATATATATATATATATATATATATATATATATATATAGTGTGTGTGGTGTTCTGATCATATGTTTTATGTTTTACGTTTTTAATATCTTCGCTTTTCTGTTATGTATGGTTAACGCTTATACCGCGGTTAAGGTTTAGTTAATTATGTTTTCTTTAATGGGACATTGGGGTGTCTCACTATTGGTTGATAGAACAATATTCTAGAGTATCCCTAAACAAGTATTATTATTAATAAAGACGATAATAATACACTAAGACTAGTATGTGTGTAGATCGATGACCACATCTTACGTGTTGTGGATATAAGATATCAAGTCTTTATATAGGTACACATTAGAGTAATGATGTACCCAATTGGACCAACATGATAATGCTACATAGAACATCACATCCCTGGTAAAAAAGATGTCATAAGCGGTTCTTGTAGTGACAATGATGTTTGTAGTCCTTTGACTTAAGATCACTAAAATCCTTACATGAAGTGTTATATGTTCTAATGTTGTCAAACATCATTTAAAACAAGGTGATTATAAATTCAGTTATTAGGAATATAGCAAATAATGTAGAAGGATGTGAGTGACCTAGATGGAATTCATCCCTCATACAAAACAAGAGTGATATCTTTAGGCCGCTTCATAGAGTGAGACTGTAAAGTGTATGGCCGTGTTGAAATGAGTCAATATAAGATATTGACCTCATTTGTTGTTACTATGTCTGAGCAAGTATCAAGGAACACAATATTGAACCATTCAAGGATGACACGTTCTATATCTTTTGTTCAATTATGATATTTGGACAAAGGGAAAAATTGCACAGAAACATTAGAAACATACTATATTCTGACACCCGGTACGGATTTACACTGTGAATTGTAATCCATTAAGACCCAGTATATATTTGAGGAAGATAAATAATAAATAATTGTTTGAGCCTCCTTGTGTTATTTTTGGTCATAGTCGGTGAAGATATTATTATTTTAATCGGATCTGATAACTTTTATTTTCGGGACCGAAATCTCGAAATACTGCACAACAGATGAAACTAGATAGTTTCATGTCTAACTAGGTCATTACCTCACCTAGCTAGAGTAACTCGACCAACTAGATGATCACATGTAAATTTTACCATAATTTGATAAAGTCACATTTCCATAAATGGTTAATCTTCTACTTTATGCCAAAATTTAGACAACACGTTGTCCTTTTTTTTATCATCAACCCTCCTCTCACTTACACACCTATTTCCTACATTTTGATTTAATCTTCTCCCTATATTGGCTCCAAATACTCGAGCATAGACACTCACTTAACACATCACACTTCATTTTATTTCACTCACTTGAATCAAAGTTCAAACATTCAATAACAAACACAAAACTCTCTCTCTTATCAGTTTTCCTTCAATATTCGGTCAACCCATATTCACCATCATCCATTTTTTTTCCAAATTCTAAGTTCGTAGCCTTAATTGTCTTGACCATCGAAACACTTCCTATTTCACTAAGATCTTAATTTGGAGGACTTTTGCTATTCATCTTCAAATGAACTCAAGAACACTTGTCAAGTTCATCCTTTTCCAACTTGGTAAGTCTTATTTACAATCCGGCCTCCCAATTTCATGTTTAGAATCATGAATACAACTCTTTTAGTTCATGGTTTTTCAAAATACAAAGTTTTAACCTTTATGTTCATCTTAGGTTTTCTTCAAAGTCCTTCAAGCTCATCAGTCTTTTCTTGAAACCAACTTCATCACCTTTATCTAAGAGTGTCTACAAGAGGTAGTGGGGGAGACTGACCAAATCATACCATATTGTTGGATGTGTGGATGGTTTCTTTACTTTGATGTTTTCTTGAAAACCCTAAGATTAAAAGTTTTTCATTTATATTCATTTGGTTCTCTTCGAGAACATGTTTGTAAAATTTATTTGGTGTTTGGTTGTGGTTGATTGATGTGTTTATACATGATTGAAAATATTTTGGTTTGATGAAAAATAGCATCTTTGGATCAAATATTGGATTTTTATGCTTGAAAATGTGAAACTATATGCTTTTATTGTTCGTATTGATATATTGATGCATACACTTGAATATGAGCTTGTTTGGTGAAGCATAAATCTTCACTTAGATTATATTAGGGTTTCGGCCAAGCTAGGGAAAGAAAGATAAACAAGTTTCAATTTTAAAACCTAAGTGATTTTATGCTAAATCATGGGTTTTGAGGACTAACGAAACCAAGAAAAAAATTTTGTATATCAAACATTTTTGTGGTAGCCAAATATGACATATATTGTTTAAAAGGTTTTAAAATAATTTTGATCCAAGTTTGGGTCACAGAGGATTTAAATCTTGTTTTAGTAGTCAAAGGAATTAAGTTTTCATGAGTTTAAACTTGCAAAGTGGACCAATAATGCACATTTCAGCCAAGAATATTTTTGATACTTAATTAAGTGCTCTAAGACTCTAACATAAGTCATGAACCTTTAGTATTAAACAATCAATAAAAGGAATTACCCGATTTTCGAATTTAGAGGCTTTTGGCCAAATTTTAGGGTTTTGCATCAGATATTATGCAAAGTCTCAACTTAGTGTTTTTATATCTTAAAATGAGTATTAAAACTTTGGTAATTAAAGGATTTGACCGAAAGAATCATATTTTCTAAGTATAGGATTTTAGGTCCAAAATAAAGTAAAAAGGGGAAAACCATCTTTATAAATCTTTCAAGTATTTTCAAGGATTTATTTAGTGATTTAGTACCAATGTACATTAGCATCCAATCTATTTCAAGATGAACATAAAACCTGAGTGAATGATAACTTAGAGAAAGACATGGGCTCAATAATTGTGACTCATGGTGAAACAGGGCCATATGTCATAAAGTATGGATGATTTAATCATCTAGACCTCCATAAAGTTTAATGGAATAAAGAGTATTTTTTCTTTACTTATAAGCCAAGTAAAAGTCTCAACGTTCAAAAGTGCAAAGAAAGTGATTATTGGACCTTTGGTCCAATTCCATAATATATTCGATGAAAACGTCAGTGATTCAGACCCGAGACCATCGTTCATCTGAAAAAGCACATCAAATAGATTCTTGCAGAATCACTAGGTTTATCCGATTGATAGAAAAATTAAACTCAACGTCATTATTGCCTAAACACATAGTTGATACTTTGTTCCGTTAAGGTCGTTGAGCCTAGGAGATTGAGCCGACACTTCAATGCGGGTGCGAATTCCATAGTGACGATCTGGTTGATACTTGGAGGTTTTATGGTATGAAATACCAAGATGGGACGGGTTGGTCATTCCTCCCGTGTCGTGGTGATCTTGCAATACCCCGACATTCTCGACTAGATGCTACTGTATTCTGGTTAGTGTAGGGTGTTCCTGAAAAATCCTAGTGTGCACATTACAAAGCATTATTACCAAAGGCTAGTGCAATGAGGAATAACCCTCTGAATCACTCTCTACAACAATTCCTTAGCACCATGGTGCAGGGGTCATAGTCTTCCCTCGAGTACTAGATGTCTCATGTCTAGGTTGACTCTGCCTAGTGACTGTTTATTCTCAATTATTGAATGTTCTAACATGACTTATTGTTATTATTGTACTTTGATAATTATATGTGTATGTGTGATGTATCTCTACAGGTCTGCAATATGTAGTATGATGAATGGGGATCTCACCTCATTTTTGTGTTGTTTGTTGTTGCTTTATTTTTATGTTATGCGAAGACAATGGCAGCACCATCCCCTCATCACATAAGACTTGAGTTGCTCGGTGGCCTGGGTGCGTGGACACATCATCCTAGTGGTCGACATAAGGAGTATGTGGGAAACACTTCTGTCGAGGTGCAGGAGTCCCAAGGCAGGGCTATCTAGTTATCTTTCTTGATGTACACACGTCTAGAGTTAATTTGTATAACTAGGAGACGGGCTCTAGGAGACTGTGTGGAGGCTTCCTCCTATGGTTCGTGTAGCTTCGATGTGGCATTTGCACCATGAGTTGTACCCCTATGTATTAACGATGTTTCATCCTCAGCTTCAACAGTAGTGGCGCCCGTGGTGGTCTCTTCAATGGCCCCACCAGTAGTGGTAGTGGCACCTATATGGTCTTTCCGGTGGTTCCTCCAATTATAACAAGTGAATTTCCCTTTGTGATTCTCCCTGTTGGACATCCTAGTCATAGGCGCTATAGACTGACTGCTCCAAATAGCATTCCTTGTCTCGCGGCTCTATGTACGTCGTGGAGCTCTCCTCGCCGCTACGGTGATTGATATTTCTTATGACTCCGAGGAGGAGGAGGAAAACAAGGAGATGGAGGATAAACTGGACAACCTCGAGGAGATTGTCTTAGAGGAATAGGACAATGCCTTGTCATAGTCCTATGTAGGCTAGCGAGATGTGTCCTAGTGTCAGAGGCTAGGTTTTTGTGGAGTTGTGTCTCTAAGTTTATTATATTTATTTTAGTTCATGTTGTATTTTGTTGGAGATTGTATTTCTGCCATTTTTCGGTTGTTTTGGATTATGTTTTTGTACCTCTTGAAGGATATGACTTTTTATATATGAAGTTATTACATTGATATCAATGGAGTAATATTTAATAAATGTGTATACCTTTGTGAAAAGAAAAAAAAATGTAAACCCGTATTTTCCAACATTTATTTTTCACTTTATTCAGTCTTATAAAACGTCACAAACAATGTAGTGCTAAGAAGAGTGTTATAATTTAGTTATTAGCAGTCCATGTAACGGATTTTAGAGTCACTGGTGGTGGTCGAGATTGGCATGCAACAATGGTAGCTAGAGGGATTAGTTGTTTAAGGCACAAGAGCTCAGTGGGAGAGTGACTTACTGATACCATGTAGAAATGAGAAAAGATTTGATAAAACTGCTTGAGTTATATGACACTTAGCATCATATATTTATACCCACTACTAATACAATTCACAAGTTTAAGTAAGTGGAAGCTATTTCCTAGAGCTCCGTTCCTAGACACTAATTCTTGTATAGGCTAAATACAATTTTTAGAATTTGGGTTTGGGCCTAACTCAACCCTAAAAGCTAGCTTGTAAGGTGAGGGTTGTCACTTACTTATAGGCACTCTTCAGACCATATCACTATCCAATGTGGACTCCAACACATCCCTCTCATGCCCAGGACTGGACGTCTGGAGCGTGAAGTTTGCAGGATTGGACATCTGCGGGTGGCCCAACGTGTAACACCCCAATTTTCAATGCTTTTTAAGACACCCCGTTGTGCCCCATTGTGTCATTTAGCTTAAAACCTCATAATTTAATTACTTAATCGCACGCTTAACGTGAAAATCACATAAAAATTGAAACTTAATTTCTTAAGCAAATAGATTCATATAGAACAGAATATGAAAACATAAATATATTAAACATACTTAAAGCATCAGAGTTATCAAAACACTGTTTCAGGGCATCCCATCAATAGGATCCCGAACTGGTGCATAGTTATACAAAACATAAGCAAAAAGATAAAGCTTCACGACACAGACGCACTGGCCATAACTAACTAGACCCTAATCACCATGGGTCACAACTCGTCCTCCGACATCCTGTTCGTAGGGAGTTCCATCCAACTCCTCTTGGTTACGTTCATCCACATGGTCTTCTCGTACGGTTCCACAAGGAGACAAAATACTTCATACAAAAATATACAGGGGATAAGAAAGAGTTCTATCATCAAAAGCGGAAAAGAGTCATAGTAAACTATACAGTAATTATGACAGACATAACATCAGTCAAGTCATCCATCTTCCATAAAATTCTTATATCCATCCTACCCTTACTCCTGCAACTAAAACTTGATACTGAAAATGGCTATGGATTCCCTATCATAGTTATGGTTATCAGTCAGTCATCCAAGCGACACATCCCATTCCCAGTGCACATCCTTAGTCATGGTGAGAATGCTCATGCAAAGCAATGACACTATAGCTGCACATTAAACCCGGAGCACACCCCGGACCGTGGGTGCTCATGCAAAGCAATGACACTATAGCTGCACGATTATCCCGGTGCACACCTTCACCATGGTAAGAACGCTCACGCAAAGCGTGACACTACAGCTGCACGATGATCCCGGTGCACACCTCGTCCACTCCTAGAGGTGCTCATGCAAAGCAATGACACTCGTAGCTTCACAAGTTAAGTTTACCCTTTGGACGGTCCCACAAGGACTTCGGGTCTTGTATGTGTCCCACATACGATTATAGAAACAACACAACTTATGAACCTCACAGACTCCTAGGGTCATAACCTAGTGCCTTAACGTCTCATCAAGACCTCAACACATGCTCTATGTCACAACACCTCTTTAACATATAGAATGTAGGTTAGGAACCTCTAAAAAAATCATCATGATCCTAACGCCCAAAACAACTCATCTCTTAGACCACATATATATCCTCTCTTAATCCACTAAGCATAAAGTAAATACCACACAGATCATGCATAACATCAAGTCAATCAAAGATATTTCAAAACATCAACATAGCACTAAATCAGTTCAATAAAGGTAATAAAACTCAAATCAACCATCAACAGTATAAACATCAACCTAATATCGATCAACCTACAATCCCCGAATCACCGTGGATGTTTTATAAAAGCAATTTAAAGCGATTATGGTCTTGTCGATTATTCGACTTCTAGTAGGGTTTAGGTCGCCCTACATAATTACTACATAATCTACTACTTATTGATTCCGACGATAGGTTGATTCTTTCCCCCACCTGGGTTATCACCGAACTCCCGAACTCGAAGCTCCTCGTCGTCACACCACAAAGTATTAACTCCACCTTCTGTGAAGGTAAGGAGATTAGATACTCGAAGAGGTATACCACGAATGTCCTCGTTTCCTCCGAGATGGAAGTCTAAGGTTACAAAACATGAAATTATGAGTTAAAACTCAATCAAAGAACACTAACCACAAGGTATAGGTTTGGTTCATACAATAAACTAAGATTAGGGGTTTCCGAAATTTATGCGACTCTTGGAGTTATGATCCTTAAGTACTAGGTGTTTAAAACAAGATTACTTTAAACAAAGTTGAAAAAAAATCCCACCAAGTTACACTTTATGGAGATTCGGCCTTGACCAATAAGATAGGCTAGGAACATTTAAACTCTCCAATCTCTTTTGTTTAGCATTGATGCGGTGTATTTTTAAGATAAATAATTAAAGGCAAGTGCACCTCGTCGCAATCAAGTAATACGGTGGTGAGACCGGTTATCGTATCCACAGGGATTGGATGTCAATTACCAATTCGCAAATTCAACAACTATCTAGACTAATCTAAAGTGTGAGGGATTAAACAGAAAATAAAATATTTTTGTCTTTTTATAATTTTGTCAAACACTTGGTATGCAAACAGGGATGTGGTTAGAATTGTCGGGTTTAGACTACACTAATCCTCCCTTAATTGCAATGAAATGGTAATCAACACAAGTCCTAATTCAATTATGCCAATCAAGCCTTTTCTAAAGTACTCAAGCCTAATGTCTTAGGTGCATTGAGCCTAAAACCCCAAATTAAACCCTAATGTCTTAGGTGGAATAACTTGAGATTTTGCATTAAGTTAAGACTTATAAGATTGCAAGCAGCCAACACCTATGTCTAGATTCTTGACCTACTTGGCATATGATTCATGAGCATGCCTTAATACCAACCTTCCAGTCATCTATCAAAGCAACAAATCATTCCTATGGGTAGCTAATCCAAGGAAAGCATTAAACACAGAATCACATACTCATAACGAACTAGAAACTTGTATTAAAATACCAAATCAATTACAACAAGTTCAGAAAAGTTACATCTAACCCCAACAATGGGGATTTAACTACTCATGATAAGGAAATACAAAAAGGAAAAAGAGAAGGGATGAAGAACACTCATAGACAAGCTTCCTCCAATCTTCTCTCCATCCAAGAGCAGAGAAAACGCCCCTTTTTGGGTAGAAACCCTCTCCAGCCACTAGCCTCAGCCTGCCTCCAAGTGCAGATCGTTTTAGGTTAGAAGTTCGTCCCTTTTCTGTTCAGTGCAGGTTTATTTATAGGTCCGTCGCCCGTCACGGCCGTGGCAGACCATCACGGCCGGCCGTGATGGTCTACGACTTGGGCGCCTCTTCATTCACTTATTCATCACGGCCGTGATATCCATCACGGCTAGGCCGTGATCGTTTCGACTTTTCCAACTAGCGAGGTCACGGCCGTGATAGCCATCACGGCCCGGCCGTGACGACTTCCGACTTTTGGCTCAATCTTTCTTGACTCTTTGCTCCTCACGGTAGTGAGGGCCATCCTGCCAGGCCGTGATACTCTGCTTGGCTCATAATCTTCACTTCTAATCTCTTCTTTCATCCAAGCTCCACCAAGGCTGATTTCCGGGCATTTTTCCATTAAATCCTGCAAAACAACACATGAAACCACCTCATCCGTTCCAAAGGAAAAACTATACAAAATCAACACTAAATTGGCCTAACTATATGCAAATGCATGCAGAAATGTTCATGAAAAATGAGGTAAAATCACACTCATCAAATCACCCCAAGCTTAAGACTTTGCTTGTCCTCAAGCAAAAACTAAGGCCAGAAGAGATAAACAGTCAAAGCATGGATAGTGAACCAAGAACCCGAGTAAAATGATCCAAGTAACAGGCAATTCAAACAATTCAGCAAGAGACAATCAATTCAAGTCCAATTAGGGGCTTAAGTTTCCTAGACTCACATTCTCACTGATTCGGGCACTCTTGCTCACTTGAAGCTCACCCCAAGCTTGTTTATTTGCTTGGCTCTCTTTCTTGCCTCACTCACTCAAGTGTTCAAGTATATATAACAATTCGCTCCATTTTCCTCAAGGAATGATTCCTACCATATGCTTGACTATCAACCAAATCTCCACTTTATTTATGAAAAACACTTAAGAATCAAGAGGTCTTTATTTGGTTGTAACGTGGCCATGGGATTAATCTTTAGGTGGGGATAACAAGAAAGGGATATTTCAAAAGGCTACATAAACATAAAGCTTTGCAAACATGACCTTCTAAAATACCATCTTGGATTTTCAATATATTTTTCCACCTTTCTTTTCTTTCTTTTTCTTTTCTTTCTCACTTTTCCTTTTTTTGTCATCCCCATCTCTATTTATTTTTTTATTTTTTTTCTTTTTATTTGGAGAAGGGGAGGTTTTTTTTTTTTTTTTTTTTAACTGATTCTTTCATCCCAAACTTTCAACTACCTTTTTCACCCTTTTTGTGATACTTTAGAAGGTCCCTTATCAAGTATATGTATCAAAATTTTTCAGGGTACCAAGAAAAGCATTTTATTCATTTTGGCTCAAAATTGGGCAACTAAGGGTAGCATTTCATCATTCAAAACTCAGAAGGCCAGAAAAATACCTATTGCCTCAATCATTTTCAAAAATGTTTTCAAAAAATTTTAAGCTTTAAAATGGTTTTCAGTCAAGTTCTAGAGAAAACAAACCAAGAGGAATAACACTCTACACAAAGAATGGGGGCAGATTTAGTGAGTACCCCCTAATGGCTCAAAAGCTCACATTTATCATTTCAAGAACCAGTGAGAAACACAAGTCTAAAGAAACATATGCTAATCATCAACTATCCGAAATCATCTCAAGCATATTCATTTGCAGCCATATCACAAGAATAACAGAATTGGGTTCAAAAATCCACTATCACAATTTAATTGGCACTTAGTTCTCACAATCATAAGCTCAATCTAAGCAGGGGCAATCAATTCATGTGATCATGCAAGACTAAACCTATATGAATGCAATATTTACAATGCAAGATATGAACATATGCAAAATACCCCTACCCCAAGCTTAAAGATTTACATTGTCCCCAATGTAAACAATCAAGTTGGAGAGGAGAGAAAAATAAAATAAAGCAAAAAAAATTGGAACGGCTTACCGAGGCGGTAGCGGTTGTTGGCTCACATACTTTTTGGCTTTGTTTCTCCCTGCTCTTTTTCTCCGTCCTTTATTCAAAATCTGAAGACACTTAACAAAAATTATTAACAAACCTCTTGAGCTTCTCAAATTATTCAAGAGGTTGAAAATCAAAAACAAAAACTAACTAAAGAGAAGGGTTAAGAAAAGTTGGGTTGCCTCCCAATAAGCGCTTCTTTAACGTCACTAGCTTGACTCATCAAGAAGCATCCACCTGGATCCCATAACCTGTGGTATAAGGACCAAGGAATGCTAACCGTGTGAGATCCTTCACCTGGATCCCACGATTTGCCGCAAAAATGTGGAAGTGAGCACTCGAAATTCATGCCGACTTCTTCAAATGGGAAGCGCTTTTCAATTCCACTCGGGTCAAAGATGACCCCTTTATCCATAAAATCTTCCCAATAAAAATGGGGTTCAACCTCAGGTAGAGGCATGAACTCCATTGTTGACTGCTTTAAAATATGAGGTGGCAAACAAATCGAGAGGATCATTGGTGCTGTTCTGGCTTCCGTACCATCTTCACTCTCAGCATTGCCAAATCCATCACCTTCCAAATATGCAGAAATCTCCGCACAAACCACACAAGTGTTTCTCCCATCACATTCCACACATGCATAGGGGCCAATAGCATCATTTAATTTCACAAGTTCTTCATCATCCCCGAGCATGGTGACATAGCTATCCTCCAAATGCCTCTTCCTTTCAGGCTCTTTAGTCAAGGGTTCAATGGGGAGTGGTGCAACTATGTTCTCCAAAACAGGGTCTTCACTTCTTGACTCGGTTGCTCCCACTTCTTCTTCTTCCTCCTCATCCATCATTGCATCATCTTCATCATCATCCATCAAGTCCTCATTTGGCATTTTGGACAGAAGGTTAGAGAGTTCCTCAATACGTACCCCGAGACTTCGAATGGCATCTTCTTGATTCTTTAATTCTTCCATTGTTGTTGCCATGAAGTTCTCCAAAACAGCCTCTAAGTGAGATTGACTATCCGGGATAGGTTGCTCAACCTCGACTGGGAATGCGGATTTGAAGTTCTCCCAAGCAACTTCCAATGGGGATGGCTCATCATACCAAGGTGTGGAAGATTCCCAATGTTCCCCTTCATCCATCAAAGTATTGTTTGGAGGGTTCCCCCACCATGGAGTAGAAGTGTTGGGAAATTGATTTCCCCATTCAGAACAAACTACCATTGGTGGAGGAGGGACAGTTGCCCTTGACAGCTCATCACTCACTTGTTGGATTTTTACGGCCAACTGCAGCATATCTACCCGCAGCTGCAGCTCAGATAATTCACTTTCTGCATCAGATGGTTGATACCAATTGTAGTCCATGATCCTATCTAATCAATTCTTCACCTCACAGACAATTAAGCACAAGATCAAAGAAATACAAAAACAAATATATACAAAACTAACAAAAGAAAGAGATCAATTATATACAGAAGAATAAAATAAAAAAAAAATGTCTAAACTAGTTGTCTCATTTGTTACTAATGATATTGACAAAACCAATCCCCGGCAACGGCGCCAAAAACTTGATGCGGTGTATTTTTAAGATATATAATTAAAGGCAAGTGCACCTCGTCGCAATCAAGTAATACGGTGGTGAGACCGGTTATCGTATCCACAGGGATTGGATGTCAATTACCAATTCGCAAATTCAACAACTATCTAGACTAATCTAAAGTGTGAGGGATTAAACAGAAAATAAAATATTTTTGTCTTTTTATAATTTTGTCAAACACTTGGTATGCAAACAGGGATGTGGTTAGAATTGTCGGGTTTAGACTACACTAATCCTCCCTTAATTGCAATGAAATGGTAATCAACACAAGTCCTAATTCAATTATGCCAATCAAGCCTTTTCTAAAGTACTCAAGCCTAATGTCTTAGGTGCATTGAGCCTAAAACCCCAAATTAAACCCTAATGTCTTAGGTGGAATAACTTGAGATTTTGCATTAAGTTAAGACTTATAAGATTGCAAGCAGCCAACACCTATGTCTAGATTCTTGACCTACTTGGCATATGATTCATGAGCATGCCTTAATACCAACCTTCCAGTCATCTATCAAAGCAACAAATCATTCCTATGGGTAGTTAATCCAAGGAAAGCATTAAACACAGAATCACATACTCATAACGAACTAGAAACTTGTATTAAAATACCAAATCAATTACAACAAGTTCAGAAAAGTTACATCTAACCCCAACAATGGGGATTTAACTACTCATGATAAGGAAATACAAAAAGGAAAAAGAGAAGGGATGAAGAACACTCATAGACAAGCTTCCTCCAATCTTCTCTCCATCCAAGAGCAGAGAAAACGCCCCTTTTTGGGTAGAAACCCTCTCCAGCCACTAGCCTCAGCCTGCCTCCAAGTGCAGATCGTTTTAGGTTAGAAGTTCGTCCCTTTTCTGTTCAGTGCAGGTTTATTTATAGGTCCGTCGCCCGTCACGGCCGTGACAGCCATCACGGCCAGGCCGTGATGGTCTCTGACTTGGGCGCCTCTTCATTCACTTATTCATCACGGCCGTGATATCCATCACGGCTAGGCCGTGATCGTTTCTGACTTTTCCAACTCGCAGGTCACGGCCGTGATAGCCATCACGGCCAGGCCGTGACAGCTTCTGACTTTTGGCTCAATCTTTCTTCAGCTACTGCTCCCTCACGGCCGTGAGGGCCATCACGGCCAGGCCGTGATACTCTCTGCTTGGCTCATAATCTTCACTTCTAATCTCTTCTTTCATCCAAGCTCCACCAAGGCTGATTTCTGGGCATTTTTCCATTAAATCCTGCAAAACAACACCAGAAACCACCTCATCCGTTCCAAAGGAAAAACTATACAAAATCAACACTAAATTGGCCTAACTATATGCAAATGCATGCCGAAATGTACATGAAAAATGAGGTAAAATCACACTCATCAAGCATCCATTAATAGTAAGGATCTCAAAACCATGATCACTTTGTAAAATGAAAAACGAAACACCCTAGGTCCACAACCTTTAAGATTCGGTCATCCTTGGGTTTTCATGATAGAAATCTTTAAATTTTCCAATCTCTTAGACCTTTTAGCATCCAATAACTTATGGAGCTCAAGTCTATGATCATCTTGGAAGCAACATAGGACTTTAAATAACAAAGCTCATAAGCACATAAAGTAAGAACAACATAAGCCTATAAGTAATTAAAGCATAATAAGTAAATGAATCATAAATGACATAAACATAAATGACATAAAAGTAAATGACATAATGTAAATGACATAAAGTAAATGGCATAAATATAAATGACATAAAATAAAAGACATGAATATAAAGAACATGGAAGTAAATGACATGAACATAAACATAATGACATAAAAATAAATAAGCACAAGTAAGGAAAGCCATAAAGAAAGCACAATAAATAAATGAAGCAAGAATAAAGTAAAGCATCACAATGTATTAGGGTTCTAAGTTCATGATCACACTTGGATAAGTTGAAACATAGTATCCTAGGCCACTAATACATAGTTTTGGCCATCATGGCAAAACAAGCTATCAAAACCTTCCAAGATTTATGAACTCAATGATCAAGGAACACTTAAAAAAACTAACACATGATCATGTAAAAGAAGTTGAAACAAAACACTCCCTATGCCATCATGAGTAGATTCGGTCTCCTCAAGAAATAGAGGATGGAGATTTTTGATTTATACCACCTCTTAGTATGTTAAACTACAAGTAAATACAAGACCATAGAAATTGGTTTCAACTCAAAAGGAGTTTTCTACCATTTTTGAGAGATTTTTGAAGATAAAAGCTCATATATGACATAAAGAAGAAACTTTAGAAAAAGATGAAGTTTTTAAAGAAAAGAATACATGAGAGTATTACCCTAAGCAAGAGGAACAACTTTTGTGAAGAACGCTTAGTGAAAACAAGAAGAAAAACTAGAGCTTTGGAAGCTTGAAGTTAAGAAAAATATGAAAGCTTAAGAGTTTTAATGGAGTAGAAGGAAAGGGAGTGATGAAGTGAGGATGAAGAGTGATATTTATAGAGGAAGGGGGAGGGGTGCACGGCCTAGAGGAGAGGGAGCAAGGCTTGGAGAGGAAGTTTTGGTTTAGGGCATTGTTTGAATCATTTAAGGAAGGTTTAATGGGTTTTTGGAATAAAATAGATTATAATTTGAAAAAGTAATCATGATCACTTTAAAGTGTGTCATAAGCATTTAATTAGGCATCCTATCAAGCCTTCTCTCATCCTTTAGGGTTCCTTTAACTGCTTAAATATATGACCGGTTGCACATCCGATCATATTTTCTGAAGGTTTCAACCGAATAAAATATTTTATTTTATTTTATTTTTGAACGAAAATTTTCAAAATAACCAAAGTTGAAGGAAACATGATAAAAACACTAATCGTCTCGTTCACGGGTCAAAATTAGGTTTTCTGCTCAGTAAACTTATACTGGCAGTGAAAACGCATACCGACTTTCGTCTGAATTTTCGACCGAAAATTTTACTGTGACTTCATATGATAAGGTGGATTAGGAATATGATTTTATTTTATTAAACAAAATACTTTATACTTTCATATTAAAATATAATTACTTATATTTTAATTGATTAAACAGTATAATGAAAATCAGGCTGTTACATTACTACCCCTCTTAAAAGAAAATTTCGTCTTCGGAATTTACATACCTCAAAAAAGATGTGGATATTGTTGTTGCATATCCGCCCCGCGTTCCCAAGTTGCATCTCCAGTAGTTTCATCCCATATGACCTTAACCAAAGGAATCTGTCTACCACGAAGCTCCTTAATCTGTCTATCTGCGATTCTCACAGGTAAGTCCTCATGCTCTAGGTTCTCTCGCAGTTGTATCGACTCAGACTCAATCACATGAGATGGATTAGGATATTACTTTCTCAACTGAGAAACATGAAAGACGTCATGAATGTTGGAAAGATTTGGTGGCAAGGCAATTTGGTAAGCTACTGGACCAATTCGTCGAAGAATCTGAAAAGGTCCCATGAAACGAGGAGTAAGTTTTCTAGATTTTATAGCTCTGCCAATTCCAGTTTTCCGAGTAACTCTTAAGAATATGTGACCACCTTCCTGGAATTCTAATGGTCTCCTCCTCTTATCACTGTAGCTCCTTTGCCTATCCTGTGCTTCCTTCATCTTTTCCCTTATCTTCCTGACTTGTTCCGTAGTCTGTTGTACCACATCCGGACCCAAAACTTGGTTCTCACCAGTCTCATACCAACATAATGGGGTCCTACACTTTCTGCCGTACAGAGCCTCATACGGTGCCATTCCGATACTACTGTGGAAACTGTTGTTATAAGTAAATCCAATCAATGGTAAGAACTCATCCCAACTGCCAGTGTGTTCCAACACACAAGCTCTCAATAGATCCTCCAATGATTGAATTTTCCTCTCTGATTGCCCATCGGTTTGAGGATGATAGGCAAAACTCATTCTCAATTTCGTTCCCAAGGCATGTTACAATTGTTTCCAAAATTGAGAGGTAAATCTAGGATCTCGATCTGAGACAATGCTTGATGGCACACCATGCAATCTAGCCACTTCGCTGATGTAAATCTGGGTTAACTTTTCTAATTTATCACCTTCTCTAATAGGTAAGAAGTGATCACACTTCATCAACCTATCAATGATAACCCAAATTGCATCATGCTTCTTAGGAGTTCGTGGTAAGCCGGCCACGAAATCCATAAATATACTATCCCATTTCCATTCTAGGATATCTAAAGATTGTAATAATCTTGTTGGTTTCTGATGTTCAATCTTCGCCTTTTGACACACCAAGCAAGATAAAACATACTCTTCTACTTCCTTCTTCATTCTGGTCCACCAAAACATTTTCCTCAAATCTTGATACATCTTTGCGGATCCAGGATGAAAACTCAACTTACTCTTGTGTACTTCTTCCAAAATCATCTTCCTAAGTTCTGCATCCTCTGGCACACATATCCTATCCTTAAACCTTAACACACCATCTGCTCCCCTAGTGAACTCAGAAACTTTACCCCCGTCTATCCCCTTACTAATCTCCCGAAGGTATAGATCCTGAACTTGCTTATCTTTAAGATCTTTCAAGAAATCGCTACTAATAGTGACCATACTTAAACAAACTTTATCTTTCCGTAATCCTATTCCTAAGCTCAGATCTCTGAATTGTTCAAGCAATTCTAACTCCTCAACCATCATTACGGATACATGCAAGGACTTCCTACTTAAGGCATCTGCTACCACATTGGCCTTACCAGGGTGGTACAATAACTCAAAATCATAATCTTTTATGAACTCCATCCACCTTCGCTGCCTCATATTCAATTCCTTTTGATCGAATAGGTACTTCAGGCTCTTATAGTCACTGAAAACATTAAACCTTGCTCCATACAAAAAGTGTCACCATATCTTTAATGCGAACACTATTGCTGCTAACTCCAAATCATGAGTCGGATAATTCCTCTCATGAATCCTCAACTGTCGGGAAGTACAAGCGACAACTCTTCCCTCTTGCATCGGAACACAACCTAAACCTTGGTATGACGAATCACAGTATACATCAAACTGTCCTAGAGGGTCTGGTAAGATCAACATAGGTGATGTAGTCAGCCTCTCCTTCAACTTTTGAAAACTCTGCTCACACTTGTCCGTCCATACAAAAGTTGTATCCTTTCTCAGTCTTAGACCCTTGTAGCGTATTCCACTATTCCAGATTATATCAAAATCACACATCTTAATCCTCAAAAGAATATTATTTCACCTCTTAATGTAATTAAATCCAAAAGAAGTTATCTTTCCTGTTCATATTCATCTTAGGTAAAACTACTATAGGTACTTTTTCTTTAATCTTCCAAATTCATACCATCCATACTAACTATGTGTATTTGATCATTACCTTAGATTCTCTTAGTAATACTATGCCTCAATCAACATTTGGCGTATAGTAACCGTCTCACTCACTGATATTGATCTTAAGGGTTCACATCCTACCTGTCACAACTATCCTCAACCAAACTCTCGTCACTTTCTTGTCTATCATGCTACTTAGACAAACAAACAAAGTCTACCAGATATCAAATACATACCTTGTATAAGATCCCTAGATTGAGAGGATTCATCTCCCCTCACAGTAAACACTCTCCCAGTGGCCTGAGGTCTGGCCATCTGCAGTCCTGCATCTGGAACTCCTTTTTTCAGCTCCTCCTCTCTGAACACTGGCTCCTCTATCATCAGCTACCGACTGTTGTACACCAATCTTAGTTATCGTGTTCGGACTCACTACCCAACTTCTAAGCATAGTCAATATCCGATGTGGATTCAACTAGACACGGCCAGTAACAACATCCTAAACCTCGCAGTCCTTGATTCTAAAACTTGATACTGAAAATGGCTATGGTTTCCCTATCATAGTTATGGTTATCGGTCAGTCATCCAAGCGACACGTCCCATTCCCAGTGCACATCCTTAGTCATGGTGAGAATTCTCATGCAAAGCAATGACACTATAGTTGCACGATTATCCCGGTGCACACCTTCACCATGGTAAGAACGCTCACGCAAAGTGTGACACTACAGTTGCACGATGATCCCGGTGCACACCTCGTCCACTCCCAGAGGTTCTCGTGCAAAGCAATGACACTCGTAGCTTCCCAAGTTAAGTTTATCCTTTGGATGGTCCCACAAGGACTTCGGGTCTTGTATGTGTCCCACATACGATTATAGAAACAACGCAACTTATGAACCTCGCAGACTCCTATGGTCATAACCTAGTGCCTTAACCTCTCATCAAGACCTTAACACATGCTCTATGTCACAGCACCTCTTTAACATATAAAATGTAGGTTAGGCACCTCTAAAAAATCATCATGATCCTTAAGCCCAAAACAACTCATCTCTTAGACCACATATATATCCTCGCTTAATCCACTAAGCATAAAGTAAATACACACAGATCATGCATAACATCAAGTCAATCAAAGATATTTCAAAACATCAACATAGCACTAAATCAGTTCAATAAAGGTAATAAAACTCAAATCAACCATTAACAGTATAAACATCAACCTAATATCGATCAACCTACAATCCCCGAATCATCGTGGATGTTTTATAAAAGCAATTTAAAGCGATTCGGGTATTGTCGATTATTCGACTTCTAGTAGGGTTTAGGTCGCCCTACATAATTACTAGATAATCTACTACTTATCGATTCCGACGATAGGTTGATTCTTTCCCCCACCTGGGTTATCACCGAACTCCTGAACTCGAAGCTCCTCGTCGTTATACCACAAAGTATTAACTCCACCTTCTGTGAAGGTAAGGAGATTAGATACTCGAAGAGGTATACCACGAACGTCCTCGTTTCCTCCGAGATGGAAGTCTAAGGTTACAAAACATGAAATCATGAGTTAAAACTCAATCAAAGAACACTAACCACATGGTATAGGTTCGGTTCATACAATAAACTAGGATTAGGGGTTTCCGAAATTTATGCGACTCTTGGATTTATGATCCTTAAGTGCTAGAAGTTTCCAAAACACATGCAACTTAAGGATTTATGATCCTTAAGTGCTAGGAGTTTAAAACAAGATTACTTTAAACAAAGTTGAACAAAAATCCCACCAAGTTACACTTGATGGAGATTCAGCCTTGACCAGTAAGATAGGCTAGGAACATTTAAACTTTCCAGTCTCTTTGGTTTAGCATCCATTAATAGTAAGGAGCTCAAAACCATGATCACTTTGGAAAATGAAAAACGAAACACCCTAGGTCCATAACCTTTAAGATTCGGCCATCCTTGGGTTTTCATGATATAAATCTTTAAATTTTCCAATCTCTTAAACCTTTTAGAATCCAATAACTTATGGAGCTCAAGTCTATGATCATCTTGGAAGCAACATAGGACTTTAAATAACAAAGCTCATAAGCACATAAAGTAAGAACAACGTAAGTCTATAAGTAATTAAAGCATAATGACATAAGTAAATGAATCATAAATGACATAAACATAAATGACATAAAAGTAAATGACATAATGTAAATGACATAAAGTAAATGGCATAAATATAAATGACATAAAATAAAAGACATGAATATAAAGAACATGGAAGTAAATGACATGAACAGAAACATAATGACATAAACATAAATAAGCACAAGTAAGGAAAGCCATAAAGAAAGCACAATAAATAAATGAAGCAACAATAAAGTAAAGCATCACAATGTATTAGGGTTTTAAGTTCATGATCACACTTGGAAAAGTTGAAACATAGTATCCTAGGCCACTAATACATAGTTTTGGCCATCAAGGGAAAACAAGCTATCAAAACCTTCCAAGATTGATGGACTCAACGATCAAGGAACACTTAAAAAACTAACACATGATCATGTAAAAGAAGTTGAAACAAAACACTCCCTAGGCCATCAAGAGTAGATTCGGCCTCCTCAAGAAATAGAGGATGGAGATTTTTGACTTATACCACCTCTTAGTATGTTAAACTACAAGTAAATACAAGACCATAGAAATTGGTTTCAACTCAAAAGGAGTTTTCTACCATTTTTGAGAGATTTTTGATGATAAAAGCTCATATATGACATAAACAAGAAACTGTAGAAAAAGATGAAGTTTTTAAAGAAAAAAATACATGAGAGTATTACCCTAAGAAAGAGGAACAACTTTGGTGAAGAACACTTAGTGAAAAGAAGAAGAAAAACTAGAGCTTTGGAAGCTTGAAGTTAAGAAAAATATGAAAGTTTAAGAGTTTTAATGGAGTAGAAGGAAGGAGAGTGATGAAGTGAGGATGAAGAGTGGTATATATAGAGGAAGGGGGAGGGGTTCACGGCCTAGAGGAGAGGGAGAAAGGCTTGGAGAGGAAGTTTTGGTTTAGGGCATTGTTTGGATCATTTAAGGAAGGTTTAATGTGTTTTTGGAATAAAATAGATTATAATTTGAAAAAGTAATCATGATCACTTTAAAGTGTGTCATAAGCATTTAATTAGGCATCCCATAAAGACTTCTCTCATCCTTTAGGGCTCCTTTAACTGCTTAAATACGTAACCGGTTGCACATCCGATCGTATTTTCTTAAGGTTTCACCCGAATAAAATATTTTATTTTATTTTATTTTTGAACAAAAATTTTCAAAATAACCAAAGTTGAAGGAAACATGATAAAAACACTAACCATCTCATTCACAAGTCAAAATTAGGTTTTCTGCTCAGTAAACTTATACTGGCAGTGAAAACGCAGATCGACTTTCGTCTGAATTTTCAACCGAAAATTTTACTGTGACTTCATATGATAAGGTGGATTAGGAATATGATTTTATTTTATTAAGAAAAATATTTTATACTTTCATATTAAAATATAATTACTTATATTTTAATTGATTCAACAATATAATGAAAATCAGGTTGTTACACTTTTCAATATCTGTAAAGATATTTATAGGTTTATATTTTTATCCAATACCTAGAAAATTATTTTGACTAAAAGAAAATCATATCTAGATTATACTAGGTAGTAAAAATTTCCCGGTTAATTTTGGGTTGAAAATTCAGACGAAACTCGGTCTGCGTTTTCACTGACAGTACAAATTATTGATTAGAAAACCTAAATTTGACCCATGAACGAAACATCGATGATTCTTATCCCTTTCTAGGAGATATGATTCATTTCTAATTTTTCGCTCTAAAATAAATATTATATTTTATTCGGGTTAACGACAGAACTAGATATGGTGCAGAGATAATATGGAGTAGAGATGATGGAAGTAATTGACGGGACTTGTGAAAATTGGAACATCATGACTCATCAAAATCATGATGAAAACTTTAAAGATATGATTTTTATATTAAGACAAAATCCATTAGAAGCCTATTCCCTTCATTTTCTCTTCACAAAAACCTAAGACACAAAACCATCTTCAAGAGCTCAAGGTAGAAAACTCCATTGAAGGACTTGTTTAGATCATGCATCAATCTTCTTCTACTTCCTTCATAACTTGAGGTAACCTCATCATTATTGATCATCTTTTCTTCTTCTTGATCATCATCTTCATCTCTTTCATGATTCATTTTATTTGAAAACCCATTTGTCTTTTTCATAGAAAATGGTATCAACGTAAGTTATATGAACATGATTCTTGTACCATGATCATTTATATCATCAATCTAAGGTTCTAACTCATTGTATTTGATAGATTTGATGAAAAGAAAAACCCTAACCCCATAAACCCATTTTGACCGAAACCCTCAAGGAGGAAGGGTTTGATGTTTTTGTTTCATTTTTGAAATCTAATGCGTTATTTAAGCTCTCTAGTATCTATATAATCAAAATCGAAGAGCTTAAATCCAACTAAAAATCATAGCCTATTTTTCCTATAGAGGCCGAATTTCACTCTTAGGAGAGTTAGTAAGATTTCTCCAAAATTTAACTTGTTCTATGATGTTTTGTGAAGGAATCGTTGAATAGTTTGTTGTTTGGATTTGTGTGGAGGAAACTGAAGCCTAGACGATCACTTTCAGAACAAGAATTCACATTCTGAGGTAAAAAGAGTTTACCTGAGGAGTTTTTGCTAGTCATGTGCCTTGTTGTGTTTTGATTGATAATATGTTGATTGAAAATATGTTGTCATGTTATTTGAATTGTTGAAAATATATATGTTGTTATTGAGTTTTGTAAATTGGCTTTGTATGTATCGAATGATATTTACTGTATTGATTGATTGAGATTGACTGAGGGCATGACACCGGTCGTTGCTTGTTAATAAAGATTAAAATATTAAAAATACCTTAACTCAAAAACTGAAAAAGTGATGTTTTGATTCTGTAGAAAGTGAGAAGAAAACTCTAATGATGCAAGTGTGGAGATAGAACAAAGTTTAGGAAGATAAAGAACATGGAAAACATCAAAATCCATGAAAAGGTTTAAAAGAATTTTTGAAGGGAAAAGTCTTTTGAAAATAAAGATTTTCTTTTAGGTTTTACAAAAAGTTGTTCAAGATGGAAAGATTTAAAGAAAATAATCTCTTTGATAAATCTATTTGCAAGAGTTTTGTATTTGGTTCTAAGTTGAGAAAAAAATTTCAGTGGTTTTCTAAGTTTTCAGAAAATGGATTTCTAAAAGAAAAAGTTTTAGTGAAAGTGTATTTCTAATAACGAAAAAGTATTTGTGGCAAAAAGTTGAGAAGACTTTTGTATTTTTTTTTTCGATTTAGTTTTCACTAAATGAAAAAGAAAACCAAGTGGAAGGAAACGAAAGTGGAAATGACCTAGATTACCGAAATGACGGGCTAGAGTTCCTATTTGAGTTTGAGGAAAGTAAAGAACCTAGATTTCCGAGATGTCGGGCTAGTGTTCGATTGAGGAGGAGATTTTGAACCATTGATTTTGTTTGAAATCCTAAGTTGGTATTAAAGTTTATTTAATACTTGAACAAAAGTAGTTGGGAGCTTTAAGCCTCGACGAGGAAAGAAAGAAGCGAAAAAGAAAAAGACAACGAAAAACCATTGTTTTACATGCATAGTTAGGCAGACGTGTCGTTGTGTATCGAGCTACAGTTTCACATAGGATGGACTGACAAACTGAATAGTTACAGACCAAAGACATATTCTTTAATTTTTGGGTCTTTAGGGACATTCGGGTTCGAACTCCACGGGATACTCGGGACCTTGCAATCTCGGGTAGTGGAAATCGGTTACCTCGCACGAAATGTACTCAGTCAGGAACTATTCTATATTATTTAGGTGAGATGCGATACCCTAGAACAATTGGGAATCAGACCTAAATTGATAGGCCGACCCAACACGAAACTATTGTGTTATAGGCATTATTGTGATCCTATCATGCTCGACGAAGGGAAGTTAGGATCTCCTGAGAATTACGAAATAGATAGTGAATATTGAAGTGACATGAAATGTTTTACAAAATGCATTTTGTTGTCGGGAATGAATGCCTGTGGATATAATTATGATGTTATGTTCTGTATTGTTGTCATATGTTGTTGTTTTGTGAGTCGTGTATGTGACTGCTATAATAAAACTCATATATTGATATCTCACCTTTGCATTTTTATTTTGTTTGGTTCTCTTTTTCTTGTATACTTTTATACATCTATAGATGGACCCGATAAATCATTTGACCCACTCGGGGTTCATGGGCTTGGCGTTTGAGCAAAGAGAAGACGGTGGCGCTTGGGTTATAAACCCGGGAGCCCGAATCGCTGTATATACCGGGCCTTGACTCACTACTAAGGGGACAGAAGCAGGGATGACATCTTGTACCCATAGCATAAAGACAATTGAAGTTCCATTACCACCGATTTGGCTTCTCTTGAGGACCTTTGTGGAGATAGAAATACTTACCATCAGCCCTCACCACTACATTTGGCACCGGGATCAGCACTTGCATCTCTCACTAGTGCAGAAAAGGGATTCCACATCGGAGTTTACACATCGGTTTCTTGTAAACCGATGTGTAAAACGAGGCGGTGGCATTTTTGAAATTAAAATCAAAGCATTACACATCGGTTTATATATTAACCGATGTGTAAAACATTTCCACATCAGTTATTTCTAACCGATGTTTAAAATTAAAATAAAAAAAATTAAAGTCAGAATTTTTAACATTTAACATCGGTTATTTAATAACCGATGTGTAAAATAGTGATTAACCACATCGGTTTTTATCTAATCGATGTATAAAATCATTAAAAAAATTAGAATTTAAATTTTTACTTTTTCACATCGGTTTTAATAACCGATGTATAAAATTATAAAAAAAAATTAGAATTTAAAAGTTTACTTTTTACACATCGGTTTTAGCTTAACCGATGTGTATAATATGGTTAACCACATCGGTTTTCAGCATAACCGATGTGTAATATTGCTAATTTTTATCATTCCCTCCTTTTGTTCCGCGCCCTATCCCATTCTTCAGTTTATGAACCCTAAAACAGAAAACACTCCCTCCCTCTGCTAACGCGCGGCCTCCCAGCTCGAAGTTCATCACCTCCCTCATCTCCTCCTCGAAGTTCATCTCCTCTGCTAACGCGCGGCCTCCCAGCTCGCCGGCTTTTCTCCGCTTCTGCCTCCGCTTCTTGATAGTGTGATTTTACATGATATTTTCTATACACTTTTGCATGCATTTTTGCATACAGATTAGGCATTCTTTATTTGATTTTAGTTAGATTTTCCCTTGGAACGGGTGAAGCGGTGTTGTGGTGTTGTTTTGCAGGAATTCATGATTAAATACCCAAGGTTTGGCCATGATGAAGATTGGATGATTTAAAGCCTTAAAAGTTAAGAAAATGACCCAAACAGAGCCCATCACGGCCTAGCCGTGATGCCCATCACGGCCTAGCCGTGATGCCCATCACGGCCATGATCGAGCAAAACTGAAAATGCAGAAAGGCTGAAGTCAGAGTCTGTCACGGCCTAGCCGTGATGTACATCACGGCCGTGACCCAAAACCACCACAAGTCAGAATCCATCACGGCTTGGCCGTGATGGAGATCACAGGGGTGAACAGAGGGCTCGCGACGCGAGCAAAGGTTCGCCACGCGAGAGACTAAAAGTTGCCAAAACTGCCAGAGACAGAATCCGTCACGGCCTGGCCGTGATGGCCATCACGGCCGTTACGCACAGCAGGTCTATTTAAAGAAACGCAGCAGACGTAAGCGGGGAGTTTTTGGAGCAGAGAAAAGGAGGCAGCCCAGAGAAACCCTAGGGGACGATTCTTTGTTGCTGTGGTGGCTGGGTTCATCCTTCCATGGAGTGTTTCCCTTCCTCCATCTTAGTATCTTTCTTTTTCCCTTCTCCTTTGATGATGTGTAACTAAACTCCCATTGTTGGGGTTAGGGTAGCCATTTCTGATTTCTCATGTATATGACTTGATATTGCAATATGGTTTTTACTTCATTATTGAGTGATTGATTCTCTGTGCTTAATGCTTGTTGTGGCTAGCACCCCCATGACTTGATATGTGTTTTGGTATGCAATGGGGACGTTCGTATCATAACCGGAATTGAGATTAATCACCTGATAAGCCTTGTATCTAGGAATGGAACTAGGTTTATTAGCAATCGTGTAATCCTTAATCATAATGCAAATTCATTAATCTAGGTCACCTAAGGAATTAGGGTCTATTAGTGGATTTAGGCTCTTGCCATCCGAGGGATCGGGGCTTGAGTAATTTAGTGGATTGATTGTCATAATTGAAGTAGAAACTGTTTGTGGCTCATTTCATTGCATGAGAATGAAGTTTGGTGAACCTAATCCCAACATCTTTTATCATATTTAAAACCCATCTTTTATTGCCTTCCAAGTGTTTGAGAAAAGTACAAAAAGAGTTTGTTTTTCTTATGTTGTTAGTTCTAGCTTTTGTTAGTTTAGAACTCTCTTCAATCCAAGAATCTGCTTAGATAGTAATTGGTTTGGTAAGTGTTAGTACTTGTAGCAGTCCCCGTGGATACGATAAACCTGTCTTACCACCGTATTACTTGCACGACTGGGTATACTTGCCCAGATTCGTCAACAAGTTTTTGGCGCCGTTTCCGGGGACTGCGTCTCAATATTAGCATATCCATTTCGGTTACTACTTTAGGCAAAAAATTTCTGTATAATCTGTTTTCTGCAGTAATTTTCTGTTCTGTTTGCTGTCATTTTTTTTTCTTTTTCTGTTTTATTTTTGCTGTCAATTTTCTAGTGTGTTTTTGCTGTCAATTTTTTTAGTGTGTTTGCTGTTGTGTGCTAACCTTTACTACTAACAATCTTGTTTGCTAGACTGTTTTTGTATGCGAGGTACTATTCCAGCTGACCAACTCCTATACGATCCAGAAATTGAAAGAACAGCTAGGAAGAATAGGAGGCAAGCAAGACAGCAGAATTTGTTAGAGCAACAAGGAGAAGACCAAGAGACTTCCATCTCTCAAGTTTGTCAAGAAGAACTCAGAATGGCAGGGAATGGTGAAGATACTCCTCCACAACCACGGAGGACACTTGGTGACTACTCCAATACAAATTTCAATAGGCATGTCACGAGTATAGTGAGACCTCCGGTGAACTCCAACAATTTTGAACTCAAGCCTAATCTTATCAACATGGTTTCACAAAATCAGTTTGCTGGGTTGGAGAAGGAAGATCCTAACAGTCATATTTCCACTTTCTTGGAGTTATGCGATACAGTGAAGATAAATGGTGCCTCTGATGATGCAATTCAATTGAGATTGTTCCCCTTTTCTTTAAGAGATAGAGCCAAGTCTTGGCTCCAATCACAACCAAGGGGGAGCTTCACTACATGGGACAACTTAGAAGAAAAGTTTTTGGCAAGGTTCTTCCCCACATCAAGATTTGTAAAGGCAAGGGGTGATATTATGAGTTTTGCTCAACAAGAAGGTGAGACACTGCATGACGCCTGGGAAAGGTTCAAGGAATTACTTCGGAGGTGCCCAAACCATGGTTTTGATGATCTTACTCAGATGCAAACATTCTGTAATGGATTGAGGCCATCAACCAGGTACATGTTGGATGCCTCAGCTGGAGGTTCAATGAATACAAAGACAGTAGAGGAAGCCCTGACTTTGATAGAAGCAATGGCCTCTAATGATTATTTGATGCATCATGATCGGGGTCTCACACAAAGAAGGGGAGTGTTGGAGCTAGATTCACAAACTGCATTGTTGGCTCAAAACAAGATCATGACACAACAATTGGAGTCTCTTACCAAACAACTAGCTCAACTCCCACAACAACTCCAATCTGTTCAAGGGACAACCATGCCACACCAACAGGTACTGAGATGTGATTTCTGTGGAGGTGATCATGAGAATGGAAGATGTGAGGCACCACCTAGTTCCCATGAAGAAGCCAATTATATGGGGAACTATGGGCGACAAGGCAACAATCAAGGGTGGAGGAATCAACCAAATTTTGGTTGGAATCAAGATGCCGGGCAAACAAGCAAGCCTCCTCCTACACAACCGCTTCAAGATCGGGTTTCTATTCTGGAAAACACACTTAATCAGTTCATGCAGTTGTCCATGACGAACCAGAAAAATACCGATGCTTCTCTAAAGAATCTGGAGGTTCAAGTTGGCCAAATTGCAAAGCACCTAGCGGAGCAAACTATCAGCGGTTTTTCTGGTAACACTCAAACTAATCCGAAGGAGCATTGCAATGCTATTGTGTTGAGGAGTGGAAAAAGTATTGAGAATGTGGCCGGTGAACCTTTGGTGAAGAATCAGAATGTTGATGGGAAAACAGAATTGAGTGCAGAGGAAAAAGAAGAAAAAGATGAAGATGTTATAGTTGAGGAAGAAGAAAAGGGCAGTGCACAAGACAAGAGGGAGAAGCTAGTAGACGAGAATTCAATTTTGAGGAAGACTAAAAGTCAGCTTTTGAAAGATTGGGACAAGCCTCAAGTGATTCCCTCTTATGTGAAGTTGCCATACCCTCACTTGACCAAGAAAAAAGAGAAAGACGAACAATTTGCCAAGTTCCTTGATATTTTCAAGAGGTTGCAGATCAATATCCCTTTTACTGAAGCACTTGAGCAGATGCCCCATTATGCAAAATTTATGAAAGAACTGCTCCCAAATAAAAGAAAGATTAAAGAAGGCGAAACTGTTGCCTTAACTGAGGAGTGCAGTGCGATACTGTAAAGAAAACTACCTCCGAAGCTGAAAGATCCTGGGAGTTTTACAATCCCTTGCACTATTGGGAATGTGTCTATCAGGAAGGCCTTATGTGACTTGGGAGCAAGTGTCAACTTGATGCCGCTCTCCATTTTGAAAAAGCTTGGAGGAGGAGAGGTGAAACCCACAAGGATGGCATTGCAGTTAGCTGACAAATCAATCAAGCATCCTTATGGTATTTTGGAAGATGTTCTTGTAAAGGTGGATAAGTTTATCTTTCCAGCGGACTTTGTGGTTTTAGACATGGTGGAGGATGCTGAAGTTCCGCTCATACTGGGGAGACCTTTTCTAGCCACTGGGCGAGCTTTGATAGATGTAGAAAAAGGCCAGCTGAAATTCAGAGTGCAAGAAGAAGAAGTCAATTTCAAGGTATTGGAAGTTATGCATCGTCCAAGCACTGAAGAGGAGTGTTTCCGCATGGACATTGTGGATACAGTAGATAAAGAAGTCATTGCACATCAACACCACCCCTTTATTCCTGAGAAGAAGGAAAAGCCCAACATGAAAGCAAATCTGAAGCTATGCAAGACAAATGATGTATCAATTGGTGAGGAAGTAGGATCTGCTCCTCTTGTGAAAACAGAACCTCCGCTGGGAAGGAGTAAGAAAAAGGGCAAGAGGCCCAGAGTGAAAGGGGCAAAGGAGAAGCACAATTGTTGGCCTTCAAAGAAAAATCAGCTATTTACAGGAGTTTCATGGAAGAAAAGTGCTCTTGCAATTCTATGTCCTTCAGACCCCGGTTAATTGAAAGAAGTTGTCTACACGTCAAGCTAGTGACGTTAAAGAAGCGCTTATTGGGAGGCAACCCAATTTTTCCTTAACCCTTCTCTTTAGTTGTTTTCATTTTCTTAGTAGTTTTGTTTTGAATTTAACCTCTTGAATAATTTGAGAAGCTCAAGAGGAAAAATAACAAATTGTCAATTGCCAAGTGTTTGCAGGGTAATAAGGAAGGAGGGAAGACCCTGAAGATAAGAAAACGCAAAGTCAACACCCGCTACCGCCTCGGTAAACCGTTCCATTTTTATTTTATTTTATTTTTCTCCTCTCTCCAACTTGATTGTTTACATTGGGGACAATGTAAATTCTTAAGCTTGGGGTAGGGGTATTTTGCATTTGCATTGTTCATGTTGCATTCATATAGTTTTGCATGATAGCTTTGCATGATCATACAATTAGATTGCCCTTGCTTAGATTTTGCATCCAATTGTGAGAACTAAGTGCCCAATAAATTGTGATAGTGAATTGTGGAACCCAATTTGTTATTCTGGTGATATGGCTGCAAATGAAATTGTTTGAGATAATCTTGGATAGTTGATAATTAGCATCTGGCTCTGTGGACTTGTGATCTTCATTGATTCTGAACTAAAATGTGAGATTCTTAAGCCAAAGGGGTACTCACTAAAATCTGCCCCATTCTTTGTGTAGAGTGGTTATTCCTCTTGGTTTGTTTTCTCTAGAACTTGACTTGAAACCATTTTGAAGCTTAAAAATTTTTGGGAACATTTTTGAAAATGATCGAGGCAATAGGTATTTTTCTGGCCTTCTGAGCTTTGAATGATGAAATGCTATCCCTTAGTTGCCCAATTTTGAGCCTACAAAAGAATAAAATGCTTTTCTTGGTACCCTGAAATGTTTTGATAAATATGTTTGATAGGGACCTTCTAAAGTATTACAAAAGGGTAAAAAGGTAGTTGAAAGTTTGGGAAAAGAATCAGAAAAAAAAAATTGTCTTGATTTGAAAAATTTCCCCTTCTCCAAATAAAAGAAAAAGAAAAGAAAAAGAAAAGAAAAATAAATAGAGAAGGGGATGACAAAAAGAAAAGTGAAAAATAAAAAGAAAAAGAAAGAAAAGAAAGGTGGAAAAATAAATTGAAAACCCAAGAAGGTATTTTAGAAGGTCATGTTTGCAATGCTTGATGTTTATGTAGCCTTTTGGAATGTCCTTTTCTTGTTATCCCCACCTAAAGATTAATCCCATGGCCGCGTTACAACCAAGTGAAAGACCTCTTGATTCTTAATTGTTTTCATTAATAAAGTAGAGATTTGGTTGATAGTCAAGCCTATGGTAGGATTCATTCCTTGAGGAAAATTGAGCGAAATGTTAAATATCCCTAAACACTTGAGTGAGGTGAGAAAAGAGAACCAAACAAAATATTAAGCTTGGGGTGAGAGTCATGTGAGAAAGAGTGCCCAAATCAGTGAGAATATGAGTCCAAGGAACCTAAGCCTCTAATTGGACTTGAATTGATTGTCTCTTGCTGAATTGTTTGAATTGCCTGTTACTTGGATCTTTTACTCGGGTTCTTGGTTCATTATCCATGTTTTGTTTTCTTCTACTGGCCTTGGTGATTGCTTGAGGACAAGCAATTGAATAAGCTTGGGGGTGATTTGATAGTGTGATTTTACATGATATTTTCTGTACACTTTTGCATGCATTTTTGCATATTGATTAGGCATTCTTTATTTGATTTTAGTTAGATTTTCCCTTGGAACGGGTGAAGCGGTGTTGTGGTGTTGTTTTGCAGGAATTCATGATTAAATGCCCAAGGTTTGGTCATGATGAAGATTGGATGATTTAGAGCCTTAAAAGTGAAGAAAATGACCCAAACAGAGCCCATCACGGCCTAGCCGTGATCCCCATCACGGCCATGACCGAGCAAAACTGAAAAGGCAGAAAGGCTGAAGTCAGAGTCTGTCACGGCCTAGCCGTGATGTACATCACGGCCGTGACCCAAAACCACCACAAGTCAGAATCCATCACGGCTTGGCCGTGATGGAGATCACAAGCGTGAACAGAGGGCACGCGACGCGAGCAAAGGCTCGCCACGCGAGAGACTAAAAGTTGCCAAAGCGCCAGAGACAATCCGTCACGGCCTGGCCGTGATGGCCATCCACGACCGTTACGCGCAGCAGGTCTATTTAAAGAAACGCAGACAGATAACCGGGGAGTTTTTGGAGCAGAGAAAAGGAGGCAGCCCAGAGAAACCCTAGGGGATGATTCTTTGTTGCTGTGGTGGCTGGGTTCATCCTTCCATGGAGTGTTTCCCTTCCTCCATCTTAGTATCTTTCTTTTTCCCTTCTCCTTTGATGATGTGTAACTAAACTCCCATTGTTGGGGTTAGGGTAGCCATTTCTGATTTCTCATGTATATGACTTGATATTGCAATATGGTTTTTACTTCATTATTGAGTGATTGATTCTCTGTGCTTAATGCTTATTGTGGCTAGCACCCCCATGACTTGATATGTGTTTTGGTATGCAATGGGGACGTTCGTATCATAACCGGAATTGAGATTAATCACCTGATAAGCCTTGTATCTAGGAATGGAACTAGGTTTATTAGCAATCGTGTAATCCTTAATCATAATGCAAATTCATTAATCTAGGCCACCTAAGGAATTAGGGTCTATTAGTGGATTTAGGCTCTTGCCATCCGAGGGATCGGGGCTTGAGTAATTTAGTGGATTGATTGTCATAATTGAAGTAGAAACTGTTTGTGGCTTATTTCATTGCATGAGAATGAAGTTTGGTGAACCTAATCCCAACATCTTTTATCATATTTAAAACCCATCTTTTATTGCCTTCCAAGTGTTTGAGAAAAGTACAAAAAGAGTTTGTTTTTCTTATGTTGTTAGTTCTAGCTTTTGTTAGTTTAGAACTCTCTTCAATCCAAGAATCCGCTTAGATAGTAATTGGTTTGGTAAGTGTTAGTACTTGTAGCAGTCCCCGTGGATACGATAAACCGGTCTTACCACCGTATTACTTGCACGACTGGGTATACTTGCCCAGATTCGTCAACAAGTTTTTGGCGCCGTTGCCGGGGACTGCGTCTCAATATTAGCATATCCATTTCGGTTACTACTTTAGGCAAAAATTTTCTGTATAATCTGTTTTCTGCAGTAATTTTTCGTTGCATTTCTTTGTCATTTTTCTTTTCTTTTTCTGTTTTGTTTTTGCTGTCAATTTTCTAGTGTGTTTTTGCTGTCAATTTTTTTAGTGTGTTTGCTGTTGTGTGCTAACCTTTACTACTAACAATCTTGTTTGCTAGACTGTTTTTGTATGCGAGGTACTATTCCAGCTGACCAACTCCTATACGATCCAGAAATTGAAAGAACAGCTAGGAAGAATAGGAGGCAAGCAAGACAGCAGAATTTGTTAGAGCAACAAGGAGAAGACCAAGAGACTTCCATCTCTCAAGTTTGTCAAGAAGAACTCAGAATGGCAGGGAATGGTGAAGATACTCCTCCACCACCACGGAGGACACTTGGTGACTACTCCAATACAAATTTCAACAGGCATGTCACGAGTATAGTGAGACCTCCGGTGAACTCCAACAATTTTGAACTCAAGCCTAATCTTATCAACATGGTTTCACAAAATCAGTTTGCTGGGTTGGAGAAGGAAGATCCTAACAGTCATATTTCCACTTTCCTGGAGTTATGCGATACAGTGAAGATAAATGGTGCCTCTGATGATGCAATTCGATTGAGATTGTTCCCCTTTTCTTTAAGAGATAGTGCCAAGTCTTGACTCCAATCACAACCAAGGGGGAGCTTCACTACATGGGACAACTTAGAAGAAAAGTTTTTGGCAAGGTTCTTCCCCACATCAAGATTTGTAAAGGCAAGGGGTGATATTATGAGTTTTTCTCAACAAGAAGGTGAGACACTGCATGACGCCTGGGAAAGGTTCAAGGAATTACTTCGGAGGTGCCCAAACCATGGTTTTGATGATCTTACTCAGATGCAAACATTCTGTAATGGATTGAGGCCATCAACCAGGTACATGTTGGATGCCTCAGCTGGAGGTTCAATGAATACAAAGACAGCAGAGGAAGCCCTGACTTTGATAGAAGCAATGGCCTCTAATGATTATTTGATGCATCATGATCGGGGTCCCACACAAAGAAGGGGAGTGTTGGAGCTAGATTCACAAACTGCATTGTTGGCTCAGAACAAGATCATGACACAACAATTGGAGTCTCTTACCAAACAACTAGCTCAACTCCCACAACAACTCCAATCTGTTCAAGGGACAACCATGCCACACCAACAGGTACTGAGATGTGATTTCTGTGGAGGTGATCATGAGAATGGAAGATGTGAGGCACCACCTAGTTCCCATGAAGAAGCCAATTATATGGGGAACTATGGGCGACAAGGCAACAATCAAGGGTGGAGGAATCAACCAAATTTTGGTTGGAATCAAGATGCCGGGAAAACAAGCAAGCCTCCTCCTACACAACCGCTTCAAGATCGGGTTTCTATTCTGGAAAACACACTTAATCAGTTCATGCAGTTGTCCATGACGAACCAGAAAAATACCGATGCTTCTCTAAAGAATCTGGAGGTTCAAGTTGGCTAAATTGCAAAGCACCTAGCGGAGCAAACTAGCAGCGGTTTTTCTGGTAACACGAAAACTAATCCGAAGGAGCATTGCAATGCTATTGTGTTGAGGAGTGGAAAAAGTATTGAGAATGTGGCCGGTGAACCTTTGGTGAAGAATCAGAATGTTGATGGGAAAACAGAATTGAGTGAAGAGGAAAAAGAAGAAAAAGATGAAGTTGTTATAGTTGAGGAAGAAGAAAAGGGCAGTGCACAAGACAAGAGGGAGAAGCTAGTAGATGAGAATTCAATTTTGAGGAAGACTAAAAGTCAGCTTTTGAAAGATTGGGACAAGCCTCAAGTGATTCCCTCTTATGTGAAGTTGCCATACCCTCACTTGACCAAGAAAAAAGAGAAAGACGAACAATTTGCCAAGTTCCTTGATATTTTCAAGAGGTTGCAGATCAATATCCCTTTTGCTGAAGCACTTGAGCAGATGCCCCATTATGCAAAATTTATGAAAGAACTGCTCACAAAGAAAAGAAAGATTAAAGAAGGCGAAACTGTTGCCTTAATCGAGGAGTGCGGTGCGACATCGCAAAGAAAGCTACCTCCGAGTTGAAAGATCCTGGGAGTTTTACAATCCCTTGCACTATTGGGAATGTGTCTATCAGGAAGGCCTTATGTGACTTGGGAGCAAGTGTCAACTTGATGCCGCTCTCCATTTTGAAAAAGCTTGGAGGAGGAGAGGTGAAACCCACAAGGATGGCATTGCAGTTAGCTGACAGATCAATCAAGCATCCTTATGGTATTTTGGAAGATGTTCTTGTAAAGGTGGATAAGTTTATCTTTCCAGCGGACTTTGTGGTTTAAGACATGGTGGAGGATGCTGAAGTTCCGCTCATACTGGGGAGACCTTTTCTAGCCACTGGGCGAGCTTTGATAGATGTAGAAAAAGGCCAGCTGAAATTCAGAGTGCAAGAAGAAGAAGTCAATTTCAAGGTATTGGAAGTTATGCATCGTCCAAGCACTGAAGAGGAGTGTTTCCGCATGGACATTGTGGATACAGTAGATAAAGAAGTCATTGCACATCAACACCACCCCTCTATTCATGAGAAGAAGGAAAAGCCCAACATGAAAGCAAATCTGAAGCTATGCAAGACAAATGATGTATCAATTGGTGAGGAAGTAGGATCTGCTCCTCTTGTGAAAACAGAACCTCCGCTGGGAAGGAGTAAGAAAAAGGGCAAGAGGCCCAGAGTGAAAGGGGCAAAGGAGAAGCACAATTGTTGGCCTTCAAAGAAAAATCAGCTCTTTACAGGAGTTTCATGGAAGAAAAGTGCTCTTGCAATTCTATGTCCTTCAGACCCCGGTTAATTGAAAGAAGTTGTCTACACGTCAAGCTAGTGACGTTAAAGAAGCGCTTATTGGGAGGCAACCCAATTTTTCCTTAACCCTTCTCTTTAGTTGTTTTCATTTTCTTAGTAGTTTTGTTTTGAATTTAACCTCTTGAATAATTTGAGAAGCTCAAGAGGAAAAATAACAAATTGTCAATTGCCAAGTGTTTGCAGGGTAATAAGGAAGGAGGGAAGACCCTGAAGATAAGAAAACGCAAAGTCAACACCCGCTACCGCCTCGGTAAACCGTTCCATTTTTATTTTATTTTATTTTTCTCCTCTCTCCAACTTGATTGTTTACATTGGGGACAATGTAAATTCTTAAGCTTGGGGTAGGGGTATTTTGCATTTGCATTGTTCATGTTGCATTCATATAGTTTTGCATGATAGCTTTGCATGATCATACAATTAGATTGCCCTTGCTTAGATTTTGCATCCAATTGTGAGAACTAAGTGCCCAATAAATTGTGATAGTGAATTGTGGAACCCAATTTGTTATTCTGGTGATATGGCTGCAAATGAAAATGTTTGAGATAATCTTGGATAGTTGATAATTAGCATCTGGCTCTATGGACTTGTGATCTTCATTGATTCTGAACTAAAATGTGAGATTCTTAAGCCAAAGGGGTACTCACTAAAATCTGCCCCATTCTTTGTGTAGAGTGGTTATTCCTCTTGGTTTGTTTTCTCTAGAACTTGACTTGAAACCATTTTGAAGCTTAAAAATTTTTGGGAACATTTTTGAAAATGATCGAGGCAATAGGTATTTTTCTGGCCTTCTGAGCTTTGAATGATGAAATGCTATCCCTTAGTTGCCCAATTTTGAGCCTACAAAAGAATAAAATGCTTTTCTTGGTACCCTGAAATGTTTTGATAAATATGTTTGATAGGGACTTTCTAAAGTATTACAAAAGGGTAAAAAGGTAGTTGAAAGTTTGGGAAAAGAATCAGAAAAAAAAAAATTTGTCTTGATTTGAAAAATTTCCCCTTCTCCAAATAAAAGAAAAAGAAAAGAAAAAAAAATAGAGAAGGGGTTGACAAAAAGAAAAGTGAAAAATAAAAAGAAAAAGAAAGAAAAGAAAGGTGGAAAAATAAATTGAAAACCCAAGAATGTATTTTAGAAGGTCATGTTTGCAATGCTTGATGTTTATGTAGCCTTTTACTTCATTATTGAGTGATTGATTCTCTGTGCTTAATGCTTGTTGTGGCTAGCACCCCCATGACTTGATGTGTTTTGGTATGCAATGGGGACGTTCGTATCATAACCGGAATTGAGATTAATCACCTGATAAGCCTTGTATCTAGGAATGGAACTAGGTTTATTAGCAATCGTGTAATCCCTAATCATAATGCAAATTCATTAATCTAGGCCACCTAAGGAATTAGGGTCTATTAGTGGATTTAGGCTCTTGCCATCCGAGGGATCGGGGCTTGAGTAATTTAGTGGATTGATTGTCATAATTGAAGTAGAAACTGTTTGTGGCTCATTTCATTGCATGAGAATGAAGTTTGGTGAACCTAATCCCAACATCTTTTATCATATTTAAAACCCATCTTTTATTGCCTTCCAAGTGTTTGAGAAAAGTACAAAAAGAGTTTGTTTTTCTTATGTTGTTAGTTCTAGCTTTTGTTAGTTTAGAACTCTCTTCAATCCAAGAATCCGCTTAGATAGTAATTGGTTTGGTAAGTGTTAGTACTTGTAGCAGTCCCCGTGGATATGATAAACCGGTCTTACCACCGTATTACTTGCACGACTGGGTATACTTGCCCAGATTCGTCAACAATTCTGCTTCTGCTTTTCCCTCCGCGTGAAAGGTATTTTTGTTTACTTTTTTTCTTTGACTGAAATCCTATTGTTTAATATTACCATTACTCATAAAACCGGTTACTCATCCCTTGTCTCCAACCCTACCGCTGCCTCCGCTAACACTCCCATTCTTTCTCTGCTAACGCGCGACTCTCTCCTCGAAGTTCATCTTGCATGCCTGTGCTTACTGTCCCTCCCAGAAAACCTCATTCCTCACCTCCATTGCCACAAAAATAGGTCACACACACTCACTCGTCCCATTAGCGTGCAAGAGAGGGAGACCATTTAAGAGGTAACTAACATCCATCTTCCTTTATTGCTGTTGTTTGTTTGCACTGTTGTTGAAAACTTAGTAATATTCAGCTTTAATCGATTCAATAGATTTAGTTGTATTTAAACTCTTGGTGATGAAATGTTCGATGAAAAGCCTGAGTGGTTAAAGTGTTATCTTCCATGCACTGCTCTCTGATTTCTCTTCTGTTTTTTAGTAGCTTTATGGGTTCTGTTATTGCTGATGATTGATGGAATTCTAGAATTGGGTTGCTTGTCATATGTTTGCTTAAATGTGTGTGAGAATGTTATGTCAAATTGATCACATCGTTTGCAGCAGTACTCATTGGTATGTGAACTCCTGATATTTGAATTTCTAATTGCAACAAGACATTCTGGTTCAAGTATTCACATTCTGTAATCTGAAAAGTAATGTTCAGGTGTGTAATCTTTGTTGGTGTGGTGTCTGATTTATGCATACGTTACTAGCAAAAAGCTTTTTCTGTTTAAAAGTGGTTTAGTGTAGTATAGATAGAACATGTTAAATGCTTGTAAAAATGATTATTTCACTTGCTCATTTCCAATTTGCAACCTTTTGTTAAAGCAAAGAGATTGGTCACGATGTGTCAAATATGAACCAGCATGCATGTGCCACTTTGATTAGATGCTTATAGGTTTTTAGTGTTATGAAGTGATAATAAAAAATGGGTTTTACTGAACTCAACGAAAACAGAGAAGTGAGGCTTACTTTGTATTGTTTATATTGCAATGACATTGGTTCTACTGCACTTTTAATTGTTTCCTCCTTTATACTGATAACAAAAGTTAAATTAAGCCATTAAGGGATGTTAACATTGTGAGTTAGTAGAATTGTTGGCTGCAATTTGTTTTCTCTAGAATGCATTTTTTTGGGCCCATTGTTAACAAAGTGTTTATCCCTATGAGCCTTAGTCATGCTGTGGTGGGAATTAAAATATGTGTTTTCATGGTCTTCTATTGTTAAAGATGCTTAATTACCTCACTGCTGCCTCTGCTGTTAAAGACGTGTTCCCTTCTTCTTCTTCATCTTCTTCGTCTTGATGCATTTTCTGTTCTTCATATTATTGCTAAATAGCCAGCTGCATTTTCTGTTTTAGAAATGGAAAAGTCAGTTCATGAAATATGACTTTTTGTATAGGTACACTCAGTCCGAGCAGAATATTAAGCAGAATATTCATTAATTATTCATTACGGTTTCCGGCTGAGTGTTCTTCCCACACCCGGTAAGCTTTCTCCTCTCCATTTTTCTCGTTTGGTTTTTGTTTGCATTGTACTTGGGGATTGGAGTGTTTTATTATTTTTCTTAATGTTAATTATTTAGTAAAGCCTTAGTTTCCCGTTTGAGATGCAATACTAATGAGCGTACGTGTATGTGCTTAATGTACCACTCATTGTGTTGGATCTTGAATTGTCCAAAGTTGGACAGTTTAGGAAAAAACTTTTTCTTAATTCAGTTAAAATAGTTATTCATTGATTCTAATGTTATTACTTGATGAAAGTTCGGATTGATAAATTTCCTTTCGTTCTCCGGGTGCATACTTTATCATGGTGGATGTCATCGCGTTCAAGTAGTGTACGTCGGAGACCGCAGGGAAATGCTGCCGAAATTTTGTCAAGTATGAGCATGAGAGTTAAGGACTAATTGTTAACCGAATGTTGAAAAAGTTTCTTCTCGAATGGGATAGGGCCATACCCTATCATAAGAAGTGTTTGATGAATATGTTGGACTAAGTACGAAGGTATTGGTTTAGTCATGGATCGCGGTTGGATGAATGCTAGACGGACAAGTGATGAGTATGAGAATGGAGTGGAAGATTTTCTACAGTTTGCAAAAACAAATGCTCCTGATAGTGGTAACGGAAGGTTTTATTGTCCTTGTGTTAACTGTTTGAATGAGAGACGACTAGAAGCTGATGAGATACGTGATCATCTTATTTGTGAGGGGATTTGCAAGAGTTATACAACATGGATATGTCATGGTGAATCATTAGACAGGCCGAGGGTGTCAGATAGAGAGGAAGTTGATGACGTGGAAATGGACGATGGACTAGAGGACATGATCCGTGATGTTGGGCAAGAGTCTTTTCGGCGCGCACATGTGTATGATACTTTGTGCAGTGATGCGCAAGTGGCTTTGTATCCGGGGTGCACTAATTTCACACGGTTGTCAGCGGTGTTAAGATTGTTCAATGTGAAGGCGAGAAATGGGTGGAGCGATAAAAGCTTTACTGAATTGCTTGAGTTGTTGAAGGAAATGCTTCCAGAAGGCAACACATTGCCATCTCGAAACTATGAGGCGAAGAAGATATTGTGTCCGATGGGTATGGAGTATAAGAAAATACACGCTTGCCCCAATGATTGCATATTGTACAGGAAAGAGTTTGAAGAGATGCACGAGTGCCCCAGGTGTGGGGTATCACGCTACAAAGTGAAGGATGGTGATTCTAGTTGTGATGTGGTCACCAAAGGTCCTCCTGCGAAGGTGTTATGGTATCTTCCCGTGATTCTACGGTTCAAGCGATTGTTTGCTAATGTAAATGACGCAAAGAACATTAGATGGCATACAGATGAGAGGAAGTGTGATGGACAGCTTCGCCATCCGGCCGATTCTTTGCAATGGAAGAGAATTGATAGTTTGTTTCCGGATTTCGGCAATGAGCCCAGAAACCTCAGGCTTGGACTTGCTACCGATGGAATGAATCCATATGGAAACTTAAGTAGTATTCATAGTTCATGGCCTGTTCTCCTTGTAATTTACAACCTGTCTCCTTGGTTGTGCATGAAGCACAAATACATTATGTTAAGTATGATGATTTCGAGTCCTAAACAGCCAGGAAATGATATTGATGTTTATTTGAGTCCCTTGATTGAAGACTTGAGAATGTTGTGGGATGAAGGCGTTGATGTGATTGACGGGTATTGCCGTGAAACATTCAGATTGCGTGCCATGTTATTTTGCACCATCAATGACTTTCCAGCATACGGGAACCTGTGTGGGTATAGTGTTAAGGGGCATAAAGCATGTCCAATATGTGAAGAAGGCACATATTACCATCAACTGCAACATGGAAGGAAGACGGTTTACCTTGGGCATCGGAGATTTCTCCGACGTAATCATCCTTATCGTAGATTGAGAAAAGCTTTCAATGGACTTCCGGAGAATGAAATTGCTCCGGTGGCCTTGACTGGAGAGAAAGTTTATGAAAGGGTGAACAACACTAATGTTGTCTATGGGAAGACCCAGAAGAAGGCTACCGAGAAGAAAATATGGAAGAAGAGGTCGATCTTCTTTGATCTTCCATACTGGTGCAAGCTTGATGTAAGACATTGTATTGATGTGATGCATGTAGAAAAAAATGTGTGTGACAGTTTAATCGGAACGCTTCTCAACATTCAAGGCAAGACAAAGGATGGTGTGAATGCTCGTCTGGATCTTTCGATGGGTATACGAGAGCAGTTGGCTCCACTTAAAGTGGGGGATAAGAAGACTTATTTGCCCCCAGCATGTCATACTTTATCAAAAAAAGAGAAAAGAAGTTTCTGTGAATGTCTACGGGGAGTCAAAGTGCCACAGGGTTACTCTTCAAATATCAGAAGACTTGTCTCAATGAAAGATCTCAAATTAGTTGGCTTAAAGTCTCATGATTGTCATGTCTTGATGCAACAACTACTACCGGTGGCCATTCGTGACATATTGCCTAAAAAAGTCAGACATGCCATTACTAGGTTATGCTTATTCTTCAATGCTATATGTAGCAAGGTCATTGACACTAAAAATTTGGATGAGTTGGAAAATGAGGCAGCCATTGTCTTGTGCCAATTGGAGATGTATTTTCCACCTTCATTTTTTGACATCATGGTTCATTTGATTGTTCATCTATTGAGGGAGATTAGATTGTGCGGTCCCATTTATTTAAGGTGGATGTACCCGGTTGAGCGATACATGAAGATCCTGAAAGGATATATGAAAAATGCACACCCTCCCGAAGCATCTATTGTTGAAAGGTATGTTGCAGAAGAAGCTATTGAGTTTTGTACAGACTACATGTCAGAAGCGGAACCTGTAAGGCTTCCGAAGTCTCGTCATGAAGGAAGATATGATGGTAAGGGTACACGAGGTATCACTGTTAAGAGCATGGATCGGGAGGAAGTGCTTCAAGCACATTTGTATATATTGAATAACACTGATGAGGTTGAACCATACTTATGTGAGCATAAAAGCATCATCAATGAAACTTACCCTAGAATGAATGAAAAATGGTGTTTGAACAAGCATAACAAGACTTTCTTGAACTGGGTTAAATAAAAAATTGCAAAGGATGATATTGCTTCTGCTACATTAAAATGGCTAGCACAAGGGCCTAACTTTGATGTCATATGCTGGAGTGGGTATGATATCAATAAGTTTTCCTTCTATACAAAGTCCTAGGATGACAAAAGTACTATGCAAAACAGTGGGGTTATGGTCGTCGCTGAGTCCATGCATTTCTCTAGTTCGAAAGATAAAATCCCTGTTATGGCATCAGTTTCATACTTTGGAATCATTGAAGAGATATGGGAGGTTGATTACACGAAGTTTAGAGTACCTGTTTTTAATTGTCAGTGGGTCGACAGTAACAATGGTGTGCAAACCGATGAGTTAGGATTCAAATTGGTGGACCTTAATAAGGTAGGTAATAAAGAGGAACCTTTCATCATGGCATCCCAAGCAAAACAAGTGTTTTATATCCGTGATCCTTCTAACAAAAGGTGGTCAGTGGTTCTCCAGGGAAAAAACATGTATAATGGTAGTGAGGGAAATCACGATTCAACTCTTGATATTTCTGATACTCCTTCTTTCTCAACACGAGTGCCTAATTTCAATGAGGAAAATGAAGTGGATGATGTACATGCTACTCGTAATGATCACCAAGAAGGGTTATGGGAGAACTTTACTAATTGACCACAAAGTAAGTTTAGTTTGATATTACCATCAAGTTTGGCATATTATATGTTTACGTTGATATTTATAAGTTATGTTTATGTACGTTGATCGATATTTATAAGTTATGTTTGATATTTATCCTGACATACTCACAAGTTTTTTTTTTTTTTGTGTTTAAACAGGTATACATGGCTGATCGTGAGGATATCCCTCCTTCATGCAGCGGGTCAGAGACCCCGTCTACTGGTAGAAAGGGTAGACGTGCCACACGAATGAGGAATTTGACTGCCAACCGTGGGTCAAATCAAAGGATAAGAGTAGACTTTGATAATAACCTCAATCCTATTGGGCCAATGGCAGATCAGTTTAACAGTTTTGTGGCGACCCTTGCTAGGAACAGGCCCAGTATACTCATTGATAGGTGGAGAGATGTACCGGCGGACGTGAAGGATCAGATATGGGAGAGTATTCTGGTATCTATACTTCTACGTCTTGTGTTTGTCTGTATCTACTTTATTTTTATCTTAATAATATCATACAATAATTCGTTGATTCTTTTGGTCTTAATGTAGTTGACCTTTGACATACCGGATACATACGTTATGAAGAAGCGTTTGCTAAAGTATGCTGGAGAGCGTTGGAGGGCTTTTAAGACCGACCTGGGAAGATACTATGTATTCAATCCAAAAATTAAAAAGAACCCACTTGAGGTGTATCTGTTTCTTGACAAGGCGACGTGGGATCGCTTTGTTCAGAGCCGACATGATCCCAGCTTTCAGGTTAACTTATTTGATTTGTCTCTAAATTTATGTAACTGCATTAATTTCATTTACTTATGTAATTTAATTGTCTTTTATTTATAACAGGAGAAGAGGAAAAAGGGGCAGAAAAACCAAAGCAAGAATGTCTACCCCCATGTCATGTCTCGTGGGGGATATAAAAAGCTTGTTCAGAAAATGGTTGAAGAGGAAAAGAAAGCACGTCAGGAAGCAGCATCTCAAGCAGATCCTAATGCTGAAAATTGTCCAGAGGTTGTTGATCCACCTCCACCCCCACGCCATCGTTCATGGAAGAGGGACCGACAAAGAAAAACGGGACAATATACATCCGAGGAGGCCCGCCAAGTAGCTGAGAAGATTTTAAGTATAGTTTGTTGTAATTGTCATTTTAAGATTGTTACCGAATTGTAATGTGACCTGATATTTTATGTGATAGGATGCCTTGAATGATCATCTAACCAAAGGAACCTTTGTTCCTAGAGGACGCGATGATATCTTATCTACTGCCATCGGTAAACCAGACCACCCGGGCGGTGTCATTGGTGTTGGATGGGGAGTCGGCATTCGCCAATACCATGGTTCATCTTCACACCAATGCCACAGGGATGTTGAAGCATATAGAGCACGACTAAAACAGGAGATTGCAGCTGAGCTTCGACAGGAGATGACCGAGCAGTTTGTCCAGTAGATGGCAATATTGACTTCTATGTCCCAGCAGATGACAGTCGGTGTCCAACCCTCTATCCAACCCTCTGTCCATGTGAGCACTAAGGGCTCATGTGATCCTCCTCATCATCCTGAAAATGATGATGATGGTGATGATGATGATGATGATGATGATGATGACGACCCTGATAGGTGTGAGCTGTATGTTGATGATCATCATCATCGCCGCTTAGTGGCATTGGGTAGGGCACATAATAACTTAGGTAATACCATACACCATCGGTTATTACCGGATGATCAGCCGAGGGTCGTTGTTGAGATTATTCGAGATGCTGATGCTCGAGTCCCTGTGCCAACTGAGGAGGTTCAAACAGTGGGTCAGGCCCCCGATAACTTCATCCTCTGGCCAAGAAGACTGGTCAGCTTTCTTGTTGCATCTGAGGTATTCGGTTAGTTGTTTTTTTCTATATTCATAGTTGAAATAATTTATTATTGTTTAAAGATAATGCTTTATTTTTATTTGTTATAGGATGTTGGAAATGATATTGTGCCTAAAAGGTCGGATCTAGGAAGACCAGAGATGTCTGCTCCTGCCAAGGTATTCATTTGACCATTTAGTTAATAACAAATTAAATAACTTAATTATCCGTGATTACTAATATATATCTATGTTGTTTAGGGGATCGACAAAGGGGCACCTGGCCATGGTGATGTTTTTAAAGTTCTGGCTATACAGGTTGTCACCATGGAGAATGACGCAGCCTTGGTAAGGTTGGAACATGATGCCAGCCCTGGTAATGAACTGTATATCCCAAAGAAGGAACTTATGGAGATGGTACTCAATAAAGAAATGTCTAGTTCTGCACACATATCGTTATGGTGCACGTAAGTACATTTTATTTATAAGTTAAGTACGTAATTAATTTTTAAATACTATGATAATTAACATGTTTTTCCAATATATTAGGTATCTGCATCGTATGGTAGTCGATCAGGGTAACCTCGCCCTTTATGGGTTCATTGACCCCATGTTCATTTAGGGTGATGTTCTCCAAGCATCAAAAGACCCGGTCACTACCATACGTGATATACTTGCCCGAGACGATCATCAATTCTATCTTGCGCCTTATCTCAATAAGTAAGTACCGGTTATTTAAGTATAACTATATATGACTTAGTCACTAATCATTCGCAAATACAGCCTGCATTGGCAACTGTTGCTCTTGTACCCAAGAATGAACGTCGTGGTCTTCTTCTGCTCATTGGGAAATAAGCCGGCGAATCAACTGAAGACAATCATCGAAACGTAAGCATTAAAATACTTTATAATTAGTAATGCAGTTGTTTTAATTATCTGAAATCTATTAGATATACTTTAATTAATGTTTTTGTCATGATAGGTCTATTAATGCAACCCACATGTTGCGTGGTGAAAGGCATACTCGGGCTATCAGATGGATTATTCCCAGCGTAAGATATTTATTAGTTCAAATGCATCAAATGCAGTGGGTACAATAATTGATTTCTATTTTATTTAATTCCTCATATTCTAATTGGGTTTCATTTGTACGTAGTCACGTATACAACGTGGGTCATGGGAATGTGGCTACTATGTGATGTAGTGGATGTTGGAAATTATCTCCTCCGGGATCACTGAAAGATGGCACGAGGTAAATGTTAATTGACACAATTAGAAGTAATAGTATAGATTCGTTATATGTTTTATGTTAGTTTATTACTTAAAAGATATAATCTTTTGTCCAATTAAACTTGCAGATATTCAACAATCCAACTCCATTATCTGATTTCGACATCAACAACATAAAGAGGCGTTTGGCAACTTTCTTTCTTGAAGTGTACCAACCATAGTTTGTATATATGTAGTTAGTTTAAAAACATATCATGTACTAGCTATTACTTTTGACTGATTATATGTATTTTGATATGAAATCTATAATATATCATGTAGCTTTTTGGTTTCTAATTATTTTTGTTGTCTCTGAATGTAATTGAACGTGTATATATATATATATATATATATATATATATATATATATATATATATATATATATATATATTTGTGTGTGTGTGTGTGTGTGTGTGTGTGTGTGTGTTGTTCGTAATAAATTCAATATATGTTAGTTGTGTTGAGAATATTTATAGTATGTTATTATGGTATACATTGAGCTGCATTACTGAAACAGGGGGGAAGGAATGAGGGGGAATGAATGATAGAAATGTAAATAATAGGAAAAAAATGAGACTTTACACATCGGTTTTATTAAAACCGATGTGGAAATTTCACTTTACACATCGGTTTTCATTAAAACCGATTTGGAAAGAAAAATTTCCACATCGGTTTTAAACAAAACTGATGTGAAATTTCACTTTACACATCGGTTTTATATAAAACCGATGTGTAAAGTGAAATTTCACAATAGGATACCAATTGACAAATTAATTTTCCACATCGGTTAAGAGTTAACCGCTGTATAAAATATTATAAACATCGGTTATAAAACCGATGTGTAAAGTGCCAATAAACCACATCAGTCGTTTCAACATCAGTTTTAAAACCGATGTGTAAAGCCAAAAATAACCGATGTGGAATCCTTTTTCTGCACTAGTGTCTAGTGCCAGAGCTACCTGCACCCATTGTCCTTGTTGGAGGGGAGAACGATGATGATGATGTCATGGTTGAAGAAGACCCCAAAGAAGATCCGATTGAATAGGATCCTACAGAGGATGAGGAGGAGGTGGTTGAGTACCACCCTCTGGATGATGAGGTTGTTGATCCCATCGCTGATGTGGATGTCGGAGGAGGTTCACCCTATCCTTCTCCAGATAGGGATGGCCATGGAGGTCTCCCTAACAAGTTCCATTAGATGACCAGCTTAGGTTGTTAGTTTTTTTGGGGTAGTGTTAACTTCTTATAGTGGTATATCGGGCTGATGAGAGCCATGTATTTTTGTAATATTGGTTCTCTTCTTAACCCTTTAATGTTTTTGGTATTGTATAACTATGTATGTATTTTATTTTACAACTATTAGAACTCTGACCCCTGACCCGTAACTATAAGGGTCCTGACAGTAGACATGAAAACAAATGATGTAAGTATGTGGGAAATGTGTAGATGTGTGTGTATATATATATATATATATATATATATATATATATATATATATATATATATATATATATATATATATATATGCAAGTGATGTTCTTATGTATAAGTCAAAAGTTTTTTTGAACCAAAACAAGTAATAATTTATTTTCCGAAAGTAACCAGCAAATTACTTTCTTTTATTTTCCGTGATTTGAGTTTTAATCATGTAGCGCCGAGGGAGGCGTTACACAACAGATCTAGGATAGGCTCTGATACCATCTTAGAATTTGGGTTTGGGTCTAACTCAACCCAGAAAATAGCTTGTAAGGTGAGGGTTGACCCTTACTTATAGGCACTCTTCAGGTCATATTACTATCGAATGTGGGACTCCAACAAACATATGATACATGAGTTGCATATGTTCATTCAATTAATCTCATCCTAATCAATAACAATCATTCAAATTCAAACTATTTAAAGATTCTCGAAGAAAATGTTGCATAGATGGATTTTAAATCAAAACTTTGAGTCGTAATAAAATTGAATTGATATTAGTTTGTGCATAATTATATTTTATGAGAAACTATTTAAAGAATCTCGAAGAAAATGTTGCACAAGTTAGATTTTAAATCAAAACTTTGAGTCATAATAAAACTAAATTGATATTAGTTTGTGCATAATTATATTTTATGAAAGAATGAAAAGTAATATTTATTAATAATATATGCCAAAAATGATAAAATTTAAACATTTGGAAAAATATATGTTAAACGCAAAATAGTATAACAATTGTCAGTATTTTTTTCATGTACAAATACTATAATTAATGGTAAAAAAGTCTACACTAGTGGAAAATATACATTAGACGGTAAAGGTTTACGTCAGTTAACCAAAAGCTAGACGTTAAAAAGGAGGCGGTGGCAGTTTTGTAAATATCAGACTTCATTAATTCAATTTTAACGTCAGTTGTTTTAATGACTGACGTTAAAAGTGAAGTGACTCACTTTTAACGTCAGTTCAATAAAAAACTGACGTTAACAGTGAACATTTTAACGTCAGTTCTATAAAGAACTGACGTTAAAAGTAAGTCACTTCACTTTTAACGTCAGTCCTTACATCAACAGACGTTAAAGGTTATTTTAATAATTTTTATCTAGTATACGATCCCTTTCGCATTGCCTTCCTCAAAGTTTCAGTTTCACATGAATTGCTTTGATGTTTTGTGTTTCTGTTTTGAAAACTAAAATATATGTGCGAAGTATAAGTTGAATCAATAACCCAAACCGGATCTCATTCATGAAGTGTAATGACGATCGACTGAGAAGATTGAAAGGGTTTAAAATCCTATAAAAAGTTACATTGAAAGGGTTTAAAATCCTATAAAAAGTTACATTGAAAGGGTTTAAAATCCTAAACATTAAAGCTACATCCCATCAGAGAGTTTTATGAAATATGCCAAAGGGAAAACTATACTCCGAAGACCTCAGAAAACTGGGGGGCATGAGAGAACTCAAGAGAGAGGCAAAAACAGGTGCACTAGATCTGTTTCAAGCAAAGGCAGTGGTTCCAGAGACTTCCAAGACGGTCACTTGCTGCCAAAGCTGAGGTTTTGGAACTGTGACCCCCGAGCACCTGATTAGCCCTCCAGCAGCTGATTCTCCGAAAGGTGATAAGGTGAGCAACTCACATAATGTAGTTTACTCAAACTTATCACCCATGTAATGTAATTTACTCAAACTCAGAAGTTGTTTGACCATTAAGACAAAGACCTTTGAGTCTAGGAATAGGAAGAAAGAGTGGTGAAGTTAATCTCCACGACAGAGCCATATTGTGAAGCAGAAAATTAAAAGGATGGAAGGAAGCTATTTATAGGAGCAGGGGATGAAGTTACTAAGCTATTCTGATTTTCTTGAAAACTTACCTATACACTTAATGCTCATTAAGAGGATTGAGTTACAAGGTGCATGGGTAAGTAGCACAGAAAGATCCAAAGGAATGAATGTTTTTGCGAGATATCTATACACTTTTAACGTCAGTTTTTTAAAAAAAAACTGACGTTAAAAGTGTTTTTAAAATAAAAAAATATTGATTGTTAACGGTAGTTTTTTATACAACTGACGTTAAAAGTTTGATTTTTACTTCAGTTAAATAAATAGCTGACGTAAATAATCCTATATATTATAAACGTGCAGAATGAATATTGGAAATAATGTAATTAATATACGGGAACTTGGCAGTCATAAATTAAGTTGACGTTAAAAATGAGGTGGTGGCAGTTTGTAAATATTAAATCACTATTTGCGTCAATTCTATAAATAACTGACATAAATAATTATGAAACTCATTTCATTGGTTGCATGTCCCTGTTGTCCCTCTTAACGCAGATCACTCCATATAGTACTGCAGTTTATTTCTAAACCTTTTTTTTATACAAGTTTATTTTTAATTTTTATTAATTAGCTTGAATTAGCAAACAAATTCTTGTGCAAATTAAAATAAATAAACACTTAACATAAAACAAGTTATATGTATAATCAAATCGTATGACATTGAAGCGATTCATAAGTTAAAATTACATGATTAAAAGATAAAAAAATTCTGCAACATAGCCCTAAAATATAAAAAAGTTTCTACATCAACATCATTTTCTTCTCAGTCCTGTCATCAGAAACTCCAATGGATGCATCACCTCCCTCACTTGAATTCCATGATGCAAAGTAAATCCTCAGTCACTAGCAGCAAAAGCAAAGTGAAATGGATCTTTGCATCTTTCTTCTTCAGTGGAGTTCCTTGATGCATCATCTTGAATCCACAATCACTTGCTTCCAAAGCAAAGTGAAAGGGATGACGGGGATGAAATAAAGTGAGAGAATCACATTACGTGATTCACCCAACCTTAATATCCATGTAATGTGATTTACTCAAACTCAGAAGTTGTTTGACCATTAAGACAAAGATCTTTGAGTCTAGGAATAGGAAGAAAGAGTGATGAAGTTAGTCTCCATTGCAGAGCCATATTGTGAAGCAGAAAAATTAAAAGGATGGAAGGAAGCTATTTATAGGAGCAATGGATGAAGTTACTAAGCTATTCTGATTTTCTGGAAAACTTATCTATAAACTTAATGCTCATTAAGAGGATTAGGTACAAGGTGAATGGGTAAGTAGCACAGTAGTCAAAGGAATGAATGTTTTTGCAGAAACTAATAAACTTTTAACGTCCGTTGTGTAATACAACTGACGTAAGAAGTTGTGAGTGTTTTTAACGTCAGTTTATTAATACAACTGACGTTAAATATATGACCTTTAACGTCAGTTTTTACTAACAACTGACGTAATAAGTGTGAGAGTTTTTAACGTCAGTTTCTTAATACAACTGACGTTAAATATATGATATTTAATGTCAGGTTTTACTAAAAACTGACGTAAAATGTTGTTTTATTTTAATTATAACGTTTACCCCCGCACACCTTCTCCACTTCTCTGTACGTGTCTTTTCTCTTTTCATCACGCTCAACCCTCACTATCAACCCTCACTCTCGCTCTCACTCTGCCCTAATCGTGAGCTCATCTCCACCGCAACCACCGCGAGGGCTTCTTCACCACCACCGTGAGGTACACTCTTAACCCCTAACTCTGTCTTTCCCGCTCATTCTTTGCAATAACTTGACATCTCTCTTTCCCCTTCTCGCGCACTAACTCTCCTTGTCCCTCTGTTCTCAGTAACCACATCGAACGTTGGCCACCACTCGAGCTTCCCCACCACCACCACGCGAGCGCCTATTTCTGGTGAGTCTTTAATTAGTGCACATTTTTTTATTTTTGGTTTTGAGTGCATGCATGTTGCTCTGCTGGTTGAAACTGTAGTCTCAGTAGTTGAAACTTGAAATTGTGAGTTTGAGTTGTTTGGAATGTCTCTATTTTTGGTTTTGAGTGTATGTTGAAACTGTAGTCTCAGTAGTTGTAACTTTAAACCGTGAGTTTGAGTTGTTTGGAATGTCTCTAGTTTTGGTTTTGAGTGCATGTTGCTCTGCTGGTTGATCTGTCACGGCCGTGATGATCATCACGGCTAGGCCGTGATCAGTCCTGCCTATGAGGGTGTGGTTCAGTTGGCCCGTTACGGCCGTGATGGACATCATGGCCAGGCCGTGACCAGTGCTTGGCTATCTTCAAAAACTATAGTTTTCAATCTCCCGTATTGTCCTTATATTGGATATATAGATGTTTTGTATATCTACAGGACCTATCTAGTTATTTTTATTTATACTTCTGTATTTATTTTGAGTTATAACCTATGTTAATATATATATATTGTTTCTGAACTGGTATACATATGGATCAGTCGGATAGCCCACATGCACGAGAGGACACTGTGGGGGTTTCGCAGGACCCGATCACGCCTACGCCTGATTCTAGTGTAAGTTTACATGTTATATACTATCTTTAGTCCTTCTTTTTAATGTAAGTTTATAATGTTACAACCCTCTATTTTATCATTTTTTTTGTCCATACAGACATCACAGGCTCATAGGAAACGGGGTAGAGGAGCCACCTCGTTGAAGAAACTAGAGAAGGACAAGCAGAGCGAGAAGCTTGAGGTGTCCTTCGATGCTAATCTAAATGCCCAGGGACCCCGTGCTAAAGAATTTAATAAGTGGGTGTTTCTACAAGCGAAGCAAAGACGTAAGCATCAACTACAACCATCGGAATGACGTTCCACAGAACGTTAAGGATCAGATTTGGGAGGCTATCACGGTATTTTACCTTTACATTCGTTTGATTTACATTATTAGATAATTATCCGAGTTATAATCCATCCAGTTGTTATATATGTATCTAATGTGTAGGTAGCTTGGACTGTGCCAAATGACGAGGATCATCGTCATAAATGTATGAAAATGGCATCAAAGCGTTGGAATGGGTTCAAGCATGATCTTACCAGGTACTATGTATCTGGGAAGAAGCGGCTTGATAAAATGTTCTCGGATTATCCCTGGATTGATCAGGATACTTGGGATATGTTTGCCAGGAGTCGACGGGATGTAGAATTTCAGGTTGGTTGATTAAGTTAATTTTGTATGCTTATTATAGATCATTTAACTGTATTTAATTATGAGTTTTTGTTTGAATAGGCTAAGGCAGATAAGGGTCGGAAGAATTAGGCGAAGAACGTCCACCGCCACACCATGTCTCAGGGTGGGTAGCAGACTCGGATCGAGCAGATGATGGCGGATAGGCTGAGGGCGAAGCAGGAAGAGCACTCTGCTAGGATTGAAAGAGGAGAGGTGCCTGAGGTCACACCATCAAGTGGCAGATAAGATTGTAAGTAAATAATTAACTTGATTTCAATTGATATTTGTATAGATATTTGCAACACTTTTCACTTGCACGTTTTTTCATTTTTTTTTCATTGTAGATGGATCTTAAAGCAAAATCCTCCCAGGGCGCATTCGTCCCCTTCCGACGGCAGGACGCCTTGATGATCGCTCTAGGCAAGAAAGACCATCCTGGTCGGGTTCTCGGTGTTCCCGGGAACGTGACCATCAAACAATATTATGGCAAGTCCGCTTCACGAAAGCGGGTGGTCAATGAAGCATCAATTTTGGGCGACATTACTCAAAGACCTCATGTCCAACCCAGATATTACAACACATCTGATGCAAGGCTTAATATCCAACCCAGAATTCAAGCAAGCGCTTGCCAGAGAGCTTTCCTCCGTCGGTACATCCCAGGACACCGCAGGGCTTGCCAACCCTTCACATGCGAGCACAAAAGAGAGTTTTAGTAGGGCACATGTGGAGGATGATGAGTTGGCAGCTAGGGAGCGGGAGTTGGAAGTCCAGTGCCATGAGCATGAGTTGGAAATGAAAAGGCGTGAGCTTAGTTGGACTCCAAACGACATGAGCTCGAAATGTTAGCAAAGGTATTTATTCATTATTAATGTCCAAATTAGTCAAATAATTACTTGTGTTTTTTTTAATTATCAAAAACTTATCTATTTTATTTTTCCTAAACTGAAGGCCAAGTCGACGTCGGTGTCGCTGTCACCTATCACTCGTTTGTTCTCACTTGGTGAGGATTATGCGTTTGAGATTTTTGAATGTCCATTGGATCACGATGGATGGGTGGCACGCCCAGATCAACAGAGGATATTTTCCTTCTGTGGTGACGATCTCGGGAACGCCTGCAGAAATAACGTCTGGATGAACAGCAATGTCATCAGTCTCTGGTGCATGTAAGTTAATTTTAATTTTATAACCAATTTATTTTTGGTATTTTTCCATTTAATAATTTATTTTAATTTCAATATATATTATGTAATTAACATCCACGCCTTTTCATATCTTAGGTATCTCCATTGTCTTCAGCTTGATAAGGGCGTTGCATCAGTTTACGGTTTCTTAGATCCGTCAATCCTTCTGCCCGATTTCTTTGCTGGCGATGCATTGAGTAAATACTTAGGGAACTTGTTGGGAGACAATCCAAAAGAATTATATCTGGCTCCCTACTGTATGGAACGCCATTGGCAGTTGTTCGTACTTCACCCGTCTAGGCATACTGTCATATTCTTCTGCTCTCTCCACCAAGATCCCCCACAAAAGGTGGTGGAAGCTGTAAATATGTAAGTAACTAATCTTAAATTTAATTTAAGTTTTAATATCAGTTGTTTTTAGTTTATTACACACATGATATATGAGTTTTTAATTGATCGACATGATTATTTGTTTATGATAGCATGCTGAAGGCGAGTAGCATAAGTTGAGCCAACGGGAGAAGTAGGACTTCTAAGGCTAAAGTAAATCCTGTATGGAACATCCTCAAGGTTTGGTAGTTTATTTATCAAATAATTAATATTATAATTACTAATTTATATGTATATTCAACTGACGTTGAAATTAATTTTGTTGGTAGTCTCGATTTCAAATTGACGGGTGGTCGTGCGGCTATTATGTGATGCTTCATATACTGAACATAGTCTTCGCATCTATTACGGATGGATAGAAGAAGGTAATATTTAAACAACTTGTTAAATTATATATTATAGTTTTGAAGATGACTTGCATTGATGTTATTGTTATTATTTGAACGTGTCTAGGCATTTATCGACCAATCGCCTATTGAAGAAGATGAGTTAAGAGACTTGAGGATGCACTTCGCTGAATTCTTCTTCAAGTATGCGGCTGAAAAAGGAATTGACAACATACCTCCGCACTACTTAGATGAATAGTTTTTTTGTTAGACTTTAGAAACTAATTAATAACATGTATATATATATCCTTAGATAGTTTTGTTATTTAGACATTGGAACTAAAATTTATTTATATATATACATGTGTTTTGGTTTTAAGTCCCCCCATTGTTCAATTTTCCTTTGCAATTCTGTAATGTGTGTGATATTCTGTGTTACTGGGGCTGAATGCAGGGATAGCTGAGGGAAGTGATATTTTAAAACTGAATTTTTAAAAAAAAAACCTATTAACGTCAGTTGTTTATTACGATTGACGTTAAAATTAAACCTTTAACGTCAGTTCCTTATAATAACTGACGTTAGTTTTAACAAAATCAACGTCCGTTGTCTTAAAGAACTGACGTTAATAGTTTTATGTTTAACGTCAATTGTTTAAAAAACTGACGTTAATTTTTACAAAATTAACGTCAGTTTTGTTAAAGAACTGACGTTAATAGTTTTATATTTAACATCAGTTCTCAACTGACGTTAAAATATTAACTATTAACGTCAGCTGTATTTACGTCAGTCGGTATTCTGACGTAAAAAATCAATTTTAACTGACGTAAAAAGCACTTATTGCACTAGTGCTAATTTCATAAACATAAAAGCCAAAATATTAAAATATTTATTGATGTATATATTCAAAAGAAGATAAGTCCTATAAAGTAATTTCAAAATAGTAAAAAAAGTATATAGTTTAAATATCATTTAAAATGTTATAACATTATATTTGAACACAATCAATCTTGTTTAAAATAATAGATAAATTAAAAGAAACAAATTGTTTGGAGAATCAATATATGACAAATTGACAATAGTAAATTTTACAATTTTCCTTCTCCTTTAGTCAAACGAGAGAAAAAAAAGAGAGATAGGGAAAATTATTAAAATTGAATAGTTTTTGTCAAATTATTTAATATATGACATGATTATTTCTATTGTACATGACCTGAACCCTACTCTAGTTTACTAATATAGTCAATCATGCCTAATTGAAATAGTATTTCACATAATTAAGTTTTTGAATTAAAAGCAATTTTATTTTGAACTAAAAAAAAGAAGAAAAAAAATACTTGTTGAGAGTTTGGGAAAAGAATTTGATTAGCAGACCCTCCACTAGGATAAAGTGCTCCTCCTCTTGGACCCACTATTCCTTGGAATTGTATCTCTTGATTTGTTGTCCTGGTAAATATGGAAAAGTAATTCCTGTTTAGCCAAATGATTTAAAGGCAAAGAACACTAATGTAGAGAAAAAAAAATACTAAAATTAAATAAAATGAGCACTCATTTTAATTACCTTAGGCTAGAGGATAACTGATAATTCTGTGGCTGCCAATTAGGATTATTTGGCATCACATAAATCATTGGAAATACACTTCTAGCTCCATGTGGATTCTAAAGGACAAATAACAATGAATTAACAATATGAACGATATCATAGGAAGGTGCAACGTGAAAATTGTACTTCTTCTCATATTTATATTTAAAAATTATATATATATATATATATATATATATATATATATATATATATATATATATATGTATATATATATATATATATGTATATATATATATATGTATGTATGTATGTATGTATGTATGTATGTATGTATATATATATATATATATATATATATATATATATATATATATATATATATACACACACACACTACAACTATAGCTTTAATTAATTGCTAGCATGTATATGATGCCATTCATTTCTTACATACATGTGGGTATGGTTGCTGAATAGAGGGAAATTGAAGCCATGAGGAACTTCCCGGGAGAAACTGTGATAGCATGTTTGATGTTGGAAGATTGTAATGACTGCCCGAACCAACCCCAATGTTTTTGACAATTCGGGGATCCACATAAAAGTGACCTCCAAAATTTCTTCCTATCCCCATATTCCCAAATCTGAATTTAATTTGACAATTGACATAGTTAATTTACATATAATAATTCAATTGTAGTCTCATTGACTCATTATTCCTTAAATACAATATTTCATTAAATATTTTACAATGTAATAGCTCTATATTTGTGTAAATTTTAAAATAGCTAGAGCTCACTGATACAATTGTTCGGGATAGAAAACATACTGAGATATCAATAGTAAACCTAACCTCAGCTGAGAATTGAGGGGGTTGAAAGCTCTCTCTTGTCCCTTCATGTTTCAATTGAATATACATATATTTAAGCAAACAATTTTGTAAAATTTTGTATACTGTAAAATTAAATTAGATATATCTTAAATATATGTGTGATTGAAATTTTGGAACATACACCAAATGGAGGATGAATTAACAATATGAATGATATCATAGGAAGGTGCAACATGAAAATTGTAATTCTTCTCATATTTATATTTAAAAATTACACACACACACGCACACATACACACACACATACACACACACTACAACTATAGCTTTAATTAATTGCTAGCATGTTTATGATGCCATTCATTTCATACATACATGTGGGCATGGTTGTTGAATAGAGGGAAACTGAAGCCTTGAGGAACTTCCCAGGAGAAACTGTGATAGCATGTTTGATGTTGGAAGATTGTAATGATTGCCCGAACCAATCCCAATGTTTTTGACAATTGGGGGATCCACAGAAAATTGACCTCCAAAATTTCTTCCTATCCCCATATTCCCAAATCTGAATTTAATTTGACAATTGACATAGTTAATTTACATATAATAATTCAATTGTAGTCTCATTGACTCATTATTCCTTAAATACAATATTTCATTAAGTAATTTACAATGTAATAACTCTATATTTGTGTAAATTTTAAAATAGCTAGAGCTCACAGATACAATTGTTCGAGATAGAAAACATATTGAGATATCAATAGTAAACCTGACCTCAGCTGAGAATTGAGGGGGTTGAAAGCTCTCTCCTGTCCCTGCATGTTTCAATTGAATATACATATATTTAAGCAAACAATTTTGTAAAATTTTGTATACTGTAAAATTAAATTAGATATATCTTAAATATATGTGTGATTGAAATTTTGGAACATACACCAGATGGAGGATGAATTAACAATATGAACGATATCATAGGAAGGTGCAACATGAAAATTGTAATTTTTCTCATATTTATATTTAAAAATTGTACACACACACACACACACACACTACAACTATAGCTTTAATTAAGTGCTAGCATGTATATGATGCCATTCATTTCATACATACATGTGGGTATGGTTGCTGAATAGAGGGAAATTAAAGCCTTGAGGAACTTCCCAGGAGAAACTGTGATAGCATGTTTGATGTTGGAAGATTGTAATGACTACCTGAACCAATCCCAATGTTTTTGACAATTAGGGGATCCACAGAAAATTGACCTCCAAAATTTCTTCCTATCCCCATATTCCCAAATCTGAATTTAATTTGACAATTGACATAGTTAATTTACATATAATAATTCAATTGTAGTCTCACTGGGAATGTAAATTAACTGGAATGCCTCAAAGTAGAGTGACCAGTAAACTTAGGCAAAAACTGTTATGTGAGATCATTACCTTTTACCCAACGATGTTACACTGTTCATGACATCCTGTAGAGATGTTGGCTCACTAGTTCCATCAGAGTTATAAGAGGACGACCACATCTTGGATCCTACTTCTACTTGTGAATCCTGCCAAACCATTTAAGAATAATTTATAAATATTATATGTAACAAACAAACCATTAATGCATACATTTTATTCATTTCATTTTTGCTCTTAAACAATATTTCCTTCATGTAGCTAACCTTAAAGCCAAACCAAAAGTTTAAGGTATTTGAGAAATTCAACATTAAAGCAATATATATAATCACTCTACAAGAAGGAGTATTTCTTGAAACTATTGTAAAATATAAGAATTTTGAAAGTTCAAAATACAAAACCAAAAAAAAATCTCAATCATCAATTTTTTTTATTCAAACTTATATCAAGCAAGGTAATACCTCATGCGAATGAGTTAGTTCAGTTGACTTGATGATATCATGAAACAACTAAAAATTCATAAAACATGCACAAAGAGGAAAAAACTGCTTAGTAATTCACTCCAAAATCAAGCTTAATATATTTTTTTTAACTCATGTATATAATGTTGGAACAAAATCCATCTTGTTAGGTATATTCTGGAAGTCATACATGAAAAATAAATAATCAGGGAATGACAAATTAGAGCAATCAAATAATTTTCCTCGTTATCTATCCTTTATCAACATTTCCTTTTTCTAAAGAAAGTAACTTAAGCCACATGTCAAAGTTAACTTCTGTTTTAATGCATGAAAGATTTTGGCATATCAATTTGGTCCTAAAATGATAATTTTTTGCATCAAAATAGTCTAAAAGTAAATATTTACACTTGGATCAAATTGATGTCATTGGATAATAAAATAAATCATTTAAGGAGCAACTTTATGAAACTCAACTTTGAAGGACCATATTAATGTTTTGAAAATTTTCAAAACAATACTCCAATATATAAAAAGTCCAGAAATGTAGCTGTGACTAGTAAGCTTTCTCTCTTATACACAAACACTTCTAATATATAGAAATTGATTTGACAAAGATCGCCACACAAAATACAAACATTTATGTGTCAAATAAAAAAATACAAACACTCAGAGAGAATACATGTGACCTTATTTTTTCATGGTAAATTAAGAGCAAAGTAACAATTTTACCAAACAAAAGAGCACTAAAGAAGAAGAGGATACAACCAAGCGATCTACTTGGGAAAAGTGTTGTCAGAGATCTAATACTTTTGGGATCAAGAGCAAATAGTGTTAAATATGACAACATTTTCAACCTTTAGTGTAAATAAAAAATTTTGAAGGTATTTAAAGAAAAATTATAACAATTCCGTTATTTTAACAATAGGATACAACATTATATATTTATATGGTTTTCCCATATACATATACGATAGTTTCATATTCTATTTTTTATTCTTCTAGTTTTTTTTCTCTTTGCTAACCACCACCACTATCATTGGTTGATATCACTAGCCAAACACCACTGTCATTTGCTAGATTTCGACAATCACAAGCAACATCCTAGTGACCTTTTCGGCAAGCTCTGGCGGCCACTGATGACTCGTCGTATCGACCACCACTTTAGCCATTGCAAGCCTCTGCCCACCACTATATTATAACAATTTCTTTTTAAAATAAGATTTAAAAAAAGTTGGTGTGGACAAAGTTGTCAACCTTGGGGTGTACTACAAACATTTTTAAAGTGTCATCCTTGAAGGCACTACCCGCTCTTCTTTTTCGTTTTACTTGTGGAGATAAAGTTGATTGATATTGATGTCTATAAAAAAATTTCATTTGGGTGTTGGGATGGTTGAGGGTTCTCAATGTGGAGATGATACAACTTTGGGACTTGAATTTGTTGTAGAGATTGGGTTTTGGAGTAAAGTATGTTTAGTAGGTTTGATCGGAAGTCTAATTCACATTATTGGTGATTGATCTCATGTTCTATTTATGTTAGATTCAAGGTGCGACTTCTATGTTTAGGACTAGTGTATGATTGTGTTGTTTCATGGAAATTTCTACTATGCACCATTTTGGATTATTGTAGATGTGGTACACCTTGTTGATTTATCTGCTATTAGAACTAACATTGCTTTCAAGCCAGTTTCAATTATTTATTTTCCTTTACCCTATAACCATTTACTTCCATCAGTAATGGATTCTCACCAATCAACTATGGATTTCAACTATACCACCACACCATTTTTAATTGTGGTTGCAGGCACGATTGTCATCGCAATCACGATGATCGTTTCGATTGCGGGCGTTGTGGTCATCACGATGTAAATTGTGGGAGTTGAGATGTGAAGTTTTTTTATTGGAAATTTTCTTTTGTATTTGATATGGTCATGTGCGACCTGATGTGAAACCCATTCGGCCGCATCACTATGATTTGAAACTATGACTCAATTTCTGGGTGATGTGGTTTTGGCAGTTATCGCAACCACAATATTGCAGCTACATCAAGTGATGTGTTGCACCCGGGGCTGAAGATGATAGGGAGTGATCACAGATGCAAAAAAGGAAGCATGAACAACAACGGATCCTTACAGGATTCTAAGCGGAACGAGGTGGATCTTGAGAGTGTGCATGTATGAGACTGTACAATTGAGAGTTTATGAGACTATGCAGGTTAGAGACTATATTGTGGAGGAAATTTTAAAAGCATTGATAGGTACTACCAATAACAAAAGATGCATCTTATTTTCGGTAACTCATCACTTAGGAACTCCAAGGTTAATCATGCTTGAGATGGAGCAACCCTGGGATGGGTGACCTTCTCGCATATTTTTCTAGTAAACATGTGAGTGAGGAGAAAGCACACTGAAAGTAATTGTGTTGGTTTGTGGGGATAGTCATCTATTCGGAAAGCAGCCCAACATGCTTAATGTGGTATGCAATTTGAAACTATGTCATCATGAGCCATTTCTTATGACTAACACTCCATCATCTCCCACCTCCACCAACCACCACAATTTTATCATGGAGTGAACCATGCCTCTCCTTCACCCCACCTCCCAATTAATATAGCAATGATGAGATTGACAATATTAGTCTTTTGAATGCGTCTAAGCAATAATACAACATTATCCATAGTCGTTGCCTCATCTCGAATCTTCTGGAACACGTCCTTCACCCCAAACATACTAATCATATCTCCAACCTTAATGGTACCCCCTCCCATGATGGCCAAAGTTCCATGACTCATGATGGGAAAATACATCTTCAATGGCAGTGAGAGGGAAGATCTGTTTGATACTAAAGGAAAGGAATGTACTAGACCACAAAGTCCATAAACTCATAAATCTTATCAACCCACTCATTTTCATCACGTTTGATAGCAAGGATAGCCATCAACGCTTCTAGACCAAAAGGTGTAGAACCAGAAACAATAGGAACATCATGCCAGGGGACTCAAAAGAAGATAAAAGCTCATGAACCTGAAGCTCCATGAGTTGAAGAAGCTCTTCTTCATTAATATAATCTTTATTGTTGAGGATCACAACTATGTTGAGAACATCAACTTGCTTTGTGAGGAGGATATGCTCTTTGGTCTAGGACATGGGGTCTTTGGTACCAAAGACCACGAGGATGGCACGATGATCATGATCTTCTCGTAGTCGGCGTTGCCGAGGTAGTCAACATGGGAATATTGGTGGTTCTCGTTCTTGTACTCGATGGTGGTGATGTCAGAGGAACATTCTTCTGGTGATGTTGATCTCATCACATTTCTTGGGGCGGAGTTGCTCATGGCGATGAAGGTCATGGCTAGGCTCGGTTAGGCGTGGTTCATGGTAGAAGACGTAATGGCTAATGAAGGTGTAAAAAAATGGAGTTAGCCTTTTGGGTCGTGTGGTGGGTTCCGAACCAAAAAAAGAGAGAGAGTAGGAATCTCTCTTCTTTATCAATTTTTGTTCTAATATCTAGGATTGCCTCCTCTAAATTGAGGATGTTTCTATTGTAAAAAAGTAAGAGTGTATCCACCTTTGATTTGATAAAATAAATAGAGATCTTCACCTCACTAAATGATCTAAAACGACTGTTTTCAGTATTCTTTCTTTCTTGTATACTTTCAAACTGTTTTTTTTTTCTTGTGCAAATTGAATCTACAGATTTTCATAATCTTTGGTTGGTTTCTTCTTTATCATTTACTGGTTCCAATGGGGCTTGTGTTTAATTTTTTTAATAAATTGGCTTCAACAGATAAATAGCATAAAAAGATTGATCCTCCACTTTAACTTTAGAAAACCATAGACAACTCCCGATTTCGCTAGCCATTGCAATTCAATATTGTATTGGCTTGCAACGCAGCAAGGTCATTGCGACCGCAATATAAAATCCTTGACTAGATATCTATTAATTCAATACTATGTAGATAAAGGAGCTAAGTTGCAAGCTTGAATTTTTCAATTGAGAAAATTAAAAGAAATTAATTGATCAAGGAGAAGTGAAACTTACCGATATAATCTTATCTTCGACCCGGCTGAGTAGAACTAGCTGCTTTGAAATTTGAAAAAAAAAATTATATGATCAAATGTCAGAGAATTATAAACATTTGCCATGATGTACGAATACAGGTATGGCACGTATGATATCAGTGCACAGTATCTTATAAAATCCAACTTGTATTACCGCAATAATTTTAAAATAAATTTACAAGAAATGATAGCAACATCTAAGACGTATATGATATTGAATTCAATTTTTTTTTATAAGATATTGTGCATCAATATAATCACTGCAAAAAACTGTGAACTTGTATTCATCACTGGAAAATAGACTCTAATTGAGCGAAAGAATCTCCACACTACATGCAAATAACAAATTAATAAAATAAAAATCAATTTTGAGAAAACACTAAAACCTAAAAATATGGCTGAACACATGAAAATTTTGAATATGGCTCAAAATATGATTTCGAAAAAAGATCGAAAACCAGAAGATAAAGATGTTGTTTTCATCAATCAATATAGTTTAATAGGCTTAGCAAGAGAGAGATGGTGAATAAGAAAGAACCTCCTGTATGCGGGAAAGCAATCCTTTGTATGTCACTCTTCTTCAATACCAACGTTATATAACACCAGTGCTATTTAGTACGGATTCATGATGTGTTGAAAGGAAATCAACCAATCCCGTGATAGAGAAAATAATTACTTAGTAAAAATTTAGTCAAAACGCACAATACACTTCAGGCTTGTCTACCTTTGTTGTGTTTTATGGAAAAAAAATATACTTTTAAATTTTTTTCTCGTTATATAATTATGTAATGAATGGAAATTTTGTTTACCAAATAATAACATAAATTTAATAGTGAAATTAATTTATTATCAAATTAATAAGTAATAACAATTTAATAAATAAAACTTAAATTCTCTTGCAATTAATGTAAAAAATTAACATACTCGCAAATGTGTGATTAATTTGTGTTGACTCACATTTGAGTGAAAATTAATTGCACCATTTACAACACCCAATTTTTTTTTTTTGATTTGCAAATCATTGCTAGGAGTATCCCCGATCGTTCAACAAGACTAATCTCCTTTGGGGATTTGAAAGCACTCGAGGTGGGATGCCCCCTTTCAACCAGGTTTTTTCTACACGCAAGAGATAGGAATCGAACTCTGACCACTTGCTTAAGGGATCCAAGCCCATCACCACTTGGACCAACCTTGATCGGTTAGAACACCCTAATTGATGTGACACATGAATAACTTTTTTATTTGTGTTTTTTATTCTAAGACCTTCGATATCCGTAAATCACATTGAATTTTGACTAATCCAAGTCGACCCGGGAAGAGCTATTTATGGGGTAAAACTCTCCCAAAACCTTTTTTTTATTAAGTTTTTCTATGTATTCATGCAAAATTCTCCAACTAATCCTCCTACTATTAAATAAACAAAATATTAAAACGTAATGCATTCAATTTCATAAAAATATATGCAGCAATCAATATTTTATTTACTTTATAAGTAGTGGGGTTAAACGGGTAGATTTAGATTTTCTTTTTATAGACTTCTATAGTGTTTGGCTTGTGAGAGGAAAAGACCGGAATGAAATAGAATAAGAATTGACCAATCTTTAATAGAGTAGTTTTGGTTCCACCATGTTTAGTATAACCAAAATATCCGACTCTTTAACCACATGCTAGGTTCTATTTTATTTTTAAAATGCAGTAATAAATTTATAATCAAACTCATATCTTATGAATAACCAAGGCCCAACATAGTTGGTACATAGCTTGATTCTTTAAGCATGTTATAAGGGTTTCTATTCCAACCGTGTGTGTGGAAAAAACTTTGTTGGATGAGGCAAAACTCACTACGGTGTTCTCTACGCCTTGAAAGGGATTAGTCTTTGGTGCCCAACATAGTTGGTACCTAGCTTGATTCTTTAAGCATGTTATAAGGTTTCTATTCCAACCATATGTGCGGAAAACACTTTGTTGGATGAGGCAAACCTCACTACGGTGTTCTCTACTCCTCGAAAGGGATTAGTCTTTGACTATCGACTGAGGGTGATCAGGCTCCTCTAAAATGAGTAAAAGTATAAAGTAAGAAACTAATGATATATATCCACTCTTGATTAGATAAAGATGGTTGAAATCTCAATAGACTTGAACTTTTCAAGGGTGAATATTGTTAGATTCCATCCTAAAACTTATTGGTGTTAAGTGGAGTTGCCCACCAGGTATATAAACCGCACCTCGGGATTTGAGAAGACGTTGTAGGACTTCCAATACACCTCCTCCACAGATGCCTGCAAGAACATGCGATACACATGAACATTGTCATAACAGGCAATAAACGATGGATATGGGCTCTTGGCTCTTACTCCATGTTAGATTCGATCATAAAATCAACTGGTGTTAAGTGGAGTTGTCCAATAGGTATATAAACCGCACCCCAGAATTTGAGGCAGGCAATGTGGGACTTTCAACATATACATTTTCACTCGGCTAGAGGATCTCTTAATACACTATATATATAGTGTCATGTCCCATTCTAGCATGTCTACTGTTGCCCTAAAATTCAACTTAAGGGCAAGTACACCCTATCGCACAAGTAATATAGGAGTATTTATGATTCCAAGTATCGAACCCACAGGGATTAGTGAAAAGTATTGGGTTAATTACTTCCTTATGTTATCTAGACAAACAAATTCGAGTTGCAATTGAATATTTAAAAGTAATAAGATAGTAAAAACATGAAAGAAAAAGAATCACAAGCAAAGGTTCAATTATGGAATGCCTACGGTGTCTGGTTTCACTTACGTTACTACCTATGATATGTCCCAATTTCTCAATGATATGTGTTTCTTATTGATTGACAATCATTTGCTCTAAAACTATTAATACCCAATGGTCATGCAATATTAATATTCTTCCCCTAATCAGTTACACCCAATGGTCATGCAAGGCAAGCAGTTAAGAGAAGCACAAAGAACCAACAAGCTTATAAATTCAACAACTGGTTGAAAAAAGGGGATTGCGCTTGGTTCCCGCAACCCCAAATCCAATTAATCACAGAGTTCTGTTAACTAATTGTGGTACGACCGCCAGTCAATTGATCAAATTAATAAAGGATGATCAAACCTTATTAGAAATTCAAACACAAGGAAAAATCCAATCAATTAAGAGAAATACTCAATCATATTAAAATTAGGTAAGCATCAAAGGTATTAAGCCATAAGATCCACCATACCCTAGTTATGGATTTAGCTATGCATTGTCATGAAAAACAATACATAAATCAAATCCACATAAGAATCCATAAAAAGAAATAGAAAAACTTAAACTCGAAATACCCTTATGATGCAAAGCAGTCTTCAAATCAATCGGGAGACGATCCTTCATTCGATCCTCTTTGCAATTCCAAATTCTACAGAACTCCGCTAAAGCTCTCTCTCTAACCAAGCAAAAAAAGGCTCTGATGGCTGAGTGTACAGAATCCCTCAACACCCATAGCTTTAGGTATTTATAACAGACCAGAAGAATCCCAGTGCAACTCTGATTCTGATACTATGTACGGTGGTGCTACGTGATGTACGGTCGTGCATAAGTTATATGCTGCTGCATATCAACTTGTACGGAGCGCTTAGAAAATCAATGTAAAACATGATACAAGTGGGGCATAATATGTTCAGGCGGTATATAATATGTACGGCTCTGCATAACCATGTAGACGGCACACATGAATCTTACGCGAAGCTGCAAATCAGTGGTTGAATGATGTCCTTGCTGCACATATATGTACGACCGTGCTTAACCATCTGGAGCTCTATTTTAGTCTTTTCCGCACCAAATCCTCCTAAAATGCCACCTTTTACACCCAATGTAAAACACCGTTTTCTCGATTGAGGAATCGGACAAGGATTAAGCGTGTGTTATGGCTTAATCTTGTTTGTTAAGTGCAAGTGAGTCGGTATGGTTAGAACCAAAGTGGTTTTGGATTAAAATAATCTCTTAAATTTTGATGTTAACAAAAAGGTTAAATTTGTATGGAAAAGTATTTGTCAAAGATCTAACTTGTTTGTTATAAGTATGTAGGGACTATTTGATTTATAGGAGTCAGTGGAACTTAAACTTAAGGTATAGAATCTATCAAATTCTATTTCAAACCTCTAGACCAGTCTACAACTCTTGGTAAAATTCTTAGTCTTTAGCTTTATGATAGACGAGATCATTAAAATAAAAATAGACGAGGTCTTAAAATTAACTTAGGAAGACGCGTTACTAAGTCTAAAGAAAAATCAAGTAGACGAGACATTGAAATATAACAAGTCCAAAGACTTGATAGACGGATTAGCTTCACTATACGCCAAATCAGCAGACGAGCTCTTGAGTATAGAATGTCCATCTCTCAGAACTAGGAGAAAAGTCTGTAGACGCATTATCAGTAGACGAGCCCGACTCACTAATAAGTTAATCTTGCACGTCCAAAGACCTGCGTGTCCACTAGTTTTAAAACGTGAACCCGTCTAAGCTTAAATGTATTTATTTTAAATGATTGCTTATTTAATTCAAAGAATATATGTCTTTTCCTTGCTGCTTCTATTGTATAAAATATTTATCTCTTGGATAAAAGAACTTCGTACCATCGAAACCATAAACCTTTGTACTCTGTCAACTACTGATAAAAGCATGGATGGCTTGAGTATGTGGAAAGAAACATATTCAGATCCATATCAGTGCACTATTATTAGTGGGCTTATTAGATAACAATTAAGTCCAATTTTTATCCTTTTATTTTTAATTTTAATTATATTTTTAGGATGAATTTTATGATTGAATCCGTATACTTGATTTGGTGGTGCGTTGGAAAGCTTAGGAAATTATCTATAAATCATATCTCAGGCCTCTTGACTAAATTCGCTTCTATCATGGTGAAAAACAGGTTGGAAGTTTAATACGAATATTTGGACGAGTTTGAGCTTCAAAGGAGAGTGACTTTTGGCTTGCATGCCTAAGTAACTCCTTTTTAGAAGTTATGGATCATTTTTATTATTTTTCTTAAGTATGGTAGTAACTCCAATTAGTGGAGAGTTATGTCTTTAATTAGCCACTTAGTGGGTAGTAAATATTTTTATTACTCCATTAGTGCAATAGTTAAGTTATGCTAGGGGTTATGTCATCTTATGATAACCTTTTGTAAGCCTTCTCTTGGCAGCCCCAATTCCCTATATGTACACACCCGAGCATGATGAATGATAACTTTGATGTTCAATTTGGTTTTTACCAATTGTGAAAGTGTTCTCTCTTGGGTTCTTCATTGAGCCAACCCCTTTGATCTTATCAAGAGTCCAAGACCCTTGTGGCGATCCTCACCTTGGCTTATCAATTCTCCTTGGAATTGTGACGCCTACCTTCCATTTCTCATCTTATCCATTTTTGTATTTCATCTTATTCTATAATTTTTATTGTCACTCAAGGATAGATCCGAAAATCTACATGCTCCTTTTTAGGATCATATCATTTGGTATCATAGTCAGGTTATATAATAACCCTACCTTCCTTAGCTTTTCAACGCACTAAAGAATGTATCAATCAGAAATCAATACCTCAAGATATAGCCAAAACAAGAATACGGGTTCGTCACAAATGAAAATAAAATTTTCATCAAAAACTAATTTGGCCTTAAACTAGACACCATTCTTGGTTTGCACCATTCCCTCCCTCTTGAAGAGAATTCGACCTCGAACTTATTGCCTTTGGGAATTGTCTTCATCCATCGGGTTCAAACACAACTCTTTTGAATCCATGGGGAACCTCTCTTGTAATTATTTCTTCAACTTCCTTCAAAATAGAATCATCACCTCTAGGCAAAGAGCGGAACATCACCTTGATTTCGTTGATAATGAGACTCTCAATTATTTTTTCAACCTTTGCCCCACTCTTTCGTTGTTTCTATTTGCTTTTTGTGGTTTGGCCTTCATTATTCTTTTCTTCGACACCTAGAAATGAAATGTTAGATAAATGAACCAAATTAAGTAGAAGAATCCCAACATTTGTATCGACAAGCTAAACTAGAAGAAGCTATTGGAGTAATAGATTGCCTTGAATTCCCAAGTGGATTTAAGGACTTATTTTCGGCTTTAGGGGGAAGCCATTCTCTAGTTGTCTTCATCTCCTTATCTTCCTCTTGGAATTCAACTCCAATTGATACTTTGCATTCTTCCTTGGGAATTTCATTTTCAATTTCAATGAATGTCTTGCAAGATTCCTTTGGAATCACATATTCAATTTCAATGAATGTCTTGCAAGCTTCCTTTGGAGGAACACAGTCAACTTCCTTAAAAAAAGAATCAACACAACTAGGCAAAGAATTAGGAATAGCATCAAAACAAGTATTCAAGTTTGTTTCTTTCACCTCACTTTCTTTTTTTTTCTCTCATCTTTTCTTCAACCATTTTCTTCCAACATGCTTCATTTTCAAAAATTTGTCTTTTCATTCTCTCCTCTTTTCTCTTCCTTTTTTCATACTCTTTATTCTTCCTTTCAATTTCTCTATCGCATCTCCCATATCTCCTTCCTCCATGCCTCCTTCTTTTTATTTCTACTAACTTGTCAAGAATCACATTGAACTCCTCCATGCTTCTTTGCAATCCTTTCATTTCAAGGAATAGTGTTGCCATGATAGGTGGTGGGAAGAAGATTTTTTTTTTTTGGAAAAAATGGAAGAACAATATCAAAAATCACTATAGGAAGGATGGCTCTAGATACCAAATGATATGATCATAGAAAGGAACATATAAAATTTCGGATTTATCCTTGAGTGACAACCAAAATTAGAAGAAGAATAATAATAACAAATGGACAAGATAAAGAATGGAAGGAAGGCGCCACAAGTCCAAGGGGATTTGATAAGACAAATGAAGATCGCCACAAGGGTCTTGGACTCTTGATAAGATCAAAGGGTTGGCTCAGTGAAGAACCCAAGAGAGACAATACTCTCACAATTGGACTTAACCCAAAATGAACTCAAAGTTATCATTTCAATGTGTTAGGCATGTTACATATAAGCTTGTGACTGCCAACCTTTGGCTTCCAAAAGATACCATAACCTCCCTCTAATGACTCAATTAACACACCCACTAAATGGCTTACTTAACTAAACTTAATCATTCCACTAAATGGTGATTTAAAGTACTCTCTCCACCATTATGTGGCTACTACACTTTCTTCTCACATTACAAGTGTAACCCCCTTATTTAAGTAAAAGGGAAAAGGCTAATAACTTAAAGGAGTTACTTGAGGCATGCAAGCCAAAAGATTCCTCCCAATTAAGCTACCATACTGATGTAAAACTGAAAACAATATTTTCACCATGGTATAAGCCGAATCTGGTCAAGAGGCTTGAAATACGATTTATAGATGATTTCCTTATCTTTTCAACGCACTAAAGAATGTATCAATCAGAGATCAGTAGCTCAAGATATAGCAAAAACAAGAATACGGGTTCATCACAAATGAAAATAAAATTTTCATCACAAACTAATTTGGCCTTAAATTAGACACCATTCTTGGTTTGCACCATTCCATCCCTCCTGAAGAGAATTCGACCTCGAATTTATTGCCTTTGGGAATTGTCTTCATCCTCCGGGTTCAAACACAACTCTTTTGAATCCATGGGGAACCTCTCTTGTAATTATTTCTTCAACTTCCTTCAAAATAGAATCATCACCTCTAGGCAAAGATAGGAAGATCACCTTGATTTCGTTTATAATGAGACTCTCAATTATTTTTTCAACCATTGCCTTACTTTTTCGTTGTTTCTGTTTGCTTTTTGTGGTTTGGCCTTCACTATTCTTTTCTTCGACACCTAGAAATGAAATGTTAGATAAATGAACCAAAGTAGAAGAATCCCAACATTTGTATCGACAAGCTAAACTAGAAGAAACTATTACAGTAATAGATTGCCATGACTTCCCAAGTGGATTTAAGGACTTATTTTCGGCTTTAGGGGGAAGCCATTCTCTAGTTGTCTTCATCTCCTTATCTTCCTCTTGGAATTCAACTCCAATTGATACTTTGCATTCTTCCTTGGGAATTTCATTTTCAATTTCCTTTAATGTCTTGCAAGATTCCATTGGAATCACATATTCAATTTCAATGAATGTCTTGCAAGCTTCCTTTGGAGGAACACAGCCAACTTCCTTCAAAAAAGAATCAACACAACTAGGCAAAGAATTAGGATTAGCATCAAAACAAGTATTCAAGTTTGTTTCTTTCACCTCACTTTTTTTTTTTGCTCTCATCTTTTCTTCAACCATTTTCTTCCAACATGCTTCATTTTCACAAATTTGTCTTTTCATTCTCTCCTCTTTTCTCTTCCTTTTTTCATACTCTTTATTCTTCCTTTCAATTTCTCTATAGCATCTCCCATATCTCCTTCCTCCATGCCTCATTCTTTTTATTTCTACTAACTTGTCAAGAATCACATTGAACTCCTCCATGCTTCTTTGCGATCTTTTCATTTCAAGGAATAGTGTTGCCATGATAGGTGGTGGGAAGAAGATTTTTTTTTTGGAAAAAATGGAAGAACAATATCAAAAATCACTATAGGAAGGATGGCTCTAGATACCAAATGATATGATCCTAGAAAGGAACATATAAAATTTCGAATCTATCCTTGAGTGACAACCAAAATTAGAAGAAGAATAATAATAACAAATGGACAAGATAAGGAATGGAAGGTAGGTGCCACAAGTCCAAGGGGATTTGATAAGCAAAATGAAGATCGCCACAAGGGTCTTGGACTCTTGATAAGATCAAAGGGTTGGCTCAGTGAAGAACCCAAGAGAGACAATACTCTCACAATTGGACTTAACCCAAAATGAACTCAAAGTTATCATTTCAATGTGTTAGGCATGTTACATATAAGCTTGTGACCGCCAACCTTTGGCTTCCAAAAGATACCATAACCTCCCTCTCATTACTCAATTAACACACCCACTAAATGGCTCACTTAACTAAACTTAATCAAGCCACTAAATGGTGATTTAAAGTTCTCTCTCCACCATTATGTGGCTGCTACACTTTCTTCTCACATTACAAGTGTAACCCCCTTATTTAAGTAAAAAATAAAAGGCTAATAACTTAAAGGAGTTACTTGAGGCATGCAAGCCAAAAGATTCCTCCCAACTAAGCTACCATACTGATGTAAAACTGAAAACAATATTTTCACCATGATATAAGCCGAATCTGGTCAATAGACTTGAAATAAGATTTATAGATGATTTCCTTAGCTTTTCAACGCACTAAAGAATGTATCAATCAGAGATCAATAGCTCAAGGTATAGCCAAAACAAGAATACGGGTTCATCTCAGATGAAAATAAAATTTTCATCAAAAACTAATTTGGACTTAAATTAGACACCATTCTTGGTTTGCACCATTGAAACTTAATCCCAACTGATTGATACGTTCTTTGGAGGCCAAAGGTTGGAAGCCACAAGCTTATATGTAACATGCCTAACACATTGAAATGATAACCTTGATGTTGAATTTGGTTTTAACCAATTGTGAGAGTATTCTCTCTTGGGTTCTTCATTGAGCCAACCCCTTTGATCTTATCAAGAGTCCAAGACCCTTGTGGCGATCCTCTCCTTAGCTTATCAATTCCCTTGGAATTGTGGTGCCTCCCTTCCATTCCTTACCTTCTCCATTCTTGTATTTCTTCTTCTTCATATTTTGGTTGGTCACTCGAGGATAGATTCGAAATTTTACATGTTCCATTCCTCATCTTTTCCATTTTTGTATTCATCTTCTTCTATAATTTTTGTTGGTCACTCAAGGATAGATCCAAAAATTTACATGTTCTTTTCTTGGATCATATCATCTACATTGTTGTAAAGATCAAGTCAAGTACAAATATGGTAAGTCAGAAAGTAACCTTTGGTACAATAGAGAAGTGCATGTTCTACTTTGACATTCTGATAATCAAAAACACTTCTCAGTGAAGCATATCAAGTTATCAGTCTCAACGGATCCAAGCATTTAATGCTAAGTCTAAACGGATACAATTTGAAGACCGTTGAAGAAGATCAAGACAGAGAAGCACTTCGGCTATATATACTTGAAGAACTTCAAGTAGACAGGCAGATATACAAGACAGAGACATATACAAAGATATACAAGCTCTAATATCATAAGTGCAGAAACTCTGTTGAAATTTTAAAACAAGTTTACGTGTAAATCTTGTTGATCTTAAACTTTGAAATCCTCACACATAGTGAGTTCTTAGATCAAATCAGTTAATCTCTTTGTTAGAGTTAGAGCCTGAAGAGGCTTGGTAGAGAAAGAATACTTTTAGCCCGAAGAGGTGTTGAATACTTGTAACCTATTTGGAGAATAGTGGATAAAACCTATTAAAATAGAGATCATGTCAGAAAAATTTTGAGGAGCTTACATAAACAGTGGAGACCTAAGGTCACTGATATTTAGGAAGCAAAGAACCTTAATACTCTTACTTTGGAAAAACTTCTTGGATCTTTAAAAGTTCGTGAGCTTGAGCTCAATGAAGAAGAAGGTTCCAGAAAAGGAAAATCTATTGCCCTAAAGGCAAAGAAGGCTAGCTCTTCTAAAGTTCTTAAATCTGAGGAATCCTCTGATGAAGCAGACCCTTCTGATAGTGATGAAGGATCTGATGAGGATGAACTGTCTTTCATCTCCAGAAAGATTCAACATATGTGGAGAAATAAAGGTGGTTTCAGAACGAAGCATTTCAACAAAAAGTTCATCAAGGAGAAATCGGACTCTAAGGAAAAAGGTCCAACTGTGTTTCGAGTGCAAAAATCCTGGTCATTTCAAAGCTGATTGCCCAGAACTGAAGGACAAAAAGAAGTTCTTCAAAAAGAAAAAGGGCTTGATGGCTACTTGGGATGTGATAGTGTGATTTTACATCATGTTTCCTGCACACTTTTGCATGCATTTTTCATATAGATTAGGCATTCTTTATTTGATTTTAGTTAGTTTTTCCCTTGGAACGGGTGAAGCAGTTTCTTGGTGTTGTTTTGCAGGAATTTAAGGAAAAAATGCTCAGAATTAGCCATGATGGAATTTGGATGAAATAGAGTTTGAAAAGTGAAGAAAATGAGCCAAGCAGAGCCCATCACAGCCATGATCAAGAAAACTGAGAAGATTGAAGGCAAAAGTCAGAAGCTGTCATGGCCTAGCCGTGATGCCCATCACGACCATGACAGGCCAAACAGAACCGATCACGGCCTAGCCGTGCTGAGGGTCACGGTCATGATGCTCCAAACTTTAAAGAGCGCCCACTCCAGAACGCGTCACGGCCTGGTCGTGATGGCCATCACGGCCGTGACGCGCAGCAGATCTATATATAGAAGCACAACAGACAGAAACAAGAGAGCCGGGAACCCTAGTGGAGACCAGAAACCATCAGAAAAACAGGGACTTTTAGCCTAGGAGCACTTTTACCCTCGGAAGACCTTGGAGGCTGCGGTGGAGGAGGACTGTAACCCTAGAACGGAGCTGCTAAGAGGGGCTGCTGTGACGATGGTGGAAAGCTCCCATGGAGTTTCTTCTCTCCTCTTCTCCTATTTCTCTGGTTTGGCTTTCTCTGTAATTATGAGTAGGTAATCCCCATTTGTTGGGATTAGATGTAATCAAATTGATTATTATGTATCTGCCTTGACTGATTATTCTGTGTTCATGCCTTCGTATTAGTGATTGATTTTCCATGCTTAATGCTTGTTGTGGCTAGCACCCACATGACTCGATTTGTGTTTTGATATGCAATTGGGAAATTCGTATTAAAACCGGAATTGAATTTAATCACCTAGTAACCCTTGCGTCTAGGAATGGAGTTTGGTTTACTAGTAATCGCGTAATCCCTAATCCTAATGCGAATTCATTAATCTAGGCCACCTAAGGAATTAGGGTCTATTAGTGGATTTAGGCTCTTGCCATCCGAGTAATCGGGGCTTGAATAATTTAGTGGATTGATTTTAATATCTGAAGCATGAATGTGAGGTATCTAGTCTTGGTATTGCATGAGGTAGAGGTTTGGTAAAGTCTAGTCCCACTTTCTGCACTCCAAGTGTTTGTTAAAAGTCCCCAAAAAGACAAAAATATATTATTCCTTCTATTTTGTTTTTTTTAAATTCTCTTCACTGTCTAGATAGTTGCAGAGTTTGTGAATTGGTAATTGACATCAAATCCTCGTGGATACGATAACCGGTCTCACCACCGTATTACTTGCATGACTGGGTATACTTGCCCAGATCCGTCAACAAGTTTTTGGTGCCTTTGCCGGGGATTGGTTTTGCCAATATAATTAGTAATAAAGGAGGCAACTAATTTAGACATTTTATCTTTTATTTTTCTGTATATATATTTGACATTTTCTCTGTACAGATTGATTTTTTTTTCTTTTGAGTGTTTGTTTGTGCAAGGTTGAGGAAAAACATGGACTATCATTACTGTCCAACTTGGGAAGATCAACTTGACTGGATTGTGTTTGATGGTATCACCACTAAGCACGTAAAGATATACTCCAAGGAGGAATGGAAGTCCTATTTGTCATCCTTGCAACCACCACCACACTTCGAGCTGGATCCTGAGTTGCTAGAGATTCTTTGGGATATAGATGCTTATCCTCTGAGCTTGAGCATAGAGCGTAGCCAGGAGGAAGTTGGTTCCATGATTCAGAGGGCTGAGACGCGAGCAGGGAAAAAGGCTAGTAATATAGTGGCATCGCTAAGCGACATCTTTTAGAAGCTGGAAGAACAAGCCAACGAATTTTTTAAATTACTAGCAGAAAAGCCACATGGAATTCAAATTGAAGAGAATCTACTTGCTAGCACAGACGTGAATGAAGATGAAGTGGTGGTGGTAGAAGAGCAACAAGAAGAGGAATGGGAATAGAAGGAGCAAACACCGTTGAAAGCTGCTCTAGAACAGTATTCCCAAGAACTATCCACCTCTGAGGCCATGGCAAGAGCCAATTATGATTGTATCGATGCTCTGACGCAAAGCTTCAAAATACAAGTGGGGGAGATTTGCAAACAGCTAGTACAATACCCACATGAAGCATTGTTTGAGCAGAATCTGGTTTTGGGGATAGTTCAAAATGAAGATGAAGTGGTAGTGGACTCCACCATGCTTGCTGAGCAATCTGATTTTGCTGCATTAAATAAATATGTTGGCTTGCATACATGTGTGGACACTGGTAAGTTAGACCCTTCCACTTGTCTGTCAAACTTCCTAGTGAAAACACCATTTGACCCGAGAGGAAGTGAGTTCATAATTGTAAAGGTCAATGGAGTTTTCACACACTGGCTAGGAGGAAGTAAGGGTGGAGTCATACTACCTCTGCAATCGCCACTCCACAAGCTATGGGATCTGGGTGGAGGATGCCCTTATACTGTGAGCACCAACTGGTCTTTATACTACAGGTTATGGGATCCAGGTGGATCCTTCTTAATGAGTCAAGCTAGTGACGTTAAAGAAGCGCTTATTGGGAGGCAACCCAAGTTTCTTAACCCTTCTCTTTAGGATTCTCATTTTCTCAGTAGTTTTTGTTTTTGATTTTAAACTCTTGAATAATTTGAGAAGATCAAGAGTTTTCTTTTACTAATAAATTTGTTAAGTGTTTTCAGGGAATGAGAAGCAAAAAGGGCAGAAACAGCAAAGTCATCACCATCATGCCCAGGCCATGACACTGGTCACGGCCGTGATGAGCCAGAATTGAAGATCAGAAATGATCACGACCCAGTCGTGATACCCATCACGGGCGTGATGGAAAGACCCTGAAAAGCAGAAAGCATCACGGCCTAGCCGTGATGGAGGTCACCGCCGTGAAGTACTTCCCAACAAGTTTCTGACTGGAATGAGAGCCAACACCCGCTACCGCCTCGGTAAGTCGTTCCATTTTTATCCTCTTTCCAACTTGATTGTTTATATTGGGGACAATGTAAATTCTTAAGCTTGGGGTAGGGGTATTTTACATTTGCATTGTTCATGTTGCATTGATATAGTCTTGCATGATAGTTTTGCATGATCACACAATTAGATTGTCCTTGTTTAGATTTTGCATCCGATTATGAGAACTGAGTGCCAAATAAATTGAGATAGTGAATTGTGAACCCAATTTTTTATTCTTGTGATATGGCAACAAATAAAAATGTTTGAGATAATCTTGGATGGTTGATAATTAGCATATGGTTCAATAGATTTGTATTTCTCATTGATTTTTGAACTACCAGACTATGAGATTTTGAGCCAAAGGGGTACTCACTAAATCTACCCCATTCTTTGTGTTAGAGTGTTATTCCTCTTGGATGTATTTCTCTAGAACTTGACTTGAAACCGTTTCAAAGCTTAAAAATTTTTGAAAACTTTTTTTGAAAATGATTGAGGCACCAGGTATTTTTCCGGCCTTTTGAGCTTTGATTGATGAAATGCTACCCCTTAGTTGCCCAATTTTGAGCCTGAAAGAATAAAATACTTTTCTTGGTACCTTGAAATTTATTGATAAATGATGCTTGGTAGGGACCTTCTAAAGTATTGCACAAAAGGGTAAAAAGGTAGTTGAAAAGAGTATGGGATGAAAAGAATCAGAAAAATATTTCTCTTGAGTTGAAAATCTCCCCTTCTCCAAGCAAAAGAAAAACAAAAGAAAAAGAAAAATATATAGAGAAGGGGATGACAAAAAGAAATGAGAAATAAAACAAAAAGAAAAAGAAAGAAAGAAAAGGTGGAAAAGGAATTGAAACCCAAAAGGGTATTTTAGAAGGTGTCTTGTTTTACAATGCTTGATTTTGTGTAGCCCTTTTGAAATGTCCTTTTCTTGATTTCCCCACCTAAAGATTAATCCCATAGCCCCGTTACAACCAAAGCGAGGTTAGATGTAATCAAGCCTATGGTAGAATTCATTCCCTTAGGAAATTGAGCGAAATGTCATATATCCATAAACACTTGAGTGAGGTTAGAAAGAGAGCCAAGCAAATGAACAAGCTTGGGGAGATCTTCAGGTGAGAAAGAGTGCCCAAATCAGTGAGAATATGAATTTAGAAAACCTAAGCTTCTAATTGCACTTGAACTGATTGTCTCTTGCTGATTATTTGAAATGCCTGTTACTTGGATTATTTGCTCGGGTTCTTGATTCACTATCCATGCTTTGATTATATATCTCTTCTGGCCTTAGTGATTGCTTGAGGACAAGCAATTGAATAAGCTTGGGGTGATTTGATAGTGTGATTTTACATCATGTTTCCTATACACTTTTGCATGCATTTTTCATATAGATTAGGCATTCTTTATTTGATTTTAGTTAGTTTTTCCCTTGGAACGGGTGAAGCGGTTTCTTGGTGTTGTTTTGCAGGAATTTAAGGAAAAATGCTCAGAATTAGACATGATGGAGCTTGGATGAAATAGAGCTTGAAAAGTGAAGAAAATGAGCCAAGCAGAGCCCATCACGGCCTGGCCGTGATGACCATCACGGCCATGATCAAGAAAACTGAGAAGATTGAAGGCAAAAGTCAGAAGCTGTCACGGCCTAGCCGTGATGCCCATCACGGCCGTGACAGGCCAAACATAACAGATCACGACCTAGCCGTGATGAGGCTCACGGCCGTGATGCTCCAAATTTTAAAGCTTGACCACTCCAGAACGCATCACGACCTGGTCGTGATGGCCATCACCACCGTGACGTGCAGCAGATCTATATATAGAAGCACAACAGACAGAAACAAGAGAGCCGGGAACCCTAGTGGAGACCAGAAACCATCAGAAAAACAGGGACTTTTAGCCTAGGAGCACTTTTACCCTAGGAAGACCTTGGAGGCTGCGGTGGAGGAGGACTGTAACCCTAGAACGGAGCTGCTGAGAGGGGCTGCTGTGACGATGGTGGAAAGCTCCCATGGAGTTTCTTCTCTCCTCTTCTCCTATTTCTCTGGTTTGGCTTTCTCTATAATTATAAGTAGCTAATCCCCTTTTGTTGGGATTAGATGTAATCAAACTGATTATTATGTATTTGCCTTGACTGATTATTCTGTGTTCATGCCTTCGTATTAGTGATTGATTTTCCATGCTTAATGCTTGTTGTGGCTAGCACCCCCATGACTCGATTTGTGTTTTGATATGCAATTGGGAAATTCGTATTAGAACCGGAATTGAATTTAATCACCTAGTAACCCTTGCATCTAGGAATGGAGTTTGGTTTACTAGTAATCGCGTAATCCCTAATCCTATTGCGAATTCATTAATCTAGGACACCTAAGGAATTAGGGTCTATTACTGGATTTAGGCTCTTGCCATCCGAGTAATCGGGGCTTGAATAATTTAGTGGATTGATTTTAATATCTGAAGCATGAATGGGAGGTATCTAGTCCTGGTATTGCATGAGGTAGAGGTTTGGTGAAGTCTAGTCCCAACATATCCTTTCTGCACTCCAAGTGTTTGTTAAAAGTCCCCAAAAAGACAAAAATATTTTATTCCTTCTGTTTTGTTTATTTTAAATTCTCTTCACAGTCTAGATAGTTGCTGAGTTTGTGAATTGGTAATTGACATCCAATCCCCGTGGATACGATAACCGGTCTCACCACCGTATTACTTGCACGACTGGGTATACTTACCCAGATCCGTCAACAGGATGATCTGGATGTGTCTTCATCTGATGAAGAAAATGAAGCAAAGGAAGAGGCAAATATCTGTCTCATGGCTGGTACATAATCTGAAAGTGATTACACTGATGTAGAGGTAATGGATTCTAACCCTTCCATTCTTCAAGATGCATTTGATGAATTATTGCAAAACTCATCAATTCTATCTCATAAGTATAGAAGTCTCAAAATGAAATTTTCCAAACTATCTAAAGAATTTGATAGGGTTTGCATGGAGAAAATAAGTCTTGTAAATGAAAATGACAAAATAAAATCTAAGAATGTCAGTCTAACTGACAAACTCAAGTGTGAGCCAACTGTCTCTTGTGAAGTTACAAAACTAAAACAAGATGTGACATATCTGACAGACACTCTGTCTAAATTTGTAGGTAGCTCGGATAAGCTAAGTTTAATTTTAAGGTACTCTACGTCCCCTCATGATAAGTCTGGTCTTGGTTATGACAAAGAAAAGCATGAAGCATCTCATAAAAAGTCATAACCACATATGCATAGTAGAACCTCAGAAGCTCAAACACTACATGTTAAAAATAAACTAAGCTCGTCCAACACTTACTGTAAAGTATGTGGAAATAGAGGTCATATAACATCTAGATGCATACAATACGAGCATATTAAACATGCTCGTCCAGTGACTACTAACAAGAAAGGACCCAAGTCAATTTGGGTACCTAAAGATAAGATTGTACCTGTTGCAGACTTGCTTAACAACAGGAAATAAACACACATCCTGGTACTTGGACAATGGTGGCTTACGACACATGACGGGAGAAAGGTGTATGTTCCAGGACCTTAAACATAGGGATGGTAGATGGGTGACCTTTGGAGGTAATCAGAAAGGGAAGATCATTGAGATAGGTAAAATTGGTAACCTTTTCCTTCCATCGATAATGTTTTATTGGTAAAGGGTTTAAAACACAATCTGCTAAGCATAAGTCCATTGTGTGATAGTGGATTTGCTGTTTCTTTTGATAAGAACATGTACAATGTCAAGAAACCTGATGGATGACTCTTATTGACTGCCAAGAGGTAAAACAATCTGTATAAGATTGACTTAGAGGACCTTACGAATCAAAGTGTCTCATGTCTAATGTCCATTGAGATGAGCGATTGATTTGGCACAAAAGGCTAGGTCATGCAAGCTTGATGTTAATTTCAAATCTAAATAAGCATAACCTCGTGAGAGGATTACAAAACCTTAAGTTCAAATCTGATGCTCTCTGTGATGCACGTCAAAAGGGAAAACAAGTCAAAGGTTCCTTTGAATCTAAGAATGTTGTTAGTACCAACAGACCACTAGAATCGCTACACCTTGATCTTTTTGGTCCAACAAGGACTGCCTCTGTCAGTGGAAAGAAATATGGTCTAGTTATAGTAGACAACTACACTAGATGGACATGGGTTATATTCCTAGCTCACAAGGATGAGTCTTTCAAGGTCTTATCTTTATTCTGCAAATGTGTGCAGAATGAAAAAGGAATGTGTATCACTTCAATTAGAAGTGACCATGGGGGAGAGTTTGAAAATGAGATATTTCATAAGTTCTGTGAAAAAAGTGGTATACTTCACAACTTCTCAATACCTAGAACACCACGGCAAAATGTTGTGGTAGAGAGAAAGAACATATCTCTTCAAGAGATGGCTAGAACAATGCTCAATGATAACTTTGTCCCTAGACACTTCTGGGATGAAGCTGTTAATACTGCCTGCTACATTTAGAACATAATATATATTAGACCAATTTTAAAAAAGACTCCTTCTGAATTGGGAAAAGGACAAAAACCCAACATATCTTACTTTCATCCTTTTGGGTGTAAATGTTATATATTGAATACTAATGATCAACTTGGTTAGTTTGATGCTAAAGTAGATAATTGGATTCTGTTAGGATTTTCTGAATCATCAAAAGGGTTTAGAGTTTATAGTTCTAGAACTTTAGTAGTAGAAGAATGTATACATGTTAATTTTGATGACAAGCAGCCTGATAAGAAATTATCAGATCTTGATGAAGCTATTGTATATTTGAATCTCAAGGACTTTGAAATTCAAGCAAATGTCAAACCTGATGTTGGACGACCTTCAACAACATGAGTCATAAACTTCAACTTCTCAACAAGAAAATGTTCAAAGATCTTGGTACTTAATCATTGGGAATCACAATGATAGGCTAAGAACCAGATCTACATTCAGAGAGCAAGATGATTCTGCATTAGTCTCTGAGTTAGAACCAAAGATAGTAGACGATGCTCTACTGGACGAGGGCTGGATTCTTGCAATGTAGGAAGAACTAAACCAGTTTGAGAGAAGTGAAGTGTGGACTCTTGTGCCTTTACCAAAAGACAAATCAGTTATTGGAACCAAATGGGTTACATAAACAAGCTTGGTGAAAATGGTAAGCTAATAAGAAATAAAGCTAGACTTGTTGCACAAGGTTATTCTCAGGAATAAGGTATAGACTACACTGAAACTTTTGCACCGGTTGATAGATTAGAGGCAATTCACATCTTATTATCATTTGCTGCACATCACAATATAATGCTATATCAAATGGATGTAAAAAGTGCCTTTCTAAATGGTGTTATTAGTGAGGAAGTATATGTAATGCAACCTCCGGGTTTTGAAAGTGAAACCCAACCTGAACATGTATATAAGCTAAAGAACGCTTTATACGGCCTCAAACAAGCTCCTAGAAAGATCCTATAAATTTAGTGATCAATGTTAGATCACATCATTGATGGTCCAGACTATAGGCAAAGGCTAAGGGTTAGCCAAAATGAGCAAGTTACTGCACCTGCACCTCCACCTGCTCGGACTCAACATCGGGAAGTTGAATCGTCCAGAAAGGGAAAGAGGAAAGCTCGGAAAGAAATTGTTGCTGCATCAAGGGAACATGAAGAGGATGATGAAGATGTCATTTCCATAGCTCTTCTTCTAAAGAAAAGTAAGCTTTCTACCACCTCTTGTAACACATCAAGATTCACCCTTATTTTTATATGTGTTAGTTCTGGCATGTATATGTTTGATATTTATATATATGTGTATATATTATTTCATATGATAATATGTATATTAATATATGATTATTTGCATTAATATGAGATTGTGTCTCTTAATGTTTGATTTTATATGTTAATATATGATATGTGATTTTATTAATAATAAGCGATTAAGAAATATATGATAAGATATCGTGTGATTTAGTATTTAAATATAGATAGTGTTATTCTTAGATTTTAGCCTCTCAACCAATAATATTTGAATCCATATCAATATAGGATCATCCTCTTTTTGTTATATCTTAAGACCTTATCATAATCACCTAAGGATCCTATCTAGGAATAACTACCAAATCTGTCGCTAAACTTCCATCGAACTTTTGACCAACATTACCATCTTAGAGTCCGATTTAAGATTCGATCATTAGAAATTAATTTGTAGATATTTCTATAAGCTTTCTAACGACACCAAGAATGCCTCAATCGAAAACTTGTAGCTCACGTTATGGTCAAAATACCGAACTGTATATAGTTTGGGCTGAAATAGGAACCCGTTATGACCCAAACTCATATATATACCATTAGACTCGAACTAAACCTAGTTTACATGACCCCAACACTCAGAAAACTGCCTCCCTCCTTCCTCTTTGAATCCATATGGTTTTTCTCCCTAAAACTCTCTCTAGGGAACCCGTTCTTGCACCGTTCTTCATTGCTTCTTGATAGGAGAACATCGCTACGAATAGGGGTTCGTTGTGCTTGCTGTTTGGGACTTTAGAAAAGGTAAAGTTCATGCACCTTGTCCCTTGTGTCCTTTATTTCAAGTTCTTGATATCTTCCTTTTGATTTCTTGATCTTAGAGTTGAACCAAAGTGTCTCTTTGGCATCCTTGAGGTTGTAGACAAGCACTAGTGAGGCGGAACCCTATGGATCTTCTTTCTTCTTTTGAAATGCGAACCTCGTACTAGGTCTGGGAGAAGAATAGTGTATGCACTAGGCTAGGGAGTAGCGTAAAATAAGGGGCTCCAAAAGCCCCGTTTATTGTCGTTATAATGTATTGATGTCATGATCTACCTGGTTGTATGACTTAATTGTAATATGTTTAATTGAATTAATTAGTATGCCTATTTGTTATAATTGTTGAGTTGTTCATGATGTGGTATGCCCATTTGAATTGTCTTATGCCATGAGTTTTTGTTGAATTGGTATGAATACCCATGATTATGAATGTTGTTGTTATGACATGGATTATGTTGATCACATTGGCTGGATATGTTGTTGATGATGATGTTACCGCTATGTTAAATATGTTAATAAGACTCTAATTGACTTAATTAGGACTCTTAGTTAACATAGGAATTAAGGGATTAATTTCCCAAGATTCATAAGACATGAACTGTGTTAGTGAGGGGTGAAGTTTTATGCTGAATGTTTTAGTTAAGACCCTAGGATCTGATTTGAGAGAATTATGGAGCCTAAACTCCAAGAGCACGTTAAATTCTTCCCAGAATAGTATCGCCCTGCCCTAGAGCACGGTTGTGCTAAACAGGGAGCATGATCATGCTCCCAGTTAAATTCTGGAAAACAGGTCGCACATTAAGCACAACCATGCAGAACAGTGAGCACGACTGTGCTCTACTTAAGTGGCAGCATGACCGTGCTGGGGGTTTAGTACGCCCGTGCTTCTCGCTACTGGTCAGAACTTAAGATTAATGAATTAAAGGGGTGTTTACCCCAATTATCCCCAGATGATGTAATAATACACTAATCAAATGATAACAAGTTAGATAACTTAATTAAAGATTAATTAAGATAACAAAGACTAATAAGCTGGTTAAGTCGGTACCCGATGGGTTAGAGCACGTTGTCACGCTTTGGTGCTTTTTGTCCAAAGTGATCTCGATGCTTTTTAGTCGAGATGTTGTTATGTCGGACCTTGGTGCTTTTTGTCGAAGGGGACCTTGACCCCACGATGTGGGTCTAAGGTGTTAATGTTGATGTTGGTGATAAGTCTTGGATGCTTTTAGGCCCAAGCAAAGGAGGTGGTTGCCTTGTGTTGTTGTGCCATTTGCATAGAGCATTGGAGTTGATGTTAGGGGGATGTTCAACATAGGGGAATTCGTCCTAGTTATGATGATCTGGCCCAAGTCTCTGGTGGTTCACCCATGGTTTGGTGAACCGGGTGCCCTTGAGGTGGCGTATCCAGTTATGATACGTTGGCTATCCAATGGGTTCCTCCATGGTTTGGGGAATTGTCGGTGTTGGTGATTTTTGACCAATACGGATATGTAACTCCGAAGTTGACTTCTTGAGTTAGTTGGATCAACATGCATTGATGGAGTAGTGCAGTAGGGTTGCATTGCACTGCATAGCATATGTTGGATGATTAACATGTTGTTATGGTATTATATGATGATGTATAAATATTGTATGTTGTTATATTTCTATGCCATGCTATGATGTATGTTCATCTTATTCCCTATTCCCATGCCGTTGTGTTTACATGATTTCTTACTCCCTGCTTTCATGTTTCTGCTGTTGCATGTATTTCCTTATGCAGAGGATGGTGAGCAGCCAGCGGAGGATTGACTTTGAGGAGCCGTGACTCTAGTTAGAATGCTGAGTTATAGTTGTTAGTTTTGTTAGTTGTTTAGTTTGTTTTCGTGGTGTTTCTGGATTTTGGTTACACCAGCGATGTATGTGACATCGGGGGTTAGGTTTTTCTTTATCTGTCTTGTTTATGTTTTGCTGTTTTAAAATTATGTTATTTCCGTGTTGTTTTTGTTGAGATGTGAAACCTTTTTATCCAAGTTTTTATTTTTTTCAAATAAATGCATGTTTTATAATTACCTCTTTTAAGTAAATGTTTTATATTAATGTTGAGTCACCGGCAAGTGTATCGGGTCGTCGCAAGTAATAAAAGAAACACGGTAAGAATTTACCGAGGTCGAACACAAGGATTGGGCTACCAATTCGACTAATTCGCGGGAAGTTCGATACGTTTGGTCAAGTAACAGAAGGTGGTTGAGAGAGAGAAAATAGGATCGAATTCAAATTAACAAATCTAATAAAATAATTAACTAAAAATCTGAAATTAAAATGTCCAAGGTCACAAATCCACCTACCCAATATGCATACCCAAGTGATGATGAATTGCTCCCTAAGTTCAATTACAATGTCAACCGGGACCCCCAAATTCTCCTAAATCCACTGTCGTGCTCATTAGGACGTATTCGAAGATTGGATTAATTACTTACTAGGTCTCATAATCCTAATCATCAAACTCTGTTAATTCTTGTTCCATATAAGGTTGCACCGATCTCCTACTCACTCTCGTACAATATTCGATCGGTGATCCCAATTCAAGTTCTAAACGTGAATCCCTGACTAAGCCTCATCAACGTTAACAAGTCAATCACGCTAGCATATGTTCAACACAATCAAATCAGAATTGGAAAACATTAATTGAGAAAAAGGGAGAAAGACATACATCACATCGAATCTACACTGCCATGGGTGGCTTCATTGTTCCCTCAGACGAGGGGATTAGTTCCTCATGCTCATAGACAAACAATCGGACATAACCACCATAGTAAAATAAGAAAAGAAAAAGGGAGACGCAGCTCCAAAGAGACAAGAAACTAGACTAAACGCTACTCTATACAAGTGGAAAAAAACTAGGATTCGGATCTAATCAGAGATCTCCTTTTCTGATTCTGAAACAACAATTTATAGAGTTTTGATTCTGCGCGCACTTGCGAGGCGAACATGCTTTCGCGAGACGAATATTAAAAATGGCGCGCTTTCAATTTGGACTTTCGCGAGGCGAGAGTATGTTCGCGGGGCGAATTTCAGTTTTGGCTCCATCCTGAGTTTGAATGCTTGCGAGGCGAACTGTGATTGGCGAGGTGATCCCGAAAGGATGACTTCTCTGGCACAGTCAGACCTTCAGGTTCGCGAGGCGAGCCTGTGACTCGCGAGGCGAGACAGAATTGATGATTGTTGCTGCTTTGCTGATCTTCAGGCTCGCGGGGCGAGCATCCACTCGCGGGGCGAGTATCTCCAGAATGACAATTTCCACTGTTCCTTGACTTTCCATGACTCTCTGAGCTTCACTTCTAACCTGAAACAATAAAAAAGAAACAAAAGGCGTAATTCTATTCAAAATTGACTAAAAACTACTAAAAATGCCTAGAACGAGTCAAAGTCTACTTAGGAACAAAACAAAGCCAAATTTGGGCGAAAACGAGATTGAACTCGAATAATTTGCACAAAAACCACAGTCTATCTAGTTATAAAACTAGATAAGCCAGAGGCTTATCAAAACACCCCAAACTTAAACCTTGCTTGTCCCCAAGCAAGCTAAAACTCAAAAAGGACTCAAGACTTGGCAAGCTTAAGGGATTCAATCGATTTCGCACAAATTTCATGCAATCTTAACAAAACAGTTTTTCTCCAATGATTTCCCCCCTTGCAACAATATAATCCCCACATTCATTTACTTTAAACAATTGAGAACTTCATCACTCATGCAATCATTAATCTAAGTTGAGGATCAGAGTCACACACAAAAGGAAGATCACCAATTTCAAACAATTGCCTTCCTCACAAGGGTATTTAGTAATTCACTCATTCTCTCAAATTCGTCTAGGCTATCAAATTTTCACTCAATTTCACCTATCAAGAGCACTTCACATGAATTTGATGTTCATCTCAAAAATAGTTCCCACGAAAACATGTATGCAACATCAGAAGGTCTTATAAAGGTTGTAATGGGGCCTGACTGAAGGTAGGATATTCAAGGATACTAGGCTTAAGTCCCTAGGAACTAAGAGAGCATAAGCATTTGACACATCTTCCACTCAAATTCCTTTTTCCATTTTTCTTTTTGCCTCGGGTGACTACAGCCTTTTCCTTGCTAATCTTTTTGCTTTGCCCCTTTTCTTTTGGAAATATTTTTCTTTTTCTTTTTTCTTTCTTTTTTTTTATTTTTTTATTTTTTTTTGCCTTGGGTTTCAACCTTTATTTTTCTTTTTCTCAACCCAAAATGACATATCACCTTGTAGCCACCCCAAACTTAGTTTCTCACAACCCTTCTCTTGCTAAGCTTCCATGCTCTCCTAATCCTAAGATTGGGTTAACATGGTTTTTCAGATTTTTGGCTTGTAATATAGGGTCATCAAGAAACAATAGGCTAATTAGGCTCAATGTGGCTAACTAGGGAACATGCATTAGGGATGGTTCTTTTTAGGCCAAGTAGCTATTTCAAAGAAAATTGCCTAAATCATTTGATGCAACACATAAACATGCAAACCATGAAGAGATTCAATCAAATTCGGGAAAGTGCAACTTAAACGTGATTCACACATTCAAAAACAAAGTTGGAGGCTCAAATCCTCACCTGGACATTTTAGCAATTTGTTTGACCGAGATACAATTCCTAATGTGTGGACCCCCTCACCCCAAACTTATCATAAATCAAGTAATCACAATAAAATTCTCAAAGTTCAATTTTCAATTTTTCACATGGGGATCAACTTTTCTATTTTCAGAACCTAGGGAGAAATCATCAATGGTCAAAATAATTCATGCAATCAATCTATGCTAAATTTAATTAAAATCCAACAAGCTTGCCAACACACATTCATACACATACTCTTGATCTTCTCAAATTATTCAAGACTGACAAACAAAAAACAAAACAAAAACAAAAACAAAACAAAAGTGAGGAGAGGAGAGGGTGATCCCTGATCCAGTTTCCATGGTTGCATCCTCATCCAATTGGTCTCACGGGCTCCCTTCTGTTGCATAGCATCCTGGAAGAACTCCTGCAAATTAAAACCTTAAGTGCAGATTCGCGAGGCGAGAGACCACTCGCGAGGCGAATCTGGAAAATTGTTATTCACACTTTCCAGAATAGCGAGGCAAGTAGTATCTCGCGAGGCGAATCTGGAATTCCAACAGATTATGATGCCCAGAATCGCGAGGCGAAAGTATCCCTCGTGACGCGAGACAGAAGCATGAGCAAGCCTCTGAGATTCAGGGATTCCGTCTCGTGAGACCATAGTGTATTCGCGTGGCGAATCAAGCTTTTTTTTTAATAATATAAATAAAAATGTCAGAAAGTAAGAATAAAGGATACCTAGATTGGGTTGCCTCCCAGTAAGCGCTTCTTTAACGTCACTAGCTTGACTTATTAATAAGCATCCACCTGGATCCCATAGCCTGTGGCACAAGGGCCAAGAGACGCTCATCATATCAAATCCTCCACCCGGATCCCTTGGTTTGTGAAGTGGCCCTTGTAGGAGCAATATGACTCTATTCCATGATTTCACCTGGCCTGAGTGTGAAAACTTCTTTGTCCTCTGCAATTATGAACTCACTTCCTCTCGGGTCAAATTGTGTTTTCACGAGGAAGTGTGCCAGACAAGTGGGAGGGTCTAACTTACCAGTGTCCACATATGCATGCAAGCCAACATATTTATTTAATGCAGCAAAATCAGATTGCTCGGCAAGCATGGTGGAGTCCACTACCGCTTTATCTTCAAATTGAACTCTACCCCCTTGCTCCGGTGCCTTGTCACTTGTCAACTACTCTTCCTCAGGTTGCTCTTCCTCAACATGTGGTTGTTCCTGGGTCATGTCACTTATCAACTCCTCTTCCTCAGGTTGCTCTTCCTCAACATGTGGTTGTTCCGGGTTCTTGTCTTCCTCAACTCCCTGGGAACTAGTTGCATCCCAGTTAGATCCCAACACCCTACCGCTTCTAGTTGTTAAGGCTTCGTATTGGTCCTTAGGGTTGTTCTTGGTATCACCTAGGAAAGTGCCTGGGAGACGCTCATTTAGTTGCTCTACGAGCTGACCCAACTTCTCTACTGACGCATTCGCCTTCTCAAATGCTGTGTCTGTATAGATTGCCATCTTATCAATTGTCGCATTTGTCCTCTCAAGAGCCAACTCCCAAGGTTGTCTTCCACCATCCTGTTGAGGTTGTTGTTGCCAATTCTGTTGAGGTTGTGGTTACCAAGCTAGACCATCGCCAGCATTACTCCAAACGAAACCCTGATGGTCTCCCCTCATATAACCCCAATACTGATTCTGACTCTGATAGTAGTTCTGGGGCACGCTGTCATAGAAATTATGGCTTGAGTCCACATATTCTTGAGAGAAGTAGAACAGACAGCTATAAGTGTCATGGTCTCCATCACAATTTTCGCAACCCGGAAGCATTCTCTCGTGTACCTCGCATACAAAACAAGGCAAGACCAAGTGGAATCAAAGAAGTAGAGAGAGATAATAGAAAATAAAAAAATAAAAATAAAAATAAAAATAACTTAACCAAATAATCAAACTTCCCTAAAAATTAGGAAAATTGGTTGTGACAATCCCCGGCAACGGCGCCAAAAACTTGTTGAGTCACCGGCAAGTGTACCGGGTCGTCGCAAGTAATAAAATAAACACGGTAAGAAATTACCGAGGTCGAACACAAGGATTGGGCTACCAATTCTACTAATTCGCGGGAAGTCCGATACGTTTGGTCAAGTCACAGAAGGTGGTTGAGAGAGAGAAAATATGATCAAATTCAAATTAACAAATCTAATAAAATAATTAACTAAAAATCTGAAATTAAAATGTCCAAGGTCACAAATCCACCTACCCAATATGCATACCCAAGTGATGATGAATTCCTCCCTAAGTTCAATTACAATGTCAATCGGGACCCCCAAATTCTCCTAAATCCATTGTCGTGCTCATTAGGACGTATTCGAAGATTGGATTAATTACTTACTAGGTCTCATAATCCTAATCATCAAACTCTGTTAATTCTTGTTCCCTATAAGGTTGCACCGATCTCCTACTCACTCTCGTGCAATATTCGATCGGTGATCCCAATTGAAGTTCTAAACGCGAATCGCTGACTAAGCCTCATCAACGTTAACAAGTCAATCACGCTAGCATATGATCAACACAATCAAATCAGAATTGGAAAACATTAATTGAGAAAAAGGGAGAAAGACATACATCACATCGAATCTACACTGCCATGGGTGGCTTCATTGTTCCCTCAGACGAGGGGATTAGTTCCTCATGCTCATAGACAAACAATCGGACATAACCACCATAGTAAAATAAGAAAATAAAAAGGGAGACTCAGCTCCAAAGAGACAAGAAACTAGCCTAAACGCTACTCTATACAAGTGGAAAAAAATTAGGAATTGGATCTAATCAGAGAGCTCCTTTTCTGATTCTGAAACAACAATTTATAGAGTTCTGATTCCGCGCGCACTCGCAAGGCGAACATGCTTTCGCGAGGCGAATATTAAAAATGGCGCACTTTCAATTTGGACTTTCGCGAGGCGAGAGTATGTTCGCGGGGCGAATTTCAGTTTTGGCTCCATCCAGAGTTTGAATGCTCGCGAGGCAAACTGTGATTGGCGAGGCGATCCCGAAAGGATGACTTCTCTGGCACAGTCAGGTCTTCAGGTTCGCGCGGCGAGCCTGTGACTCGCGAGGCGAGACAGAATTGATGATTGTTGCTGCTTTGCTGATCTTCAGGCTCGCGGGGTGAGCATCCACTCGTGAGGCGAGTATCTCCAGAATGACAATTTCCACTGTTCCTTGACTTTCCTTGACTCTCGGAGCTTCACTTCTAACCTAAAACAATAAAAAAGAAACAAAAGGCGTAATTCTATTCAAAATAGACTAAAAACTACTAAAAATGCCTAGAACAAGTCAAAGTCTACTTAGGAACAAAACAAAGCCAAATTTGGGCGAAAACGAGATTGAACTCGAATAATTTGCACAAAAACCACAGCCTATCTAGTTATAAAACTAGATAAGTCAGAGGCTTATCAATTAACATGCGGGGTAGAAGGGTATCACATTTAGTGGTATCAGAGCCGTTCGGCCCTGTCCGGACGTGGTATGACTCTGTCTTGAGTATGTTGTGTGACTCTTGTTTGAATTGTCTATATTTATATAGACAATGTTATGTGGTACTAAGTACCTATAGCTTTGTTTTGGCTTGACTTACTGCATTTGGCGGTTTGTCTTGAGCGATCCAAGGAGCCTTCGAGTGCTTCTTGTGTTTAGGAAGGTTGTTCTATTATCTCTTGATAATATGAACTCTGCAGCTAATCTTGTGCGCTTATTTTTTTTTAAAAAAAACCGCTAGATGTTATTCTTGGGATGAACTGGTTATCTTCCAACCATGTTCCCTTTATCTGTTTTGATAAGACCTTAGTTTTTGGAACTCCAACGGAGTCTAAGAATCCAAACCTTCTCTCTGCCAGTCAATTTCAAGCTTCGATGAAAGACGAAGCCCAAGTGTACATGATGATAGCTTCCCTGGAAGTAGAAAGCAGCCCTCCTAATGTCGCCAGCTTGCCTGTTGTGCGAGACTTTCCTGAAGTGTTTCCTAGGGATGCTTATAACTTACCCCCAAAGAGAGATATTGAGTTTTCCATAGACTTAGTGTCTGGCACCGGGCCAATCTCCATAGCACCCTATAGGATGTCTCCTCTAGAGCTAGCTAAGTTGAAGGAAGAGTTGGAAGACCTGATGAAGAAGCAGTTCATTAGGCCTAGTGTGTCCCCGTGGGGAGCACCTGTGTTATTGGTGAAGAAGAAGGATGGTAGTATGAGGTTGTGCGTCGACTATCGGTAGCTCAACAAGGTCACCATTAAGAACCGGTATCCCCTCCCTAGGATTGATGATCTTATGGATCAGTTGATCGGAGCTTGTGTTTTCTCGAAGATAGAGTTGAGGTCAGGGTACCATCAGATTCGGGTTAAGTCTAAAGACATCTCAAAGACAGCGTTTAGGACGTGTTATGGTCACTATGAGTACTTGGTTATGCCCTTTGGTGTGACCAATGCCCCTGCTGTGTTCATGGACTACATGAACAAGACCTTTCACCCTTACTTGGATAAGTTTGTGGTGGTCTTTATAGATGACATCTTAGTGTACTCTAAGACTAAGGAAGAACATGAGGAGCACTTGAGGGTTATCTTACAGACCCTTAAGGAGAAGCAGTTGTATGCCAAGATGTCTAAGTGAGAGTTTTGGTTAGAAGAGGTTAGTTTCTTAGGTCACGTGATCTCAAAAGGTGGGATAGTCGTCGATCCGGCTAAGGTTGAGACGGTGTGATGAGCCTCTGTTTGACTAGTTTTATAACTAGTAAAGACCTTGGCTTTGTGCTTATTTTATACCATTTTTACCCAAATTAGACTTGATTGTCTCTAAGTAGTATTTTGAGTCTGTAAATTGTTTTAAAGTTAATTTAGTTGTTTTAGAGTTGAATAATTATTTACTTTTATTTTCTATTTTCAGGTAAATAAAAAGTAATAAATCTGGAGCCACTCGCCCCGCGAATAATCTCTCGCCCCGCGAGTATTGCAACCATGAAAAAGTCAGAGACGATCATGGTTTGCCCGTGTTGAAGATCACAGCCGTGGCAGTTTTGAAGTTGAAGAGTTCGCCCTGCGAAAATTCCTTCGCCTCGCGAGTATTGGAAGATCAGAAGCCATCACGGTTTGGGCGTGTTGAATGCCACGGGCGTTACAGTTGGGAAGCTGAAGAGTTCGCCTCGCGAAGATATTCTCGCCTCACGAGAAGGCAAAGAGTTGCAGACCTTTCATGTAATTCGCCTCGCGAGCAGTGCTTCGCCTCGCGAGTACTCTGACTCCAGAAACGTGTATATAAGCAGTCTTAGGCAGAAATGAAGAGAATAATCAGAGTCAGCCAGTAATTGGTTTCTGTTTCTTAGTTTATTATTTTCTTTTGTTATGGAGAACTAGTCTCCTAGATTAATCTACTGTAATTGGTTTCTGTTAACACTTGAGGTTTTGTGATTCCATGATCATTTGCTTTTCTCTTTTCAATGCAATGCTGTATGTTTCTGTTTGTTATTTCAGGAATATATAGTGTTGTATTGTTTCATCTCGGTGATGCTATGTTCCTATATATAATCGCGTTTGTTATTTCGCGTGTGTTCATTCATGTTCGTTTGTTCATGAGAGCTTAACCCCGTTTGTTATTTCGGGAATAGGAACATACATCTGTAGTAATGGTTTTCGTTTGTTAATTGTTGCTACAACCGGGAGGGGATTAGTATCTGCTTAGGATTTGCATGAACCAATGATAGTGGGAAACTGAGAACAGTAGGTTAATCGCTTTAGCTTATTTGGTAACTGCTCTATTTTCTTGCTTTGTTTTCTGTTTTGCTTCTTTAATTTAGTTTCAATCCAAAACTCCCATTTCTAACTTTTACTAATTTTCTGTTAATAATAACAACAACTAAAGAGTCCTTGAGAGACGATCCGAGTTGTCGCACTATACTGCATTATTTTATAATCGCTCGTTTTTTTGGCGCGTGGCGACAGCGCGGTCAAAAATTGGCGCCGTTGCCGGGGACTCTTGTTTGTTGTTATTACCAGAACATAAAAAAAAAAAAACTTTTTTATTTTCTAATTAGTTTTGACTGCTTTGTCTGGTTGTTTGATTGCCATGGATAATTACATGTTTGGATATTTGCCTAATGTTTATTATGAGCAACCTTGCATGTATTAGCCTAATTTTAGTGAGCCACCACCATACTATCCTACCCAAGTGACCACCTCTACACCTTCCGAACCTTCCCTAGAGGACTTGTGCAAACATATGACTGCACAGTTAAGTGCAAATATGGAAGGACTGAGGCAACAAATGGCCGAGCAAACTCAACGGATGATAGAGGAATTTCAACAGAAGATGGAGGCTGAGTACCAAAGGAGCCAAGCTGAATCTCAGAAATTGTGGGCTCTAATTGATCAAGTTACCGCCAACTCGGCTGCGATGCTACCTCCACAGCCCCTGGAAGATCAATGCGAGTCACCGGTTATTTTTGAAAATACTTGATTATGATTCGATAATGTTTTGTTGATGATGATTTATGTGTTGAATCCCCGATCCTAATGCTTGTTATTGTGATGGAACTGCATTGTGTGTTGAATGTTTTTCTGAGTTTATACTTTTCAGGAAAAATAGAAAATGCGGATCGTTTTGCAGGTTTGTTCTGTTCAGGAAATTTAGATCAGGAGGATCAAGAGGGCAGCTGCTCCCCCGTGCCTGGAGATAAAGAAGAACCCTTGGGAGTAGATGATTCAAGTAGAACAGATGCATGTGTTGAGAGTAGTGGGGTGGATGATGAACTAATTGCAGAATTTCCAGACATTGTAGATTTTTCTGATTCATTTTCTTGTAATATATGTACTAACTCTAACCTTTGTGTGGTGTGTGCTGAAATTTCTGCATGTATAGCAGGTGAAAATTTTGTTAGTGCAGTGGATGAAGACATTGCAGAAGTTGAAGCAACACCAGTAACATTCTCTAACTGTTTACCACTTCCCCCTGAGGAACCAGTGATGGAGTTTAAGCCTTTGGATTTTGCACCATGGCCAGTCCAAGCGGTTGAACCCCGATTCTATTGGGGAGATTTTATTGAGAAAGAGGTCATCTGTGACCCGAGAGGTAGTGAGAAGTCCGCCGCACTGGGTGGAATTATTATAATTGTCAAGTGCTCACCTCCGCATCAAAGCTGCAAGTTAGGGAGGCTTGGAACAAATTTCAGTCCTTTGGCTACCATGTGGGACTTATGTTACAAGCTATGGGATCCTGGTGGAACCGCCCTTCAATGAGTTTTTCTTTACCTTTCTTCTTTTTAATTTTCTTTTCCTTATTTTAATTTTATTTTATTGTCAATAATGCTCCTGAATAATTTGAGAAGCTCAGGAGTTGTGTTGAGTCTAGTATTGGCAAGTTTATTAGATTTGATTAATTTTTGCATGGATGGCATGATATGTTTTGACTGTTTTCCCCCTAGGATTTGGAAAATTTTTGAAAAATGATCCCCATATGATTGAAAACTGAACTTTGAGATTTTGTTATGATGGCATGATTTATGATAAGTTTGGGGTGATAGGAAGCACACACTAGGGATAGTATCTCTTTCAAATAATTTGCAAAAATGTCCAGGTGAGGTTTTGAGCCTCCAACATGTTTTAAACTGTGTGAAATCACTTTTGAGTTGCACTTTCCTGAGTTTGCTTGAATCTCTTTATGGTTTGCATGTTTATGTGTTTGCTTCAAATGATTTAGGCATTTTCTTTATAAATAGCTACTTAGCCTAAAATAACCAAATCCTAATGCATGTTCCCTAGTTAGCCCCATTGAGCCTATTAGCCTGTTAATTCTTGATAACCTAATGTTATAAGCCCAAAAATCTGGAAAACCATGTTAACCCGATCTTAGGATTAGGAGAGCATGTAATCTTAGAATGGGTGCAAGAAATTAAGTTTGGGGTGGCTACAGTAAATGTGTTGTTGGGATTGAGAAAAAAAAAACAGAAATGAAAATGAAAAAGAAAAAAGAAAAAAAGGAAAGTGTAAAAATGAAAAAAAAAAGTATTAGAAAATAAAAAGGCTGTAGCCACCCAGAAGTGTAAAAAAAAAAAAAATTAAGAAAGGAACTTGAGTGAATTTCAAAGTGTAAATAATGTTCATGCTCTCTTAGTTCCTAGGGTCTTCAGCCTAGTACCTTTGTATATCCTACCCTTAGCCAGGCCCCATTACAACCCATAAAAGACCTGTTGATGTTGCTTACATGTTTTCTGTGGGAATCATTTTGAGATGAAAATCAAATTTATGGGAAGTGCTCTTAAAAGTGAAATTGAGTGAATTGTTGATTGCCTGACAAAAATTGAGTGATGAGTGAACACAAATTTCCCTTGTGAGGAAGGCAGTTGTTTGATTTTGGTGATCTCCCTCTTGTGTGTGACTTGGATCCCCAGCTTAGATTTCTGATTGTCTGAATAATGAAATTCTCAAATGTTTAGAATAAATGATTGTGGGGATTACTTTGCTGAAAGGGGGGAACATTGAAAGAAAAAATTCTTTTGAAAAATTGCTTGAAATCTATGGAAAGTTGATTGAATTCTTAAGCTTGCCAGGTCTTGAGTCTTTTTAAGTTTTTGAGTGTAGTTTGCTTGGGGACAAGCAAAGTTTAAGTTTGGGGTATTTTGATGAGCCTCTGTTTGACTAGTTTTATAACTAGTAAAGACCTTGGCTTTGTGCTTATTTTGTACCATTTTTACCCAAATTAGACTTGATTGTCTCTAAGTAGTATTTTGAGTCTGTAAATTGTTTTAAAGTTAATTTAGTTGTTTTAGAGTTGAATAATTATTTACTTTTATTTTCTATTTTCAGGTAAATAAAAAGTAATAAATCTGGAGCCACTCGCCCCGCGAATAATCTCTCGCCCCGCGAGTATTGCAACCATGAAAAAGTCAGAGATGATCACGGCTTGCCCGTGTTGAAGATCACAGCCGTGGCAGTTTTGAAGTTGAAGAGTTCGCCCCGCGAAAATTCCTTCGCCTCGCGAGTATTGGAAGATCAGAAGCCATCACGGTTTGGGCGTGTTGAATGCCACGGGCGTTACAGTTGGGAAGCTAAAGAGTTCGCCTCGCGAAGATATTCTCGCCTCGCGAGAAGGCAAAGAGTTGCAGACCTTTCATGTAATTCGCCTCGCGAGCAGTGCTTCGCCTCGCGAGTACTCTGACTCCAGAAACGTGTATATAAGCAGTCTTAGGCAGAAATGAAGAGAATAATCAGAGTTAGCCAGTTTTGGCTAGTTCCTGAACTTGATAGTCTTTTGTTTTTCTTAGTTTATTGTTTTCTTTTGTTATGGAGAACTAGTCTCCTAGATTAATCTACTGTAATTGGTTTCTGTTAACACTTGAGGTTTTGTGATTCCATGATCATTTGCTTTTCTCTTTTCAATGCAATGCTGTATGTTTCTGTTTGTTATTTCAGGAATATATAGTGTTGTATTGTTTCATCTCGGTGATGCTATGTTCCTATATATAATCGCGTTTGTTATTTCGCGTGTGTTCATTCATGTTCGTTTGTTCATGAGAGCTTAACCCCGTTTGTTATTTCGGGAATAGGAACATACATCTGTAGTAATGGTTTTCGTTTGTTAATTGTTGCTACAACCGGGAGGGGATTAGTATCTGCTTAGGATTTGCATGAACCAATGATAGTGGGAAACTGAGAACAGTAGGTTAATCGCTTTAGCTTATTTGGTAACTGCTCTATTTTCTTGCTTTGTTTTCTGTTTTGCTTCTTTAATTTAGTTTCAATCCAAAACCCCCATTTCTAACTTTTACTAATTTTCTGTTAATAATAACAACAACTAAAGAGTCCTTGAGAGACGATCCGAGTTGTCGCACTATACTGCATTATTTTATAATCGCTCGTTTTTTTGGCGCGTGGCGACAGCGCGGTCACGGTGCTCCAATGGGAAGTTCCAAAGTCAGTGACAGAGATTAGGAGTTTCTTGGGTTTAGTATGGTACTATAGGTGGTTCATAGAAGGTTTCTCTAAGTTAGCCTTATCCTTAACCCGTCTCACCAAGAAGGGACAACTGTTTGTGTGGGACTCTAAGTGTAAAGAGAGTTTCCAAACCCTTCAGGATAGGTTGACATTAGCACCAGTGTTAGTTTTGCCAGATCCTAGTGAACCCTTCGTAGTTTACTACAATGCTTCTAAGCAAGGGTTAGGTGGTGTGTTGATGCAGAATGGTAAGGGAGTTGCTTATGCTTCTAGGTGGTTGAAAACCCATGAGAAGAACTACCCTACCAATGACGTAGAGTTAGGAGCTGTGGTATTTCCCTTAAAGACTTGGAGGCATTACCTTTATGGAGCGAGGTTTGAAGTTTTTAGTGATCACAAGAGTTTGAGGTATCTCTTTGATCAAAAGGAGTTGAACATGAGGTAGCGTAGGTGGATGGAGTCCTTAAAGGATTATGACTTCAAGCTGACCTATCACCCAGGAAAGGCCAATATGGTGGCCGATGCCCTAAGTAGGAAAACCTTGCACGTCTCCGCTTTGACGGTTAGGGAGATGGATCTAATAGAGGAGTTTAGAGACCTTAGTCTAGCTTGTGAGTTTACCCCTAAGAGTATTAGTCTTGGAACCTTGAAGGTTACCAACAGCTTGATGGATTAGATTAGAGAGGGACATAAGTTGGATAAGTTTCTCTTAGACCAGCGAGAATTGCTCGCTCAGGGTAGAGACCTTAGTTTCAAGGATGGCAGTGATGGAGTCTTGAGGTTTAAGGATAGAGTGTGCATACCGGATGTTCCTCACCTTAGGAAGTTGATCCTTGAAGAAGGACATAGGAGTGGGTTAAGTGTGCACCCAGGTGCCACCAAGATGTATCAGGACCTTAAGAGGATGTTTTGGTGGCCTGGGGTGAAAAAGGATGTGGCCGAGTTTGTGTATGCATGCTTGGTTTGTCAGAAAGCTAAGATAGAACACCAAAAGCCATTAGGTAAGTTACAAGCTTTAAGTATCCCAGAATGGAAATGGGATAGCATTTCCATGGATTTTGTGTCTGGACTCCCTACGACCCCTGCTGGTTTTGAGGCTATACCGGTTGTTGTGAACAGATTGACAAAGTATGCCTATTTCATCCCGATGAACATGGAGTATCCTTTAGAGAAGTTAGCCAAGCTGTATATCAAAGAGATAGTTAGGCTTCATGGTGTACCCTCTAGCATAGTATCATATAGAGACCCGAGGTTTACCTCCAGGTTCTGGGAGATTTTTCAGCATGCTTTAGGGACAAAGCTTAGGCTTAATTCAACTTACCACCCGCAGACTGATGGACAGTCTGAGAGGATTATCAGTCCTTAGAGGACTTGTTGAGAGCTTGTGTGCTAGAATAGTCTGGTAGTTGGGAGGAGATGTAGGACACCCTTGTGTTGGAGTGAACCTAGTGATAGTGTGGTGCTAGGGCCGGAGATAGTCCAGGAAACAACAAAAAGGATCGGGATGGTTTAGGAAAAGATGAGAGTAGCACAAAGTAGGGAAAAGATCTACCACGACAAAAGGAGGAAGGCGCTCAAATTCCAGGAAGGTGACCATGTGTCCTTGAGAGTTACTCCAACAATTGCGGTTGGTAAAGCGATGAAAGCAAGCAAGCCATATGTTATCAGGAGATCCGAGTCTTTCTTACCTTGGTGAACAAGTGCAGAATCTTTGAGGATGCATACGAGGCTAGGATCGCAAGCAGTAAAAGTTCAGAGATCCAGAGCAGTAAGGACGAAGATCAGAAGAACAAGGTGAGACAATGTCATCGGCAGAGACTTCAAGCAGAATGGCAAAGAATCACAGTTCTCAGCAGGTAAGCCTAAGGATTGGGATTTTCCTAAACATATCAGATGTGGAAAACGTGGAGAAGGTCACTATACCCATCAATGCAAGGAGTCGAACATCATCTATTTTAGGTGTGGCAAATATGGTCACCTTAGCAGGAACAGTAAAGGAGAAAAGTCAGAACCAGAGTGCTAGCAGGAATCAGAGTGCGCGGTGGAAGCGTAGTGGAGCTGAAGCCTCCAAGTCTGTGGACTCAACCCAACGTATGCACCTAATTGATGAAAGCTTAACCAGTTAAGGTGATAGAAATTTCGAGGACGAAATTTTTATAAGGGGGATGGAATTGTAACACCTCAAGATTCACCCTTATGTTTATATGTGTTAGTTCTGGCATGTATATATTTGATATTTATATATGTGTATATATTGTTTCATATGATAATATGTGTATTAATATATGATTATTTGCATTAATATGAGATTGTGTCTCTTAATGTTTGATTTTATATGTTAATATATGATATGTGATTTTATTAATAACAAGTGATTAAAAATGATATGATAAGATATCATGTGATTTAGTATTTATATAGAGATAGAGTTATTCTTAGATTTTAGCCCCTCAACCAATCAGATTTGAATCCTTATCAATATAGGATCATCCTCTTTTTGTTTATATCTTAAGACCTTATCATAATCTCTTAAGGATCCTATCTAGGAATAACTACCAAATCTGTCGCTAAACTTCCATCGAACTTTTGACCATCTTGACCATCTTAGAGTCCGATTTAGGATTTGATCCTTAAACATTAATTTGTAGATATTTCTCTGAGCTTTCTAACGACACCAAGAACGCCTCAATAGGAAACTTGTAGCTCAAGTTATGGTCAAAATACCGAACTGTATACAGTTTGGGTTGAAATAGGAACCCGTTATGACCCAAACTCATATATATATACCATTGGAGTCGACCTAAACATAGTTTACACGACCCTAACACTCATAAAACTGCCTCCCTCCTTCCCTTTTGAATCCTTATGGTTTTTCTCCCTAAAACTCTCTCTAGGGAACCCGTTCTTGCACCGTTCTTCATTGCTTCTTGATAGGAGAACATCACTACGAATAGGGGTTAGTTGTGCTTGTTGTTTGGTACTTTAGAAAAGGTAAAATTCGTGCACCTTGTCCCTTGTGTCCTTTCTTTCAAGTTCTTGATCTCTTCCTTTTGACTTCTCGATCTTAGAGTTGAACCAAAGTGTCTCTTTGGCGTCCTTGAGGTCGTAGAAAAGTGCTAGTGAGACGGAACCCTAGTGGATCTTCTTTCTTCTTTTGAAACGCGAACCTCGTACCAGGTATGCGAGAAGAATAATGTATACACTAGGCTAGGGAGTAGCGTAAGATGAGGGGTTCCCATAGCCCTGTTTATTGTCGTTATAATGCATTGATGTCATGATCTGCCTTGTTGTATGACTGAATTGTTTATATGTTTAATTGGATTAATTAGTATGCCTATTTGTTATAATTGTTGAGTTGCTCATGATGTGGTATGCCCATTTGAATTGTCTTATGCCATGATTTTTGGTTGAATTGGTATGAATACCCATGATTATGAATATTGTTGTTATGACATGGATTATGTTGATCACATTGACTGGATATGTTGTTGATGATGATGTTACCGTTATGTTGAATATGTTAATAAGACTCTAATTGACTTAATTAGGACTCTTGGTTAACATAGGAATTAAGGGATTAATTCCCCAAGCTTTATAAGACATGAACTATGTTAGTGAGGGGTGAAGTTTCATGCCGAATGTTTTAGTTTAGACCCTAGGATCTGATTTGAGAGAATTATGGAGCCTAAACTCCAAGAACACGTTAAATTCTTCCCAGAACAGTATGGCCCTGTCCAGGAGCACAACCGTGGTGGGGGTTTAGTACGCCCGTGCTTCCTCCTACTGGTTAGACCTTCAGATTAATGAATTAAAGGGGTTTTTACCCCAATTATCCCTAGATGATGTAATAATACACTAATCAAATGATACCAAGTTAGATAACTTAATTAAAGATTAATTAAGATAACAAAGATTGATAAGCTGGTTAAGCCGGTACCCGATGGGTTACAGCACGTTGTCACACTTTGGTGCTTTCTGGCCAAAGTGCTCTCGATGTTTTTTGGTCAAGCTGTTGTTATGTTGGACCTTAGTGCTTTTTGGCCAAGGGGGCCTTGACCCCACGGTGTGGGTCTAAGGTGTTAATGTTGATGCTAGTGATAATTCTTGGGTGTTTTTAGGCCCAAGCAAAGGAGGTGGTTGCCTTGTGTTTTTGTGCCATTTGCATAGAGCATTGGAGTTGATGTTGAGGGGGATGTCCAACATAGGGGAGGTCGTCCTAGTTATGATGATCTGGCCTAAGTCTTGGGTGGTTCACCCATGGTTTGGTGAATCGTGCGCCCCCGAGGTAGCTGTTGGAACCAATATGGTTTTGGATTTAAGAATCTTTAGGTTTTGATGTTAACAAAAGGATTAAATTTGCTTGGCAAAGTGTTAGTTGAGATCTAACTAGTGCTTTTAGTTATGCAGGAACGCTTTTATAAATAAAATAAACTTGGGATAAGTTTCAATTGAAAAATATGCGTCCACCCTTGTAGACGGCCTGCTCAAGAACTGTGGTAAAATTTACCTTGTTTTTTTCTTTAGTAGACGAGGCTATAAATGAATACCTAAATAACTTGTTAGGTACTGCAAGTCCAAAGTCTTGAAAATAAGCGCGTCCATCTTGCCACGTCAGCAGACGAGTGCTATCCTTGAAACTCAAGTATACATCCATAGTGCCTAACTAAAATTCAGTAGAAGTCCATAGTGCCACGTCATTGGACGGAGTTTATCGAAGGACTTAGCAAGTCCAAAGACTTGTGTGGATGAGCGCTTCTGCCACATCAGTGGACGAGTAGAAATAAAATCTTGTGTAGATGCGTGCTTAAAACTAAGTGGACGGTTCTATATGTTCTATATATTTACTACCTTGAATATGATTTAATGCAATCTGGTCCACGATGAATTTATTTCAAATGAATGATATTTATTTCAAATGAATATTTGTTTTTTCCATTTGTTTTTATCCGATTAATGTCTTGTTTCCTATGAAAAAGTTCATAGTACTATCCGATTAATGTCATTGTTGGACAAAAGCTGGGTTATTAACAAAGGAGGAAAGAAAGTTTTTAAGGTACAATTGCTCAAAACAGTGAGCCTCCATTTTGTGATTTTCTGATAAACAAGGATGCTTTTCAACATGGCCAAAATCAAGATATCAGTCTCAACAGATATAATGCATTTAATGCTACCCTCACATATAGTGAGTTAAAAAGATCTTAGAAAAATATGTGATAGAGTTAGAGCCTGAAGAGGCTTGGCAAGAAAGCAATACTTGTAGCCTGGAGAGGTGAAGAATACTTGTTGTAGAAACTATTTGGAGATAGTGGGGAAAATACTTCAAGTAGAAGGGATTGGACGTAGCTCTTGGTTGGAAAATAATGAACCAGGATAAAATACCTGAGCGAATTTTCTATCCCTTATCTTTTACAGTTTTAATTATTTTTACTAACTGTGGGATTTGATTTTGGTTTTGTTAATCTTTTAAAAATGATTTCTTGTGTGCTTAATCTCTTTATCTTCTGCTTGTGAACAAGTTTTTCAAAAATGGTTTTTGCAAAAATAATTAACAAACACAATTCAACCCCACCCTTTTTTGTGTTTGCCTGTGCCAACTTCAGTTGGTATCAGAACTCAGCCTTGACAGGGTTGAGCATCTAACAAGTGCTTAGGCAGTACGATCCTACAATTATAGATGTAGAAGGATAAGCTATCAACAGACCCCCTCTCTTTGATGGAACTGATTATGACTAATGGAAAAAGAGGATGATGGCATTCTTGGATGCACAGAAAGCTGACATCTAGGAACTAATAGAAAATGGCTACACTGAGCCAAGGAGTGGAGCTGGAGCTGTAGTGCCTAGAGCTGAATGGACTCAAGAGCATAAAAGCCAACATTAACTAAACTTGAAAGCTAAGCACTATCTCATGTGTGCTATCACCAGATCTGAGCATGACAAGGTTCATAGTTGCAACACAGCTAAAGAAATCTGGGATACTCTTGCACTGGCTCATGAAGGTTCTTCATAAGTGAAGGAATCAAAGATAACCATGTTGTTTCACCAGTATGAGCTATTCAAGATTGCTGATCATGAAACTATAGACCAGATGTTTGGAAGATTCCAAACAATCACTAACAGTCTCAGGTCTCTTGGAAAGGTCTTTGAGAACAAAGATCATGTGAGAAAAATTTTGAGAAGTCTCTCAAAGCAATGGAGACCTAAGGTAACTACTATCTAGGAAGCAAAGAATCTAAATGCTCTTTCTCTGGAAGAGATTCTGGGTTCATTAAAAGTTCATGAACTTGAACTTAATGAAAAGGAAAACTCCAGAAAAGGAAAGTTCGTTGCCTTAAAGGCCAAGAAAGCTAGTTCCTTAAAGATGCTTAAAGTTGCTGAGTCCTCAGATGAAGCTGATTCATCAAATAATGAAGATGACTCAGATGAGGATGAACTATCTTTCATCTCCAGAAAAGTCTAACACATGTGGAAAAAGAAATGTGGATTCAGAAGGAAGCATTTCAGCAAAAAATTCTCCAAGGAGAAGTCAGATTCCAAAGAGAAAGGCCCACCCGTGTGTTTTGAATGTAAGAAACCAGGACACTTCAAAGCTGACTGCCCAGAGCTGAAGGAGAAAAAGAAATTCTTCAAAAAGAAGAAAGGCTTGATGGCTACATGGGAGGATCTTGACCTGTCTTCTTTAGATGAAGAAGATGAAGCAGGAGAAGAAGCAAACATTTGCTTCATGGCTGACACTGCATCAGAAAGTGAATTCACTGATGCTGAGGTAATAGAATCTAATCCATCTACTCTTCAAACTGTTATTGATGAATTGCTGCATGAATCATGAATATTGTCTAAAGAGTATAAGAGTGTCAAAAAGAAGTTTATTAAACTTTCTAGAGAATATGATAAGGTCTGCATAGTAAATCAAAACCTTAAGGATGATAATAAAACATTAAAATTAAATAATGTCAGTCTGGCTGACAAGACTAAGTGTGAGTCTAATAGCTCTTGTGAAGCTGAACAATTGAAACAAGATGAGACATACTTGACAGACTCTCTGTCAAAACTGGTTGGTAGCTTAGATAAATTAAATCTTATATTGAGATATTCTAGATCACCGCATGATAAATCTGGCATTGGTTATGATAAAGAGAAGCAAGATGTATCTCTGAATAAACCAAAAGTTCATACACAATATAAGGCTTTGTTGATGACGGTTCTAGTCAAGTATACCCAGTCGTACAAGTAATAAAGAGGTAAGAGGGATATCGTTCCTACGAGGACTGAGACAAGTACTATCACGTACCAAATCAACTACTATCTAAGCGGAAATTTGGATGGAAGGAAGCTCAATATTAAATACCAAGCCCAACAAGAGTTAAAATCCACTAGTGGAAAATATACATTAGACGGTAAAGGTTTACGTCAGTTAACCAAAAACTAGACGTTAAAAAGGGGGCGGTGGCAGTTTTGTAAATATTAGACTTCATTAATTCACTGTTAACGTCAGTTGTTTTAAGGACTGACATTAAAAGTGAGGCGGTGGCAGCTTTGTAAATATTAAATCACTATTTGCGTCAGTTGTTTAATGAACGGATGTTAATTAACACTTTTAACGTCAGTTGTTGATAAAACTGACGTTAGAAGTGTGATTTTTACTTCAGTTAAATAAATAACTGACGTAAATAATCAACTCATTCCTATCTTTCTTTCGTTGTCATCTCCCTGTTGTCACTCTTAACTCAGATCATCACTCCATATATAGTGCAGTTTATTTCTAATCATTTTTTTAAAAAAAGTTTTTTTTTAATATTAATTAATTAGCTTGAATTAGTGAACAAATTCTTGTGCAAATTAAAATAAATAAACACTTAACATAAAACAAGTTATATATGTATAATCAAATCGTATCTCATTGAAGCGATTCATAAGTTACAATTACATGATTAAAAGATAAAAAAATTTCGCAAGATAGCACTAAAATATAAAAAAGTTTCTGCTTCAACATCATTTTCTTCTCAGTCCTGTCCTCAGAAACTCCAATATTTAATGCATCTCCTCCCTTACTTGAAGTCCTTGATGCTCCATCTGAATCCACAGTCAATTTGGAGCCAAAGCAGAGTGAAGGGTGCACTCGATCTGTTTCAGCAATATTCTTGGAACATCCACTTGGTTCCAAAGCTGAGGTTTTGGAACTGTAGCTGCTGATTCTCCAGAAGGATGATGGTGTGTGCAATTCACATAATGCGATTTACACACCCCTATCACCCATGTAATGTGATTTACTCAAACTCAGAAGTTGTTTGACCATTAAGACAGAGACCTTTAAGTCTAGGTATAGGAAGAAAGAGTGATGAAGTTAATCTGCATGGCAGAGCCATATTGTGAAGCAGAAAAATTAAAGGAAGGAAGGAAGCTATTTATAGGAGTAGGGGATGAAGTTACTAGGCGTCGTAAGTTGCTAAAAAATTAAATGGATCATTAAGAGCATTAGGTTCCAAGGCGCATTGGGAGTTGGCAATCATATATTATACACGTGCAGAAAAGAAAACGCCCGAAGGAATAGGAAGAAATAGACCTTTAAGTCTAGCTAGGTATAAACTTAGTGCTCATATAAGGAATGAATGCTTTAAATTTGCAGAAACTTATACACTTTTAACGTCAGTTTTTGAATAAAACTGACGTTAAAAGAGTTTTTAAAATAAAAAATATTGATTTTTAACGTCAGTTGTTTATACAATTGACGTTAACAGTGTGATTTTTACTTCAGTTAAATAAATAGGCGACGTAAATAATCCTACTCTTAACACAGGTCTCAAGAGCCATTTTGTGAAGGAATAGAAATATAGAGGAAAAGAAGAGGCAGATACAGGATGATACAGAATAATGGTACTTTATATAGAGAATGATTTTTACACAACACTTTTAACGTCAGTTGAATTCAGCAACTGAGGTTAAAAGTATTTTTAAAAAAAATATAAATATTTAACGTCAGTTGTTTAATACAACTGACGTTAAACAATTACTTTTAACGTCAGTTGTTTAATAAAACTGACGTTAAATGTTATTTTATTTTTTGCTTTTTGATTATAACGTTTACACCCGCGCGCTCCGAACTTCGCTGCATGCACGCGTCTCTTTTCTATTTTCATCACGCTCAACCCTAGATCACTCTCAACCCTCACTCTCGCTCTCACCCAGCACAGAACCCTAATCGCGAGCTCATCTCCACCACGACCACCGCGAGGGCTTCTTCGCCGCCACCGTGAGGTACACTATTAACTCTAACTCTGTCTTTCCATTCATTCTTTGTAATAACTTGACATCTCTCTTTCCCCTTCCCGCGCACTAACTCTCCTTGTCCCTCTGCTCTCAGTAACCACATCGAACGTTGGCCACCACTCGAGCAATTCCTCCCAACCACCACGCGAGCACCTATTTCTGGTGAGTATTTAGGGCACATTTTTGTATTTTTGGTTTTGAGTGTATGTTGAAACTGTAGTCTCATTAGTTGAAACTTGAAACCGTGAGTTTGAGTTGTTTGGAATGTACGTCTCTATTTATGGTTTTGAGTGCATGTTGCTCTGCTGGTTGATCTGTCACGGCCGTGATGCTCATCACGTCTAGGCCGTGATCAGTTCTGCCTGTGATGGCATGGTCTAGTTCAGTTGGCACGTTACAGCCGTGATGGACATCACTGCCAGGCCGTGACCAGTGCTTGGCAATCTTCAAAAACTATAGTTTTAAATCTCCCGTATTGTCCTTATATTGGATATATGTTTTGTATATCTACAGGATCTATCTAGTTATGGATCGTAGTTGGATGGTTTGTAAGCGCACTAGTGCTGAGTATTTGAAAGGGGTGGGAGAATTTATAGAATTTGCGCAAAGGAATGTTCCTAATAGTAATGGAATGTTCCGTTGTCCTTGTGTCAAGTGTTTGAATACGAGGAAATGTACGGTGAAGGATATACGTACTCATTTGATTTGTGAAGGGATTTGCTTGAGTTATACAAGATGGATATGGCATGGTGATGTGTTGTTGAGTAGTACGGTGAGTGTCTCCCAAAGTGAGGACGTTGACGTAGATATGGAGGATGATCGAGTAGAGGACATGATCCGTGATATTGGACAAGAATCTTTTCATCGGGCTCATGTGTATGATAGGTTGTGCGGTGATGCGGATAAGCCTTTATATCCAGGGTGTACTACTCATACACGGTTGTCGGCGGTGCTAAAATTGGTTTGTGTGAAGGCGAGAAATGGTTGGAGCGATAAAAGCCTCATGGAATTGCTTGAAGTGTTGAAAGACTTGCTTCCGGAGGACAACACATTGCCTGACCGTAACTATGAGGCCAAGAAGGTATTGTGTCCTATGGGTATGGAGTATAAGAAGATACACGCATGCCCCAATGATTGCATATTGTACACCGGTGTTCATGAAGACAAACACGATTGCCCCAAATGTGGGTTATCACGATACAAAGTGAAGGGTGGTGATGATGATGATGATGATGTTGATGATATGAGAAAAAAGGGTCCTCATGCGAAGGTGTTGTGGTATCTTCCAATAATTCCAAGGTTCAAGTGATTGTTTGCCAATGCGAAAGATGCAAAGAATCTTAGATGGCATAATGATGAGAGGAAACGTGATGGAAAGGTTCGTCATCCTGCTGATTCTATTCAATGGAAGAATATCGATACTATGTTTCCGGATTTCGCCGATGAGCCAAGAAACCTAAGGCTTGGACTTGCTACGGATGGAATGAATCCTTATGGTAACATGAGTAGTATTCATAGTTCATGGCCTGTTCTGTTGGTGATTTACAACATGCCCCCTTGGTTGTGCATTAAGCGCAAATACATGATGTTGTCTATGATGATTTCGGGCCCAAAGCAACCGGGAAATGACTTAGATGTTTATCTAGGTCCCTTGATTGAAGACTTGAAAACGTTGTGGGTGGAAGGTGTTGATGTAGTTGATGGGTATTCTCATGAGACTTTCAAGCTTCGTGCCATGTTATTTTGCACCATCAACGACTTTCCAGCATAAGGTAACTTGTCCGGGTACAATGTCAAGGGGCATAAAGCATGCCTTATATGTGAAGAAGGCACATGCTACACTCAGTTGCATCATGGAAAGAAGACGGTTTACCTTGGGCATCGGAGATTTCTTAGACGTGATCACCCATACCGTAAGATGAAAAAAGCTTTTAATGGATGCCAAGAGACAGAAGAAGCGCTGGCGGCCTTAATTGGAGAGTAGGTTTATCAGAGGGTAAAGGACATCGATGTTATATTCGGCAAGTCCAAAAAGAAAGGTAAAGGTGCTGAGAAAAACATATGGAAGAAGAGGTCGATATTCTTTGATCTTCCATACTGGCGCAAGCTTGATGTCAGACACTGCATTGATGTGATGCATGTGGAGAAAAATGTGTGTGATAGTGTGATCGGGACGCTTCTCAACATTCAGGGCAAGACAAAGGATGGTGTGAATGCTCGTCTCGACCTCGTTGCTATGGGTATACGAGAGCTATTAGATCCAGTTGTTGAGGATGGTAGGCGGACTTATTTGCCGCCAGCATGTCATACTTTGTCAAAACAAAGAGAGACAAAGTTTCTGCGGGTGTCTTCAGGGCATCAAAGTTCCACATGGTTACTCTTCAAATATGAAGAGGCTTGTCTCTAGTGATCTTAAATTGGTTGGCTTGAAGTCTCATGATTGTCACATCTTGATGCAACAACTTCCGCCCGTTGCTATTCGTGGTATTGCTACAAAAAATGTGAGACATGCCATTACTCGGTTGTGCTCATTCTTCAATTCTATATGTAGCAAAGTCGTTGACCCCCGTATGTTGGATGACTTGGAAGTTGAGGCTGCTACAATCTTGTGCCAATTGGAGATGTATTTTCCTCCTTCCTTTTTCGACATAATGGTTCACTTAATTGTTCATTTGGTGAGGGAGATTAGATTATGTGGGCCGGTTTTTCTGAGATGGATGTACCCAGTTGAGCGCTACATGAAGATCTTGAAAGGGTACGTGAAGAATCCTCATCGTCCGGAAGCATCTATTGTTCAAAGGTATGTTGCAGAAGAAGCTATTGAGTTTTGTTCGGACTACCTACATAACACGGATCCTATAGGGGTTCCTGTTGTTAAACGCCGGCAAGTGTACCGGGTCGTCGCAAGTAATAAAATAAACACGGTAAGTAATTACCGAGGTTGAACTCAGGGATTGGGCTACCAATTCGACTAATCCGCGGGAAATCCGATACTTTTGGTCAAGTTACAGAAAGGTGGTTGAGAGAGAGAAGATTAATATCGAAATTCAATTAACAAGTCTAAATAAAACTAAACTATTAAAGTCTGAAATTAAAATGTCCAGGTCACAAATCCACCTACCCAACATGCATACCCAAGTGATGATGAATTCCTCCCTAAGTTCAATTACAATGTCAACCGGGACCCCTAAATTCTCCTAAATCCACTCTCGTGCTCATTAGGACGTATTCGACGATTAGATTAATTACTTACTAGGTCTCATAATCCTAATCTCGAATTTGGTTAATTCTTGTTCCCTATATGGTTGCACTAATATCCTACTCACTGCCGTGCAATATTCAATTAGCGATCCCGATTCAAGTTCTAAAACGCGAATCGCCGTTCGGCCTCAAACACGTTTAACTGATTAATCACGCAATACATATGATCAAGCATTCAAATCAGAATCGGAAAACATCAATTAAAAGAAGGGGAGAAAGACATACATCACATGAACACTACACTGCCATGGGTGGCTTCATTGATCCCTCGGACGAGGGGATTAGTTCCTCATGCTCATAGACAAACAATCGGAACTCATCCTAAGACTAAGAATAAGAAAAGAGAAGAGGAGACGCAGCCCCAGAATAAGGATTCTAAAAGATCTCTGAAAAGTTCTGATGCCAAAAAGCTCCCCTAATCTGATCTGCACTGTCTTATTTATAGGGAGGCCATGCGTCACGGCCGTGATGATCATCACGGCTAGGCCGTGACGGCTTCTGTTTCTGGCGCACTTCTGGAATTTAAACCCTCGCGACGCGAAGGATGCCTCGCGACGCGAGCCTTCTTTTCACGGCCCGTGATGTGAATCACGGCTAGGCCGTGATGGTCTCTGACTTGTGTGGATTTTAGGTCACGGCCGTGATATACATCACGGCTAGGCCGTGATGGTCTCTGTCTTCCCGGGTCTTCAAACTCTCGCGAGGCGAGCTTCCTCTCGCGGGGCGAGAATCTCCAGAATGGCAATCTCCACTATTTCTTGACTTCCCTTAATTCTCATAGCTTCACTTATTGACCTGAAAACAACACAAGCAACCACAAGCGTAATTCTATCCAAAAGAAGCTAAAAACTACACAAAAGACGCAAAACGAGTCAAAGTCCAACTTAGGAACAAAACAAGGCAAATTTGGGCGAAAACGAGAGTGAACTCGAATAAATTGGCACATAAACCCTAGTTCATCTAGTCATAAAACTAGATAAGCCAGAGGCTTATCAAAACACCCCAAACTTAAACCTTGCTTGTCCCCAAGCAAGCTAAAACTCAAAAACGACTCAAGACTTGGCAAGCCTAAAGGAATCAATCGATTTCGCACAAATTTCATGCAATCAAAACAGTTTTTCTCCAATGATCTCCCCCCTACATCAATGTAATCCCCACATTCATTTACTGTAAACAATTGAGAACTTCATCATTCATGCAATCATTAGTCTAAGTTGAGGCTCAAAGATACACACAAAGGAAGATCACCTATTTCAAACAATTGCCTTCCTCACAAGGGCATTTAGTATTTCACTCATTCGCTCAAGTTTGTCTAGGCTATCAACTTTTCACTCACTTTCACATTCTAAGAGCACTTCCCATGAATTTGATTTTCATCTCAAACATAGTTCCCACGAAAACATGCATGCAACATCAATAGGTCTTTCAATGGTTGTAATAGGGCCTGGCTAAGGGTAGGATAATGAAGGATATTTAGGCTTAAGTCCCTAGGAACTAAGAGAGCATGAGCATTTTGACACTTTTTCCACTCAATTTCCTTTTTTCATTTTTCTTTTTTGTCTCGGGTGACTACAGCCTTTTTCCTTGCTAATCTTTTGATTTGCCCCTTTTCCTTTTTTTTTTTTTTTTGGCAATTTTTTTTTCAACTTTTATTTTTCTTTTTCTCACCCCAAAATGACATATCTCCTTATAGCACCCCAAACTTAGTTTCTCACAACCTTTCTCTTGCTCACTTCCATGCTCTCCTAATCCTAAGATCGGGTTAACATGGTTTTTTCATATTTTCGGCTTGTAATATAGGGTCATCAAGAAACAATAGGCTAATTAGGCTCAATGTGGTTAACTAGGGAACATGCATTCGGGATGGTTCTTTTTAGGCCAAGTAGTTTTTTCAAAGAAAATTGCCTAAATCATTTGATGCAACACATAAACATGCAAACCATGAAGAGACTCAAGCAAATTCGGGAAAGTGCAACTTAACAGTGATTCACACATTCAAAAACAGAGTTGGAGGCTCAAATCCTCAACTGGACATTTTACAAATTGTTTGACCGAGATACGATTCGTAGTGTGTGCACCCCCTCACCCCAAACTTATCATAAATCAAGCAATCATAATAAATCTCAAAGTTCAATTTTCAATTTTTAAGTGGGGATCAATTTTTCTATTATTAGAACCTAGGGGGAAATCATCAATGGTTAATATAATTCATGCAATCAATCTATGCTCAATTTAATCAAAATCCAACAAGCTTGCCGACACACTATTCATACAACAACTCTTGATCTTCTCAAATTATTCAAGAGTGACAAACAAAAACAAAACAAAATCAAAAACAAAACAAAAGTTAGGAGAAGAGAGGGATACCTAGCTTGGGTTGCCTCCCAAGAAGCGCTTGTTTAACGTCCCGAGCTTGACTTATTAAGAAGCATCCACCTGGATCCCATAGTCTGTGGTACAAGGGCCAAGAGATGCTCATCATATCAAATCCTCCACCCGGATCCCATGGTTTGTGAAGTGGCCCTTGCAGGAGCAATACGACTCTATCCATCCTTCCATCTAGTCTGAGTGTGAAAACTTCTTTGACCTCCGGAATGATGAACTCACTTCCTCTCGGGTCAAATTGTGTTTTCACGAGGAAGTGTGCCAGACAAGTGGGCGGGTCTAACTTACCAATGTTCACACATGCATGTAAGCCAACATAGTTATTCAATGCATTAATTTCAGGTTGCTTGGCAAGCATGGTGAAATCCTCTACCACTTTATCTGCATCTTGATCTCTACCCCCTTGCTTCGGTGCCTTGTCCCTTGCCAATTCCTCTTCCTCTGGTTGCTCTTCCTCAACATGTGGTAGTTCCGAGGCCATGTCACTTTTCAACTCCTCTTCCTCAGGGTGCTTTTCCTCAACATGTGGTTGTTCTTCCTCAACTTCCTGAGAACTAGTTGCATCCCAGTCAGATTCTCACACCCTATCGCTTCTAGTTGTTGTGGCATCGCATTGGTTCTTAGGGTGGTTCTCGGTATCACCTGGGAAAGTCTCTAGGGGACACTCATTTAGTTGCTTTGTGAGCTGGGCAATCTGCATCTCTAGATTCTGAAGTGCCATCCCTGTATGAGTTGCCAACTTGTCAATGGCTGCGTTTGTATTGATTGACACTTTCTCAAGTGTCGCACTCAACTTCTCAAAAGCCAACTCCCAAGGTTGTCTTCCAGCATTCTGTTGAGGTTGTTGTTGCCAATTTTGTTGAGGTTGTGGTTGCCAGGCTAGACCATCGTCAGCATTACTCCAAGCGAAATCCGGATGGTCTCTACTCATATCACCCCAATACTGATTCTGACTCTGATAGTTGTTATGGGGCACGCTGTCATTGAAATTATGCCATGGTTCCACATATTCTTGAGAGTAGTAGAAAGGACAGCTCCAAGTGTAATGGTCTCCATTACAATATTCGCAACCCGGAAGCATTCCCTCGTGTACCTCGCATACAAAACAAGGCAAGACCAAGTGGAATCAAAGAAGTAGAGAGAGATAATAGTAATTAAAAATAAAAATAAAAATAAAAATAACTTAACCAAATAATCAAACTTTCCTAAAATTAGGAAAATTGGTTGTGCCAATCCCCGGCAACGGCGCCAAAAACTTGTTGTTAAACGCCGGCAAGTGTACCGGGTCGTCGCAAGTAATAAAATAAACACGGTAAGTAATTACCGAGGTCGAACTCAGGGATTGGGCTACCAATTCGACTAATCCGCGGGAAATCCGATACGTTTGGTCAAGTTACAGAAAGGTGGTTGAGAGAGAGAAGATTAATATCGAAATTCAATTAACAAGTCTAAATAAAACTAAACTATTAAAGTCTGAAATTAAAATGTCCAAGGTCACAAATCCACCTACCCAACATGCATACCCAAGTGATGATGAATTCCTCCCTAAGTTCAATTACAATGTCAACCGGGACCCCTAAATTCTCCTAAATCCACTCTCGTGCTCATTAGGACATATTCGATGATTGGATTAATTACTTACTAGGTCTCATAATCCTAATCTCGAATTTGGTTAATTCTTGTTCCCTATATGGTTGCACTAATATCCTACTCACTGCCGTGCAATATTCAATTAGCGATCCCAATTCAAGTTCTAAAAGGCGAATCGCCGTTCGGCCTCAAACACGTTTCACTGATTAATCACACAATACATATGATCAAGAATTCAAATCAGAATCGGAAAACATCAATTAAAAGAAGGGGAGAAAGACATACATCACATGAACACTACACTGCCATGGGTGGCTTCATTGATCCCTCGGACGAGGGGATTAGTTCCTCATGCTCATAGACAAACAATCGGAACTCATCCTAAGACTAAGAATAAGAAAAGAGAAGAGGAGACGCAGCCCTAGAATAATGATTCTAAAAGATCTCTGAAAAGTTCTGATGCCAAAAAGCTCCCCTAATCTGATCTGCACTGTCTTATTTATAGGGAGGCCATGCGTCACAGCCGTGATGATCATCACGGCTAGGCCGTGACGGCTTCTGTTTCTGGCGCACTTCTGGAATTTAAACCCTCGCGACGCGAAGGATGTCTCGCGACGCGAGCCTTCTTTTCACGGCTCGTGATGTGAATCACGGCTAGGCCGTGATGGTCTCTGTCTTCCCGGGTCTTCAAACTCTCGCGAGGCGAGCTTCCTTTCGCGGGGCGAGAATCTCCAGAATGACAATCTCCACTATTTCTTGACTTTCCTTAATTCTCAGAGCTTCACTTATTGACCTGAAAACAACACAAGCAACCACAAGCGTAATTCTATCCAAAAGAAACTAAAAACTACACAAAAGACGCAAAACGAGTCAAAGTCCAACTTAGGAACAAAACAAGGCAAATTTGGGCGAAAACGAGAGTGAACTCGAATAAATTGGCACATAAACCCTAGTTCATCTAGTCATAAAACTAGATAAGCCAGAGGCTTATCAGTTCCTAAGCCTCGACATGATGAGATCAGAAGTCAAGGTAAGGGTACACATGGCTTAAGAATTAATAGGAAGGATCGGGAGGAAGTGCTTCAAGCACATTTGTATGTATTGAACAACATCGAATGTGTTCAGCCTTTCTTATTTGAACATAAAAGAAAAGTCAATCAAGAAAACCCTCGAATAAGCAAAAGGTGGTTGTTGAACAAGCATAACAAGACTTTCTTACCATGGTTCAAGGAAGAAATGCTTAAGGATGGTAGTACTGCTTCTGATGACGTAAAATGGCTAGCACGTGGGCCTAACTTCAACGTCATATGTTGGAGCGGATACGACATAAATAACTTTTCCTTTTATACAAAGGAACAAGATAACAAGAGTACCATGCAAAATAGTGGGGTTATTATCGTGGCTGAAGCAATGCACTTTTCTAGTGCAAAGGACACAAAACCCGTTACAGCACCGAGACCTTACTTTGGATATATTGAAGATATTTGGGTGCTCGATTACACTAAGCTTACGGTGCCGGTATTTAAATGTAACTGGGTTGATAGTAACGGTGGTGTACAAACCGACGAATTGGGGTTCACATTGGTAGACCTCAACAAGTTAGGTCATATAAATGAGCCTTTCATAATGGCTTCCCAAGCAAAACAAGTGTTCTACATCACTGATCCTTCTAACAAAAGGTTGTCCGTGGTTCTCCAAGGAAAAAGCATGTATAATGGTAGTGATGAAAATGAAGATTCAAATCTTGATATTCCTGAGACTCCTTCTTTTTCAACAAACATGCCTACTATAATCGAGGAGACACAGGTGGACGATGTACATTTATTTTTATTTCTATTTATGTATTTATTTTGACTTATAACCTATGTTAATAAATATATATTGTTTCTGAATACATATTCTGTAATGTGTGTGATATTCTGTGTTACTGAGATATTTACTTAATGCAGGGATGGCTGAGGAGAGTGATATTTTAAAACTGAATTTAAAAAAAAAATACTATTAATGTCAGTTTTATCATACAACTAACGTTAATAGTATTTTATAAAATATACAGTACACTATTATCGTCAGTTGTTTATTACAACTGACGTTAAAATTAAGACCTTTAATGTCAGTTCTTGATAACAATTGACGTTAGTTTTAACAAAATTCATGTCTGTTTTGTTAAAGAACTGACGTTAATTTTGACAAAATTAACGTCAGTTGTGTTAAAGAACCGACGTTAATAGTGTTATATTTAACGTCAGTTCTCAACTGACGTTAAAAGTTTAACTTTTAACGTCAGCTGTATTTACGTCAGTCAGTATTCTGACGTAAAAAATCAATTTTAACTGACGTAAAAAACACTTATTGCACTAGTGATCTAAAATAGACAAAATAAAAGGAACAAGCTCTTTTTGGATTGTTGTCAAACACTTGGGATGCAAAAAGGTGATTCTTCAAATATGATAAAAGATGTTGGGATTAAACTTCACTAAACCTTTGCCTCATGCAATACTAAGACCATCAATCCAGTTTATGCTTCAAATATTAAAATCAACCCACAAGATTACTCAAGTCCTAATTCCTTAGAGCCTAAATCCCCTAATTAAACCCTAATTCCTTAGGGGGCCTAATTAGTGAATTTTCAATAAGAGTAGGGATTACACGATTACTAATAAACCAAAATCCATTCCTAGATGCAAGGTTTACTAGGTGATTAATTCCAGATCAAGAAATGATAAGAACGTCCCCATTGCAAATCAAATCCCTGAACAATTCATGGATGATCAGACCACAAAAAGCATTAAGCGTAGGAATTAAACACTAATAAGAAGGCATAAACACATATTGATAAAGGAATTTAGCTACTCATAATCATAGAGAAAGCCAAAATAAAAGAAATAGGAACAAAGGAGAGAATAAACTCCATGGAAGTTTTCCACAGCCATCACAGCCGCCTCTTGTAACACCCTGTTTTTCGTGTGCTTAATTATTAGTAAATGCATGCTTTAATGTATTTAATTGTGATAAAATCCAGAGGATGATTTTATTTTAAATAAAATCATTTTCTTGTGTTATTTTACTGTATGAAGTCACAGTAAAATTTTCGGTATAAAATTCAGACGAAAGCCGGTCTGGGTTTTCAAAGCCAGTACGAGTTTACTGAGCTAGAGACCTAATATTGACTCGTGAACGAGACGATTAGTGTTTTTTTTTATGTTTTGTGTGGGTTTGGAGTGTTTTGAGAAATCTTGTTCGGGGCCGAATTTCCGAGTATTACCCGGGCGAATCGTCGGGAAATACGATCGGGAAATTCATCTGATGCATGTTGGAGCAGAGCAAAAATGGAGTAGATTGACTGATGTGAAGGCTATGACATAGGCATGTCCATGGCCATACCTTCCTTACACCAATCAAGTCAAATCACCATACTTTCTTACACACACCTTACCTACACCATACCTCCTTTCTTCTCAACCAAGTCAAGCTCTTCTCTCCCCTCCAATCTGCCCCAAAACTAACGCCCCCCCCCGTCTTTTCCTTCTTCTATTTAAGTTTCAAAGTGTAACCATTTCACACTTTTGCTTCCTTTCACAAAAACACTTCTTTTACAACTATTCATCTTCTTCTTCACACAACTAAAGGTACCATTTTTACTAAGTTTTTCAAGTTGTGTTCTTCATCAAAGTTGTTCATATTGGTAAGGGTAATGTCCCTATACCATTTGTTTTTCAAGTTTTGGCTTTATTTTCATAGTTGATGTTTTGAGTTCATAATATGCTCTTAAACTTCAAAAAATTCTCAAAAATTGTAGAAAACTCCGATTGAGGTGAAACCAATTTCTATATTCTTATTTTTACTTCCTCTACAACATACTAAAATCTTGTGGAAAACAAAAATCTCGAACACCATTTTCTGTACTGGACAGAATCTATGTCTTTTGTGCCATATGAGTTTTGTTTCATCTTTGCTTGGTTAAGCTTGTGTTTGAGTGTTATTCCAACATGATCATGACCAAGAGCTCCTATGTACATAAGGATGCTAGGTTTAAGTGATTGGAAAAGTTTAGAAACTTTTATGTATTTTCATGAAAAAGTGAAAACTCTAAGTGTTTTGTTATATGTACTTTGAGGTTTTTCCAAAGTAATCATGGATTTGGGCTCCTTGATGTATAAGGATGCTAGATCCAAGAGATTGGAAAGTTTGAAAACCTCTAACCCTCATTTTTACTCAAGGTTGAATGGTAGTGTTTGTGGCCTAGGGTATTTGATTTTTTCATTTTTCCAAAATGATCAAGGTTTTAGGCTCCTTACTAGGTATGGATGCTAACCTAAAGAGATTGGAAAATTTAGAACATCCTAACCTATTTTAGAGGATGAAAACCGAAACCCTAAGTTGATGACTTAGTGGGATTCTTGATTCAAACTTGTTAAACTTTTGGTGTTTTAAGAACTCCTAGCACTTAAGGATCATAAATCCATAAGTTGCATGAATTTTGGAAAACCTTAATCCAAAACCATTGTTGAAAACCGAACCTATGCCTTGTGGCTAGTGTTCTTTGATTAAAAATCTAACCTATGGTTTCATGTGTGTAACCTTAGATTCATACTGCCGGACGTTCGTGATCCTTAGTTTTCGTAGTCGGAACCCTTATCGTCTTTTGAGGTAAGAGGGGATTTCCGAAAGATATTCAATAACTGTATGCATGTGTGTATTTGATTAATTGTTTACTTGACTGTTATTGAGTTCTTGGATTATCCGAAATGTTATGCTATTATATGAAGTTGAACTGTATCGTTATATATGTTGAGATGTATAATGATGATGAACTGTGATATTGGCATTGAACTGTGAATATATATATGTGTACATACTGCTGTTGTTGTTTGAAGTTTTCTAAGCCGGATGTGTGTCTGTGCTCAATCATTAATAAGGATTAAAAACCTTAATAAGCTTTGAAGATGAAAGGATGGGTGTTCTTTCCCAAAAAGCTTGAATGTTTAAAAGTACTTGTTTTATGTGATAATATAGTTTTAGTGATTTCTAGAATGCAAGAGAAAAACCCTTTTCGAACTATGTGTTTTAAGTGAAAACTTTCGAAAATATTTTACAATATCCTATTGGGGATTTTCAAAGTTAAAAGTGTTTCAAAAACGTTTTATAAAGGATTTTCAAAAGAAAAGGTTTTTTCCCAAATGATTTAGAAACTTTCCGATAGCCAGCATAGGTTATCGAGGCTTTCGATTTCGAAAATTGTTTTCGTCAAATGAAAGATAAGTACTAAAAGAATAGGAATCTAGACGTGAGACGTCGCCTCTAGTTTTCCATGCTTAGCACGTGATCTTGGATCAGTGTTAATTCGGGACCGTAAAGTCCTATTCGTAATGTTATGAACTTCAAGTCCAATTCGTGGAATCGAGGACAGTTCGCTCTGATTTCCGTTGTTGTGGGCTATTGTCCTTAGCATGATAAGTAAAACATGACTAAAAGTATATTGATTTCCATTACCACAAACCTTGACTGCGGCCACGGTCTAGGTGTTGGGATTGAGCATTCGATTGTGTGTCCTATGTTTCTACGTTTTCAAGTGATGGGGAAATAAGGTTAAGTCATTAGCTTTGAGCTTTGACAGTGAAATATTTACACAAAGAAAAACCTTAAAAGGAAAGTTTTTATTCATATGCATTTCCCCTGGCAGACGTGCCTTTGCTTATTGAGGATACCCATGGGGTATCTGAGAGTCGACCACATTGCTAGCTGTTTCGTTAGGGCATGTGGCGTTGTCGACCAAGAGGCCTGGTGCATCAGGATGCGGTGGCAACAGCCCGGTGGGCAGAGCTTGACCAACTCTATTTTCTCCAGTGATAACATGGTGCTGTGATCTCATGAGATTAGGATAGAGCCTGATATTGAAGTGTCATGCACATTTTCGAAAACTGATTGTACGGGCTTGAGGACCCCTTGATATAACACTGTTATATTATGATGATTATGCATGCTTTAACTGTTGATCTGATTTCGTGTTGCATGTATCATGTATATGGTTGTTGTGGGATATATCTTATGACGGTATCTCACTCTTGCATGTTTGTATGTTCTTTTATTTTCCTCGTACCGGGTATGCGTATGCTTTAGATGGACCCTCTTGTCCCTCTTGTACCTGAGGTCACACGGACAGAGACTTTTGACGAGGCCGACAGGATTGGGAATTGGAGGATGGACGCGAATGCGACTACGGCGACGTATCGAGGGCTAATCACTACTCTCAAGCTAATATACATGGAGAGCCTGTTAGGAGGATCCACTCGGTGGAATCCAGGAACGTGATTCTTCCACCGCCATGGTTGTACCTGAACACGCTACAGGAAGCCGGTCTACTTCACCCTCATGTTGAGCCTGCCGAGCCAGAAGAGGAGGAACCGATGGAGGAAGATCCTGAAGAAGATCCTCGAAGAGGATCCCGAGGAGGAGCCTCATGAGCTGGTAGACGACCGGTGGGATGAGGAGCTCGAGGCGGGTTATCACCCTTTGGATATTGAGGAGGAGGATGTCCCGTTGGATGACGGAGGATAGGTGTTGATTGACCGGTTAGGAGACTTATTCTTGTGGGAGCGTTTGTGGCCACTCCGAGTGTCGTAGGCATTGGTAGTGGTTGGAGGCTTTGTTTTGAGTGGTCCGTTAGTCTTGGCTTTTGAGCTTTTCTTTTGAGTTTAGATTCCCAGATTCCCATTCCCAGTTGGTGTTTTATTTACCTTATCTTCTCGGTTATGTTTCGATTATGTTTTTCGTTTCATTGGCCATATTGATTAAGGCCGTGGTGTAATGTTAAAACCTAAGAGCTTTGAGGCAATATTATATGTATGTATCTGTTGTCGTTTTCAAGTTGTGAGTTTCTTTACCTTTTACTTCTTTTCTTTAAAGAAAAAAAAAATTCAGTACCCTTTTGGTAACCTTGTGTATGTTGAATAATCTTTTTCCGAAAGCGACCAGCCATTTAAACGAGCATTTTTCCGCAAAAAGGGTAACCATGTGATGACCAAGTTAGGGTGTCACATTAGTGGTATCAGAGCTAGTCGAGTCTTTCGGGAATGTCTGGGTTAGGTCTGTTGTGTTGCTGTTGTGTTTTCTCTGATTGTGTGTTGTTTGAATTACTTCTTTTGAGGTAATGTGTGGTGACCGGCGGGTTCTCTCTTTCGGATTGTCATCTGACTGCTTGTGTGATCCAGGTCAGTATGAATCAGAGAGGTGCTCGTGGACGTGGACGAGGCAATGGAGGAATGGACTTCGCTGCTCAAGCACCGGCTGATGTGGCTGCTGCTATAGCTCATCAAACGGCCAATCTTTGCTGCACAAAATCAGCAAGAACAACAGCTGCGAGCGGAACAAGCTGCAGAGGGAAGGCATCTTGATGCGTTCAGACGTCAGAATCCATCTCAGTTCGATGGAGACGTGGATCCGATTAAGGCAGATCTCTGGATTCAAGAGTTAGAAAAGATTTTCGAGTTGGTACACACTCCTGAAGAATCCAAGGTACCTTATTCGACGTTTCAGCTCGTGGGAGACGCCGAGTATTGGTGGAAGGGTACTAAGCAAGCGCTAGAGGCTGAACATCAAGTGATCACCTGGGGGAGTATTTCGCGGCAAGTTTCTCGGACAAGTACTTTCCCGAGTGCCCGAAAGGAGAAAGAACAAGAGTTCTTGAGGCTAAGTCGAGAGATCGACGGTGGGGGAGTATGCGGCAAAGTTTGAATCACTTGCCAAATACTTCCGCTTCTTTTTAACAACCCCTGGTGAAGAGTGGAAGTGCGAACAGTTCGAAGCCGGTTTACGCTTTGAAATCAAGGAATCAGTGCTGCCCTTGGAAATTCGGAGTTTCCAATCATTAGTGGAGAAGTGCCGGAAGATTGAGTTGATGCGCAAAAGAAGGGATAGCAGAGAAAGAACAAGTGGACCAATTCGTCATAAGGGTCAGAATCAAGGACATAATTTCAAATGGAAGCAGAACCAGAGGAAGCCATACCATCAAGCACCTAGCTACAATAACAATCATAAGCAACAAGCTCGTTCTAGTGTGTCAGGAACTGGAAGTGGAGGCCAGAGAAACAACGATCAAGGCCAAGGAAGGAGATGTTTCCGATGTGGGGATCCGAATCACTTCGCGAATGATTGCCCAAAGAAGGACTACAAGTGCAACAACTGTGACCGTATTGGGCATTTGGCAAAGGAGTGCCAAGCATCGAAGAGGGAGCAGTGATTCAACCTCACTAGAGCAAGCAAGCCAACCGTCAAGGGAAGAGTTTACACGATGAGTGGTGCGGAGGCATCGAACTCTGGTGATCTCGTGCAGGGTGAGTGTGACATTGATGGTAATCTCTTAATTGTACTGTTTGATTCTGGTGCAACCCATTCATTTATTTCGATGGATCGTGTGAAAATGTTGAACTTGCCTGTTTCTTCCTTATCTTATAATCTGATTGTTTCTACCCCAACTGCTAAACCTGTGACTGTTAATTCTGTTTGCTTAAATTGTCCTATCATTGTTCAGAATAGACATTTCCTTGTGGATTTGATCTGTTTGCCCCTAGTACAACTAGATGTGATCATAGGCATGGATTGGTTATCTTCCAACCATATCCTAATAGACTGTGCTCAAAAAACTTAGTCTTTAGGGATGAGATTTCTGGATTATTATCTGCTAGTCAGGTAAGAGTTTCTTTGAAATAAGGGGCTCAAGTTTACATGATGCTGTGTCCCTCGAAGGTCAAGAGCGAGTTTGACTTAGAGTCGGTACCTGTCGTCCGAGAGTTTCCGGAAGTTTTTCCAGAGGATGTACCTGGATTGCCACCTGTTCGGGAGATTGAGTTCGCGATTGATCTAGTCCCAGGTGCTGGACCAATATCCATGGCACCGTATCGCATGTCACCATCGGAGTTAGAAACCTTGAAGGAGCAACATGAGGAATTGATGAGGAAGGAGTTCATACGGCCTAGTGTGTCACCGTGGGGAGCTCCAGTCCTGTTAGTGAAAAAGAAAGATGGATCGGCCAGGCTATGTGTGGATTATCGCCAGTTGAATAAAGTCACGATCAAGAATCGATATCCTCTTCCAAGGATAGATGATCTCATGGATCCGTTGCGTGGCGCTGCAGTGCTTTCGAAGATAGATCTACGGTCAGGATACCACCAGATACGAGTGAAGGCAGAGGATGTTCCTAAGACAGCGTTTCGAACACGCTATGGGCATTATGAGTTTTTGGTGATGCCATTCGGAGTGACCAATGCGCCAGCTATATTCATGGACTATATGAATAGGATCTTTCGTTCCTTTTTGGATCAGTTCGTAGTCGTCTTTATAGATGACATTCTGATCTATTCCCCGGATGAGGAGTCACATGCTAAACACCTTAGCATTGTTCTTCAGATCCTAAAAGAGAAGCAGTTGTATGCGAAGCCAGAGAAGTGTGAGTTTTGGTTGGATCAAGTTCAATTCTTAGGTCATGTGATATCTCGCGAAGGAATCGCTGTAGATCCGAAGAAGGTTGAGGCTGTTTTGGAATGGGAAAGGCCAACAACGGCGACGGAGATTCGTAGCTTTGTGGGTTTGGCTGGATACTATCGAAGGTTTATCGAAGGGTTTTCCAAGATAGTGGGACCTCTCACTCAGTTGACTCGTAAGGACCAAGCATTCGTTTGGACGGAAGCTTGTGAAAGGAATTTCCAAGAGTTGAAGCGTAGATTGACGACTTCACCTGTGTTGATTCTACCTAATCCCAAGGAACCTTTTGAGCTTTACTGTGACGCTTCACATCAAGGGTTGGGCTGTGTGCTGATGCAAAATCAGAAAGTTGTAGCTTATGCTTCGAGGCAGTTGAAGATTCACGAGAGAAACTATCCGACGCATGATTTGGAGTTAGCGGTTGTGGTCTTTGCTTTGAAGATATGGAGACATTACTTGTACGGGGCTACTTTTAATGTTTTCAGTGATCACAAGAGCCTGAAGTATCTGTTCGATCAGAAGGAATTGAATATGCGGCAGAGACGTTGGTTAGAGTTTCGAAGGATTACGACTTTCAACTACGAGTATCACCCGGGAAGGCGAATGTAGTGGCCGATGCGCTAAGCGAAAAGACGATTCACGCGTCGGTGATGATGGTTAGGGAGCAGGAATTGTTGGAACAATTCCGAGATCCGAGTTTGTCTGTTGAGGTTACGCCGGGAAGGCCGTGGTCGAACAAGATCACCGTGTCAAATGGATTGATGGAGCAGATAAAGGAGAAGCAAGAGGCGATTAGTATCTGCCGGTGAAAGGGATTTAGTGCGACAAGGAGCATTGTCGATTTTAGAGAAGGCACAGACGGGATCTTAAGGTTCGGTGAAAGAATCGTGTTCCCTGAGGATGTCGAGTTGAGAAAGCTGATCTTAGAAGAAGCTCATAAGAGTAAGTTGAGTATGCATCCAGGAGCTACCAAGATGTACCAAGATCTAAAGAAGTTATATTGGTGGTACGGGATGAAGAGAGATGTGATGGAATATGTTGCATCATGTTTGGTATGCCAGAAAGCCAAAGTAGAACATCAGAGACCTGCAGGAATGTTACAATCTTTAGATATTCCCGAATGGAAGTGGGACGGGATATCAATGGATTTCGTAACCAGTTTACCAAGAACTAGAAAAGGGTATGAGGCTATATGGGTAATTGTAGATCGACTGACCAAGTCAGCTCACTTTCTACCAATCAACATGAAGTACCCGATAAAAAGGTTGACCCAGTTGTACATCGACGAGATTGTTAGGTTACACGGTATACCCTCGAGTATTATTTCGGATCGTGATCCGAGATTTACGTCAGAGTTCTGGAAGGGACTACAAAACTCTTTGGGAACAAAACTCAAATTGAGTTCTGCATATCACCCACAGACGGATGGACAATCGGAAAGGACGATCCAGTCGCTTGAAGACTTGCTTAGAGCCTGTGTTTTGGAGGATCCATGGAGTTGGGATGAGTCATTACCGTTGATAGAGTTTACCTATAACAACAGTTTCCACTCAAGCATAGGAATGGCACCCTATGAAGCTCTATATGGTAGACGATGCAGAACACCTTTGTGTTGGTATCAGGATGGAGAAAGCCTATTGTTGGGACCAGAGCTGGTACAGCAGACGACCGAGAAAGTGAAGATGATCCAAGAGAAAATGCCAACTGCCCAAAGTAGCCAGAAGAGTTATGCTGATAAGAGACGACGACCTCTAGAGTTTGAAAAAGGAGAACATGTGTTCTTGAGAGTCACGCCAACAACGGGGATTGGCAGGGTAATAAAATCCAGGAAGCTCACTCCCAAATTCATTGGACCCTACCAAATTCTTCGTCGCGTAGGTCCAGTAGCCTATAAAATATCTTTACCACCTTTTCTTTCCAACATCCATGATGTCTTTCATGTTTCTCAGTTGAGAAAATATATTCTTGATCCATCACACGTCATAAAACCTGATAATGTACAATTGAAAGAGAATCTGTCTTTCGTAACGTCACCAATGCATTTAATTGCGGATAAGATGACGAAGCAGCTCAGAGGTAAACAAATTCCTCTAGTCAAAGTTATCCGGAATGAAACAACCGGAGAAGCTACGTGGGAAGCTCGAGGACAAGATGAAGATGCAATACCTGAGTTATTTCAAGGTACGTAATCTCGAGGACGAGATTCTTTTTAGAGGGGTGGAGTTGTAACACCTGTTTTTCGTGTGCTTAATTATTAGTAAATGCATGCTTTAACGTATTTAATTGTGATAAAATCCAGAGGATGATTTTATTTTAAATAAAATCATTTTCTTGTGTTATTTTACTGTATGAAGTCACAGTAAAATTTTCGGTATAAAATTCAGGACAAAGCCGTCTGGGTTTTCAAAGCCAAGACGAGTTTATCGAGCTAGAGACCTAATATTGACTCGTGAACGAGACGATTAGTGTTTTTTTTTATGTTTTGTGTGGGTTTGGAGTGTTTTGAGAAATCTTGTTCGGGACCGAATTTCCGAGTATTACCCGGGCGAATCGTCGGGAAATACGATCGGGAAATTCATCTGATGCATGTTGGAGCAGAGCAAAAATGGAGTAGATTGACTGATGTGAAGGCTATGACATAGGCATGTCCATGGCCATACCTTCCTTACACCAATCAAGTCAAATCACCATACTTTCTTACACACACCTTACCTACACCATACCTCCTTTCTTCTCAACCAAGTCAAGCTCTTTTCTCCCCTCCAATCTACCCCAAAACTGACGCCCTCCCCCTCTCTTTTCCTTCTTCTATTTAAGTTTCAAAGTGTAACCATTTCACACTTTTGCTTCCTTTCACAAAAACACTTCTTTTACAACTATTCATCTTCTTCTTCACACAACTAAAGGTACCATTTTTACTAAGTTTTTCAAGTTGTGTTCTTCATCAAAGTTGTTCATATTGGTAAGGGTAATGTCCCTATACCATTTGTTTTTCAAGTTTTGGCTTTATTTTCATAGTTGATGTTTTGAGTTCATAATATGCTCTTAAACTTCAAAAAATTCTCAAAAATTGTAGAAAACTCCGATTGAGGTGAAACCAATTTCTATATTCTTATTTTTACTTCCTCTACAACATACTAAAATCTTGTGGAAAACAAAAATCTCGAACACCATTTTCTGTACTGGACAGAATCTATGTCTTTTGTGCCATATGAGTTTTGTTTCATCTTTGCTTGGTTAAGCTTGTGTTTGAGTGTTATTCCAACATGATCATGACCAAGAGCTCCTATGTACATAAGGATGCTAGGTTTAAGTGATTGGAAAAGTTTAGAAACTTTTATGTATTTTCATGAAAAAGTGAAAACTCTAAGTGTTTTGTTATATGTACTTTGAGGTTTTTCCAAAGTAATCATGGATTTGGGCTCCTTGATGTATAAGGATGCTAGATCCAAGAGATTGGAAAGTTTGAAAACCTCTAACCCTCATTTTTACTCAAGGTTGAATGGTAGTGTTTGTGGCCTAGGGTATTTGATTTTTTCATTTTTCCAAAATGATCAAGGTTTTAGGCTCCTTACTAGGTATGGATGCTAACCTAAAGAGATTGGAAAATTTAGAACATCCTAACCTATTTTAGAGGATGAAAACCGAAACCCTAAGTTGATGACTTAGTGGGATTCTTGATTCAAACTTGTTAAACTTTTGGTGTTTTAAGAACTCCTAGCACTTAAGGATCATAAATCCATAAGTTGCATGAATTTTGGAAAACCTTAATCCAAAACCATTGTTGAAAACCGAACCTATGCCTTGTGGCTAGTGTTCTTTGATTAAAAATCTAACCTATGGTTTCATGTGTGTAACCTTAGATTCGTTACGCGCGGACGTTCGTGATCCTTAGTTTTCGTAGTCGGAACCCTTATCGTCTTTTGAGGTAAGAGGGGATTTCCGAAAGATATTCAATAACTGTATGCATGTGTGTATTTGATTAATTGTTTACTTGACTGTTATTGAGTTACTGGATTATCTGAAATGTTATGCTATTATATGAAGTTGAACTGTATCGTTATATATGTTGAGATGTATAACAGTGATGAACTGTGATATTGGCATTGAACTGTGAATATATATATGTGTACATACTGCTGTTGTTGTTTGAAGTTTTCTAAGCCGGATGTGTGTCTGTGCTCAATCATTAATAAGGATTAAAAACCTTAATAAGCTTTGAAGATGAAAGGATGGGTGTTCTTTCCCAAAAAGCTTGAATGTTTAAAAGTACTTGTTTTATGTGATAATATAGTTTTAGTGATTTCTAGAATGCAAGAGAAAAACCCTTTTCGAACTATGTGTTTTAAGTGAAAACTTTCGAAAATATTTTACAATATCCTATTGGGGATTTTCAAAGTTAAAAGTGTTTCAAAAACGTTTTATAAAGGATTTTCAAAAGAAAAGGTTTTTTCCCAAATGATTTAGAAACTTTCCGATAGCCAGCATAGGTTATCGAGGCTTTCGATTTCGAAAATTGTTTTCGTCAAATGAAAGATAAGTACTAAAAGAATAGGAATCTAGACGTGAGACGTCGCCTCTAGTTTTCCATGCTTAGCACGTGATCTTGGATCAGTGTTAATTCGGGACCGTAAAGTCCTATTCGTAATGTTATGAACTTCAAGTCCAATTCGTGGAATCGAGGACAGTTCGCTCTGATTTCCGTTGTTGTGGGCTATTGTCCTTAGCATGATAAGTAAAACATGACTAAAAGTATATTGATTTCCATTACCACAAACCTTGACTGCGGCCACGGTCTAGGTGTTGGGATTGAGCATTCGGACTGTGTGTCCTATGTTTCTACGTTTTCAAGTGATGGGGAAATAAGGTTAAGTCATTAGCTTTGAGCTTTGACAGTGAAATATTTACACAAAGAAAAACCTTAAAAGGAAAGTTTTTATTCATATGCATTTCCCCTGGCAGACGTGCCTTTGCTTATTGAGGATACCCATGGGGTATCTGAGAGTCAGTCACATTGCTAGCTGTTTCGTTAAGGGCATGTGGCGTTGTCTGACCAAGAGGCCTGGTGCATCAGGATGCGGTGGCAACAGCCGGTGGGCGAGCTTGACCAACTCTATCTTCTCCAGTGATAACATGGTCTTTGTGATCTCATGAGATTAGGATAGAGCCCGATATTGAAGTGTCATGCACATTTTGAAATCGATTGTACGGGCTTGAGGACCCCTTGATATAACACTATTATATTATGATGATTATGCATGCTTTAACTGTTGATCTGATTTCGTGTTGCATGTATCATGTATATGGTTGTTGTGGGATATATCTTATGACGGTATCTCACTCTTGCATGTTTGTATGTTCTTTTATTTTCCTCGTACCGGGTATGCGTATGCTTTAGATGGACCCTCTTGTCCCTCTTGTACCTGAGGTCACACGGACAGAGACTTTTGACGAGGTCGACAGGATTGGGAATTGGAGGATGGACCTGAATGCGACTACGGCGACGTACCGAGGGCCAATCACTACTACTAAAGCTAATATACATGGAGAGCCTGTTAGGAGGATCCACTCGGTGGAATCCAGGAACGTGATTCTTCCACCGCCATGGTTGTACCTGAACACGCTACAGGAAGCCGGTCTACTTCACCCTCACGTTGAGCCTGCCGAGCTAGAAGATGAGGAACCGATGGAGGAAGATCCTGAAGAAGATCCCGAAGAGGATCCTGAGGAGGAGCCTCATGAGCTGGTAGACGACTGGTGGGATGAGGAGCTCGAGGCGGGTCATCACCCTTTGGATATTGAGGATGAGGATGTCCCGTTGGATGACGGAGGAGAGGTGATTGACCCGGAGCCGGAGACTTCTTCTTGTGGGAGTTTGTGGCCACTCCGAGTGTCGTAGGCATTGGTAGTGGTTGGAGGCTTTGTTTTGAGTGGTCCGTTAGTCTTGGCTTTTGAGCTTTTCTTTTGAGTTTAGATTCCCAGATTCCCATTCCCAGTTGGTGTTTTATTTACCTTATCTTCTCAGTTATGTTTCGATTATATTTTTCGTTTCATTGGCCATATTGATTAAGGCCGTGGTGTAATGTTAAAACCTAAGATCTTTCGAGGCAATATTATATGTATGTATCTGTTGTCGTTTTCAAGTTGTGAGTTTCTTTACCTTTTACTTCTTTTCTTTAAAGAAAAAAAAATTAAGTACCTTTTTGGTAACCTTGTGTATGTTGAATAATCTTTTTCCGAAAGCGACCAGCATTTAAACGAGCATTTTTCCGCAAAAAGGGTAACCATGTGATGACCAAGTTAGGGTGTCACACCTCTGGTCCAGAGAATCCTTTTAGGGTGCAAGTCCCTTAGGGTAAAATTTCTCTCTTAGGGTAAAAGTTCTCTTTTTTGTTCTGCCCATATGCCTATTTATAGATTCAAATAATGCGCGTCACGGCCGTGATGGCCATCACGGCCAGGTCGTGACGTGTTCTGCCCTGGGCGCGCTTTCAAATTTTGGTTTGTCACGGCCGTGACACTCATCACGGCTAGGCCGTGATCAGTTCTGCCTGTTGAGGGTCTGGTTCAGCTGACATATCACAGCCGTGATGGGCATCACGGCTAGGCCGTGACCAGCTCTGACTTTTGTGTTCTTTCTTTTCAGCTCTGCTTGATCATGGCCGTGATGGGCTCTGTTCGGCTCATTTTCTTTACTTTTCAAGCCCCATCTTCATCCAAGCTCCATCATGGTTGATCTTGAGCAATTTATCTTTAATTTCTGTAAAACAACACCACAAAACCGCCTCACCCGTTCCAAGGTAAAAACTAACAAAAATCAAATTAAAATTGCCTAAACTATATGTAAATGCATGCAAAAATGTACATGAAATATGAGGTGGGATCACACTCATCATATCACCCCAAGCTTAAGAATTTGTTTGTCCTCAAGCAATCACCAAGGCCAGAAGATATAAATAATCAGAGCATGGATAGTGAACCAAGAACCCGAGTAACTAATCCAAGTAACAGGTATTTTCAAATAATTCACCAAGAGACAATCAATCTCAAGTCCAATTAGAAGCTTAGGTTTCCTAGACTCACATTCTCACTGATTCGGGCACTCTTTCTCACTTCCCTCAAGTGTTTAAGGATATATGATAATTCGCTCAATTTCCTCAAGGAATGAATTCTACCATAAGCTTGACTATTAACCAAATCTCTACTTTAGTAATGAAAACACATAAGAATCAAGAGGTCTTTTACTTTGGTTGTAACGGGGCCATGTGATTAATCGTTAGGTGGGGAAATCAAGAAAAGGAAATTTCAAGAAGGCTAAACAAAATATCAAGCATTGCAAAGCATGACACCTTCTAAAATACCTTTTTAGGTTTTGATTCGTTTTTTCATTTTTCTTTCTTTCTTTTATTTCTCACTTCCTTTTGTCATCCCTTCTCTATATTTTTTTCTTCTTCTTTTTTTTTTTTTGGAGAAGGGGAGATTTTCAATTGAAGAGAAATATTTTTCTAACTTTCTCATCCCATACTTTTTCAACTACCTTTTTACCGTTTTTGTGCAATACTTTAGAAGGTCTCCTACCAAGCATCGTTCATCAGAATATTATAAGGTACCAAGAAAAGTATTTTATTCTTGTAGGCTCAAAATCAGGCAACTAAGGGGTAGCATTTGAGACACCCCGTTGTGTCCCATTGTATTATTAAATTAGAACCTTATTATTTATTTACTTAATCGCGCGCTTATTGTTGAAAATACGTAAAAATTAAAACTTAATTAATAATCATATAACTTCTACAAATATAAAACACACGAAACTATATTACATAAATACACACATAAGTATCCTTTATTTTACACAACATTGTTTAGGGTATCCTCTCATTAGGATCCCACACAGGTATTTATTAACACAACTTGCTTACAACTAACGGAAAACAAAACATCTTATGTGACTCACTGGCCCCAAACTTACTACGCTACATTATTAGGATTAGTAGGTTGTTCTTCAGTGTCAACTTCATACGGAACGTCATTCAACTCCTCAACAGCCTCCGTCTCGTATGGGGTCCCATCCATCTCCTCATTAACATAGTCGTCCATTTGGTCTTCTAACGTAACAGGGTAAACATACACCAAAATACATAAATCGGAAGATAAGAAACAGTTCTATCATCATAAGTAGAAAAGATTAATAGCATATAATACAATAATAGTCACAAACATGCATCACTCACAATCTACAACCATCCATATTTTATAACATCATCCTCTACCCTCCAACTCATGCAACTAAACCTTTATGCTGATGTGGCCACTACTAATCCTGTCACACATCCCTCGTTAGGAATGTCAGTCAGTTGTCCAAGTGACACGTTCCCAACGCCGGTGCACATTCTCATCCATGGTGAGAATGCTCATGCAAGGCAATGACACTACAGCTGCACAGTACCGTCGGTGCACACCCTGGTTCTCTCTCTCCTCTCTATCAAGGGTGCTCATGTATAGCAATGATACTACAGTTGCACAACTTAAATTCTAATTTGGAACAGTCCACGAGAACTTCGGACCTCATGTATCTCAAATACACGGTTATGAACAACAATGCAACATATGATTCTCACTGACTTTTATCAATAATAACCTAGTACCTCAAGCTTTTCCTCACAACCTCCACTTACGTTCTATATCACATTACTTCTATAAAATAATAGCGAGGCACCTCTAATTCATATTCAAAACTCTTACCCAAACAAAATACCTCCGATCAATATATATCTTTCCTTAAAATCATCTAAACATAGTATTAAACCCAAGCATATCATGCATAACACATTAATCAACAGAATATTCAAACATCTCAATATCCTATAAGGCGATTTATCACAACCAACTCATAATAGTACAATCAAATAAATAACAAAGTCAGACTCTATCACGGCCTGGACGTGATAGCCATCATGGCCGTGACAGACAACAAACATCCTCAATATCATAAATATTCAAACACCGCAATAATACGTCACATGCAGATGGAATACCTCAACCAGCGGATCACAAACAGTCAAAATTAAATAATTCAGACATCCTCAAAGATGAATAATTAACCTAAGGCGATAAACCTACAATTCCCAAATCGTCATTGGTATTACGGAAAAGTTTCCAATACGATTTTTGTATTGTCGATTACTCGACCACTAGTAGGGTTTAGGTCGCCCTACACCATTATTATAAATTATATACTACTTATCGGTTCCGGCGATGGAATGGTTCTTTCTCCCACCTGTGTTATCACCGGAAACACGTACACGACGATCCTCGTTATCCTGCCACGAGTTAACACAACCACCTTCAACCAAATCAACAATAAAACTAATCAAGAAACTAAAAACATCCAAAACCCTACTACATGGTCACGTCTTCTAGGGGTTTTGGGTGACTAAAATTCCTGATCATGATTAAGTCATGGATTAATGGTCCTCAATCAACCAAGATCATGGATTAGTGGCTAAACAACTAAATTTTAAACTCAAAACTTCCTAACTCTCATATACTTAGATTCGGCCTTAACATGTTCATGGGGCTAGGGTTTTTAGTTTGATAAACCAACTTGGATTTATTAAGAATACATACTAATAGCTTGATTACCAAGATCATTTATGAAAACTTTGAACAAAACTCATCAAATCTCATCCACCTAGGGTTCGGCCAACATAGAGATTTTAGGGTAAGGATTTTCATTTTAATAACCTAATCATGGATTAGAGTGTGTAGGCATACATGTCATATGAAATACATGATCATACATGACCACACATGAACAAAACCCTATCAAAACTATTCTCCTAGGTTCGGCCAAAGCTAGTTTAATAGGAAGGAAATTTTTGATTACCACATACTCTTAGATACAGACCATATACATGATTATAATGACATAGGAAGTGGTTTCACATTTTTAAGATTTTTCTAGAATTTGTTATGAATTTTCAAAGTTCTAGATCTAGAAACTTAAAAGTGATGAACAAATATGAAACAAACTTTGAATCAAGAAACTCATTAAAGAACATAGACATGATTAAGGAAGAAGAATAGGATTCTCCTCTTGAAGATCAAAGACAAGTGAGAATCCAAGAACTTGCTTCACAAATTGATGCTTAAAGACTTATGAACTTAAGAGTTTTTAGAACAAAAGGCAATAGGAGCCAAATGAAATGTGAGGGAGGGTATTTATAGAGGTTGTTGAGCCACTTTAGAAGGATCTAGTAGGAAGGAGGTGTCTTGTTCAAAGGATTAAAGTACAAATAATTTTGAGGGACCATTTTGCAAAGATTCCAAAAGTACAAGGACTATTTTGCAAATTTCCAATAAATTGAAATGATGACCATGTGCCACATTAAATGTGGTCGCATCTTGACTCATCTTGGTTTAATTTTCATGAGACTTTTTGGAAAAACCTAGAAGGATGGAGAACATAGTGGAATGTAGTAGAATGGTGTAGAACCATGTAGAAAAATGGATAACAATGTAGAACATTCTAGAATAATCTTGGCTCATCCAAGATGAGGACAGACCCTACTCCCTCATGGGCTTGCGCATGGGCCTAATAAATTTGGGCTTGGATTTATTTTTGTGTGGCCCACCAAAAGGCTTAAAGCTTAAACATGACATAGGAAACTTATATAATTTCTAATGGGCTTTATGAAATTAATCCATGGACAAGGAATTTGGGCTTCATGGCCACGGTCCATTAATGGATTTGGAACAAAGATTCTGGCCCAATTCACTTGAAAAAAACTTAGAAACTAACTTAGGGACCAAAGTGTAATTAATAGAAAGTTCAAGGACTTAAGCGTAAACTTCATAAATTGCCACTTTAACCTTGTAGAACCTTCTAGACTTAAAATTGTGATTCATCCCCATGAATCATCTCAAAAACCTAAGATAACCTCTTTATCTGCTCTTGGAAACTCCGAAATCCATTCTGTCGTTTACCCGATTACGTATTCCGCCCGAGAAACGTAAATTATTTTATTTTTTCTGAAATAATTTTAAAAATACAGAATTGTAGGAAATAAAATAAAAACCTTAAGTCTTTCGTTCACGAATTAAAATTAGGTCTTTTGAGCAGTGTAAATATACTGTCAGTGAAAATAGCGGGCCGGGTTTCGCCCGTCGTTTCAACCTAAATTTTAATCGTAGCTTCCTACATTCAAGTAGGATTGAGTGATGAACTCTGTTTATTTAAAATAATTTTATAATACTCATATAAATATATACAAATAATGGTTCGCATTTCGATTATTTTGAAACAGTGAAAATCGGGGTGTTACAGCATTTAATCAATCAAAGCTCAGAAGGCCGGAAAAATACCTAGTGCCTCAATCATTTTCAAAAATGTTTTCAAAAATTTTAAGCTTCAAAACGGTTTCAAATCAAGTTCTAGAGAATACAATCCAAGAGGACTAAAACACTCTATCACAAATAATGGGGTAGATTTAGTGAATACCCCTTTTTGGCTCAAAACTCTCACATTTAGTAGTTCAAAAATCAATGAGAAACACAAATCTACGGAACCACATGCTAATTATAAACTATCAAAGATCATCTCAAGCATTTTTATTTGTAGCCTTATCACAAGAATAAAAAAATTGGGTTAAAAAATTCACTATCTCAATTTATTTGGCACTAAGTTCTCACAATTGGATGCATAATCTACACAAAGGGCAATCTAATAACGTGATCATGCAAAACCATTGCCTATATAAATGCAACATGAAAAATGCAAAAATTCAAAAATTTGCAAAAATACCCCTACCCCAAGCTTAAAAACTTATATTGTCCCCAATGTAAATAATCAGGCCGGAGAAAGGAGAAAAATGGAACAACTCACCGAGGCGGTAGCGGGTGATGGCTCACATGCCTAGTCAAAGCGATGCTGAAAAATGTGTCACGACCGTGATGCTCATCACTGGCACGCCGTGATCAATTTTGGTCCATAGGAGCTGGCCTGTCACAACCGTGACCTGTATCACAGCTAGGCCGTGATGCATTCTGACCTTCAGGATCCTCTCATCACGCCCGCGATGGATATCACAACTGGGCCGTGATCCTTTCTGATATTCTCTGGCTAGCTCATCATGGTCGTGTCTGTCACGGGCTTGGCGTGATGGCTGCTGACTTTGTTTGTCCCTGCCCTTTTTGCTCTTCCTTCCTTCTTACCCTGAAAACACTTAACAAATCTATTAATTTACGATCTTTTTCCTCTTGATATTCTCAAATTATTCAAGAGTTAAAATAAAAAAAACAAATGGAAAAGGAAAAGAAAACTTGGGTTGCCTCCCAATAAGCGCTTTTTTAACGTCACTAGCTTGATGGGTCGGTGATCTCAAGGATCACGAAGGCGCACAGTTGTGGTCAATCTCTCGATGTCGCCAACCAAGTAGGCTTTGAGAAAAACTCATTGAAAATCCTCCACCCGGATCCCATTGCTTATAGCATAAGGGACAAGAGATGCTCAATATGTGAGATCCTCCTCCCGGATCCCATGGCTTGAAGAATGGCAATTGTAGAAGCAATATGACTTTATCCACAATTCCTCCTGGAAAGTGTGTGGAAACTCCATTGACATCTTTAACTACAATAATGAACTCACTTCCTCCCGGGTCAAATGGTGTTTTCACAAGGAAATTTGACAGACAATTAGAAGGGACTAACTTTGCAGTGTCCACACATGCATGTAAGCCAACATATTTATCCAATGCAGCAATTTCAGGTTTCTTAGCAAGCATGGTGGAGTGAATGTTTTCCAAATGACTTGGCTTCTCAATTGTTCTTTCCCAAGGATTTGTGAAAGGCAATTCCTCTTCTTGTGACTCGTCTACCACCACCACTTCATCTTCATTTTGATCCATCCCCACAACCATATTTTGCTCAAATTTTGCTTCACGTGGCTCTTTTGGAATCACTTGTAAACATGGTGGTGGAGGTGGTAAATACGAACAAAAGGTTTCCCATTCCTCCTTGGAGCCTCTATATACAAGCTTACCCGTCATACAATCAACTTGTGTTGGAATATAATGATCTCCCAAATCTATGTAATCTCCCCAACACAAGTTGTTCTCTAAAGTGTGACTTAAGGCTTCCTCATCAGATGGATAATAATGGTTGTCCATAAATTGCATCCACCTTGCACAACCAAAACTCAAAAGAAAAGATCAAATATATACAAAAAAAAATAAAAAATAAAATTGTGCTTAAATTAGTAATCGAAATGGGTATACTAATATTGAAACTCAAGTCCCCGGCAACGACGCCAAAAACTTATTGACGACGGTTCTAGGCAAGTATACCCAGTCGTACAAGTAATAAAGAGGTAAGAGGCCCTAGTGGAAAATATACATTAGACGGTAAAGGTTTACACCAGTTAACCAAAAGCTAGATGTTAAAAAGGAGGCGGTGGCAGTTTTGTAAATATCAGACTTCATTAATTCAATTTTAACGTCAATTGTTTTAACGACTGACGTTAAGAGTGAAGTGACTCACTTTTAACGTCAGTTCAATAAACAACTGACGTTAAAAGTGAACCTTTTAACGTCAGTTCTTCACTGAACTAACGTTAAAAGTGCGTTGATGAGCCTCTGTTTGACTGGTTTTATAACTAATAAAGACCATGGCTTTGTGCTTATTTTATATCATTTTCACCCAAATTAGACTTGATTGTCCTTAAGTAGTATTTTGAGTCTGTAAAGTGTTTTTATGTTAATTTAGTTGATTTAGAGTTAAATAAAGTATTTATGTTATTTTCTGTTTTTCAGGTTAATAAAAAGGAAATAAAACTGGTTCGCCCCGCGAAGAAGCTCTCGCCCCGCGAGTCACCAAGCCTGTAAAGTCAGAGACGATCACGGTTTACCCGTGTTGAAGATCACGGCTGTGGCAGTTTTGAAGTTGAAGCGTTCGCCTCGCGAGCCTTGGAAGACCAGAAGCCATCACGGTTTGCGCATGTTGAAGGTCACGGGCGTTACAGTTTGGGATCTGAAGAGATTCGCCTCGCGAAGGATATGCTCGCCCCGCGAGAAGATCAAAAGTCGCAGACTGTTCACAATTTCCGCGTCGCGAGAGAGGCTTCGCCTCGCGAAACCTCTGATTCCAGAAACGTGTATATAAGACAGTCTTAGGCAGAACTGAGGGAGTTAGTCATAGTTAGTCAGAGTTAGACAGTTTTGGCTAGTCTTTGATAGTCAGTAGTAGTAGTTTATTTTCCTTCCTTTTCTTTTATGTTTATTTCTGTAATGGAGAACTAGTCTCCTAGATTAATCTACTGTAATTGGTTTCCATTACCACACTTGAGGTTCTTGTATTCCTGTTTTGTATGCTTTTCTCTTTTCAATGCAATGCTATATGTTTCTGTTTGTTATTTCAGGAATGTATAGTGTTGTATTGATTCATTTCGGTGATGTTATGTTTCTATATATAATCGCGTTTGTTATTTCGCGTGTCTTCATTCATGTTCGTTTGTTCATGAGGGCTTAACCCCGTTTGTTATTTCGGGAATAGGAACATACATCCGTAGTAGCGAATTTCGTTCGTTATTTGTTGCTACAACCGGGAGGGGATTAGAATCTGCTTAGGGCTTGGATTTATTTGAACCAATGATAGTGGGAAACCAAGAACAGTAGGTTAATCGTCTTTAGTTTATTTGCTACTCTCTTTAACTTCTTTGTTTTCACTGTTTTGTTTCCTTTATTTTGTCTAAATTCAAAACCCCCCATTTCTAACTTTTACTAATTTTCTGTTAATAATAACAACACTAAAGAGTCCTTGAGAGACGATATCTGAGTTGTCGCTCTATACTACATTATTTTAATAATCGCTCGTTCTTTTTGGCGCGTGTGCGACAGCGCGGTCAAAAATTGGCGCCGTTGCCGGGGACTCTGGTTTGTTGTTATTAGCAGAAAATAAAATTCAAAAAAAAAAAATTTGCTAATTAGTTTTGTCTGTTTTGTCTGGTTGTGAATTTTAGCACCCCCCATGGATAATTATATGCGAAATTACATGCCTAATGCTTACCATGAGCAACCACCATGTATATATTTTCCTGATTTTCTTGGTTTATCACACTGGTTGCCCAGGTTTAGTGGTTTTGCAGGTGAGAATCCGCAGGAGCATCTGAGGGAATTCCAGGCTATTTGTTCTATAATGCTGAGACCTGCAGGAATAACAGAAGACCACGTCAAGATGGAAGCTTTCCAGTTCTCACTTGAAGGTGCTGCAAGAGATTGGTTGTATTGTCTTGATGAGAATTCCATCTCAAGCTGGTTTGATTAGAAGGAAGCCTTCCTGTTTAGATACTATCCTGCCTTCAGAGCTGCACCTTCCGAACCTTCCCTAGAGGACCTGTTCAAACAAATGGCTGGACAGATAAATGCACAAATGGAAGCAAACTTTCTTGAATTTCAACAGAAGATGGAGGCTGAATACCAGAGGAGCCAAGCTGAATCTCAGAAATTGTCCGCTCTAATTGATCAAGTTGCCGCCAACTCGACTACAATGCTAACTCCACAGCCCCTTGAAGAACATACAGAGTCACAAGTTATTCCTGAAAATATTTATGATGATGATTCTGATAATGTTTCTATTGATGAATTGTGTGTTGAATCCCCTGATTCTAATTCATGTGATTATTGTTATTGTGATGGCAGTGCTGCTTTATGTATAGTCTGTTATGCAGCTTTATACTGTTCAGGAAACATAGGAAATGAGGATCAGGAGGATCAGGAGAATATTTGCTCCACCGTGCTTGAGGATAAAGAAGAATTTTTGGTCTTAGATGCATGTGTTGAGAGTAATGGGGTGGATGAATTAATTGCTGAATTTCCAGACATTCAAAATTTTACTGATTCATTTTATTGTGATATATGTACTGACTCTACTAACTCTAACCTTTGTGTGGTGTGTGCTGAAATTTTTGCATGTATAGCAGGTGATGAATTTGTTCGTGCAGTAAATGAAGAAAATGCAGAATTTGAAGCAGCACCAGTAACCCCAGCTAACTGTTTGCCACCTCCCCCTGAGGAACCAGTGATGGAGTTTAAGCCTTTGGATTTTGCACCATGGCCGGTCCAAGAGGTTGAGCCCCACTTCTATTGGGGAGGCTTTGTTGATAAAGAGGTCAGCTGTGACCCGGAGGGGAGTGAGAAGTCCGCCGCACTCGGCGAAGTCATCATAATTGTCAAGTGCTCACCCCCACATCAAGGCTGCAAGTCATGGAAGCATGGAATGAACTCCCACTATTTGTCCATCACGTGGGCCTTATGCTACAAGCAATGGGATCCTGGTTGAACCGCCCTTCAATGAGTTTTCTTAACCCTTTCTCCTTTTTAATTTTCTTTTCCTTACTTTAATTCTGTTTTGTTTTGAATAAAGCTCCTGAATAATTTGAGAAGCTCAGGAGTTGTGTTTGTGTCTTGGTTATGGCAAGTTTATTGGATTTTATTGATTTTGCATAGATTGATTGCATGATAGTGTTGACTGTTTTCCCCCTAGGATATGAAATTTTTGAAAATTTGATCCCCATGTGATTGAAAACTGAACTTTGAGATTTTGTTATGATGGCATGATTTATGATAAGTTTGGGGTGATAGGAAGCACACACTAGGGATAGAATCTCTGTCAAACAATTTGCACAAAAATGTCCAGGTGAGGTTTTGAGCCTCCAACATGTTTTAAACTGTGTGAAAATCACTTTTGATTGCACTTTCCTGAATTTGCTTGAATCTCTTTTTGGTTTGCATGATTATGTGTTTGCTTCATATGATTTAGGCATTTTCTTTGTAAATAGCTACTTAGCCTAAAATAACCAAATCCTAATGCATGTTCCCTAGTTAGCCCCATTGAGCCTATTAGCCTACTGCTTCTTGATAACCTAATGTTATATGCCCAAAAATCTGGAAAACCATGTTAACCCGATCTTAGGATTAGGAGAGCATGTAATCTTAGAATGGGTGCAAGAAACTAAGTTTGGGGTGCCTACCCGGTGCAATGTGTTGTTTGGGATTGGGAAAAAGAAAAAAAAAATAAATAAAAAAAGAAAAGTGTAAAAAAAAAATAAAAAATAAAAAAAAAAAAAAAAAAAAAAAAAAAAAAAAAGTATTAGAAAATAAAAAGGCTGTAGTCACCCAAGGCATAAAGAAAAATGAGAAAAGGAACTTGAGTGGAATTTCAAAGTGTAAATAATGTTCATGCTCTCTTAGTTCCTAGGGTCTTCAGCCTAGTTCCTTTGTATATCCTACCCTTAGCCAGGCCCCATTACAACCCATAAAAGACCTTCTGATGTTGCTTGCATGTTTTCTGTGGGAATCATTTGGAGATGAAAATCAAATTTATGGGAAGTGCTCTTAAAAGTGAAACTGAGTGAATTGTTGATAGCCTGACACAAATTGAGCGAATGAGCGAACACAAATTTCCCTTGTGAGGAAGGCAGTTGTTTGGATTTGGTGATCTCCCTTTTGTGTGTAACTTAGATCCCCTGCTTAGATTAATGATTGTTTGAATGATGAAATTCTCAACTGTTTAGAATAAATGCATGTGGGGGTTGCTTTGTTTGTAAAGGGGGGAACATTGAAGGAAAAATAGTTTTGATAAATTGCTTGAAGTCTGTGGAAAGTTGATTGAATTCTTAAGCTTGCCAGGTCTTGAGTCTTTTTAAGTTTTAGTTTGCTTGAGGACAAGCAAAGTTTAAGTTTGGGGTATTTTGATGAGCCTCTGTTTGACTGGTTTTATAACTAATAAAGACCATGGCTTTGTGCTTATTTTATATCATTTTCACCCAAATTAGACTTGATTGTCCTTAAGTAGTATTTTGAGTCTGTAAAGTGTTTTTATGTTAATTTAGTTGATTTAGAGTTAAATAAAGTATTTATGTTATTTTCTGTTTTTCAGGTTAATAAAAAGGAAATAAAACTGGTTCGCCCCGCGAAGAAGCTCTCGCCCCGCGAGTCACCAAGCCTGAAAAGTCAGAGACGATCACGGTTTACCCGTGTTGAAGATCACGGCTGTGGCAGTTTTGAAGTTGAAGCGTTCGCCTCGCGAGCAACCATTCGCCTCGCGAGCCTTGGAAGACCAGAAGCCATCACGGTTTGCGCATGTTGAAGGTCACGGGAGTTACAGTTTGGGATCTGAAGAGATTCGCCTCGCGAAGGATATGCTCGCCCCGCGAGAAGATCAAAAGTCGCAGACTGTTCACAATTTCCGCATCGCGAGAGAGGCTTCGCCTCGCGAAACCTCTGATTCCAGAAACGTGTATATAAGACAGTCTTAGGCAGAACTGAGGGAGTTAGTCATAGTTAGTCAGAGTTAGCCAGTTTTGGCTAGTCTTTGATAGTCAGTAGATGTAGTTTATTTTCCTTCCTTTTCTTTTATGTTTATTTCTGTAATGGAGAACTAGTCTCCTAGATTAATCTACTGTAATTGGTTTCCATTACCACACTTGAGGTTCTTGTATTCCTGTTTTGTATGCTTTTCTCTTTTCAATGCAATGCTATATGTTTCTGTTTGTTATTTCAGGAATGTATAGTGTTGTATTGATTCATTTCGGTGATGTTATGTTTCTATATATAATCGCGTTTGTTATTTCGCGTGTGTTCATTCATGTTCGTTTGTTCATGAGGGCTTAACCCCATTTGTTATTTCGGGAATAGGAACATACATCCGTAGTAGCGAATTTCGTTCGTTATTTGTTGCTATAACCGGGAGGGGATTAGAATCTGCTTAGGGCTTGGAATTATTTGAACCAATGATAGTGGGAAACCAAGAACAGTAGGTTAATCGTCTTTAGTTTATTTGCTACTCTCTTTAACTGCTTTGTTTTCATTGTTTTGTTTCCTTTATTTTGTCTAAATTCAAAACCCCCCATTTCTAACTTTTACTAATTTTCTGTTAATAATAACAACACTAAAGAGTCCTTGAGAGACGATATCTGAGTTGTCGCTCTATACTAAATTATTTTAATAATCGCTAGTTCTTTTTGGCGCGTGTGCGATAGCGCGGTCAAATAAAGGTTATTTTAATAATTTTTTTTATCTATTATACGTCCCCTTCCGCATTGCCTTCCTCAAAGTTTCAGTTTCAAAATTGCTTTGATGTTTTGTGTTTCTGTTTTGAAAACTAAAATATATGTGCGAAGTATAAGTTGATTCAATAACCCAAACCGGATCTCATTCATTGAAAGGGTTTAAAATCCTTTAAAATCCTATAAAAAGTTACATTGATAGGGTTTAAAATCCTATAAAAAGTTACATTGAAATGGTTTAAAATCCTAAACATTTTGTTGAGGGGCTTCGTTCCCTTCACGGGTGAGTAAGAGAGGAGAGTCGAGCGACCGAGTTTTCCAGAGCGGCTGAGCAAGGGTGCACCCGATCTGTTTCAGCAATGGTCTTGGAACATTCATTTGCTTCCAAAGCTGACGTTCTGGTGCTATAGCTAGCTGCCGATTCTCCAGAAAGATGATAAGGTGAACAACTCACACTACGTGATTTACACAACCTTATCACCCATGTTATGTGATTTACACAACCTTAGAAGTTGTTTGACCATTAAGACAAAGACCTTTGAGTCTAGGAATAGGAAGAAAGAGTGATAAAGTTAATCTCCACGGCAGAGCCATATTGTGAAGCAGAAAATTAAAAGGATGGAAGGAAGCTATTTATAGGAGCAGGGGATGAAGTTACTAAGCTATTCTGATTTTCTTGAAAACTTACCTATAAACTTTAATGCTCATTAAGAGGATTAAGTTACAAGGTGCATGGGTAAGTAGCACAGTAGTCAAAGGAATGAATTCTTGCAGAAACTTATACACCTTTAACGTCAGTTGTTTAATATAACTGACGTTAAAAGTGTTTTTAAATAAAAAATATTTATTTTTAACGTCAGTTTTTTATACAACTGACGTTAAAAGTGTGGTTTTTACTTCAGTATAATAAATAGCTGACGTAAATAATCCTATAAATTATAAACGTGCAGAATGAATATTGGAAATAATATAATATACGGGAACTTGGCAGTCATAAATTAAGTTGACGTTAAAAATGAGGTGGTGGCAATTTGGCAGTCATATTTATTTTTAACGTCAGTTTTTTATACAACTGACGTTAAAAGTGTGGTTTTTTACTTCAGTATAATAAATAGCTGACGTAAATAATCCTATAAATTGTAAACGTGCAGAATGAATATTGGAAATAATGTAATATACGGGAACTTGGCAGTCATAAATTATGTTGACGTTAAAAATGAGGTGGTGGCAATTTGTAAATATTAAATCACTATTTGTGTCAGTTGTGTAAAGAACTTGTGTAAATATTAAAAAAGTTTATTTTTAATCTACATTAATTAGCTTGAATTAGTAAACATATTCTTGTAAAAATTAAAATAAATAAACACTTAACATAAAAGTGTTATATGTATAATCAAATCGTATCTCATTGAAGCGATTCATAAGTTACAATTACATGATTAAAAGATAAAAAATTTCTGCAACATAGCACTAAAATATTAAAAAGTTTCTGCTTCAACATCAATTTCTTCTCAGTTCTGTCCTCAGAAACTCCAATGGATGCATCGATCCCCTCCCTGCTCATTTGAAGTCCTTGATGCTTCATCTGTGCTTTATCCACAGTCGCTTGGGGAGGAGATGGAATAAAGTGAAGGAGTCATATTATGTGATTTACACAACCTCAGATGTTTTTTGACCATTAAGATAGAGACCTTTAAGTATAGGTATAGGAAGAAATAACAAAAGTCTCAAATGTGATAGAACCATATTGTGAAGGAATAGAAAACGCACGAAATATAGAGGAAAAGAAGAGGGTGTATTTACATACTGATACAGAAGAATGACACTTTATATAGAGAATCGTCTCTCTCTGATTTTCTTGAAAACTTACCTATAAACTTTAATGCTCATTAAGAGGATTAAGTTTCAAGCTGCATGGGTTAGCACAGTAGTCAAAGGAATGAATTTTTTTGCAAATATACACTTTTAACGTCAGTTGTCTTCAAAAACTGACGTTAAAAGTTCTTTCAAAATAAAAAATATTTATTTTTAACGTCAGTTTTTTATACAACTGACGTTAAAAGTTTTATTTTTACTTCAATTAAATAAATAGTCAAAGGAATGTATGTTTTTGGATAAAGGTATACACTTTTAACGTCAGTTTCTTAAGACAACTGACGTTAAATATACGACCTTTAACGTCAGTCTTTACAAACAACTGACGTCAAATGTTGTTTTATTTTGGTTTACACCCCGCACGCCTTCTGCACTTCGCTCTGTACGTCTCTTTTCTCTTTTCATCATGCTCAACCCACTCTCTCAACCCTCACTCTCACTCTCACTCTGCCCTAATCGCGAGCTCATCTCCACCGCAACCACCGCGAGGGCTTCTTCGCCACCACCGTGAGGTACACTATTAACCCTCACTCTCAACCCTCACTCTCACTCTGCCCTAATCGCGAGCTCATCTCCACCGCAACCACCACGAAGGCTTCTTCGCCACCACCGTGAGGTACACTATTAACCCTAATTCTATCTTTCCATTCATTCTTTGCAATAACTTTACATTTCTCTTTCCCCTTCCTGCACACTAACTCTCCTTGTTCCTCTGCTCTCAGTAACCACATCGAACGTTGGCCACCACTCGAGCTCCCCTCCCCACCACCGCGCAAGCACCTATTTCTGGTGAGTCTTTAGGGCACATTTTTTTTATTTTTGGTTTTGAGTGTATGTTGAAACTGTAGTCTCAGTAGTTGAAGCTTGAAACCGTGAGTTTGAGTTGTTTGGAATGTACGTCTCTATTTTTGGTTTTGAGTGCATGTTGCTCTGCTGGTTGATCTGTCACGGTCGTGATGCTCATAACGGCTAGGCCGCGATCAGTTCTGCCTGTGATGGTCTAGTTCAGTTGGCACGTTACAGCCGTGATGGACATCACTGCCAGGTCGTGACCAGTGCTTGGCAATCATCAAAAACTATAGTTTTCAATCTCCCGTATTGTCCTTATATTGGATATATGTTTTGTATATCTACAGTACCTATCTAGTTATGGATCGTAGTTGGATGGTTTGTAAGCGTACTAGTGCTGAGTATTTGAAGGGGGTGGGAGAATTTATAAAATTTGCTCAAATGAATGTTCCTAATAGTAATGGAATGTTCTGTTGTCCTTGTGTCAAGTGTTTGAATACGAGGAAATGTACGGTGAAGGATATACGTACTCATTTGATTTGTGAAGGGATTTGCTTGAGTTATACAAGATGGATATGGCATGGTGATGCGTTGTTGAGTAGTACGGCAAGTGTCTCCCAAAGTGAGGATGTTGACGTAGATATGGAGGATGCTCGAGTAGAGGACATGATCCGTGATATTGGACAAGAATCTTTTCATCGAGCTCATGTGTATGATAGGTTATGCGGTGATGCAGATAAGCCTTTATATCCAGGGTGTACTACTCATACACGGTTGTCGGCGGTGCTAAAATTGGTTTGTGTGAAGGCGAGAAATGGTTGGACCGATAAAAGCTTCACGGAATAGCTTGAAGTGTTGAAAGACTTGCTTCCGGAGGACAACACATTGCCTGACCGTAACTATGAGGCCAAGAAGGTATTGTGTCCTATGGGTATGGAGTATAAGAAGATACACGCATGGCCCAATGATTGCATATTATACACCAGTGTTCATGAAGACAATCACGATTGCCCCAAATATGGGTTATCACGATACAAAGTGAAGGGTGGTGATGATGATGATGATCTTGATGATGTGAGAAAAAAGGGTCCTCCTGCGAAGGTGTTGTGGTATCTTCCAATAATTCCAAGGTTCAAGCGATTGTTTTCCAATGCGAAAGATGCGAAGAATCTTAGATGGAATAATGATGAGAGGAAACGTGATGGAAAGGTTCGTCATCCTGCTGATTCTATTCAATGGAAGAATATCGATACTATGTTTCCGGATTTCGCCGATGAGCCAAGAAACCTAAGGCTTGGACTTGCTACGGATGGAATGAATCCTTATGGTAACATGAGTAGTATTCATAGTTCATGACCTGTTTTGTTGGTAATTTACAACATGCCCCCTTGGTTGTGCATGAAGCGCAAATACATGATGTTGTCTATGACGATTTCGGGCCCAAAGCAACCGAGAAATGACTTAGATGTTTATCTAGGTCTCTTGATTGAAGACTTGAAAACGCTGTGGGTTGAAGGTGTTGATGTAGTTGATGGGTATTCTCATGAGACTTTCAAGCTTCGTGCCATGTTATTTTGCACCATCAACGACTTTCCAGCATACGGTTACTTGTTTGGGTACAGTGTCAAGGGGCATAAAGCATGCCCTATATGTGAAGAAGGCACATGCTACACTCAGTTGCATCATGGAAAGAAGACGGTTTACCTTGGGCATCGGAGATTTCATAGACGTGATCACCCATATCGTAAGATGAAAAAAGCTTTTAATGGATGGCAAGAGACAGAAGAAGCGCCGGTGGCCTTAATTGGAGAGCAGGTTTATCAGAGGGTAAAGGACATCGATGTTATATTCGGCAAGTCTAAAAAGAAAGGTAAAACTGCTGAGAAAAACAAATGGAAGAAGAGGTCGATATTCTTTGATCTTCCATACTAGCGCAAGCTTGATGTCAGACACTGCATTGATGTGATGCATGTGGAGAAAAATGTGTGTGATAGTGTGATCGGGACGCTTCTCAACATTCAGGGCAAGACAAAGGATGGTGTGAATGCTCGTCTCGACCTCGTTGCTATGGGTATACGAGAGCAGTTAGCTCCAGTTGTTGAGGATGGTAAGCGGACTTATATGCCGCCAGCATGTCACATATGAAGAGGCTTGTCTCTAGTGATCTTAAATTGGTTGGCTTAAAGTCTCATGATTGTCACATCTTGATGCAACAACTTCTGCCCGTCGCTATTCGTGGTATTGCTCCAAAAAATGTGAGACATGCCATTACTCGGTTGTGCTCATTCTTCAATTCTATATGTAGCAAAGTCGTTGACCCCCGTATGTTGGATGACTTGGAAGTTAAGGCTGCTACAATCTTGTGCCAATTGGAGATGTATTTTCCTCCTTCCTTTTTCGACATAATGGTTCACTTAATTGTTCATTTGGTGAAGGAGATTAGATTATGTAGGCCGGTTTTTCTGAGATGGATGTACCCAGTTGAGCGCTACATGAAGATCTTGAAAGGGTACGTGAAGAATCCTCATCGTCCGGAAGCATCTATTGTTCAAAGGTATGTTGCAGAAGAAGCTATTGAGTTTTGTTCGGACTACCTTCATAACACGAATCCTATAGGGTTCCTAAGCCTCGGCATAATGAGATCAGATGTCAAGGTAAGGGTACACATGGCTTAAGAATTAATAGGAAGGATCGGGAGGAAGTGCTTCAAGCACATTTGTATGTATTGAACAACATCGAATGTGTTCAGCCTTTCTTATTTGAACATAAAAGAAAAGTCAATCAAGAAAACCCTCGAATGAGCGAAAGGTGGTTGTTGAACAAGCATAACAAGACTTTCTTACCATGGTTCAAGGAAGAAATGCTTAAGGATGGTAGTACTGCTTCTGATGACGTAAGATGGCTAGCATGTGGGCTTAGCTTCAACGTCATATGTTGGAGCGGATACGACATAAATAACTTTTCCTTTTATACAAAGGAACAAGATAACAAGAGTACCATGCAAAATAGTGGGGTTATGATCGTGGCCGAAGCAATGCACTTCTCTAGTGCAAAGGACACAAAACCCGTTAAAGCACCGAGACCTTACTTTGGATATATTGAAGATATTTGGGTGCTCGATTACACTAAGCTTATGGTGCCGGTATTTAAATGTAAGTGGGTTGATAGTAACGGTGGTGTACAAACCGACAAATTGGGGTTCACATTGGTAGACCTCAACAAGTTAGGTCATATAAATAAGCCTTTCATAATGGCTTCCCAAGCAAAACAAGTGTTCTACATCACTGATCCTTCTAACAAAAGGTTGTCCGTGGTTCTCCAAGGAAAAATCATGTATAATGGTAGTGATGAAAATGAAGATTCAAATCTTGATATTCCTGAGACTCCTTCTTTTTCAACAAACATGCCTACTATAATCGAGGAGACACAGGTGGACGATGTACATGCCACTCGTGATGATCATCACGAAGGGATATTGATATAGGTAGTTTAAACTTAGTATACATTTATTTTTATTTATATTTCTATATTTATTATGAGTTATAACCTATGTTAATAAATATATATTGTTTCTGAACAGGCATACATATGGATCATTGTTCCATTTTTCCTTTGCAATTCTGTAATGTGTGTGATATTCTGTGTTACTGGGATATTTACTGAATGCAGGGATAGCTGAGGGGAGTGATATTTTAAAACTGAATTTTTTTTAAAAAAATACTATTAACGTCAGTTGTATGATACAACTGACGTTAATAGTATTTTATAAAATATACAGTACACTATTAACGTCAGTTGTTTATTACAACTGACGTTAAAATTAAGACCTTTAACGTCAGTTCTTTATAACAACTGACGTTAGTTTTAACAAAATTAACGTCCGTTCTTAAAGAACTGACGTTAATTTTTACAAAATTAACGTCAGTTGTGTTAAAGAACTGACGTTAATTTTGACAAAATTAACGTCAGTTGTGTTAAAGAACCGACGTTAATAGTTTTATATTTAACGTCAGTTCTCAACTGACGTTAAAATTTTAACTTTTAACGTCAGCTGTATTTACGTCAGTCAGTATTCTGACGTAAAAACTCAATTTTAACTGACGTAAAAAGCACTTATTGCACTAGTGAGGGATATCGTTCCCACGAGGACTGAGACAAGTACTAGCACGTACCAAATCAACTACTATCTAAGCGGATATTTGGATGGAAGGGAGCTCAATATTAAATACCAAGCCCAACAAGAGTTAAAATCTAAAATAGACAAAATAAAAGGAACAAGCTCTTTTTGGATTTTTGTCAAACACTTGGGATGCAAAATGGTGATTCTTCAAATATGATAAAAGATGTTGGGATTAAACTTCACTAAACCTTTGCCTCATGCAATAATAAGACCATCAATCTATTTTATGCTTCAAATATTAAAATCAACCCACAAGATTACTCAAGTCCTAATTCCTTAGATGACAAGAGCCTAAATCCCCTAATTAAACCCTAATTCCTTAGGTGGCCTAATTAGTGAATTTGCATTAAGAGTAGAGATTACACTTTTACTAATAAACCAAAATCCATTCCTAGATGCAAGTTTTACTAGGTGATTAATTCCACATCAAGAAATGATAAGAACGTCCCCATTGCAAATCAAATCCCCGAACAATTCATGGATGATCAGACCACAAAAAGCATTAAGCGTAGGAATTAAACACTAATAAGGAGGCATAAACACAGATTGATAAATCAAAGCAATTACATGAAATTTGGTTTAGCTACATCTAATCCCAACAAAAAGGGAATTTAGCTACTCATAGTCATAGAGAAAGCCAAAATAAAAGAAATAGGAACAAAGGAGAGAAGAAACTCCATGGAAGCTTTCCACAGTCGTCACAGCCGCCTCTCGTCCAGAGAATCCTTTTAGGGTGCAAGTCCCTTAGGGTAAAATTTATCCCTTAGGGTAAAAGTTCTCTTTTTTGTTCTGCCCAGATGCCTATTTATAGATTCAAATAATGCGCGTCACGGCCGTGATGGCCATCACGGCCAGGCCATGACGGGTTATGCCATGGGCGCGCTTTCAAATTTTGGTTTGTCACGGTCGTGACACTCATCACGGCTAGGTCGTGATCAGTTCTGCCTATTGAGGGTCTGGTTCAGCTGACATGTCACGGCCGTGATGGGCATCACGGCAAGGCCGTGACCAGCTCTGACTTTTGCCTTCTTTTTTTTCACTCTGCTTGATCATGGACGTGATGGTCATCACGGCTAGGTCGTGGTGGGATTTGTTTGGCTCATTTTCTTCACTTTTCAAGCCCCATCTTCATCCAAGCTCCATCATGGTTGATCTTGAGCAATTTATCTTTAATTTCTGCAAAACAACACCACAAAACCGCCTCACCCATTCCAAGGTAAAAACTAACAAAAATAAAATTAAAATTGCCTAAACTATATGAAAATGCATGCAAAAATGTACATGAAATATGAGGTAGGATCACACTCATCAGGCTTTTAAAGTCCGTCCACAACATACTAAGTCAAAACCAAGACCTTCCAATACTTACTGCAAAGAATGTGGAAAAAGTGGGCATGTGTCATCTAAATGCATACATAACAAGCATGCAAAGCATTCACGACCTATGATCACTAACAAGAAAGGACCCAAGTCAATTTGGGTACCTTAATTTAAGATAATACTTGTTGCAGATATGCTTAACAACAGGAAAGAAACAGAAGTCTCGGTACTTGGACAGTGGGTGCTCACGACACATGGCAGGAGAATGGTGTATGTTCCAAGACCTTAGACCCAAAGATGGTGGTTGGGTCACTTTTGGAGGAAACCAAAAAGGAAAGATCATTGGTATAGGTAAAATTGGTAAACATCCTTTTCCCTCCATTGATAAAGTTTTGTTAGTAAATGGTCTTAAACACAATCTACTTAGCATTAGTCAATTATGTGATAGTGGGTTTGATGTTTCATTTAATAAGAATATGTGTTCTGTCAAGAAAGCTGATGGATCACTCTTATTCACTGCCCAGAGGCAAAACAATCTATATAAGATTGACTTAGAGGACCTCTCAAATCAAAGTGTGTCATGTCTAGTGTCCATTGAGGATGAACGATGGATTTGGCACAAAAGGCTGGGTCATGCAAGTTTGAGATTAATCTCAAAACTGCAAAAGCATAACCTTGTAAGAGGTCTACCAATCTTTAGTTTCAAATATGATGCTCTCTGTGATGCTTGTCAGAAGGGAAAACAAGTCAAAGGTTCCTTTGAATCTAAGAATGTTGTTAGTACCAACAGACCACTAGAATTGCTACACCTTGATCTCTTTGGTCCAACAAGGACTGCCTCTATTAGTGGTAAGAAATATGGTATTGTCATAGTAGACGACTACACTAGATGGACATGGGTTATGTTCCTTGCTCACAAGGATGAGTCATTCAAGGTCTTTTCTGTATTCTGCAAACGTGTACAGAATGAAAAAGGCATGTGTATAGCTTCAATTAGAAGTGATCATAGGGGAGAATTTGTCAATGAGCTATTCCATGAGTTTTTGAAGAAGGTGGTATTCAACACAACTTCTCAATACCAAGAACACCACAGCAAAATGGTGTGGTAGAGAGAAAGAACATATCTCTTCAAGAGATGGCAAGGACTATGCTCAATGACAATTATGCCCCTAAGCACTACGGGTTGAAGCCGTGAATACCTTGCACTGGTACATCTGCAATGTAATATACATTAGACCTATTCTGAATAAGACTCCTTATGAATTGTGGAAAGGTAGAAAACCCAACATTTCATACTTTCACCCCTTCGGATGTAAATGTTACATTTTGAATACAAAAGATCAACTTGGTAAATTTGATGCTAAAGTAGATAATGGAATCCTTCTAGGATTTTCTGAAACTTCAAAAGGCTTTAGAGTTTATAATTCTAGAACTCTAGTTGTAGAAAAATGTATTCATGTAAAATTTGATGACAAATAGCCTGATAAGAGGCTATCAGAGCTAGATGAAGCTTTTGCAGATCTCGATCTAAATATCTCAGGAGAGAAACCAAAAATCAAGTCTGATATCCAAGTAGACGACACTTCTCAACAACAACCAGAAACATCTATCTCTCAACAGGAAAATGCTCAGAAATCTTGGTATTTTCAGAAATTACCATCCTCAAGATCAAATCATTGGTGACCCCAATGACAAGCTAAGAACTAGGTCAACCTTCAGGGAACAAAGTGATTCTGCTCTTGTCTCTGAATGTGAACCGAAAACAGTGGATGAAGCTCTACTGGATGAAGGATGGATTCTAGTTATGCAAGATGAGATTAATCAGTTTGAGATAAGTGAAGTTTGGACGATTGTATCCCTTCCTGAAGACAAGTCAGTCATTGGAACAAAGTGGGTGTATAGAAACAAACTTGATAAAGATGGTAAGGTTGTGAGAAACAAGGCAAGACTTGTTGCTCAAGGCCACTCTCAAGAAGAAGGTATAGACTACACTGAAACTTTTGCACCAGTTGCTAGACTAGAAGCTATAAGAATTTTAATATCGTTTGTTGCACGTCATAGCTTTATGATTTTTCAAATGGATGTTAAAAGTGCCTTCTTAAATGGCTTTATTAATGAAGAAGTATATGTCATGCAACCTCCTGGCTTTGAAAATACAAATCACCCTAAACATGTTTATAAGCTTAAGAAAACATTGTATGGACTTAAACAAGCTCCTAGAGCTTGGTACGATAGGTTAAGTTTATTTCTAATGGAAAGTGGTTTTAACAGAGGAAAAGTAGACACAACTCTATTTAGAAAGTCTATTAAGTCAGATTTCATTATAGTACAGATTTATGTTGATGATATCATTTTCGGTGCTACTAATGAATCTCTGCGCAAGGAATTCTCTAAGTTAATGCAAAAAGAATTTGAAATAAGCATGATGGGAGAACTCAAATTCTTCCTTGGACTTCAAGTTAAACAGTCTATGGACGAGGTGTACATCCACCAGTTTAAGTATACAAAGGAACTTCTAAAGAGGTTTAAGATGGATGATTGAAAACCAATGAATACTCCTATGTAGGGGTGTTCATCAACCGATCCAAACCGATTCAAACCTCAAAAACCGAACCGAAAAACCGAAAACCGAAAAAACCGAAAACCGAAAAAACAACAAATTTTTATTGGATTGGATCGAATTTCGGATCCTCTAGTGAAATCCAATTCAATCCAATCCAAACCGATCTATTATATACATATACTATTAATTTTAAAATTATAGTATTACTCATACTTAAACGTTATTCTTCATACTTCTATGTTCCTCATTCTCTTTAATATTTTTGTTGGAATGACATATATGAGACTATTTAGAATAAATATTAATGTGTTGAAGTTATATTTTGCTAAAAGTTTTGATGAATATATATATATATATATATATATATATATATATATATATATATATATATATATATATATATATATTTGATTGAGTAAACATGAAAAATAGGAAATCAATTATGTAAATTAGAAAAATAATTAGCTACAATTTATTTGTAGCCGATTCAAGGAAAAAAATAGGATAAGTGAAAGTAGATATAGATAATTAATATAAAAGAACGTATTAAAAAATATCAATAATTTTATTCTTCTCAAACTCCCAAATTAAAACAGATATTATCTTTTATTCACTATTAAATAAGTAGAAAGGACACTTAACATTCGGAAAAAAAAAGTATGACAAAAACTAAATTATCCAATCTAATCCAAACCGCATTTTATTGGATTGGATCGGATCGGATTTTTTTAAGGAAGCAAACCAATCCAATCCAAACCGCATTTGATTGGATTGGATCGGATCGGATTTTTTTAAGGAAGCAAACCAATCCAATCCAAACCGCACGATGTTTTCATCATTGGATCGGATGACTTTTTAGCTCAAAACCAATCCAATCCAATCCGCGAACACCCCTATCCTATGCATCCCACTTCAATACTGAACAAAGATGATACAGAGAAAAATGTAGATCAAAAGGTATATAGAGGTATGATGGGATGTCTTTTATATCTGACTGCGTCTAGGCCTGATATAATGTTCAGTATTTGCTTATGTGCTCGTTTTCAATCTGATCCTAGAGAGTCTCATCTCTCAGCAGTTAAGAGAATATTTAGATATTTAAAAGGTACTACTAATCTGGGCTTGTGCTTTAAGAAAAATGATGATTACAGATTAGTTGGTTTTTGTGATGCTGACTATGCTGGAGATAGAATTGAAAGAAAAAGCACCAGTGGAGGATGTCACTTCATTAGAACTAACCTAGTATCATGGTCAAGCAAAAGGCAAAGTACCATTGATCTATCAACTGCTGAAGTAGAGTACATGTCAGCTGCAAGTTGCTGCTCACAACTTCTATGGATCAAACATCAATTAGAGGACTACAATGTATTTGTAAGTAGTATTCCACTTATGTGTGATAATACTGCTACAATCAATTTATCTAAGAATCCAATATTGCATTCTAGAGCTAAGCATATAGAAATCAAACATCATTTTATTAGGGATTATGTGAAAAAAGGTGTGTTTGATGTTCAATTTGTAGATACTGACCACCAATGGGCAGATATCTTCACTAAACCTCTTGCTGAGGTTAGATTTATCTTTATAAGAAAGCATTTGAATATGTTGTATGTGTATTGAGCTGGTATATTTATTGTTAAGTTGGTCGTCCATTGCATGTTTTTCTGCACGTCTACTAGTCATGACGTCCAGAGCAAGTAAAATTTACGTGTCCACTACATATGTCTTTACACGTCCACTCTTAGTCTTGTGTGGAATCGTCTATGCACACATTTATTGCATATATTATTTTGTCCTTGAACACATTTACTCAAAACGCTTCTCTTTCCTTGCTGAGTCAGCTATTCTCATCAATCCCATCGTAACTTTTTACGGTCCCAAGATTACCAACGCCGTTTTACACTTAATGACATGTCTTGTCATTATTTTGTTTTGGAAACTGTTGGTTTTTCAGAAATCGTTAAAAGTAACCTCTTTCCCTCTGAAAATCTTTTCGCATATCTTCATCCCTATCAACCTATCTCTCTGAATCTTTCGAACTCTCTGTCTCCCTTGTTCTTCCAAAACTCATCTTACTCAACAATGGCTTCAACCACTGCTCCCATGCCCGCTTTTCCAACTGATACTATGTCCATATATGTGGAACATCACTTCAACTTTGGAATTCTACAAGAATACAATCTGGATGTGAGTAAGTTCATTAATGCTGCTGGATGGGATGGAATCTTTCTGGAAAAGGTCTCAGTGTATCCAGATTTAATAAGGGAATTCTAGAGGAGACCAAAGATCTCTGAAACAGAAGTTTTTGGATCGTACTGGGAAGGAAAGTGATAGTATCAGAGAAAACCATCTCTGATGCGATTGCTTGTGCTCAAGAAGGATTGGTCTTCACTGAAAACTGGGAAGAAGACCTAGGTGGTCCAAAGATAATTGTTGTTACCCTTATGAGGCAAGACAACGTGAGAACTCATTTTTTGAAATCATCTGAGATGAAAGATCACATCAGGATTCTTCACCAGATTCTGAAAAAAGTGGTGCTGCATAAGATTGGCTCTAAGGACAATTTTTCTGCACTTCACAAGTTCTTCCTTTGGCATCTGGTTTTTGAAACAAAGATTAACCTACCCTGGATCTTATTTCATCGCTTCAAGGATGCCATTACCAACAGAGAATCTGCTTCTCACATTACCTTCACCCATCTTCTGTCAAAAATTCTCAAGCAGCAAGGCGTGTACGATATTCTAAGTGCAAAGCCTAAGGATGAACAAGAAAGACTCCTTCATGAGAAAGGATTGCAAGCTGTTGACTTTGGCTGAGTTATTCTCAGTGGCATGCAACTCAGCACTTACAAGCAAGTGGAGTTGGTAAAGCTTGAAGAGAAAATGAAGATTAAGGAAGAGTTACTTGAGGCCAATGATGCTGCAATTCTTGGTTTAAAGAAAGGAACTAAGAGAAAGACTATGGCTATAAGGCAACCCATTCCCAAGAAGACTACTAGAGGATCTGTCCCCTCTGTATCTTCTGGTGCTACTCTTCCACCTGCAACAAAAAGGATAAGGAAAGTCATCATGTCTGAAGAAGAAGATGATGATGAACTTCCTATTGTCGCCGTTCTAGAAAAACAAGCTGTTGTTGTTGCTGGTCCTATTGCCAAGAAGAAGAGGCAACCAGCAAAGAGGGCTAGAACAACCTTGGCTTCTGAGGTAGTAATCTCTGCTGATGACCCTGTTAGGATAGAAGTAGATGAATTAGCGTCTAACTTGAGAACTCAGGATGATAATATCTATGCTCCACATGATGTGAATAATGTTTATATTCCTTCCCTGCCACAATCACCACCCTCACCTCTACCACATATAGACAATAGCATTACCATTGGAGCCCCCTTTCCAAAACCCTTAAAAACCTTGTTTCCACCCATAATTCCCTCTTCCACTCTCTATACCGGCAAACTTGAAAATTGGGCCAAAGTACAGAGAGAATGGAAAATACTTTTCCACACCATTCCACAAGAACCAGAACTCATTCTAACAAAATGGTATCCCCTGGATGAGTATGAGTATGAACCCCTCAACATATATTCATACTGGGTCAACCCTAAACCCCACCCTCCAACTGGCCCAACCCAGAAAGAGTTATCATATTTGACTGGCATACTGATCCAAGCAAGAAAAATCTTGGGAGTGTTCTCGAGAAAAGAACCAGATCCTTCAGGAAAATTCCTTTTGTCATGGACAAGACTACAAAATGGATGACCTTCAAACATCCAAGAATATATGTAGCTGATGTTGACCAGTTTGTGGACACTCTGATGTATGTGATGCTGAAATGAAAATTCAGTCACTTCAGAGCAGACAGAGCTGTACGACTTGTACCTCCAGCCTAGTTAAGACACTCCACTTCTACAAATGTTGGAGTCAAGCCCAACAAGATCTGGCCTAGGTGTCAATGATTGATCTAAACAAGGATAAGGACAGGAAGCATGCAAGGCACAAAGGAAAGATGCTAGTAGTTGAAGACATTATGCTTGATCTCAATTTTGAACCCTTTGACACTCATAGATGGATTACATTCAATCCTTGCCAATTGAGATGGTCACCGAGGCTAACTATGCAGGAGCTTTCTGGCAATGCCACTTGATTCACTGCACCACCTCCACTTCTGGCCTGACTGCTGAAGAGAAGAAGAAAACTCCAAAATTCTGAGGCAGATGTGGACTCTCTAGTGTCAGATATCTGATCTTCAAGGATATGTGGGGTCTTCCAATAACTAACCGTGATGTGGAAATTCCTAATCCAATTCACTGGGCAAAGGATATCCCTGAGCCAATTCTACAATATGCTTTTTCCTCAGCTTCAACGTCATCCTCTGAGCATACAACTGAAGAATTAATTGTAGAAGGCCCTGAGCTGAATGTTGAAATCCTTTCAAAACCTGCTACTAAACCTTCAACTCCCTTTGCTGATGTTGTTGCTACTATTGAGCCAACTCTGACAGAGCAGTCTGATGAGATATGTGCTTCTAAGCAAGGTTCTGAGTCTGCTAAGACATCTTCTCAACCATTAGCTCTTTCTATGGTTCATCCTCCATCCCAATCTCAAGACACTATCTCAGACTTTGCTAAGAGCTCAAGACAATTATCCTTGCCACCGAATCTTGAGGACATCGTTGGAAGGATTGTTGATGATAAGGTTGGTAAGAAAGTTGAAGAGAAGATAGAGCAGATGGCACAATAAATTGAGGAAAGAGTACAAAAGCAATTTTAAGATACTTTGGCCCCTACGAATTCTATGGTGACTCAAATGCTGGCCTTATTAATGGAATTTCAGAAAAACCAAAATCCAACCCAACCCCCTCCACCTCCTCCTTCTTCCTAAATCTCTTCTTCCTTATTTGTTTTACTGACAGTGATAATCCTCTCTTTTTTACCTTTTTGACTGATGACAAAAAAGGGAAGAAAGGAAAAGAAAAAGAATTATATATAATGTCTTTTGTTGAAAAGCTCTTATGTGTTTGCATTTGCATATTCTCTCATACTTGATAAATTGCTCTGCTTTACTTATGTTTAAATTATTTTCTTTGATATCTGCTGCTCTGATACTTGTGTTTATATAGATTCTAAGAATGATAAGTGTTTGTACCTATCTGTTAGTTTATAAGTCTACTTAAATATTTGAATGCTTTGTCTTAGGGGAAGCCTTGTAAGCTCTCATAGACTTTGCTATTTAAATTTAATCAGTTTTTGTCATTATCTAAAAGGGGGAGATTGTTGGAACCAAAGTGGTTTTGGATTTAATAATCTCTAGGTTTTGATGTTAACAAAAGGATTAAATTTTCTTGGCAAAGTGTTTGTTGATATCTAACTAGTGCTTTCAGTTATGCAGGAACGCTTTTATAAGTAAAATAAACTTGGGATAAGTTTCAATTGAAAAATATGCATCCACCCCTATAGACGGCCTGCTCAAAAACAGTGGTAAAATTTACCTTGTTGTTTTCTTTAGTAGACGAGGCTATAAATGAATACCTAAATAACTTGTTAGGTACTGCAAGTCCAAAGACTTGAAAATAAGCGCGTCTATCTTGCCACGTCAGCAGACGAGTGCTATCCTTGAAACTCAAGTATACATCCATAGTGCCTAACTAAAATTCAGTAGAAGTACATAGTGCCACGTCATTGGATGGAGTTTCTCTAAGGACTTAGAAAGTCCAAAGATTTGTGTAGACGAGCGCTTCTGCCACATCAATGGACGAGCAGAAATAAAATCTTGTGTAGATGCGTTCTTAAAACTAAGTGGACGGTTCTATATGTTCTATATCTTTACTACCTTGAATATGATTTAATGCAATCTGGTCCACGATGAATTTATTTCAAATTAATATTTGTTCTTCCCATTTGTTTTTATCCGGTTAATGTCTTGTTTCCTTTGAGAAAATTCATAGTACTATCATGGAAATACAAAAAGCAAAAAGTAGAATTGGAATTGCAAAACGTTCTGTACGATGACATCTTTATTGTTGCACAAAAGATGGGTTATACACAAAGGAGGAAAGAAAGTTTTTAAGGTAGAATTGCTCAGAACAGTGAGCCTCCATTTTGTGATTTTCTGATAACCAAGGATGCTTTTCAACATGGCCAAAATCAAGCTATTAGTCTCAACGGATATCATGATTTTAATGCTATCTCTAAACGGGATTATTCAAAGTAACCGTTGAAGATTTACAAGAGAAGTTGAAGACCTCTATATATACAGAGGGTCTCAAGCACTGAAGAATAACTTTTTGCCATTTGATCAATTACAAGATATTAAAAGCTCATATTCTTGTTATAAAGCAAAAAGTCTATAATTCTTAAGGATTGAATATTTGTAAAAATATTCAGTAGATCTTAAACCTTCATACCCTCACATATAGTGAGTTAGAAAGATCTTAGAAAAATCTGTGATAGAGTTAGAGTCTGAAGAGGTTTGGCAAGGAAGCAATACTTGTAGCCTGGAGAGGTGAAGAATACTTGTTGTAGAAACTATTTGGAGATAGTGGATAAAATCCTTCAAGTAGAAGGGACTGGACGAAGCTCTTGGTTGGAAAAAGTGAACCAGGATAAAATACCTGAGTGAATTTTCTATCCCTTATCTTTTACAGTTTTAATTATTTTTACTAATTGTGGGATTTGATTTTGGTTTTATTAATCTTTTAAAAAGGATTTCTTGTTTGCTTAATCTCTTTATCTTCTGCTGGTGAAAAAGTTTTTCAAAAAGGGTATTTGCGAAAATAATTAACAAACACAATTCAACCCCCCCCTTCTTGTGTTTGGTTGTGCCAACTTTAGTGGCGTATCCAGTTATGATACGTCGGCTATCCAAGGGGTTCCTCCATGGTTTGGGGAACTGTCGGTGTTGGTGCTTTTTGGCCAATACGGATATGTAACTCTGAAGTTGACTTCCTGAGTTAGTTGGATCCACATGCATTGGTGGAGTAGTGGAGTAGGGTTGCATTGCACTGCATAGCATATGTTGGATGAGTAACATGTTGTTATGGTATTATATGATGATGTATAAATATTGTATGCTTTCATTTTGCGGTCATCATGGAACCCTATCTGTGTTTCTTTTATTTTGTAGAACTTTTCTTATGGCTCCGTTCTCTAATAACCTTAATCTTTTAAGGGAGATATGTGGGACTTTATTCTGGACCATTGCCACGTGTATGTTTTTAATTTTCTTCATTTTTTTTCTTTTTATTTACTGCTTCTGACTAGTATAATCACGAATATCATAAATAATAATAAAATAATAAAAATATAATGGTTTGGGATTTGGGGGAGCCACATGAGTTGGTATCATAGTAGTTCATCCTAATTTGAACCTAGGGTATGGACTGTTATGTTTTTGTCTGTGACTGGCTTGTTGCCATGTTTTCTTTCCCTGTTGTGAGAATTTTAGGATTTTGATATGCTTGGCATGCCTATGATATGTATCTGTTGATTATTTTTCGCACAGATTGTGCATTATTGGGATTGATCAACCCAATAATGTTTCTAACGGATATGTGATCTACAGAAGTCAATGGCATGATCAAGGCAAAATCCTGGATCACCTACCACTCCTGGAGCTAACCTGGAGATGGTTGGGATTGCTAGAGCAGTACGTGACATGGCTACTGCTACTGCCCAAGTGCTGTTGTTTTAGCTTCAACGACTCAAGAGAGGGGGGGGGGGGGGGGGTGAATTTAGTTTTAAAAAAAAATATTTCCCTCTTAAAAACTTTTAACAAAACTTTTCAAATCAGAGTTGCGGCCTCATGATCTTTTACAAAATCAATGAAGGGTTCATATAAAATCTTGAATTGAAAGATGATGAAGATAAGAAAAATCAATTCAGAATTAATTCAAAATAGGTTCGGGTTTAAAAACTCAGTAATAACAAAATACAGAAATTGATTAAGCCTTTAAAGATTAAGAACAAGTTATGCAAGTTTCTGATACAAGTATTAACAATCAAGAACAAACTTGCAGGTTATAGTTTCAGTATTAGTTCAGTTTCAGCAATCAAGAATGGTTTTGATCAACTCGGTTTTGAACGTAGACAACACAGACTTGATTACAATCAGACTCAGGTTTCAATACAGTTTATACAGATCAAGAACAGAAATTATATTGAACTTTAAATATCAAAATCACAGGTTCTTGATCATAAACTGAAATTAAAGGAGTTTGAGTTTAGAGATACCACACAACCAAATTTATCCTGGTTCAGTCACCTCCACTGTGACCTACATCTAGTCCCCACTCCACCAGTGGGTGTTCACTCACTAACACACAACCTTTGCCAGGTAGCTGGAAAAACCTTTAAACTACAGAGCACTCGTTCACCTCGAGATATCACACTCTTGTGAAGAGCCTCAATGTTCTTCCTTAGGGATACATCACCCTAATCACTCAGAGAGACTCCCTCTCTCTTTACAATCAAATAAAAAAAATGGAAAATTGATTCCTAACTCTCAATAGTCAGATAAACAAATTGAAACACTTATGAGAACGAAACACTCTTTTTCACAATAAGCTCAAGAAAAATGATGAATGATTTTCACAATTGATATTCGATATGTTATACATAAAAGTGTTCCTTTGATTCCTCTTTATATATAAAACAAGTTAAAGTCGTTGGGATCAATCAAAACAGATTTGGATCTGATAACAGAATCTAATTTCTTGATTCTGGTTCTTGAAATAGGATTTTACATCAGTTCTTAGCATTCGCGTCCATTTTGAAAATAAGCACTTCCATCTAGCCATGTTGAATTAAGATTTTACATCGGACGAGCTCCAATTAGTAGACGATCTCCATATGCCACATCATTGGATGATATACTCATTAAGGTCTTAGCAAGTCCAATGACTTGTGTGGACAAGCGCTTCTGTCACTTTAGTGGACAAGCGCTTCAGTCACTTTAGTGGACGAGCGCTTCTATCATTTTAGTGGACGAGCGCTTCTATCACTTGTGTTGGACGAGTGCTTCTATTACTTTTGTTGGACGAGCGCTTCTATTGTAACAGCCTAATTTTATTTATATTGTTCAACCGGTTAAAATATAATTAAATTATATTTTAATTTGAGATTTAGAAAGTGTTTTTGATTAAAATAAAATCATATTCATAGTCTACTTTATGGTATAGGGTTACGGTAAAATTTTCTGTTGAAAATTTAGACGAAAGTCGATCTGCGTTTTCACTGCCTGTACAAGTTTACTGTGCAGAAAACCTAATTTTGACCCTTGAACGAGACGGTTAGTGTTTTTAATATGTTTCCTTCAACTTTGTGTAAAACAAAAATCTCTACCTATCTCTTCCAATGAAGACCAAATGCTTGCATTTGTGGCCTAGGAAGTTTTTGTTTCAACTTTTGGAATATGATCATGTGTTTGAGTTTCTAACTATCCATTGATCTTAAATCTATAAATCTTGGAAGTTTTGATAGCTTGTTCCTATGATGACTGAAAATATGAATAAGTAAGCCTAGGATACTATGTTTCAACTTTCCAAGTATGATCATGGATTTAGAACTTTTAATACCTTGTGATTCTAAACCTAAGTGTTATTGTTAAACAAAGAATATTTTCCTCATCATCCTATGATGGCCGAAACTTAGTGTTTAGGTGCTAGGATGTTTGAGTTTTATTTTTCCAAAATGATCATGGACTTAAGCTCCATAAGATATTTGGATGCTAAGTCTAAGAGATTCGAAAGTTTAAGGATTTCTAACATGTTTATTCTATGTTATTAAAGCTAGGATGTATTACTTTCATTTTTCCAAGATGATCATGGACTTGAGCTCCATAAGATATTTGGATGCTAAGTCTAAGAGATTGGAAAGTTTAAGGATTTATAACTTGTTTATTTTATGTTATTAAAGCTAGGATGTATTACTTTCATTTTTCCAAGATGATCATGGACTTGAGCTCCATAAGATATTTGGATGCTAAGTCTAAGAGATTGAAATGTTTAAGTTTCCATTGTTTTCCAAAATGATCATGGACTTGAGCTCCATAAGATATTTGGATGCTCAGTCTAAGAGATTGGAAAGTTTAAAGATTTCTAACCTATAAATCCTATGAAGGCCGAACCTAGAAGGTTATGGACCTAGGATACTTTGTTTTTAATTTTCCAAAATGATCATTGTTTTGATCTCCTGAATACATATGGATGCTAAACCTAAGAGATTGGAAAGTTTAGTGAATGCTAGCCTATTTTACTAGTCTTGGCCAAATACCCTATGTTTATAACTTAGTGGGATTTTAATTCAACTTTGTTAAGTGATCATTGTTTATGAACTCCTAACATTTAAGGATCATAAATCCATGAGTTGAATAATTTTCGGGAATCTCTAATCCTAAGAACTAGTCTTGGCCGAACCTATACCTTGTGGTTTAGTGTTCTTGTTTGATTTTAACTTGTGATTTGGTGTTCATAACCTTAGACTTCCATCACGGAGGAAACGAGGACGTTCGTGGTATACCTCTTCGAGCATCTAATCTCCTTACCTTCATAGAAGGTGGAGTTAGTACTTTGTGGTGAGATAATGAGGAGCTTCGAGTTCGGGAGTTCGATGATAACCCATGTGGGGAAAAGAATCAACCTATCGTTGGAATCGATAAGTAGTGTATTATATAATAATTGTGTAACCTAAACCCTACTAGTAGTCGAGTAATCGACAAGACCAAAATCACATTGGAAACCTTTTCTGAAAAACCAATGACGATTCGGGGATTGTAGGTTTATCGATATTAGGTTGATTTTATATTATCGATGGTTGATTTGATTTATTACCTTTATTGAATTGATTTTGTGCTATGTTGGTGATATGGGAATATTTTTATTGATATTGTGTTATGCATGATTTGCCTGGTTTGTATTATTATGCTTAGTGGTTTTTAAGCAAAGATATGTATATTGTCTAAGAGATGATTGTTTTGGGTGTGAGGATAATAATGATCTAGAAGTGACTAACCTAGATGATGTATGTTAAAGAGGTGTTACAGCATAGAATATGTGTCAAGTTCTAATGGAAGGTTAAGGCACTAGGATGTTGTTAAAACGGGTTGGTGAGATTCAAGATAGGTGTTGTTGTCGACAACCATGTATTGGTAATATAATACACAAGGACAAAGGTGTATTGGTAATATAATATACAAGGACAAAAGTGTATTGGTAATATAATATGCAAGGACATCTGTGTATTGGTAATATAATACACCGTGTATTGGTAATATAATACACGTAAAACACTTATGTGTATTGGTAATATAATACACCGTGTATTGGTAATATAATACACGTAAAATCAAGAGTTCTCGCGAGACCACTTCCACCATAGGAAATAGGTGTGCATCTATGGTGTCTTTGAGTAGCTTGAGATTGGGGGTAGGGGATGATATTTATTAACTTGAGGATGATCTGTTAGTTATGTGTATTGTTTGTCTGTGACAATTACTGTATAATGTACTATGACTCTTTTCCGCTTTTTGATGATAGAACTGCTTCTTATCCCCTATGTTTCTGTATTTTTGTGGGTTACTTTGGTTTACATTAGAAGACCCGATGGAGGGTTATGTTGCTGAGGAGATGGATGGAACTATGTATGAAACGGAGATTGTTGAGGAGTTGGATGGAACTCCGTACGAATCAGACACTGGGGGCTGAGTTGTGGTCCATGGCGATTAGAGTATAGACATTATGTCCAGTGTGTCTAAGGAGCATTTTTATATTTACACTAAGTATGTCTGTTCTTAAGTTTATGATTGTGAGGGATCATATTGAGAGGATACCCTCAACAGTGTTTTGGTATTGTAATGAACAATTAGGTGTGCATTTACATATGTTAAAGTTGTTGTGTTTTAAATTTGCAGAAGTTATATGATAATTAAATAAGTTTTAATTTTTACGTATTTTCACGATAAGCGTCGGATTAAGAAATGATTTAAGAAGATAATTAATCTAATAAAACACTGGGGCACAACGGGGTGTCTCACTTCTATCACTTGTGTTGGGCGAGCGCTTCTATTACTGTTGTTGGACGAGCGCTTCTATCACTTGTGTTGGACGAGCGCTTCTATTACTTTTGTTGGACGAGCGCTTCTTATGAAATCTTATTTCCAAAAAATCATTTTCATTAACGAAAACTTATTCCTTTTAATGCAGGTTATGAAAATTGATTTTCTTCATGCATCTTTTTAAATGAGCTATTTGTGAATAAGAGATTTCATCTCTTACAAATCATCTAAGACTTAAATCTAATTTCTCCTTTAAGCTTTTGTATTGATGATTCCTTGATCTTTGTCTTTACTCTTTGATTCCTCCATGTAGCTCTTTTGATTTCTTCAAGTTCTTCCTTGAATATTTTCCTTGAATTCGATTAATGAACTTGTTGATCACTACTTGATACCTGTCTTTGCTATTTGACACTAAAACACTTGTATACACATTAAATTGCATTTGTACACATTAAATTGTATTTGTCATATATCAAAATCTCTAAGTCGTTGAGTCTAACAAGTGCTACAACATATGCACAAGGGACAGCAAGAGCCACATAGAGAGCTACCCGAATTCCGAGGTCTCTCTGAGTTTAGGAAGAACAAACTTCCGAAGTTCAAGGGAGAATATGATATGACAGCTACAGAAGCATGGTTGAAGGACATAGAGAAGATTTTTCGAGCTATGGGCTGCAGTGATGAGCAGAAGCTGGTTTTTGCTACTTACATCTTGGTTGGAGAAGCTGAACACTGGTGGGAAGGAACTCGGAGAATCCTGGAAGCTGAAGGAACAAAGATCACCTGGGAACTTTTTAGATACTAATTTCTGAATGAAAACTATGGTTTGTAAAACCATGTGACTTTTTGGAAAAAAGGTAAGTGGTTTTGATAATAAATAATTAAATAATATAATAAATAATAATTCAATTAAATGATAATTAATAAGTAATAAATAAATATTCAAGAAAAATAATTTTAAAAATTTATTTAAAAGACAGTTTGGTCCTTAAAAATTAATAAGTGTGTAATGTATGTAGGCCAACCCTTGTAAAGAAGAATTAAATGTGAGAAAGAGATGAATGCAACTGAGTATTGCATAATGAGCCCGTGTGACTAAAGAATACGAGCCTAAGTGTCTAAGAATAATTCTCACAAAGACTTGATAAGAATGATTGTGTTGATTGTAAGACTAAGCCCTCATTCATGTTTTGATGTATGACAAACAAAGTGTATTTTGCATAAGATTTTTTATTTTGACTATGTACTTATTACGTGCTAAGTTACATGCAAGATCACTCATGAAAAAGAAAAATCACTGAAGTAACAAGCAGCTCGCGTCCACTGAAATAACAAGAATCTCGCGTCCACTGAAATAACAAGCAGCTCGCGTCCACTGAAGTAACAAGCAGCTCGTGTCCACTGAAGTAACAAGGTGCTCGCATCCACTGAAGTAACAAGGAGCTCACATCCACTGAAGTAACAAGAAGAGCTCGTCTACTGAACTACAATATGGAGCTCAACCACCACATGGAGCTCGTCTGCTGATGTGGCACATATAGCTCGTCTACTGAAAGTAACAGAAGTGTGCGTCTACTGAAGTACCACATGGAGCTCGTCTGCTGATGTGGCACATATAGCTTGTCTACTGAAAGTAACAGAAGTGCGCGTCTACTGAAGTACCACAAGGAGCTCGTCTACTGAAAGTAACAGAAGCGCGCGTCTACTGAAGTACCACATGAAGCTCGTCTACTAAGGTGGCATATAAAGCTCGTCTACCAGTTGGAGCATGTCCAATTACCTTGTGTTAGTACTCCAATTACATGCGCGTCCACTAGTTTTAAAACGTGAATCCGTCTAAGCTTAAATGTATTTATTTAAAATAATTGCTTATTTAATTCAAATAATATATGTCTTTTACCCTTGCTGCTTCTATTGTATAAAATATTTATCTCTTGGATAAAAGAACTTCGTACCATCGAAATCATAAACCTTTGTACTATGTCAACTACATTGTTGTAAAGATCAAGTCAAGTACAGAGATGGTAAGTCAGAAAGCAACCTTTAGTACAACAGAGAAGTGACAGTTCTACTTTGAGCATTCCTCTGATAATCAAAAACACTTCTTAGTGAAGCATATCAAGTTATCAGTCTCAAAGGATCCAAGCATTTAATGCTAAGTCTAAACAGATACAATTTGAAAACCGTTGAAGAAGATCAAGACAGAGAAGCACTTCAGCTATATATACTTGAAGAACATCAAGTAGACATACAGAAATACAAGAACAGAGACATATACAAAGATATACAAGCTTTGATATCATAAGTGCAGAAACTCTATTGAAATTGTAAAACAAGTTTACGTGTAAATCTTGTTGATCTTAAACTTTCAAATCCTCACACATAGTGAGTTCTTAGATCAAATCAGTTAATCTCTTTGTTAGAGTTAGAGTCTGAAGAGGCTTGGTAGAGAAAGAATACTTGTAGCCTGAAGAGGTGTCGAATACTTGTAACCTATTTGGAGAATAGTGGATAAAACCTTCAAGTAGAAGGGACTGGACGTAGTTCTTGGCTGGAACAGAGTGAACCAGGATAAAACTCTTTTGTGATTCTTCTAACCCTTATCTTTTACAGTTTTTGGCTATACTAACTGAGGGGTTTTGAATCTGTGTTTGTTAACTCTTCAAAAAAATTTCTTGTTTGTATGTTGTTTATTTTGATCTTCTTGTAAAAGTGTTTGAGAAAAGGATTTTTCAAAAATATGTTAAGAATCACAATTCAACCCCCTTCTTGTGTTTCCCTGTGTCAGCTTCAAGTAGACCAAGTTTAAAGTCAATCAGATTTAAATTAGACTCAGAGTTCATCGAAACGTGCAAAATAAGGTAACTGACATCAGTAAGAATGCTCAAACACTGCATGATCAATGCTCAAATGTTCCGGGGTGAGGTGACACGTGGCGAAACAATGCAAAATGGATGACATGTGGCTGATTCTTCTTCTTCTCCACTCACTTTGCATGCATTTTCTCTCATTCTTCAAGCACAGACTAGAAACCTTAGAGAGAGGGCAGAGCTCTTCTTAGTGAGAGGAAGTGCATTTCTGAGAGATTCGCTTGAACATTTTTTATTCTGATTTTGGATACGCGTTCAGGGCATCTAGCACGTCAAGTACATACCTTCGATTCGTCAAACAATGTAGGTAATGCTCAAGTCCCAAACTCGTCGACACGTCGACATTGTAATTTACTGTGTTTTGTGAATCTTGCTTCGATTCTAGCTTTGTTTGTGAAACTGTTGCCAGATTAGGGTTTATGACATTGTCGGGACTCTGTCCATGTGTTCAGGATGAATTTCGGAGCACCGTGGCGTTCATCGTGAGTGAAGCCGCAATTTTTCTATGGAGAGGAGCGCGAGTTTCGAGGCATGGACGCGACATTACGATTGTCTAAGGTGGGGAGAAAGTATCTGACACGTCGGGGAGGCAAGTGTAGTATTGTATATTATGTTAGGGTGCCCCAGACCCTACTAGTTTTCTAGTGGCTTTCGATAATTATATCCCTATTGAAACTGATTTTTGAAGCTGTTTATAGGATTTAATTATGGCATGCTTATCGATGTTAGGACCGCTTTATTGTTTTAAGTGCATATGCTGATGTTGTTTATTTTGCTGCTGGTTGAAGTGTCTTGTTTTATATTTATGCATGATGATGTTTGATGCTATATTTTTTGATTATGTTAAGTTATTATTGATGTTGAGGATGATGATATTATGATGTTGGCATTGATGCCGTTGATGTTGTCTGGATTGTCTATTTGTGCCGGTTGAAACCCTAGTTGGCACCTGAGGGTACGGTGTCGAATTAGTGATGAGAATGGATTTTGGAAGCGGTATATGGGTTATGAGTTGAGATTGTGGATGCCAAGTGCATTGTAATGCGTGTAAGTGAGTAACGATATGGTGTCAACTTAGGTTATGTTGCATTGCATATTTGCCAAAGTGGCGAGTCGTGTGACTGGGAGTGTACAGAGGCAAGAGGAGGAGGCATATGCTGATGTTGCACTGCTATCAGCATCGTAGGATCGTTATCAGAAGCGATGAGTCTGTGTTGGAGTCCCAGATTCATACCTGGGATGCCAGAGATTATCATCGTGCTTTTGTCGAGGGTGATGGTAGTTCCAGACGCCCATATCGACTGTGATATGGTTCTTCGGTCGTGTCTGCTACGGAGAGCCTCTGTGAACATAGTCTTCTTTTGATATTTTGATTTTGGATGAATTCTATGAGAGGCGGGCGGGTAGGTGCAGTCCTTATTGTCGCGACCGTCCCGTCCGGGTGCCGCGAAAAATGGTGGATAAAAAAGACAGAGGAGTCGCCACTAAAACTTTTATTGGGAAAATCTTAGAAAACCCAATTATTTAAAGGTAAACTGGTCTAAAAAAGAGAGGGAGACGAGTCTGGCAGTCGGTTACGAGTAGGGATGGTATTAGCACCCCACATCGCCCGTAAAAAAAAGGTACCTAAAGTTAATTGTGCAAAAACATTTTAATAACCTTTTAAATGTTTATTTTTACCCCAAAAATTATTTACAAGAAAGAATTATTTTTAAATTTTTTATATATTAAATTTTTATTAATTTTATATTTTTAAATTTATTGTTTATAAAAACTAAATGAGGTTGAACATGGCACATGAGTCCACAGGGTAACCCCAAATCTAAGGGACCGACCATGACACTGTGTCCATAGAGCATCCCTAAACGTAGAAAAGTTTGATTATTTCGATTAATTATTTTAACATAAAAAAGGGACACAAAAAAAGGAAAATTTAGTTTTGGCTTGACAAGATGATTTATCTTGCTCCTACGTAATCCCGGGTGCGATGAGAAACTCAAAGCCACGTAGTTCTAAAAAAATTTTGATTGGTTGGTTGATTTTTAATTTCTGATAAATATTTGATTTTTTTGATTTCTTGTATTTTAAAAAAAGAGAATTTTATTTTAAAATAAATTCACTTTTGCACGGAGTCCAAGATATCAGTGCTATACGATAAACCCTTACAATTCATACGCCACTTGAGGATGAAAAATCATACACCAACGTCGTAGATTGTTGCGCGAATTAAAAAAGAGATTTTTTTTATTTTTTACAATAAAAGTTGAATAAAATTTGTTAAAAGAGCAAATTGAAAGGAATTCATTCTTGCACAAGGTTCAAGATAATAGTGTTATACGATAAACCCTTATAATTCTTACAATACTTTGAGGATGAAAAATCATACATCAACATTGTAGATTGTTACATGAATTCAAAGAAATTTTTATAAGAATGAAATTGGGTAAAATTGATTAAACGTATAAACTAAAAAAAACATTTAATATATTTTTTTTAAAGAGGATTCACTCTTGCACAGGGTTAAAGATAGCAAAGCTATATGATGAACCCTTACAACTTATACGACACTTGAGGATAAAAAAAATTCATACATCAATGTCGTAGACTGTTGCGTGAATTTAAAGAAGTTTTTTTTTAAAAAAAAAAGATGGATAAAATTTTGTTGAAAGAGCAAATTTTTTAACTTTTTTTAAAAAGGAAATTTTAATTTTTTACAAGAGAATGAATTCACTTTTGCACAGGGTTAAAGGTAGTGAAGCTATACGATAACCCCTTACAATTCATACAACATTTGAGGATGAAAAATCATACATCAACATTGTAGATTATTGCCTAATTCAAAAGATTCTTTTTTTTTATATATATAACTTTTGTTTTTCCTTTTTTTTAAATTAAAAATGCTTTCTCACTCCTAACACATCAGAACAACATAAAACAAATTGGAGTGACAAAACCCACAGACAGAAACGCAAGGTGAGGTTACAGTGAGAGAGAGTGACAAACCAACAAGGGAAACCTTAACCCTCCACCTCTGTACGAACGCCGGAGAGCAGCGGCTGGCCAGAACGGCGACGAGGAGCGTGGGCTTCTGTCAAAGGTTGCGGCTGGGTTGGAGGCGAGATGGTAGTCCCGGATCTGAGCTTCGTGGTGGAGATCTGAGGCGATTCGTGCCCAGATCCGCGGTTGCCGCCGGCGGTCGAAGGCAGAGGACGACCCAACTCGCGATGGAGCTCGAACCAACGGTAGCAGGCGCGATCGCAACCGAGCAAACATGATCGATTCCGACGGTTCAGGGCGGCGCGACGCGGCTGGAGGAGAACGACAGGACGATGGCGGTGTTGGTCGTCTGAGCTGCGTCAGCCAGAGGAGCAGCCGCGGAGATTGGCGGAGCAAGCTGGTCGACGAAACAAAGAGAGAGGGGTGGCGTGAAGGTGAGTTCTGTCATGGCCTCATGGGTGCTTCTGAAGAAAGAATAATATCTGTTCTCTCCCTTCTGTTTTGTTGTATCTGTGAAAAAATGGTGGAAGGGATGGATGAGTGAAGGGATGGGTTGTTGAAGAAGAAGAAGAATGAGAGGAGAAAGATGAAGCAGGGAGGAAGAAGAAGAAAGAAAGAGGGGTTTTTTCTGATTTTTTTTTTGTATCAGAGTGTATTTGGGTATTTTTGTGTTGATTTGTGATTTGGGAGTGATGGTTACTAGAGGTTGGAGAGGAGAATATTGAGTATTTTTTCTACTGTTTTTTCCCTCCTCCTCTTTGGTCACTGTTCAATGCAATATATAACACAAAAATGAAGAAGATGACAAATCTTCTTGTTAGGCCAGCTGGTGTGGGTACAAGTAGTGGGGAGCAAATCAGCTTTTGCTCCACCACCTTGCTGGGCTGGTGCAAGGGTAGGGAGGGCTGTACCATTATCCCTCTCTTTTCTTTGAAAAAGAAGAAGATGACAAAGAGGGGTACAAGCTTGGGAGCAGACATTTTTTAATTTTTTTTACTTTTTATTATTTTTCATTTTAACAAGTCAGAATTAAAAAAACAATTTTTGGTTGGGTTTGGGATAATGGGCCCAAAAGATAACTTGGAACAAAAACGAAAATGGTCTCCATTTGATGATGTAATGGGCCCAGAATAAAAATATTTTTTTGTTTCATTTTTATTTTTATCTATTATTTTCTTCAAAACATTAATTAAAACATCCGGACAAAATTAGGTGTTCACACTTATAAGTTTTTATGTGACTTTCTCTATGACCAGTTACTGTTTCTTTGACCCGGCTTGTATAGATGGTAGGCTTCTGATCCATCTATAAGGATCGATGGTACTGTTGGAAACATGATATATATACTATGTACATATCAGTTTTTTTATCTGTAAGATTTTTTTTCTTTTACGTTTCCGTAAACTTATAATATTTTCAAATTTATATCCCCGCTGACGCTAATTAAACGTATTAAAGAATAGTTAAAAATGGTGGTATCAGAGAGGTATGCTTAATTCCATGTGCCACTCGCAAGGGTGTTCCACCCAATCCATTCGTTCTTTCAATTCTTCATGAATAAAGGGTAAATAGGTGAAATACAAGTACCAACAGTTAAAAATATGGTACTTTCCATCACAAATTCCTACAAATAAACAGGTAGAATGACGGTTTATCATCTACCATATTGTTATATTAATTTACATAACTCCATAAAAGTATTGACATATTATTATTGATCATTAAGGATAAATATTTTATTTAAACAAAAAGGCATGATAATACATCACTGCAATGCAAGACATCCCAACTCTGTTGGCACCCCAGGCATTGCAAATCATCTGTGGCACACCTAATTTATTAATAAAAATTAAAAATTACAAAAAAAATGGGGGACATGAACCTGACCCATGAACAAAATTATCTGAACCTATAATTTGGTAATCTAAACCTATTACAGAAGAAATATTCCCTAATAAAATTAAGAATTAAATCCCTGGAAACTAATATCACGAGAAGCAAGTTTGTCAGTGCAGTGGTTTCCTTCTCTAAAATTATGAGAACAAACAAAGTTCATCACTTTCTTGATCTTCATGCAATTTTCCCATCTGTTTAAATATTAAATTCTAATAATATATATAAATACAAAATTTATACAATTTTGTATTTATTTAATAAGAATGAAGGCCCAAATTGGTCCCTGAAAAATTTCGGGGACCACTTTTAGTCCCTGAAAAAAATAAATTAATCATTTAGTCCCTCAAATTTTCAAAGCGAGACACATTAGTCCCTAGATTAGTTCTGATGTCTATTTACTTGTTTACGTGTCCCATTAACCAACATACTTGACCTGTTAGTGGTCTTGCGTGGCCTATGACGAATTTCTACTGTAAAAAAATAAAGAAAAGTGAAAAAATGCATAATTTTCAGGAATTTGAATTTTAAAATTATGCATGTTTTTCACCTTTTATTCGTTTTCCACCAACGAAATTTGTTATAAGTCATGCAGGATCACAAACGGGCCAAGTATGATGGTTAATGTGACACATAGACAAGTAAATAGACGTCGGAACTAAATCTAGGACTAATGTGTCTCGCTTTGAAAATTTGAGGGTCTAAATGGTTAATTTATTTTTTTCAAGGACAAAAAGAGGGTCCCCAAATTTTTTGAGGGATCAATTTGGGTCTTCACTCATTTAATAAATAACAGTGAAATACTAACTTTTTTTATGATAATGACATTTCAATTTTTTTAAATGTATATGTTTGCTGTTTTTTATTTATTTTTTTCATTTATTTTAACAAATTATAGCAATTTTCTTCATATACATTTCTGAAGGGTATTTCCTGAAATAAAATGATGATAAAGGTCAAAAGTTGTACTTACCTTAGAGCATCGATCCCCAATGGTACAACTCCAATGAGTTGCTTGACTCTTTTTATGACTCCTATCATGTCACTTCACCATTTTTTATTTAATACTACTTTAAGCAACTCCCCACTCCAATGATACAACTCTAAAAAGTTTACTAAATAGGTCCCACAAATTATCCATATCTTCATTTACATTTATTTTTATTTCAATTTTCGAATGAAGGTAATTAATGAAATTCTCTATTATTTTTCTCTCTTAATAAGAACTTGTCATTAATCTTAAGAACTTGTTAAACAACTCTCATTGGAGATGCTCTTTAAGAGGATTAAAAAAACAACAATGAGTTATTAATTGTTTGGATTTCTCCCCTCTTTTTTAAATGCATTTAATCTAATCCCTGGGTGTGGCTGAGTTGGCAGTATGAATTATAATGTGACTACACATTACCTGTAGAAATGCAAGGTTATGAATCTCATCGGGTTGCCAACTTATGAATTGCTAACACATCAATGCAGGAGGTTACATCGAGGTTAGGCTTTCATCATCAGGTGCTGGCTAAACGTGAAGAAAAATCATAGGACATCTTAAAATATGCATCTAGTTTCATTTAATCTATGGACATGTTTTCAAAGGGTTTCAAAAATTATATGCAAATTAATGAGATAATAGTAATGGTTTTAATTGAACAACACTACCCCATAAAAGTGTTTGTGAGTGGAAATTATATAAAATATGAATACGCGGATAATCGTTAAATAAACGTTATTTAAGATAGTGTTTCTCCGAACAAGTGCTATCTTAAGTCTTTTTTATGATGACGCTTCTCAAACGCTATATTCACTTAACAATATATTTGATAACGGGAACATAGATAGAACTTACAAGGGCTATTAAAAGCCACATGAAAGCTCTATTAAAAGCCTTTCTATCGTAGTATAATTAATTTTTTTTAAAAACAAAGAAAGAAATAAAGTCTCAGATGTAAAACTTGTTAGAACCAGAGTGATTTTGGTTAAAATAATCTCTTAAGTTTTGATGTCAACAAAAATGTTAAAATTGTATGGCAAATTTGTGTCAAAGATCTAACTGGTTTGTTCTACCTTGCTGGTTTGTTATAATATTGATAGATAAGGAAACATACTTGTAACTTCTCGATTTTACTATGAAACAATATCGGGTCTAAGTTCTCAACCGCTAGATGAGCCTTCAATACATGGTAAAACTCTAAAGTCTATAAGGTTACCACTAAACGAGATAATAATTTTTGGCTAAGTTAAATAACACTAGATGAGCATCTAAGTCTACGTGTAAAATGAGAAATATATGAACCGCTTAATAACTCTCAGGAGAATAGTAAGTCCAAAGACTTGAAGTCTAGACGAGTAATTAACTAGACGCCACGTCAGTAGACGAGCCCGCTTTAATGAAAATGAACCCGTCTAGTAGAAGTGAATTTATTTCAAATGATTGAATATTTAATTCGTAGGAATGTATGTCTCTTTCCATTTCTGCTTCAATTGTTTACTCTTTGTTTCTTGAGAATAGAAACATAGTACCATCAAGAACGTAAACCTTTGTACTCGGTCACCTATATTGTTGTAAAGTTAAACCAAGTACAAAGAAGGAAAGTCAGAAAGCAACCTTCGGTACAACAGAGAAGTGATAGCTCTACTTTAAGCATTCCTCTCATAACTAAGAGCACTTCCCCATGAAGCATATCAAGCTATCGGTCTTAACGGATCTCAAGCATTAAATGTTATCTCTAAACGGATATTTTCTCAAGACCGTTGAAGAAAGGATGAAGATGTATATATATAGTAGACGACCCCAAGAGAAGAACAACTTAATGCTGTGAAATTTTCAAAGTGTCAAATATCAGATCAAATTTCATTTGAATATTTTCAGTTGTATTCTTCCTGATCTTAAACTTTCATATTCTCACATATAGTGAGTTCATAGATCAAAATCTATAAATCTCTTTGTTAGAGTTAGAGCCCGAATAGGCTTGGTAGAGAAGAATACTTGTAGCCTGAAGAGGTGTTGAATACTTGTAATCTATTTGGAGAATAGTGGAGAAAAACCTTCAGGTAGAAGGGACTGGACGTAGCTCTTGGTTGGAAGAGAGTGAACCAGGATAAATCACTCATGTGAATCTTCTATCCATACTTTTTTACAGTCTTTGTTTATACTAACTGTGGGGATTTGGATCAGAATTTTTTAACTCTTTAAAAATGCTTTCTTGTTTGTGTGTGCTTATCTTGTTTGTTAACTCTTTAAAGGAGGGACCAATACAAAATGTTTTCTTTAAACAGTTGTGATAGACTAGAATTTGAATGTGCGCCCTTGGCAGAATGGCCATCACGGTCGTGACGCGAATCCTGATTTATAAAAGACACCAGGGCAGACACAAATCATATACAGTTTTCACTGTTTTTAGTCTATTCCAAGGGTTTGTATCATGTTTGTGATGGAGAACTAATCACCAGGGATTAGTCTGCTCTAATCGGTTTCCGCCGAAACTTGAGGTTCCATAATTCCCGATCAATTTGCTTGTCTCTTTCAATATTATGATGTATGCCTTGTTTGCTTAATTCAAGTTGTATAGGATAAGTATTGATTTATTTCGATGATTCCATGTTCCTATACCTTGATCGTGTTTGCTTAATTCACGTGTGTTGATTGTGTTTGCTTAATTCACGAGCGCTTCAGTTCGTTTGCTTAATTCGGAAATAGGAACATATATCTCGTAGTGTCGATTGCGCTTGTTTAATTGCCGCTACAATCGAAAAGGGATTAGAATCCGCTTAGGGCTTGGAATTTATGTGGATCAATGATAGTTGGGAAACCGAAACAGCAGATTAATCATTTCAGCTTATTGATAATCACTAATTGCACTGTTTTGTTAATCAATTCTTCTCTCACTGAATCTACCCCCCCCCCCCCCCCCCACACACACACACACAAATTGATTCGTAGGTTAATAACAATCCAAGAGTCCTTGTGATACGATACTCGAGTTGTCGTGCCCTAACTACAATTTTTTTAATCACTCGTTTTTGACCCGTGCGCGACAACGGATCAAAATTGGCGCCGTTTTTTAATTTTGTTGTGACGTTTGGAGCTTATATGTGAGTGTCTTGAGCTTGTATGTTTATATCATATTGATGGTATTGCACATTGTGATTGTCGTGGTTATGAACCTTAGTACTGCCCATGGATAATTATATGCAAAATTATATGCCTAATGTTAATTATGAGCCATTATGCATATATTATCCTGACTTTACTGGTGGTTATGAGTTTAGTAGTGATTTTGGCATGGTTGGAGTGAATGACTATTCGGGCTAACATGGTGGAGAACATGGCAGCTTGGATGAGTTGGCTTCTTTGGTGCATCAATTGACAATAAGCCAGAATCAATATCAGCCTGACCCCACACCAGTCCAACCCAGTCTGGAAGAATTGGTGCAACAAATGGTAGAATACACTCTTGAATTCCAACAGAGGACAGAAGCAAGTCTTTAGAATTTGGCCACTCAAATTGGTCACATTGCCTCCACCTTGACTACACTGCAATCACAATATCTCCTTGAAGAGCATTCAGATTCACAAATAGATATTCTTGACAATACTTATTTTGAGCATAATGTTGATAATGATGTCAAGAATACTATTACTGATGAACTTTGTGTTGAAATTTCATCCTTTTCAGGGTATGAGGAGCAAATCGTCCATATGGAACATGAGACACATGAGGTTGAGGGCCCTGTTCAGTCAAGAAATATAGAAAAAGAGGATCTGGAGGACATCTACTTCACCATGCTTGAGGATGATGAAGAACTTTTGGAATTAGATGATTCTATTAATTCCTATGCATGTGTTGATTGTGATGGGAAAAATACTTGTGTGGTTTGTGCTGAGATTTCTGCATATTTGGAAGGTGATGGATTTGGTGACTCAGTGAATGCAGATTGTACAGAAGCCCAAGCAGCACCAGTGATCCTCTCTACTTGTTTTCCACCTCCCACTGTGAAGCAGCCAACGATGGAGTTCAAGCCTCTGCCTAAGAATTTGGAATTTGAGTCTTTAACTATGAAGGCACTATGGTCAGTCCAAGAGGTTGAACCCCATTTTTATTGGGAAGACTTTGTTGACAAGGAGGTCATCGTTGACCCAAGAGGGAGTGAGAAGTCCGCCGCACTTGGTGAGGTCACCATGATTGTCAAGTGCTCACTTTCATACTTATGCTGCATGCCATGGGATCCGGGAGGATCATATTGCACATTGAGCATTCCTTGGCCGCTGTATCACAGGCAGTGGGATCCCGGTGGAAGCGTGATAAGCCTCTGGCTTATCTAGTTTTATGACTAGATGAACTAGGGTTTATGTGCCAATTAGTCGAGTTCACTCTCGTTTTCTCCCAAATTTGCCTAGTTTTGTTCCTAAGTTGGACTTTGACTCGTTTTGCGTCCTTTGTGTAGTTTTTAGCTTATTTTGGATAGAATTATGCTTTTGGTTGCTTTTGGTGTTTTCAGGTCAATAAGTGAAGCTCCGGGAGTCAAGGAAAGTCAAGAAGCAGTGGAAAAAGCACTTCTGGAGATACTCGCCTCGCGAGAGTATGCTCGCCTCGTGAGCCTGAACATCAACTGAAGCAGCAACAGTCATCACTCTGGTTAGCCTTGCGAACAGTCTGCTCGCCTCGCGAATCATGAAGACCTGGAAGTCAGAGACCATCACGGCCTAGCCGTGATGAAGGTCACAGCCTAGAATTGAATCTCGCCCCGCGAAAGCATCTCGCCACGCGAGAGTTTGAAGACACTGGAAGACAGAGACAATCACGGCCTAGCCGTGATGAAGGTCACGGTTGTGACAGATTGAAGTTGGAAGACTCGCCTCGCGAACACACTCTCGCCTCGCGAAAATCCAAACTTGAATGCGCGCCAAAACTAAAATTCACGTCGCGATAGTAAGCTCGCCCCGCGAGCGGGCGAGAAACAGAATCCTTATTTAAAGGCTGTTTCATATCAGAATTGGAAGGAGGGTTTCCACTTGTTTTAGATCAGTAGTTACGAATCCTTGTTTCTCTTTGGAGCTGCGTCTCCTCTTTTCCTTTTCTTTTTATTTTACGATGGTGATTATGTCCGATTGTTTGTCTATGAGCATGAGGAACTAATCCCCTCGTTCGAGGGATCGATGAAGCCACCCATGGTGGTATAGTGTTAATGTGATGTATGTTTTTTCTCCTCTTCTCTCAATACATGTTTTCCAATTCTGATTTGATTGTGTTGATCATATGTGTTGCGTGATTAACTAGTTAAACGTGTTTGAGGCCATTCGGCGATTCACATTTTAGAACTTGGATTGGAATCACTAATCGAATAATGAGCACGACAGTGGATTTAGGAGATTAGTGCAACCTTATAGGGAACAAGAATTAATCAAATTTGAGATTAGGATTATGAGACCTAGTAAGTAATTAATCCAATCGTCGAATACGTCCTATTGAGCACGGCAGTGGATATAGGAGAATTTGGGGGTCCCGGTTGACATTGTAATTGAACTTAGGGAGGAATTCATCATCACTTGAGTACTATACATGATTGGGTAGGTGGATTTGAGACCTTGGATATTTTAATTTCAGATTTTTAGTTAATTATTTTATTAGATTTGTTAATTTGAATTCAATCCTATCTTCTCTCTCAACTACCTTCTGTAACTTGACCAAACGCATCTGATTTCCCGCGGATTAGTCGAATTGGTAGCCCAATCCCTGAGTTCGACCTCGGTAATTACTTACCGTGTTATTTTTATTACTTGCGACGACCCGGTACACTTGCCGGCGTGACAACAAGTTTTTGGCGCCGTTGCCGGGGATTGGCACAACCAATTTTCCTGATTTTTAGGAAATTTGATTGATTGGTTAAGTTGATTTTATTTTTATTTTTATTTTTCTGTTATTTCCTTATTATCTCTCTCTACTTCTTTGATTCCACTTGGTCTTGCCTTGTTTTGTATGCGAGGTACACGAGGGAATGCTTCCGGGTTGCGAATATTGTAATGGAGACCATGACACTTGGAGCTGTCCTTTCTACTCCTCTCAAGAATATGTGGACTCATGCCATAATTTCTATGACAGCGTACCCCAAGACAACTATCGGAGTCAGAATCAGTATTGGGGTTATATGAGTAGAGACCATCCAGATTTCGTTTGGAGTAATGATGGCGGTGGTCTAGCCTGGCAACCACAACCTCAACAGAATTGGCAACCACAACCTTGGGAGTTGGCTCTGGAGAAGATGAATGCGGCAATGGAAAAGATGATAATCAACACAGAGAAGGTGAATATGAAAGTTGACAAGTTGGCAACTCATACAGGGTTGGCACTTCAGAATCTAGAGATGCAGATTGCCCAGCTTGCAAAGCAACTAAATGAGCCTCTCCCAGACACTCTCCCAGGTGATACCGAGAACAACCCTAAGAACCAATGCGAAGCCACAACAACTAGAAGCAGTGGGGTGTTGGGATCTGACTGGGATGCAACTAGTTCTCAGGAAGTTGAGGAAGAACCACCACATGTTGAGGAAGAGCAACCTGAGGAAGAGGAATGGACAAGTGACAAGGCACCGGAGCAAGGGGGTAGAGATCAAAATGCAGATAAAGTGGTAGAGGATTTCACCATGCTTGCCAAGCAACCTGAAACTACTGCATTGGATAACTATGTTGGCTTACATGCATGTGTGAACATTGGTAAGTTAGACCCTCCCACTTGTCTGGCACACTTCCTCGTGAAAACACAATTTGACCCGAGAGGAAGTGAGTTCATCATTGCGGAGGTCAAAGAAGTTTTCACACTCAGACTAGATGGAAGTATGGATACAGTCATATTGCTCCTACAAGGGCCACTTCACAAACCATGGGATCCGGGTGGATGCTTAGATATGATGAGCGTCTCTTGGCCCTTGTACCACAGACTATGGGATCCAGGTGGATGCTTCTTAATAAGTCAAGCTCGGGACGTTAAACAAGCGCTACTTGGGAGGCAACCCAAGCTAGGTATCCTTTGGTTTTAGTTTCTGACATTTTCATTTATATTATTAATAAATAAATAAAAAACTTAATTCGCCACGCGAATCCACTGTGGCCGCGCGAGACAGATGACCTGAACCTCAAAGGCTTACTTATGTTCCTGTCTCGCGTCGCGAGGTCTACTTTTGCCTCGCGATTCTGGGCATCAGCATTTGTTGGAATTCCAGATTCGCCTCGCGAGATACTACTCGCCTCGCTATTCTGGAAAGTGTGAATAACAATTTTCCAGATTCGCCTCGCGAGTTGTCTCTCGCCTCGCGAATCTGCACTTAAGGTTTTAATTTGCAGGAGTTCTTCCAGGATGCTATGCAACAGAAGGGAGCCCATGAGACCAATTGGATGAGGAGGCAACCATGGAAGCTTGATCAGGGAGCACCCTCTCCTCTCCTCACTTTTATTTTTGATTTTGTTTTGTTTTTGTTTGTCGCTCTTGAATAATTTGAGAAGATCAAGAGTTTGTGTATGAATATGTGTCGGCAAGCTTTTTGGATTTTAATTAAATTGAGCATAGATTGATTGCATAAATTATTTTGACCATTGATGATTTCCCCCTAGGTTCTGATAATAGAAAAGTTTATCCCCACTTAAAAATTGAAAACTGAACTTTGAGAATTTTGTTGTGATTACTTGATTTATGATAAGTTTGGGGTGAGGGGGTGCACACACTAGGAATCGTATCTCGGTCAAAAAATTTGCAAAATGTCCAGGTGAGGATTTGAGCCTCCAACTTTGTTTTTGATTGTGTGAATCACTTTTAAGTTGCACTTTCCCGGATTTGCTTGAATCTCTTCATGGTTTGCATGTTTATGTGTTGCATCAAATGATTTAGGCAATTTTCTTTGAATTAGCTACTTGGCCTAAAGAGAACCATCCCTAATGCATGTTCCCTAGTTAGCCACATTGAGCCTAATTAGCCTATTGTTTCTTGATGACCCTATACTATAAGCCAAAAATCTGAAAAACCATGTTAACCCAATATTAGGATTAGGAGAGCATGGAAGATTAGCAAGAGAAAGGTTGTGAGAAACTAAGTTTGGGTGGCTACAAGGTGATATGTCATTTTGGTTGAGAAAAAGAAAAATAAAGGTTGAAACCCAAGGCGAAAAAAAAAGAAAAAAAAAGAAGAGAAAGAAAAAAAAAATATATTGCCAAGGAAAAGGGGCAAAAACAGAAAAAATAGCAAGGAAAAGGTTGTAGTCACCCGAGGCAAAAATAAAAATGGAAAAAGGAATTTGAGTAGAAAATGTGTCTAATGCTCATGCTCTCTTAGTTCCTAGGGACTTAAGCCTAGTATCCTTGATTATCCTACCCTCAGCCAGGCCCCATTACAACCTTTAAAAGACCTTCTGATGTTGCATGCATGTTTTCGTGGGAACCATTTTTGAGATGAAAATCAAATTCATGGGAAGTGCTCTTGATATGTGAAATTGAGGGAAAAGTTGATAGCCTAGACGAATTTGAGCGAATGAGTGAAATTTTACATACCCTTGTGAGGAAGGCAATTGTTTGAAATTGGTGATCTTCCTTTTGTGTGTGACCCTGATCCTCAACTTAGATTAATGATTGCATGAATGATGAAGTTCTCAATTGTTTAAAGTAAATGAATGTGGGGATTACATTAATGTAGGGGGGAAATCATTGGAGAAAAACTGTTTTGATTGCATGAAATTTGTGCGAAATCGATTGATTCCTTTAGGCTTGCCAAGTCTTGAGTCCTTTTTGAGTTTTAGCTTGCTTGGAGACAAGCAAGGTTTAAGTTTGGGGTGTTTTGATAAGCCTCTGGCTTATCTAGTTTTATGACTAGATGAACTAGGGTTTATGTGCCAATTAGTCGAGTTCACTATCGTTTTCGCCCAAATTTGCCTAGTTTTGTTCCTAAGTTGGACTTTGACTCGTTTTGCGTCCTTTGTGTAGTTTTTAGCTTATTTTGGATAGAATTATGCTTTTGGTCGCTTTTGGTGTTTTCAGGTCAATAAGTGAAGCTCCGGGAGTCAAGGAAAGTCAAGAAGCAGTGGAAAAAGCACTTCTGGAGATACTCGCCAAGGAGTGTATGCTCGCCTCGCGAGCCTCGAACATCAATCGGAAAAGAAGTCATCACTCACGGTTAGCCTCGCGAACAGTCTGCTCGCCTCGCGAATCATGAAGACCTGGAAGTCAGAGACCATCACGGCCTAGCCGTGATGAAGGTCACAGCCTAGAATTGAATCTCGCCCCGCGAAAGCATCTCGCCACGCGAGAGTTTGAAGACACTGGAAGACAGAGACAATCACGGCCTAGCCGTGATGAAGGTCACGGCTGTGACAGATTGAAGTTGGAAGACTCACCCCGCGAACACACTCTCGCCTCGCGAAAATCCAAACTTGAATGCGCGCCAAAACTAAAATTCGCATCGCGATAGTAAGCTCGCCCCGCGAGCGGGCGAGAAACAGAATCCTTATTTAAAGGCTGTTTCATATCAGAATAGGAAGGAGGGTTTCCACTTGTTTTAGATCAGTAGTTACGAATCCTTGTTTCTCTTTGGAGCTGCGTCTCCTCTTTTCCTTTTCTTTTTATTTTACGATGGTGGTTATGTCCGATTGTTTGTCTATGAGCATGAGGAACTAATCCCCTCGTCCGAGGGATCGATGAAGCCACCCATGGCGGTATAGTGTTAATGTGATGTATGTTTTTTCTCCCCTTCTCTCAATACATGTTTTCCAATTCTGATTGGACAGTGTTGATCATATGTGTTGCGTGATTAACTAGTTAAACGTGTTTGAGGCCGATCGGCGATTCGCGTTTTAGAACTTGGATTGGAATCACTAATCGAATAATGAGCACGACAGTGGATTTAGGAGATTAGTGCAACCTTATAGGGAACAAGAATTAATCAAATTCGAGATTAGGATTATGAGACCTAGTAAGTAATTAATCCAATCGTCGAATACGTCCTATTGAGCACGGCAGTGGATATAGGAGAATTTGGGGGTCCCGGTTGACATTGTAATTGAACTTAGGGAGGAATTCATCATCACTTGAGTACTATACATGATTGGGTAGGTGGATTTGAGACCTTGGATATTTTAATTTCAGATTTTTAGTTAATTATTTTATTAGATTTGTTAATTTGAATTCAATCCTATATTCTCTCTCAACCACCTTCTGTAACTTGACCAAACGCATATGATTTTCCGCGGATTAGTCGAATTGGTATCCCAATCCCTGAGTTCGACCTCGGTAATTACTTACCGTGTTATTTTTATTACTTGCGACGACCCGGTACACTTGCCGGCGTCACAACAAAGCGCCTTCATGAGTTTTCTAAACCTTTATCTTTTTAATTATTTTGCTTCTCTTGCTTTGTGTCGTATGTGTGTTGAGTCTTGCGTCGGTGAGCTTGTTAGATTTTAATCAAATTTTGCATAAATGGATTGCATGATATGTGTTGACTTTTGATGATTCCCCCCTAATTTTTGAAAATTGAAAATTGATCCCCATGTGAAAAATTGAAAATTAAACTTTGAGATATTTTGTTGTGATTGCATGATTTATGATAAGTTTGGGGTAAAGGGATACATACACTAGGGATTGAATCTCGGTCAAACAATTTGCGAAAAATGTCTAGGTGAGGATTTGAGCCTCCAACATGTTTTTAATTGTGTGAATAACTTTTAAGTTGCACTTTCCCGAATTTGCTTGAATCTCTTCATGGTTTGCATGCTTATGTGGTTGCATCAAATGATTTAGGCAATTTTCTTTGAAATAACTACTTGGCCTAAAAAGAACCATCCCTAATGCATGTTCCCTAGTTAGCCACATTGAGCCTAATAAGCCTATTGTTTCTTGATGACCTTATGTTATAAGCCAAAAATCTGGAAAAACCAAGTTAACCAATCTTAGGATTAGGAGAGCATGGAAGCTTAGCAAGAGAAGGGTTGTAAGAAACTAAGTTTGGGGTGACTACAAGGTTCGATATGTCATTCTGGGTTGAGAAAAAGAAAAATAAAGGTTGGAGCCAAAGGCAAAAAGAAACTAAAAAAAAGAAGAAGAAGGAAAAGCACAAAAATGTCAAAAAAGGGTATTTGAAGAAAAGGGCTGTAGTCACCCAAAAGCAAAAAGAAAAATGGAAAAAGGAATTTGAGTGGAAGTTCAATGTGTCAAAATGCTCATGCTCTCTTAGTTCCTTGGGATGTAAAGCCTAGTACCTTTGAATATCCTACCTTTAGCCAGGCCCCATTACAACCTTTAAAAGACCTTTTGATGTTGCATGCATGTTTTTGTGGGAACTTTGTTTGAGATGAAAATCAAATTAATGGGAAGTGCTCTTGAAATGTGAAATTGAGTGAAAAGTTTATAGCCTAGACAAATTGAGCGAATGAGTGAAATGTTAAATGCCCTTGTGAGGAAGGCAATTGTTTGAAATTGGTGATCTCCCTTTTGTGTGTAACTTGGATCCTCAACTCAGATTACTGATTGCATGAATGGTGGAATTCTCAATTGTTTAATGTAAATGAATGTGGGTATTACATTGTTGCAAAGGGGGGGAACATTGAAGAGAAAAAAATTGTTTTGTTAAAATTGCATGAAATTTGTGCGAAATTGGTTGAATCCTTTTAAGCTTGCCAAGTTTGAGTCTTTTTGAGTTTTAGTTTGCTTGGGGACAAGCAAAGTTTAAGTTTGGGGTATTTTGATAAGCCTCTGGCTCGACTAGTTTTATAACTAGTAAGACCATGGCTTTTGCACTAATTACTCGAGTTTAATCTCATTTTCACCCGAATTTAGATTTAATTGTCCTCAAGCAACATTTTGAGTCTCTTAAGTAGTTTTATGGCATTTTAGTTAACTTTGAGTCAAATAAATCATTTACTGCTATTTCATGTTTTCAGGTTAATAAGAAGATCAAAAAGGGAAGGACTCTTAAAGCAGAAGCCATCACGGCCAGGCCGTGACACTGGTCACGGCCGTGATGAGCTACCCATGAAGACCAGAAAGCATCACGGTCCAGCCGTGATGTCCATCACGGGCGTGATAAGAAGACCCTGAAAGTCAGAAAGCATCACGGCCCAACCGTGATACCCATCACGGGCGTGATGAGAAGACCCTGAAGAACAGAATTGATCACGGCCAAGACGTGATTGAGGTCACGGTCGTGACAGATCAGCACCCAAAGTTAGAATGCATCCCGGCCTGGCCGTGATTGCCATCACGGCCTTGATAGACTAGAATTTGAATGTGCACCCTTGGCAGAATGCGTCACGACCTAGCCGTGATGGCCATCACGGCCGTGACGCGAATCCTGATTTATAAAAGACACCAGGGCAAACGCAAATCATATACAATTTTCACTACTTTTAGTCTATTCCAAGGGTTTGTATCATGTTTGTGATGGAGAACTAATCACCAGGAATTAGTCTGCTGTAATCGGTTTCCGCCGACACTTGAGGTTCCATAATTCCCGATCAATTTGCTTGTCTCTTTCAATATTATGTTGTATGCCTTGTTTTCTTAATTCAAGTTGTATAGGATAAGTATTGATTTATTTCGATGATTCCATGTTCCTATACCTTGATTGCGTTTGCTTAATTCGCGTGTGTTGATCGTGTTTGCTTAATTCACGAGCGCTTCAGTCTGTTTGCTTAATTCGGAAATAGGAACATATATCTCGTAGTGTCGATTGCGCTTGTTTAATTGCCGCTACAATCGAAAAGGGATTAGAATCCACTTAGGGCTTGAAATTTATGTGGATCAATGATAGTTGGGAAACCGAAACAGCAGATTAATCGTTTCAGCTTATTGATAATCACTAATTGCACTATTTTCTTAATCAATTCTTCTCTCACTGAATTTAAACCCCCCGAAATTGATTCATAGGTTAATAACAATCCAAGAGTCCTTGTGATACGATACTCGAGTTGACGTGCCCTAACTACAGTTTTTTTAATCACTCATTTTTGACCCGTGCGCGATAGCGGATCAAAAATCACAATGTCATCCTTAGATTGAGCTACCTCGATACCCAAGAAATAACGGAGCTTACCAAGATCTTTAGTCTGAAAATGGTGAGAGAAATGTTGATTCACTTGTAGTATGCCATGCTGATCACTACCAGTTATGATAATATCGTCCACATAAACAATCTGATAAATGCATCTTTGGGCCGAATGACGATAGAATACAGAGTGGTCAGCTTCGCTGCGAACCATACCAAACTGTTGCATTACAATACTGAATCTAATGAACCAAGCATGAGGAGATTGTTTAAGATCATAAAGCGACATGCGGAGCCGACAGACCATGGTAGATGACTCCCCCTGAGCAACAAACCCAGGTGGTTGCTCCATGTAGACTTCCTCTTCAAGATCATTGTGTAGGAAGGCATTCTTAATGTCAAGTTGATGAAGAGGTCAGTTATGAATTGCAGCAATGGAGAGGAGAAGCCGAACAGAGGCCATTTTGGCCACATGAGAGAAAGTATCACCATAATCAAGCCAAAATATCAGAGTGTAGCCTTTGGCCACAAAACGGGCCTTAAACCGATCAATATTACCATCAGGACCCACCTTCACATTATAAAGCCAGTGACAACAAACTAAAGATTTCCCAGGAGGTAGAGGGACGATTTCCCAGGTACCACTGCTTTGAAGAGCACACGTCTCATCAATCATCACTTGCCGCCATTTAGGGTGAGATAAAGCTTAACCTGGAGAGTTAGGAATGGAGACAGACTACAAATAAGAAAAACAAGCATAATTTGAAGGAGAAAGGCGATGATAACTCAAAGCAATATAATTGAAGACGGGTTATGAGTAGATCGTATATCTTTACGGAGAACAATGGGAAGGTCTGGTTCAGGAGGTGGGGCCGGGTCAAGTCTGGTGAAGGAGTTGGTACCATAAAAAGCATCTTCAACTATGATCTTTGATCAAGATTACAATAGAGATCCCTTGTTTCTTCACTCCACAAGCTTAAGATGAACATACAAGAAAACTCAAGCCTTTCGTGTCACTATTTTCAATCAAACCCTTGATCTCTCAAATCCTCTATTGGTTTTCTCTCAATTCACAATAGAACCAATACAAGACTGAGTGAAAGTATTCAAAGTGTCTTTCTCACGTTTTTGCATTCTATTTTTTGCGCCTCAAGATTCCTCAATATATATCTAAAGCTCTAGAACCCATTTTATTGTAACAACTTCAAAGTTCTGAACTGAGTGATAATCGATTAAAAAGGAACAAATAATTGATTAACTTAATCGATTATGGCCTTTAACTTAATCAGTTAACCGATCTCTGTCCACAAGCTTGGCTACTCAAAACTTTAGGACTGATGCTGCATAATCGATTATGGCTGACCACATAATCGATTGTGCCCTCCCACCTTGACTCCAAATCAAAGGAATAAGTTAAACCTTATAGTGGTGGCTCTCCCACTTATGGAATTATGCTGTAACGAAGTTGATCAAGTCCAAGTAGCGTTTAAACTTTGATATAGGTAGTGACTTTGTGAATGCATCAGTTGGATTGTCTTCAGAAGCTATCCTTCTCAATCTAAATTTCCTTTAATTCAACCACGTCTCTAATGAAATGATGCCTTACATGGATATGCTTAGTTCTCTCATGATATATTTGATGATTATCAAGATGAATTGCGCTTTGTCTATCAAACCGAACGGTCACACTCTTTTGCATAATTTCTAATTCACCAATCATCCATTTTAACCATGGAGCTTTCTTCACTCCATCCTCGAGATCTATATACTCTGCTTGCGTAGTTGACAAAGTAACCACAGGTTGTAATGTAGACTTCCAACTTATAGCAGTCCCAAACAAAGAAAACACATACCCCAAAAGAGACTTTCTTGTATCAACATTCCCGACATAATCCGTAAAAACATAACCCACAATAGCATCTTCTCCTTGAGATGCCTTCTTGTACGAAAGTCCAAAATTTAGAGAACCATTCAAATACCTAAGAACCCACTTCAAAGCCTCCCAATGAGCTTCCCCCGGGTTAGCCATAAATCTACTTACAATTCTAATAGCGTATACCAAATTCGGTCTACTACATACCATCTCGTACATGATACTACTCACTCCACTTGCATAAGGAATAGAGTTCATTCTTTTTCTTTCCAAGTCAATGCTAGAAGCTTGATTAATAGAGAGCTTTGTGTGATTGCCCAAAGACATAGAAATCGACTTGGATTGATGCATCCTATACCTTTCTACAACTTTCCTTAAGTAAACTTGATGAGATAATAACAATTCCCCTTTTTTTCCGTCTCTGATTATGTCAATCCCAAGAATCCTATGTGCATTACCTAGATCTTTAACCTCAAATTCAAAGTTTAATAGGTCCTTGAGCTTGCTTATTTTTTCCTTTCTAGAATTGGCTATAAGAATGTCATGTACATATAGGAGTAAGAAAAGAACACAGTTCTCCTCAATATGTATACAAAGTTGTCATAACTACTCCTAAGAAATCCTAATCTCAAGAGAAAATCATCAAATTTCTTATACCATTGTCGAGGACTTTGTTTTAATCCATAAAGTGATTTTCTCAAGATCAATCTTCCTTTTCCTCTCTTCGAAAGATTCAAGGAACACTGCATAGAGGTGGTAAATGTGAAGACCATCACATATGCCATCCTTCAGTCATGAATCCTTGAGGTTCAGGGAGTGTGTAGGATGATGAATGACCTCCCTACAAACAGGCATGCTGAGTTCAAGATTACCAACTGCCCTATCTTTAACAAGGAAAATATTTCTAAGATGCAGCTGCCCTCCATCATTGCCTCTGAGAAAGAACTAGATGCTCGAGCTCAAGCCATAAGACAAGAAGTCTTTAGAGAAGAAGAAACGAAAACCAGCAAGCCGAGGAACCTACTATAGCAGCTGCCGGAGAACCTGTGCTGCAAACCAGGAATAGGATGTTCAGTGGGCTGATGTTGGTCAGTCCAGCTATCAAGCCTTTAAAGCTGATCATCATGAATCTACTCACCAGGCACCTGACTGGACAATATTAGATGAATACGAAGTCAAGCTTGAGATTGAGTATGAGATGATGCTTGATGGTATACCCTACAACATCATGGAATAGTCATACCCTACATTGAGGAAGTGGATTGATGTGATTCTAGGAAGCACAACCTTAATGGACCAATGGGGGCAAGTCAACTTTGAAACAAATCACAATCAAACATGCTTCACTATTTTGGCTGTATCTTAAGTTTTAGATGTCCGACTTAAGTGATATTGGATGCGTTGGAAATCTTAGAAGATTATCTAAAGATCTTGTTTCATGACTCAAGACCATATTCGGCCTCTATAATGACTAAAACTGGGCTACAAGTTTAGAACAAAATTCTAGACGGGTTTTGATTTAGTTAGGCTTGTACTTAGGCTTAAGAGTGTTCCAAGCCCATTAGGACTTAGAGAGGTGCATGAGATGATACTCACACGTCACACCTATAAATAGGTGTCTTGTACTCCTTTTTAAAAGATTGAATACATTTGCAAAGTTTCTCATACTTGAGAGCTAGAATGAGTTGAGAGAGTTCTCCACCTAGAGGTTCATGAATTGAACCATAGATTCTTATCTTGAGTATCCTTACTCAAGTGGTGAATCATCTTTGGCTCATCTTTCAATCTTGCATTCGCAAGTTGAATGTGGCGTCATTCCCTTCCCCTTCTACCTCTTCCATTTTCTACTTCATTTGCTTCTTTAATTCTTGTAATTTATATTTCATAGTTTAGATCTATTTTCTTGTTCTTGAATTCAATTCATATAGCAATTGTTTCTCTTCTACTCTTTTGTTTTCTCTTGATTCTCACTTGAGGATCAAGCTTCATTAAATTGTGTCCTTGTTTTGTTGTTGATCTTGAATTCTTAAACAATTTGACCAAAGAAAGATCCTATCAATTTAGTGATCAATGTTAGATCACATCATGGATGGTCCAGACTATAGGCAAAGGCTAAGGGTTAGCCAACATGAGCAAGTTACTGCACCTGCACCTCCAGCTGCTCAGACTCAACATCAGGAAGTTGAATCGTCCAGAAAGGGAAAGAGGAAAGCTCAGAAAGAAATTGCTGCTGCATCAAGGGAAAATGAAGGGGATGATGAAGATGTCATTTCCATAGCTCTTCTTCTAAAGAAAAGTAAGCTTTCTGCCACCTCTTGTAACACATCAAGATTCACCCTTATTTTTATGTGTTAGTTCTGGCGTGTGTATATATATATATATATATATATATATATATATATATATATATATATATATATATATATATATATATATATATATATATATATATATATATATATCTGTGTGAGTGTGTGTGTGTGTGTGTGTTATTGCATATGATAATACGTATATTAATATATGATTATTTACATTAATATGAGATTGTGTCTCTTAATGTTTGATTTTATATGTTAATATATGATATGTGATTTTATTAATAATAAGCGATTAAGAATGATATGATAAGATATCGTGTGATTTAATATTTAAATAGAGATAGTGTTATTCTTAGATTTTAGCCTCCCAACCAATAAGATTTGAGTCCATATCAATATAGGATCATCCTCTTTTTGTTATATCTTAAGACCTTATCATAATCTCCTAAGGATCCTATCTAGGAACAACTACCAAATCTGTCGCTAAACTTCCATCAAACTTTTGACCATCTTTACCATCTTAGAGTCCGATTTAAGATTCGATCATTAGAGATTAATTTGTAGATATTTCTATGAGCTTTCTAACGACACCAAGAACGCCCAATCGAAAACTTGTAGCTCACGTTATGGTCAAAATACCGAACTGTATACAGTTTGGGCTGAAATAGGAACCCGTTATGACCCAAACTCATATATATACCATTAGACTCGAACTAAACCTAGTTTACACGACCCCAACACTCATAAAACTGCCTCCCTCCTTCCTCTTTGAATCCATATGGTTTTTCTCCCTAAAACTCTCTCTAGGGAACCTGTTCTTGCACCTTTCTTCATTGCTTTGTGATAGGAGAACATCGCTACGAATAGGGGTTCGTTGTGCTTGTTGTTTGGGACTTTAGAAAAGGTAAAGTTCGTGCACCTTATCCCTTGTGTCCTTTCTTTCAAGTTCTTGATCTCTTCCTTTTGATTTCTTGATCTTAGAGTTGAACCAAAGTGTCTCTTTGCAATCCTTGAGGTTGTAGACAAGCGCTAGTGAGGCGGGACCCTATGGATCTTCTTTCTTCTTTTGAAACATAAACCTCATACCAGGTGGGAGAAGGATAGTGTATACACTAGGCTAGGGAGTAGCGTAAGATGAGGGGTTCCCATAGCCCCATTTATTGTCGTTATAATGTATTGATGTCTTGATCTACCTGGTTGTATGACTGAATTGTAACATGTTTAATTGGATTAATTAGTATGCCTATTTGTTATAATTTTTGAGTTGTTCATAATGTGGTATGCCCATTTGAATTGTCTTATGCCATGAGTTTTGGTTAATTTGGTATGAATACGCATGATTATGAATGTTGTTGTCATGACATGGATTATGTTGATCACATTGGCTGGATATGTTGTTGATGATGATGTTACCGTTATGTTAAATATGTTAATAAGACTCTAATTGGCTTAATTAGGACTCTTAGTTAACATAGGAATTAAGGGATTATTTTCCCAAGCTTCATAAGACATGAACTGTGTTAGTGAGAGGTGAAGTTTTTTGCTGAATGTTTTAGTTAAGACCCTAGGATCTGATTTGAGATAATTATGGAGCCTAAACTCCAAGAACATGTTAAATTCTTCCCAGAATAGTATGGCCCTGCCCAGGAGCACGGTTGTGCTAAATAGGGAGCATGCTCGTGCTCCCAGTTAAATTCTGGAAATCAGGCCGCGCATTAAGCACGACCATGCAGGACAGTGAGCACGACCGTGCTCTACTTAAGTGGCAGCACGACCGTGCTGGGGGTTTAGTACGCCCGTGATTCTCGCTACTGGTTAGAACTTAAGATTAATGAATTAAAGGGGTGTTTACCCCAATTATCCCCAGATGATGTAATAATACACTAATCAAATGATAACAAGTTAGATAACTTAATTAAAGATTAATTAAGATAACAAAGACTGATAAGCTGGTTAAGTCGGTACCCGATGGGTTACAGCACATTGTCACGCTTTGGTGCTTTTTGGCCAAAGTGTTCTCGATGCTTTATGGTCAAGATGTTGTTATATTGGACCTTGGTGCTTTTTGGTCAAGGGGGCCTTGACCCCACGGTGTGGGTCTAAGGTGTTAATGTTGATGTTGGTGATAAGTCTTGGATGCTTTTAGGCCCAAGCAAAGGACGTGGTAGCCTTGTGTTGCTGTGACATTTGCATAGAGCATTGGAGTTGATGTTGAGGGGGATGTTCAACATAGGGGAGGTCATCCTAGTTATGATGATCTGCCCCAAGTCTCGAGTGGTTCACCCATGGTTTGGTGAACCGGGCGCCCCCGAGGTGGCGTATCCAGTTATGATACGTCGATTATCCAAGGGGTTCCTCCATGGTTTGAGGAACTGCCGGTGTTGGTGATTTTTGCCCAATATGGATATGTAATTCCGAAGTTGACTTCTTGAGTTAGTTGGATCCACATGCGTTGATGGAGTAGTGGAGTAGGGTTGCATTGCACTGCATAGCATATGTTGGATGATTAACATGTTGTTATGGTATTATATGATTATGTATAAATATTGCATGTTGTTATATTTCTATGCCATGCTATGATGTATGTTCATCTTATTCCCTATTCCCATGCCGTTGCATTTACATGATTTCTTACTCCCTGCTTTCATGTTTCTGCTGTTGCATGTATTTCCTTATGCAGAGGACGGTGAGCAGCCAGCGAAGGAGTGACTTTGAGGAGTCGTGACTCTAGTTAGAATGCTAAGTTATAGCTGTTAGTTGTTTACTTTGTTTCTGTGGTGTATCCGGATTTTGGTTACACCAGCACTGTATGTGACATCGGGGTTAGTGTTGAGTCACCGGCAAGTGTACCGGGTCGTCGCAAGTAATAAAATAAACACGGTAAGAATTTACCGAGGTCGAACACAAGGATTGGGCTACCAATTCAACTAATTCGCGAGAAGTCGATACATTTGGTCAAGCAAGGAAAGTGGTTGAGGGAGAGAGAAGATAGGATTGCAATTCAATTAACAAATCTAATAAAACTAAGGTATTAAAATCAGAAATTAAAATATCTAAGGTCTCAAATCCACCTACCCAATCATGCGTAGTACCCAAGTGATGATGATTATTCCCTAAGTTCAATTACAATGTCAACCAGGACCCCCAAATTCTCTTATATCCACTGTCGTGCTCAATAGGACGTATTCAACGATTGGATTAATTACTTACTAGGTCTCATAATCCTAATCATCACACTCTATTAATTCTTGTTCCCTATAAGGTTGCACTGATCTCCTACTCACTCTCGTGCAATAGTCGATCGATGTTCCCAATTCAAGTTCTAAAACGCGAATTGCCTCCTAAGCCTCAACACGTTTAACTAGTCAATCACGCATGCATATGATCAACGCAATATAATCAGAATTGGAAAACACTAATTGAGAAAAGGGAGAGAAACATACATCACATCGAATTCTACACTGCCATGGGTGGTTTCATTGATCCCTTAGACGAGGGGATTACCTCCTCATGCCCGTAACGGCAAATGAACAATCGGAATTAACCACCATTGTAAAATAAAAGAAGAAAAGAGGGAGACGCAGCTCCAGAGTAACAAGGATTCGGCCTGAACGCTAAAAAATCAGTGGAGAATCAAAAAGCTCCTCAATTCTGCCCTAAAACAGCAATATATAGGATTCAGGATCTGCACGAACTCGCGAGGCGAGAAAGCTCTCGCGAGGCGAATATTAAAATTGGCGCGTTTTCAAATTGGACTCTCGCGAGGCGATCAGTCTCTCGCGAGGCGACACAGAGAGGATGACAATTCTGGCACAGTCAGGCCTTCAGGGTCGCGAGGCGAGTGGTATCTTCGCGGGTCGAGACAGAAAGGATGACTGTTGCTGCTTCAGCTGGTCTTCAGGATCGCAAGGTGAGAATCCTCTCGCGGGGCGAGTATCTCCAGAATGGCAATTTCCACTTTTTTCTTCATTCTCTTGACTCGAAGTGCTTCCCCTTTTAACCTGAAACAATAAAAAGAAACAAAAAGCATAATTCTATTCAAAATAGACTAAAAACTACTAAAAATGCCTAAAACGAGTCAAAGTCTAACTTAAGAACAAAACAAGGCCAATTTGGGCGAAATCGAGATTGAACTCGAATAATTAGCACATAAACCACAGTCTTACTAGTTATAAAACTAGATATGCCAGAGGCTTATCAAAACACCCCAAACTTAAACCTTGCTTGTCCCCAAGCAAGCTAAAACTCAAAAAGACTCAAGACTTGGCAAGCTTAAAGGATTCAATCAATTTCGCACAAATTTCATGTAATCTTAACAAAACAGTTTTTCTTCAATGTTTCCCCCCTTACATCAATGTAATCCCCACATTCATTTACTTTAAACAATTGAGAACTTCATCATTCATGCAATCATTAATCTAAGTTGAGGATCCAAGTTGCACACAAAAGGGAGATCACCAAATTCAAACAATTGCCTTCCTCACAAGGGCATTTAGTAATTCACTCATTCTCTCAATTTGTCCAGGCTATCAACTTTTCACTCAACTTCACATTCCAAGAGCACTTCCCATGAACTTGATTTTCATCTCAAAAATAGTTCCCACGAAAACATGTATGCAACATCAGAAGGTCTTTTAAAGGTTGAAATGGGGCCTGGCTAAGGGTAGGATATTCAAGGATATTTAGCTTAAGTCCCTAGGGACTAAGAGAGCATGAGCATTTGACACATATTCCACTCAGATTCCTTTTTCCATTTTTTCTTTTTGCCTCGGGTGGCTACAGCCTTTTCCTTGATAATCTTTCTGTTTTGCCCCTTTTCTTTTGGCAATATTTTTCTTTTTTTTTCTTTATTTATTTTTTTTTGCCTTGGGTTTCAACCTTTATTTTTCTTTTTCTCAACCCAAAATGACATATCACCTTGTAGCCACCCCAAACTTAGTTTCTCACAACCCTTCTCTTGCTAAGACTCCATGCTCTCCTAATCCTAAGATTGGGTTAACATGGTTTTTCAGATTTTTGGCTTATAATATAGGGTCATCAAGAAACAATAGGCTAATTAGGCTCAATGTGGCTAACTAGGGAACATGCATTAGGGATGGTTCTTTTTAGGCAAAGTAGCTATTTCAAAGAAAATTGCCTAAATCATTTGATGCAACACATAAACATGCAAACCATGAAGAGATTCAAGCAAATTCGGGAAAGTGCAACTTGAAAGTGATCCACACAATCAAAAACAAAGTTGGACGCTCAAATTCTCACCTGGACATTTTGCAAATTGTTTGACCGAGATACAATTCCCAGTGTGTGCACCCCTTCACCCCAAACTTGTCATAAATCAAGCAATCACAATAAAGTTTCTCAAAGTTCAATTTTCAATTTTTCCCATGGGGATCAACTTTTCTATTTTCAGAACCTAGGGGAAAATCATCAATGGTCAAAATAATTCATGCAATCAATCTATGCTAAATTTAATTAAAATCCAACAAGCTTGCCGACACAACATTCATACACAAACTCTTGATCTTCTCAAATTATTCAAGAGCGACAAACAAAAACAAAAACAGAAACAAAGAACAAGGCAATTGGTTCCCTCCCCCACACTTAAAGCATACATTGTCCTCAATGAAAGAACACAGATATAAAATAAGTGTGAGGAAAGGAGAGGGTGCTCCCTGATCAAGTTGTAGTGGCCGCTTCCACGCAAAGCTCTTCTATGGTTGCATCCTCATCCAATTGGTCTCTTGGGCACCCCTCTGCTGGGCCAAAGACCTCTCCTGGAAGAAATCCTACAAATCAAAAACTTAATTGCAGATTCGCGAGGCGAGAGGTCACTCGCGAGGCGAATCTGAAAAATTGTTATTCACACTTTCCAGAATCGCGAGGCTAGTAGTATCTCGCGAGGTGAATCTGGAATTGCAACAGATGATGATGCCCATAATCGCGAGGCGAAAGCAGTCCTCGCGACGCGATACAGAATCGTGAGCAAGCCTCTGAGATTCAGGGCTTCTGTCTCGCGTGGCCACTGTGGATTCGCGTGGCGAATCAAGCTTTATATATATATATATATATATATATATATATATATATATATATATATATATATATATATATATATATGTGAAAACTAAAAAAGAATACCTAGCTTGGGTTGCCTCTCAAGTAGCGCTTGTTTAACGTCCCGAGCCTGACTTATTAAGAAGCATCCACCTGGGTCCCATAGCCTGTGGCATAAGGGCCAAAAGATGCTCATCAGTGAGATTCTCCACCCGGATCCCATGGTTTGTGAAGTGTCAATTGCAGAAGCAATACGACTCTTTCGACAATTCCACCTAGCACGTATGTGAAAACTCCATTTACCTCTGCAATTATGAACTCACTTCCTCTCGGGTCAAATGGTGTTTTCTTGAGGAAGTGTGCCAGACAAGTGGGAGGGACTAACTTACCAGTGTCCACACATGCATGCAAGCCAACATATTTATTTAATGCAACAAATTCAGGTTGCTTGGCAAGCATGGTGAAATCCACTACCACATCATCTGCACTTTGATCCATCCCCCCAACCATATTGTTCTCAAACAATGCTTCATGTGGGTATTGTACTAGCCGTTTTCAAACCTCCCCCACTTGATCTGGTGCCTTGTCACTTGTCAACTCCTCTTTCTCCGGTTGCTCTTCCTCAACATGTGGTTGTTTCGGGGCCTCGTCTTCAATTTCCTGAGAACTAGTTGCACCCCAGTTAGATCCTAGCACCCTACCGCTTCTAGTTGTTATGGCATCGCATTGGTTCTTAGGGTTGTTCTTGGTATCACCTGGGAAAGTGCCTGGGAGACGCTCATTTAGTTGCTTTGTGAGCTGAGTCATCTGTGTCTCTAGATTCTGAATTGCTGACCCTGTATGCGTTGCCAACTTGTCAACTGCGGCATTCATCTTCTCTAATGTTATGCCTGTATAGATTGCCAACTTCTCAATTGCCGCATTCGCCTTCTCAAAACTCAACTCCCAAGGTTGACTTCCACCATCCTGTTGAGGTTGTTGTTGCCAATGCTGTTGAGGCTGTGATTGCCAATTCTGTTGAGGTTGTGGTTGCCCGGCTAGACCACCACTAGCATTACTCTAAGCGAAACCCGGATGGTCTCTCCTCATATAACCCCTGTTCTAACTATGACTGTTCCTCTGATAGTTGTTCTAGGGCACGTTGTCATAGAAATTATGGCATGAGTCCACATGTTTTTGAGAGAAGTAGAACGGACAACTTTGAGTGTCATGGTCTCCATTACAATTTTCGCAACCCGGAAGCATTCCCTCGTGTACTCGCATACAAAACAAGGCAAGACCAAGTGGAATCAAAGAAGTAGAGAGAAATAATAGTAAATAAAAATAAAAATAAAAATAAAAATAACTTTACCAAATAATCAAACTTCCCTAAAAATTAGGAAAATTGGTTGTGCCAATCCCCGGTAACGGCGCCAAAAACTTGTTGAGTCACCGGCAAGTGTACCGGGTCGTCGCAAGTAATAAAATAAACACGGTAAGAATTTACCGAGGTCGAACACAAGGATTGGGCTACCAATTCAAGTAATTCGCGAGAAGTCGATACATTTGGTCAAGCAAGGAAAGTGGTTGAGGGAGAGAGAAGATAGGATTGCAATTCAATTAATGAATCTAATAAAACTAAGGTATTAAAATCAGAAATTAAAATATCTAAGGTCTCAAATCTACTTACCCAATCATGCGTAGTACCCAAGTGATGATGATTCTTCCTTAAGTTCAATTACAATGTCAACCAGGACCCCCAAATTCTCCTATATCCACTGTCGTGCTCAATAGGACGTATTCAATGATTGGATTAATTACTTACTAGGTCTCATAACCCTAATCATCAAACTCTATTAATTCTTGTTCCCTATAAGGTTGCACTGATCTCCTACTCACTCTCGTGCAATAGTCGATCGATGTTCCCAATTCAAGTTCTAAAACGCGAATTGCCTCCTAAGCCTCAACACGTTTAACTAGTCAATCACGCATGCATATGATCAACGCAATATAATCAGAATTGGAAAACACTAATTGAGAAAAGGGAGAGAAACATACATCACATCGAATTCTACACCGCCATGGGTAGTTTCATTTATCCCTTAGACGAGGGGATTAGCTCCTAATGCCCGTAACTACAAACGAACAATCGGAATTAACCACCATTGTAAAATAAAAGAAGAAAAGAGGGAGACGCAGCTCCAGAGTAACAAGGATTCGGCCTAAACGCTACAAAATCAGTGGAGAATCAAAAAGCTCCTCAATTCTGCCCTAAAACAACAATATATAGGATTCAGGATCTGCGCGAACTCGCGAGGCGAGAAAGCTCTCGCAAGGCGAATATTAAAATTGGAGCACTTTCAAATTGGACTCTCGTGAGGCGATCAGCCTCTCGCGAGGCGACACAGAGAGGATGACAATTCTGGGACAGTCAGGCCTTCAGGATTGCGAGGCGAGTGGTATCTTCATGGGGCGAGACAAAAAGGATGACTGTTGCTACTTCAGCTGGTCTTCAGGATCGCGAGGCGAGAATCCTCTCGCGGGGCGAGTATCTCCAGAATGGCAATTTCCACTATTTTCTTCATTCCCTTGACTCGAAGTGCTTCCCCTTTTAACCTGAAACAATAAAAAGAAACAAAAAGCGTAATTCTATTCAAAATAGACTAAAAACTACTAAAAATGCCTAAAACGAGTCAAAGTCTAACTTAAGAACAAAACAAGGCCAATTTGGGCGAAATCGAGATTGAACTCGAATAATTAGCACATAAACCACAGTCTTACTATTTATAAAACTAGATAAGCCAGAGGGTTATCAGTTAGTTTTTTCTTTATCTGTCTTGTTTATGTTTTACTGTTTTAAAACTACGTTATTTCCGCGTTGTTTTTGTTGAGATGTGAAACCTTTTTATCCAAGTTTTTATTTTTTTTAAATAAATGCATGTTTTATAATTACCTCTTTTAAGTAAATGTTTTATATTAACATGCGGGATAGAAGGGTATCACATTTAGTGGTATTAGAGCCGTTCGGCCCTGTCCGGACGTGGTATGGCTCTGTCTTGAGTATGTTGTGTGACTCTTGTTTGAATTGTCTATATTTATATAGACAATGTTACGTGGTACTAAGTACCTATAGCTTTGCTTTGGTTTGACTTACTACATTTGTCGGTTTGTCTTGAACGATCCAAGGAGCCTTCGAGTGCTTCTTGTGTTCAGGAAGGTTGTTCTATTATCTCTTGATAATATGAACTCTGCAGCTAATCTTGTGCGCTTATTTTTAAAAAAAAAAACGCTCGATGTTATTCTTGGGATGAACTGGTTATCTTCCAACCATGTTCCCTTTATCTATTTTGATAAGACCTTAGTTTTTGGAACTCCAACGGAGTCTTAGAATCCAGACCTTCTCTCTGCCAATCAATTTCAAGCTTCGATGAAAGACGAAGCCCAAGTGTACATGATGATAGCTTCCCTGGAAGTAGAGACCAACCCTCCTGATGTCGCCAGCTTGCCTGTTGTACGAGACTTTCCTGAAGTGTTTCCTAGGGATGTTTATAACTTACCCTCAAAGAGAGATATTGAGTTTGCCATAGACTTAGTTTCTGGCACTGGGCCAATCTCCATAGCACCCTATAGGATGTCTCCTCTAGAGCTAGCTAAGTTGAAGGAAGAGTTGGAAGACCTGATGAAGAAGCAGTTCATTAGGCCTAGTGTGTCCCCGTGGGGAGCACCTGTGTTATTGGTGAAGAAGAATGATGGTAGTATGAGGTTGTGCGTCGACTATCGGTAGCTCAACAAGGTGACCATTAAGAATCGGTATCCCCTCCCTAGGATCGATGATCTTATGGATCAGTTGATCGGAGCTTGTGTTTTCTGGAAGATAGATTGAGGTCAGGGTACCATCAGATTCGGGTTAAGTCTGAAGACATCTCGAAGACAGCGTTTAGGACGTGTTATGGTCACTATGAGTACTTGGTTATGCCCTTTGGTGTGACCAATGCACCTGCTGTGTTCATGGACTACAAGAACACGACCTTTCACCCTTACTTGGATAAGTTTGTGGTGGTCTTTATAGATGACATCTTAGTGTACTCTAAGACTAAGGAAGAACATGAGGAGCACTTGAGGGTTGTCTTACAGACCCTTAAGGAGAAGCAGTTGTATGCCAAGATGTCTAAGTGCGAGTTTTGGTTAGAAAAGGTTAGTTTATTAGGTCACGTGATCTCAAAAGGTGGGATAGCCGTCGATCCGGCTAAGGTTGAGACAGTGCTCCCATGGGAAGTGCCAAAGTCAGTGACAGAGATCAGGAGTTTCTTGGGTTTAGTAGGGTACTATAGGCGGTTCATAGAAGGTTTCTCTAAGTTAACCTTATCCTTAACCCGTCTCACCAAGAAGGGACAACTGTTTGTGTGGGACTCTAAGTGTGAAGAGAGTTTCCAAACCCTTAAGGATAGGTTGACATTAGCACCGATGTTACTTTTGCCAGATCCTATGGAACCCTACGTAGCTTACTGCGATGCTTCTAAGCAAGGGTTAGGTGGTGTGATGCAGAATGGTAAGGTAGTTGCTTATGCTTCTAGGTAGTTGAAAAACCCATGAGAAGAACTACCCTACCCATGACGTAGAGTTAGGAGCTGTGGTATTTCCCTTAAAGATATGGAGGCATTACATTTATGGAGTGAGGTTTGAAGGTTTTAGTGATCACAAGAGTTTGAGGTATCTCTTTGATCAAAAGGAGTTGAACATGAGGTAGCGTAGGTGGATGGAGTTCTTAAAGGATTATGACTTCGAGCTGACCTATCACCCAGGAAAGGCCAATGTGGTGGCCGATGCCCCAAGTAGGAAAACCTTGCATGTCTCCGCTTTGACGGTTAGGGAGATGGATCTAATAGAGGAGTTTAGAGACCTTAGTATAGCTTGTGAGTTTACCCCTAAGAGTATTAGTCTTGGAACCTTGAAGGTTACCAACAACTTGATGGATTAGATTAGAGAGGGCCATAAGTTAGATATGTTTCTCTTAGACCAGCGGAAATTTCTCGCTCAGGGTAGAGACCTTAGTTTCAAGGATGGGAGTGATGGAGTCTTGAGGTTTAAGGACAGAGTGTGCATACTAGATGTTCCTGAGCTTAGGAAGTTGATCCTTGAAGAAGGACATAGGAGTGGGTTAAGTGTGCACCCAGGTGCCACCAAGATGTATCAGGACCTTAAGAGGATGTTTTGGTGGCCTAGGGTGAAAAAGGATGTGGGCGAGTTTGTGTATGCGTGCTTGGTTTGTCAGAAAGCTAAGATAGAACACCAAAAGCCATTAGGTAACTTACAAGCTTTAAGTATCCCAGAATGGAAATGAGATAGCATCTACATGGACTTTGTGTCTGGACTCCCTAGGACTCCTGCTGGTTTTGAGGCTATACCAGTTGTTGTGAATAGATTGACTAAGTCTGCCCATTTCATCCCGATGAACATAGAGTATCCTTTAGAGAAGTTAGCCAAGCTGTACATCAAAGAGATAGTTAAGCTTCATGGTTTACCCTCTAGCATAGTATCAGATAGAGACCCGAGGTTTACCTCCAGGTTATGGGAGATTTTTCAGCATGCTTTAGGAACAAAGCTTAGGCTTAATTCAGCTTACCACCCGCAGACTGATGGGCAGTCTGAGAGGATTATCAGTCCTTAGAGGACTTGTTGAGAGTTTGTGGTCTAGAACAGTCTGGTAGTTGGGAGGAGATGTAGGACACCATTGTGTTGGAGTGAACCTAGTGATAGTGTGGTGCTAGGGCCGGAGATAGTCCAGGAAACAACAGAAAGGATCGGGATGGTTCAGGAAAATATGAGAGTAGCACAAAGTAGGCAAAAGAGCTACCATGACAAAATAAGGAAGGCGCTCGAATTCCAGGAAGGTGACCATGTGTCCTTGAGAGTTACTCCAACAACTACGGTTGGTAAAGCGATGAAAGCAAGCAAGCCATTTGTTATCAGGAGATCCGAGTCTTTCTTACCTTGGTGAACAAGTGCAGAATCTTTGAGGATGCATACGAGGCCAGGATCGCAAGCCGTGAAAGTTCAGAGATCCAGAGCAGTAAGGACGAAGATTAGAAGAACAAGGTGAGACAATGTCATCGACAGAGACTTCAAGCAGAATGGTAAGGAATCACAGTTCTCAGCAGGTAAGCCTAAGGATTGGTATTTTCCTAAACATATCGGATGTGGAAAACGTGGAGAAGGTCACTATACCCATCAATGCAAGGAGCCGAACATCATCTATTTCAAGTGTGGTAAATATGGTCACCTTAGCAGGAACTGTAAAGGAGAAAAGTCAGAACCACAGAGTGCTAGCAAGAATCAGAGTGCGCAGCGGAAGTGTAGTGGAGCTGAAGCCTCCAAGTCCGTGGACTCAACCCAACGTATGCACCTAATTGATGAAAGTTTAACCAGTTAAGGTGATAGAAATTTTGAGGTCAAAATTTTTATAAGTGGGATGGAATTGTAACACCTCAAGATTCACCCTTATGTTTATATGTGTTAGTTCTGGTATGTATATGTTTGATATTTATATATATGTGTATAAATTGTAGCATATGATAATATGTATATTAATATATGATTATTTGCATTAATATGAGATTGTGTCTCTTAATGTTTGATTTTATATGTTAATATATGATATGTGATTTTATTATTATAAGTGATTAAAAATGATATGATAAGATATTGTGTGATTTAGTATTTATATAGAGATAGAGTTATTCTTAGATTTTAGCCCCTCAACCAATCAGATTTGAGTCCTTATCAATATAGGATCATCTTCTTTTTGTTAATATCTTAAGACCTTATCATAATCTCTTAAGGATCCTATCTAGGAATAACTACCAAATCTGTCGCTAAACTTCCATCGAACTTTTGACCATCTTTACCATCTTAGAGTCCGATTTAGGATTCGATCATTACACATTAATTTGTAGATATTTCTCTGAGCTTTCTAATGACACCAAGAACGCCTCCATAGGAAACTTGTAGCTCAAGTTATGGTCAAAATACAGAACTGTATACAGTTTGGGTTGAAATAGGAACCCGTTATGACCCAAACTCATATATATACCATTGGAGTCGACCTAAACCTAGTTTACACGACCCTAACACTCATAAAACTGCCTCCCTCATTCCTCTTTGAATCCTTATGGTTTTTCTCCCTAAAACTCTCTCTAGGGAACCCGTTCTTGCACCGTTCTTCATTGCTTCTTGATAGGAGAACATCACTATGAATAGGGGTTAGTTGTGATTGCTATTTGTGACCTTAGAAAAGGTAAAATTTGTGCACCTTGTCCCTTGTGTCCTTTCTTTCAAGTTCTTGATCTCTTCCTTTTGACTTATTGATCTTAGAGTTGAACCAAAGTGTCTCTTTGGAGACCTTGAGGTCGTAGACAAGCGCTAGTGAGACGGGACCTAGGTATGGGAGAAGAATAATGTATACACTAGGCTAGGGAGTAGCGTAAGATGAGGGGTTCCCATAGCCTCTTTATTGTCGTTATAATGTATTGATGACATGATCTGCCTGGTTGTATGACTGAATTGTTTATATGTTTAATTGGATTAATTAGTATGCCTGTTTGTTATAATTGTTGAGTTGTTCATGATGTGGTATGCCCATTTGAATTGTCTTATGCCACGAGTTTTGGTTGAATTGGTATGAATACGCATGATTATGAATGTTGTTGTTATGACATGGATTATGTTGATCACATTGATTGACTGGATATGTTGTTGATGATGATGTTACCGTTATGTTGAATATGTTAATAAGACTCTAATTAACTTAATTAGGACTCTTAGTTAACACAGGAATTAAGGGATTAATTCCCCAAGCTTCATAAAACAAGAACTGTGTTAGTGAGGGGTGAAGTTTCAAGCCGAATGTTTTAGTTAAGACCCTAGGATCTTATTTGAGAGAATTATGGAGCCTAAACTCCAAGAACATGTTAAATTCTTCCCAGAATGGTATGGCCTTACCAAGGAGCACAACCGTGTCCCGGTTAAATTCTGGAAAATGGGTCGCGCATTGAGGATGGCCGTACAGGACAGTGAGCACGACCGTGCTCCACTTAAGTGGCATCATGACCGTGCTGGGGATTTAGTACGCCCGTGCTTCCCCCTACTGGTTAGACCTTAAGATTAATGAATTAAAGGGGTTTTTACCCCAATTATCCCCAGATGATATAATAATACACCAATCAAATGATAACAAGTTAGATAACTTAATTAAAGATTAATTAAGATAACAAAGACTGATAAGCTGGTTAAGCCGGTACCCGATGGATTACAGCACGTTGTCACGCTTTGGTGCTTTTTGGCCAAAGTTCTCTCGATGCTTTTTGGTGGAGATGTTGTTATGTTGGACCTTGATGCTTTTTGGCCAAGGGGGCCTTGCCCTCACGGTGTGGGTCTAAGGTATTAATGTTGATGTTGTTGATAATTCTTGGGTGCTTTTAGGCCCAAGCAAAGGAGGTTGTTGCCTTGTGTTGTAGTGCCATTTGCATAGAGCATTGGAGTTGATGTTGAGGGGTATGTTCGACATAGGGGAGGTCGTCCTAGTTATGATGATCTGGCCCAAGTCTCGGGTGGTTCACCCATGGTTTGGTGAACCGTGCGCCCCCGAGGTAGCTGTTGGAACCAAAATAGCTTTGGATTTAATAATCTCTAGGTTTTGATGTTAACAAAAGGATTAAATTTTCTTAGCAAAGTGTTTGTTGAGATCTAACTAGTGCTTTTAGTTATGCAGGAACGCTTTTATAAGTAAAATAAACTTGGGATAAGTTTCAATTGAAAAATATGTGTCCACCCCTGTAGACGGCCTGCTCAAGAACTGTGGTAAAATTTACCTTGTTGTCTTCTTTAGTAGACGAGGTTATAAATGAATACCTAAATAACTTGTTAGGTACTGCAAGTCCAAAGACTTGAAAATAAGCACATCCATCTTGCCACGTCAGCAGACGAGTGCTATCCTTGAAACTCAAGTATACATCCATAGTGCCTAACTAAAATTCAGTAGAAGTCCATAGTGCCACGTCATTGGATGGAGTTTCCCTAAGGACTTAGCAAGTCCAAAGACTTATGTGAACGAGCGCTTCTGCCACATCAGTGGACGAGTAGAAATAAAATCTTGTGTAGATGCGTTTTTAAAACTAAGTGGACGGTTCTATATGTTCTATATCTTTACTACCTTGAATATGATTTAATGCAATCTGGTCCACGATGAATTTATTTCAAATGAATGATATTTATTTCAAATGAATATTTGTTCTTCCCATTTGTTTTTATCCGATTAATGTCTTGTTTCCTTTGAGAAAATTCATAGTACTATCAAGGAAATACAAAAAGCAAAATGTAGAATTGGAATTACAAAACGTTCTGTACGATGACATCTTTATTGTTGGACAAAAGCTGGGTTATTAACAAAGGAGGAAAGAAAGTTTTTAAGGTACAATTGCTCAAAACAGTGAGCCTCCATTTTGTGATTTTCTGATAAACAAGGATGCTTTTCACATGGCCAAAATCAAGCTATCAGTCTCAACGGATATAATGCATTTAATGCTACCCTCACATATAGTGAGTTAAAAAGATCTTATAAAAATCTCTGTGATTGAGTTAGAGCCTGAAGAGGCTTGGCAAGAAAGCAATACTTGTAGCCTGGAGAGGTGAAGAATACTTGTTGTAGAAACTATTTGGAGATAGTGGAGAAAATCTTTCAAGTAGAAGGGACTGGACGTAGCTCTTGGTTGGAAAAGAGTGAACCAGGGTAAAATACCTGAGTGAATTTTCTATCCCTTATCTTTTACAGTTTAAATTATTTTTACTAACTGTGGGATTTGATTTTGGTTTTGTTAATCTTTTAAAAAGGATTTCTTGTGTGCTTAATCTCTTTATCTTCTGCTTGTGAAAAAGTTTTTCAAAAAGGGTTTTTGCGAAAATAATTAACAAACACAATTCAACCCCACCCCATTTTGTGTTTGCCTGTGCCAACTTCAGTTGGTATCAGAGCTCAGCCTTGACAAGGTTGAGCATATAACAAGTGCTTAGGCAGTAAGGATAAGTTATCAACATACCCCTCTCTTTGATGGAACTGATTATGACTATTGGAAAAAGAGGATGATGGCATTCTTGGATGCACAGAATGATGACATCTGGGAACTAATAGAAAATGGATACACTGAGCCAATGAGTGAAGCTGAAGCTGTAGTGCCTAGAGCTGAATGGACTCAAGAGAAGAAAAGCCAACATTAACTAAACTTGAAAGCTAAGCACTATCTCATGTGTGCTATCACCAGATCTGAGCATGACAAGGTTCATAGTTGCAACACAGCTAAAGAAATCTGGGATACTCTTGTACTAGCTCATGAAGGTTCTTCATAAGTGAAGGAATCAAAGATAAGCATATTGTTTCACCAGTATGAGCTATTCAAGATAGCTGATCATGAAACTATAGACCAGATGTTTGGAAGATTCCAAACAATCACCAACAGTCTCAGGTCTCTTGGAAAGGTCTTTGAGAACAAAGATCATGTGAGAAAAATTTTGAGAAGTCTCTTAAAGAAATGGAGACCTAAGGTAACTGCTATCCAGGAAGCAAAGAATCTGAATGCTCTTTCTCTGGAAGAGCTTCTGGGTTCATTAAAACTTCATGAACTTGAACTTAATGAAGAGGAAAACTCCAGAAAAGGAAAGTCCATTGCCTTAAAGGTCAAGAAAGCTAGTTCCTCAAAGATGCTTAAAGTTACTGAGTCCTCAGATGAAGCTGATTCATCAAATAATGAAGATGACTCAGATAAGGATGAACTATCTTTCATCTCCATAAAAATCCAACACATGTGGAGAAAGAAATATGGATTCAGAAGGAAGCAGTTCAACAAAAAATTCTCCAAGGAGAAGTCAGATTCCAAAGAGAAAGGCCCACCCCTGTGCTTTGAATGTAAGAAACCAGGACACTTCAAAGCTGACTGCTGAAGGAGAAAAAGAAATTCTTCAAAAGGAAGAAAGACTTGATGGCTACATGGGAGGATCTTGACCTGTCTTCTTCAGATGAAGAAGATGAAGCAGGAGAAGAAGCAAACATTTGCTTCATGGTTGACACTGCATCAGAAAGTGAATACACTGATGCTGAGGTAATAGAATCTGATCCATCTACTCTTCAAACTATTTTTGATGAATTGCTGCATGAATCATGCATATTGTCTAAAGAGTATAAGAGTCTCAAAAAGAAGTTTATTAAACTTTCTAGAGAATATGATAAGGTCTGCACAGTAAATCAAAACCTTAAGGATGAGAATAAAACATTAAAATCAAATAATGTCAGACTGGCCGACAAGACTAAGTGTGAGTCTAATAGCTCTTGTGAAGCTGAACAACTGAAAAAAGATGAGACATACTTGACAGACTCTCTGTCAAAACTGGTTGGTAGCTCAGATAAATTAAATCTTATATTGAGATATTCTAGATCACCGCATGACAAATCTGGCATTGGTTATGATAAAGAGAAGCAAGATGCATCTCTGAATAAACCAAAAGTTCATACACAATATAAGGCTTTTAAAGTCCGTCCACAACATACTATGTCAAAACCAAGCCCTTCCAATACTTACTGCAAAGTATGTGGAAAAAATGGGCATGTGTCATCTAAATGCATACATAACAAGCATGCAAAGCATTCACGACCTATGATCACTAATAAGAAAGGACCCAAGTCAATTTGGGTACCTAAAGATAAGATAATACTTGTTGCAGATATGCTTAACAACAGGAAAGAAACAAAAGTCCTGGTAGTTGGACTATGGGTGCTCACGACACATGACAGGAGAAAGGTGTATGGTCCAAGACCTTAGACCCAAAGATGGTGGTTGGGTCACTTTTGGAGGAAACCAAAAAGGAAAGATCATTGGTATAGGTAAAATTGGTAAACATCTTTTTCCCTCCATTGATAATGTTTTGTTAGTAAAAGGTCTTAAACACAATCTGCTTAGCATTAGTCAATTATGTGATAGTGGGTTTGCTGTTTCATTTAATACGAATATGTGTTCTGTCAAGAAAGCTGATGGATCACTCTTATTCACTGCCCAGAGGCAAAACAATATGTATAAGATTGACTTAGAGGACCTCTCAAATCAAAGTGTGTCATGTCTAGTGTCCATTGAGGATGAACGATGGATTTGGCAAAAAAGGTTGGGTCATGCAAGTTTGAGATTAATCTCAAAACGGAAAAAGCATAACCTTGTAAGAGGTCTACCAAACCTTAGTTTCAAATCCGATGCTCTCTGTGATGCTTGTCAGAAGGGAAAACAAGTGAAAGGTTCATTTGAATCTAAGAATGTTGTTAGTACCAACAGACCACTAGAATTGTTATGCCTTGATCTCTTTGGTCCAACAAGGACTGCCTCTGTCAGTGGTAAGAAATATGGTATTGTCATAGTAGACGACTACACTAGATGGACATGGGTTATGTTCCTTACTCACAAGGATGAGTCATTCAAGGTCTTTTCTGTATTCTGCAAACGTGTACAGAATGAAAAAGGCATGTGTATAGCTTCAATTAGAAGTGATCATAGGGGAGAATTTGTCAATGAGCTATTCCATGAGTTTTTGAAGAAGGTGGTATTCAACACAACTTCTCAATACCAAGAACACCAAGAACACAACTTCTCGATAACAATTCTGTCGCTAAGCACTTCTGGGTTGAAGCTGTGAATATTGCCTGCTACATTCAGAACAGAATATACATTAGACCTATTCTGAATAAGACTCCTTATGAATTGTGGAAAGGTATAAAACCCAACATTTCATACTTTCACCCTTTCGGATGTAAATGTTACATTTTGAATACAAAAGATCAACTTGGTAAATTTGATGCTAAAGTAGATAATGGAATCCTTCTAGGATTTTATGAAACTTCAAAAGGCTTTAGAGTTTATAATTCTATAACTCTAGTTGTAGAAGAATGTATTCATGTAAAATTTGATGACAAATAGCCTAATAAGAGGCTATCGGATCTAGATGAAGCTTTTGCAGATCTTGATCTAAATATCTCAGGAGAGAAACTAGAAATCAAGTCTGATATCCAAGTAGACGACACTTCTCAACAACAACCAGAAACGTCTATCTCTCAACAGGAAAATGCTCAAAATCTTGGTATTTCAGAAATTACCATCCTCAAGATCAAATCATTGGTGACCCCAATGACAAGCTAAGAACTAGGTCAACCTTCAGGGAACAAAATGATTCTGCTCTTGTCTTTGAATGTGAACCGAAGACCGTGGATGAAGCTCTACTGGATGAAGGATGGATTCTAGCTATGCAAGATGAGATTAATCAGTTTGAGAGAAGTGAAGTTTGGACGCTAGTACCCCTGCCTGAAGACAAGTCAGTCATTGGAACAAAGTGGGTCTATAGAAACAAACTTGATAAAGATGGTAAGGTTGTGAGAAACAAAGCAAGACTTGTTGCCCAAGGCCACTCTCAAGAAGAAGGTATAGACTACACTAAAACTTTTGCACCAGTTGCTATACTAGAAGCTATAAGAATTTTAATATCATTTGCTTCACGTCATAGCTTTATGATTTTTCAAATGGATGTTAAAAGTGCCTTCTTAAATGGCTTTATTAATGAAGAAGTATATGTCATGCAACCTCCTGGCTGTGAAAATACAAATCACCCTGAACATATTTATAAGCTTAAGAAAACACTGTATGGACTTAAACAAGCTCCTAGAGCTTGGTACGATAGGTTAAGTTCGTTTCTAATGGAAAGTGGTTTTAACAGAGGAAAAGTAGACACAACTCTATTTAGAAAGTCTATTAAGTCAGATTTCATTATAGTACAGATTTATGTTGATGATATCATTTTCGGTGCTACTAATGAATCTCTGTGCAAGGAAATCTCTAAGTTAATTCAAAAAGAATTTGAAATAAGCATGATGGGAGAACTCAAATTCTTCCTTGGACTTCAAGTTAAACAGTCTATGGACGAGGTGTACATCCATCAGTCTAAGTATACAAAGGAACTTCTAAAGAGGTTTAAGATGGATGATTGCAAACCAATGAATACTCCTATGCATCCCACTTCAATATTGAACAAAGATGATAAAGATAAAAATGTAGATTAAAAGGTATATAGAGGTATGATAGGATGTCTTTTATATCTGACTGTATCTAGGCCTGATATAATGTTCAGTATTTGCTTATGTGCTCGTTTTCAATCTGATCCTAGAGAGTCTCATCTCTCAGCAGTTAAGAGAATATTTAGATATTTAAAAGGTACTACTAATCTGGGCTTGTACTTTAAGAAAAATGATGATTACAGATTAGTTGGTTTTTGTGATGCTGACAAGGCTGAAGATAGAATTGAAAGAAAAAGCACCAGTGGAGGATGTCACTTCATTGGAGCTAACCTAGTATCATGGTCAAGCAATAGGCAAAGTACCATTGCTCTATCAACTGCTGAAGTAGAGCACATGTCAGCTGCAAGCTGCTGCTCACAACTTCTATGGATCAAACATCAATTAGAGGACTACAATGTATTTGTAAGTAGTATTCCAATTATGTGTGATAATACTGTTGCAATCAATTTATCTAAGAATCCAATATTGCATTCTAGAGCTAAGCATATAGAAATCAAACATCATTTTATTAGAGATTATGTGCAAAAAGGTGTGTTTGATGTTCAATTTGTAGATACTGACCACCAATGGGCAGATATCTTCACTAAACCTCTTGCTGAGGATAGATTTATCTTTATAAGAAAGCATTTTAATATGTTGTATGTGGATTGAGCTAGTATATTTATTGTGAATTTGGTCGTCCATTGCATGTTTTCTCTGCACGTCCACTAGTCATGACGACCAGAGCAAGTAAAATTTACGCGTCCACTACATATGTCTTTACACGTCCACTCTTAGTCTTGTGTGGACTCGTCTATGCACACATTTATTGCTTATATTATTTTGTCCTTGAGCACATTTACTCAAAACGCTTCTCTTTCCTTGTTGAGTCAGCTATTCTCATCAATCCCATCATAACTTTTTGCGGTCCCAAGATTACCAACGCCGTTTTACACTTAATGACATGTCTTGTCATTATTTTTTTTGGAAACTGTTGGTTTTTAAGAAATCGTTAAAAGTAACGTCTTTCCCTCTGAAAATCTTTTCGCATCTCTTCCTCCCTATCAACCCATCTCTCTGAATATTTCAAACTCTCTGTCTCCCTTGTTCTTCCAAAACTCATCTTACTCAACAATGGCTTCAACCACTACTCCCATGCCCACTTTTGCAACTGATACTATGTACATATATGTGGAACATCACTTCAACTTTGGAATTCTACAAGAATAAAATCTGGATGTGAGTAAGTTCATTAACGCTGCTGGATGGGATGGAATCTTTCTGGAAAAGGTCTCAGTGTATCCAGACTTAATAAGGGAATTCTAGAGGAGACCAAAGATCTCTGAAACAGAAGTTTTTGGATTCGTGCTGGGAAGGAAAGTGATAGTATCAGAGAAAACCATCTCTGATGCGATTGCTTGTGCTCAAGAAGGATTGGTCTTCACTGAAAACTGGGATGAAGACCTAGGTGGTCCAGAGACAATTGTCGTTACCCTTATGAGGCAAGACAGCGTGAGAACTCATTTTTGGAAATCATCTGAGATAAAAGATCACATCAGGATTCTTCACCAGATTCTGAACAAAGTGGTGCTGCATAAGATTGGCTCTAAGGACAATTTTTCAGTACTTCACAAGTTTTTCCTTTCCCATCTGGTTTTTGAAACAAAGATTAACCTACCCTGGATCTTATTTCATTGCTTCAAGGATGTCATTACCAATAGAGAATCTGCTTCTCACATTACCTTCACCAATCTTCTGTCAAAATTCTCAAGCAGCAAGGCATGTACGATATTCTAAGTGCAAAGCCTAAGGTTGAACAAGAAAGACTCTTTCATGAGAAAAGATTGCAAGCTGTTGACTTTGACCGAGTTAATCTCAGTGGCATGCAACTCAGCACTTACAAGCAAGTGGAGTTGGCAAAGCTTGAAGAGAAAATGAAGATTAAGGAAGAGTTACTTGAGGCCAACGATGCTGTAATTCTTGGTTTAAAGAAAGGAACCAAGAGAAAGACTATGGCTGTAAGGCAACCTATTCCCAAGAAGACTACTAGAAGATCTGTCCCCTCTGTATCTTCTGGTGCTACTCTTCCACCTGCACCAAAAAGGATAAGGAAAGTCATCATGTATGAAGAAGAAGATGATAATGAACTTCCTATTGTTGCCATTCTAGAAAAACAAGCTGCTTTTGTTGCTGGTCCTATTACCAAGAAGAAGAGGCAACCGGCAAAGAGGGCTAGAACAACCTTGGATTCTGAGGTAGTAATCTCTACAGATGACCTTGTTAGGATAGCAATAGATGAATTAGTTTCTTACTTGAGAACTCAGGATGATAATATCTCTGCTCCACATGATGTGAATAATGTTTATATTCCTACCCTGCCACTATCATCACCCTCACCTCTACCACATATAGACAATAGCATTATCATTGGAGCCCCTTTTCCTAAACCCTTAAAAACCTTGTTTCCACCCATAATTCCCTCTTCCACTCTCTATACTGGCAAATCTGAAAATTGGGCCAAAGTACAGAGAGAATGGAAAATACTTTTCCACACCATTCCACAAGAACCAGAACTCATTCTAACAAAATGGTATCCCCTGGCTGAGTATGAGTATGAACCCCTCAACATCTATTCATCCTGGGTCAACCCTGAACCCCACCCTCCAACTGGCCCAACCCAGAAAGAGTTATCATATTTGACTGGCATACTGATCCAAGCAAGAAGAATCTTGGGAGTGTTCTCGATAAAAGAGCCAGATCCTTCAGGAAAATTCCTTTTGTCATGGACAAGACTACAAAATTGATGACTTTCAAACATCCAAGAATATATGGAGCTGCTGTTGACCAGTTTGTGGACACTCTGATGTATGTGATGCTGAAATGGGAATTCAGCCACTTTAGAGCAGATAGAGCTGTACGACTTGTCCCTCCAACCTAGTTAAGACAATCCACTTCTACAAATGTTGGAGTCAAGCCCAACAAGATTTGTCCTAGGTTGTCAATGATTGATCTAAACAAGGACAAGGACAGGAAGCATCCAAGGCACAAAGGAAAGATGCTAGTAGTTGAAGACATTATGCTTGATCTCAATTCTGAACCCTTTGACCACTCACAGATTGTTTACATTCATTCCTTGCCACTGGGCAAAGGATATCCCTGAGCCAATTCTACAATATGCTTTTTCCTCAGCTTCAACCTCATCCTCTGAGCATACAACTGAAGAATTAATTGTAGAAGGTCCTGAGCTGAATGTTGAAATCCTTTCAAAACCTGCTACTGAACCTTCAACTCTCTTTGCTGATGCTCTTGCTACTATTGAGCCAACTCTGACAGAGCAGTCTGATGAGATATGTGCTTCTAAGCAAGGTGTTGAGTCTGCTAAGACATATTCTCAACCATTAGCTCTTGCTATGGTTCATCCTCCAGCCCCAGCTCAAGACACTATCTTAGACTTTGCTGCGAGCTCAAGACAATTATCCTTGCCACCGAATCTTGAGGACATCATTGGAAGGATTGTTGATGATAAGGTTGGTAAGATAGTTGAAGAGAAGACAGAGCAGATGGCACAACAGATTGAGGAAAGAGTACAAAAGCAAGTTCAAGATACCTTGGCCCCTACGAATGCTATGGTGACTCAAATGCTGGCCTTATTAATGGAATTTCAGAAAAATCAAAATCCAACCCAACCCCCTCCACTACCTCCTTCTTCCTAAATCTCTTCTTTCTTATTTGTTTTGCTAACAGTGATAATCCTCTCATTTTTACCTTTTTTACTGATGACAAAATAGGGGAGAAAGGAAAAGAAAGAGTATTATATATAATGTCTTTTGTTGAAAAGCTCTTATGTGTTTGCATCTGCATATTCTCTTCTACTTGATAAATTGCTCTGCTTTACTTATGTTTAAATTATTATTTTTTTGATATCTGCTGGTCTGATACTTGTGTTTATATAGATTCTAAGAATGATAAGTGTTTGTACCTATATGTTAGTTTATATGTCTGCTTAAATATTTGAATGCTTTGTCTTAGGGGAAGCCTTGTAAGCTCTCATAGACTTTGCTATTTAAATTTAATCAGTTTTTGTCATTATCAAAAAGGGGGAGATTGTTGGAACCAAAGTGGTTTTGGATTTAATAATCTCTAGGATTTGATGTTAACAAAAAGATTAAATTTTCTTGGCAAAGTGTTAGTTGAGATCTAACTAGTGCTTTCAGTTATGCAGGAACGCTTTTATAAGTAAAATAAACTTGGGATAAGTTTCAATTGAAAAATATGTGTCCACCCCTATAGACGACCTGCTCAAGAACTGTGGTAAAATTTACCTTGTTGTTTTCTTTAGTAGACGAGGCTATAAATGAATACCTAAATAACTTGTTAGGTACTGCAAGTCCAAAGACTTGAAAATAAACGTGCCTATCTTGCCACGTCAGCAGACGAGTGCTATCCTTGAAACTCAAGTATACATCCATAGTGCCTAACTAAAATTCAGTAGAAGTCCATAGTGCCACGTCATTGGACGGAGTTTCTATAAGGACTTAGCAAATCCAAAGACTTGTGTGGACGAGCGCTTCTGCCACATCAGTGGACGAGCATAAATAAAATCCTGTGTAGATACGTTCTTAAAACTAAGTGGACGGTTCTATATGTTCTATATCTTTACTACATTGAATATGATTTAATGCAATCTGGTCCACGATGAATTTATTTCAAATTAATATTTGTTCTTCCCATTTGTTTTTAACCGATTAATGTCTTGTTTCCTTTGAGAAAATTCATAGTAATATCAAGGAAATACAAAAAGAAAAAAAAAAGAATTGGAATTGAAAAACGTTATGTACGATGACATCTTTATTGTTGGATGCAAGATGGGTTATACACAGGAGGAAAGAAAGTTTTTAAGGTACAATTGCTCAGAACAGTGAGCCTCCATTTTGTGATTTTCTGATAACCAAGGATGCTTTTCAACATGGTCAAAATCAAGCTATTAGTCTCAACGGATATCATGAATTTAATGCTATCTCTAAACGGGATTATTCAAAGTAACCGATGAAGATTTACAAGAGAACTTGAAGACCTCTCTATATACAGAAGGTCTCAAGCACTGAAGAATAACTTTTTGCCATTTGATCAATTACAAGATATTAAAAGCTCATATTCTCGTTGTAAAGCAAAAAGTCTGTAATTCTTAAGGATTGAATATTTGTAAAAATATTCAGTAGATCTTAAATAGCCTCACACATAGTGAGTTAGAAAGATCTTAGAAAAATATGTGATAGAGTTAGAGCCTGAAGAGGTTTGGCAAGGAAGCAATACTTATAACCTGGAGAGGTGAAGAATACTTGTTGTAAAAACTATTTGGAGATAGTGGAGAAAATCCTTCAAGTAGAAGGGACTGGACGAAGCTCTTGGTTGGAAAAGAGTGAACCAGGATAAAATACCTGAGTGAATTTTCTATCCCTTATCTTTTACAGTTTTAATTATTTTTACTAACTGTGGGATTTGATTTTTGTTTTGTTAATCTTTTAAAAAGGATTTATTGTGTGCTTAATCTCTTTATCTTCTGTCGGTGAAAAAGTTTTTCAAAAAGGGTATTTGCGAAAATAATTAACAAACACAACTCACCCCCCCCCCCCCCTCCCCTCCTTGTGTTTGCCTGTGCCAACTTTAGTGGCGTATCCAGTTATGATACGTCGGCTATCCAAGGGGTTCCTCCATGGTTTGGGGAACTGTCGGTGTTGGTGATTTTTGGCCAATACTGATATGTAACTCCGAAGTTGACTTCCTGAGTTAGTTGGATCCACATGCATTGATGTAGTAGTGGAGTAGGGTTGCATTGCACTGCATACCATATGTTGGATGAGTAACATGTTGTTATGGTATTATATGATGATGTATAAATATTGTATGCTTTCATTTTGCGGCCGTCATGGAACCCTATCTGTGTTTCTTTTATTTTGTAGAACTTTTCTTATGGCTCCGTTCTCTGATAACCTTAATCTTTTAAGTGAGATATATGGGACTTTATTCTGAACCATTGCCATGTGTATGTTTTTAATTTTATACATTTTTTTTCCTTTTATTTACTGCTTCCGACTAGTATAATCACGAATATCATAAATAATAATAAAATAATAAAAATATAATGGTTCGAGATTTGGGGGAGCCACATGAGTTGGTATTATAGCAGTTCATCCTGATTTGAGCCTAGGGTATGGACTGTTATGTTTTTGTCTGTGACTGGCTTGTTGCCATGTTTTCTTTCCCTGCTGTGAGAATTTTAGGATTTTGATATGCATGGCATGCCTATGATATGTATCTGTTGATTATTTGTTGCACAGATTGTGTATTATTAGGATTGATCAACCTAATAATGTTTCTAACCGATCTGTGTGATCTATAGAAGTCAATGGCACGATCAAGGCAAAACCCTGGATCACCTACCACTCCAGGAGCTAACCCGGAGATGGTTGGGATTGCTAGATTAGTACGTGACATGGCTACTGCTATTGCCCAAGTGTTGCTGTTTTAGCCTCAACGACTCAGGGGGGGGGGGAGGAATTGAGTTTTCAAAAAAAATATATTTCCCTCTTAAAAACTTATCACAAAACTGTCCAAATCAGAGTTGCGGCCTCATGATCTTTTACAAAATCAATGAAGGATTTATATAAAATCTTGAATTGAAAGATGATGAAGATAAGAAAGATCCATTCAGAATTAATTCAGAATAGGTTCGGGTTCAAAAACTCAGTAATAACAAAATACAGAAATTGATTGAGCCTTTAAAGATTAAGAACAAGTTATGCAATTTTCTGATACAAGTATTAACAATCATGAACAAACTTGTAGTATTAGTTCAGTTTCAGCAATCAAGAATGGTTTTGATCAACTCAGTTTTGAACGTAGATAACACAGACTTGATTACAATCAGACTCAAGCTTCAATACAGTTTATACAGATCAAGAACATAAATTATATTGAATTTTAAACATCAAAATCATAGGTTCTTGATCATAAACAGAAATTAAAGAAGTTTGAGTTTAGAGATACCACACAACCAGATTTATCCTGGTTCAGTCACCTTCACTGTGACCTACATCCAGTCCCCACTCCACCTGTGGGTGATCACTCACTAACACACAAGCTTTGCCAGGTAGCTTGAAAAACCTTTACACCATAGAGCACTCCTTCACCTCGAGATACCACACTCTTGTGAAGAGCCTCAATGTTCTTCCTTAGGGATACCTCACCCTAATCACTCAGAGAGACTCCCTCTCTATTTACAATCAAATAAAAATTAAAAATTGATTCCTAACTCTCAATAGTCAGATAAACAAATTGAAGCAATTATGAGAACGAAACACTCTTTTTCACAATAAGCTCAAGAAAAATGATGAATGATTTTCACAATTGATATTCGATATATTGTACATAAAAGTGTTCCTTTGATCCCTCTTTATATAGAAAACAAGTTATAGTCGTTGGGATCAATCAAAACATATTTGGATATGATAACAGAATCTGTTTTCTTGATTCTGGTTCTTGAAATAAGATTTTACATCGGACGAGCTCCAATTAGTAGACGAGCTCCATATGCCACATCATTGGACGAATGGTCTCATTAAGGTCTTAGCAAGTCCAATGACTTGTGTGGACGAGCGCTTCTGTCACTTTAGTGGACGAGCACTTCTGTCACTTTAGTGGACGAACGCTTCTGTCATTTTAGTGGACGAGCTCTTCTATCACTTGTGTTGGACGAGCGCTTCTATTGCTTTTATTGGATGAGCGCTTCTATTGTAACAGCCTGATTTTAAATATGTTGTTCAACCGGTTAAAATATAATTAAATTATATTTTAGTTTGAGATTTAGAAAGTGTTTTTGATTAAAATAAAATCACATTCATAGTCTACTTTATGGTAGAGGGTTACGGTAATATTTTCGGTTGAAAATTCAGACGAAACCCGGTCTGCGTTTTCACTGCCGGTACAAGTTTACTGTGCAGAAAACCTAATTTTGACCCGTGAACGAGACAGTTAGTGTTTTAATATGTTTCCTTCAACTTTGGTTATTTTGAAAATTTTCGTTCGAAAATAGAATATAATATTTTATTCGGGCGAAAACGTCGGAAGAATTACGATCGGAAAATACAACCGAGTATGAAATGGAGAAGATTAGGGAGCACAAAAGAATTGAAGTGACTTGATGTGACTTGATGGAAATGGGTTATGACACACTCCAAAAGTGATCACACTTTTCAAATTATAACATATTATATAAACTTATTTTTCTCTCTCTTCTCAAACCAAACAAGGCACAAGGTCAAAACATGCTCTCCAAGATCGTTCCTCTCTCCTCAATTTCGTGAAACTCTCTCCCTTCTCTATATATGCACCTATCATTTTCACTTCATCATCTTCCTTCTTCAAACTCCATTAAACATTCATCTTCTTCCTTCTAAAAAGTCCAAGCTCTTAAAGCTTTTGTTTTTATTCATCTTTTCTACATAAGTTCTTCATTAAAGTTCTTCATTATACTAAGGGTAATGCTCTCATATGAATCTTTTTGCAAGTTTCATCTTTTATTTCTTAGTTTACTTTATGTGTTCTTTATATGCTTTAAACTTCTAAAATCTCTCTAAAATGGTAGAAAACTCCTTTTGAGTTGAAACCACTTTCTATAGTCTTGTATTAACTTATATTTTCACATACTAAGAGGTTGTGTAAAACAAAAATATCTACCTATCTCTTCCAATGAAGGCCAAATGCTTGCATTTGTGACCTAGGAAGTTTTTGTTTCAACTTTTGGAATATGATCATGTGTTTGAGTTTCTAACTATCCATTGATCTTAAATCTATAAATCTTGGAAGTTTTGATAGCTTGTTCCTATGATGACTGAAAATATGAATAAGTAAGCCTAGGATACTATGTTTCAACTTTCCAAGTATGATCATGGATTTAGAACTTTTAATACCTTGTGATTCTAAACCTAAGATTTATTGTTAAACAAAGAATATTTTCCTCATCATCCTATGATGGCCGAAACTTAGTGTTTAGGTGCTAGGATGTTTGAGTTTTTATTTTTCCAAAATGATCATGGACTTAAGCTCCATAAGATATTTGGATGCTAAGTCTAAGAGATTCGAAAGTTTAAGGATTTCTAACTTGTTTATTCTATGTTATTAAAGCTAGGATGTATTACTTTCATTTTTCCAAGATAATCATGGACTTGAGCTCCATAAGATATTTGGATTCTAAGTCTAAGAGATTGGAAAGTTTAAGGATTTCTAACTTGTTTATTTTATGTTATTAAAGCTAGGATGTATTACTTTCATTTTTCCAAGATGATCATGGACTTGAGCTCCATAAGATATTTGGATGCTAAGTCTAAGAGATTGGAATGTTTAAGTTTCCATTGTTTTCCAAAATGACCATGGACTTGAGCTCCATAAGATATTTGGATGCTAAGTCTAAGAGATTGGAATGTTTAAAGATTTCTAACCTATAAATCCTATGAAGGCCGAACCTAGAAGGTTATGGACCTAGGATACTTTGTTCTTATTTTTCCAAAATGATCATGGTTTTGAGCTCCTTAATACATATGGATGCTAAACCTAAGAGATTGGAAAGTTTAGTGAATGCTAGCCTATTTTACTAGTCTAGGCCGAATACCCTAAGTTTATAACTTAATGGGATTTTAATTCAACTTTGTTAAGTGATCATTGTTTATGACCTCCTAACACTTAAGGATCATAAATCCATGAGTTGAATGATTTTCGGGAATCTCTAATCCTAGGAACTAGTCTTGGCCTAACCTATACCTTGTGGTTTAGTGTTCTTGTTTGATTTTAACTTGTGATTTTGTGTTCATAACCTTAGACTTCCATTGCGGAGGAAACGAGGACGTTCGTGGTATACCTCTTCGAGCATTTAATCTCCTTACCTTCACAGAAGGTGGAGTTAGTACTTTGTGGTGAGACAACGAGGAGCTTCGAGTTCGGGAGTTTGGTGATAACCCATGTGGGGGAAAGAATCAACCTATCGTCGGAATCGATAAGTAGTATATTATATAATAATTGTGTAACCTAAACCCTACTAGTAGTCGAGTAATCGACAAGACCAAAATCACATTGGAAACCTTTTCTGAAAAACCAATGACGATTCGGGGATTGTAGGTTTATCGATATTAGGTTGATTTTATATTGTTGATGGTTGATTTGAATTTATTACCTTTATTGAATTGATTTTGTACTATGTTGGTGATATGGGAATATTTTGATTGATATTGTGTTATGCATGATCTGCCTGGTTTGTATTATTATGCTTAGTGGTTTTTAAGCAAAAATATATATATTGTCTAAGAGATGATTATTTTGGGTGTGAGGATAATAATGATCTAGAAGTGCCTAACCTAGATGATGTATGTTAAAGAGGTGTTACGGCATAGAATATGTCTCAAGTTCTAATGGAAGGTTAAGGCACTAGGATGTTGTTAAAATGGGTTGGTGAGGTTCAAGTATAGGTGTTGTTGTCCACAACCGTGTATTGGTAATATAATACACACGGACAAAGGTGTATTGGTAATATAATACACAAGGACAAAAGTCTATTGGTAATATAATACGCAAGGACATCTGTGTGTTGGTAATATAATACACGTAAAACACTTCTGTGTATTGGTAATATAATACACCGTGTATTGGTAATTAATATAATACATGTAAAATCAAGTGTTCTCGCGAGACCACTTCCACCTTAGGAAATAGGTGTGCAGCTATGGTGTCTTTGAGTAGTATGAGATTGGGGGTAGAGGATGATATATATTAACTTGAGGATGATCTGTTAGTTATGTGTGTTGTTTGTCTGTGACAATTACTGTATAATGTACTATGACTCTTTTCCGCTTTTTGATGATAGAACTGCTTCTTATCCCCTATGTTTCTGTATTTTTGTGGGTTAGTTTGGTTTACGTTAGAAGACCCGATGGAGGGTTATGTTGCTGAGGAGCTGGATGGAACTCTGTATGAAACGGAGTTTGTTGAGGAGTTGGATGGGACTCCGTATGAACCAGATGCTGGGGGCCGAGCTGGGGGCCATGGCAATTAGAGTATAGACATTATAGCCAGTGTGTCTAAGGAGCATTTTTATATTTCCGCTAAGTATGTATGTTAAGTTTATGCCTATGAGGGATCATACTGAGAGGATACCCTCAACAATGTATTGGTATTGTAATGAACAATTAGGTGTGCATTTACATATGTTAAAGTTGTTGTGTTTTAAATTTGCAGAAGTTATATGGTAATTAAATAAGTTTTAATTTTTACGTATTTTCACGATAAGCACGCGATTAAGAATTGATTTAAGAAGTTAATTAATCTAATAAAACACTGGGGCACAACGGGGTGTCTCACTCCTATCACTTGTGTTGGGCGAGTGCTTCTATTACTTTTGTTGGACGAGCGCTTCTATCACTTGTGTTGGACGAGCGTTTCTATTACTTTTGTTGGACGAGCGCTTATTATGAAATATTATTTCCAAAAAATCATTTTCATTAACGAAAACTTATTCCTTTTAATGCAGGTTATGAAAATTAATTTTCTTCATGCATCTTTTTAAATGAGCTATTTGTGAATAAGAGATTTCATCTCTTACAAATCATCTGACTTAAATCTAATTTCTCCTTTAAGCTTTTGTCTTGATGATTCCTTGATCTTTGTCTTTGCTCTTTGATTCCTTCATGTACCTCTTTTGATTTCTTCAAGTTCTTCCTTGAATATTTTCCTCGAATTCGCTTAATGAACTTGTTGATCACTACTTGATACCTGTCTTTGCTATTTGACACTAAAACACTTGCATACACATTAAATTATATTTGTACACATTAAATTGTGTTTGCCATATATCAAAATCTCTAAGTCATCGAGTCTAACAAGTGCTACAACATATGCACAAGGGACAGCAAGAGCCACATAGAGAGGTACTCGAATTCCGAGGTCTCTCTGAGTTTAGGAAGAACAAACCTCCGAAGTTCAAGGGAGAATATGATCCCAAGATTCTGGAAGCATGGTTGAAGGACATAGAGAAGATTTTCCGAGCTATGGGCTGCAGTGATGAGCAGAAGCTGGTTTTTGCTACTTACATCTTGGTTGGAGAAACTGAACACTGGTTGGAAGGAACTCGGAGAATCCTGGAAGCTGAAGGAACAAAGATCACCTGGGAACTTTCTAGATCCTAATTTCTGAATGAAAACTATGGTTTGTAAAACCATGTGACTTTTTGGAAAAAAAGGTAAGTGGTTTTGATAATAAATAATTAAATAATATAATAAATAATAATTCAATTAAATGATAATTAATTAAATAATAATTAATTAATTAATAAATAATTATAATAATAATAATTAATTAAGTAATAAATAAATATTCAAGAAAAATAATTTTAAAAATTTATTTAAAAGACAATTTGGTCCTTAAAAAATTAATAAGTGTGTAATGTATGTAGGCCAACCCTTGTAAAGAAGAATTAAATGTGAGAAAGAGATGAATGCAACTGAGTATTGCATAATGAGCCCGTGTGACTGAAGAATATGAGCCTAAGTGTCTAAGAATAATTCTCACAAAGACTTGATAAGAATGATTGTGTTGATTGTAAGACTAAGCCCTCATTCATGTTTTGATGTAAGACAAACAAAGTGTATTTTGCATAAGATTTTTTATTTTGACTATGTACTTATTACGTGCTAAGTTACATGCAAGATCACTCATGAAAAAGAAAAATCACTGAAGTAACAAGCAGCTCGCGTCCACTGAAGTAACAAGGAGCTCGCGTCCACTGAAGTAACAAGAAGAGCTCGTCTACTGAACTACAATATGGAGCTCAACCACCACATGGAGCTCGTCTACTGATGTGGCACATATAGCTCGTCTACTGAAAGTAACAGAAGTGCGCGTCTACTGAAGTACCACATGGAGCTCGTCTGCTGAAAGTAACAGAAGTACGTGTCTACTGAAGTACCACATGGAGCTCGTCTACTGAAAGTAACAGAAGCGCGCGTCTACTGAAGTACCACACGAAGCTCGTCTACTAAGGTGGCATATAAAGCTCGTCTACCAGTTGGAGCACGTCCAATTACCTTGTGTTAGTACTCCCGTCCGCTGACGTGGCAAATGGACTCAGCTATTTTTTTTTCTCTTCAAATGGAATCGGTTATTCTTTCAGATGAAAACGATTATTTTCAAGAAGGACGCAAACTCAACAAGAACCAACAGAATCTTATCTCAAGAACAAGAATAAAGAAAACTGATTTTGTTAAATCAAATCCAAATTTGTTTTAATTGATCCCAACGACTATAATTTGTTTTCTATATAAAGAGGGATCAAAGGAACACTTGAAGAGAAAATCTTACTCATTCTGATTTTGAAAATATAGAAAGAAGAAGAACAACAACCTTACTGCTTCCAAAAAGTGCTTTGTCGTTGTGAGAAAAGTGTGATATTACATAGAACTTCAATTTGTATATTCAGACTTCTAGAGTATTTCTACTACTCAATTCTTTCTTTGAATTAATGTGATTAAGAGAGGGTATCTGTTAGGCTTGAACAAGGATAGGAGGGATCCTTGGGTATAGAAAAGCAAGTGTGCTTTCTGGTGAATTCTTGAGCAAGGAGGTTATCCTTGTGTTGCTGTAATTGGAATTTTGTAATTGTTGATTATAGTGGAGAAAACCACAGAGGTGTAGGACTGGATGTAGGCTTACCAGAGGAGGTAGCCGAACCAGGATAAATCGGTTTGCGCGTTCTTCTCATCTCTAAACTCCATATACTTGTTATATGCATTTGTGTGTTGTGAATGAGTTTTAAGAATGCTTGTTAACTTGAATCTTTGATCTACAATCTATGTTAAACTTGTTGTTACTTCTTATAATTCTTCTTAACATCATCACTTGTTACATAACCTGATTCTTGGGAATTAAAATTGAGTGAAAACCAATTTTCTTTAAGAAAACTCTGTTTTGCTTTAAAGTGTTGAAAAAGTTTTTCAATATCTAAATGCCCCCCCACCTTGATTGTAGCCACTACCAACAATTTCCATCAGGGCTAAAACTCTTGTTACAAAGCTTAATAGATTCAATAGATGGCTACAAATGATATCCTGGGTGATGGGGTTCACTCACTAGACCCCATGCCTTTCATGCCTCCCAATACTTGTATTGGAAAGAGAGAATGCTTATCTTTCTTGAGGATGCAGGTTTAGATGTATTAGATGCTGTTGAAAATGGTCCCTATGTTCCATTTATTATTGATACTAAGGAAAATAAACAAACTAAACCAAAAGATGACTGGAATGATGATGATAAAAGAAGAGTTGGTTATAATGCTAAGGCAAAAAATATTATAACAGCTGCTTTGAATTATGATGAGTTTTTCAGGGTCTCCAATTGCAAAACGGCAAAGCAAATGTGTGATACTCTTCAACTCACTCATGAAGGAACCAACGATGTGAAAAGAGCAAGAATGAATGCACTAGTCCATGAATATGAACTCTTTCACATGAAGAATGGTGAGGAGATAGATGAACTGCAAAAGAGGTTTACACTTGTGAACCAGCTAGAAGGACTCGGACATACAATCACAGATGAGAAAAAGATTAACAAGATAATGAGATGTTTGAGTCGTGAATGGCAGCCAAAAATCACTGCAATTGCTGAAGCAAAAGATCTAGACACCATGCAGATTGCTACTTTATTTGGTAAGTAGAAAGAACGCGAATTGGAACTCAATAGATTGAAAAGTCATGAAGATAAGGAGAAAAAGACGAAAGGACTCTCACTCAAGGCTCATATCTCCAAAGAATCAATAGAAAGTGAAGAATCCGAAGAAGAAGACATGGGATTGCTTGTGAGGAAATTTAGAAGATTCATAAAAAAGAATAGAAACAAGAAGTAATTCAGTTTTCCTACTAAAAAGAACACGAACAAAGGTGAAAGCTCTTCCTCAACAATCAAATGCTTTGAATGTGGAAAGCTTGGACACTACAGAAATGAATGTCCAAAGCTACAAAAGAAAGAAAAGTATGAGAAGATTGACAGCAAAGAAAAGAAAGGAAGAAAGCCTTGGAGAGCATACATAGCTTGGGAAGAAAATGATATGGATTCCACTAGTAGTGAATCTGAAAATGAAGAAGCCAACCTATGTCTCATGGCAAATCAACAAAGTGATAGTGAAACCGAGGTAAATGATTCTTCTCCTACCTATGATGAGTTACAAGATGCTTTTAATGAATTGCATGAAGAATATGTTAAAATTGGTAAACAACTTATATCTTTTAGGAAGATCATCACAAAACAATGTAGTGACTATGCATCTTTACAAATAAAGGTTAAAGAACTAGAAGCTAAAAATTCACAATTACTTGCATCTAGTTCAATCTGCACCAAATGCACTACACTAGAAAAGGAAGTTGAAAAATTGAATACAACTCTGTCTAAGTATATTTTGGGTAGAGATAACTTGAATGCCATTTTAGGACGGGCAAAGGCTATGTATGAAAAAGCTGGAATTGGATATAAGCCAATGGTACATGAAAAATCTTTTAAGAAACTTTTTGTTGCACCTATTTCCTCAACTAGTCCTTTTGTTAAATGCTATTATTGTCTAAAGAAAGGTCATACAGCTGCTACTTGTAGACTTAGAAAGAACATTCATGTTAGCGTTAAACAAATATGGGTTCCAAAAGGAACTTATGTTGCTACTAACACCAGAGGACCCAACCAGATTTGGATACCTAAAGAAAAAGTATAAAAATCTGTTTTGTAGGTGTGTTTGAAGGCCAAAAGCTCAAGCTGGTTTTTAGATAGTGGCTGCTCCAAACACATGACTGGAGACATCACAAAATTTACATCTTTCACACCCAAAGAAGGTGGAAACGTCGCCTATGGAGACAACAACAAAGGAAGAATTCTTGGGGTTGGAACAGTAGGAAAAAGTCCAGCAATCAAGATTGAGGATGTTCTCTATGTGGAAGGGCTCAAACACAATCTACTATGTATAAGCCAATTATGTGATAAAGGCTACAAGGTAAACTTTAACTCAAATTTGTATATCATCGAATCTATTCATGTTAATAACATAAAATTGATTGGGAACAGAATCAATAACATCTATATGGTAGACTTTGACAATTTAATTTCCAATGATGCATGTTGCTTAATTTCCAAAGAAGATGAAAATTGGCTCTAGCATAGGAGAATAGCTCACATTCATATGGATCACTTCAATAAATTGATTTCCAAAGAACTTGTAATTGTTTTACCAAAAAAAAAAAATGTTAAAGAAGGCTTATGTGATGTGATAGTGTGATTTCGCATCATAATTCATGTACACTTTTGCATGCATTCTTCATATAGTTTAGGCATATTTTATTTGATTTTATTAGTTTTTACCTTGGATCGGGTGAGGCGGTTTCTTGGTGTTGTTTTGCAGGAATTCAAGGAAAAATGCTCAAGATTAGTCATGATGGAGCTTGGATGAAGACAGAGCTTAAAAAGTGAAGAAAATGACCTAGGCAGAGCCCATCACGACCTAGCCGTGACGACCCTCACGACCGTGATCGAGCAATAATTGAGAGAAAAGAAGGTAAAAGTCAGAAGCTGTCACGGCCTAGCCGTGATCCCCATCACGGCCGTGACATGTTAATGGAGCCAGACCCCCTCTTGGCAGAATCTGTCACGGCCAAGCCGTGACGGCCATCACAGCCATGACAGATCATTTGGTGAAGGCAGAAGCTATCACGGCCTGCTCTTGATGGGCATCACGGCCGTGATGTTCCAATATTTGAATGCGCGCCAAGGCAGAAAGCGTCACGGCCTGGCCGTGATGGCCATCACGGCCGTGACGCGAATCCTGATCTATAAAGGAGCACGAGCAGAACAGAGGAAGAACAGTTTTTGAACCCTAAAATACTCTCTCTGAACCTGGGGCAGTGGCACAAGGATTCCATGGAGTTTTTCCTCCTCTCTTCTATATTTCTTTGGTTGTAGCTATGATCATGAGTAGCTAAACCTCCATTGTTGGGGTTAGGTGTAGCTATCTCTGAATTCTCATGTATCCGACTTGATATTGTAATACAGTTTTTATTTCTTTATGAGTGATTGATTGTCTATGCTTAATGCTTGTTGTGGCTAGCACCCCCATGACTCGATTAGTGTTGTGATATGCAATTGGAAAATTCGTATTAGAACCGGGACTGAGATCAATCACCTAGTGACCCTTGCGTCTAGGAATGGAGTTTGGTTTACTAGTAATCACATAATCCCTAATCTTAATGTGAATTCACTAATCTAGGCCACCTAAGGAATTAGGGTCTATTAGTGGATTTAGGCTCTTGTCATCCGAGGAATCGGGGCTTGAGTAATTTAGTGGATTGATTGTCATAATTGAAGTAGAAACTGTCTATGAGTCATGTCGTAGCATGGGGATGAAGTTCAGTGAACCTAATCCCAGCGTTGTTCTTATATTTGAAGAATTCCTTTCACTGCCTTCCAAGTATTCGACAGAAATTCCCAAAGAACTTTTCTCTTTATTTTGTTACTTTAGGTTTAGATCTTATTTGGGCTTGGTATTTAGTATAGAGCTCCTTTCAATCCAAATATCCGCTTTAATAGTAATTGATTCGGTACGTGTTAATAATTGTCACAGTCCTCGTGGGAACGATAAACGGTCTCACCACCGTATTACTTGCACGACTAGGTATACTTGCCTAGATTTCGTCAACAAGTTTTTGGCGCCGTTGACTGGGACTGTGTTTCAATATTAGTGTTGACGGCTCGGGGCAAGTATACCCAGTCGTGCAAGTAATACGGTGGTGAGACCGGTTTATCGTATCCACGGGGATTGGATGTCAACTACCAATTCACAAGCTCAGCAACTATCTAGACTAAAATATGAATCAAGAGAAATCAAAACACAAAACAAAAGGAATAAAATCTTTTTGTCTTTTTATCGAACACTTGGAGTGCGGAAAAGGATATGTTGGGACTAGACTTCACCAAACCTCTTTCTCATGTACTACCAGGACAAGATACCTCCCATTCATGCTTCAAATATTAAAATCAATCCATTAAACTACTCAAGCCCCGATCTCTCGGATGACAAGAGCCTAATTCCACTAATAGACCCTAATCTCTTAGGTGACCTAGATTAATGAAATTGCATTAGGATTAGGGATTACGGGATTACTAGCAAACCAAACTCCATCTCTAGATGCAAGGGTTACTAGGTGATTAATTTCAGTTCCGGTTTTGATACGAACGTCTCCATTACATACCAAAACACTAATCGAGTCATGGGGGTGCTAGCCACAACAAGCATTAAGCACAGAAAATTAATCACCAATACGAACGCATGAACACAGAATAATCAGTCAAGATAAATACATAATAATAAGTTTGATTACATCTAATCCCAACAAACAGGATTTAACTACTCATATTTACAGAGAAAGCCAAACCAGAAAAGCAGTAGAGAAAGGAAGGAAGGGAGATCTCCATTGAAGCTTCCCACTGTCGTCACAGCAACCCCCTAACTCAACTCCCTTTTAAGGTTGGAACCCTAGCCCAGCTGCAGCCTCCAAGTGCCTCCTCCAAGAACTCCCACTTTCTGCCCTAAAACAACAATATATACCAATCAGTTCTGCGCGCCTTCATGAGGCGAATGGACTCTCGCGAGGCGAATGTTAAAAATTTGTTGTTTCAAAGAATTGAACTCTCGCGACGCTAAACAGTAAAGTGCTTCTCCAATATGCCCGTGAGGAGCATCAGGGCCTGGGCGTGATGGCTTCTGGTTTCCATACTCGCGAGGCGAACCAGAAAGGCTTGCATTTTATGGAACAGTCAGCTTTCAGGGTCGCGAGGCGAATCCAGTCTCGCGGGGCGAATCTCCAGAATTCTGCTTGGCTCAATTTCTTCTCTGTTCAGGCTCTATTTCATCCAAGCTCCATTATGGCCAAATTTGCACAGTTTTCCTTAAGTTCCTGCAAAACAACACACATAACCACCTTCACCCATTCCAAGGGAAAATCTAACTAAAATCAAATAAAGAATGCCTAATCTATATGAAAAATGCATGCAAAAGTGTACAGAAAATATCATGTAAAATCATACTATCAAATCAACCCAAGCTTATTCAATTGCTTGTCCTCAAGCAATCACTAAGGCCAGTAGAAGAAAACAGAACATGGATAGTGAACTAAGAACCCGAGTAAATGATCCAAGTAATAGGAAATTCAAACAATTCAGCAAGAGACAATCAATTCAAGTCCAATTAGAGGCTTAGGTTCCTTAGACTCATGTTCTCACTGATTTGGGCACTCTTTCTCACCTGAAGCTCACCCCAAGCTTGATATTTTGCTTGGCTCTCTTTTTCACCTCACTCAAGCGTTTAAGTATATATGACAATTCACTCAATTTCCTCAAAGAATGAATCCTACCATAATCTTGACTATCAACCAAATCTCTACTTTATTAATGAAAACACCTAAGAATCAAGAGGTCTTTACTTTGGTTATAACGTGGCCATGAGATTAATCGTTATGCGGGGCAATCAAGAAAAGGAAAATTTCAAAAGGGCTAACAAAATATCAACATTGCAAACATGACCTTCTAAAGTACCTTTTTGGGTTTTCGATTTATTTTTCCACCTTTCTTTTCCTTTTATTTCTCACTTTTCTTTTTGTCATCCACTTCTTTATGTATTTTTCTTCTCTTTTTTCTTTTATTTGGAGAAGGGGAAATTTTTCAGTTCAAGAGAAACTTTTTATTTCTGATTCTTTTATCCCAAACTTTTTTTTTCAACTACCCTTTTTACCATTTTTTAATACTTTAGAAGGTCCTATCAAACATCATTCAACAATATATTTCAATGTACCAAGAAAAGCATTTTATTCTTTCAGGCTCAAAATTGGGCAACTAAGGGGTAGCATTTAGTCATTCAAAGCTCAGAAGGCCAGAAAAAATACCTATTGCCTCAATCCTTTTCAAAAATGTTTTCAAAAATTTTTAAGCTCCAAAATGGTTTCAAGTCAAGTTCTAGAGAAAGCAATCCAAGAGGAATAACACTCTAACACAAAGAATGGGGTAAATTTAGTGAGTACCCCTTTATGGCTCAAAAATCTCACATTTTAGTAGTTCAAGAATCAATGAAAAACACAAATCTACAGAACCATATGCTAATTATCAACTATCATAGATTATCTCAAACATTTTCATTTGCAGCCATATCACAAGAATGAAAAAAAATGGGTTCAAAAATTCACTATCACAATTTATTTGGCACTTAGTTCTCACAATTGGATACAAAATCTAAACAAGGGCAATCGAATCATGTGATCATGCAAACTATCATGCAAAACTATATGAATGCAACATGAAAAATGCAAATGCAAAATACCCCTACCCCAAGCTTAAGAATTTACATTGTCCCCAATGTAAACAATCAAGATGGAGAGAGGAGAAAAATTGGAACGGCTTATCGAGGCGGTAGCGAGTGTTGGCTCTAATTCCATTCAGAAACTTGTTGGGAGATGCATCACGGCCGTGAGGGGTGCTGACTTTGCTTTCTTGCTCTCCCTTCATTCTTTCCCTGAAATCACTTGGTAAATCTCAATTTATTATTTTTTCTCTTGATATTCTCAAATTATTCAAGAGGTTAAAATCAAAAACAAAAACTAACTAAAGAGAAGGGTTAAAAAAAGTTGGGTTGCCTCCCAATAAGCGCTTCTTTAACGTCACTAGCTTGACGTTCTAGGATCCTCCTCCCGGATCAAATGGAACTTGGAGTGGGGATTGCAGGAGTAAAATGACTTTATATTCAACTCCACCCAGCCAATGTGTGAAAGAACCATTGACCTCTTTAACCACAATAATGCACTTACTTCCTAGTGGGTCAAATGGCATTTTCACCAGGAAGTTTGACAGACAAGTGGAAGGACCTAACTTACCAATGTCCACACATGCATGCAAGCCAACATATTTTTCTAATGCAGAAAATTCAGATTCCTTAGCAAGCATGGTGGATTGAATGCTTTCCAAATGCCCTGCCTTCTCACTTGTTCCTCCCCAAGGATGCATGAAAGGTAATTCCTCTTCTTGTGATTCGCTCACCACCACCACTTCATCTTCCATTTGATCCATTCCCACAGTCATATTTTTCTCAAATTCTTCTTCATGTGGCTCAATGGGAATCATACATGGTGGTGGAGGTGGCAAATTTGAACAAAAGGTTTCCCAATCCTCCTCGGAGAAGTTATATATAAGCCTTCCCGTCATGTAATCAACTTGTGCTGGAGTGACTTGACCCATCAATTCTATGGAGTCACCCAAACACCAGTTGTCTTCCAAAGCGCGACTTGAGGCTTCCTCATCAGGTGGATAATAGCAATTGTCCATGAATTTCATCCACCTAGAACAACCAAAACTCAAAACAAAAAGATCAAAGATATACAAAAAAATAAAAAAGAATAAAAATGTCTAAATTAGTTGCCTCCTCTGTTACTAATGATATTGGCAAAACCATTCCCCGGCAACGACGCCAAAAACTTTTTGACGGCTCTGGGCAAGTATACCAAGTCGTGCAAGTAATACGGTGGTGATACCGGTTTATCGTATCCACGGGGATTGGATGTCAACTACCAATTCGCAAGCTCAGCAACTATCTAGACTAAAATATGAATCAAGAGAAATCAAAACACAAAACAAAAGGAATAAAATCTTTTTGTCTTTTTATCGAACACTTGGAGTGCGGAAAAGGATATGTTGGGACTAGACTTCACCAAACCTCTTTCACATGTACTACCAGGACTAGATACCTCCCATTCATGCTTCAAATATTAAAATCAATCCATTAAACTACTCGAGCCCCGATCTCTCGGATGACAAGAGCCTAATTCCACTAATAGACCCTAATCTCTTAAGTGGCCTAGATTAATGAAATTGCATTAGGATTAGGGATTACGGGATTACTAGCAAACCAAACTCCATCTCTAGATGCAAGGGTTACTAGGTGATTAATTTCAGTTTCGGTTTTGATACGAACGTCTCCATTACATACCAAAACACTAATCGAGTCATGGGGGTGCTAGCCACAACAAGCATTAAGCACAGAAAATTAATCACCAATAGGAAGGCATGAACACAGAATAATCAGTCAAGATAAATACATAATAATAAGTTTGATTACATCTAATCCCAACAAACAGGATTTAACTACTCATATTTACAGAGAAAGCCAAACCAGAAAAGCAGTAGAGAAAGGAAGGAAGGGAGAACTCCATTGAAGCTTCCCACTGTCGTCACAGCAACCCCCTAACTCAGCTCCCTTTTAGGGTTGGAACCCTTGCCCAGCCGCAGCCTCCAAGTGCCTCCTCCAAGAACTCCCACTTTCTACCCTAAAACAGCAATATATACCAATCAGTTCTGCGCGCGTTCACGAGGCGAATGGACTCTCGTGAGGCGAATGTTAAAAATTTGTTGTTTCAAAGAATTGAACTCTCGCGAGGCGAGAGTTGCTCGCGACGCGAAACAGTAAAGTGCTTCTCCAATATGCCCGTGAGGAGCATCAGGGCCTGGGCGTGATGGCTTATGGTTTCCATACTCGCGAGGCGAGACAAGGTTCGCGAGGCGAACCAGAAAGGCTTGCATTTTATGGATCATTCAGCTTTCAGGGTCGCGAGGCGAATCCGGTCTCGCGGGGCGAATCTCTTGAATTCTGCTTGGCTCAATTTCTTCTCTTTTCAGGCTCTATTTCATCCAAGCTCCATTATGGCCAAATTTGCACAGTTTTCCTTAAGTTCCTGCAAAACAACACACAAAACCACCTTCACCCGTTCCAAGGGAAAATCTAACTAAAATCAAATAAAGAATGCCTAATCTATATGAAAAATGCATGCAAAAGTGTACAGAAAATATCATGTAAAATCATACTATCAAATCACCCCAAGCTTATTCAATTTCTTGTCCTCAAGCAATCACTAAGGCCAGTAGAAGAAAACAGAACATGGATAGTGAACTAAGAACCCGAGTAAATGATCCAAGTAATAGGAAATTCAAACAATTCAGCAAGAGACAATCAATTCAAGTCCAATTAGAGGCTTAGGTTCCTTAGACTCATGTTCTCACTGATTTGGGCACTCTTTCTCACCTGAAGCTCACCCCAAGCTTGATATTTTGCTTGGCTCTCTTTTTCGCCTCACTCAAGCGTTTAAGTATATATGACAATTCACTCAATTTCCTCAAGGAATGAATCCTACCATAATCTTGACTATCAACCAAATCTCTACTTTATTAATGAAAACACCTAAGAATCAAGAGGTCTTTACTTTGGTTATAACGTGGCCATGGGATTAATCGTTATGCGGGGCAATCAAGAAAAGGAAAATTTCAAAAGGGCTAACAAAATATCAACATTGCAAACATGACCTTCGAAAGTACCTTTTTGGGTTTTCGATTTATTTTTCCACCTTTATTTTCTTTCTTTTCCTTTTATTTCTCACTTTTCTTTTTGTCATCCACTTCTTTATGTATTTTTCTTCTCTTTTTTCTTTTATTTGGAGAAGGGGAGATTTTTCAGTTCAAGAGAAACTTTTTTTTTCTGATTCTTTTATCCCAAACTTTTTTTTCAACTACCCTTTTTACCATTTTTTTAATACTTTAGAAGGTCCTATCAAACATCATTCAACAATATATTTCAATGTACCAAGAAAAGCATTTTATTCTTTCAGGCTCAATATTGGGCAACTAAGGGGTAGCATTTAGTCATTCAAAGCTCAGAAGGCCAGAAAAAATACATATTGCCTCAATCCTTTTCAAAAATGTTTTCAAAAATTTTTAAGCTCCAAAATGGTTTCAAGTCAAGTTCTAGAGAAAGCAATCCAAGAGGAATAACACTCTAACACAAAGAATGGGGTAAATTTAGTGAGTACCCCTTTATGGCTCAAAATCTCACATTTTAGTAGTTCAAGAATCAATGAAAAACACAAATCTACAGAACCATATGCTAATTATCAACTATCATAGATTATCTCAAACATTTTCATTTGCAGCCATATCACAAGAATGAAAAAAATTGGGTTCAAAAATTCACTATCACAATTTATTTGGCACTTTGTTCTCACAATTGGATACAAAATCTAAACAAGGGCAATCGAATCATGTGATCATGCAAACTATCATGCAAAACTATATGAATGCAACATTAAAAATGCAAATGCAAAATACCCCTACCCCAAGCTTAAGAATTTACATTGTCCCCAATGTAAACAATCAAGATGGAGAGAGGAGAAAAATTGGAACGGCTTACCGAGGCGGTAGCGAGTGTTGGCTCTAATTCCAGTCAGAAACTTGTTGGGAGATGCATCACGGCCGTGAGGGGTGCTGACTTTGCTTTCTTGCTCTCCCTTCATTCTTTCCCTGAAATCACTTGGTAAATCTCAATTTATTATTTTTTCTCTTGATATTCTCAAATTATTCAAGAGGTTAAAATCAAAAACAAAAACTAACTAAAGAGAAGGGTTAAAAAAAGTTGGGTTGCCTCCCAATAAGCGCTTCTTTAACGTCACTAGCTTGACGTTCTAGGATCCTCCTCCCGGATCAAATGGAACTTGGAGTGGGGATTGCAGGAGTAAAATGACTTTATCTTCAACTCCACCCAGTCAATGTGTGAAAGAACCATTGACCTCTTTAACCACAATAATGCACTTACTTCCTAGCGGGTCAAATGGCATTTTCACCACGTAGTTTGACAGACAAGTGGAAGGGCCTAACTTACCAATGTCCACACATGCATGCAAGCCAACATATTTTTCTAATGCAGAAAATTCAGATTCCTTAGCAAGCATGGTGAATTGAATGCATTCCAAATGCCCTTCCTTCTCACTTGTTCCTCCCCAAGCATGCATGAAAGGTAATTCCTCTCCTTGTGATTCGCTCACCACCACCACTTCATCTTCAATTTGATCCATTCCCACAGTCATATTTTTCTCAAATTCTGCTTCATGTGGCTGAATGGGAATCATACATGGTGGTGGAGGTGGCAACTATGAACAAAAGGTTTCCCAATCCTCCTCGGAGAAGTTATATATAAGCCTTCCCGTCATGTAATCAACTTGTGCTGGAGTGACATGACCCATCAATTCTATGCAGTCACCCAAACACCAGTTGTCTTCCAAAGCGCGACTTGAGGCTTCCTCATCAGGTGGATAATAGCAATTGTCCATGAATTTCATCCACCAAGCACAACCAAAACTCAAAACTAGAAGATCAAATATATACAGAAAAATAAAAAAGAATAAAAATGTCTAAATTAGTTGCCTCCTCTGTTACTAATGATATTGGCAAAACCATTCCTCGGCAACGACGCCAAAAACTTTTTGATGGCTCTGGGCAAGTATACCCAGTCGTGCAAGTAATACGGTGGTGATACCAGTTTATCGTATCCACGGGGATTGGATGTCAACTACCAATTCACAAGCTCAGCAACTATCTAGACTAAAATATGAATCAAGAGAAATCGAAACACAAAACAAAAGGAATAAAATCTTTTTGTCTTTTTATCGAACACTTGGAGTGCGGAAAAGGATATGTTGGGACTAGACATCACCAAACCTCTTTCTCTTGTACTACCAGGACTAGATACCTCCCATTCATGCTTCAAATATTAAAATCAATCCATTGAACTACTCAAGCCCCGATCTCTCGGATGACAAGAGCCTAATTCCACTAATAGACCCTAATCTCTTAGGTGGCCTAGATTAATGAAATTGCATTAGGATTAGGGATTACGCGATTACTAGCAAACCAAACTCCATCTCTAGATGCAAGGGTTACTAGGTGATTAATTTCAGTTCCGGTTCTGATACGAACGTCTCCATTACATACCAAAACACTAATCGAGTCATGGGGGTGCTAGCCACAACAAGCATTAAGCACAGAAAATTAATCACTAATACGAAGGCATGAACACAGAATAATCAGTCAAGATAAATACATAATAATAAGTTTGATTACATCTAATCCCAACAAACAGGATTTAACTACTCATATTTACAGAGAAAGCCAAACCAGAAAAGCAGTAGAGAAAGGAAGGAAGGGAGAACTCCATTGAAGCTTCCCACTGTCATCACAGCAACCCCCTAACTCAGCTCCCTTTTAGGGTTGGAACCCTAGCCCAGCCGCAGCCTCCAAGTGCCTCCTCCAAGAACTCCCACTTTCTGCCCTAAAACAGCAACTTATACCAATCAGTTCTGCGCTCGTTCGCGAGGTGAATGGACTCTCGCGAGGCGAATGTTAAAAATTTGTTGTTTCAAAGAATTGAAATCTCGCGAGGCGAGAGTTGCTCACGACGCGAAACAGTAAAGTGCTTCTCCAATAAGCCCGCGAGGAGCATCAGGTCCTGGCCGTGATGGCTTCTGGTTTCCATACTCGTGAGGCGAGACAAGGTTCGCGAGGCGAACCAGAAAGGCTTGCATTTTATGGAACAATCAGCTTTTAGGGTCGCGAGGCGAATCCAGTCTCGCGGGGCGAATCTCCAGAATTCTGCTTGGCTCAATTTCTTCTCTTTTTAGGCTCTATTTCATCCAAGCTCCATTATGGCCAAATCTGCACAGTTTTCCTTAAGTTCCTGCAAAACAACACACAAAACCACCTTCACCCATTCCAAGGGAAAATCTAACTAAAATCAAATAAAGAATGCCTAATCTATATGAAAAATGCATGCAAAAGTGTACAGAAAATATCATGTAAAATCATAGTATCAATTAGCATACCTAATCCGGTTACTAATTTAAGCAAAAGCAAAAAAAAATTATGTGGTGATCTGTTTGCTGTCATTTTTCTGTGTTGCTGTCATATTTTTATGGTATAGTTGCTGTTTGGGTGCTGACTTTTACTGCTAACACTCTTGTTTGCTAGACTGTTTGTGTATGCGAGGTACTATCCCAGCTGATCAACTCCTCCACGATCCTGAGATTGAAAGAACGGCTAGGAAGAATCGAAGGCAAGCAAGAGAGCAGAAACTGTTAGAACAACAACAAGAAGAACAAGAGACTTCCATCTCTCAAGTTCATCAAGAAAAACTCAGAATGGCAGACAATGGTGAAGGTGCTCCACCACGAGGGACACTGGGTGACTACGGCAACACAAATGTCAATCGGCATGTCACTAGCATAGTGAGGCCCCCAATTAACTGCAACAATTTTGAAATCAAGCCATCTTTTTTGAATTTGGTTTCACAAAATCAGTTTACCGGGTTGGAAAAGGAAGATCCCAATAGTCATATCTCCAACTTCATTGAGATATGTGATACGATGAAGCATAATGGTGCCTCTGAGGATGCAATCCGCCTAAGGGCGTTTCCCTTCTCTTTAAGAGATAGGGCCAAGGCTTGGCTCCAATCTCAACCAAGGGGGAGCATTACTACATGGGATGATTTAGAGGCAAAATTTCTGGCAAGATTCTTCCCCACCTCAAGATTTGTAAAGACTAGGGGTGACATCATAAGCTTTGCTCAGCAAGAAGGTGAGACTCTTCATGACGCTCGGGAAAGGTTCAAGGAATTGCTCCGAAGATGTCCAAATCATGGGTTTGATGATCATACCCAAATGCAAACATTCTGCAATGGACTGAGGCCGTCAACCAGGTATATGTTGGATGCCTCAGGTGGAGGTTCCATGAATACAAAGACAGTAGAGGAAGCACTGATTTTTATAGAGGCTATGGCATCAAACGACTACTTGATGCATCATGATCGGGGTCCCACATCAAGAAGGGTAGTGTTGGAGTTAGATTCACAATTTGCACTTTTGGCTCAGAATAAACTCATGACACAACAACTGGAGTCCATTACCAAGCAACTCGCTCAACTCCCACAACAACTCCAAATTGTTCAAGGGACAACCATGCCACCTCAACAGGTAATGCGATGTGATTTTTGTGGCGGAGATCATGATAATGGAAGATGTGAGGCACCACCTAGTTCCCATGAGGAAGCTAATTATATGGGGAACTATGGGCGGCCAGGCAACAACCAATACTCCAACAACTACAACCAAGGATGGAGGAATCAACCGAGTTTTGGTTGGAAACAAGATGCCGGACAAGCAAGCAAGCCTCAACCCACACCACCGCCTCAAGACCGGACTTCTATCTTGGAGAACACCCTCAATAAGTTTATGCAGATGTCCATGTCAAACCAGGAAAACACTGATGCTTCTATAAATAACTTGGAGGTTCAAGTTGGACAGATTGCAAAACAACTAGCTGAGCAATCTAGCAGCAGTTTTTCAGGTAATACTCAGACTAATCCTAAAGAGCATTGCAAGGCTATTGTGTTGAGGAGTGGTAAAAGCCTTGAGAAAGAGAGTGGTGAGCCCTTGGTGAAAAATCAGAGAGTTGATGAAGAAACAGAGGTGAATGCTGAAAAAACTGATTTGAATAAGGAAAAAGGCAAAGAGGTTGTAGTAGAGGAGGAAGAAAAAGACAATGAAAAAGACAAGAGGGAATAATTAGTAGATGAAAATTCGATTTTCAGGAGAACTAAAAGTCAGATTTTGAAAGATGGAGACAAGCCTCAAGTGATCCCCTCTTATGTGAAGTTGCGCTATCCTCATTTGAGCAAGAAAAAAGAGAAGGAAGAACAATTTTCCAAGTTCCTTGATATCTTCAAGCGGTTACAGATCAACATACCCTTTGCTGAAGCACTAGAGCAGATACCAACCTATGCAAAGTTCATGAAGGAGTTACTCACAAAGAAAATAAAATTCAAAGAAGGTGAGACTGTTGCCTTGACAGAAGAGTGTAGTGCAATACTTCAGAGGAAGCTACCTCCTAAGCTTAAAGATCCTGGTAGTTTTACAATCCCTTGCACTATTGGGAGTGTTGCTATTGGGAAGGCCTTATGTGACTTGGGAGAGAGTATCAACTTGATGCCACTTTCAATTTTGAACAAGCTTGGAGGTGGTGAGGTGAAACCAACAAGGATGGCATTGCAACTAGCTGATAGATCAATCAAGCGTCCTTATGGTATTCTGGAAGACGTCTTGGTTAAAGTGAACAAGTTTATCTTCCCAGCGGATTTTGTGATATTAGACATGGAGGAGGATGCAGAAGTTCCACTTATATTGGGGAGACCCTTTCTTGCAACCGGACGTGCTTTGATAGACGTACAGAAAGGCCAGCTTCGACTCAGAGTGCAAGATGAATAGGTTACTTTCAATGTGTTTGAAGCCATGCATCGCCCGAGTGATGAAGAGAATTGCTTCCGTATGGATATTGTGGATGTAGTGGCCAATGAAGTCCTTTCACAGCAGCACACTTCCTCTACTCTTGAGAAGGTAATTATGAACTCTATTGAAAGTCTTGATGAAGAAGAGGAGAAGGAGTTAGAAGACTGTTTGTGTAATTTGGAAGCTCAACCCAAGCAACTTGCTGTGAACACTAAGAAAGAAGAGCTCAAGGAGGATGAAGCCCAAGAAAAGATCGAGTTGGAGCTTAAACCTCTACCTCCCCACTTGAAGTATGTCTCTCTTTGTGAGAATGATGAAGACCCTGTCATAGTGAGCAATGTACTGTCCAAATTAGAAGAGGAGAAACTTGTAAGGGTGCTTCGAGAGCATAAGACAGCTATTGGATGGTCCATCTCAGATTTGAAAGGTATTAGCCCCACAATTTGTATGCACGAGATCATGATGGAGGCTGAATTTAAACCGGCAGTCCAACTGCAAAGGAGGCTCAATACTACGATGAAAGAAGTGGTGAAGAAGGAGGTGCTGAAAATCCTTGAAGCTGGAATGATATATCTGATTTCTGATAGTGCTTGGGTGAGTCCGGTACAAGTGGTTCCAAAGAAGGGTAGCATGACCGTCGTGCACAACGAGAAGAATGAGTTGATCCCAACTATAACGGTCACTGGTTGGCGGATGTGTATAGATTACTGGAAGCTTAATCAAGCTACTAGGAAGGATCACTTCACTCTACCATTCATGGACCAGATGTTGGAGAGGTTGGCCGGGCAAGCTTACTACTGTTTCTTGGATGGTTATTCGGGTTATAACCAAATTGCGATTAACCCGGAAGACCAAGAGAAAACTGCTTTCACATGCCCGTTTGGAGTTTTTGCCTATCGGAAGATGCCTTTCGGTCTTTGTAATGCGCCTGCGACATTTCAAAGGTGCATGCTTTCCATCTTTTCGGATATGGTAGAAAAATACATTGAGGTTTTCATGGATGACTTTTCTGTTTTCGGTTCCTCTTATGATAACTGTTTGTCTAACCTTGCTGCTGTGTTAAAAAGGTGCATGGACACCAATTTAGTCTTAAATTGGGAGAAGTGTCATTTTGTGGTGCAGGAGGGCATTGTGCTTGGGCACAAAATTTCAGCTAAGGGAATCGAATTGGACAAGTCCAAGATTGATGTGATTGAGAAACTACCTCCACCAGTGAATGTCAAGGGTGTGAGGAGTTTCCTTGGGCATGCAGGCTTTTACCGGCGGTTCATCAAGAACTTTTCAAAGATAGCCAAGCCGATGTGTAACCTTTTGAACAAGGACACTCCATTTCTGTTTGACACTGCTTGTCTTAACTCTTTTCAAATTTTGAAAGACAGGTTGATTATTGCCCCCATCCTTGTTGCACCCAACTGGGAGTCACCATTTGAATTAATGTGTGATGCCAGTGACTATGCAGTTGGGGCAGTTTTAGGGCAGTGAAGGGATAAGTTTTTCCATGCCATTCACTATGCTAGCAAGGTTCTCAATGAGAACCAAGTGAATTATGCAACAACTGAAAAAGAGTTGCTGGCCATAGTGTTTGCATTAGAAAAATTGCGTTCCTACTTAATTGGGTCACAAGTCATTGTTTTTACTGATCATGCTGCGATTAAATATTTGTTGACTAAGTTAGATTCTAAACCAAGACTCATAAAGTGGATTCTATTGTTGCAGGAGTTTGATTTAGTCATCAAGGACAAAAAGGGCAGCGAGAATGTAGTGGCTGACCACTTGTCTCGGTTAGTGAATGAGGAGGTGGCTGCTAAAGAAAAGGGCATTCAGGATGAGTTACCGGATGAGACGTTATTGCTGGTACATGAGAGACCATGGTTTGCCGACATGGCAAATTTCAAAGCAGCCAGCATTGTTCCAGAGCACCTCACTTGGCAACAAAAGAAGAAGTTCTTCTGGGATGCCAACCATTTCATATGGGATGATCCATTTCTATTCAAGGTTGGACTGGATGGCTTATGGAGGAGGTGCATTAGTCAAGGGAAAGCAAGGAAAGTTCTGTGGCATTGTCATAACTCTCCCTATGGTGGACACTACAATGGGGATCGGACAGCTGCAAAGGTCCTCCAATCTGGGTTCTTTTGGCCCTCAATCTTCAAGGACTCTTACAACCATGTGAAGAGTTGTGACAAGTGCCAAAGGACCGGAACATTTCGAAGAGGGATGAGATGCCACTGCAGAATATATTGGAGGTTGAGGTATTTGACTCCTGGGGCATAGACTTTATGGGTCCACTTCCACCTTCATTCTCCAATCAATATATCTTGGTGGCGGTGGACTATGTCTCCAAATGGGTGGAGGCCATTTCAACATCGCAGAATGATGCCCAGACAGTGATTAGATTCATCAAGAAGAACATCTTTGCTCGGTTCGGTGTCCCAAGGGTTCTTATAAGTGATGGGGGATCTCACTTTTGCAACTCACAACTGAGAAATGTGTTGGCCAAGTATGATGTGAGGCACAAGGTGGCATCTCCCTATCATCCGCAAACAAATGGGCAAGCGGAGGTCTCTAATCGAGAGATTAAGAGAATTTTGGAAAAGATTGTGGCCGCTTCAAGAAGAGACTAGGCAAAGAAGCTGGACGATGGCCTTGTGGGCCTACCGGACTGCACTGAAAACTTTTGTGGGGTTATCCCCGTTCCAGATGGTTTATGGGAGGGCATGTCATCTGTCCGTAGAGTTGGACCATCGAGCTTAATGCGTATGAGAATGCAGCCATTTACAAGCAGCGAATCAAGACCTACCACGACAAGAAGATCGTGATGAAAACATTTCAGCCGGGACATCAAGTTTTACTGTTCAATTCCCGACTGAGATTGTTTCCGGGCAAGTTGAAGTCTAAGTGGTCGGGACCGTTCGTTGTCAAGGAAGTCTAACCTCATGGAGCTATGGAAGTGGAGGATCCTACTTCAAAAAGGACCTTCAAAGTCAATGGCCAAAGACTTAAGGCCTACTTGGGTGGCGACATCGAGAGATTGAACTCAGCTGTGCGCATTTAAAGAAGCGCTTATTGGGAGGCAACCCAAGTTTTCTTTTCATTTTCCTTTTGTTTTTGATTTTGCCCTCTTGAATAATTTGAGAAGATCAAGAGGATAATACTATAGATTAATAGGTTTGTTAAGTGTTTTCAGGGAAAGGAGGAAAGAGAAGCAAAAAGGGTAGAGACACCACAGTCAGCAACCATCACGTCCAGGCCGTGACACTGGTCACGGCCGTGATGAGCCAGAGTTGAAGATCAGAAAGGATCACGGCTCAGTCGTGATCCCCATCACGGGGGTGATGGAAGGGCCCTGAAGATCAGAGAGCATCACGGCCTAGCCGTGATGGAGGTCACGGCCGTGACAGGCTACTCCTATGAACCAGAATGCATCACGGCCTGCCTGTGACAAGCATCACGGTCGTGACCCAATTTTCATGCAATTCCTTCTGACTAGGCATGTGAACCAGCACCCTCTGCCGCCTCGGTAAGTCGTTCCAATTTTTCTTTCCTTTCTCCAACTTGATTATTTACATTGGGGACAATGTAAGTTCTTAAGCTTGGGGTAGGGGTATTTTTGCATTGTTCATGTTGCATTCATATAGTTTTTCATGATAGCTTTGCATATTCACATGATTAGATTGCCCCTTGCCTAAATTTTGCATCCAATTGTGAGAACTAAGGGCCAAATAAATTGAAATAGTGAATTTTTGAACCCAAATTTTTATTCATGTGATAAGGCTGCAAATGAAAATGCTTGAGATGATATGTGATAGTTGATAATTAGCATATGGTTCCATAGACTTGTGTTTCTCATTGATTTCTGAACTACTAAAATGTGAGATTTTGAGCCAAAGGGGTACTCACTAAATTTACCCCATTCCTTGTGTTAGAGTGTTATTCCTCTTGGATGGTATTTCTCTAGAACTTGACTTGAAACCATTTTGAAGCTTAAAGATTTTTGAAAACATTTTTGAAAATGATTGAGGAAATAGGTATTTTTACGACCTTCTGAGCTTTGAATGACTAAATGCTACCCCTTAGTTGCCCAATTTTGAGCCTACATGAATAAAATACTTTTCTTGGTACCTTGAAATATGTGGATGAATGATGCTTGATAAGGGACCTTCTAAAGTATTAAAAAATGGTAAAAAGCTAGTTGAAAAAGTTTGGGATGAGAAAATCAGAAAAATATTTCTCTTGAGCTGAAAATCTCCCCTTCTCCAAATAAAAGAAAAATAAAAGAAAAAGAAAAATCTATAGAGAAGGGGATGACAAAAGAAAGTGAGAAATGAAATAAAAAGAAAGAAAGAAAGGTGGAAAAAGGAATCAAAACCCAAAAAGGTATTTTAGAATGTCATGCTTTTCAATGCTTGATTGTGTTTAGCCCTTTTGAAATTTCCTTTTCTTGACTTCCCCACCTAACTAAAAATCCCATGGCCCCGTTACAACCAAAGCAAAAGACCTCTTGATTCTTAATTGTTTTCATTAATAAAGTGGAGATTTGGTTGATAGTCAAGCCTATGGTAGAATTCATTCCTTGAGGAAAGTGGAGCGAATTGTCTTATTTCCCTAACACTTAAGTGAGGTGAGAAAGAGAGCCAAGTAAATGAACAAGCTTGGGGTGATCTTCAGGTGAGAAAGAGTGCCCTAATCAGTGAGAATATGAGTCTAAGAAACCTAAGCCTCTAATTGGACTTGAACTGATTGTCTCTTGTTGTATTATTTGAGATCCCTGTTACTTGGATTACTTGCTACTCGGGTTCTTGGTTCACTATCCGTAATCTGATTGTCTATATCTTCTGGCCTTAGTGATTGCTTGAGGACAAGCAATTGGATAAGCTTGGGGTGATTTGATAGTGTGATTTCACATCATAATTCCTGTACACTTTTGCATGCATTCTTCATATAGTTTAGGCATATTTGATTTGATTTTATTAGTTTTTACCTTGGATCGGGTGAGGCGGTTTCTTGGTGTTGTTTTGCAGGAATTCAAGGAAAATTGCTCAAGATTAGCCATGATGGAGCTTGGATGAAGACAGAGCTTAAAAAGTGAAGAAAATGACCCAGGTAGAGCCCATCACGGCCTAGCCGTGATGACCCTCACGGCCGTGATCAAGCAATAATTGAGAGAAAAGAAGGCAAAAGTCAAAGGCTGTCACGGCCTAGCCGTGATCCCCATCACGGCCGTGACATGTTAATGGAGCCATACCCCCTCTTGGCAGAATCTGTCACGGCCAAGCCGTGACGGCCATCACGGCTGTGACAGATCATTTGGTGAAGGCAGAAGCTATCACGGCCTGCCCGTGATGGGCATCACGGCCGTGATGTTCCAATATTTGAATGCGCGCCAAGGCAGAAAACGTCACGGCCTGGCCGTGATGGCCATCACGGTCGTGACGTGAATCCTGATCTATAAAGGAGCACGAGCAGAACAGAGGAAGAACAATTTTTGAACCCTAAAATACTCTCTCTGAACCTGGGGCAGTGGCACAAGGATTCCATGGAGTTTTTCCTCCCTCTCTTCTATATTTCTTTGGTTGTAGCTATGATCATGAGTAGCTAAACCTCCATTGTTGGGGTTAGGTGTAGCTATCTCTGAATTCTCATGTATCTGACTTGATCTTGTAATATAGTTTTTATTTCTTTATGAGTGATTGATTGTCTATGCTTAATGCTTGTTGTGGCTAGCACCCCAACGACTCGATTAGTGTTGTGATATGCAATTGGAAAATTCATATTAGAACGAGACTGAGATCAATCGCCTAGTAACCCTTGCATCTAGGAATGGAGTTTGGTTTACTAGTAATCGCATAATCCCTAATCTTAATGCGAATTCACTAATCTAGGTCACCTAAGGAATTAGGGTCTATTAGTGGATTTAGGCTCTTGTCATCCGAGGAATCGGGGCTTGAGTAATTTAGTGGATTGATTGTCATAATTGAAGTAGAAACTGTCTATGAGTCATGTCGTTGCATGGGGATGAAGTTTAGTGTATATTTGAAGAATTCCTTTCACTGCCTTCCAGGTATTCGTCAGAAATTCCCAAAGAACTTTTCTCTTTATTTTGTTATTTTAGGTTTAGATCTTATTTGGGCTTAGTATTTAGTATCGAGCTCCCTTCAATCCAAATATCCGCTTTAATAGTAATTGATTCGGTACGTGTTAATAATTGTCACAATCCTCGTGGGAACGATAAACGGTCTCACCACCGTATTACTTGCATGACTAGGTATACTTGCCTAGATTTCGTCAACATGATGCATGCCAAAAGGGTAAACAAGTGAAAACCTCATTTAAGGCTAAAAACAATGTTTCAACTCGTAGACCCTTACAATTGTTGCACATGGACCTTTTTGGCCCTTCTAGGACAAAAAGCTTTGGTGGAAATCTTTATGCTCTTGTAATTGTTGATGACTTCTCTAGATTTACTTGGACCTATTTCTTAGCACAAAAGAATGAAGCTTTTAAAGCTTTTAAGAAAATGGCTAAGGTTGCTCAAAATGAGAAAGACGTGAAAATTGTTTCAATTAGGAGTGACCATGGAGGAGAATTCCAAAATGAGGAGTTTGATAACTTTTATGATGAACATGGTATCAAACACAAATTTTCTGCACCTAGAACTCCACAACAAAATGGAGTAGTTGAGAGGAAAAATAGGTCACTTGAAGAAATTTCTAGAACCATGTGAAGTGACTCTAATTTAACAAAGTATTTTTGGGTTGATGCTGTGAGTACTGCATGTTATGTTTTAAATAGAGTTCTAATAAGGCCAATTTTAAAGAAAACTCCATATGAACTTTACAAGGGAAGAAAACCTAACATTTCTCATTTTCATGCCTTTGGTTGTAAGTGTTTTGTGCTAAATAATGGCAAGGATAATCTTGGGAAATTTGATCCCAAAGCTAATGAGGATATTTTCATAGGTTATTCATTAACTAGCAAAGCATATAGAGTGTTTAATAAGCGTACTTAATCAATGGAAGAATCTGTTCACATAACATTTGATGAGTCTAACCCCAAAAGGTTGGGAAAGGACATTTTTGATGATGCAGAAATTCTTGAGGATGAAGTGAAATCTCATGAACGAAAGGAGAGCAACAAGGAAAAGGAAGCTGAAGAGAGCAATAAAGAACCTCAAGCAGAACTTCAGCAAGAAAATCTTCCTAAGGAGTGGCAAGTTTCAAAGAATCATCCCCTAGACAATATCATTGGTGAGATCACCAAAGGGGTAACCACTCGAAACTCTTTAAGGAATATTTGCAATGCCATGGCATTTGTATCTCAAATAGAACCAAAATGTGTTGATGATGCTTTTAATGATGAACATTGGATGATTGCAATGCAAGAGGATTTAAATCAATTTAAAAGGAACAAAGTTTGGAATTTAGTTCCAAAACCCAAAAGTAACCAAATAATCGGAACTAAATGGGTGTTTAGAAACAAAATGAATGAGAATGGAATAATAGTAAGAAACAAGGCTAGACTAGTAGCTAAGGGATATAATCAAGAAGAAGGAATTGATTATGATGAAACATATGCTCCCGTAGCTAGATTAGAAGCCATAAGAATGCTCTTAGCCTATGCGTGTATAATGAACTTTAAATTGTACCAAATGGATGTGAAAAGTGCCTTTTTAAATGGAATAATACAAGAGGAAGTATATGTAAGCCAACCCCCTGGCTTTGTTGATAGTGAGTTCCCAAATCATGTCTATAAACTGACTAAAGCCCTCTATGGACTCAAGCAAGCTCCTAGAGCTTGGTATGAGAGGTTGACCAATTTTCTCCTAGAGAAAGGCTTCAAAAGAGGAAAAGTTGATACAACACTATTTACTAAAACAAAAGCACACAATATATTACTTGTTCAAATATATGTTGATGACATTATTTTTGGTGCTACTAATGAGTCTTTATGCATGGAATTTGGTGAACTGATGCAAAGTGAATTTGAAATGTCCATGATGGGAGAGCTTGCCTTATTTCTTGGACTTCAAATTAAACAATGCCAAGATGGAACCTTCATAATCCAAACAAAGTATTGCAAGGAACTACTAAAGAAGTTTGGAATCGAAAGCGCAAAGGAAATGGCAACACTAATGAGTCCAGCCTGCTACTTGGACAAAGATGAACATGGTAAATCTATAGATGTATCCAAGTATAGAGGTGTTATCATATCCTTACTTTATCTCACTACAAGTAGGCCATATATAATGTTGAGTGTGTGTATGTGTTCAAAAATAATTATGAAGTATCTTTTAGGAACAAAAGAAATGGGGTTGTGGTATCCCAAGGGATCCACTTGCACATTAATAGGATATTCCGACTCTGACTTTGCTGGATGCAAGTTAGATAGGAAGAGCACCAGTGGAATATGCCATTTATTAGGAAATTCCCCAGTGTCCTGGTTTAGTAAAAAGCAAACTAGTGTGGCCTTATCCACAGCTGAAGCAGAATATGTTGCAGCTGGGAGTTGTTGTGCTCAAATCCTATGGATGAAACAACAATTAATTGACTATGGTGTTTATCTAGATCATATACCAATAAAGTGTGATAACACTAGAGTAATTAATCTAACAAAGAACCCAATTATGCACTCAAGAACCAAGCATATTGAAATTAGGCATCATTTTATCAGGGATCATATTCAAAGTGGTGATGTTGTGATTGAACATATAGATACAACCAAGCAATTAACTGATATTTTCACCAAACCACTAAATAAGGAGAGTTTCTTCTTTATAAGAAGGGAACTTGGCATAATTGATCCTCAAAATAATTGATATTAGATGTTATTTTTGATAATATAATCAATATGGCAAGCAAGGCAGCACAAGTTGCTGAAAATTATGAAGGACGTGGGCAAGATGCTTTTCTCTCGTCTCAGTTTAGACTAAGTGTCCTTAGGTGTCTGTAATTCTTTTTCTTAATTTAGTGTTTTGGATGTTTTGATGTATTGCATAAGTTCTGAAATGATTTATTATCAATGAATGCAAGACTGTTTTTCAGTTTGATCTCAATATTCTCCATAGTTTCTTTTTGATAATGACAAAGGGGGAGAAAGATGAACCATACAACCATTAATTCTGTCTTGCATTTGCTGTAATTTTTTTCTCTCTGATTTGTAAATTTTTTTTCTCTGATACCTAAGTATGAACTGCTTTGAAAAGACATACACTAGTGGAAAATATACATTAGATAGTAAAGGTTTACATCAGTTAACCAAAAGCTAGACGTTAAAAAGGGGGCGGTGGCGGTTTTGTAAATATCAGACTTCATTAATTCAATTTTAACGCCAGTTGTTGTAAGGACCGACGTTAAAAGTGAAGTGACTCACTTTTAACGTCAGTCCTTACATCAACAGACGTTAAAGGTTATTTTAATAATTTTTTTTACCTAGTAAACGTACCTTTCCGCATTGCCTTCCTCAAAGTTTCAGTTTCACTTGCTTGTATGTTTTGTGTTTCTGTTTTGAAAACTAAAATATATGTGCGAATTATAAGTTGAATCAATTACCCAAACCGGATCTCATTCATGAAGTGTATCAATAATACAATTACAAGATACATTAAAAATTTTAAAATCCTATAAAAAGTTATATTGAAAGGGTTTAAAATCCTAAACATTTGTTGAGGCCTCGTTCCCTTCACGGGTGAGCAAGAGAGGAGAGTCGAGCGACTGAGTTTTCCAGAATTCAATGAGGAGGTTGTGTGGCAATGCATAAGGCCACTTTTGGAACCCCTTATCACACCCGAAACATTAAAGCTACATCCCATCAGAGAGTTTTATGAAATATGCCAAAGGGAAAACTATACTCCGAATGTGACCATGTCTAGCAGTGATGGTGTTACTCATGTTGGAATCAAAGTACATGCTGATAATGTGGTCATTCATAAGCTGAGGTTTTGGAACTGTAGCAGCCGATTCTACGGAAGGATGATAAGGTGAGCAACTCACATTATGTGATTTACAGAACCTTATCACCCATGTTATGTGATTTACACAACCTCAGAAGTTGTTTGACCATTAAGACAAAGATCTTTGAGTCTAGGAATAGGAAGAAAGAGTGATAAAGTTAATCTCCATGGCAGAGCCATATTGTGAAGCAGAAAAATAAAAGGAAGGAAGGAAGCTATTTATTGGAGCAGAGGATGAAGTTACTAGGCGTGGTAAGTTGCTAAAAAATAAAGTTGATCATTAACAGGATTAGGTTCCAAGGTGAATGGGTAAGTAGCACGGTAGTCAAAGGAATGAATGTTTTTGCAAAAACTTATATACCTTTAACGTCAGTTGTTTAATACAACTGACGTTAAAAGTGTTTTTAAAATAAAAAATATTAATTTTTAACGTCAGTTTTTTATACAACTGACGTTAAAAGTGTGATTTTTTACTTCAGTTAAATAAATAACTGACGTAAATAATCCTATATCCCTATCTGAAATGCCCTGTTGTCACTCTTAACACAGGCCACTCCATATATATAGTGCAGTTTATTTCTAAACTTTTTTTTTAAACAAGTTTATTTTTTATCTTAATTAATTAGCTTGAATTAGTAAACAAATTCTTGTCCAAATTAAAATAAATAAACACTTAACATAAAACAAGTTATATATGTATAATCAAATCGTATCTCATTGAAGCGATTCATAAGTTACAATTACATGATTAAAAGATAAAAAATTTCTGCAACATAACCCTAAAATATAAAAAAGTTTCTGCTTCAACATCATTTTCTTCTCAGTCCTGTCCTCAGAAATTCCAATGGATGCAAAGTTTCAGCTTCAACATCATTTTCTTCTCAGTCCCGTCCTCAGAAACTCCAATGGATGGATCGATGCATCTCCTCCCTCACTTGAATTCCATGATGCATCGTGAACCCACAGTCACTAGCAACGAAAGTAAAGTGAAAGGGATGGCTGGGATGAAATAAAGTGAGTAAATCACATTACGTGATTTACACAACCTTACCATCCATGTTACGTGATTTACTCAACCTCAGAAGTTTTTTGACCATTAGGACTGAGACCTTTAAGTCTAGGTATAGGAAGAAATAACAAAAGTCTCAGAGTTATTTTGTGAAGGAATAGAAAACGCACGAAATATAGAGGAAAAGATGAGGCTGTATTACAGACTGATACAGAAGAATGGTACTTTATATAGAGAAGAGACAGACTAGCTGATTTTCTTGAAAACTGATCTATAAACTTAATGCTCAATACGGGTAAGTAGCACAGTAGTCAAAGGAATTAATGTTTTTGCAGAAACTTATACACTTTTAACGTCAGTTGCTACAAACAACTGACGTAAAATGTTGTTTTATTTTTTATTTTTGATTATAACGTAAACACTGACTTTTAACGTCAGTTGTTTAATACAACTGACGTTAAATAAATGACTTTTAACGTCAGTTGTTTAATACAACTGACGTTAAATAAATGACCTTTAACATCAGTTGTTTAATACAACTGACGTTAAAAAAATGACCTTTAACGTTAGTTGTTACAAACAATTGATGTAAAATGTTGTTTTATTTTTGGTTTTTGATTACAACGTTTACACCCGCGCGCCTTCTGTACTTCTCTCTGTACGTCTCTGTTCTTCTCTTTCACGCTCACTCTCACTCTCAACTCTCACTCTAACTCTCAACTCTCACTCTCACTCTCACTCTGCCCTAATCGCGAGCTTATCTCCACCACAACCACCGCGAGGGCTTCTTCCCCACCAGCGTGAGGTACACTCTTAACCCTAACTCTGTCTTTCCCGCTCATTCTTTGCAATAACTTGACATCTCTCTTTACCATTCCCGCACACTAACTCTCCTTGTACCTCTGCTCTCAGTAACCACATCGAACGTTGGCCACCACTCGATCTCCCCTCCCCACCACCACGCGAGCACCTATTTCTGGTGAGTCTTTAGGGAACATTTTTTTATTTTTGGTTTTGACTGTATGTTGAAATTGTAGTCTCAGTAGTTGAAACTTGAAACTGTGAGTTTGAGTTGTTTGGAATATCTCTATTTTTGGTTTTGAGTGTATGTTGAAACTGTAGTCTCAGTAGTTGAAACTTGAAACCGTGAGTTTGAGTTGTTTGGAATGTCTCTATTTTTGGTTTTGAGTGCATGTTGATCTCCTGGTTGATATGTCACGGCCGTGATGCTCATCACGGCTAGGCCGTGATCAGTTCTGCCTGTGAGGGTCTAGTTCAGTTGGCACGTTACGGCCGTGATGGACATCACTGACAGGCCGTGACCAGTGCTTGGCAATCTTCAAAAACTATAGTTTTCAATCTCCCGTATTGTCCTTATATTGGATATATGTTTTGTATATCTACATGACCTATCTAGTTATTTTTGTTTATACTTCTGTATTTATTTTGAGTTATAACCTATGTTAATAAATATATATTGTTTCTGAACAAGCATACATATGGATCAATCGGATAGCCCACATGCACGAGAGGACACTGTGGGGGCTACGCAGTACCCGATCACGCCTACGCCTGATTCTAGTGTAAGTTTACATGTTATATACTATCTTTAGTCCTTCTTTTTAATGTAAGTTTATAATGTTAACACCCTCTATTTTATCATTCTTTTTGTCCATACAGACATCACAGGCTCATAGGAAATGGGGTAGAGGAGCCACCTCGTTGAAGAAACTGGAGAAGGACATGCAAAGCGGACAAATGCTTGAGGTGTCCTTCGATGCTAATCTAAATGCCCAGGGACCCCGTGCTAAAGAATTTAATAAGTGGGTGTTTCTACAAGAGAAGCAGCACGTAAGCATCAACTACGACCACTGGAATGACGTTCCACAGAATGTTAAGGATCATATTTGGGAGGCTATCGTGGTATTTTACCTTTACATTCGTTTGATTTACATTATTAGATAATTATCCGAGTTATAATCCATCCAGTTGTTATGTATTTAATGTGTAGGTAGCTTGGACGGTGCCAAATGACGAGGATCATCGTCATAAATGTATGAAAATGGCATCAAAGCGTTGGAATGGGTTCAAGCATGATCTTACCAGGTACTATGTATATGGGAAGAAGCTGCTTGATAAAATGTTCTCGGATTATCCCTGGATTGATCATGATACTTGGGATATGTTTGCCAGGAGTCGACAGGATAGAGAATTTCAGGTTGGTTGATTAAGTTAATTTTGTATGCTTCTTATAGATCATTTAACTGTATTTAATTATATGTTTTTGTTTGAATAGGCTAAGGCAAATAAAGGTCGGCAGAATCAGGCGAAGAACGACCACCGCCACACCGTGTCTCAGGGTGGGTACCAGACTCGGATCGAGCAGATGATGGCGGATAGGCTGAGGGTGAAGCAGGAAGAACACTCTGCTAGGATTGAAAGAGGAGAGGTGCCTGAGGGCTCACCATTAAGTCCTCCGTCGGACATCAACCGCGAGGATGTCTGGTTAGCCGGCCTGCATGACAAAGACGGGATCTTTTAAAGTTGATGCCACTCGCAAAGTGGCAGATAAGATTGTAAGTAAATAATTAACTTGATTTCAATTGATATTTGTATAGATATTTGCAACACTTTTCAATTGCACGTTTTTTCAGTTTTTTCATTGTAGATGGATCTTAAAGCACAATCCTCCTAGGGCTCATTCGTCCTTTCTGGACGGCGGGATGTCTTGATGACTGCTCTAGGCAAGAAAGACCATCCTGGTCGGGTTCTCGGTATTCCTGGGAACGTGACCATCAAAGAATATTATGGCAAGCCTGCTTCACGAAAGTGGGTGGTCGATGAAGCATCAACTTTGACTGACATTACTCAGCACCTCATGTCCAACCCAGCTATTACAACACATCTGATGCAAAGCTTAATAACCAACCCAGATTTCAAGCAGGCGCTTGCCAGAGAGCTTTCCTCCATCGGTACATCCCAGGACACCGCAGGGCATGCCAAACCTTCACATGCGAGCACAAAAGAGAGTTTTAGTAGGGAACATGTGGAGGACGATGAGTTGGCAGCTAGGGAGCGGGAGTTCGAAGTCCAACGCCATGAGCATGAGTTGGAAATGAAAAGGTGTGAGCTTGAGTTGGACTTCAAACAACGTGAGCTCGAAATGTTAACAAAGGTATGTATTCATTATTAATGTCCAAATTATTCAAATAATTACTTGTGTTTTTTTTAATTATCAACAACTTATCTATTTTATTTTTCCTAAACTGAAGGCCAAGTCGACGTCGGTGTCGCTGTCACCTATCACTCGTTTGTTCTCACTTGGTGAGGATTATGCGTATGAGATTTTTGAATGTCCATTAGAGCACGATGGATGGGTGGCACGTCCAGATCAATGGAGGATATTTACCTTCTGTGGTGACGATCTCGGGAACGCCTGCAAAAATAACGTCTGGATGGCTAGCACAGTTTTGAGTCTCTGGTGCACGTAAGTTAATTTTAATTTTATAACTTATTTATTTTTGGTATTTTTCCATTTAATAATTTATTTTAATTTCAATATATATATTATGTAATTAACATCCACACCTTTTCATATCTTAGGTATCTCCATCATCTTTTGCTTGATAAGGGCGTTGCATCAGTTTACGGCTTCTTAGATCCGTCAATCCTTCTGCCCGATTTCTTTGCTGGTGATGCATTGAGTAAATACTTAGGGAACTTGTTGGGAGACAATCAGAAAGAATTATATCTGGCTCCCTACTGTATGAAAAGCCATTGGCAGTTGTTCGTACTTCACCCGTCTAGGCATACTGTCATATTCTATTGCTCTCTCCACCAACAGCCGCCACGGGTGGTGTTGGAAGCTGTAAATAAGTAAGTAACTAATCTTAAATTTAATTTAAGTTTTAAAATCAGTTGTTTTTAGTTTATTACACACATGATATATGAATTTGTTAATTGATCGACATGATTATTTGTTTATGATAGCGCACTGAAGGCGAGTAGCATAAGTTGCGCCAACAGGAGAAGTAGGACTTCTAAGGCTAAAGCAAATCATGTATGGAACATCCTCAAGGTTTGGTAGTTTATTTATCAAATAATTAATATTATAATTACTAATTTATGTGTATATTCAACTGACATTGAAATTAATTTTGTTGGTAGTCTCGATTTCAAAATGACGGGTGGTCGTGCGGCTATTATGTGATGCTTCATATGCTGAACATAGTCTCCACATCTATTACGGATGGATGGAATAAGGTAATATTTAAACAAATTTTTAAATTATATATTATAGTTTTGAAGATGACTTGCATTGATGTTATTGTTATTATTTGAACGTGTGTAGGCATTTAACGACCAATCGCCTATTCAAGAAGATGAGTTAAGAGACTTGAGGATGCGCTTCAATGAATTCTTCTTCAAGTATGCGGCTGAAAAAGGAATTGACAAGATACCTCCGTACTACTTAGATGAATAGTTTTTTTGTTAGACTTTAGAAACTAATTAATAACATGTATATATATATCCTTATATTGGTAGTTTTGTTTTTAGACATTGGAGACTAAAATTTATTTATATATATACATGGGTTTTGGTTTTAAGTCCCCCCATTGTTCCATTTTTCCTTTGCAATTCTGTAATGTGTGTGATATTTTGTGTTACTGGAATATTTACTGAATGAAGGGATAGCTGAGGGGAGTGATATTTTAAAACTGAATTTTAAAAAAAAATCTATTAACGTCAGTTGTATCAAACAACTGACGTTAATAGTATTTTATAAAATATACAGTACACTATTAACGTCAGTTGTTTATTACAACTGACGTTAAAATTAAAACCTTTAACGTCTGTTCTTTATAACAACTGACGTTAGTTTTAACACAATTAACGTCTGTTTTCTTAAAGAACTGACGTTAATAGTTTTATGTTTAACGTCAGTTGTTTAAACAACTGACGTTAATTTTTACAAAATTAACGTCAGTTGTGTTAAAGAACTGAGTTAATAGTAACTGACGTTAAAATATTAACTATTAACGTTAGCTGTATTTACGTCAGTCAGTATTCTGACGTAAAAAATCAATTTTAACTGACGTAAAAAGCACTTATTGCACTAGTGATACTTGAACTTATAAAAAATGCAAGATGATTTTTTTTCATGACAATGATATCATAACACTTGATTTTTTTGTTAAAGATATCAATGACACAGGGGAGGATGAAAATGACTCAAGAGCCATGCTTACTAAACAGTTGCACTCTGATTTCTTAATAACTAAGGTTAAGTATGGTAAGGTTTGTCATAATCAAAAAGGGGGAGTTTGTAAGACTAAGCCATCATTCATGTTTTGATGTATGACAAACAAAGTGTATTTTACATAAGATTTTTGATTTTGACTATGTACTTATTACGTGCTAAGTTACATGCAAGATCACTCATGAAAAAGAAAAATCACTGAAGTAACAAGCAGCTCGCGTCCGCTGAAATAACAAGCAGCTCGCGTCCACTGAAGTAACAAGCAGCTCGCGTCCACTGAAGTAACAAGTATCTCGCGTCCACTGAAGTAACAAGAAGAGCTTGTCTACAGAACTACAATATGGAGCTCAACCACCACATGGAGCTCGTCTACTGACGTGGCACATATAGCTCGTATCGAAAGTAAATGAGGCGCGCGTCTCGAAGTACCACATGGAGCTCGTCTGCTGATGTGGCACATATAGCTCGTCTACTGAAAGTAACAGAAGTGCGCGTCTACTGAAGTACCACATGGAGCTCATCTATTGAAAGTAATGAGGCGCACGCTCATGAAGTACCACATGAAGCTCGTCTACTAAGGTGGCATTTAAAGCTCGTCTACCAGTTGGAGCACGTCCAATTACTTTGTGTTAGTACTCCCGTCTGCTGACATGGCAAATGGACTCGGCTATTTTTTTTTCTCTTCAAATGGACTCGTCTATTCTTTCATATGAAAATGGTTATTTTCAAGAAAGGCGCAAACTCAACAAGAACCAACAGAATCTTATCTCAAGAACAAGAATCAAGAAAACAGATTTTGGTAAATCAGATCCAAATCTGTTTTAATTGATCCCAATGGCTATAATTTGTTTTCTATGTAAAGAGGGATCAAAGGAACACTTGAAGAGAACAATCTTACTCAATTTGATTTTGAAAATAAAGAAAGAAGAAGAACAACAACCTTACTTCTTCCAAAAAGTGCTTCGTCGTTGTGAGAAAAGTGTGATATTACTTAGAACTTCAATTTGTATATTCAGACTTCTAGAGTCTTTCTACTACTCAATTCTTTCTATGAATTAGTGTGATTAAGAGAGGGTATCTCTTAGACTTGAACAAGAATAGAAGGTATCCTTGGGTATAGAAAAGTAAGTGTGCTTTATGGTGAATTCTTGAGCAAGGAGGTTACCCTTGTGTTGCTGTAATTGGAATTTTGTAATTGCTGATAATAGTGGAGAAAACCACAGAGGTGTGGGACTGGATGTAGGCTTACCAGAGGAGGTAGCCGAACCAGGATAAATCGGTTTGCGTGTTTTTCTCATCTCTAAACTCCATATACTTGTTATATGCACTTATGTGTTGTGAATGAGTTTTAAGAATGCTTGTTAACTTGAATCTTTAATCTACAATCTGTGTTAAACTTGTTGTTACTTCTTATAATTCTTCTTAACATCATCACTTGTTACATAACCTGATTCTTGGGAATTAAAATTGAGTATAAACCAATTTTCTTTCAGAAAACTCTGTTTTGCTTTAAAGTGTTGAAAAAGTTTTTCAATATCTCAATTTAACCCCCCCCCCCCCCCCCCCCTCGCTCTTGTGATCGTAGCCACTACCAACAATGACGTTGTTCTTGCATACATATATACATATGCATGTCCCATGACCGGGTACGATGCCACAGTGATCTCCGATGGGGCCACCCGTGTTGCTGGGGGGCCAGGTCCCACCACTTGGTTACGATACCGCAAAGGATGCGCTGCCTAAGCTCCGAGTCTCGACCCTTTGAGATAGCATGAGCCTTGTGCCTGCAACCTCGGTCGCATGTGATGGCGTGAGCCGTGCGTTTGCACTAGAGTTGTGTGGATGCATGACTACGAAGTGGCCGCCTGTGATGATGGTGAGTGCCAGGTCCCGCAATTGCCGCATGGGAAGCGTTGCTGCAGTGAATTGCACAGTGGCCACCTATGATGGTGTGTCAAGTCCCAGAATCGGGCTGGGATGTCCATAGAAAGCGATGAATTTGGGTCTGACATGCATTGCATTTGTCTGATCCGTCTGATTGATTGTATGATTATCATACCGTATTGAATGTCTATGTGAACCTTGTTTCTGTTTGATGGCTTGCGAGTGAGGATAAAGCATGTCTGTTAGTGGGCTACTATCCTATTGAGAAATAATGGATTTCTCACCCCTGCTTTTATGTTTCCCTTCTCCTCTTCTCTTCTCTATCTTCTTTGACAATCATCGTGGACAGGGAACCGGAGGAACGAGTGGAGGTAACCCTGTTGGCGGGCCAGTAGGAGATAGACCGCTACAATATTTTATTTACCTTATGGGGATTAGTGGATCTTAAAGTCACAACTGGAGTAGGGGTAAGGTACAATCCTTTTCGGATGATTGAATGGATGCGGATAAAGATCCACATCAGAGACGGCGGGAATGATGGTGAGGTCCGAGCTGCCGAAGCACCTGCCGATGAAGAATGGGTTCATGTCGTTTAGCCACTTTCATGTTTTGTACGAGGATTTATTTCCTCGAACTTATATGTATGCTTTCATTTTGCGGCCATCATGGAACCCTATCGATGTTTCTTTTATTTTGTATAACTTTTCTTATGGCTTAGTTCTCTAATAACCTTAAACTTTTAAGGGAGATATGTGGAACTTTATTTTGAACCATTGCCGCGTGTATCTCACATATCATGAAACTAGACATAGTTGCAGAGTCAAGCAAGACATAAACTAGCCTACCACATGCATTCAATAGTCTCAAGCACAAACTTGCTACTAAGACTATCATTTCATGATAGAGAGGACCGTAGCTTGGATCAACAAATGAAGCATTCGACACACGGGATCCTCATTCTTTGAGGCAAGTTAGAGCATACTAACATCTCTATGGAAGTGCTTATGATATGAACAAGATAATTCTAGTTTTTCGAAAGAAAAGAATAAGTTTAGCAACACATGTTTATAGAACACAAGTTTATTTATGTCTTGGTTTGTCTCTGCCTCAATATGTTACAAGACTGCTCCTTATATAGAGATGGTGGTTAGGAAAAGACAAATCCTAATCTAGTAGCCTTTTTACAAAGTCTTTGGCTACTCTAGTAGGCTTTTTGACTTATGAAATCTGACAAAGACTTTTCGACACCTAACTTAGACTTCTGGACACCTAGTTCTAGCCCTTTGACAAAGTTGTCTAGGCTTTTGACTTCTAGGTACCTAACAAGGGCTTTTAGCTACCTAACATGTAGCCTTTTTGACTTGTTACTTATTACATCATTATCTTACAGACATATTTTACAGACATATCTGATACACTTGCCGAGTCATCTTATCTTGAATTCTGGTTGGGAATGAGATTGTAGTCTCTCCATTCTTTTGATGTGACACATCCATACATCTGGTATCGCCAAGTAGTGTTATCTGTATTTAATTTTTCTTCCATGATTTCTTCCATAATCTCTGAGTTTGGATTTTCTGGTAGATTCGAATCTGGGTTGTATGGTAGGTTCATATCTTGGTCAAGATATGGTTCTAAGCTGTCAAGATTGTCAATAATCATTTGATGATTTATGGCCATCTATGGATCATTTCTTGGCTATTAACTGGTTGAAGCTTGGTTTTCCACTAGTTGCCATTGACTGGGTGGAGGATTGTTGACAAATTTTCCATGGCTTCGACATGTTGAAGTAACTACCTCCTCTTTAAGTTCATAACAATTTTCTTGACATACAAGATTCATTAATTCCTATTTAAGTCTTGAATCAGGAGGATAATTGGTAAGCCTCTGGCTCGTCTAGTTTTATAACTAGTAAGACCATGGTTTTTGTACTAATTATTCCAGTTTAATCTTGTTTTCGCCCAAATTTGGATTTAATTGTCCTTAAGCAACATTTTGAGTCTCTTAAGTAGTTTTAGGATATTTTAGTTAATTTTGAGTCAAATAAAGCATTTACTGCTATTCCATATTTTCAGGTTAATGAGAAGAGCAAAAAGGGAAGGACACTTAAAGCAGAAGCCATCACGTCCAGGCCGTGACACTGGTCACGACCGTGATGAGCTACCCATGAAGACCAGAAAGCATCACGGCCCAGCCGTGATACCCATCACGGGCATGATGAGAAGACCTTGAAGATCAGAGAGAATCACGGCCTAGCCGTGATGGCCATCACGGCCGTGACGAGCACCCGATCTATAAAAGGCACCAGGACAGACAGAAAAGGGGACAATTTTCACTATTTACGAATTATTTCAAAAGTTTTTATTACGTTTGTGATGGAGAACTAATCACCAGGATTAGTCTGCTGTAATCGGTTTCCGCCAACACTTGAGGTTCCATAATTCCCAATCAAATTGCTTATCCCTTTCAATATTACGCTGTATGCCTTGTTTTCTTAATTCAAGTTATATAGAACAAGTATTGATTAATTTCGATGATTCTATGTTCCTTTACCTTGATTGTGTTTTCTTAATCCGCGTGTGTTTGATCGTGTTTGCTTAATTCATGATAGCTTTAATCCGTCTGCTTAATTCGGAAATTAGGAACATATATCTCGTAGTGTCAATTGAGCTTGTTTAATTACTGCTACATTCGAAAAGGGATTAGAATCCTCTTAGGGCATGGAAATTATATGAATCAATGATAGTTGGGAAACCGAAACAGTAGAATAATCGTTCTAGCTTATTGATAATCACTTAATTGCACTATTTCCTTAATCGAATCTTAAACCTAACCCCCCGCCCCCCAAAAAAAAAAAACGATTTGTAGGTTAATAATAATCCAAGAGTCCTTGAGATACGATACTCGAGTTGTCGTTCCCTAACTACAGTTTTTCTTCTAGTTACTCGTTTTTGACCCGTGTGCGACAGTGGATCAAATTGGCGCCGTTGCCGGGGACTCTTGTTGTTATTAACAGATTTGTTGATGCATTGCTGAATTAGTTTTGGCTACTAGGTCTGGCTATTTTGTCCTGTTTGATTTTGATCCTGAAATTGAGAGAACCTTGCACACACGCCGTAGAGCAATTCAGGCTAGCACTAGTTCACCAACCAATAGTGATAACATGGTTGATAAAAGAACACTAAGATAGCTTGCTGCTCCTGATGTTAATTACAATGGTTTATGTATTGAATATGTTGATGTCGTTGCTCCTTTTGAATTGAAATCTGGTTTAATACACTTGTTGCCAAGGTTTAGTGGTCTTGCAGGTGAGGATCCGCATAAGCATCTGAAAGAATTCCAGGTTGTTTGTTCTACACCTTTGAGACCTGAAGGAATAACAGAAGACCATATCAAGCTGAGAGCCTTCCCATTCTCACTTCAAGGTGCTGTGAAGGATTGGTTGTATTATCTTGAGCCGAATTCTGTTTCAACCTGGAATGATTTGAAGAAAGTCTTCCTAGAGAGATACTTCCCTGCCTCCAGAGCTGCATCAATCAGAAAAGAGATATGTGGTATTAGACAAGGCAATGAATCATTGGCCGAGTACTGGGAGAGATTTAAGAAGTTGGTGTCCAGTTGTCCTCAGCACCAGATTTCTGAGTAACTGCTTATTCAGTACTTTTATGAGTGATTGCTACCAATGGATAGAAACATTTTAGATGCTTCTAGCGGGGGAGCACTTGTTGATAAGATCCCAGCTGCTGCCAAGTCATTGATTGAGAACATGTCAGTCAACTCCTAACAGTTCACAACAAGAAACAATTCTGTCGAAACAAAAGGTGTGAATGAGATCCATGTTTCTTCTTCCAACAAAGCCCTTGAAACCAGACTTGATGAGCTTACTTCTTTAGTGAAATAGTTGGCAGTGGATAAAGCTCAAATAGCAAGGTTGTGTGGTATTTGTACTTCTTCTGAACACCTGACCGATACATGTCCCACTCTGAAAGATAAGTCAGTCACTAAGTTGCCTCAAGCATATGCAGCCAATCTTTACAATCAAGGAAACAATCAGAACAGGTACAACATTCCTGACCTTTCCACTAATAAGTACCACCCCATCTGGAGAAACCATCCAAACCTTCGGTATGGAAACTCATCCACACAACAACAACAACTGATGTTACCGCTGACACTAGCACAAAACTCTCCCCAAGTGACCACCTCTGCACCTTCCAGACCTTCACTAGAGGACCTTGTCAAGTAAATGGCTGTAAACAATCTCCAGTTTCAGCAACGAACGGATTCTAGTATTCATACTTTGCAGACACAGATTGGACAGCTTGCCACTTCGATGAATGTCATGCAGCAAGCTCAAGGATCGAACCAACTACCTGCACAAACAGTAGTGAATCCTAATGTCCCTAATCCTAATGTGAGTGCAATTTCTTTGAGATCCGGGAAGGTTGCAGAACCAGCCCCTGAAAAAAATAAAAAAATTGTTGAGGTAACACCTGAACCTTCTGTTGTTATTGAGGCTGAAAAAGAGTATGTGCCACCAATTCCCTTCCCGCAAAGAGTACTGAAAAATATTGATGAGGAAGACAAAGAGAGAGAGAGAGATTCTGGATGTATTCAGAAAAGTGGCTGTAAACATTCCGCTTCTTGATGTGATTAACCAGGTTCCGAAATACATGAAGTTTCTGAAGGATTTTTGCACACACAAGAGGAGGTTGAAGGGAAATGAGAGAGTCAATTTGGGACAAAATGTTTCAGCCCTCATTCAACCTAAACCTGCACCTGAAAAGGTTACCGTTTCGTCCCTCAATCAGGCAATGCCACAAAAATGCAAGGATCCGGGAACTTTTGCTATTCCATGTACCACTGGGGATAGTAAATTCGATAATTGCATGTTGGATTTTGGAGCTTCTATTAATGTTATGCCTACTTCTGTTTTTAACAATCTTGATCTTGGTCCTTTGCAGCATACAGGTCTTACTATTCAGTTAGCAAACAGGACCAATGCTTGCCCCATTGGAGTATTAGAAGATGTGCTTGTTCAAGTTAATGACTTGATTTTCCCTACTGATTTTTACATTCTGGACATGGTAGGAGAAACGAATTCAAGCAGATCACCAATCATTCTGGGCATACCGTTCATGAAAACGGCAAAAACAAAGATTGATGTTGACGATGGAACCATGTCCATGGAATTTGGTGACATTGTTGCGAAATTCAACATTTTCGATGCTATGAAGCATCCCTTGGAAGAGCATTATGTTTTTCAAATAGAGTTGCTTTCTGAAATTGTTGATGACACTTATTATGATTTGGTTGCAGCTGCTGATTTTCCATTTTTTCTGGTTTTGATGATGTTTACTCATGTGCTGATTGTACTAACACTGACATTTGTGCTGTTTGTGCTGAGATTGATGCTGCCTTCCAGGGTGACAATGTAAATGAAGCTGTTTATTCAGCTGAAGTTCTTGACAGCATGGCTCCCCCATACATACCATGTATTAAGCAGCCACCCTCCTTGGAGCTTAAGCCACTTCCTGAAAATATGAAATATGCTTATTTAGAGAGGAATGAAAAACTTTCGGTTATAATTTCCTCTAACCTTGATTTTGACCAAGAAACTAAGCTCTTGCAGGTTTTGAAGAAGCATAAGAAGGCGATTGGGTGGACCTTGTCCGACATACCAGTTATTAGACCATCTAGGTGTATGCATAGGACTCTGTTGGACGATGGGACTAAAACAGTTAGGCAGCCCCAAAGGCGGCTTAACCCCTTGATTCTTGATGTTGTGAAGAAGGAGGTAACAAAACTCTTGCATGCAGGTATCATATATCCTATCTCTGACAGTAGTTGGGTGAGTCCAGTGCAAGTTGTACCTAAGAAATCCGGACTCACAGTGGTAAAAAATGAAAACAATGAACTTGTTCCCACTAGAGTTCAGAATAGCTGGAGAGTTTGTATTGATTACAAGAGATTGAACCAGAGTACTAGAAAGGATCACTTCCCTTTGCCGTTCATCGATCAAATGCTTGAACGACTAGCTGGTAAATCACCCTATTGTTTTCTTGATGGTTTTTCAGGTTACTTTCAGATCCACATTGCACCAAAGGATCAAGAAAAGACAACTTTTATGTGCCCTTTCAGCACTTTTTCTTACAGGAGGATGCCATTTGGTCTTTGCAATGCTCCTGGCACATTCCAGAGATGCATGATTAGTATTTTTACTGAATATATTGAGAATTGTATGGAAGTGTTTATGGATGATTTTACTGTTTATGGTTCTTCATTTGATGCATGCTTGAATAGTTTGAATCTGGTTTTGGAGAGATGCATTGAAACTGACCTTGTTTTGAATTATGAAAAATGCCATTTTATGGTTGAATAGGGAATTGTTTTGGGGCATATTATTTCTGAAAAAGGTATTTCAGTAGATCATGCTAATATTGAGGTGATTTCTACACTGCCTTACCCATCTTGCGTTTGCGAGATTCACTCTTTTCTTGGTCATACAGTTTTTACAGGCGCTTCATAAAGGATTTTAGAAAGATAGCTCTTCCTCTGTTAAACTTGTTGAAGAATGATGTCATTGTCAACTTTGATGACAACTGCAAAAAGGTGTTTGATTTCTTGAAGAAAGCATTGACCTCTACTCCCATCATCCAGCCTCCTGACTGGACCCTCCCTTTTGAGATTATGCGTGATGCCTCTAACTATGCCGTGGGGGTGGTCCTTGCACAAAGGGTGGACAAGGCTGCCCATGTTATTTATTATGCTTCTAGAACTTTAGATTATGCACAGGCTAATTACATTACTACTGAAAAGGAACTTCTACCTATTGTTTTTGCTCTTGATAAATTCAGATCATATTTTCTAGGTTCCAAGGTTGTTGTTTTCACTGACCATTCAGCTTTAAAGTACTTGTTGAAGAAACTAGAAGCAAAATCGAGATTGATTCGGTGGATGTTGTTTCTCCAAGAGTTTAGTGTGGAGATTAAAGATAAAAGTGGAGCTGAGAATTTAGTGGCTGATCACTTGAGCATAATAGAGAGGGATGAAGATCCTTCTCCCATTCCGGATGACTTTCCTGATGAGCAGCTTTTACAGTTACATGGGGTAACTCCTTGGTTTGCTGATATTGTTAATTATCTTGTTGCTGGTGTTTTTCCGACAGGTGCAACTAGGTCACAAATTCACAAACTTAAGAGTGATGCCAAATATTATGTTTGAGATGATCCATATCTTTGGAAATTTGGTAGTGATCAGGTAATTAGGAGATGTGTCCCCAACTATGAGATGGAATCTATTTTGCATTTTTCTCATGCTTCTCAAGTTGGGGGACATTTTGGGCCACAAAGGACTGCAAGAAAAATCCTAGATTCAGGTTTTTATTTGCCCACTATTTTTAAAGATGCTTATGAGATTTACCGCACTTGTAAAGAGTGTCAGATAGCAGGTACAGCCATCACTCGTAAGAGTGAAATGCCTCAGCAACCTATGCTTTTCTGTGAGGTGTTTGATGTGTGGGGAATTGACTTTATGGGTCCTTTCCCTGCATCTTTTGGTTTTCTCTATATTTTACTTGCTGTTGATTATGTTTCAAAGTGGGTGGAAGCTATCCCCACTAGGACTAATGATTCTAGAGTTGTTGCATATTTTGTCAGGTCCAATATTTTTTGCAGGTTCGGAATACCTCGTGCTATCATAAGTGACCAAGGCACTCATTTCTGTAACCACACCATGGAAGCTTTACTCCGAAACTATGGAGTTGTGCACAGGGTCTCTTCTGCATATCATCCCCAAACTAATGGTCAGGCTGAGATCTAAAACAGAGAAATCAAACAGATCTTAGAGAAAGTGGTACAGCCAAATAGGAAGGACTGGAGCTGTCGTCTAGAAGACGCACTTTGGGCTCAAAGAACAGCTTTCAAGACACCAATAGGGATGTCTCCCTATAGACTTGTGTTCGGTAAGGCATGTCATCTTCCTGTAGAAATTGAGTACCGTGCTTATTGGGCGGTCAAAAGTTGTAATTTGGAAATTCAAAAAGCAGGCATTGAAAGAAAACTCCAATTATAGCAGCTTGAAGAGCTTAGGTTAGAAGCCTATGAAAGCTCTCGAATTTATAAAGAGAAAACTAAGCACTTCCATCATAATATGATTTCTAGGAAGGAATTCTCTGTGGGCCAACATGTTTTATTGTTTAACTCCCACCTAAAAGTGATGGCTGGTAAACTTCGATCCAAGTGGATTGGCCCATTTATTGTTACTGATGTTTTCCCTCATGGTGCGGTAGAAATAAAAAACGCAGGTAGCAACAAGGTTTTTAAGGTTAATGGGCAGCGCTTGAAGCTATTCCATGAGAGCTCGGTGCCTGAAGATGCAACCGTAGAAGAGCTTTCCTTGGAAGAGCCCACCTACACTACAACTTGATCAGGGAGCACCTTCTCCTTTCCCTCACTCTTATTTTATATTTATGTTCTTTCATTGAGGACAATGTATGTCTTAAGTGTGGGGGGAGGGGGGGGACCAATTACTTTGTTTTTGTTTTGTTTTCCTTGTTTGTGTTGCTTTGTGTCTTATATTGTGAGTCTTATGTCGGAAAGCTTGAATGGATTTTATTAAATTTAGCATAGATGTATTGCATGATATATGTTGACTATTGATGATTTCCCCCTAGGTTTTGAAAATCGAAAATTTGATCCCCATGTGAAAAATTGAAAAATGAACATTGAGAAATTTTATTGTGATTGCTTAATTTATGACAAGTTTGGGGTGAAGGGGTGCACACACTAGGAATTTTATCGTGGTCAAACAATTTGAAAAAATGTACAGGTGAGGAATTTGAGCCTCCAACATTGTTTTTAATTGTGTGAATCACTTTTAAGCCGCACTTTCCTGAATTTGCTTGAATCTCTTCATGGTTTGCATGTTTATATGGTTGCATCAAATGATTTAGGCAATTTTCTTTGAAATAACTACTTGGCCTAAAAAGAACCATACCTAATGCATGTTCCCTAGTTAGCCACATTGAACCTAATAAGCCTATTGTTTCTTGATAACCTTATGTTATAAGCCAAAAATCTGGAAAAACCATGTGAACCCAATCTTAGGATTAGGAGAGCATGGAAGTTTAGCAAGAGAAGGGTTGTAAGAAAGTAAGTTTGGGGTGGCTACAAGGTTTGATATTTCATTGTGTTGAGAAAAAGAAAAAAAAAATAAAGGTTGAAGCCAAGGGCAAAAAAAAAAAAAAAGAAAAGAAAAAAATTGCCAAAAGATAAGGGGTAAAAACAAAAAGCATAGCAAGAAAAAGGTTGTAGCCATCCAAACCGTCAAAAAGAAAAATGGAAAAAGGAATTAGAGTGGAAATAATGGTGTACAGGCTTCATGCTCTCTTGAAATGTGAAATTGAGTGAAAAGTTGATAGCCTAGACAAATTGAGCGAATGAGTGAAATATTAAATGCCCTTGTGAGGAAGGCAATTGTTTGAAATTGGTGATCTCCCTTTTATGCGTAACTTGGATTCTTAACTCAGATTAATGATTTCATGAATGATGGAATTCTCAATTGTTTAAAGTAAATGAATGTGGGGATTACATTGTTGCAAATGGGGAAAACATTGAAGAAAAATTGTTTTGTTAAAATTGCATGAAATTTGTACGAAATTGGTTGAATCCTTTAAGCTTACCAAGTTTGAGTCTTTTTGAGTTTTAGTTTGCTTGGGGACAAGCAAAGTTTAAGTTTGGGGTATTTTGATAAGCCTCTGGCTCGTCTAGTTTTATAACTAGTAAGACCATGGTTTTTGTACTAATTATTCGAGTTTAATCTTGTTTTCGCCCAAATTTGGATTTAATTGTCCTCAAGCAACATTTTGAGTCTCTTAAGTAGTTTTAGGATATTTTAGTTAATTTTGAGTCAAATAAAGCATTTACTGCTATTTCATATTTTCAGGTTAATGAGAAGAGCAAAAAGGGAAGGACACTTAAAGCAGAAGCCATCATGCCCAGGCCGTGACACTGGTCACGGCCGTGATGAGCTACCCATGAAGACCAGAAAGCATCACGGCCCAATCGTGATACCCATCACGGGCGTGATGAGAAGACCCTGAAGATCAGAGAGCATCACGACCTAGCCGTGATGGCCATCACGACCGTGACGCGCACCTGATCTATAAAAGGCACCAGAGCGCATGGAAAAGGGGACAATTTTAACTATTTACGAATTATTTCAAAAGTTTTTATTACGTTTGTGATGGAGAACTAATCACCGAGGATTAGTCTGAATGTCGGTTTCCGCCGACACTTGAGGTTCCATAATTCCCAATCAAATTGCTTATCCCTTTCAATATTATGCTATATGCCTTGTTTGCTTAATTCAAGTTATATAGAACAAGTATTGATTAATTTCGATGATTCTATGTTCCTTTACCTTGATTGTGTTTGCTTAATCCGCGTCTGTTTGATCGTGTTTTCTTAATTCATGATAGCTTTAATCCGTCTGCTTAATTCGGAAATTAGGAACATATATCTCGTAGTGTCAATTGCGCTTGTTTAATTTCTGCTACATTCGAAAAGGGATTAGAATCCGCTTAGGGCATGGAAATTATATGAATCAATGATAGTTGGGAAACCGAAATAGTAGATTAATCGTTCTTGCTTATTGATAATCAATTAATTGCACTGTTTCCTTAATCGAATCTTAAACCTAAACCCCACCCACCAACCCCAAATCGATTTGTAGGTTAACAATAATCCAACAGTCCTTGAGATACGATACTTGAGTTGTCGTTCCCTAACTATAGTTTTTCTTCTAGTTACTCGTTTTTTACCCGTGTGCGACAGCGGATCAATAATCATCAAGGGTCTCCCAGAGATATGCATAATTGTTAGAACAAAGGAGTTTAGTATGAGAATCTTGATAGTAGGGTCAGTATAAGATGAACACAGACTTCCATTTTTTTAGCTGTTTCAGAATTTTAAGTTTCTTCTTCCTGCTTCCTTAAGAATAGTGTTTAATTCATTTCTCCACCATTCTAGTGGAGAGAACCATTCTAATGCAGTCCATATCAAGGAATCATGTTTCTTGGGATTTTTGAGGAATAAGAACATGTCCACTGTTGGTAAGAGAATTGGCATACTGTATAGTACAGTTGCACACCACAGATACCACAAATGATCTTCTGAGAAATTGGAATTTGGATTAACCAGGAAAGGGACGAAAAATGGAGTATCAGGAAAAATATTTTTCTTCAGGAACATTACCGGTTCTTCTCAGGGCTCTGGACATGAAATGGTGGAGATGGTTTCTGGTAAACCTTTTGAGTTTGGTAGAAGAAAATGATGAGTCAACACTGGGAGGAAATATTTTGTTGACTGAGGCAGATGGTAATGGGTGGAACATGTAAATCAAAGGAAAAATATGGGCTTCAGTAATGATCTGGATAGGTTTCATTGGACTTGAAAGCAGGTCAGGAATCAAGTTTTGATTTCCTTTGATATGTTTGACAGAGAAATCACATCTAGAAAACCAATCCTTTAATCTTAGAGTTTAAGGATCTGGAGGCATTTTATTCTTGAACTCAAGAATTATGGGAAAGGAGGAATTATCCATTTGAACTTCAAATGATAACCTCTCAGATGGAAATAAAATTTTTGAATACCATACTTAACTGCAAGAGCTTCTTTATAGGTGGTATGGTAGTGCATCTCAGAGTATTTTAATTGTCCACTTGCATGACCATAGTAGTGCTTAACATTATTGATTTCTTCAATCAAAACTGCACCCCAATATAAATCACTGGCACAGTCTGGAAGATCCTTTTTCCATCACCAGGAATTTTCAATGCTGGTGGTGACTAAGAGATTTGCTTTAAAGCTTTGACAACATCAGTCTATTGTGATCCCCATGGAGGAGGATGTTTCTTGAGTAACTTTGACAACTGGATGGTATATTTGGCAACTTGAGGAATAAAATCCCTAATATAGTTGACAATTCCAAGAAACTGTTGTATTTGTTTCAAAGTGAGATTTTCATCAGGAAAATTCAAAAGTTCTTCAGCAATGTGTGGCTTAGGCTGATACTTTCCTTGGGAAAAATGTATTCCCAAAAAATCAGTTTCAATCTGGCCCGATTGACTTTTCTTGTCAGAGAGCATGATCCCATATTTTTGGACTAACTGGAAAAATTGGCCCAATAACTGTTTGTGGGATTCTTCATCTTTTGAAAATTGTAATACATCATCAATGTAGATGAGAATACTGTCCAAGATGGGTTCAAAAATTCTAGTCATGGTCTTCTGAAACAGTGATGGAGCCACCTTGAGCCCGAATGGTAAAACTGTAACACCCTAGTTTTTACATCTAGAATTAATTATTTTATTTGGATGTTTAAATTTATTTTGTTATGTGGTTTAGTTTGAGTAATTAAATTACTCTCTTCAAATTATTTTATTGGGTGCGTTAGCACTGACTCAATTCAGTGAATGCACGCTTACTAGACAATAATTACGTTATTGTCACTATTATACCAGTACAGAAAATTATTTTAAATAATATGATTAAGAGAAAAGCATTTTCATATTCCTATTCTATTTAATTTGAGAGTTAAAAATATTTTGGTTTGACCTTAATCGGAGATTAAATTCTGGACTGAGTATTTTCTTAGTTGATCATTTCAATTATTAATCTTTACTCTAATTTGAATTTCGAAATTATATCTTTATCAATCTTTATTTTTAGATTCTAAAAGGTAAAAACATGTTTATTTTAGGCCTAATATTTATCACTCATTTTGTACCTATTACTAAAGATTTGGTTTAAAACTTAACTTTCTCAACCTTTTCTCTCTCTCTTTTCTCGACGCTATCTCTCTCTTTCTCCTTTTTCTTCTCTGTTTCTTCTCTTTTCTTCCTTCTTTCTTTCTTCCTTCTCTCTTCTTCTTCTCCTCCCTCTTTCATAATCCGGCGCCGCCCCTTGCAGCCACCACCCAGCCGTGGGTCGCCGTCGTAGGTGCCGTCTGGGGCGCTGTTCTGCCGCGTCTGAGGGAGAGATGGTGAGTACGTGTGTGGATCTGTCTTGGTTCGCATTTGGGTTGCGGTCACCACCACGGTAACGCCGCTAGCCGCCGCAGGAAGCTCCTCCACCGCTAGTAATGGTGGTGCGGCCATGTCTTGTGGTGCTAAACCTCCCTCCTTCCATTCTCTGAGGTTCACCGTCATTTTTGGTCATGGATGCTTCTGTGAAGCCGCCGCCGTCGTCCAGCACCGTCAGCCGCCACGCCGGTTGGCCATCCAACCATCATGTTCTCTCTTCTTCACCTTGGGTAAGGGTTTTACCTCTAACCTCTTCTCTTTTGTAAATCCCCAAATTGATTTTGAAACCCTAACCCTAACCCTCTGATTTCAGATTTTAATCTTAATATTAAAGCTTGTTTTATGAAATTAGGACTGTGAATTTGTGTTTCCCTAAACCAATTTCATTATTCTGAGTTTCCCCTAAATTTTAATAATGAGCCCTAAACCCCCAATTTGATTTTATTTGAATTTGGGTATGTTTTTATGAAATTAATTATGATTTAGTGTAATTAGGACTCTTAATGGATGATTTCCAAAGTTCTTTTCCAAGATCTTTTAATCAAAACAAAGTTTTCTAAAAGGGTATTAGGAAGCGTGAGCTTCAAACATAATTTTCTTTAAAAATAACCTTGTTTGGTAATTAGATTAAGTGTTTAGATTAAGTTAGGATGTGTGTTTGATCATGTGAAATTGATTTCTTGATTTCTGGTTGTTGCGCGTTATTGGAATTACTCTCTGAGACGTTTGACACGGCTATGCTTGCTTGGTGGAGTAGATAGTTACACTCTTGGAGGTAATGTGAGTATTAAGACGAGGATCCTTTACTTGTCTTCAAAGGTAAGGGGAGTTTGCCTAGGGATATTCAATAACTGTATGCATGTGTGTATTTGATTAATTGTTTACTTGACGGTTATTGAGTTACTGGATTAACTGAAATGTTATGCTATTATATGAAGTTGAACTGTATCGTTATATATGTTGAGATGTATAACTGTGATGAACTGTGATATTGGCATTGAAATATGAATATATATATATGTGTACATACTGCTGTTGTTGTTTGAAGTTTGCTAAGCCGGACGTGTGTCTGTGCTCAACCATAATAAGGATTAAAAACCTTAATAAGCTTTGAAGATGAAGGGATTGGTGTTCTTTTCCAAAAGCTCTTTAAACTTAAAATATTTGTTTTAAATGTTGAAATGATTTTGGTGTACTATTGCTATACCAAAAGAAAAATCCTTTTCGAACTATGTGTCTTCAAGTGAAAACTTTCAAGATTATTTGGCAATATCCTATTGCGGGAAATATTTCAAAGATAAAAGAATTTCAGAGATGCTTTATAAAAGATTTTCAAAGAAAAGGTTTTTCCTAAATATTTTAGAAACTTTCCGATAACCTGGATAGGTTATCGAGGTTTCGGTTTTGAATTTGTTTTTCACTGAATGAAAGATAAGTACTAAAAGAATAGGAATCTAGACGTGAGACGTCGCCTCTAGTTTTCCATGCTTAGCACGTGATCTTGGATCAGTGTTAATTCGGGACCGTAAAGTCCTATTCGTAATGTTGTGGACTTCAAGTCCAATTCGCGGAATCGAGGACAGTTCGTTCTGATTTCCGTTGTTGTGGGCTATTATCCTTAGCATGATAAGTAAAACATGACTAAAAGTATATTCATTTCCATTACCACAAACCTTGACTGCGGCCACGGTCTAGGTGTTGGGATTGAGCATTCGGACCTTGTGTCCTATGTTTCTAAGTTTTCAAGTGATGGGGAAATAATGTTAAGTCATTAGCTTTGAGCTTTGACAGTGAAATATTTACACAAAGAAAAACCTTAAAAGGAAAGTTTTTATTCATATGCATTTCCCCTGGCAGACGTGCCTTTGCTTATTGAGGATACCCATGGGGTATCTGAGAGTCAGTCACATTGCTAGCTGTTTCGTTAAGGGCATGTGGCGTTGTCTCGACCAAGAGGCCTGGTGCATCGAGGATGCGGTGGCAACAGCCCGATGGGCGAGCTTGATCAACTCTATCTTCTCCCGGTGATAACATGGTGTTGTGATCTCATGAGATTAAGTTAGAGCCCGATGATTGAAGTGTCATGCATATTTTCAAAATATTGACTGTGCGGGTTTGAGACCCTTTGATATAACACTGTTATGTTATGTATATGCATGATTTAACTGCTTATATGATTATGTGATGTATGTATCATGTATATGGTTGTTGTGTGATATATCCATTTGTCGGTATCTCACCCTTACAAACATATCAGGTTTCTTCTGGTTTGCTATTGTACCCTGGGTATTTTAGTACAGATGTTGCAGAGGAGTCTTCCTAAATCACTCAGAGACTTAGATCTGGTTGTTTGATGAAGTATTTGATTGTGGAATGACCACGTGAGTTCTTCTCAGGAATAACTTTTAGAATGACCAGCTTAGGGTTTGAGACTTGGATTTTTGATAAGTATGTATGAGTATGACTCAGAGTCTATATTTTAAAACGGAATGTGTATGGCTCGTAGAGCGTCTCTTTTGAATGAAAACTTAAACTTTTCCTTTTGGTCATGTATAGCTAATTGATATAACTATCTTTAGCATATTAATGCCTGGTTGTATTTTGTGTAACTGGAATTCTGGAATGAAAATGTAATTATTTTAGCAGGTGTTCTTTTACCTGGGATGTCCGAATTACAGAGGAGACTCTGTCGAAATTTTCGTAAAATACTAGCTTTTATTCAAGTATATTCTTTAAATTAAATAGGCTTGCCGTACTATGATAGTAAGACTGTGTGCCAATCAAGGCTTAGGAGTAGTGACAAAATTTTTATACCCAATTTGAGACACTTATATACTTATATAAATTATTTTCCGAAACCAGCAAATTATCTTTTAATTTAAATTCCGCATGTGTTACGTAAGTAATGCCCTGAGGGAGGGCGTTACAAAAACCTTCCATTGGTATTGGGCATTAGGAAAGCAGAAGGCTGTTCTATAACGATCAGGAGGGTCAACAACCAATTGCCAAAATCTTGACTTCATATCAAATTTGGAATAGATCTGGGCCTCTTTGATGAGGATATTGAGTGATGAGGCCTTTGGAATTGAAAATTTATCATCTTTGAGAAAATGATTAAGAGGCATATAATCAATCACCAACCTCTTTTTTCCTCTTAACTTTTCAAACCTTTTTTCAACATAGAATGCTTGGCAAGCCCACTCAGATTTCGTGGGCTCAATCAATCCTTGTTTGAGTAATTTAGCACATTATTCTCGTGCTATTTCTAAATCAAATGGACTCATACCGAGATGAGTAGCTTTTGTGGGATTGACGTCTTCATTGAGCTTGAAAGGCAATTGAACAAAGAAGTCTTCATTTTCCTATCAGGGATGTGGTTCAAAAAAATTTTCATGCCTATTTGCACATAACTTGAGCAAATCTGCCTTCATTTCATCATACTTTGTTGGAACATCAGAGAGGGAATATAATTTCAGAGTTTATGAATAAGGCTTGAATTCTTTTTTGAATTTTATCCTGGTTGATAAAATATGGAGTTTATTAGCTGCTGAATAGACATCTATCCCAATGAAAATGTCTTTGTTGGGGATACTGCTGCCTATAACCTTTGTCAAAACTATACATTCAGGAAAAAATCTGATTCCAATCGTGTTTTTAGAAATCATATCAGTTCTGAATACTTTGCAATCAACTGCTATAAAGAATGCGGTATGTTTCACCCATGCTTATGTGGGTAGTATTTTTTGGATTCATCATTGTTTTGTGGGCACCGGTATCCATATAGGCTATGAATTTTTTGGGATGAGAAAAAATTGAAGGTAAAAGGTGGACTTCAACACAACGTTGTGGAGGAGTGGATAAAGAGCTATCTATCTCCTTAAATGAGTACTCAGGAAAATACTCATCTTCAAACTCAGTGATGGACTCTTCACTGGAAGAGGAATTTTGATGTAAGCCCAATGGAAGCCATCATGGATCAAGATGCCATTCAAGGACTTGGTGGGCCCATGACAAGAGCGAGGACCAAAAATGCCCAACAAGCTCTAAATCAAATGGTGGCTCTTTTAATGGAGACAAGTGCAAGTGCAAGTAATGAAGACAATGAGCCCAAGTTAATAACTTTGCTCATCCAAACCCAAGAAGCATGAAGGGGGCCTGCAAGTCCATGTCTTGGTTGTTTTCTTTTATTTCCAATAAGTGTAATGGTTAGTGTGATTAAGCCCAATTAATTTGTAATATTTTTTTGGGTCAAGTCCACTACTTTCCATGTGTTACACGAGTTCTAGAGAGTCTTGGGGAGGGAATCTTTGGCTTGCATGCTATAAGAAACTCCTCATTAGTTGTGCATAAAATTTTATTAATTATGGGGGGTTACACTTTTAATTTGAGAAGCAAGTGTAACCACCACATAATTAGGGTGATAGAGAGTCATGAAGAGGGGGTGGCGTGAACTTAATGTGGCTGAGTTATTCTTGGGAGTTAAGTTGGTTTTTGTGAGTTTTAAGGCCATTCAAAGGAGGGGGAGTAACCTTCAAATTGTGGTGGCTGAGTTGAATGATTTGGCGGCTACATTATGAGGGGTTTTAGGCCAATTAACTCATGATTATGGTGGCTGAGTTAAGTGGGAGTTAGTGGCTGTTTTAGTGCCATAATTAGGTGAGTTAAGTGCAGGTTTTGGAATCCTATGGATGGTAAAGTGAAGCAAAAGAACTCAGACATGTTTTCTATATGTAAGACACCACAAACACATGAATAAACAACTTTCATGTTGATTTTGGATTGAATCCAATATTGTGAGAATTTGTTCTCCTAGGTTCTTGGTTGAACCAAGCTAAATTCTTATCAAGAATCCAAGATTTTTGTGGAGAACATCATTTGGCTTATCAAACTACATGTTTGTGGCGCCATCCATCTCTCATTTTCTTCCATTTTTGTTTTCTTTCTTCATTTGATTTTGGTTACAAATTGGTTACACTAAGTTCTTGACTAAAATTCAACCAAATAGATCATTCCAAAGGCAACTATCCATTTGGTTGTCATCAAGTGGTATCAAAGCTTAGGCTTTGGTTGAATTTTCTGAGTTTTTGTTCTTCATCTTCTACCTTTCTTCTTTTAAACCCAGAAACACATAAATTACACTTTGATTCTATTTGTGAAGGGAAACTTCGTGGTTGTTGTTCTTGCTATAAAAAAAAGTTTTCAAATGTGATTCTTTTCTTCAAAGTTTGAAAAAAAAAATTGCGCAAATTATAAGAAAAAAATGTGTATGAAATCTTGAGAAAAAAAAAAAAGAAAAGTCTATTTGAGCAATTTGTGTTCTTGAAAAAAAATATTTCACTTCTTCCTTTGTTCTTATTTCCAAAGCTTTGCTTTTCTAGCCTTTCTTTTTGTTTTCTTGTTTTTTGATAAGTTTTATGATTTTTGTTACTTGAATTTTTTGGATTTTTGTATGCTTTTTGTGTTTGACTCTTCTAAGAACTAAAGGAGAACATTTGAGAGGAAAAAGGCAAGAGTGTCCAAAATACATTTTTTGTGTGGAAAAAGTCAAAAGAGTGAAAAAAAAAACCATTGTGTGAACTAGTGAGGGAGTGTAGTAAGGAAACACATAAATTCTTCTACTCAAATCATGGCAAACCAAGATGATAGTCCACCACTTTCCCCAAGGTCAGCGGCCATTCATGCTAGAATGACTACTCAAGTACAAGCTCTTACAAGGAAAATGGAGGCAATGCAAGCAAACTATGATAGACAACTTGCCAACCTTCAACACAATGATGATTCTATTGGATATGAGAGTGAAAGAGGAAGACCTAGAGGAGGAGGACATAGAGGAGGGAGACGTGATAGAGGACTTGAAGGGGTCAAAATCAAAGTTCCTTCCTTTATTGGGAAGAATGATCCAGAGGCTTTTGGGAAGTCAAATGAAGGATCATGAAGCAAGCCAGAGGGAGAATATCTTTCATTCTAGATGTCTAATTCGAGGAAAGGTATGTTCTCTAATCATTGATGGTGGAAGTTGTGCAAATGTTATAAGCACTAGATTGGTGTCCAAATTGAATCTTGTTACTAAGGCACATCCAAGGCCATATAGGCTTCAATGGCTAAGTGAGGTTGGGGAAATGATTGTGAACAAACAAGTAGAGGTCCCATTCTCAATTGGAAAGTATGAAGATTGTGTACTTTGTGATGTGGTGCCTATGGAGTCAAGCCATATGTTGTTGGGAAGGCCTTGGAAATATGACAAAAAGGCCATCCATGATGGGTTCTCAAATAAGTTTACCTTCATGTATCAAGACCGAAAGGTCATTCTTTCTCCTTTATCTCCAAAGGAAGTTAGTGAGGATCAAATAAGAATGAGAGAAAAAAGATAGCAAGAGAGAAAAGAAAGAGAAGGAGAGAAAAAAATTGAGAACAAGAATGATGAAAAAATAATGAAAAATCATGAGAAAAAAGTGATAAAAATAGAGATGAAAAAGAGGGAAAAGAGAGGTATTTTGCAACAAAGAGTTAGGTAAAAAGAGCATTGGTCTCAAGGCAGCCTCTATACATGATTTATTGTAGGGAATTTTGTTTAAATGCTAATGCCTCTATTGATATCTCTTTGTCTAGTGGTGTTAAAAATCTTTTGCAGGAATTTGGATATGCCTTTCCAAAGGAAGTGCCACACGGCCTTCCACCTCTAAGAGGGATTGAGCACCATATTGATCTCATTCCGGGTGCATCATTGCCTAATAGACCAGCCTATAGTAGTAATCCTCAAGAGACTAAAGAGATTCAAACCCAAGTGGAGGAGTTGATGCAAAAAGGGTGGGTTCAAGAAAGTATGAGCCCCTGTGCAGTACCGGTAATTTTGGTAACGAAAAAGGATGGTAAGTGAAGGATGTGCACAGATTTTAGGGTTGTGAATAACATCACAATTAAATATAGACATCCTATCCCTAGGCTTGATGATTTGCTTGATGTTGTATGGTGCATGCCTATTTTCTAAAATTGATTTAAAATGTGGGTCTCATCAAATTAGAATTAGGGAAGGAGATGAATGGGAAACTGCCTTTAAAACAAAATATGGATTGTATGAATGGTTGGTAATGCCTTTTGGCTTAACAAATGCACCTACCACTTTTATGAGGCTTATGAACCTTGTTCTAAGAGATTTTTTAGGCAAGTTTGTTGTGGTGTATTTTGATGATATCTTAATATATAGTAAAAACTTTGATGATCATCTTGAACATTTAAGGGTTGTTTTACTTGTATTAAGGAAGGAAAAATTGTATGTAAATTTGGAAAAATGCACTTTTTGTGTGGACCATGTGATTTTTCTTGGTTTTGTGATAAATGCAAAAGGGGTGCATGTGGACCAAGAGAAAATTAAGGCCATTCAAGATTGGCCAACCCCCAAAAATGTGAGTGATGTAAGAAGCTTTCATGGTTTGGCTAGTTTTTATAGGAGGTTTGTTAAGGACTTTAGTACCTTGGCTGCACCTCTTAATGAAATTGTCAAAAAAAAAAATGTTGGGTTCAAATAGGGGGATAAACAAGAAAAATCTTTCAAAGAACTAAAGGAAAAACTCACCCATGCACCAATACTTGTTTTACCTAATTTTGGTAAATCTTTTGAAATTGAATGTGATGCTTCTAGTGTTTGTGTTGGGACTATTTTGATGTAAGAGGGGCATCCAATTGCTTATTTTAGTGACAAATTAAGTGGAGCTTCCCTTAATTATCCCACCCATGATAAGGAGTTGTATGCCATTGTAAGAGCTTTGCAAACTTGGCAACACTATCTTTTGCCCAAAGCGTTTGTGATTCATAGTGACCATGAGTCTTTGAAATATTTGAAAGGGAAAGAAAAGTTAAATAAAAGGCATGCAAAGTGGGTTGAATTTCTTGAACAATTTCCATATGTGGTGAAACACAAAAAAGGTAAGGCCAATGTTGTTGGGTAGGTTCCCTACTAAACGGGACCCACTAGATAAATAATAAAAAAAAAAGAAAAAAAAAGGAATGGTTCATAATGGGCCCAAGCCCATGTGGCACATGAAGAAGGGATTTAAATCCCTAGGTTGAAAAAAAAAGGTTAAGTGGCTGCACACAGACACAGGCGGCGAGAAGAAAAGAGAAGAAGAAAGAGGGTTCAGGTGGTGGAAGGTGGTACAGCAAACTTGCTCCGTTTTTTGCTGAAATTTCAGTATGTTATTCCTACCAATGAGCCCGTTAGTTTGATATATTTTATTTGTTGTTTTGCCTTCTCTTTGAGCTGAGTTGTTATACCCATTGTTGTGGGGTTTCTATCTTGTTGCTTGCTTGTATCCACCTTTTGGGTGATGTATTGCTGATTTGGTGTTCCCTAGTATTTCTAGGAAGACTTGGTGTACCCATTATTATTTATAGTGGAAGCTTTTGCTGGACTTGGTCCCGTGGTTTTTATCCCTACACTGGGGAGTTTTCCACGTTAAAAATTGTGGTGTCATTGCTATTTATTTTTCAGCCATTGATACTATCATGTGGAAGAATATTTTTGTTGTGCCTATTTATTTTACAGGTGAAGGGAAAAAATATTTGCTTCATTAGAGATTGTTATCTCTGGCTTTTTCCCAACAAAGTGGTATCCAGAGCTTAGGTTGTTATGTACTGTGCATTTAAATGGAGGAAAATCAAGGGCCAAATATGATTAAGCTGAACTCTACAAATTATACACTTTGGAAGACCCTCATGGAAGATATGTTATACAGCAAAGACTTGTATGATCCCATTGAGGGGGACACTGCCCAACCTAAGGATAAAAATGAAAGTGATTGGAAGAAGATGAATAGAAAGGCAGTTGCTTTGATTAGGCAGTGACTGGATTTGAGTGTATATCCTCATGTAGACACAAACAGATGCCCAGAAAATGTGGAAGAAGTTGGCCGAGCTGTATGAGCGGAAGAATGTGCAAAATAAAGCATTTCTGATCTAGAAGCTGGTGAATATGAAATACAAAGAAGGGGATTCAATGGCAGAGCATATGAGTATTTTTCAGAATACTGTGAATCAGTTGACAGCAACAGATATTAAATTAGATGATGAGTTGCAAGCCTTGTTGTTTCTTAGTTCCTTGCCTGACACTTGGGAAGTTCTGGTTGTGACATTGACTAATTCAGTTCCTAATGGGAAGTTGACAATGTCAATGGTAAAAGAGAGCATGTTGAATGAAGAAGCTAGAAGAAAGGAGTGTGGTTTGAATGGTACCTCCACTCAGTCATAAGCACTAGTTGCAGAGTCACAGGGGAGAAGTTAAAAATAGACATTTCCATAAGCATGAAAAATCTGACAGTCGTAGCAAGCCAAGAAGCGAGTCCAGGACTAGAAAAGAAGTGAAATGTTATCATTGTGGCAAGGTGGGACACATCAAAAGACAATGCAGGTTCCTAAAGAGAGAGAAGTCAAGAGAAAAAGATGAAGACAAAGAGAAGAAAAATGATTAAGACACAACTGCAGTTGCATCTGATAGTGATGTTTACATTGTCTGTGATGATAATTCTATAAATCTAGCATGCCATGATTCTAGTTGGATTGTTGATTCTGGAGCCTCAGACCATGTCACTCCTAAGCGTGATTTCTTCTCATCTTATACTGATGGTGACTTTGGCTCGATTAAAATGGGAAATGAAGGGGTATGTAAAATTGTTGGTATGGGAGATGTTTGGATTGAAACCAGCATTGGGTGCAAGCTGCAATTGAAGAATGTCAGACATGTTCCAGATATCCGTCTCAACTTGATTTCTGTTAAAGCCTTGGACATTGAGGGTTATCATACTTACTTTGGTGGTGGCATATGCAAGATCACAAAAAGGTCACTAGTGGTGGCAAAAGAAGAAAACCTCACTACTCTCTACAGGATGCCTGGAAAGTTAAGCAAGGAGGAAGTGAATGCAGTTGAAGATGCTTCTTCTGATTTGTGGCATATGTACCTTGGTCACTTGAGTGAGAAAGGACCCAACATCCTTGCCAGGAAAAATTCTCTTCCTATGAAAGGTACACCTTTAAATACTTGCTCTCATTGTTTTGTTGGAAAACAACATAGAATTTCATTTCGTAGTTCTGGTCCTCATAGGAGGCCTAATGTTCTTGATTTAGTTCATACTGATGTTTGCACTATGGATTGTTAGTCTCTTGGTGGTGCTTCATACTTTGTTACTTTTATTGATGATCCCTCTATAAAAGTGTGGGCTTTTGCTTTGAAATCTAAAGACCAGGTACTTGGTGTCTTCAAGCACTTCCATGCAAGTGTTGAAAGAGAAAAAGGAAGCAAGTTGAAATGTGTCCGAGCAGATAATGGTGGTGAATACGGGGGTCCGTTTGAAGAATATTTCAAAGAACATGGAATCAGGTTTGAGAAGACAGTTCCAAAGATGCCTCAACATAATGGAGTTGCAGAGAGAATGAACCGTACCATTAATGACAGAATCAGCTGTATGCTCTCTCATGCAAAATTACCCAAATCCTTTTGGGGTGAAGCAATGAGAACTACAATGGATTTGATCAACCTTTCTCCTTCTGTGCCACTAGATGGTGATGTTCCAAACAGAGTATGGACAGGGAAAGATGTCTCTTATAGTCATTTTAGAGTGTTTGTCTGCAGGACTTTTGTTCACATTCCAAGAGATGAGAGGTCCAAGCTTGATGGAAAATCCAAACAATGTGTCTTCTTGGGTTATGGTCATGAAGAGTTTGGTTATAGACTCTGGGATCCAGCTGACAGAAAATTTATCAGAAGCCGGGATGTGATATTTCTTGAAGACCAAACCATTGAAGATTTTTAGAAAGCTGAGAAACAGAAACAGGTTGCCAGAAGTTATATTGATGTTGTGCCTAAACCTCCTACTGGAACTTTTGTTGAAGGGGGAGATATACAGGTAGATGATGGGAATGCAAATGACGACCCTACACCTCACCATGATGAACCAATTGAAGAGGTTCCATTTGAGCCACCAGTTGAGCCTCAGTTGAGAAGATCTACAAGAGAGCGTCATGCTTCCCAAAGATACACTCCACATGAGTATGTGATGATCACTGATGGTGGAGAGTCAGAAAGTTTATGAAAAGGCTTTTGTAAATGTGCACAAGGAAGAGTGGTTGAAGGCCATGCAAGAAGAAATGAATTCCTTGCATGAGAATCACACATTTGAATTGGTGAAGTTGCCTAAGGGTAGGAAAGCACTCAAGAACAAGTGGGTGTTCAAGCTGAAATCAGAAGAGAATATATCCCAACCAAGGTACAAAGCAAGATTGGTTGTGAAAGGCTTCAATCAGAGGAAAGGTATTGACTTTGAAGAAATTTTCTCACCTGTGGTGAAGATGTCCTCTATTCGAGTTGTGCTTGGATTAGCAGCTTGCTTGAACCTAGAGGTTGAACAACTTGATGTGAAGACAACATTCCTTCATGGTGATTTGGAGGAGGAAATTTATATGGAGCAACCTGAAGGCTTCAAGGTCAAAGGAAAAGAGCAGCTTGTGTGCAAGTTGAAGAAAAGTCTGTATGGACTCAAGCAAGCACCAAGGCAATGGTATAAGAAATTTGATTCTTTCATGGAGAAACATGGTTATAGTAAAACCACTTCAGATCATTGTGTGTTTGTGAAGAAATTCCCTGATGATGATTTTATTATCCTCTTGCTATAAGTGGATGACATGTTGATTGTTGGTCATGACACAAAGAAGATTGATTGTCTGAAGAAAGATTTGAGCAAGGCCTTTGCTATGAAGGATTTGGGTCCTGCAAAGCAAATCCTTGGCATGAGAATTACTCGTGATATGAAGAATGGTAAATTGTGGTTGTCTCAACATAAGTATATTGAGAAGGTATTAGAGAGGTTTAACATGAGCAATTCCAAACCTGTTAGTACTCCACTTGCAAGTCATTTCAAGTTGAGCTCTCAACAATGCCCTACAAGTGAGAAAGACAAAGGAGAGATGAAGAAGGTTCCTTATGCATCCGCGGTTGGTAGTTTGATGTATGCTATGGTATGCACAAGGCCGGATGTTGTCCATGCTGTTGGAGTTGTTAGTCGTTTTCTCTCTAATCCTGGTAGAGACCACTGGCAAGTAGTGAAGTGGGTTTTCAGGTATCTCAGAGGCACTTCCAGAGTATGTTTATGCCTTGGGGGTGGTCAACCTGTGTTAGATGGCTACACAGATTCAGATATGGCCGGTGATGTTGATTCTGGAAAATCTACTTCTGGACATTTGATGACTTTTGCAGGGGGAGCGGTGTCTTGGCAATCAAGATTACAAAAATGTGTTGCTTTGTATACCACTGAGGCTGAGTATATTGCCATTACTGAAGCTTCTAAAGAACTTTTGTGGATGCAGAAATTCCTACAAGAGTTGGGCCTCAAGCAAGAGAAGTTTATGTTATTTTGTGACAATCAGAGTGCTATCCATCTCAGCAAGAATCCAACTTTTCATTCCAGGTCAAAGCACATTGAGGTGTGGTATCATTGAATACGAGATGCGCTAGAGATGAAGACATTTTCACTTGAAAAGATCCATACTAATGAAAATGGTTCAGATATGATGACAAAGACCTTGCCTATGACAAAGTTTATTTGTTGTAGAAAGATAGCAGACATGGCTGAGCAGTATCTTCCCACTTAGTCGGGAAGGGGGAGATTTGTTGGGTGGGTTCCCTCCTAAATGGGACCCACTAGATAAAAAATAAAAACAAAGAAAAGAAAAAAAGGAATGGTTAATAATGGGCCCAAGCCCATGTGGCACATGAAGAAGGGATTTAAATCCTTAGATTGAAAAAAAAAAGGGTTAAGTGGTTGCACACAGACACAGAGACGGCGAGAAGAAAAGAGAAGAAGAAAGAGGGTTCAGGTGGTGGAAGGTGGTACAACAAACTTGCTCCGTTTTTGATGAAATTTCAGTATGTTATTCCTACCAATGAGCCCATTAGTTTGATATATTTTATTTGTTGCTTTGCCTTCTCTTTGAGCTGAGTTGTTATACCCATTGTTGTGGGGTTTCTCTCTTGTTGCTTGCTTGTATCCACCTTTTGGGTGATATATTGCTGATTTGGTATTCCCTAGTATTTCTAGGAAGACTTGGTGTACCCATTATTATTTATAGTGGAAGCTTTTGCTGGACTTGGTCCCGTGGTTTTTATCCCTACACTGGGGAGTTTTCCACGTTAAAAATTGTGGTGTCATTGCTATTTATTTTTCTGCCATTGATACTATCCTGTGGAATAATATTTTTGTTGTGCCTATTTATTTGCACAGGTGAAGGGAAAATATTTGCTTCATTAGAGATTGTTATCCACTAATACAGAAAAGGGCTTCAGTAGCGCTTTTTTTTTGCCTTTAGTAGCGCTTCAAAGCGCTATCTATTTACCCGCTACTGAAGGTGGGAGAGATTCAATAGCCCTTAAAAAAGCGCTACTGAAAGTAGGAATAGGTAGCACTTCCTTGAGAAAGCGTTGTCTAAAGTTGGTAATAAGACAATCTATTACATACTTTAGATAGCGCTTTCTCAAGGAAACGCTATCTATTTTTCACTTTAGGCAGCGTTTTTTCAAGAAAGCGCTACTGAAAGTATGAATAGGTAGCGCTTCCTTGAGAAAGCGCTGTCTAAAGTTGGTAATAAGACAATCTATTACATACTTTAGACAGCGCTTTCTCAAGGAAGCGCTGTCTATTTGTCACTTTAAACAACGTTTTTTCAAGAAAGCGCTGTCTATTTGTCACTTTAGACAATGTTTTTTCAAGAAAGCGTTGTCTATTTGTCACTTTAGACAATGTTTTTTCAAGAAAGCACTGTCTATCCCCCCTGTTTTTTTCTTCATTATTCACTGTTTTTATACATTTCCCACCTGCACAACCATCCCTCATCAATTCATAGTAACACTGCATTTAGGTACATCACACACATACACATATATAATGTACAAAGCTTACATACAATATTGGTAAGCACACACACACACACACACACACACACACACATATATATATATATAAATCAAACCAAATGTCAAAATCATGCATATATAACCAATTAATTAAGTAATATACTTTAACACAATTCACAATAACAAATTGAATGAACCCCACCAAAAAAAAAGTAAGAGCTCTCTTTTTTCTATATTCTGCAGCTCTACAATACAATGGCCAAGTCCAAGAATAATGCTAAGAAGCTCTGGTCTTTGTCTCCTCTCATTGTTTACAATCTCATCATACTCAGGACTAAGACCAGGTAGACAACCAGTCCTCACCCAAACATCCTTTTCCATTCGTAGATGAAGCACAAGGTAGGGTCCCTTGCTTTTCATTCTCTCTGCAATCTTGTTCCCAAGTTCCTGAACTGGCTTTGCAAACCTCAATGCATTGAAAGTACCTGAAAGATAATGTGAGAATAGTCACAATCTGCTATCAATTGTTATTATATAAATAAAGTTCCGAGGTGTGAGTGTTGTTTTCTTCTTTTATTGCTTTGCTTTTTCATCTTTCAAATAAGAAAAGAGACTTGGCAATTACCTTGCATCGATGTTTCTGGAGATCAGAAGGAAGATCCTTTGACAACCTTGAATCCAATCCACGTAAAAGCAAAACGCCTTCTCTGTTGAGCTTCATAGGACAACAAGAATCATGTTAGACTCTAGTTCATCAACAAGAACAACACTCACATCACACTTTTTCTAGACAAATCAAAGCTTTCCTCAATTCAATACAAGCTAATACATTGGCTACATAATATTGCTGTCATTAAATTGATATGGAGGGCTCTAACTACTTGCTTACACTTTACAACACAACAACTTTTGTTATGGTACTGGTAATGTTGGTGTCATCCATGAAATTACCATCTGTGAAATTATTTCAGAACCATACAAACACTATATTATATTATATATAGGAAACAGTTTAGGACTCAATCTGGAGAAGCTAAAGCCTATTGCTAACTAAATATAGGCTCAAGGAATAAAACACAAGAAGATAAATAAACTCTTACTCTTCTGAGATATCGCGACCGGATCCAACTGGGAGTGACATGAAGGGGAGGGCTTCCCTCCACTGGCCTTCCCAACCCCATGACTTTATTGCTTAAAAATACCCTTCTAAACAAATAAACTCATTAAATCAAGCAAATGCTTTCTCATACTAAACTTTAAAATTTAACTGCATGTGCATGCTACATTTTTAAAAATGGAAAGTGCAGTGGAGCATAGGCTATACCTGAGGCAATATGTTAGGGAAGGAAGTTAGAAGTTTCTTCTTGTTGGAAATGAGAAATTCAAGTGTTGCTTCTGCGACAACGGGATCAGCAAACTAACTATATGCATCAACCATTGTTGAACGAAGGGATTCATGCACAAAGGAAGCCAGTCCATTGTTGAACGAAAGACAGAACTTTGTCCTGTTCATTCATTGTCACAGACTTGCGAGATCCGTCACCTCAATGCATCAACCATTCTACAATCATGCTTCCTGCGCCGGCATCTATGATGGGATTTTTTATCCAACAATGTGTTCTCCCCAACCATCTCCATTTTAGAATCTACAGCTGGTCCAATGAAGGTCAAGTTAGTATCTCAAACAACTGATTACAGTATTAGTTTTATATTCAACCAATACAACAAATGCCTAAATAAATAATGTTTTGAAGCCATGTGTATGAAATCCAAAAATTATAATCAGATAAGAACAAACAAATACAGAACTATGGTTTTTGTGTGTGTGGACAGGTACATGCAAAAGAGGATCACTAATAAATATCAGGGAAACATATTCTGACCTTATTGACAACAAAGCATATAGAATTAAGTTCAATTGAACTGTAGTGACATGCTATATAGAACAATGGCATTCAAAATCTGTAAATAAGGTAGTCTGCAAACAAGAGAGCATATTGTCACAATGTCACCAGCCATTAGAGAGCAAAAACTCGACTTCTCATAAATGTGATCCCTAGTAATAAAATTCCCTTAGTCTGCCATTGTCTTAGTGGTTAAATCATTGTCATCTCATAATATTCCATTTGCTTCCCTACAATGTTGCTATCAAAACAGTAAAGTCATTTCAAATCTCCGACTAGTCAAAATTGAGTTTTCACCACAAGTATAACATGTAACTTCAGCATAACCCATCCAGAAAGAATTATCCTCTCAACAATGTTCACTTTCATCACACGAACACCTAGTCTCAACTTCACCCAAATCACAAGTTAATGATACAACCAAACAAAGTAATAATGCAATTGTTTTGCTCCATCCATCAGCTTGTGTTCACCGAGACCTCAAGCCCCAAACCTCAAAATTATATTTTGTTATTATGTTTCATGTCAGATTTCTGACTATTTAGGGAATACATCCTGAAAAGAAGACATTAGAAATCTGTAAACAGTTTTCATGTCTCGCTCTCCAAACAGCTTGCTGCACACCTAGAGATTGGGAATCAAAATTGTTTAAAAGTATAAAAAAATAAAGGCCTTTTGAAAGGGGAAACTTATTAATCAAAATATCTCTAGATTTGGCCACTCGAACATCGCACGTTTGAAAAGGGGAGGAGGATTGAGACAAGAGGTTGTCAATGTCATGATTGTCTTTCTAAAAAGTTGAAAGTTAAAACAGAAAGGTGTTTTAATTAGTTGTGGGAGGAAGATCATATGATCCTTTTTATCTCCCAACCCAAGGCCTCACCAAACTCCAAATACATGGCATGATCGAACCGAAGAATTACCCTCTCAGCACAAGATATACTGTCACTAAGACAAAATGATTAAACCCACAAGTATTGATGACTTATAATTATTCCAGCAACCCAACTTAGCTTAAAAGGAGGTTGCATTACAGCATTAGCAACATCCCAAATAACAAAATATACCGACATGTAACATAAGTACATAACACATACATGTAATTTCACTACTACCTTCAAACAAATAGAAGGCACAAAGCATATCCAAACATGAGGATAAACAAACTCACTAACCCAATATTTGGAATAGTTCAAGTTTAGAATTTAAAACAACCCATCTGAAATGAATACATTCACAAATTCTATCAAATGTGGTAGGACTTACAAATCATGAGATATTACCCCAAAATGATTAGTAAAATAATTGAATTCTTAAACTAATACATTGCCAAACAAGTTATATGACAAATACTCTTATAAATGAAATTAATTCTTTCATTTCAAACATTCACATAAAATCTTCCAAGCCACCTACTAAAAAGGAATACACACAAGCAAATCACCAGGTTCGTAATAACACAACACATACCACCAATAAGAGTTTCCCCAAGAAATAAAACAACCCAGTAGATAAATTTTAAGCAACCAACAACATAAATGCAAAAACAAAACAGATAACAACAGATTAAACAAATTAAAGGAACTACATATAACATAAAAATAGAAAAATTACCACCAAGTTGGTCGCCCCAAAAGATCAATCTAGAATCATCCTCTTCCTCATCAAACTCAGTATCCCCACGATAACCAGGTTCACTCCCATACCCCGACTTGTTCCCATTGGCATCAGATCACCCACTCACCCCAAAGCCAATACCCACATTCTCCTTTTCTCCACTCCCACCATCTTTCTCCCTCTCCCTCCTCGAATTCTTCGCTTCGCTCACATCTGAAGACCAATTCGCATCCCAAAACAGCTCCCCACTCGAGTCGGTGCCCATCGCCACCGGGAAATCGGAGCAGGTCCCGTACGCCGCGGAGGCCCCGACGGAGCAGCAGCGCCGCGTGCCGCTCCGGTCGCTGCTCCGAACGGACACGGATCTTGATCCACGGCGACGCCTCTTGCGGGAGATGAGGCGGTAATTATTCTCGGTGGGGTGGTTGTTGTTGTTGTTATTGCGGTGGGGGGCGGAGGGGAGAGGGTTGTCCTCATCAAGGAGGGTGAGTTTGGAGAGGTCGATGGCGTCGAGGGAAAAGGGTACAAACCATTTTAATCTTGTTTCTCTCCAAATCATCAAGATCTGGGACGGTGAGAACGTGACGCGGCAATGGGCGGAGCAGTTATGGTTCGCAGTGGTGCTCCAAGGGTCGCGCGGCGATTCTGCAGGTGGGGGTACGGTGAGGAGGAGAGGAGAATGGGAGGCGGTGGTGGTCTCGGATGCTAACAGTGGTAGACAAACGAGCTCGACTGGGTTACGACACAAGGGAGACGAGAGTCGTGGTGGTAGACGAACGACGACGATGGTAGCTTAGGTGGTGGTGGTAGACGAGAATGGTAAGGGTTTGGAGAAATAGGGTGGGAGGGAAAGAAGTGGTTCTGAGAGATGAAGTCCCGCAAAATTTTTGAGAGTGGGAGGGACAGTGTGCGTGGGAGGGAAACATTTATTTTCAGGGTAAGGAATAGACAGCGCTCCCTTAAACAAACACTATCTTAGGTTATGAATAGATAGCGCTTTCTCAAAAAAGCGCTATCTATTCATCACAAATAGATAGCGCTTCCTCAAACAAGCACTATCTATTCCTACCTATCAACTTTTAATAGCGCTTCCTTGGAGAAGCGTTGTCTTAGGTTATATCTAAAATAGCGTTTCTTCAAGAAAGCGCTACTAAATGTCTTCCGCCTCTCTTTTAATAGCGTTTCGGTTAGAAACGCTATTAAAGGTGCGCTACTAAAACCCTTTTCTGTAGTAGTGATCTCTGGCTTTTTCCCAACAAATGTTGTGGTGGACACACTTTCAAGAAGACATGCTTTACTTTCTACCCTTGAAACAAAATTGTTTGGACTTGAATGCATTAAAGATTTGTATGAGCATGATAAGGACTTTTCAAATATCTTTGCTAATTGTGTGCATTCAGCCCAAAATGGACATTTTAGGCACCAAGGGTTTTTATTCAAGGAAAAAAGATTATGTGTGCCTAAAAGTTCCATAAGGGACTTACTTTTGAAGGAGGTGCATGAAGGGGGTTTAATGGGGCATTTTGGGGTTCAAAAGACTTTAGACATGTTGCATGAACATTTTTATTGGACTCACATGAAGCATGATGTGCAAAAATATTGTGAAAAATGCATTGTGTGATTTTATAGTCAAAATCTAAAGTGATGCCTCATGGACTTTATATTCCTTTACCTATTCCTGATTTTACTTGGATTGATTTGTATATGGATTTTGTTGTGGGATTGCCTAGAACAAGGAATGGTAAAGATTCAATTTTTGTTGTGGTGGATAAATTTTCTAAAATGGAACATTTTATACCATGCAAAAAAATTGATGATGCTTGTCATGTTGCAGATCTATTCTTTAATGAAGTGGTGAGACTTCATGGTCTCCCAAGAAGTATTGTTAGTGATAGGGACACCAAGTTCCTAAGTCACTTATGGAGGACATTGTGGGGAAAGCTAGGTACAAGGCTTCTCTTCTATACTACTTGCCATCCTCAAACGGATGGGCAAACTGAAGTTGTGAATAGGACATTTTCTTCCCTTTTAAGGGTTGTGATTAAAAAGAATATTAAATCTTGGGAGGATTGTTTGCCTCATGTTGAATTTACTTACAATAGGGTCGTTCATAGTACTACTCAATATTCTCCTTTTGAGGTTGTTTATGGATTTAACCCTTTAACTCCTCTTGATTTATTGTCATTGCCTATCTCTTCAATTCTTTATCATAAAGATGGTGGGGCCAAGGCTGAATATGTGAGGAAGTTACACGAGCAAGTGAAGGGGACAAATGGTTAGGTAATTCATTATTCTCAAAACCAGGTGATTGACCAACATACACTTCATCTTGTATAAATACATTTAAGAAAGAACTCTTAACAGCCATTTGATACAATTTAAATCCCATTATGCAAGCATAAGTAAGTAGCATTCTTATAGCTTCTAATCTTGCTACTAGTGCATATGTTTCATCATAATCTATGCCTTATTCTTGGTTATACCCTTTGGCTACCAATCTAGCCTTGTTTCTTATAATTATACCATTTTCATCTAGTTTATTCCTAAAAACCCATTTTGTACCTATTAATTGAAAGTTCTTGGGTTTAGGAACTAGTTTCCAAACTTGGTTTCTTTCAAACTGGTTTAACTCATCATGCATAGCCATCATCCAATTTTCATCAATTATAGCATCATCTATGTTCTTAGGTTCTACTTGAGACACAAATGCCATAGGGTTATTCCATGATTGATCAAATATCTTTAATGCAACAATGTAGACATATTATACAATGATATATAAGTCAACACAGAAAGATTCACAATCATTCATTAATAATTATAATCAGAAAACATATTCAATCATTATTCTTTATTTATTGTTACCCATTTTGTGTTCGGTGAAGGCCCTATGTCATGATTCCAATTTTTGCTCTTGACCTTCCACCACACCTACAAAACAGAATTTCATGTTTGTGCTATAGGTACCCAAATTTTCTTGGGTCCTTCATGGTTAGTTGCAGCAATAGTTCCTTTAGGAACCCATATATACTTAGATTTATTGTATGCTGATTTTCTGTATTTACATGTAGAAGCTGTGTGACCTTTTCTAGCACAAAAATTGCATTTAACAAATGGTGTGTTTGATGTCTTAGGTGCAACAAAACATTTCTTAAAGTATTTCACATGTATCTTAGGTTCATAGCCTATTCTAGCCTTATCATAAACACATTTTTGTTGTCCTAACAATGCATCCAAGTTATCTCTACCATTTGTGAACTTGGCTAAGTCATTTTTCAATTTTTCAACTTCTTTAGTCAATGTACAACACTTAGAACAATTAGAGCATATAGGTGGTTCTAAAACAGTAGCTAATCTTTCTTTTACAGCACAATTTTCTATTTTTAATTCATCTCACTAGTGGAAAATATACATTAGACGGTAAAGGTTTACGTCAGTTAACCAAAAGCTAGACGTTAAAAAGGAGGGGGTGGCAGTTTTGTAAATATCAGACTTCATTAATTCAATTGTAACGTCAGTTGTTTTAAGGACTGACGTTAAAAGTGAGTGACTCCTTACTTTTAACGTCAGTTCAATAAACAACTGACGTTAAAAGTGCGTCACTTTACTTTTAACTTCTGTTCTTTCATCAACAGACGTTAAAGGTTATTTTAATACTTTTTTTATCTATTATACGTACCCTTCCGCATTGCCTTCCTCAAAGTTTCAGTTTCACAATTGCTTTGATGTTTTGTGTTTCTGTTTTGAAAACTAAAATATATGTGCGAAGTATAAGTTGATTCAATAACCCAAACCGGATCTCATTCATTGAAAGGGTTTAAAATCCTTTAAAATCCTATAAAAATTTACATTGATAGGGTTTAAAATCCTATAAAAAGTTACATTGAAAGGGTTTAAAATCCTAAACATTTTGTTGAGGGGCTTCGTTCCCTTCATGGGTGAGCAAGAGAGGAGAGTCGAGCGACCAAGTTTTCCAGAGCGGCTGAGCAAGGGTGCACCCGATCCGTTTCAGCAATGGCCTTGGAACAGTCATTTGCTTCCAAAGCTGACGTTCTGGTGCTGTAGCTAGCTGCCGATTCTCCAGAAAGATGATAAGGTGAGCAACTCACACTATGTGATTTACACAACCTTATCACCCATGTTATGTGATTTACACAACCTCAGAAGTTGTTTGACCATTAAGACAAAGACCTTTGAGTCTAGGAATAGGAAGAAAGAGTGATGAAGTTAATCTCCCGGCAGAGCCATATTGTGAAGCAGAAAATTAAATGGATGGAAGGAAGCTATTTATAGGAGCAGGGGATGAAGTTACTAAGCTATTCTGATTTTCTTGAAAACTTATCTATAAACTTAATGCTCATTAAGAGGATTAAGTTTCAAGGTGCATGGGTTAGCACAGTAGTCAAAGGAATGAATTTTTTTGCAGAAATACACTTTTAACGTCAGTTGTCTTCAAAAACTGACGTTAAAAGTGCTTTTAAAATAAAAAATATTTATTTTTAACGTCAGTTTTTTATACAACTGACATTAAAAGTTTTATTTTTACTTGAATTAAATTAATAGTCAAAGGAATTAATGTTTTTGGATAAAGGTATACACTTTTAACGTCAGTTTCTTAAGACAACTGACGTTAAATATATGACATTTAACGTCAGTCTTTACAAACAACTGATGTCAAATGTTGTTTTATTTTGGTTTACACCCACGTGCCTTCTGCACTTCGCTTTGTACGTCTCTTTTCTCTTTTCATCACGCACAACCCTCACTCTCAACCCTCACTCTCACTCTCACTCTGCCCTAATCGCGAGCTCATCTCCACCGCAACCACTGTGAGGGCTTCTTCGTCACCACCGTGAGGTACACTATTAACCCTAACTCTGTCTTTCCATTCATTCTTTGCAATAACTTTACATCTCTCTTTCCCCTTCCCGCGCACTAACTCTCCTTGTCCCTCTGCTCTCAGTAACCACATCGAACGTTGGCCACCACTCGAGCTCCCCTCCCCACCACCACCCGAGCACCTATTTCTGGTGAGTCTTTAGGGCACATTTTTTTATTTTTGGTTTTGAGTGTATGTTGAAATTGTAGTCTCAGTAGTTGAAACTTGAAGACGTGAGTTTGAGTTGTTTTGAATGTATGTCTCTATTTTTGGTTTTGAGTGCATGTTGCTCTACTGGTTGATCTGTCACGGCCGTGATGCTCATCACGGCTAGGCCGTGATCGATTCCACTGTGATGGTCTGGTTCAGTTGGCACGTTACGGTCGTGATGGACATCACTGCCAGGCCGTGACCAGTGCTTGGTAATCTTCAAAAACTACAGTTTTCAATCTCCCGTATTGTCCTTATATTGGATATATGTTTTGTATATCTACAGGACCTATCTTGTTATGGATCGTAGTTGGATGGTTTGTAAGCGTACTAGTGCTGAGTATTTGAAGGGGGTGGGAGAATTTATAGAATTTGCTCAAAGGAATGTTCCTAATAGTAATGGAATGTTCTGTTGTCCTTGTGTCATGTGTTTGAATACAAGGAAATGTACGGTGAAGGATATACGTACTCATTTGATTTGTGAAGGGATTTGATTGAGTTATACAAGATGGATATGGCATGGTGATGTATTGTTGAGTAGTACGGCAAGCGTCTCCCAAAGTGAGGACGTTGACGTAGATATGGAGGATGATCGAGTAGAGGACATGATCCGTGATATTGGACAAGAATCTTTTCATCGAGCTCATGTGTATGATAGGTTGTGCGGTGATGCGGATAAGCCTTTATATCCAGGGTGTACTACTCATACACGGTTGTCGGCGGTGCAAAAATTGGTTTGTGTGAAGGCGAGAAATGGTTGGACCGATAAAAGCTTCACGGAATTGCTTGAAGTGTTGAAAGACTTGCTTCCGGAGGACAACACATTGCCTGACCGTAACTATGAGGCCAAGAAGGTATTGTGTCCTATGGGTATGGAGTATAAGAAGATACACGCATGCCCCAATGATTGCATATTGTACACCGGTGTTCATGAAGACAATCATGATTGCCCCAAATGTGGGTTATCACGATACAAAGTGAAGGGTGGTGATGATGATGATGATCTTGATGATGTGAGGAAAAAGGGTCCTCCTGCGAAGGTGTTGTGGTATCTTCCAATAATTCCAAGGTTCAAGCGATTGTTTGCCAATGCGAAAGATGCGAACAATCTTAGATGGCATAATGATGAGAGGAAACATGATGGAAAGGTTCGTCATCCTGCTGATTCTATTCAATGGAAGAATATCGATACTATGTTTCCGGATTTCGCCGATGAGCCAAGAAACCTAAGGCTTGGACTTGCTACGGATGGAATGAATCCTTATGGTAACATGAGTAGTATTCATAGTTCATGGCCATTCTTGTTGGTAATTTACAACATGCCCCCTTGGTTGTGCATGAAGCGCAAATACATGTTGTCTATGATGATTTCGGGCCCAAAGCAACCGGAAATGACTTAGATGTTTATCTAGGTCCCTTGATTGAAGACTTGAAAACGCTGTGGGTGGAAGTTGTTGATGTAGTTGATGGGTATTCTCATGAGACTTTCAAGCTTCGTGCCATGTTATTTTTCACCATCAACGACTTTCCAGCATACGGTAACTTGTCCGGGTACAGTGTTAAGGGGCATAAAGCATGCCCTATATGTGAAGAAGGCACATGCTACACTCAGTTGCATCATGGAAAGAAGACGGTTTACCTTGGGCATCGGAGATTTCTTAGACATGATCGCCCATATAGTAAGATGAAAAAAGCTTTTAATGGATGCCAAGAGACAGAAGAAGCGCCGACGGTCTTAATTGGAGAGCAGGTTTATCAAAGGGTAAAGGACATCGATGTTATATTCGGTAAGTCCAAAAAGAAAGGTAAAGCTGCTGAGAAAAACATATGGAAGAAGAGGTCGATATTCTTTGATCTTCCATCATCGGCGCAAGCTTGATGTCGATAACTTGCATTGATGTGATGCATGTGGAGAAAAATGTGTGTGATAGTGTGATCGGGATGCTTCTCAACATTCAGGGCAAGACAAAGGATGGTGTGAATGCTCGTCTCGACCTCGTTGCTATGGGTATACAAGAGCAGTTAGCTCCAGTTGTTGAGGATGGTAAGCGGACTTATTTGCCGCCAGCATGTCATACTTTGTCAAAAAAAAAAAAGAGACAAAGTTTCTGCGGGTGTCTTGTGGCATCAAAGTTCCACATGGTTACTCTTCAAATATGAAGAGGCTTGTCTCTAGTGATCTTAAATTGGTTGGCTTAAAGTCTCATGATTGTCACATCTTGATGCAACAACTTCTGCCCGTTGCTATTCGTGGTATTGCTCCAAAAAATGTGAGACATGCCATTACTCGGTTGTGCTCATTCTTCAATTCTATATGTAGCAAAGTCGTTGACCCCTGTATGTTGGATGACTTGGAAGTTGAGACTGCTACAATCTTGTGCCAATTGGAGATGTATTTTCCTCCTTCCTTTTTTGACATAATGGTTCACTTAATTGTTCATTTGGTGAGGGAGATTAGATTATGTGGGCCAGTTTTTCTGAGATGGATGTACCCAGTTGAGCACTACATGAAGATCTTGAAAGGGTATGTGAAGAATCCTCATCGTCCGGAAGCATCTATTGTTCAAAGGTATATTGCAGAAGAAGCTACTGAGTTTTGTTCGGACTACCTTCATAACACGGATCCTATAGGGGTTCCTAAGCCTCGGCATGATGAGATTAGATGTCAAGGTAAGGGTACACATGGCTTAAGAATTAATAGGAACGATCGGGAGGAAGTGCTTCAAGGACATTTGTATGTATTGAACAACATCGAATGTGTTCAACCTTTCTTATTTGAACATAAAAGAAGAGTCAATTAAGAAAACCCTCGAATGAGCGAAAGGTGGTTGTTGAACAAGCATAACAAGACTTTCTTAACATGGTTCAAGGAAGAAATGCTTAAGGATGGTAGTACTGCTTCTGATGACGTAAGATGGCTAGCACGTGGGCCTAGCTTCAACGTCATATGTTGGAGCGGACACGACATAAATAACTTTTCCTTTTATACAGAGGAACAAGATAACAAGAGTACCATGCAAAATAGTGGGGTTATGATCGTGGCCGAAGCAATGCACTTCTCTAGTGCAAAGGACACAAAACCCGTTAAAGCACCGAGACCTCACTTTGGATATATTGAAGATATTTGGGTGCTCGATTACACTAAGCTTACGGTGCCGGTATTTAAATATAAATGGGTTGATAGTAAAGGTGGTGTACAAACTGACGAATTGGGGTTCACATTGGTAGACCTCAACAAGTTAGGTCATATAAATGAGCCATTCATAATGGCTTCCCAAGCAAAACAAGTGTTCTACATCACTGATCCTTCTAACAAAAGGTTGTCCGTGGTTCTCCAAGGAAAAAGCATGTATAATGGTAGTGATGAAAATGAAGATTCAAATCTTGATATTCCTGAGACTCCTTCTTTTTCAACAAACATGCCTACTATAATCGAGGAGACACAGGTGGACGATGTACATGCTACTCGTGATGATCATCACGAAGGGATATTGATATAGGTAGTTTAAACTTAGTATACATTTATTTTTATTTATATTTCTGTATTTATTTTGAGATATAACCTATGTTAATAAATATATATTGTTTCTGAACAGACATACATATGGATCATTGTTCCATTTTTCCTTTGCAATTCTGTAATGTGTGTGATATTCTGTGTTACTGGGATATTTACTGAATGCAGGGATAGCTGAGGGGAGTGATATTTTAAAACTGAATTTAAAAAAAATACTATTAACGTCAGTTGTATGATACAACTGACGTTAATAGTATTTTATAAAATATACAGTACACTATTAACGTCAATTGTTTATTACAAGTGACGTTAAAATTAAGACCTTTAACGTCAGTTCTTTATAACAACTGACGTTAGTTTTAACAAAATTAACGTCCGTTCTTAAAGAACTGACATTAATTTTTACAAAATTAACGTCAGCTGTGTTAAAGAACTGACGTTAATTTTGATGTGTTAAAGAACCGACGTTAATAGTTTTATATTTAACGTCAGTTCTCAACTGACGTTAAAATTTTAACTTTTAACGTCAGCAGTATTTACGTCAGTCAGTATTCTGACGTAAAAACTCAATTTTAACTGACGTAAAAAAGCACTTATTGCACTAGTGTCTAGCTCTTTGTTTAAAACATAATTTTTCTCTTCTAGGGATGTGATGGTTTTGTAAGACTTATTTAGAAATCTAGAAAGTCTAATGGATTTTTTATGAAGTTCTTCAAAAGCATTTTGCAATTCATCATAAGAAGGTTGAAAATAAGAACTTGCTTCACTTTATGAATCACTATGATTGCTGGTCATCAAGCACAAGTTTACCTCCTCAGATTCAGATTCTTCAGTGGATTCGAGATCATTATCATCCCAAGCAATGTAGGCCTTTATTGGCTTTTTCCACTTCTTGTCCTTTGAGTCAAACTTTTCTGTTTTGTCCATCTTTTTACGCCTTTGGACAGTTCAAGCTTCATGTGGCCAATCTTTCCACATTCATAGCATGTGATGTTGTTGGAAGAGTTGTCACCTTTTCTGAGATTTCTCCTTTGAAATTGGATGGCTCTCTTTTGATGTTGCCTTTCTTCTTTAGGAACTTCTTGAATTTTCTAACTAGCATTTCCATCTCTTCTTCAAATTCTGCCTCTTGTGAAGAATCATCATCAGCATTGTCTTCTACTTCTCTGACTTGTGATTTCAGAGCCAATCCCTTCTTTCTTTTATCAGTTTCTTCACTCTCATTCAGTCTGTTCAACTCCAATTCATGCTCTTGCAGTTTTCCAAACAATGTGGCAATGGTCATTGATGAGAGGTCTGTAGATTCTGAGATTGCAGTGACTTTAGGTTGCCATTCTCTACTCAAGAATCTAATTACTTTGTTAACTTGATCCTCATTTGAGATTGTCTTTCCAATACCAGTCAATTAATTTACAATGTGTGTGAATCTCTTTTGCATTTCCGTCATAGATTCTCCTCGATTCATTCTGAATAGTTCATACTCATGTGTGAGGGTGTTCATTCTTGCTCTTTTGACATCTGTGGTTCCTTCATGTGTTACTTGCAATGTATCCCACATATCCTTTGCTGATTTGCAATTTGAAACCCTGAAAAACTCATCACGAGTTAAAGCAGATGTTATAATATTCTTAGCACGTGAATTATATTGAACTCTTTTCTTATCATCCTCATTCCATTCAGTTTTAGGCTTATTTCTTGGAGCACCATTAGAATTTACAGTGGAGGGGACAAATGGCCCATTCTCTACTACATCCCAAATGTCTACACCTACTGCCTCAAGAAAGATTACCACTCTTTCCTTCGAATAGATATACTCAGATCCATCGAAGGCAGGAGGGCGTGCAAGGGAAGCCCCTTCATTCAAACAGTCATTGGAAGCCATACTCTTATAACTGTTAAGACAAGCTTAAGAGTTTAGCTCTGATGCCAATTGTTGTTTTGGCTTCAACGACTCAAGAGGGGGGAGTTGAGTTTTCTTAAAATCTTTCCCTCTTAAAAACATTTCACAAAACTTTACTTTTCAGAGTTGCGGATTTGTGGCCTCAGGATCTTTTACAAAATCAATGAAAGGTTTATATAAAATCTTGAATTGGAAGGTGATGAGGATAAGAAAGATTGATTCGGAATTAATTCAGAGAATACGTTCGGGTTCAAAACTCTGCAATAACGAAATACAGAAACTAATTAAACCTTTAAAGATTAATAACAAGTTATGCAAGTTTCAAATACAAGCATTAACAATCAAGAACAAACTTACAGGTTTCTGTTTCAGTATTAGTTCAGTTTCAGCAATCAAGAATGGTTTTGATCAACTCAGTTTTAAACGTAGATAACACAGTCTTGATTACAATCGAACTCAGGTTTCAATATAGTTTATACAGATCAATAACAGAAATTATTTTGAGCTATAAACATCAAAATCACAGGTTCTTGATCATAAACAGAAATTAAAGAGTCTGAGTTTAGAGATACCACACAACTATATTTATCCCGGTTCAGTAACCTCCACTGTGACCTACATCCAGTCCCCACTCCACCTGTGGTATTTCACACACTAACACACAAGCTTTTCCAGGTAGCTTGAAAAACCTTTACACCACATAACACTCCTTCACCTTGAGATACCACACTCTTGTGAAGAGCCTTAATGTTCTTCCTTAGGGATACTTCACCCTAATCACTCAGAGAGACTCCCTCTCTCTTTACAATCCAAAAGTAAAACAAAAATTGATTTCTAACTCTCAATAGTCAGATAAACAAATTCAAGCACTTGTGAGAACAAAACACTCTTTTCACAATAAGCTCAAGAAAGATGATGAATGATATGTGTATTGTGATATTGTTATGATATGATATCATTCTTATGAAAGTGTTCCTTTGATCCCTCTTTATATAGAAAACAAGTTATAGTCGTTGGGATCAATCAAAACAGATTTGGATCTGATTAATAGATTCTGTTTTCGGGATTCTGGTTCTTGAAATAAGATTCTGATAGTTCTTATAGAATTCGAGTCCATCTTGAAAATAACTGCGTCCATCTAGCCATTAAGATTTTACATTCGGACGGGCTAGTAGACGAGCTCCATATGCCACGTCATTGGATGGATCTTCTCATTAAGATCTTAGCAAGTCCAAAGACTTGTGTGGACGAACGCTTCTGTCACCTTAGTGGAAGAGCACTTCTGTCACTTTAGTGGACGAGCGCTTGTGTCACTTGTGTTGGACGAGCACTTCTATTACTTCAGTGTTGGACGAGCGCCTGTATTACTTCAGTGTTGGATGAGCGCTTCGATTCAAAAAATCTTATTTCCAAAAATCATTTTCATTAATGAAAACTTATTCCTTTTAATGCAGATTATGAAAATTGATTTTCTTCATGCATCTTTTAATTTGAGCTATTTTGTGACTAAGAGATTTCTTTCTCTTACAAATCATCTAAGACTTAAATCCAATTTCTCCATTAAGCTTGTGTCTTGATGATTCTTTGATCTCTGTCTTTGATCTTTGATTCCTTCATGTAGCTCTTTTGATTTCTTCAAGTTCTTCCTTGAATATTCTCCTCTAATTGCTCACGGAACTTGTTGATCACTGCTTGATACCTGTTTTTGCTATTTGACACAATCACTTGCATACACATTAAGTTGTATTTTTCATATATCAAAATCTCTAAGTCATTGAGTCTAACAGAAATCTTTGGCTTTCATGCTATAAGAAACTCCTCATTAGTTGTGCATAAAATTGTATTAATTATGGGGGGTTACACTTTTAATTTGAGAAGCAAGTGTAACCACCACATAATTAGGTTGATAGAGAGTCATGAAGAGTGGGTGGCATGAACTTAATGTGTCTGATTTATTCTTGGGAGTTAAGTTGGTTTTTATGAGTTTTAAGGCCATTCAAAGGAGGGGACGTAACCTTCAAATTGTGGTGGCGGAGTTGAATGATTTGGTGGCTACATTATGAGGGGTTTTAGGCCAATTAACTCCTGATTATGGTGGCTGAGTTAAGTGGGAGTTAGTGGGTGTTTTAGTGCCATAATTAGGTGAGTTAAGTGGAGGTTTTGGAATCCTATGGAAGGCAAAGTGAAGCAAAAGAACTCAGCCATGTTTTCTATATGTAAGACGCCACAAACACATGAATAAACAACTTTGATGTTTATTTTGGATTGAATCCATATTGTGAGAATTTGTTCTCCTAGGTTCTTGGTTGAACCAATCTAAGTTCTTATCAAGAATCCAAGATTCTTGTGGCGAACATCATTTGGCTTATCAAACTACATGTTTGTGGCGTCATCCATCTCTCATCTTCTTCCATTTTTGTTTTCTTTCTTCATTTGATTTTGGTTACAAATTGGTTACACTAAGTTCTTGACTAAAATTCAACCAAATAAATCATTCCAAAGGCAAATATCCATTTGGTTGTCATCAAATTTTGTAGAGCAAAAGCAGTTTCTTCATCTGCAGAGCTTTTTTGAGTATAAGGATTCCAGGTCTCCTTCCAATGGATGTAAGGAATTAATTAGCTTAGATGCTTTATTTGTTTTGTTGGGACAAGGATTCTTCTCCAGAGGAAGTTTCTATTCTGGTGCTCTCTTCATAAGTGATTGTCATAGCTTGAGATGGTTGACTAGTGGATTCGGCTTCCTTCTGAACTTTAGGTGGAAGAATCTCAGGAAGATCCTGAGAGTCAGAAGATGAGAGACTTAGTCAAGAAGTTTTGCTTCTTTGTCTTGAGGCTGTGGCTTTGGCTTTTTGAGAAACTCTGGGTCTATAGGCTGAGGGTATTCAACGATTATAATCAGGAGGAGAAGTGTATGATGGATAAAATGGAGAGGGACGGACTAACTGAGTATAATAAGTAGGAAATGTTGAAGGATTAAAGAAAGGGCCATCATCAATGATTAGTTTTTGTGAGCATGTTCTTTGTGAGCATGCAAGAAATCATCTATCTCTTTGACTTGACTTTGTAGCCTTCTAATCTCCTTTTCTTTTTGATCAAAGTCTTTGCCAAAGGTTATTTCATTCAACATCTTTCTCAAATCATAATCTAACTAAGCAACCTAGGCTTTCAGGTTTTTGTAATGCTTCTGCATCTTTTGGGAGATAACTTTAAGATTGTCATCAGTTTCTTCCACCTGATCTGGAATCTTTTCCATCTTTTTGTTGAGGTTTTACAGCATATCATTCTGCGCCACCATATTTTCTGTTTGCTAATTAAGAACTTCTTCAGCTTGCGCTAGACCTTTAAGCTTTCCATCAAATTGAACTTCATTTGGCTGAATGAAAGGTTTAGAGGACCTGTTTGAAATTGGATCAACTTTCCTTTCCAAGGCAGGAAAGTGTTGCTCATAATTTGAAGCTGTGCCCGAGAACATGAAACAATGAACTGGTTCAGCAGGCTTCAAAGGGGTTGATGATCTACATGATTTAGGAGGATGCCAGGTGACCAGAGTTGGGTTATCAAGAGGCTTTTGAGAATACAAAAGTCCTTCCTTTCAGAGAATATTGCGAGCTTCTTCATAACACGGAGGAGGTTCCTTTTTCTTGTGGATTCCTAGCCATGGACCATTATCTAGATCTGATCTTCTTCTTGGTGGAGGAGGTGGTTTACACACTCCTTTTTGCTATTGGAGGAAGAGTCTCTTCATCACTATCATCATCGTGCATCCAACAATCACATCCTGGATCACACATACTAGGATCAACATCCCAGAGGAAATGACCATCAATCTTATCAGTATAGATGGGAGTTCCATAAGTTCTAACAACATAAATAGGACACCAATTTTCAGTCATAACAGGAGTTAGCATCATGGTCTGGAAAATAGGAGGAGAAGCAGAGCTAGAACCCTTTTTAGGATTCTTGAAAACTGTTTTGACGGTTCCATCTGCAGATCTACGAAAAATAGATTCTTGGGTTTGAATTGGCATTTTATCAAGGTGTTCCTTTTCGTAGTTGGTTACCCATTCAAGAGGAATGAGCTTTATGATATCTTCCCAAGAAATTCTCCTGGGAATTTGAACAATCGATGGTACTTCATCTTCTTTGTTGGTTACTACCAACAAGGCATCATAGGAGCATCCAGAAATTGGCAAACCACTGTAATGGTTCTGGAGGCGATAGATTATCTGGTGATGTAGAGTGGCAGATATGGCTTCTGAACTTGATCAGCTTCAGTAAGTTGAACTTGAACCTTCAGTCTTGTGGACAAGGAACTATCTTTAAGACTCACGTTGTAATTGGGAAATATGGTAAAAAACCATACTTCCAACATGGAGATTGGTGAGGACAGTTCCAATCACAACATTCTCATAGTGAAGATATCTCGGATCAAGTAGAGCTAATTTGGCAGAAACATGAAGACTTTTTCTCCTATGAAGAGAGAGAATCAGTCTGACAGCTCCAAAGTGTAAAGCTATGTATCCTTCATTCTTCCAATAGTTGATAAGACTTTGAGGAATCTCCAAGTCTACGTATTGTTCTTGGCTTGTGGCTTTAAGAGTACACTGATCCAGTCGAGATGACTGAACATATTCCTTCACATTAGGTCTATTGGAGGAGATCAACCTCGTGATTGAACGAGTGATAGATCTATGCCTTTTGAAGATATTGTAGGGACTGAGAAGTGGAGGAACAGTTTCAGTGATTAAAGCATCATCAGGAACTTGGGAGTATTCTATGAGATTTCCATTTTATTGGAAAGAGTTTTTGTATAGGAACTGGGAAGAGAAAGAGAAGAGATAAGAGCGATTGGTTGGTTATCTGGTTGTGGTATCTCCATGATCGGGTTGTGTCCTTCCCTACTCACCTTCCTCATTGTATTCATATGGCCATGGCCAAAACTATCATGATCCAATGGATCAGAGTAGTTTGTTCTTCATGAACCATTAATTTGAGAAATTGGAATAAAATTAGTCAAAGAATCATAAAACATAGAAGATTCAACTAAAACGAATTAAGATTATAACAGTGAAAATTTTGAGTTGGATGAACGTCATCATTGTACTTTAGTGAAGAATATAAGAAATGGATCTTTGATCCGAAATCCATAAGACTTAGTAAATTTCAGGTGTTTTTGAAAATTAAATAAATTAAAATAAAAATTAGGCCATGATGGATGTAAGCCTAGACCAAGTGCATGTCGGACACATGGCACTCCTATAGTCTTGCCTGTCAAGACACTTGACAAGCTAGGAATAGGTCATGATGACCTTAGATTTAAAATGAAGTCATAGAATCTTGAAAAGATTTTGGAAGATACGATTTATCAGGAAGATTCCTTCATATTTTCATGGAGTGACGACAACCGTTAAATATGTAATTCTTCAATAAATAACTAATTAATTAAATCTGAAATTAATTAATTAATTTGAAATATATGAATTTTTAATAAACAAATACTAATTAAATTAATTATAAATAAATAAATAATTTAATAATAATTCATTAAAAAATATATCAATAAATAATAATAAATTCCTAAACAAATAAATAAAATTATAATAATTATTAATCAATTAAATATAATAAATAAATACACCTAAACAAATACAGGAATAGTCTACGAAACAAGTCTAGAACCAATGGTTGAGCAATGAGTGCTTAGCATGTCATGATGACAGAGTAATGAGAATTAAATGTGTGAAATAAGACCTTTCTGGTCCAAATAGGTTGCAAGAATGAGAATAAGTTTGTGGTGGTGACCACATAAAAACATTGAAAACACTATCTATGATGATGCGAATGGCAACACATGCATGCATACATGATCATGAGTGATTGAATTTATATTAAGATATTGAATAGAAAATATTTTGAATGATTAGCATCATTGTGAATTATTGTAATGACAATATTGAAAAACAACAAAGGGTTGTATATGAATGTCGATGTGGTGGTTTGAAATGCTATAATTGTCACAACTTTTCTAATGTGTTCATTAAGTGTGCTTAAGAGTTATTAAAGTATACAAGATGCGTCAAGAAGAAAAAGAAATGGAAAAAAAAGATCAAGAGTCTGATCCATGACATCAATAGACATCTTGAAGAAGTATAAAGCATCTCTCAAGATCAAGAATCCAAGACTAACGGTTTCTTATCAACAAGATTGATGAATAAGACTAGAGGTTATATGCAACAATTACAAGGGAACATGCTATGAAGGTCAACAAGAAATCAATCTTCAAATGCAAAATATGTCATATCATGAGCTACACTCATCCAAATAAGGTGGAGAATCCCAAAGGGTGAAGAGTGCTATCTCTGTCATGTAAAGGTTACAAACAATTGGTTGAAGCTTATTGATTAGTAAACAAATCCTAAGAAGAGGTTCTTGGAGACCGGATGTAGCTCACCATGATTTGGTGGTTGAACCAGGATAAATAGGTTTATGTGTTCTTCTCTCTCTTAAACTTTTATTTTCTGATTTTTTGTGTTTTCTTTCATAATCATTGAATTAATTCCTATTATTATTGTTGTTTTTTTGAAACATTATTGTTGTTGTTGTTGTTAAACACACATTATTTCATATTAATTACATAGCCTAAATGAAGATTGTTATTGAAATTGATTTTGTAAATAGTTTTTGAAAAGTTTTGAAAACTCAATTTACCCTTTCTTGAATTTGAAGTCACAACAAAAATACTATATAGTCTTATCCATTATTAGCAAAAACACTGGTACTAAGTCCACACATGAAATGACAAGAAGAAACCCCAAAACAACAAATAATAAAATATGGTCACATATGCAAATGTAACTCTTCTTCTCTATTATATACTTCCTTATCTTTTATAATTAAGGACCATCCTAGGGAACACAGTGCTTGTTCTAGGTATGCATTGCCTGTTTGTGATTGGAGCACCACCAAACCAACCTTTGGAATAACATGCTGAAATTGAATGAATACGTACACTAGCGCACAAAAGATTAACATTTATTCCAAGTTTGGTTCTTTCCCAGCAGAGTTGTATTTTTCATTATTTTGTAGCCACGTTATTGCAAGACTCGGTATACACTTTAAAAACTATAATGGTGTGGTAATGATATTTCTTTACTTGTAGATAAATTGGTGCTCCTTTTGTTCATTCTGTTAATTATTCTTTCAATGTTGACAAACAATACCAATGTCCCATTAACTTGAAGTCCTTGAACCTACATGTCTTAACCACGATATTTTTTCTACAAAAATTATGGCATCTTCCTAATTACTTCTCTATTCGAAGCATAAACATGTTTTTTCCTACTATTATGAGTTTTATGACATATAAAAGAACAATTAGAACCAGTTCAATCTAAGCTAGATTTGATCACTTGATTAAAAGAGTCTCCAAAGAGTATAGATCAATTAAAGAACCAACATATTTGAAGTAAGGTTCATACTTCTTAACAAGGTAGACCAACGAAAGCATCAACATATTTACTACAACTAAAGCATTTCATCTCCTACTACATATCCTCTTTCAATGCAAAACAAAATAATAAAAATGAATTTGAATACCACGGTGCTGAACATTTCAATAGACAAATCCATCGAATGAGGTCAAATAAAATGGGGAATAAATAACATATGAACTTAAGGTTCAAAATAGTTCCAATAATCAATCTAAAACAAACCACGAAGCAAGTCTACAAGTTTTAAGACCAAAGAAAATCTCCGAACATATAAACCAGAGTATCACATTCAAAGTTTATTACCAAATGTCAACTTCAAAAGCTTACTAAAATATTCAAAGAAAACTTAAGTTTGTTTAAATTTTCATAGCACATATGTAGCATATGTGGCAGGATACACTCCTAGCAAGAGGAAGTCATTTCATGTGATCAATTCAAATCTTGCTCGTCATTGTTGCCTGCTAACATGCATATAAACACATAAGAACATAGATCTAGCAAGGCCTTCCACTCTATGTGCATATAGAAAATATTCAACTCACAACTTTCTTTATTAGACCATTCTTTTATACCTATATCTTATGCATCTGTTATTTACTAATTGGTTTTTCCAAGGCAAAAAGGATTTTATCAATCGTTATAAAGTAGGTAAAAAAATATGGTAAAAATAATTAGTATGAGAATATCATTGTTAATCTACATATACAAAAAAAGTCTAAAAGAATTAGCAATATGATAGACACTATGACCAAAACTTACCTTCATTATGCTTGGCCCAATGCAGTATCCTTAAATGGCGGTCCACAGGCAAGCCCATTGCTTCATATGCTAGATCATAAATTGAGTTTGTTACAAACCTATTGGGGGCCATACAACTCATCCTCAAATAAGGGTCCACGGGCAAGCCCATTACTTCATATAATGGATCATAAATTGAGTTTTTCATAGGCCTGCATTGGTACTATATGTTCATTTTGTTAGATAGAAAGTAATAGATAGGCTATGACAGTCTACTATTAATATAGTTTTTATTACCATTAAAAATATCAAAATCTGTCCATGCTCCTTAAAGCAACTCCAATGGGAGTTGCTTATCATGTTCTTAAAGTTAAGGAAAAGTTCTTAATGGGTAGCAATGGAGCAATATGATGTGGATGCCACGTGTAAGGACAATTGCTTATATAAGGAACTGGTTCTTATATAAGGACCACCAATAGAAAAAAGAGAGAACCACAATATTGAGTAGCTTAATCACAAAAGAATTAATATTTTAAATTGGAATACAAATAAATGTAAATAAAGATGTAAGGTAACTTGTGGGACCCATTATTGAACTTTTAAGAGTTGCATCATTAAAGTTTAGAGTTTCTTAAACTAGTATAAAGTAACAAGTGGTTTGTTAGCATGGTTGGGCTCATAAAAGGTAAAGTTATGCTACTTTAATGGAGTGCACTATTGGAGATGATGATTAAAGCACTCTCACTTTGGAGGTGTCTCGTAAAGGGATTCTTTTTAGTTACTCAGGAATCCTAACTTGGGAATCCTAAATTCTCATATTTGAATTTTTTTTAAAATCTCATTAAACTAGGGTTCCCCCAAAACACTTCCATGGGATGGGTCGGAATCCAAATTTCCCATGGACATGAGAAAATTTTTATTATTTGGAAAGATTATTATACCATGGTTTCTTATGGATAATATTAATAAAAAAAAAATAATAATAATAATAATAATAATACTATTATTGTTATTACAATTATTATTTATGAATATTAAATAATTTGTTATTTTACTATAATATAATTATTATTATTTAATTTTTTTGAATTTATTTAAATGTGATTATTATTTTAGAATAAAAATAGTTTCTAAAATAATAATTATATTGTAATTAATACAAATTATTGTAATATTTATATATAATAAATAGTAATTATAAAATATAAAATATAATTAATATTAGTAATTAATATATAATAAAATAATTATTATCATAAGTTAGAAGAAAAATAATTAACATTGTTTTGAATTCAGCTTTGATTGTTGAATCCAAAAGATCAAACTCACACACACATGTTTACCAGTTAAAGAACTACCAAAATAAATAAATAGCAAGACACAGAATTATACTGGTTCTTGGTAAAAAAATTAACCCCTACATCCACACTGTAGTCGATTTTATTGCTTCTTGATCACAACCTTTGTAGACTCGTAGCAGCAAGAATTTCCAAGTGAGTTTACAATATCTCTCCTCACTTGCACTCGGTGTTTCTTTGATCAACAAAATGAATATCCTATCTACAACTACATCAGTTGAGACTTATATACCTATACAAATTCTACAAATAGAACTTTAGTTACACCAACAACAATTTGTAACTAACTTTCATAACTAATTCTAGATACAATAAGCATCACAAGGCTAATACAAGTACAAGACTAGAACTAACTAACTAATTAATTATTGATGATCCATATGCATAACAATCTCTACCTTGGTTCTTCAATACTAGGACCAGTCAGCTCTCCTTCACATAGTCAATTACAGAGACTTCAAGTATCACATGTTACAATGTTTACTAAGTCTAAACAGTGAGTAAACTTATTATTGGAACAACTTTTGTTAGCATATCTGCATGATTGTCTTAACCAGCCACTTTTCTCACTTCAACTTCACCTCAAGAAATGATGTCTCGGATGTAATGCATCCTAATATCAATGTGTTTATCCAATTATATAATACCTAATTCTTAGAGAGACAAATTGTACTTTGACTATCATACCATACTACAATAGGACCAATCTTACCTTCAAGTTCATCAAGAAGACCTTTAAGCCATATAACTTCCTTTTTAGCTTCAATGAGAGCTATATACTCTGCTTCAATGGTGGATAGTGTGACACCCGGGGTTGACGGACGAGGAGCATCTCCTGGTAGGCTTCTAGGCAGAGGGGTGCATGAATGAACCGATTACACACAAGAATGAGAGGAATCCTGAGATTGTGTAGGTATGAGACTATACAGTTGAGGATGACTTATATGAATTGATTGATACTACCTATACCAACAAGATGCGTCTTCTTTTCGGGAGCCCATCACTTAAGAACTCAAAAGTTAAGCCTGCTTGAATTGGAGCAATTATGGGATTGATGACCTAGTGGGAAGTTTTCCCAGGAAGCGTGTGAGTAACGACAAAGCACGTTGAAAAGACTCGTGTTGGTTTGTGGGGCAGTCGTCAATCCATAGAATAGTCAGGGATGTTACAGATAAAGCCACGACTGACTTGAAATTAGACTTCCAGCTTATTACACTACCTTACAAAGTGAACAAGTATCAGGTTAAAGACCTTCTCTTATCAATATACCCTGCAAAATTAGCATAAACAAAACCAGATAGACCATTCATCCTTTCTGCATTTCTCCCATATATAAGACCAACAGATTTGGAGCCTTTTGGATATCTGAAGATATATTTTACTGCACACCAATGTTCCTTTCCTGGATTAGCCGTAAATCTGCTCACAGTGTTAGCTGAGTATGCTAAATCAGGTCTTATACAGACCATAGCACATGTGAAACATTGGACTGACGAGGATGGGGAGTGGTCGCCGGCGCATGAAGCACGGTCAAGGAGTGTCTCCTGGCAGGCTTCTAGCGGGAGGAAACATGAATGAATCGATTACACATCGTAACGAGAGGGTTCCCGAATCAGTATAGGTATGGCACTCACACATTGGTGATGGCTTATAAGAATTGATTGGTACTACTTATATCAACAAAGATGCATCTTCTTCCGGAAACCCATCATTTAAGAATTCCACTTTTAAACGTGCTTGACTAGGAGCAATTATAGGATGGGTGACCTCCTGGGAAATTTTTCAAGGATGCGTGTGAGTGAGGACAAAGCATGCTGAAAAGACCCTTGTTGGTGTGTGTGAATAGTCATTGATCTGTAAAGCAACATGGGATGTTACAACATGCATCAAGCTACCTGTAGTATTTGAGTAGTGTACGTTACTCATATATATGATCTCTTCATCTATTTGTGGAGAATGATATATCGACAATTTAAAATGTCCGGCAATATGTGTTGTCATAGGCTTGGCATCATCCATATTGAATCTTCTTTGCATCTTCTGTATGTAGTTTGACTGAGATAGGAATAACAGGCCTTCATCTCTTTTCCTGACAATATCCATACCCAAAATTCTCCTTGCAACCCCCAAATCTTTCATTTCAAATTTAGCTTGCAACAAAATTTTCATATTTTTAATAGACGTTATATATGCACTTGCAATCAGCATGTCATCTAAATAGAGTAGCAAGTAGATGAAGCAATCAAACTTTATCCTTCTAAAGTATTGTAATCATTAGAAACTACAAAAGAATCAAATCTTTTGTACCACTACCTTGGTGACTGTCTAAGTTCAGACAATGATTTTTTCAGTAACAAAACCATCTCCCTTTTTCCTTTTACTTGATACCCCCAGGGCTGGTTCATGTAGATTGTTTCTTCTAACTTCCCATGTAACAATGTTTTTTTTTTTTTTTGCATCCATTTTCTCTAATTCTAGATTGTGTACTGCAACAAGAAACAAGATGATTCATATACTTGTATTCTTCACAACTAGAGAACAAAATCTCATTGTAGTCTATTCCCTTTTTTGTGTGAATCCCCTTTCCACAAGCCTAGATTTGTATTACTTTTGCTTTGCTAGTTTTCCTACAAGTTCCCAAGCATCGTTCTTTATTAAAGAGTCAATCTCTTCTTGCATAGCTAACCTCCAATGCTCACTATCATTTCTAGAGATTGCATCTTTATATGAAATTGGATCAAAGCCTTGATTATCAACTTCCACACTTAGGGCATAGGTTATGAGGTCTGCATAGCCAAATATTTGTAGAGCTTTAATTTGTCTCCTCTATTTATTGCTTACTAGGTTGTAAGAGGTCTCAGCAGGTTCGGGAGTGTGTGAGTCCATTGACTCATGTTGAGGTGTTACTACAGAGTCCTCTGCATAACTTGACTTTTTTGCATGTTTCTCTTATTAATTTGTTCATTCTTCTCAACTTGCTCATTTTTCTGAGCTGAGTGAACCTTATTTGGATCACTTCCAATCATGTCTTCTTCTCTGAAAAATACATCCCTGCTAACAACTGATTTAGAGCCCGCAAGGTCCAATAACCACACCTTGTACCATTTCAATCCTTCTTAACTCTAGGTTCAAGCTTCCCATCATTTAAATGAATATATTCAATGCACCAAAATCCTCAAGTTCTTATAACTTGGAGCCTTTCCTGTCCATTTTTCTTCTTGTGTATTGAATTCAATGGCAACTAAGTGGGCATCTATTTATCAAATAACATGTTGTATTTACTGCTCCTCCCCAAAAATTCATGGACAATTTTTAATTTCACAACATACATCTCACCATCTCCAAAATGGCCCTATTCATTCTTTCAACAAGTTCATTTTTGAAGGGGTTAATATTTTAGTTTTGTGCCTTTTAATCCTCAATTGCCTTTGCAAAACTCATTGAACTCCTCACTCAAGTATTTTTAGGCCATTATCGGTTCTCTACACTTTTATGTGCCTTCCAGTCTGGTTTTCAACAAGCATTTTCCACCGTTTAAAGAATTTAAAAGCATGATTTTTGTGCTTCAAAAGATAAATCCAAACTTTCCTAGACCAATCGTCAATGAAAGTTATGAAGTATCTAGCTCCTCCTAATGAAGGTACCCTAGCCTGCCCCAAACATCGAATGTACATAGTCTAGACTGCCTTGGGTTGAATGAGTAGCATTATGAAAATTAACCCTCTATTGTTTTGCATATACACAATGTTCACAAAAGCCTAAATTTTCATAATTTCCATCCCAATCGTGATCCGCTTATGTAGTTCTTATAACTCTTTTTCACTCACATGACCTAATATATAATGCCAAAGCTTAGTAGCATTTGATCTATAAATAGAAACTAGGCTATCCAAGTTTAAGATTGTGTTACCTTGTAATTTGTAGAGACCATTCTTCTTTGTACCCTTCATTATTTGCAATGAATCGTTGAATATCTTCAAGAGTCCACCTTCTCCTTTGAATGAACAACCGGCTTGATCTAACATTCCTAATGAGAGCAAATTCCTCTTGAGCTCAGGGAACATGTCTCATATCCGAGAGCAATTTCATAGATCCATCCTTCATTTTCAGTTTTACAGTCCCAATACCAATGACCTCGCATGCCATATTGTTTCCCATGAGAACTTTTCCTCCATCTATTTCCTTGTAAAAGCTTAACTAATCTTGATTGGGAGTCATGTCGAAAGAACACCCGAATCAAGAATCCATTCCTCATTGTGATTCTTAGTTGAAATAAGAACCCTTTTTACTTTCATATCCATGCACCACCACCGCTCTATCAGGCCTCATACTTGTATTTTCGATTTTCTTCCTCTTTCTTTTAGGCATTCCTTTTCAAGTGCCCTTCGTTGTAGTAGTGCTAGTAAGTTTTCTTTGACTTAGAATTTCATCTCTTCTTGTTCTTGCCCGTTGAATCCTTTTTTTATCTTCCTCTCGGCTAGTAAGGCTTTAGAATCTCCACCTTCACCTTTATTATCTCGTTATTTTCTTCTTTAATTCCCAAGAATTTAGAGTAGCTTAACTTCTTGCAAGGGTGGGGGTTTTACTTCCAAACAACATTGTATCTACTAAATTCTCAAATGATGAGGGAAGAGAACATAAGCGACATTACAACCCGATCCTCTTCAACAATCTTTACATCTACACATTATAAATCAAGAACAACTTTTGTAAACAAAGAAATGTGTTCATTGATCGAAAAACCTTCCTCCATGTTTAGTTGAAGTAATCTTTTCTTCATTTACAACTTGTTGGTCACGGATTTGGTCATGTACAAGCCTTCGATTTGAGTCAAATCCTGCTACGATTCATTTCCTCAACCACTCTCGAAGGGCAAAATCACCAAGGGAAAGAATGATTGTACGATGTGCTTTACTAAGTAAATTTTTTTATCCTATTTTTTAAGTGTAGATGGACGTTTGGAGACTCCTCACAGGCATCTTCAAGCCCTTGATGGATAAGAAAAGCTTTCATCTTGATCCTCCAATGGACTGAAGTCATTGTCCCTTGTAATCTTCTCCACATCGAACTTTGTACCCATATCAAAGTTGCTCCATAGTAGGCTTTAGATACAAATTGTTTTGAATTCAGCTTTGATTGCTGAATCCAGAAGATCAAACACACACACACACACGTTTAATGATTAAAGAATAATAGCAAAAAATAGCAAGACACAAAGAGTTATCGTGGTTTAAGGCCGTAAACCTTACCCCTACATCCACACTTCCGACCAATTTTATTGCTTCTTGATCACCGCTTTCCTGGACTCGCAACAACAATAATTTCGAGTGATTTGCTACATTACCTCTCCTCACTTGAACTTGGTATTTCTTTGAACAATTAAATGAATAAAATCCTATATATCTCCAATTACGTCATCTTAGACTTATATATCTATACAAATTCTACAAACAGAACTTCAGTTACAATAATAACAATTTGTAACTAACTTTCATAACTAATTCTAGTTATAATAGGCATCATGCAGCTATTACAAGTACAAGGCTAGAACTAACTAACTAACTAACTATTGATGATCCATATGCATAACAAATATAATTATAAATTATAAAAAAATATAATTAATATTGTAAAATATAAAGTTTATTAAACCTTCTTTTAAATTATTTTAATATTTAACATTTTTATTATATTTTTTATTTTTTATTTTTCATTTTCAATTAATATATATTACGGGTACTTTTGAAATTAATGTTAACATTCCCAAGAAAGATGTCCTTAAACCAAACAAGGGAATCAAATTTCCTAAGTAACATTTTTAGAAATGTTTAAGGCCTATCAAACACATTGTTAACATTCTTAGGAACCATCATTCCTAGTAATGATGATTCCTCAGAACCAAAAAAATATCTGTCTACCAAGAAGTCTTTAATCGACCCACCAATTGTAACTTTATGGGTCAAATCTTTGACCTCAGTACGGGAACAATTCTCCTCGAGTGGGTATTTATCAATGACGAATGAGGATGTCTCCTCCCCTCACATGTTAGTTTTTGTGATGAACTAGGCCACATTGCCAAATACTGCTATAACGTCAAGAACCACCAAGTTATGTCCTTAATGAAAGTTCTTTTCCCAGTAAAAAAAAAAAATAGGCCCTGTGTCAACTTTGTCTCCTTTCTTGCCAGCTCCGCATAAGTGTGTGATAAACATCGACACTTCACACCATGTCACTACCAACCACACCAACCTGATTCTTCACTCAAAGTATTAGGGTCCAAAAGTGATCACTATTGGGGTTGGCTTAGATTTGGGAATTACACATGTTTGTTCTTACATAACTTGAAATGTTTATTAAACATGTAGTCGCATCGGGTCGATTCGGTTCGAATATGTTACTTAAAATTGACCAAACTCGAACCG